>JARWLC010000001.1:53167737-54588987 GCA_033318265.1 Phyllotis vaccarum | reverse complement strand
TCTCAGTTCTAACACAACTTAGATTATAGGCTCACATATGGGTTAATCACTTTGGTCCAATACCTTAACTCTGTCTGATTGCATGTCGTGGTGTTCCCGCTACATATCTGCAGCACAGTCATCTGTCAGTTCTCCTGAAGTCCTTCTTTAATCTTTATGATTTTCATGGTTATTTTTTATACTTTAAAAATATGACTAAATAAAAGTTAATGACATAAATTTCCTGACAGGAAATATAACAACACTCCCAAGCCTATTATTTTTTTAATAAGCCCTTGATGTCACATATTAAATTCATAGTATGTGTGTATAGTATTATATGCTTGGGATGTTGCATGAGGGATAACATTTGCTCAGATAAGCATCCTTTCCCCTGAGAGTGTCAACATTTGCAAGTTTTCCTGGTTATCTTCTCTCAATCACTAGATACTTTCTTTTCCATGCTTAGAATGATCATTTGAAAACGCATTGAGCTGGACATTATAAAAAGATCATTTAGATTTTAATTGGATGTTGAGCAGCTCTGTGAGATTATTTTACGAAGAACTTGAAATCAGCAACTAAATGAAAAACAGTGGTATCGTCTCTGGATGTTGTTTTTCAATTCTCAGTGTAGCAGAAATGCAATTACCAAGAAGAAATGTCAGAGGAGGGAGAACATTTCCAAAGTCAATTCCATAAACTGAACCCATTTAATTTGGTCTGTAAGTAAACTTGTGCCACGCATGTAGCTGGTTCAGTGGTGTGTGTCTAGGCCTCAAGGCATTGGAGAATGGAATCCAAGAAATCCAGACCTGTGAGCAGGCATTTTCTATGCAGGACTGAATATCTGGCACATAACAAGACTGATGTGGCTTCCCAAAAGAAGATACATCCTGCTCATGCTTGGAAAAGTTGGGATACTTCACATAGGACTTTGTATCAGGACAAGAACCAGCAAAACGGATAAAGGAGGAAGTAGAATTCCAAGTAAAGACAAAAGAGAATACTGAATTCTTGGGAAACTGTAAAACAATTTATTGTACTTGGTGTACAGAGTGATGAGTGGGAGAGGGTCCTGGGTGGAAGTTGAAGGATGGTGGGGTGATTCTACTGAAAGGGACTTTCCCTTAGGGAACAGGAGGCTAAAAATCAAATGAATCAGGGTCTAGAAAGATCACTGTTAGTGATATCCAAGGGAAGAAGAAGGTGCCAAGCATAAAGGCAAAAGAGTAGAGCAGGAATCAACAGAAGCAGTAAAAAAGAGGGTAAATGGGGGTGAGGCACTATAAGGAAAAAAGACAAAAGAATAGGAAGAAGTACTGAAGAGATGGAATTGACTAGGCCCAGAGCCTCATTAGACACAATAAATTTGGGAGGAATGATTTCAGGTAAGGTGTTAGGTTTCTGGCTTAGCTGATTGCATTCTTAACTGTGCCCCCTTGACAGCAGGAGACACTGAATGCTATTGACTTGTGTGTATATCTGTTCTCTCCAAATGGATAGTTCCAGACCCTAATTCCCATCATGACTATTTGAGCGGGACACAGACATGTTCATGTGTGTGCCTATATTTAGTTACATGGCAGCACTGTGATCCAGGATGTTTGGTTTCCTGGATTGTGATAGATTCTTGTTTTTCAGGCCATGAGGTACCATGAGGAGGGCTTGTGGCAAAGTAAAGCAAGGTTTTTTTCTGCTATAATTTGTACAATCTGAAGGAAAGGTTTCCCCTAAGCAGAGGAGTACACCTCTTTTTAGTCTGCAGAGATCAGAATTAAAGATAAGATTGAGAGTCCTCAGAGAAATCCACTGTATCTAGAGCTTTTAAGATAATGCCCACATCAACATACTAATTCATTTATTTAACAGTTAATATTCATATGTCAAAGGAATTCTGTGTAAAGAGGGCAAACATAGTAGTCATTTCTGGATTCCAAAAATTGTAGAAAAATAATCCACAATAAACATAGTATGAAAATAATTTATATAAATTATTCCAGGAGAATATATGATGTAAAATCAGATGAATTGCCCAGGGGAATTGGGATTGCAACTAAAAGGATGAGTTATAATGCAGATTGTAATGTTTTGCAAGATGGACTTCAGTCATCAAATCATTTGTTACTTGGGAAAATTGGAATCATTGATTGCTTATGGAAAATAAAAGGAAAAGGACCTGATTTGATAGTTTTAGGAAGAATAGTTATTAGAGACAATGAGTACTGAAAAAAACCAAGGTCTAAAAATACAACCCAAGGCCTGATGGGACTGATAAGGGAGGAAGGACAAATGTGGAGGAGGGAAGAGGCTAGAGACAAACCAAACGTAAGTGTAAGGTACTTATGTGTAACAGAGTCACCTGCAGAAAAAAGTGGAATAACTCATAACACTGTTGACCAAGACAAGAGTGACCTGTGGAGCTGTGGAGCTAAGCTAGTATCCAGTGAGTGGGGCATGTACAGACCAGGAAAGGAGTAGTGGTGTAGACCATTCTAGGAGATAGACAGGGACAGTCACGGAGGACATTGTATAAAGAAGGGTTGATTTATGGGCATCTTGGACATGGCGCTGTTGTCCCTAAGCATTTACTATACTATGTTTTCCTGTCATTGTAACTTTCATAAGTGCTGGGATTGTTCCATTTTATTCTTTTAGGAGGAAAATCCTGTAAACACAGTCCCATCTCTTCCTCACTTCCCCCCTCAGATTAGCATTTTGTTTCATTCTTTTGGAACATTTTTTTTTTTGTCTGTTTTTATCTCTTGTTAACTTTTATGGAAGTCTGGACAACTCAGTGCTCAGTCTTCTGAGCTATTTTGAATGTTTATAATAGTCAGAACATAGTTTGATCCCTGCATAATGCATGCCCCCCCATATGGAAGTTTAATGCTCTCTGAGAGGTAATAAAGTAGAAATTCAGCTATGAGCTTTAAAGCTGTGATCTTGGGGAGGAAACTGGGACTAGCTAAGGCCATGGGGTGGGACCAGTGAGTGAGTACTGGTGGCTTCATTAGAAGAGATAAATGCAAACATATTCTCGTGCAGACTCTGTCCTTTATCATCACTCTCCGTACCTACTGTGTCTACAGCAACAAGATAGCCAACAACTAATGCTTTTTTTCATAACTTACCTAGTTTGTGATACTGTCTCACTAGTGACAAAAACAGACTAAGGCAATGAAGGACCCATGGGTGTCAAGAAACAGAGTGTGGCTACTTGGGCCTGAAGCTTTTATAGGAGGAGAGCCCATTCAGCCAATCACAAATTTTGATGGGCTGCTGAACATACCCAAGAAGACATGTATTGAGGGGGTAAGTTTATTTTTATTTTTTTTTTGCCTTCAGTGGATCTTATATGCAATTGAAATGAGTCCTTTGTTTAATTTCTAGGCCGACATGTACTGGCTCAACATTTAAAATGTTTTATAAATGTCCAGAGCAATAACAATTGCTTCTTTTATTCTTTGGCCCAAAGCCCATTGTCATGTCTGCATGGGCAAGTTTCTATCTTAAGGCTTGAATGAAATTCTTTTTGAAATTATGTTGACTGTGTTCATGTTCCATGTTTTATTTAAATTTTCTTTATTTCATCTTAAATATTTTCCCATTTTTCTTTTAATACAGCTTTACATATCAGAATTCTGTTTGATGACACTGGCTTAAACACACACACACACACACACACACACACACACACACACACACACACACACACACAGAACAGATTTTTCTCTAAAAACAGAAAAAATAAAAAGAAAAATTTCCTCTATACTGCAAGGGACACACAGAGAGAATTCCAATATGAATTAAAAGCTATCTCAAAATCAGCATGTAGTTTTCATCTTCTAAAATAACAATAAGTGAAAACTGGGAAAATGAGGCTCAACAGCATTATTTTGTAATTACAAAAAATTAGTGTCAGCTGCCTTTTGGAAGAAGAATTTTGTTCTTTAACAAAAGAACAAAATAGGAAAAGACCCCTGATTGTATCTTCAAACGTCTTGAGGTAAACAGCACTGTTTTTGTTATTTTAAAAAAAAATCTATTTTTTGTGGTTTTTTTCCTAAGGAGTAGGAAACAACAGACAGCCCTAAATTCCTAACATTAAGTGTTCTCTGATTTCATGTGGAATTTCAAGAACCAGAGATAGGGATGAGAATTGATTAATGCTGCTTTCCTCCTCTATAAGAAAGAGAGTGAAGAGCACAGAGGGGAGGGGAAAGGGGAGAAAAGATAGAAAGGATGAGATGGCGTTTTGTTCCTTTCTTTGTAGATGTCTTGTTCTGGGGTTTTCTGATATCTTCTAGATTTCATGAAAGAAGAAATATTCCCTCAAGGTTGATAATTCTGAAGAGCAGTTTGAAGAGAATGGACAACCTACAAGTTAGCTGTAGCTCAACGGTAACAGGTTTAATGGCTCATATCTGGAAGGATCTTAGAGATCCATGAACTACATTACAGACTTTACCTCTATTGATCACTAATTTTCTACTTAGTAGCTCTGATCATGGTACAGATTAAGCCTCTCACAAGAGTCAATCACTACTCAAGACTGATTGAATAGCACATATATAGAACTCATTGCCCCTATGTACATCTTTGACTTTTAGGAGAATTATCATGGTTAAGATAATCGGTAATAAATATCATCAATCTTACAAATAAAGCAATATTAATCAATGTATGCATTAGGTTTATTGTATTCTAAGACTAAATTTTGCTAGATGGAGAAATTGGCACATGTATATAAAATACAGTGCTTTATAAAATTAACACCATGGAGACATCTATTTCCACCTAGGTCCAAGCAGAGGCACAGCCTTCAGGAGGCTCTGAGTCTCTAACAGGCAGGCTGGTGATGTGAATTTCAAAGTACCCATGCTTCTTACTTGGTGATTTATAATCCTCCAGTATTGTGAAAAGAGCTTGACATTCATTCATAAAAGAAAGGTAACAGTATGGTCTATTTCACTTCTAATAACAAACATCCACAAATTAAGAAGTTGCGGTCTTTGTTTCTTTACATTGAAGTTTGGAGGAAGTCTCTCCTTTAGGTAAATGTACACAATGGGCTAGAAGCCAAGCTCATAGGGCATGAAGGGAATATTCAGGGCATGGATAGGCCACCAAGTTACTACTCAGCTAATATTCATATTAACTATTTTAGAATTTGATCCTCATATATTTAAAATTTATATACCTAAAAGATTGTTAATGTAAATAGTAAGCAAAAGGGATGCAGATGCTTAAAAGATGGTCAAGAATTAAAATAGTTCTTCCAGCTTACCTACAGATGATAATCTCCACACCTCTGCTTTGTGTCAAAAGAAATGTCTTATTCTTTCTCCAGATACGCTAGAAAAAAAGGGTTACTCTAATGGGCAAGTTAGTATTTGATATTTTAAGAACAAGTATGTTTTGTAACTGCCATGCACTACTTGAAATGTTCCTTAAAAGACTGTAGTTCCCTTTAAACATTTGAAAGTAGGTCAGTGAGATAGTTGGGTGAGTAAAGGCACTCACCACCAAGCCTGACAACCTTAATTTTATCCCCACGTTGGTAAGAGAGAGCAAATTCCTGCAAACTGTCCTCTGACATCCATATGTACACTATGGTGGTACATATCTCCTCACAAAATAATAAATAAATAGATGTAATAAAAATTTAAAGGTAAGACAAAACTTAATTTTTAAATTATAGTAGAAATAGTCAACATATATATGGGTTGAGGTGCTAGTCTAATGAGGAATATACACAACTATGGTTGGATGAATTAAAATTCAAATATAGGAAGCAGAAGTTTGATCTGGATAAATGGAGTGACATTCCACCATTTCAATGGAATTACTGAATATTATCAAGTGTCTTTTGTTTCCAAATTAACCTTTATATTCAATGTGATCAGACTTATCATAGGATTTTTAAAGTTCACATGAAGAATATAAAGATTCATGCATATGCCACCTCATTTGGAATGAGGAATACAGAAGCCTGCCCTCCTGGCCTCCTGGATTGCTGTGTTTCCTCACAACATTTTGTACACTCTACGTTTCTTCATGCATATACATAAATAGCAAAATCTAGCAATCTGCTTTTGTTTGAAACAAATAGCATTTGAGATTTAAGAAGAATATTTTAGGAAAGCAAATTCACTAGAGACTTTCTGGTGTGATTTGTTAAATGCTCTGGGAAGGAGAAAACACCACCTCGCTATCACCCATCATCTTTCCTGAACTTCTATGGGCTGCATAGGCGTTACTATTTGACCCCAAGAGTCTGATCCTATGGTGTCCTCATTTTTTAGATCAACTAATAAAGTCTTCTGTTTGAACTGCTGGTCTCTTCAAATCATTGCTTAACGTTTCCATTTCATTAAGCAATAACAAGCTTGACTTTGGCATGGATATGTGAATTGTCACAGTTGTGAATTGCTGACAAGGGCTGAGGCAAGCTAGAAAGTTCACTGAATAAGTTCCCTGGAGCATCAAGTTCTCACTTAATTTAATTAGGTACTTAATTAATCAAGCTGCTAATGGTAGTTTCTTTCTGCAGAACACTGTACAATTGTTAGGACTTAAATCAGGCTAGGAAACAGCTTGGCTTTCTTTCTTTCTTTCTTTCTTTCTTTCTTTCTTTCTTTCTTTCTTTCTTTCTTTCTTTCTTTCTTTCTTTCTTTCTTTCTTTCTTTCTTTCTTTCTTTCTTTCTTTCTTTCTTTCTTTCTTTCTTTTTTTTATTGGAACTTTCTTCTGAAGTAATGAGTCCACCTTCTAAAGGTGCTTGTCTTCAGAGCTTCTGAACAAAGGCCTTTGAAAGAGAAAAGCTTTTATCAGGTCCTTTCTGCTTTTGATTAAGGCTTATGTACACTGGCAATTTTATTGATTCTAAGATTTTCAACTGAAGATTGTATAAGAAACCTAAAGACAAAGCAATTTTCTCAACACAAAGCATTCCTTTTTGTCTCTTCTTATCGGGAACGAGACATTTAGGTTAATTAATGTATCCAAAAATATGCATTCAGAGAAAACCACATATCAGTTTGCAGATGTAGGTTGCTATACAATGTTTCACAGCCTGACTTTTATAAAAAATTCACATAAAAATATTTCCTACACTGCTTGACAGTGAACCAAGGGGATTTCAGTGGGAAACTAATGGCTTTTCATCTCACACATCTACTAAAGCTGTTCTATTTTTTGTATATTTGAAGATTTCATTTTTTTCACTCCAGACTATAGTAATAAAGAATAGAAGGGAACATCTGTAGTGTGTGGTACTGGTAAGAACAAACAAGGTGCTTGGGACACTATTGTCAACTATATTTAGGCTACGGTTTCCTTTAAGGTAGAAATGCCTATTCAGATATGTTTATGATTTTAAAGAATTCTTTTTATCACTCTTTTATCATTACCTTGCAAGAACAAGAAAACAGGACTTGGACCTAGCAATTTTGGTTGGGAGAAAATCCTGTATCATTGATAGACTCAAGGTAGAACAATAAAGTCTTCCACTTGAATGTCTGGGAAGATGTAAGATGAGTAACTAGAATATTAAAGGAGAATATTGGGAAATACATTTTTTTTTAGAGGTCGCCCATAACAACTATGATGTAAATGACTAGGGAGCCAAGGAGACATTCAATTTGACAATCAGAAACTAGTGTTACACAGTCTGATTTATATCCAGCCTGTCACCTTATAGATGGAAGAACACATTTGTCTGATCTGTGATGTGTTGTTAGTGAGTCTTTGTTACATAAACTGCTTTTGGGAGGATGACCCCCATAGGCTCGATGGATAATTTAACTAGTGAAATGGGAGGATGAGGACACCATAATTGTTGTTCCAAGTGTAACCAGGTTCAGCAAAGGTTACTATGTATATCAGTGTCTGGCAAACAGAATCAAAGAGTAAGAAAAACATACAGAGTAATGAAGTGCTAAGTTATACCTGTGGATGCAAAATCTTAACTCTCATCTTAGAGAGGATAAGAGAAAATTTATTGGAGCCAGATATGAGTGCCCATGGCTCAGGAACATAGATTCTGGAGTACTCAAAATTTGATGTTCTACTATGGAAGCAATTTCATGAAGTTTTTTATAGCAATGGAATAAAGAAGTCACATATCAAGACTCATTTCTTTTTAAAAAATTTTATTTAAAAGTGTTTTTTCCATGTATCCCCCTGCTTGTCTTCCCTTCGCTCCTCCCAATCTCTCCAGTCCTCCCTCAGCCTCCCCATCCCCATTCCTCTACCCAATACCCCATCCTTTCCCACCAAATGGGCAAGAAGTCCCAAGGTGGGTCAGTTTAGTCTGGTGTATCCATTAGAGGCAGGTCTAAATCTCTAATCCCAATACTAGGACTGGTTTAGATGTTCCTCTGTAGGGAATGGGCTCCAAGATGGCAGTTCATGCACAGAAACATAATCTGAGCCTACTCCATGAGGCTCCACATACTGCCCATGCCAATCAACAATAAACCTTTGGAGGGTTTAGTTTCTTTTCCTGATGGTTCCCCCAGTGGCTGTTTTTGATTCAATGAGCTTCCCAGAGCTCCAGCCAGCCATCTTTGTGGGATTCTTCATAATCCCTCTCCCTTTGCTCATTTAAACTGTCCTCTCTCTCTTTAGCTGGTCCGGGAGCTGGACCTGGTGCTTAACTATGGATCTCTGCTTCCGCCTCTATTCACTTTTGGATGTAGGTTCTATAATGACACTTAGGGTGGTCATTTATTGGATTATAGGGGAAGTCCTGTTTAGTCATCCCTCCACTATGGTTGGAGACCTAGCCAGGGACATCCTGTGAGATCTTGGAGATTTCCTTAGCATCCGGTCTCTTTCCAACTCGACATTGGCTTCTGCTATCGAGATATCACCTCTGTTTCCTCCCTATTTGTTGCTCCTCTCCCTTAAGACACATTGTAAAACATCAGAAAGAAGGGTGATAGCAAAGTAGGGAAGCTTTGGGTGGCTCTTTGATAGCATGCTTAGCCTTTGGGTTTGTGGGATTTAGCAGTCTGCTAAGTTAATGCATTCCAAAAGATTTTTGCCTTTAAGGTCTGACACAGAGGTGGGTAAGAAATGGGAAAAAGACAAATTGTAATTAAGCTGTGGACCTCCCACCTCTCTACATCATGGTAGTGACAATCAGTCAGCTATCCTTTGCTGATGAAGTTTCTTTGTGGTGATATATATTTAACAAAATTAGTCTGGAATATCAGGGTGATAGAGAAACAAACCACACCTACCTTCTTATCTGCCAACTTCTCAGGCATCTCTCTATGACAACCTCTGATTCCAACCTCTTTCTCCTTAGCCAGTCTGAAAGTGTCTGATAAAGGGGAAAATCCTCTCTTCTCTTTCTCTGCCCAGCTCTCTTAACTTCCTCTTTCCACATTCCTAAAAGTAGGATTAAAGGTGTGGGTCTTCCCTCCTTGACCCTCCAGGCTTGGTTGTGGTTGACATTCTGATATTCCAGACTAATTTTATTAAATATATATCACCACACTTCTATAAATTTTTAAATTCATACTTTTCTGAAATGCAGAAAATGCAAATTTGGCAAAGTGATGTTATGTGTGTTCAGTGAGGGAATGAATGGGGGATGGATGGGGTGGGGGCGGGGCTAGGGAAGGTCTGGGAGGAGGGGGAAAAGGAGCAGTGGTGGGTATAGGAAAAAATGTGAAACTAAAAAATAAAAATGTCACTGTTATCCTTGATACAAGAGAACAGGAAAACCCAGAGTACAGAGTACAAATTTGAGTCACATAGAAATATACTGATTACATGCCACTCTGAGCTGATTAAATCTCCTGGTTGTTAATGGGCAGAGCTGCAGCATGGGGCTGGGTGGAACCTTGTGTCCTCTCTCACACCCATGCCTGCTCTCAGAAAGTTTCTGCAGCCCCTGAGTCTGAACAGCATATGATCAAGTACATGCTCAGTAAGACCTGCTGGAAGAATTCTAATCTCCTTTGTCTCAGACTTAAGATATATCCTTTGTTTTTTTTCTCAATAATATCCTAGCGAAAAGCATCATTAAGAGAAATGAGTTTTCATAGTTTGCAAAGCATCAGCCACGGGTGTTTGAAGGAAAAGTCACAAAGGGAGCTCACACCTCCAAACCATGATTAATTTCTGAAATCTTAAGGCTTTTGCACAACCCTGCTATACTTTTGCCATTGGGATAACTTCTCCAGTGAGATGTCAATAAGAAACTTCTCCAGAGGGAAAAAAAGAACTAAAAATTCACTAGTCAATGTCTTCTTCAAATGTTCTCAGTGGTTATTGGATTTTTTAAAAGTTTCTCTTGGTTTATTTTCTACAGTGTTTGAAACAAGAGCTTTTTCCTCAGCACTAAGATTTTCTTCAGTATTAACTCTGAAGAGCAGAACCATACTTTCAGTCTGCTGTACTACTTTTTCAAAAACTGTAATTTCTATAAATTATAGATTCATACCAGTTGTGGTTTTCCCATTATTGCCGAAACACCCCCCCCCCCCGCATAACTTACATAATCAGATATTCTCTACCAAAGATAGTAATAAAATTTCAAATGCAAAAATTGCCTTTGAGGAACAATCTATCTTGTCTGTAGGCGTTTGAACTCTGTCCAATGATTTAACTTCACCTACAATGGTGGAAAGGCCCTGTAATTCTCTCCTGAGGAGCTAGGTTATTTTTCCAGATGGTGATGACCACAGCATAATTTTCTTTTCACACATCTGTTCCTTCTTTTGAATGTGCCAAGGAAATATAAATAAATGATATAAATATGAAAATACTATTGGGAAGCTTAAGCACATATTTAGAATAAAAATAAATTAATATTTCCACAAATAATTGTTCCATCTGTGAACACATAAATATTTATTAAAAATTTAAATTTCTTGTAGGAAATCTGAAAACTTTGATAAGCCATCCATTATTCTGATAAGAAATCTTTAGTTAAAACATATATAATATGAAAATTATAAATGTGTTTCTAAATGTAAACAAATAATACAAATTTCCAAAAATTCTTTTCAAAGTGTTGGTCACTTGGTTCAGTTGTCCCTAGCCTGGATCACTGGAGCTCGGTCTCTAGAGCTGAGCTTGTATAAGGGAAGAACCAGCTGCCATGATTGCTTCTTAATTTCTACAAGCACACCATGGACCCAAACTAAATACATGTAAAAAATAATCTTAAACATGTGAGAGCCTAGGGAAGATCTATAACATGTATCCATGCATGTCTTACCATGCTGATGGACTAGAGAGAGCTTTCTTCATGGCCTCATGTTTCAGATGGATTATAATTTTACAGCACTCATATTTTATACAAAGGTTCAGTGTTATCTGAGGCTTGACTCATTAGTGCTAAGACTGATTTCTAGGGGTAATCATCCATGGCAAGCTGGTTCTCTCACTGTAAAAATTTTCCACCAATTCTTACAGGACTGTTTTCCTACCTATTTATAATCAGTATTCTGTAGATTATTTCATTAGGATTTGTAACGTGTTGTCTGTTAGAGTTTTTTCAGACTGCTATAATAAAGCACCTGAGACCAAATAATTTATAAACAATAAAAAGTTAACACAATTCTGGATACTGAGAAGTCCATAATAAATGTCCCCACAGGTAGTTTCTAGTTGGCCTGCTCTCAGAGAGTACCTTTTCTATATGTCTTCATGTATTAAAGTACAGTCGTGCTCCCTAAGGTGTCCTTTAGAAGGCTATAATCTCAAGGCTATAATCATAAGGCATATCTTCCCAACCTCACCTCCTCCTAAAATCTGTCTCTTTGTGTTACAATCAGTTAAGTTTAAATGCATAAACTGGGTGGGAGGGCAATTATGCAAATCATAACAGGATCCTACTTGATAACTCACTGTGCATTTACAAGCTGATGATTTTTAAAACATCAATTCTTTCTATTGAATTGAGTAATCCTGTAATCTATTCTGACTATAAAAAGGAGGGAGTCACTTTGATCTCTTTCTATTTGATACCATTTTTGGCATAACTAATATTCAGCATTTGCCTTGAGAACTATGAACACACAGATATCAGTCAATCTGCTAAAGTCAATCATTTGTCTTCTAGCTATTTAAATACAACCATCTGTTTCAAATTTAGAATGCCAATATTAAGAACAATAAGATCACTGAATTTTAATTTGGGTTTCTTTGGGGTTTGCCCTTTGATTAAATACCATTAGAGAGATGCGGTCAAATATTTGCTTTAAAATTCTTTGAAATATTTACTGTTTTTATTGTGTGTGTGTTGATTTGAAAAAAAAATGGCCCCCATATGTCTAGGTAGTGGCACTGTTAGGAGATGTGGCCTTGTTGGAGTAGGTGTTCCTTGTTGGAGGAAGTGTGTCACTGAGGGCAAGCTTTGAGATTTCAGAAACTCAAGTCAAGTCTAATGACTCACATTTTCTTTCTGCTACCTGACAATCTGAATGTAAAGATCTCTTATCTTTCTCCAGCACCATGTCTGCCTACAAGCTGTCATGCTCCTCACCATGACAACAATGAGCTAAATCTCTGTAATAGTAAGACAGCCCCAATTAAATGTTTTTCTTTATAAGAGTTGCTGTGGTCTGCTGTGGGATAGTCTTTTTTGCATACTTTTAATATTGGTTAATAAAAAATCCATATTGCAAGACAGATTACAGCCAGGTTGGAAATCCAAGCAGAGAGACAGAAGAAGAAAGATCCAGCCACTCAAGAAACAAGATGTGACTGTATCAGTAAGCCATCAGCTACATGGCAATATACATACTAATAGAAATAAGGTTAATTTAAGATGAAAAGTTAGCTAGTAATTGCCTGAGTCATAGTCCAAACAGTTTTTAATTTATATATACACCTGAGTGATTAATTTAAAGCCACTTTGGGTCAGGAGAGGCTAAGCAGCTGTGGGACCATGGGTGGGAGAGATTCTTCTGGACCATGGGCTTACATGGAACAGAAAAACTTCTGGCCACAGTAGTTATGGTGTCTCTTCACCACTGTGGGATTGTGCTCTTGCACATTGTAAATATTTGGCTCTCCTACTGGCTTAATAAAATGCTGGTTGGCTAGAAGGCATACAAGAAGTATGGGTGGGGCTACCAGGGTAAGAAAACTCTGGGAAGAGGAAGAGCAAAACAGAGATGCCGGGCAGATGCAGAGGAAAGAAGAGGATGCTGCTCTGAGAAAAGGCACTAAGACACTTGGCTTAAGAGTAAGATTTAGCCTGAGTCATAGGAAAAGCAGCATGTAATTAATATAAGACTTTTTGTGTTTATTTGGGACTATTGCTCCAGACAAATCTCAGGGCTAGGCTGGACCATGAACTTCTGACTACACTTCACAGTAATAGAAATCTTAAGTATGATAATGTGCACACACAATAATACGATAAGAGACTTATTTCAATATACATTAAATTAACAGCTATTGGTTTTCAACATTTTATCAAAATTAATTGATTTTTAAAAAATTAAATAAGCATAATTGTTTCAATGTAATAACCCCAGGAGACACATAAAAGATCATCACTAGTTTTCTAGTGTTCTCTCTGTCCCTGAATTTCCTTGATTTTTATTAGTTTTGGAGAGAACATTACAGAAAAATGCAGAAGTGATTCTTCATCCCAATTGTCCTTAGTGTATCATGCCCAAAACATAAATGAACATGCTTGTGTCTTTCTACAATACCAGAATTAATTGGATAACAATGAGTTTGCAAGATTTAGAAGTTTTGATGACAGCAATTTGTCACAAAATCCACCGACCTTAGTACCATGACTAAGGCAAATGCAAATTCTTTATTCCAGTCTTAATTACTCATATTAACCCCTATATCACACAACATAGGGAGAGATATCGATATCTATCTATGTATCTATCTATGTATCTATCTATGTATCTATCTATGTATCTATCTATGTATCTATCTATGTATCTATGTATCTATCTATCTATCTATCTATCTATCTATCTATCTATCTATCATCTATGAGTTACAGAATAAACAGAAGTTAAAGAGGCTGGAGCAGAGTTCAAGACCTTTAAGAAGTGGGCTGAGAAAGAGCTTTACTAATACAATAATGATACTAACTAATAAAATAATGATAAGTAAAGATTATTTTACTAACAAGGTAATGAACCAGACCAGACCCTGGAAGGAGCCACCACTGTCATTGCTGGAGTTAGGTTTGAGAGCAAAGTTGCAGAATTTATCTATGACATTAAAGGCTGAACCAGTACTGGGCAGGAAGTAAGTAAGGAGCAGAAAACAAAGGACCAGGTCTATAGTCTGATGAGTGGACAGGTAGATAGATAGGAAGGTAGTTGAGCAGGCTCTGTCAAGAACAGTAGACCAAGCCAAACTGTAGAGTCCCTAGTTTTTGACTCATATATACCAGATATTAGGTGAGAAGCTGTTGTGGGGCTGTGTCATCACACTGTCAGGTGTCCATCACTTTAGGAGGTCCAGGTAAGGCCGTTACATCTCCTTAGTCAGGTGTATCCAATAAGTGCTTGCGCCTGGTTTCTTTGAAGTGATTTTTAATACACCTGTGTTCACCCACTGTTTCAGTTCCCCCCAATAAACCTATAGGGTGGCCCCCTTTCTATTCCCAGGAAGAAGTCATCTATCAGTCTGTGCTAGACAGATGGTTCAGCTTTGGGGTTCACTCAGGGGCAGCCATCTTTCTACCCAAAACTCAGCTCAAAACTGCTTATAAAATGGAACGTCCTGTCTCCCCTTAGAGGAGAGGAGGGGGAGAGACAGGGGACGGACTGAGGGGAGGGTGGGGAAGGAGGCTATGGCTGGTATGTAAAATAAATAGATGAATGAATTTTTAAAAATGGGAAGTGCACAACCTAAAACCATGGATTCATAAACTCATTTAGAGAAGTGAGGGTCTAAGAGCTGACAGATAAAGAAGGCTCCAGCTGGATTAATCTACTTAGACCTTTAAGATAGCTGATTTTCTAATTGGTGTTCCCTGTCCACAATGACTTGGTGGATTCTTTTCTCCCAGAGAGATCTGTTTAATGAGACCTTCAAATCTCCCATTTGAGGAGAGGCCTTCTGTGCCAGGAACCAATCACTTTCCCTTCTTTATTTGGATTAGTCGGTGTCACGATAGCCCAAAGGAGCCAATTTTGAGAGAGAAAGAGAATTCATCTTACTCTTAAACACATAAAAGTTTTGTCTCTGCTCGACAAACATGGATTCTGGATTTTAAATTTTGTCTCCAATGGGGACTCCATCTCTTTGTATGCTTTGCTCTCTCTCTCTCTCTCTCTCTCTCTCTCTCTCTCTCTCTCTCTCTCTCTCTCTCTCTCTCTCTCTCTCTCTCTCTCTCTCTCTCTCTCCCTCCCCTCCCTCCCTCCCTCCCTCCCCCCTCTCCTCTATGTGGTGTGTCTGTGTGTATGTAAATGTCTGCTTTTAGTAAAACTTGGCTGAATGCTGAAATCTTGGTTTTTCTGCCTTTTCCTGCTATAAATTAGTAGAGGAAAAGAATCTGACCCTGCAGCCATTGATGACCCCATCATAATGGCATCAGTAGAGTATAACTTGATCTCAACCCTTTTTAAAAAAAGACTTCCTACTCTATAATTTATTTAATCAGCCCTTTCATAAAGGTCAAATAGTGTTTCACTGACAATCTTACTGTATTGTGATAAATTCCTACAATTGGTATTTTGATTAAAGAGCAGAGCATATGAGACTTTGTAGATATTAACAATTCTCTTTAACAGTGATTATATGATTTCATACCCCATCAACACTGTACACATGAGAACACCCTTTCCCCAAATGACGTGTTTATCATATTCAGGGGGTGCTTCATAGATATCACTTGGGGGAATATAATTTAGACATTTTTAAAAAATTATAGAACCATAGAAAAATCAAAATGTTACTCACAACTGCTATTTAAAAGCTGATTAAACCATGACTGTTTAAATTGTGATTTGGAATTGAAGTGAATTACATCTGCATTCCAGTGTTTGATCCAATTTATGGAATAGAAAGCTTAGTCATGCATGAAATTGATTACATTAAAGCAGTGAGCTACCACATATTGAAGGCGAGGAAAGCTACAGGGTGGACCTTGGTGTTTTCCAAACCTAGAAGCCACAAAGGAGAGCAGAGAGTGCCAGCATCAGCAACAGCATCTTGAAGGCCTGACATCCTCTCCTTTAGACCACTGGTTCTTAACCTTCCTAAGGCTTGATTCTTTAACACAGTTCCTCATGTTGTGGTGACCCCAACCACAAAATTGTTCTCATTTCTATGTTATAATTTTGCAGCTGTTATGAACTGTAATGTAAACATCTGTGCTTTCCTATGGCCTTAGGTTATTCCCATGAATGGGTTGTTTGACCCCCTAAAGGCACACTGGCCCACTGGCTGGGAACCACTGCATTGGAAGGACCACCCAAAGCCCTTTCTGTGGTAGTGCTTTTGGAGGTCAGAAAACTGCTATTTACATGAAGGATAGCATGTATTCTAAGACCATAAAGACTGATTTAAAACTGTAGTTCTGCCTTCCTAAAGGATAGAGTTTGGCTTTATTTCTCCTAGGCTGACAGATTTATAATACTGTTTTGTGTCTAACTATTTATGGTACAAGTATTATGAGAAAGACTGCTGTATTATCTATTCCCTGGGGTGCTATGAACTAATATTTATTAAGCCCCAATAAAGTACCAATGGCAAGTTAAGCAATGATTCCAGCTAGGTATAAGCTAAGGAGCTGATTCATTTATTTTCAAAGCATGAGTGAGGGGTTATTACAGGAACATGGGTGACCCCAAAACAGCTACAATGAAATCCCATTTCATCATGGAAGCTTCATAATGTTTATCCCTATTAAAGTTTACAGCCTAGTTCATGTCAACAGTAATTCCTCCTAAAACCACTTGAAACTAGAGGAGGACATGGATGAGTGATGGCTACAACCTCTTATGAGGCTCCTGTGGTCCCTTTATTCCTTCTTCTCCTGGGGAAATGCCAATAGCTCCACTACTGTTACCACAGATGTAGATAGATCTGTACTGTTTTGCTTGATCAGTTGCTATGGTTGATGGCCCAAGAAGATCTGTACTCCAAAGCTGTGATAGAATGATTTTGTTGTGCCCAGGGTGGGGGTTATATGGTAACAGAGACTTTAAAAATGGTATACAAACTTTTACTTATGTTAGACATGAGCCTGATGTCTCTGAGAAATGACCACACAATATGAAGTACTTAAGCAAGGCAGGTCCGCTTGTGTAGAAGGGTGCTGTGTCTTAGTGGAGAGTCTAAAAGGAGAGTAACAAGCCTATTGGAAACTCCACTGGGCTTTTATTCCTAATGCAAAGAGAGTTCTGTTTCTTACCCTGGGTGGTCAGAGGATAGCCTTGAATTCCTATGCACTGATTAAAAAATAAAGGCATAAATGTGAAGCAATTGATTAGCAAGGTAAAGATTTCGAGAATAAGATGTAACCTTGAGTACCTCTTAGACAAGTGTTGATTCCTGAACTTGTCCAGAATTCATAATCTGCAGATCTGACAGTGCACTCTGGGGAAGAAGAAACAAGAGATGTGATTGGCTTGAGAGTTGAAGCCTGGTCTTTCCATTTTTAAGGTAGAACTCCATTTGAATGAAAAGACAGCACATTTCATTTGTGTTCCTCACAGTTATAATCATCATTTAGATCTCTTGTTCTGTTTTCTTTCTTGGTTTCTTTCCTTCTTGCTTTAACCTTCCTAAGTGCCCACAGGGATCATACAAATGGGGGACCCAGATGACACTCTAATATGGCAGCTCTTTCCCATTGCATCTCTATAGAGAACACCTTCCCAGAGACCTGCCCATGCTGAAGGCTCCCAGGTGGGGGAAGAGAAAATTTGTTAGTTGAATACTGTTTCCATTCTCCACAGCATCTTACTGGCTTTGAATGATGATGTGAAGATAGAAAAATCCTGTTTGATTTTTCCCCTAGACTCCCTTCCTGAGGTCCCTGAAACTAGCCAAGGTTGACAGAGTTTTGGTTCCATTGTATCAAACACACTAATGGCAGCTTGCTCAGAACAGAGTTTTGGCTCCATTGTATCACTAAATTAGATGGAAGTTTGTTCAGGGCTCAGATTCTCGGAAAAGCTTTGCTCACAGGATTTATGGCAGCTTGCTGAACTGCTCACAGGATGTACTTCCTGAGTTCTTGGGACCCACCTGGTTAGCAGCTTGACCTTCTGGACTTCACTGGAGTGGGACCATCCATGATAAGGCCCTGGGACCACATTCCTGATGTAGCAACCTGGGTGGGGCCACCCAGGAAAGCCCTACCATGAGAACTGTTACAACTTCTATCTCACGAGCCGGATGTACCCCTCCCCTACCCAGAGTGAGGTATAAGAATTCTACTCTGAAAGCATTCGGGGATCATGGCTTCCACAGTGCCTGGAGCCCACACATATGTGTATATGGGTATATCATTCATTAAACTCTCTTTTTCTTTAAAGTTAACAGTGGTCTTTAGCTGTGGTCTTGGGATGTCTAGGGGCACTAAAGTTAGGGGCACCTGCCCGTTACAATGGTACTTTCCAATGCCTCTCAGTTTACATTCTTCTTTTCTTTATAAAAACAATTTCTAATGGTGATAAGGATTTGAAGTCTGTGTTCTGTCCTGATGGACTCAAAGGTTAGACAAAATGCCAGATGGAATGCTGTCTTTCTGCTTCCCTGCTAGAAGGCTACTCTTTCCTACCTGTGTATTGAAGAATTCTAGTCAGGTCAAACCATCACGTCTCCTTCTCAGGACTCATGATTAATTCTCCTATATGCTTTATTTACTTCTGCTGTTTTCCATTCTTTGGATGCTCATCTATTATAGACAGTCCTCTCCTAATGGCTATGGGAATAATTTCTCAAGAAATAAGAAATTTTTCTTTGAACATTAGATCCAATAACCTCATACACATTTACCTTTAAGCTAGTAATTATTTAAAACAAAAGGTATTGTGGTGTTATATTCAAATTTAGGGAACCCCACCCCCAAAAGACCACATGGAGACAGAATCCTGTATGTAAAAGCAAAGAGCCTTTACTTAAGCTTAAACTTGGTTTTTTTTGTTTATCTGACACAGCAATTAGAGCAGAGAGCTCCAAGCCTGAGCAGGGTATGGTTGTTCTTTTGTTTTTTATTTTTTGTTTTTGTTTTTTTTTTCGTACTAGAGGTTGATGGGGGACATGGTTTCCAGGGTTTAGGACTTTGATTGGCTGACATTCATCTAGGGGTATCTTAGCAAGATCAGGGGAATAAGTGTGTGCTGGGTTCAAGGACTATCTCTCTATTGGCATGTATGGAATACCAGATACTTCCTCTCAGGTTCTGGCCCCTTCCTGGGTGGTATCTGTTACGGGCTTTTCCTGATACTGACAGGTGCTGCCACTATGACACTCTCAGGCCTATAGTCTGGATGGTTTTTAGCCAAGCACCACATTCCTCTTCCGGGTCCCACATTCCTATGTGATCAAGCTGTTCTGGGCCTACAGTGGAATAATCATTTTCTACACTGTGAAGAGTTGTAACTCAGATTGATTTAGGAAAAAACTGAATGGCTAGGCAGAAAATTTCAGGGCAGAGAGGAGGCTGAGAAGAAGAAAAGAGATGTAGAGAGTTACCAGGTAGACGCAGAGAAATCAACTTGTAGGAGATGAGGTAACAGGGCAGCATATAGAATAATAGAAATGGGCTAACTTAAAGTAAGAGCTAGTTAAAAATAAGACTAATACATTGGCACAGCATTGATAATTAATAAGAAGTCCCCATGTGGTTATTTGGAAGCTGACTAACAGGACAGAATATTCTGCATACAAAATGGGTTAATGCTATTCATACATGCAAGTCATTTGTTGTCTAACACTGACAGTCTCAAAGTTTAGGCATTGTTCTTTAAAGTAAAATTCATTTAATGTATGCATTTGTGTGTGGTATGTGTGTATGTACAGAACAGGCCTGAAGTTATCAAGTATCCTCCAACAAGCATTACATTGAGCAGGGGTCTTTTGCTGAGCCCAAAGCTCCCCAAATCTAGCCTTTTGACTTTCTTTATTTCCCCACTACTGGAAATACCGTGCATGACCAGCTTTCAGTGACTCTAAGGTTCTAGACTCTGGTCTTATGATTGAGTGGGAAGGGCGTGACTTGCAGAATGATCTCCTCAGGACTCCTATGTCTGTTCTTATTGGTTTCTTCTTTGCTCTTCACGTTCATTTACTTTTAAAAGTGTCTTAGGATAGAGATCATATGTGTCTACGGTGGGAAGGAAATATCTCACCCATGTTCAGAATAGAGATGTGAAGTCATCACATCTCAGGGATTTAATCAAAAAGAGAAATGATGCAAAATTTTGTTGTGAAAGGGCCAAACCTCTCTGGGGCAGGGAGCAGGGCAGTAGCAGGGAATGGCAGGGACAGATAGGGGAACGAGTGATAGACAGATATTCAAGTAGGCTATGTGAATAGCAGGGGACTGAGATGAGTCTGGGAGTCCTCAGGTCTTAATGCACACACTAAGTATCAGATGATGGGTTGGCTCAAGGCCATGCCATCAAAATGTTAGATGTTTATTACGTTATGGGGTCCAGGTGAGAGACTTATATATACCTTTTCTGCGGTCTGGTGTACCTCATAGATTCTTAGTCCTAGGTTTCCTGATATAATTGTAATATACCCATGTGCTCCATATTTTCAAATCTCCCAAAGAAACCTGTAGAGTGGCTGGATCCCTTTCTATTCCCAGGAATAAGTCACTCATACATCTGTGATGCACAGGTGGTGCCTACCAGATAGTGTAGTTTCTGGGTCCACCCACAGGCTTATGTCATCTTTCTACCTCAAAAATGAACTGAAGCTGCTTGCAGAATGGAGTCTCTTAGGAGAGCACACATCCTGAAATAGCAAATAACTAAAGAGTACTGAAGCCATGCTGTGGGTGGTTGCCATGTTCCTTCCCTGAGACAGATAGAAACATGTCTATTCAGGAAAGCAACAGACCTAAATTCAGAGACTGAAAGCAGAAGTGAGGATGGGGCCTTTTTAAAGGCAATTGACAGCTCCTGTCATGATAGGAGAGGAAACCTGCTATAAGATTATGCTCTTGCACACTGTAAATATTGGTTTAACAAAATGCTGACTGGCCAGAAGCTAGGCGGGAAGTATAGGTGGGGCTACCAGACTAAGAGTACTCTTGGAAGAGGAAGAGGAATAAGATGCCAGCCTGACACAGAAGAAGCAAGATGAGAAGGCTGCAGTTAGAAAAGGTATTGAGCCACAAGGCTAAGCAGAGATAGGAATAATGAGCTAAATTAAAACATAAGAATTAGCAAGTAATAAGCCTGAGCCACAGGCCAAGCAGCTTGTAATTATTATGAGCTTTTGTGTGATTGTTTAGGAGAGAAAACTCTAACTACAGAAACCCAGGTTGGGAGCCCATTGACTAGCTTTGAGTTAAGTGTGTGTAAGGCCCTGTGTCCTTCCATTTTCTTATCGTCTTACCCAAATGGTTGTCCCTGAATGAGCCTTTTTCTCTCCACCACCTGAATGAGCCTTTTTCTCTCCACCATTTTTTTTTCATAAGAAAGGGGATAGTTATCTTAGCTAGCCCAATCCACCGCTCCCTAACCACCTCTACCCATTTAATTTCACTCAGTGTGGTATAGCCTGATCTTAACAACCACTTAAACTCTGGCCAGTGAAAGAATCATCCCAAGAGCATCTGAAGCACCAGCCAATCGGTGTTTCTAATCTCTTTGTGACTGTGCTGAGATGCACACCCAGAGAAGTTTAAGGTATAAACTTGAAGATGGGAAAACGTGTTTTAACCATCTGGTTTCTGTCCAAGGAGGTAGACAGGGACAACTTTCTCTCCTCTAGAGGTTTTAGTTCTTGCCTCAATCTCCCTTCTTGAGATTTGTGGTGGCTTAAAAAATTGTCCCCCAAATAGAGTAGTATTATTAGGAGATGTAGCCTTGTTGAAAGAAGTATGTCACTGTGGGGGCGGGCTTTGAGGTTTTATGTGCTCAAGGTTCCCCTAGTGTGATAGTCAGTCAACTTCCTTATGGTAATAATTTGTTTGTGTTCTAACAAATAAAGCTTGCCTAAAGATCAGAGGGCAGAGCTGGTCACTAGTTAGCCATAGAGGCCAGACAGTGGTGGTATACAACTTTAATCCCAGCACTTGGGAAAAGGAAGCTGGAAGATCAGGAGTTCAAGGCTAACCTGGATCATGAGATTGATCCAGTCTAAAAGAAAAGCAGAGCCAGGTGGTGGAGGCTCATGCCTTTAATCCTAGCAGTTTGGACTCTTATGCCTTTGCTCCCAGTACTTGGGGGAACGCACAAACCTTTAATCTCAGCCTAGGGAGGTGGAGACAGGAAGTGATATAAGTGATATATATGTCTGGGTAGAGAGAGTAATATAAGTGGGAGCAGATAGGAGCTCTCTCCTTTTTCAGTTGAGAGGTTGGTGAAGTAAGAAGTGTCTGTAGCTTGCTCTGATTCTTTGGCATTTGCCCTAATACCTGACTGAGTTTTTATTATTAAGATCAATTAGAATTTGTGCTACACTTCCCATTGCCCCAGAGTCAAGATTTAGGACTCTAATATTTACAATCATGTCTGTCTATGTGCCTCCATGCTCCCAACCATGATGATAATAGATTGAACATCTGAAAATGTAGGGAGCCATCCCCATTAAATGTTTTTATTTACAAGAGTTGCTGTGGTCATGGTGTCTCTTCCCAGTAATAAAAACCTAGCTAAAACAGAGCTATCATAGAAACTGACCTTTGTTTTGCATGCACTCCGTGCTGTAATGCATCTTCAAGAGTTAAGAAGTCTCATCCTGAGACCCTAAAGAAGATAAGGCTAATGTTTTACTACAACACTGTCTGACTTCAGTACAAAGTGGGTGGTGAGGGAAATTTGGCCAAAGGACAGACGTTTAGTACAGCTGGATCTGTTATGTAGGAAACAAGGGAAAGGTCTAATGTGACTTATATATCATGATTGTCTACCAGGATAGGGGACTACACAAAGAGAAACCAAAAAAGGTGACACGTCTGATACCTTAGAAGACACTGTGTCCAAACCCTACTTTTCAAACTAGTATTATCAGATAATGAAGAAATTATTCCCTTCTCCTCCATAGAGCTCCACCCAACCCCTGCATTTTCCTATTCATCCCCAAGTCTATGGAGGAGAGAGAAGACTAGGAGGGGAGAGGAGGGGAGGGGGGAGGAGAGGAGAGAGCCCAACCTTACAAGGCATACTAGGCAAGGGAATTTTTATCAACCAGTAGCACTTCCCTTAGGAGAAAATGCCTAACTCCATGGGGCCAACTCAAGTCTCAGGCTTTTTCCTGGTCACACACCTCCAACAATCCAAAGAGCTCAGATGATCCTTTAAGCACTCATGCAGATTTATCAATAACTCAGACCTTAGCCTTAGCTTATCAGCTTACATAGAAAGACCTGTTCTTAGTCTGTTACTATACTCCTGGAGAAGGCAAGAAGATCTTGGAGGAAGCTAAAAAAGCATGCAAAATGAGTTACTTAGTGGGAATCATAAAGACAAGCTGCCTAGAGCACAAGTCACCTCAGATCAAGAACCCACTGATTGGAATTATAACACTCAAGCAGAGACATATAGGATAGAATGATGCTAGCAAGCTTTACTGTAGACATGGGAGGCTGCCTAAAGGAACCTATTTACAATGACAAAATCAGAAAGACCACTCAAAGAGAGAATGAAAGAAGGAAAGGAAGGAAGAAAGAAAATTCTTTCTTATTTGTCAACAGGGTAATAAGCAGTTTAACTTCTTAGACAACCATGTCTAGGTTGAATCTGTACATGAAAACTCCAGGAAATTCACAAACTGGAATCCTTTATCTTCCAAAGGATAAGACAAGTATCTTAGCATTCAGTCAGTCCTTGACATCCTTAAAAAGCTCCAAAAAGGATGTTTTGAACCCCAGACTTCTTATGCTCAGGTGTTAGATACCACCTTCTTAATAGTCAAAAATTCAGATCTGAAGGAAGACACCAGGACTAAAGGAGAGTAGAGTCTGAGTGATTGCATTTGCCCTTGAAGACACCATTAGCCAAACCTTTCTACCACAAGAGTCCTTTATTAAGTGTCAGAGATCAAAAGTTCCAGGTCAGACCTGCTTATTAATTCACCCCCTACCATGTCCTAAGTGTAACAGCCCAAGGGTCTAGTGTTAAAAGAGGATTGTTCCCACCCTCAAAGCAGCAAAACTCAATACTCTGACAACCTTGCAAGGCTGAGCATACCCAGGGAATAGCTGGGTCCCACTCCCTGACATTTTGATCTCTAACAAAGAACCTTAGTGTGGTGATATACTGTAGTGAAACTTTATCAGACATCTGGTTCTTACTTCAGGGCCATCAATTGGTTCATCGTCCAATATCTAATAAAGTTTGGCTGAAAATCAGGACAAAAACAGACACAGATTTAGCCGTGAAGGACAGGGAGGGGTGACTGAAGCCTTTAATCCTAGCACGAGGCAGATCCCTTTGGATTTCTCTGAATTCAAGGCCAAACAAAATTCAAAGCCAGGTGGTGAGTGGTGGCATACCCTTAATCTGAGCTCCTGGGATCCCATGCCTTCTTCCAGTACTTGGGAGACACACAGGCCTTTAGTCCTAGCACTAGGGAAGTTTAGCAAGTGAGATTGCCAGCCAGAAAAAGGAAAATAAGGTAGGAGGAGGTAGGAGTTCATTCAGCCTTTTTGCCTGTACTTCCCTTCCCTTTTGGCTAAGGACTCAGAGGCATTCCATCTGAGGATTCATGAGGAATAGCCAGGTGAGAAGTGGCTGTGGCTTGTTCCTCTGCCTCTTCAGTCATTCAGCTTTTCCCCAATATCTGGCTCTGGGTTTTTACTATAATGCCAATTAGGATTTGTGAAATATTTTATGGTACTCTTCCTTCCTTACAGAGATAGTAGGGGTCGAAGGAGCCTCTCCATTTCAACTTTTATCCCTCCAGAACTATGTCATTATGAAGACTGTGGCTTTTTAATCCTTTATTTTTGGTGATTCCCCAATGCCCTCCTTCCCTGTTAAAAAGAAACAACATATTGACCTGTTTAAGGGCAATCTTGTAGTATGACAGTATCCTTAAGAGTTAAGAAAGCCCTAGTTTCTGAGATGACCCAAGGGATTCCAGTCAACTAAGCTGTTTGAGATACGGGATCCCTGGTCTAGCCAAAAGCTGCTTGCTCAGTCCCAATCTAGATTGAGCCTGAGTTGAGTGATCTCAATACAGAGGGTGATATTATGGAGACAGGATGCCAAACTAGGTTCATAACCCATCATTAACATTTTCTAAAATGCACCTACTAGTTTCTTGCTAGTTTCTCAGTAATATCTTAATCTCTAAAGTAAGCAAGCCAAGCAGAGAATGTCATATGGTTCAGACTTATCAACAAGACGATAATCCCCCCTGTATCCTCTGGTGGCCCAGCTCTACGTTCTGTTCTTCTGTTTCAAGCCCCGAGTCTACCTTTAAGGTACAGTGGTAGTAGATGTCCTTCCATATCTTTGCACCTTTTTGTACCCTAACTCTTGGTACTTGATTTCTTCTGCACGGGAGGACCTACTTACTAGGGTTTACTAGCAGTTCAAACCAACAGCCTCTATCTTTTTGTAGAGCACTATAAAAAGGTCTTAAGGAGCCAGTTTTGCAAGGAGCCATCCTTCTATATGTAAATGACACTTTTATATGTAACCCCTGCATGAATGTTCAAATCAAAATACCACCAGGATCTTAAACATCATAACTTCTTCTGGCTACAAAGTCTCTCAGAATCTAACCCGGATAACTAACAAGAAGTGCAATATCTTGGATATTCTGACATAGAGGCAAGACAATCATACCCTTCCAAACTAGGCCATAATCCAATGAGTGCTGCCAAAGACAAACAGTTTTGATTATTTGGAGGATGGCTAGACATTGTCCTAAATTTGCAAATTTTAGATTAATGGCAAAACTTTTCTGAATTTGTCAAGGGCTTGTTGGTTCCTAGTAGTCTAATGGGCAGCGCATATCCTTGTATATCCCCACAAATGTACCTAGAGATGTTTCTTTCTGTAGCATTTGAACATTCTGAGTGAAGATATTGTGCAAGCAGATGAATACATTTCTGTCTACAGAAATCTGAATTGAAGGTAAGTTTGAGAGTACTGGGGCATGGGATATCCATAGCAATTGAAGGTTTGAAAATGTTAATCTGGTCCTCATCTTACCCATCATCAATGCTTCGGTTACTATCTAGACCTATAAATGCAAGAGCCTTGAGGCAGTAGTATGTCAAACATGTCATAATGATATCTAAGAACACTGGTGTGACTACAGCAAATTAAGCATAAGCGAAATAAAGAAGAATTGAGTAAAAAGAAATAGTTTTATAGAGGACCTGAGAATATTCAGCTTACTCCAACTGAAGTAAAAACCCCATAAGGAGGGTTACTAGGCAAATGAGATAATCATGCTGTTTTTACTTATTTTTTTAAGTTAGCATATAAAATAATTACTTTTTACAGACTTTTAAAACATATTTAATTTTAAATTTTTATTGTATTTATTGTTCTCTCTGTCTTATAGGACTATACTACCATCTGGAAAAGTGTGGGTAATAGTAACAGCCAAAAACTTTCTCCTAAAACACCAACAAGGGTTCCAGATCTATTAGGAAAATCCAACTTTCCAAATATCTAGATATTTCTCAATTTGATATTTCTTAATGTGATCAACTTAATAATTGAGATAGTGCTCTCAGAGCAATTTTTTTCATCCATAAATAACAAGAAGCACTTTTATAGAGACTGGGTATGCCTCTGGGGACCTCACTTTACTTGATTAAAGTATTGTTTCAATTGACCATACCAATAAAAAGGACTTTGAGTCTGGCCTTTCAATATATTTTTTCAAAGCAACTAGAAGTCCTCATACTTCACCAAGTCAGAACCAATGTAGAATTGAGACATGTTCAGTAAACCAGAAGCAGATTAATAAAATATCAGGTATCCCTCCCAGATGATCTAGAAATAATTACAGAATCTTTTGGTACTCTAAATCTTGCCTTCAAGCCAGGGAGAGTTCTTCCAACCTGGCACATTTGCATATTGAGACTGTCTTCTCCACCTGCACCAGCTGTGCTGACTCAAGTGAACCAGTCCCTAGACAGCTCAGTGGAGATATGATTTGCTGACAGGGGCAGTTATTTTCTAAGTGGAGGACACAAGGCAGGACACATGCAGTGGTCAGCCAAATGTCAGTAACAGAGACTTCCCCATTATTTATTTCTTCTCTAGCTCAAAAAGCTAAACTCATGGCCCTGTCAAGGGTACACATTTGAGAGAAAGGAGAAAAGATCAGCATTTGCACTGATTTGAAGTATGCTGTAGGATCTTACACACTATACTGCCATCTGAAAAAATGTGACATTAACAACCAACAGCTTGCCATAAAACATAAACAAGAGATTCTAGATCTGCAAGGAATTATCTAACTCCATAAATAAGTGGTAGTCATCTGTTGCAAAGAGCATCGATAGGATATGTGTGATGGCACCCAAAGAAATAAGTTGAGAGACAGAGGCTAAAAAATGCAACTTTATAGATCCCCCTATAATAGCACTATTCCCTTCAAAGATGAATTACATAAAACCAAATTATATGCCCAAAGAGGAGAGTGAAATTTAGAACAACATGGCAATTGAAGAGGCCTGTGGATCTACTTAGGGATTAAAATACTAATATGCCAGGCCCTTCAGGGGAAAATAATTCAGAAAATGCATAACAGCTCTTCCCACTTGGGGAGAGATACCTCCTAGAAATTCTAAGACAACTATTTATAATCGCAGAACTATGCTGATTAGTGTACAATGTCAACTTGGTACAGGCTAGAGTCAGTTGGGAAGAGAGAACATGAATTGAGAAATTGCCCCCAACATGGCCTTCATGCAGGAAATACCATCTTCTTAATCAGTGATTGATGTGGGATGTCCCAGCCCATTGTAGATGGTGCCATCAATGTGTAGGTACCTTGTTCTGGCGGTACATAAGAAAACAAGTGGAGTAAGTCATGGGGAAGGGGTA
This sequence comes from Phyllotis vaccarum, assembly GCA_033318265.1. Lineage (NCBI taxonomy): Eukaryota > Metazoa > Chordata > Mammalia > Rodentia > Cricetidae > Phyllotis > Phyllotis vaccarum. Next base: position 54,560,847 of record JARWLC010000001.1, on the reverse strand, counting down.
AACCAGTTAAGTACCCTCCTATTCCATGGCTTCTGCTGCTGGATCCTGCTCTGCCTGAGTTTCTGCCCCAACTTCCCTCAATGAAGGACTTCTTGGAAGTGTGATATAGAATAAACCCTTTTCTCCCCATGCTGATTTTGGTCATAGTGTTGTAACACAGCCATAGAAACTCTAATTAAGATAGGGACTAACTGTCATAGTAAGAAGGCATGTCATGCCTCACTCTGTGCATAAATAGCAACTGCAGCCCCTCTTCTCTTCCTCCTCCTACTTCTCCTCCTCCTCTACTGTAGTAGGAGGTTTCTGGCCCAGACTTTCAGGCCTAACCTGAAAGTTTAGGTCCACGGACCCACAGAGACACACAGATTCTTTCAATAGTTTTTGGTTGATCGGTCTAAGACCCAGGCATATAATTTGGTAACTCTGTACCCTTCATCTAACCCATGTCTCTTGTTTAGCCATGTGGCTCGGTACCTTTCTTTAAAGCTGCATAGTTGTCCTCAGCTTCCTCTGGCTTTTCTCTGGTGCTCTGTCTGGCATTCTGCTCTCAGAGATTTTCTTAGTCTGGTAGCCCCACCTACACTTCCTGCCTGCCTTTGGCCAATCAGCTCTTTTTATTAAACCAGTGGGTGGGACAATTATTTACCATGAAACAACACAATGCCCCTACACTCTACTCTTGAGCTAATCTAAAGAGAAGCACTTATACAGCTGAGGCCTAGCAAATAGAATTTACTCAGATTCCTCCTTGGGCCAGTTTAAAATAGCTGTTAGGGTTACAGACATCTACACAGCTGGACAGAAGCTTTCCCTACAAAGATTGCAAAGGGTATTGAAAAGACAGAGGCTCTTCTAAAAACGATAATCCCAAGGCCCAGCCTTCTTCATTCACTACAGAGTGATAATTGAACTTCCTTTACTTCAGAGGGGACCAAGTCTGCATTGAGAAACTTTTGGATAAGACATTAACTACATTCTGTTTGGAGGTCATAGTCATCAAGCAAAGCCAAATAAGTGTTAAGCAGATCCTAGCAAAATTTTGCCACAAAATCTCTGAAACTAAACTATTACCCATTACCCTCATGAGAGTCAACAGCTCTAACGCCAAGCTCAACCATACTGAATTACTGCTTGGAAGGCTTTTCTTCACATTTCTGGTTTAGACTCTGTGGCCAAGAAAAAGATTCTTTTGTACGTAAGAACATAATAAATCTAGGGCAAGTTCAATGAGCCCTGTGATATTGGAACAAGGTTATTCCCATCCCAAAAGATGGAGCCACAAAGATTGTGGATTCTGGGAACTGAATCTTCCTAAAACTTGGAAAGTTGGCCACAAAATTGTTAGATCTTTGATGGAAGTGACATTACCAGAGGCTCCCAAACACCCTGTGTTTATGGAGCTTCTTGGACTCATCAGTTAGGTTCTTATCTTTGAACTATAACCAGAAACCTCAAGCCAGATCCAACTTTGACCTAGAGGCAAGTGCCTATGCCTACCTGTAAGCTGATGGAAGTCCTCAACCTGTTAAAAAGAGACTTAAGTAATACCCTGGTGACTATTGACTCATGTTCTGATGCTTCCTGGCTCTGACTCATCCTGTTTCTCTCTAGGAATTCTTTCCTAATCCACTATAGATGCCTTCAACAAAGAAAAGGAATTTCTTCTGTTTTTTATCTTTTCTTCTTCTTTGTAAAAGACTAAGGGACCCTTTGGTTTCTATTTTAAATAAGGTGACTGACAGCACCAACTTCTTTGACTGCTGATTTTGTCCTAACCTGCAATAGCTAAATGAGAAGCAACTATTTCTCAGAGGCCATTCAACCAATATAAATGGGACAGATTATATTGAGGTCTTACACATAGATTTTAAGTATACTCTTTATAATGAAACCATCAACAATGTGGTGGGAGACAGCCCCAGACCGAAATACTCAAATTGGAAGGCTTATCTCTTGGAATATTTCTTTGAGCCACTGGGCCACATTTATTTTCTTGAGAAAAAGGCAAGTTTATGTTTTTCTCATTTTGATGGAACTGTCTATTCATAGGGATGCTAAATGTCTCCCCATGTGATTTCAGTGTACAGTTCAAATGGAGAGGAAGGACCACACTGGGAATGAGAAGGTGGTAGGAAATCAGACTAAAATCCTGTGATATAACTCTTGGAACAGCAGAATGTTTAACTCGTTTCTTAGTGACCATTCTGAAACTGTCTTAGTAACCAATGAAATGAGGAAAGAGCCTTTTGTGTAGCTCTGCAAAATAACACCTACTTGTTGCAGGATATTCGATCACATTGTGAACCCATAGTTTGCATTTGCATTAATTAAGTAAAATCACCCTTGAGTCAGGAAGCAGAGCTAGCAAACAGTTGACAGAAATTAGTCATAGAGATTCAGAGGGAGTCTGGAAGATGGCTAGAGAAATACAGGAAGTAGTAGGGAGGGACTTTGAGTGTGTCAGTCTATTGTAATAAATGTTATCCCCCCACATCAGTCCTTTTTGGTTTGGCAGAGCAAAAGGATGCTTTCTTTCTGAGAGTCCAGGGAGGAGGGAAGATCAGCTATTTACTCCTCAACCTTTCTGACCTAGCAGGTTTTCACCACAGCCTCTGATTCCTGAGTCTTATTGGTAAATAGAACAATAATGATTTAGTTTAAAACTGCATGTGGTGGCAGTAGCAGGAGGCAGATCTGCTGAGATGTGAAAGTCCCACCTGGCCACTGCCTGATAAGTGGGCTAGCAGTAGATTCAGGTGCAGCCACCATGCCAGTAGAAAAGCAGTACCTTCTATTAACATATAGTCATAGCAAAGGCGATCCAGATCATTTCCCACAATAAAATATTCTCACCTTTGTTAACTGGCCATGGACTAAAAGGCTCCCCACATTAGCACCTCTTCTCTACTAGTATGTACAGGTAATAATTTCCTTGGGTTTTGTCCATCTCCTGATGATTTTAAGGGAGCATGCAGCCCTGCTAGCTCACTTCAGAACTGTTCTGTAACCACATCTTATAAATGTATTATTATGAAAATATCTCTCACATTCTGCCAGCCTGGAACTGTTGGTGGACCTCACAGCCAGAGTTAATAATACAACTTGAGGTCACTTAAGACTTAAGATTGGTATCCTACTGTGTACTCAGACTGTTTGTTTAATGTGCCTTTAAGAGAACAATGTAACAACCAACCTGACTTTCCTTAGATTTCTCATGAAATCAACTTTTATAACCTAAGATAATATATAACTATAATCTTAAATTATGTTCTCTTCAATGCCCCTGGCCCAGGAGTGCAAATACACATGTGCTATGGCAATAATTTAATGAAAGTAGCAAATCCACTGAAATAAGTCTTATAAAGTGAATAACCATCATAAATGCTGGAAGCAGCATTTCGATGTTGTTTCACAGTGTTTGTTTGTTTGGTATGTAGGTTGTGTGAGTCAGTGACTTAGTCCCTTGTAAAACTCCAAAGATTTCTGCAAAGATTCGTCATTACTTCCCCATGCTTTCTGTGCTGTTAATGAGAGAGAATTAAAAGCTCTCTGTGAGGGACAGGTACACACATGCACACGCAGAGCCAGGGATAGTCAGATTCACAAGACAGCATTTAGGCAGGTACAGATTCAGACTGTTACAGCAGACAGAGGATGACAGAAGACATAACGAGAGAGAAGTACAGGATTTCAATCTGGGGTAGCTCTTGGCTCAATGACACCAAAGTGAAGTGCTTTCATTTCTGTCCTTAGTGACATCCCAACAATTGTTGATGAAACCAAATTTATTATTCATGTGTTTGAACTGACATATTTTGGCATTTCGGTCAGGGATATCTAATACCTTAAATCCACTGCAGTTTGTGTTCAAAGGCCAACCGCTACTTTGAGCTTATAGGACTCTGGTTATTTCTTATACGGAACAAGGGTATTTTCTGTTCTGTCCAGAGATGATGAATTCAATGTTCTGGTGTGTTCACCTTCCTTGGCTACTGAAGTATACTGAAGGGGATATCCGAGCTTCTGGGTATAGTACCAACTTGGTGTCATTTCTCAAGACCTCCTTTCTGAAAAAGGAGAGACATGACCTCAGACCTACCAAGTATCCCCGAGTTTAGTGGCCTAAAAACTGAGGTACTATAACAATCAGGAGTGGGTTGGCTGTATCGAAGAGTTCCTTTTCAATGGTAGAAGGTTTTTGACATAGAAAATTCAAAGAGAAACCCATCCTCAGCACCACAGTGGACATGACAGGCCACTGTGGTTGCTGTCAAGGCACAGCTTGAAAGCCTTGAATCTCTTGCACAAACTGTTCTGCAGAACCGTGGGGCCTTAGGTATCTTGGCAGTTCAGGCAGGAGTATGTGTAATGCTTAACAACATAAGATATCCATTTGGGGCTAAATAATTCATGAAAAAGTTAAAAAAATTTTATAAAACTAAGAGAGATGATTAAAGCATACTCACCTCCAAACTCTAACACCTATCAATGGTCATAACAAGGCTTCCTTTTGGGATCCAAGGGAAACAGCACCCAGGACCCAATTTCTTTATTCTAGCTTATACTTTTGGTCCCTGTGTTCCAAACATGTTACTCTATTTGAGTCTCCTGGAATCCAACAATTAATGTGTGTAAAAATGATGATAGTCAAGGTTACCAACCAATTGTTGACTCAAAATGACTTGAGCCTGAGATGGAGACGCCCTTCTGACCAATGAACAAAAGAAGGAGAGATTTTTCATATCCTTTTTAGCCAGGGTCTGGCCCACCATTAGCAGGCAAGCAGATATTACCATCACCCTTGTGTACCACACACACAAGGAAAGACTCTAGAGCACAATTCTCAAGGAGAAATTGAAGCACAGTAGGAAACAAGCAGTCCCAGAGATTAAAATATGACAGGCTGTGGCAGAGAAAGAGTTGAAGCCTTTAGTCTGTCCAAGCTTCACTCAACCACCCAATGACTGTCTTGAGGAAAGAAAATCCCATCTGTGTAGTAGCGAGGTCTCGGATCCACAGACCTGCCTGGCGCCGCTTATCTGCGCCCGCCGCCGCCCGGGTCCCCAGAAATAACTCAGAGGCTTATATTAAGTTCATGCTGTTTGGCCTATGGCTCAGGCACATTGCTAGCTAGCTCTTACATTTTAAATCAACTCATTTCTATTAATCTGCGGGCCACGTGGGCCCAGCCCGTAGCTCACCAGTGTTCTTTACATGTTGTCTCTTGGGCGGCTTCCGCGCGGTCCGCTTCTAACTCCGCCCTGCTTCTATTACCTGAACTGACTCTCCTCCCACTTCCTCTATGGTACCTGCCATGGCCTAAACCAGCTCCTTTATTTAAAGATACAGTACGCACAAATATATTCCCACATTTCCCCTTTTTTCTCTAATCAAAAAGGAAGGTTTCAATTTTAACATAGCAAAATTACATATAACAAAATAGCCATCAAGCAAGAATTACAGTTACAATATCTAGTCCACTTGTACTTAGCAAAATTAAAGAAAACATTTTATCTACTTTATCTTTATGAATCTAAAGTTTCATATCTAATATACTTTTCAAATGACTAAGAAAAACTGTACATATAACTATCTAATCTTCAACTACATCAAAGACCACAGAAGGATATAATATTTATCCAAGTAAACCAGAAGTGCAAACGACTTCTAAAATCTAGAAGGGACAGAGATGACACCTATCTGCCTGGACAGTCACCCAAAGTTCCTTTATAAAGTTGGGGCATTCATCTTCAGCCTATAGGCCTTGAGTCTTTTTTCATTTCAGTGAAGCAGGAAATCCGCTCTGTCCATTCTGGCACAGTTCATCTGTTGCTTCTCCTTGAGTCTTGAAGAATGTCTGACAGTTTTCTCTGTAAAGCAGGAACCTGAATGACCATTTAGGCTTGTTCTGCCAAAGTTCAGAGGTCATCTTCTTATGGAACCTGCATGTCCAGTTTAAACAGCATATTGTCAAGCAGTCAATATAAAAACAGTTTTTTCTCTAGTGGCTTACCATTACCACAAATAGATGAGACTCTATATGGAGTTTCTTCAATGCCCATTTTTTTGTTGAAGTAAATTAGTGCTGCCAGGTATAGACCTGTCTCACTGTCCAGAAAAGTCTAAGCTCTTAAAATATTTTAAATGCCATATTCTGTAGGTCTTAGAAGTATTTGAAGATTATCTATTTAATTGAAATATATCTTTGTATACTTAAAAATCTTAACTAACCTAACTATAAGTTTGATTATCAAAAGTGACTATTAACCTTCATTTCTTAATTATACACTACAATTTTAAAACAGTTACATGAACATCATACCTTAAACAAGAATAGAAAAACACATACAGCATAATAAAATTGACTTTAAATTTGTATCAATAAACCAAAATCTATACCAATGTAAAGCAGTTTGAAATTAACAGCTGATTACCTGTAAATTTAATAATCTATTTTTTTAAAAAAGCATTCACATACCATATCCCCCGTTTTTTCTTAGAAAGAGATTGACTATGACCATTAACCATTTATAATGAAAACAAACATTTAGAAACAATATTTGGGGAATTTGGGCGAAGTTATTCATTACTACTTCCTGCTGATTAAGGGGCGTTGAAAATCTCACAGTTGTTGAAGATGAATCAGTCTGCAGCTCTGAAACTGATAAGGCCACCTCTTCTCATCAGAGGTTTTTTCAGGGGGTCTTGGTTGATGAAACCACATTTGCCTGGAAGCAATCCACAGGTTCTCATCTGTGGAAACAGAAACAGAACTCTTCCAAAGCAATAAATCCTTAGACACAAATTTCAAAATCAAAATACCTTTAAAATATACATTCTTGTTTAACTTAGTAGCCTTTGCAATCCATTGTCTTTTTGCAGTTAGCTCATTAACAGTTAAAAAATTAAAAGAAAACACAATAACAACCAAAATCCAGATTTTGTGTCTATTTTCCATCTTTACGTGGCTTATTATCTTTTTATTACTTTATTTCTCGCTTTAAAAACTTTTCCTAACCTCTTTCTTTTTTCTGTGAAGTCTATGTACCTTTTACAAACATTGTAACCCGTTTACAGGTTTTCTTTTTATCTGAATCTGTTTTATTGTGAATCCTTATTCATCTTCTAACCTTAAGAGCTTTTAAAATACATTCTCCAAAAAGAAGCACAGTTTTTGCAAATTAGGCTGAATCACTAAGTTTTCTTAAACCGTAACTGCCACGAAGAAAATTTGTTTCTCTTTTGTTCAAAATAAGCAGAAATCTAAAATCAGTCACATTACTGAGTCTTTTGTTAGTTTTCAGGAACCCGCCTGATTGTAGCTCACACTGCCTGTCGCCAGCCCGCCGCTGGCGCCATTTTGAGTGTGACTCGGACCATGCTTTGTACAAAGACCCGCTCCACACACACAATTTGGAAGCTGCCCTGGCTCAATTTCTGCGATCTAGAACTCTTTTTAATCTTTATCAGGCTCTAAGTGGATAATCGCCCCACGTTGGATGCGCCATCTGTAGTAGCGAGGTCTCGGATCCACAGACCTGCCTGGCGCCGCTTATCTGCGCCCGCCGCCGCCCGGGTCCCCAGAAATAACTCAGAGGCTTATATTAAGTTCATGCTGTTTGGCCTATGGCTCAGGCACATTGCTAGCTAGCTCTTACATTTTAAATCAACTCATTTCTATTAATCTGCGGGCCACGTGGGCCCAGCCCGTAGCTCACCAGTGTTCTTTACATGTTGTCTCTTGGGCGGCTTCCGCGCGGTCCGCTTCTAACTCCGCCCTGCTTCTATTACCTGAACTGACTCTCCTCCCACTTCCTCTATGGTACCTGCCATGGCCTAAACCAGCTCCTTTATTTAAAGATACAGTACGCACAAATATATTCCCACACATCTGTCCTATCTAATCTAATATTTTGGCTGACGTCTCAAATAAGCCAGTTCCAACTATTGGCCAGCTAAGGGGTACTCCAGGAATAATTGCAGGCAAGCAAAGGAGTATCTAAGGTAAGTTAAAGACTGAGAGCTGTGTCTGGGGTCCTTTCGCAGTTTTCAAGCTCCCTTTGTGGTTTTTTTCAGACAGTCCAGGTAGCATCCATGAAGTCTAGCTCTAGGAGATGCACAGTATCCTTTCAAGAACTCATAATAAGCATTTCTAGCAACACCTTTCCCACCCAGCCTGTTGGATTTATCTGTACACATTGCCTACAGGTGGTATTCTATTTTTATTTGCTATACCCTGAGAGCTCAGCTTTTCATGCTGAATTGAAGGTCAAAAATACAGTGGCTCTTAGCTTTCTAACCATTGTCACTTCTAAATTGCAGTTATAGATCTCCTATTGAGGAAGAGATTACACTCCACATTTTGTTTCTAAATCAGGATGCAGCCCCATCAATGGCTAAGAAACAGTTTGCATAGATAAGGGGTTTGTTCCAGATCATTTGGACTAAGGTAAATACTTGTATTCTTGCGTATTATTTATAATTTTTGAAAGAACTCTTTTCTGCTACGTCTTTTGTAAAGCAAGAGAGAGCATCCTGTTTTCAGTAGAATGGTGTAAACATGGAATGAAAGACTATCTTTTACAGTTTCATGACAACACCTTATTGCATCTAAAATCAAGGTACTTATCATAAGAGGTTAAAAAGGCAAGTCAATTGTAAATGACATGCTTCAATCTTATGATAGAAAAATGATAAATATTCACATTTTTAAGAATCAAGATTCTAGAGGAGCTAGAGAGATGGCTCAGCAGCTATATGCTCTGTTTGCCCTTCCAAAGGACTCTAGTTCAATTTCTAAAAACCACATGATGGTTCACAACTATCTGTAACTCCAGTTCCAGGAGTCTGATGCTTTCTTTTGGTCTCCACGGGTATTGTATGCCCCTGGTGCACAGACATACCAGCATACAATACACTCACAGAAACAAACAAACAAACAAACAAACAAACAAACAAATAAATAAATAAATAAATAAATAAATAAATAAATATTTCTGTTTTTTTTTTTTAAAGTAAAGATTCTAGGAACTCCAGTATTAGTTGGTTTTGTTGTTGTTTTTAAGATTCTAGATAGAATACATAGATGTAATGGTTCATCTGCTGGTATTTGAATTAAATTCTTAATTGTGAAGTACAAAATAGGTTGGACAAATGCACAAAATATGTAAATACATGGCACACACTGAATCTGGGCCTCAGAAGGTGTAATGAGGTAAGTTTTACATCTCATTCTACTGGGGAGCTATGAGACATTACACACTGTATGCATGCTTTCTATTCACCGCCAGGGTTTGGACACTGTCAGTATCTACTTTTCAGTCACGTTTCTCATTGTAAGATGGCATGTAATAATGATGCTCTGGAGTAGAGAGAGAGAAGACAGTTTTCTTTAAGGAGAACAGCAACAGCAGCAAATGACTCTTGGAGAAGTAGAGGACACGATCGGGCTGAAGCGCTGGCTCCCAATCATCTAGAGTAAAGCAGCTCAGAAACGAATGTGCTCCAAACTAAAAGAAGAAAAATAGCTTTGCATTTTGTTTATAATACTCCAGACACTGAGATTTCTCTACTTTGAAGAAATCAGCTTACTTCATAGGTTCAGAAATAGAACTTGATTGAGCTATTTTCTGGTATTCCAAATTTGCTCATGGCTTGAACTCTTACAGATTTTAGTGGCACCTATCATGGGAAATGGTGTGAACACAGATGAAAATCTGAAGTTAAATAAAAAGAGCTCAGGGTGAGTCTGAGCTCTGAACTACTAAATCGGTTGAAATTAGTAAAAAGGTAAAGCCAAGTGTAATCCAATTAGTTACTGATGGGGAGCAGAGGTTAGCATGAAATGAGCTGCTGAGAAATGGTAGAGTGTGGAGTGTCCTGACTCCAGTGTCCGTGCCTCATCATCTAAGTCAACCTGGCTGACTGCCTTGTGCACCTAACTCTGAGCTTACCTATGGGTCTCAGAATCTTTTTTTTTTTTTTTTTTCCCTCAATTTGACCACCGGATCATTTTGCCTGCTAAATTTAGACAGCTCCTAAATCTTCAAGGATTCTTCGCAAGTGAAGTGAAGTCTTCGGCAAGAACATTTTGGAGTAAAATAATGCAACAAACACTTTCCTATGGGGAAAAAAAAAAAACACAAAAAACTCACTGAATCTAACAAAAAATGACCAGAGGAAGTGGCTCTCTCTCTGCCTGGACTTGACATTGTGGGTGTTGACAGTGTCATGCTGAATTAAGGTTCTAAAAGCTGGAATATCTGTTACACAGAGTACATGGAAAAGATCTGCCTGAGGGGAGGAGGGCTGAGCTGTGCCCTCAGTGATCACTCATAAATGCCATTCAGTGTTATAATTTGGTAAATCACTCATATACCATAACTTTTTTTTTATAAAGAGATTAACTATAATCATTAACTATTTATAGTTAAAACAAACACTTATAAACAATATTTTGGAAATTTGGGCGTACATTTTTATTTATTTATTTATTTGTTTGTTTGTTTGTTTGTTTGTTTGTTTATTTATTTATTTATTTATTTATTTATTTATTTATTTATTTGATTAGGGGAGTTGGCAATTTTATGAGTTTCTGAGACTGGATCATCTTAGTTTGTAGCTTTGAAGCTGATGTGATCATCTCTTTTTATTAGAGAATTTTTAGGTGGTCTTGGTTGATGAAACTATTTTGTCTGGAAGCAATCTACAAGTTTTTATCTTTTGTGGAAACAAAAGTAGAACTCTTTTAAAGCAATAAATCTTTAGACATAAATTTTAAAATTAAGATATTTTTAAAAAATATACTTTTGTTTAACTTAGTAGTCTTTGTAATCTATTGTTTTTTTGTAGTTTATTAATAGTTAAAATATTAAAACATAATAATAACTATAATATAGATTTTGTGTCTATTTTTTATTTTTACATGGCTTATATTTTTTATTTTATTTTTTATGGGCTTTTTAATCTTTTCTTGAAACTTATGTATATTTTATTTATACTGTAACTTGTTTATGGGTTTTTTTGATTGAATTTGTTCTATTGTGAATTTTTAATCATTTTTTTAGCTAGAAGTGTTTTAAAAATATTTATACTCTCTTAAAGAGTCATATTTTTTTTGTAGATAAAGCTGAATCAGTAAGTTTTTTTTAAAGGGGCCTTTAAAGGAGCAGACCTAAGGAATGTTATTATTAAGAAACTGACTTTGTTTTCTATTTATTTAAAGTAAACTGAAACCTTAAATGAATGACATGTTATTGGGTCTTTTGTGAGACTTTAGGAACTGGCCTGGTTGTATCTTATATTGCCTGTCATCAGCCTGCTGGTGCTATTTTAAATGTGGCCCAAATGTCACGCTATCTCTGTATAATGTCTCGCTTTAGATATGTAATTTGGAAGTCGTTTTGGCTTAGTTTTGTGTTTTAGAATCTTTTTGATTTTTTTTTTTTTTTTGGCTTTATGTGAGTGTTTGGCCCACCCAGGGATGCCATCTTCTACAAGTTGGCTTCTTGGCCTCTGGGCGCCAGAGGTCTAGACCCATAGACCTGCTGCCCCAGACCGCTTAGCTGCAGACTGCTGCTTAAGCCCCCCCCCCGCCCCCCCACAAATGACTCAGACGCTTATATTAAGTTTATGTTGTTTGGCCTATGGCTCAGGCACATTGTTGGTTAGCTCTTTCATCTTAACTTATTTTTATTAATCTGTTTTGTCACATGGCCCATGGCTCAGCTATGTTCCTTATATGTTTATTTTGGGTGGCTGGCTCAATCTGTCTCTGACTCTGTTTAAATTAATTAATTAATTAATTAATTAACTAACTAACTAACTAACTAATTAATTAATTAATTAATTAATTAATTTAGATTCTCAACCTTTTTTTTTTTTTATGGTGTCTGTCATGGGCCAAAACAGCTCCTTTACTTAAAGATTGATATTCACAGCATATAGAAAGACATTCCCACATCAGTTCAGTACTGCCACTGGTTGGTTCCATCTAGGTGCAGATTTCAGAAGTCACTGGTGACTAGACATAGGAAGAGAAAGACTTAATCATTCTATTCCATTAACAAGAAAATTAAGATTGTTTGACAATAAATTCAGAGTTAGATGGCCAATCTTTCATTAACTCATTTTTCCTGTTCTTAGAGGTATATCAGGAAGGAAATTGATTGTACTTAATATTTTAATATTTAACATCCGCTAAGTGTTTCTGCTCTTAGGAAATATGAATGGTTAATATTGATTGTTTGAAAGGGTTTTAAATCACCATGGATACAAGTTCTCAGCGTGTCTGCAAAAGATTATTTGGATTGGGTAACTAGAGATGGGAAGAGCTACCCTAAAAATGAGGGGTACTATTCCACAGGCTTGGATCCTCAAATGAATAAAAAGCAGGAAGCAGGCTAAGCACAAATATTTATCACTATGCTTCTTGACTTGTGGATGCAATATATGGGAGTTTGAATTAAAGTAACTCCCATAAGCTCATGTTTAAATGATTGGTCCCCACTTGGTGAGCCTGCTTGGGAAAGATTAGGAGGTATGGTCTTGTTGGAGGAGGTGTGTCATTGACGATGAGCTTTGGTGTTTCAGAAGCGCATGATATTCCAAGTGAGGTATCTCTCTTTCTGTCTCCTGCTTGTGGGTTGGACACCTGCTTCTGTGCTTGAGCATACTCATACTCCCACTGCTGTGACTCCCACCATGATGGACTCCACTGTTGTCAGAAATACTTGTTCCAGCCAAGCCCCAACGTCCAGAGCCACAGTTCCAAATAAGCACATAGAGGCTTATATTGATTACAAACTGTTTGTCTTATGGTTTAGACTCATTATCAGCTAATTCTTACAACTTAATTCAACCCAAGATAGGGGCTTTACCTCTGTTCCATTACATCTTTCTCCCATGGTGATAACTCACAGCATCTTCGTGTGACTCCACCCTCCTTTCTCTTTATCTATGCTTGGATTTCCTGCCCACCTATGGCTTGTCAAAGGCAAAAAATAGCCTCTTTATTAACTAATGGCAATTACCAGCATATAGAAAAACATCCTATATCACTTCCCTTTTTCTGTCTAATCAAAAAGAAAGGTTTCATTTTCAGCATAGCAAAATTACATGCAACAAAACAGCTATCATGCAAGAATTACAGTTATGATATCTAGTCTATTTGTACTTAACAAATTTAAGAAAATATTCTATCATCTACAAAGATAACCTTGTGAGTCCAAAGTTTCATATCTAATTTATCTTGCATTATAACTAAGGAAAACTATACTTATAACTAATTTTCAACTTCATCAAAGACCACAGGATATACTATTAACTGAGTAAACTAGAAGTGCATTTCAGGCAACCTCCAAATTGTAGAATTGACAGAGACAACATCTGGCTGCCTGGACAGTCACTCAAAGTTCCTTTGTTATGCTGGGATATCCATTTCAGCCTACAGGCCTAGAGTTTCTGGCAGACAGCTTAGTGAAGCAGGAAATTTGAAGGACTGTTCCATCCATCTTGGCAAGGTTTGTCAGTTACTACTTCTTGTATCCTGTACAATTTCTGGCAGTCTCTGTGAAGCAGGAAACTGAAGGACCATCTTGGCTTTTCTGGCAAAGATCAAAGATCACTTTTCCATGGGTCCTGTGTGCCCAGTTGAGACAGCATACTGTCAAGCAGTCAAGGCAAGAACAATCTCTTGCCCAGTGGCAAACCTTTGCTGCAAGGAAAGTAAACTCTATATGGAGTTTTTTCATCATCCTCTTCAAGTAGATTAGGGCTGCTAGGAGAAGATGTGTCTCATTGTCCAGAAAATCTAAGTTCTTAAAGTATTTTAAAAGCCAAATTCTGTAGGTCTTTGAAGTGTTTGAAGATTGCCTATCTAATTAAAATATATCTTAGTATATCTAATCAAACCTAATTAGCATAACTATAAGTTTGATATTGAGAGAAAGCTGAAATATCAGAAACAAACCATAGCCACCCAGCCAACTCCTCAGGCCTCAGGGAAGAGAATGTCTTGGGAAAGCTGAAACACTTTTCTCTTGCTCTGCCCAGCTCTCTTAACTTGTTGTTGTTTTTTTTTTTTTTTTTCTTTTTTTTTTTTTTTGTTTTTTTTTTTTTTTTTTTTTTTTTTTTTTTTTTTTCCACATTCCCAAAGCTAGGATTAAAGGTATGGTTTTCCCCTCCCTGACCTGCCTTGGTTCTGTGGTTAACTCTGATATTCCAGGTTAATTTTATTAAATATCTATCACCACATATTGACTTAAAAGACTTTTTCTTTACTATACCTCTACAAGAACAGTACAAAGAAAAATTTGCCTTTACCATGCCCACTTATAATAATTCTTGGCCTGTAAAGAAATCTCACTGGAGAGTTCTCTTACAGGGAATGTTAAATAGCCCCACATTATGCCAATATTTTGTACAACAGCCATTAGAAATAATACATAAGCAATTCCCACAACCTATCACTTACTACTATCTAGGCCCTCTCACACAATGTCACGTTGAAATTGATAAATATTAGTAGGAAATGTGCTTAGAGTTTCATTTAAAATGAAATGTTTTTTTTTTTCATTTAAAAAACCAGTAAAGGTTTAATAAAAGATTTCTCCATCACTTGGCAATAAGCCAAAGAAATTGTAAAAAGATGACCCACCTGTTCCTTCTATAACTAAACTTCATTACTGGCAGGAAGTAATCTCAAAAGGTATACATAGAAATAAAATTTGGCAAATGGATGTGTTTCATTTTATAGAATTTAGAAAATTAAAGTATGTACATTTTCAGAATTTTAGTTGACTGATTCTATAATCACACATTTGCTAGAAGTTATGACCATCATGGGGAATACCTGTACAAATTAAGACTGACAATGCTCCAACATATGTCTCTAGTAAAATGAAACAGTTTTTTTTTTTTTTTGCTTATTATAGTATAAAGCATATTACAAGTATACCACACAAGTCCTAAAGGGCAAGCAGTCATAAAGAGATCAAAGTGAACTCTAAAGGATATGCTAAATAAATAGAAAGAAATAACAAAGACCCCCAGAAATAGACTACATAATGCTTTGAATTTTGTCAGTGCTAATGAGAAAGGAACAACAGCTGCTGAAAGGTGTTGGACTATAGGAAAAAAAAAAAGTCTGAGCTAAACCAGCCTGTTTACTTCAAAGATGTATTGACCTCAGAATGGAAACTGGGATATGTGCTACATTGGGAAGGAGGCTTCACTTTTGTTTCCACAGGTGAAGAAAAGCTGTGGATACTATCAAAATTAGTAAAGATTCGATTTGAACCAGAGAAACTTCTTGATAAAAAGAAATGATGGCTCATCTGCCCACATGACAATTCTTTATGTTGTAAGAAAAATTCACCAAACAAGGTTTGGGGCAGGCTTTTGTGTCTTCACAGAAAACTGCAACTACCTATCTTCAAGATATCAAAAGACATTGGACATCTAGATGTCTAAAGCAGAAGGGAAAGCTATCTAGAAAAAATTTACAAGGAAAGGAATATCAGACCTATTGATACCAACACATTCCATAGGGTAAAATCCCACTGCCTAACATTCATATCTTTCTATTTATAAGAAAAGTCCCAGTTCAATTATAAATTAAAGCTGGCTTTGGAGTTAGAGTGCGGCTCTCTTCTTTTCTAAACCCAAGCATGCTTGTTTAAAGGAAAATGCAAAATCTCTGTATCATATCAGAAGAGACATCTGTATGGGATGGAAGAACAACCAAAGTTAAGGGACTATTCTATTGCTACTAATCTTATTAGAAATAATTTTATATGAAAATTCACTAGAATAATATATATTCTAAACATTTTATCATGACATTAATGATCATATAGAATACTAATTAATTATAGTAAAAGGCTTTTTCTAGCTTCCTGTACATTGGGTTGGGTTTTAATCTCTTATCAGTTTTCTGTAATGAACTAATTGTGATCTTTGAAGTATCCAAAATGATGATGGGGCCCCCAAATGATGATTTCACATGAACTATGACAAAGCCACTAGGCTGACAAACACCAACCAAAGATCAGATTTGGACTACAAACTGCTTGGGACAATTTCAAGGTGGCTCGCTGAGATGAACCAGTAAATTTAAGAACATGAAGCCCACATTCCCAAGAGGTGGGATGGATAGTTTTTGGTCTTTCAGTGGATTATGAATGGTTGTCATTGTTTAGGGTAACTGGTTACAAGTTGTTATTGATTATAGTTAGGAAAAAAAGCTGAACAAAAGAGATTAGATTCAGGATTCTTGTTTGAAAAAAAAGAAAAAGGGGATACAGATATAATAAGATATAAGTTTAGATTATTGAATCTACTTTTAAAAAGCAATTACTATTTGAAATATTTTATATTGGATTGGATTTTTGAATATTGTATAAAATTGTGTATATTGATCCAAAGTTGTGGTTAATTTTGTTTCTGTATGTGTATTTCTATGGTTGTTCAAGGTATTGTACCTATTCAGTTAATCTAACAATGTAATGCAAATTGTTAATCCTTGAAAGTTATTACTAACTAAGTAGAATATAATGAAATTTATGTTAGTAGTTAGACATTACAATCAAACTTATAGTCATATTAAATATGCTTTCAAGGTCAAACAGACATATTTTAGACAGATTGGTCTTTTTAAACACTTCAAAGATCTACAGGACATAGCATTTCAGATATTTTAATAACATAGGTTTTTATTATATTTATGACAATGAGACATCTGCTCCTGGCAGCACCAGTCTACTTCAGAGAAGATGATGGACACTGGAGAATCTCTATCTGGAGCTGACCTTCTTTGAGGCAAAAATTAGCCTCTGGGCAAGAAAGTGCTCATGCCTTGACTGCTGACAGTGTGATGTCTGAAATGGACAAGGAGGACACACAAAAAAGGGCTGTCAAATCTTGCCAGGATAAGGCAGGAAGGTCTTTAAGAACATCCTGCTCCACATAAAATTCTATTAGATATGCTAGGCCTGTGGGCTGAAGATGGATGGTCTAATGCTGCATAGGAACATTGGGTGACTTTCCAGGGAGCCAGATGTTTGATTTTTCACATTTTTTGAAAGTTCATTGTTTGCGCATCCTGTTTACTTAGTTAATATTATTTCTTTCTTGAGTCTCTAAGGCAGTTGAAGAAAAGACAGTTATAGTTTTCTAGTGACAGTTTTAGAAAAGTAACTCACTAAGAGGTCAAAGTGTCTAAGTCTGAGAGACATCTGTATCTATCTATATCTATATATTTATTTAATAAAATTAATCTGGAATACCAGAGTTAACCACAGAACCAAGCCAGGACAGGGAGGGAAGACCCACACCTTTAATCCTGGCCTTAGGAATGTGGAAAGAGGAAGTTAAGAGAGCTGGGCAGAGCAAGAGAAGAGGGGTTTTCAGCTCTCACAGAGACATTCCCTTCCACTCTTGCCTGAGGACTCAGAGGCAATCAGCTGGAGGATCCCTGGAGACTGAACTGAGGAGTTGGCTGGGTGGCTGTGGTTTGTCTCTGATAGTCCATCTTTTTCCCAATATCTGGCTCTGGGTTTTCATTATATGATAGCTAGAGGTTGTACAATACTCCACTTTTAAAAATTAGTGTTTTCTCACATGAGAAATATTAATAGTTCAGCAAGATTCAGTAAGAAAGGTTATGAAATATAAAGTTTTGAGCATAATTATTGCACTGTATTTTTGTTTTTAGTTTTTAAACCAGCATACAAGATCCAGAACTCCACATGCCACTCTAATACGTACTTAATTTTAGTTGGTTCTTTTCTACTGCTTACCCACTTTTCCTTTACTCGAGTCTCCCAGCCTCATCCCAACTGTATCAATAGTTCCTAAATCATTGCAAACATTTGTTGATTCTGGCCATTCTGACATATATATCTCAATGATAATTTTAATTTGCATTTATCTAATGGCTAAGGATGTTGAAGAAAAAATAATTATTGGCCATTTGTATTTCTTCTTTTGAGAATTTTCTGACTCATTATTCTATATACAGACTGACATATTTGCTTTTCTGTTTTCTTATGTTTAATTCTTGTACTTCTTTACATGTCTTAAACATGAACTGCTTGTCTGAAGGATGGCTAGCTAACTATCCTTTCGTCTTTTAGTCTGCCTTTTTACACTCTATTTCCTTAACAACTATATTTTTGAAATGCATAAGTTACAAAAGCAGGTTTACTTCACTTTTAAATGAACTTTGATTTTTTTATCTGAACTGTTTAGTTATATTTAGTTTATAAAATACTTGAAATTAACATGGTACTTTATTTTTATCTTGAGTCAGTTAATTAATTCATTATTATTTATTTGTTCCCCTTTTCAAACAGGGTCTCAGAGCCCAGGCCTTCAATGAACTTGATCATTCTGTCTCACCTCACAGATGTTTAGATTACAGAGTGACACCCTTATGCCTGGCTCAAAACTACCCTTATTTTAATTGCACTAGAATTATTTTAGTTTTCCTTGAACATTGAAAATACTTCATTTGTGTCTTTTAGTTACCATTGGCTGTCACCTTGACCTAACCTATTGTCACCTGAGGGAATCTTAATGACAGACTGTCCAGATCAGACTGATTCACATATCCTAAGACACAGTCTACCAGAGGGGAATCAAAGCAGGAACTCAAGGCAGGAATCTGGAGTCAGGAACTGAAGTAAAACCCATGGAGGAAGGAATGCTCCTTATTGGCTTGCTCCTTGTAGATTGCTCAACTTGCTTTTTTGTACAATGCAGGATAGTCTGTCCAAGCATGGAAACTATTTTAGTATGCTGGCGCTCCTACATCAATCGTTAAGCAAGAAAATGCTCTATGGACTTGCCTACAACCATTCTGATGGGGGAATTTTCTCAGTTGACGTTCCTCTTCCCAGATAACTCTAGCTTCTGTCAAGTTAGCAACACACACACACACACACACACACACACACACACACACACACACACACACACACAGGAATGCCCACTGTAACATTCCCTGAGAAAAGAAATTTATTGGATGCATTAAACAATGATTCAAAATAAGACCTATATGATGTGGGAATGTCTTTCTGTCTGCTATGAATATCAATCTTTAAATAAAGGAGCTGTTTTGGCCCATGACAGGCACCATAGAAGAAGTAGATGGGGAATTAAAATAGGTAGGAAAGGAAGGGCAGAGTCAGAGACAGATGGAGCCAACCACCAAAGAAGAAACATGTAAGGGACACAGAGCCACAGGCCATGTGGCAGGACAGATTAATGAAAATGGGTTGAATTAAGATGAAATAGCCATGGGCCAAACAGCATAAACTTAATATAAGTGTCTGAGTCATTTCTGGGGGTCTAAGCAGTAGCAGGCAACTAAGGAGTCTGGGGCGGCAGGTCTGTGGGCCTGGACCTCAGGTTGCCCAGGACCAGGAAACCATATTGTAACACCTATAAGCATGTTCTAAGAACTCAAAAGTACAGATTTAAGACCCACAAAAAGCTGAATGAAATAATGAAAACAATTCAAGTTATAAAATTTAAATTGAATAAAAAACGTTTTCTTTTAGTGTTTAATATAATTAATTTTATACTAAGCAATAAAATTTGTTTCTTTTTCAAAGTTTATCTTGACTTTAATACTTTTAGTACTTTTATACTCTGTTCATCAGGCAAAATAAGGAATAAAAAATAAAATATTTGCTAGTGTAGTTGACGACAGCTTCAAAGGCTGTGGATCCTGCTGTCTTTTGGGGCATATTGGAAGGGACAGCTGCATTCCAGAGACATCAGGACTCCAGTTCCATTGAACTGCCACTAGCAACCAAGGGCTATATACTTACTGCAACTGGCGGTATCAAACAACTATCTATCTTGTGTGGATTTGATTGTGCGATGAGATTCATTCTTGCTTAGAAGAGGGTTGAGCACAACATGGACTCAAGTAAATCCTTCTCAGGTTGCTTGACATGTTTGCAGCTCAACAAATGGACTTTTTGCAAGTTGTTGCCCTTGGTTCTGCCTGTCTGATAGAAACATCAAGGTTCTGTCAATGTATCTCAAGGCATTTTTATAGCCTGTTGGTCAAACTTAATTGTTACATTGGTTACATAAAAACTGAACCCGGAGATGTTTTTTGGAATGATGTTTTCTTTTTCCCCAGTGAAATCTATAAGTTTTATGGGGATGTTGAGCTAGAAAATGATTCCTTGAAGGCATAGTGAGAATTCATTAGAGACAGATGGACACCAATATGACCACAGCTGCTGTTAAAGCAAGATGCTGCCATAAGGATTAGTAGCTGATCTGAGCTTGTCTCATGTTCTTTACACTGTTCCTTGTCCTCCCCCACCATCTCCCCAAATAGAGGAAAGAATCGGTATTGCCCATCACAGGGGCTCCCAGGGCTCGTTTTGGGCCTGGCCTATATAGGCTGACCAGCATGCATCGAGGTAACTATACCTCTCACATAACAATATCTCTCATAGAACAATAGCCATATGTGTTTTGAATGATCACGTCAAAGCTTAAAGTCCATGTAATTTTAAAAGTATAATTAATAACTATAAGACAGAGGGTTAATAACCAAAAGAGCACTTTCCCCCTAATTAATGTTCTATGTACAGTCTTTGAACAAGTAACTACTATTGTGAATTAATCAGAGAGAACTACAGAAACATTTTGACTTTTTTTTTTCAGGTCTTGAAACTTGAGTGAAATTGTAATAAATTCTCTGGCAAGTATAGTATAAGTCTTTGCTAGTCATAATAGAAAAATATGAAAAAGGAATCATGTTCAGAGGCTTCTGATAGTTGAAAGTTCCAGGAATTTTCTTGTTTATTAGGCTCTGAAAAGCTTGTATTCAATAACAAACACAAGAAATACATAGTGGAGACTTCCTTCTGTTGAAGCCAGGGCAAGCTCTGGGCACTGTTGCTCCTCCCTACCCACTTCACCCACAGCACCCCACCCACTCCACCCACAGCACCCCACCCACTCCACCCACAGGACACTACCCTCCACCCACAGTACCATACCCACTCCACCCACAGGACCCCACCCATTCAACACACAGCACCCTACCCACTTCACCCACAGTACCTCACTCCTTCTACCCACAGTACCATACCCACTCCACTCACAGTACCCTATCCCCTCCACCCACAGAACCATACCCACTCTACCCACAGCACCCTACTACCTCTACCCATAGCACGCTACCCACTCTACCCAAAGCAACCTACCCACTCTACCAAAGCAACCTACCCACTCTACCCAAAGCAACCTACCCACTCTACCAAAGCAACCTACCCACTCTACCCAAAGCAACCTACCCACTCCATGCACAGCACCCCACCCACTCCACCCACAATACCCTACCCACTCCACGCACAGCACCCTACCCACTCCACACACAGCACCCTACCCACTCCACACACAGCACCCTACCCACTCCACACACAGCACCCTACCCACTCCACACACAGCACCCTACCCACTCCACACACAGCACCCTACCCACTCCACATACAACACCCTACCCATTCAACATACAACACCCTACCCATTCAACACACAGTACCCTACCCACTCCACACACAGCACCCCACCCACTCTACCTCTGAGACTGTGTTGTACTCCCATGTAACCTTCACAGATCACACTGGACTACTAACCTCTTGTTCCCACTGCTTCTCTAGTGCAGGTCAAGCTCCAGGGGTTCAGGAAATGTTTCTTAAATGAGAGGTAGACCCCGTATAACTGAATGAGTGATCAGTTATTTCTGCCAAAGGGAAATAACTCTGAAGGGATGGAGTGTCGTCTTGAGGTACAGGCCCCCCAAATGTGAAAGGAGCATTCTTCTAGTGGTCAGCTTAGGAGCAACTGCCTGCCCTTTGGCTTAGGGGCATGGAAAGGATTGCAAAGGGAGCTGTGGGATGGCGTTGGGTCAAGAGATGGTACGGCTTTCTCCCACCACTGTGAATGCTGTTCCGCTGTCTCCTTGGCCTCTGCTCCCTTCATTTTTCCAAACATGACTAGTCATGCAAGGACAGAAGATTCCTACAAAGGGTGACCTCACGTCATATGTAGAAGCCCCTCTTATTGATACATTATGCAATTCTCCTTAAAAACTTTAAAAGTCCTACCAAAAAGAGAAAAAGAAAATGAGATCTATTGAAGTTTTAATAAGCCACCTTTCCCCAAATCTTATTTGGACACAGCCATTTTTGTTTCAAGACAAAAATTGTTAGAACACTGCCTTGTTCGTTATGACAACAGTTATACTTAAGAGGATAGGTCCCATAGCCTGGAAGAATCAGACCATACCCCACTATAGCTCTTACTCAGGGAGTGTTAACAAGCCGTTTGTGCTATGGTCCCTGATCTCTGTTAATACAAATCTCCAGTTTTTAAAGGGAAGGCTCCCCTTGCCTTTAAGACCCCATCTTGTTTTCTGATTAATGCTCACCCTTCTACCTTGCATAAGCTTTGTCTCCTAACAAATAGTACTTTCTGAAGGGAATTAAGTGTCAGCTTCCTTTCCTGAGACAGCCAAGTACTGTTGCTATATTATCTTATAATAATAGTAATTATCATTGTCTTTAACACCTACATCTATCACCACAGATTAAATACTTCGATAAAATTTGAACTAATTCCTGGCACCCCTATTTGTGGATTTCTTAGACAAGTTGCGCAACTTTATCCTTTCTGAGTCTCAGTTTCTCCCTTTATAAGTGGGAATGATGGCATCTTCTTCTTTGGGCTCCTGTATAGATCAAATGAAACAGAGCGGAAATGATACTTATGATTTCTTGCTCCCGTCTCATACCTTCATACTCCATTTGCCATTACTTTTTTTAAAGCTAAGCCTAAAGGATTTTTAAAATCAGAATTTGAAGCTACTTCACTTTTCACACTTCTTATCTTGAACAGAAAGGAATGACCTTCAGAGCTTGGCTAATTTTGGCCAGTTTATTATAGAAATAATGATCACTATCTTATCTAAAGTGTGAATTTTATGACCAGCACTTCCATTCCTTCAGTATGTCATGGATTCTTTCATATATGGAATGCCTTCCTATAGTCAGAAGTTTCTGTCCCACCCAGGACCTCTGGGTCCAGACATAGCTCTCCCACCTGCAGTCCCATGGACACTTACAAAATAGTTATTTAGAGGCCACTAGAAACCACTGTTTGGCCTGTGGCTCAGGCTTATTACTTTCTAACTCTTACACTTTAAGTTAACTTTATGTTTAGTCACATGGCTTGGTACCTTTGCTCAGAGCAGCATCTCATCTTGCTTCCTCTGCATCCGGCTGCATTTCCTGCTCTGCTCTTCTGCTTCCTAGAATTCTCCTAGTCTGGTTGCCCCCACTTCTACTTCCTGTCTAGCTACTTGACCAATTAGAATTTTATTAGGCCAATAGGAGTGACAAATATTTACAGTGTAAAAGGATGTAGTACCGTAGCACTTTCCAGTGATGGAGAGAAAGGACTGCATCTCTGCAGGATGAAAGATGCACTTTGAACTCTAAAGACAGCCCTTTTTGGCCCTTACTTTACTACTAAGCAACCATCTGTGTTCATTTGCAAAACTAATGTATTTAACAGATGTGAAGGAGCTTGAAAAGAACTGCAAAGAAAAGGTTAAAAGAGCTTCCAGTTTGCACCTGCCAAAGCAATGGGCCCGGGAACAAATAACTGTGCCTGGCCCAGGACAGGATGCAAGCCTTCTGTCAATCATCTGCAAAACCATAGAGATGCTTTTCTCTTTTAATATTTTGGGATCCATAAAACCAAAGGTCTACCTGTTTTCCTGAGCCCCACATTTGAGTAGTTGCCAAAATAGAACAAGAAAATGGAGGGAACTTAGGGCCCAGTGTCCTCCTCCAGGAAGGGAACCTTGAAATCCCTTCATAGCTAAATCTGTGTGGCTTCTAGTCTTTGTCTTGTGGCTTTCAATATATTACAAAACAGCCACAGGTTCTTACATCAGGGGAAGGTGTGTGTGTGGGGGGGAGGATAGTCTCTGCCTCTCTCCCATTTGGATAACCCTACTTTACTAATAACTGTTTCCTTATTTTTTTGGAATTTCATAGGAATTACAGCAGTGGATATCGACCTCAGTGACTTGTAACAGTTCCAGCTGAAAGTGTATTCTCAATATTAGAAAATGCTGCTCATTGACAGACAAATAGTTGATGAAGAAAAGGTGCAGAAGATTAGTCACAGAAGACATGCATATTGATCGTGCTTGCCCATAAGGACAAGTCCAAAGTTTTAAACCCACTTTTATCAGTGTATATTTACCTAACAATAATAAACAAAAAATAAATAAAACTGCTATGAATTGCTATGGGTCTCTCTGGGGTAAGATTGTAAAATGACAGAAAACTATCAAACCCCATGATATTCCTTGCTGTTGCGGCTACATAGCAATCTACATGGAGCTCATCAGTACCACACTTGCAGAAACAGATCCTAGTGCTCCCCGTGTCCTCCAGAACCTTCATGCTCAAGTAATTTGATTGCTTGAATTATAAAGAAGCAAATCTACAATTTAAATGCTAATTTTGCCATTTTCCTTTTAAATGCTTGCTAATTAGAACAAAAGAGCCAGAGAGTGTCTACAATTTAGTATTTTTTTTTCAAAATGGAAAAAAAAATAATTTTATTTATTATTATTGTGCCTTGGGGCTCGCCACATGCCACCTCATGCACTGGAGGTCAGGGAATAGCTTGTGGACTTGTCTCTCTCTTTCTGCTTTTATGTGGATTCTGGGAAAGGAACTTAAGACCCCATATTTGTTCAGCAGATGGTTTTACCTCCAAGGCCCACTAGTTTCTCCTCCCCCAATTATTTGAATTAACACAGTCTTGCTGAAAAATTACAAAGTGATATTAAAGTACCTAATAGTAAAACCATAGAATTTGAATATCAGAAACTATTTGAATAAAGACTGCTAAAAACGTCATGTTAATGCAGTCTCTGGTTATCTCAGGGTCTTTTTGCCTCCTAGCCACATAGACATTGCCAAGGGTCAATCTTCAGCATCAAATTTGTCTAGAAATATATTCAATATATTCACTCTGCAGTGGCTTCCTTAATTGTGTACCTGGATGTGACCCAACTAACTCATTTGTGTGTGAGTACAGAATACATCTGACTTGTTATTTATTTATTTTTAAAGAAAATTGAGAGTTGTTTGCTTTGAGGGTTTGGGAATGCTGTTCTAATTTGCTCTTTGTCACCTCTTGTGTGCTGGCAGTTTGTTCTCTAGGCAACAGTGTCAAATGACATACAAGTATATCTTATTTTACATTTAATACAAATAGCCACTTTTAAATCTGTTTTGTTTACATGTGCTTATTTTACGTGTTCATGTATATGTACAAGAGAGCTGGCTACTAATGCATGCATGCAGAGGTAGGAAAGTAACTGGTGGAAGTCTGTTCTCTTCTTGTACATGTATGTTCTACTGATGGATCATGAGTCCTCATGCTCAGCAAATACCTGATGAACTCTTTCAAAGGCTCACTTTTAAGTTTTCCAAACATCCTTTCACGTATGTCCTGTGGATTTATACATATATGTTGGCATTTGCCTCTACTGCATTAATGGAGTCATTGGAATTCTTTTCTGTGACTTCAATTTTTAATTTTGCCTCTGGGTTGGAGAACTCTGTGTGCATAGACCCACAAAAGCTATCTTGAGTAATATTCAAGTTTATTTGAATATCACAAAGGATGCCATCATACATACCTTTGTTCACAAGTCTTTGAGTATGTATTTGTGTCTGCAAGACCATAATAGGTGAAAATCATGGTCAATGACAGAGTCCAAAATATATCTATTTACAGTCTCTCTCCAAATAAGTGTGAAGCGCTGTCAATTTCCATTTGAAATTAATACATAAAGGAGGGAATTGGACCTTAAACATGAGTAGTTTGTTGGTGACAAGATCAGTGGGTCAGACACAGGAAGAACTGCTTCCCAGTCCCTTCCTGGTACCCCAGTTAGCTTGTGTCATGGTAGGAGTCACTTTACCTGTTTCCTTGGATCCTTTAGCATGCTACATTTTGAAACAATAACACGCAGTTTACATCCTTGGATTTCAAGGTTTGCAAAAGAATTTAACCTGATTAACACATAGTTTATAAAGACAGCATTTCTAAAACCTATTGGTGAATCTGTATGTGTCAGTTCACTTAAAATGTCACTGACCTCAAAAAAGGTAAGGCCTTTAAGATATTTTCAGATCTCAGAAGCTAGTGCTCACTGCCTGGAACACTGTGCTGACTGAATGTTGCTTTGACTCAGAGACCAGGTTTGTGCTGGATGTCTGAGGCTTGGAGTGGTTGCAGACAATCAGCTAGAAAGCCAAGAGACAATGGGGGAAGGCAAGGGCCAACACAATCCCACCTGCAAGTATTCCAGGGTGCTGTGCAACTGATCTAAATGGTTTCCCAATATTTCAGGTAGAGATTTGTCTGACATGCATTCTGGGGGTGTCATGCTACCAGGCTAATCTTCCAAATCCACATGATAAGCATCCCCAGAGTACTGCCCACTGGTCTAATCAAGACTCAAAGGTGAAGATATACCATAATCATTTCATCTCACAAATGTGTGTCCAGACAACATTCTACTAGTGATTCAACACCTGCTTTAACTGCTGCTGCCATCACTGGCATGAATGCTTGGCTTGGATGCAAGGCACAGTGAGAGGGTCAAGAGAAAATCAGCTGCCTGGGGAACAGAATTCTAGCTCTGGCTGGAACTATGACATGGCAACTAGAGAATCACCTGGGACTGCTTTTCTTTGTATATTTTGAATGCTCATTTCAAAGGAGAAAACAATGAAAGGTAGCCAAACCAGAATTCTGAAAGGGATACTGTTGAGTGGTGGGGGCTGAATGAAAACTGCTTTTCAGCATTGTCGGCTCCTCATCCCTCTACACACAAGGCTTCTTTCTTTTCTCTTCTCTTCGCTCCTTTTCTTTTCCGTGAGACATGCATAGCTTCTGAATCAGCTCTTGCTTCCAGTTTCCTGCCCTGTTTGAGGTCCTGCTTTGGGATGGTCTTTCTGTACGCCATGAATATGTTGCTACCATTGGTTAATAGAGAAGCTATTTTGGCCTATGGCAAGATAGGATACAGCCAGGTGGGAAATTCAAGAGAGATACTGAGAGAAGAAAGTTGGGGTCATGGAGATGATGTGAGCTGCCAGGGAAGCAAGATGTAATGGAATACAGGTAAAGCCATAGGCATATGGCAGTACTTAGATTAATATAAATGGGTTAACTTAGATGAAAGAATTAGTTAATAATATCCTGAGCCATAAACTAGACCTGAGAGTTTGTAATTAATATCGACTCTGAGTGATTATTATAAAAACATCTACCTCAGGACCAGGTGGGACTGGGCGGGAGAGAGAAGCTTCTGTCTATAAGTTCCTTTCCTGACTTCCTTAGATAGCAGACAGTGATATGAAGTATAAGCCAAATAAACCCGAACTTGCTAGTCATGGCATTTCATGACAGCAATAGAAACCCTGACCAGGACACTGTGACCTTGGTCTTTTCCAATCATACCCTTCTGGAACCCAGCTCTGAATGTACCAAGCACGTCTACACCCTTTTTTTGCAAGTCCTGTGCTTTTTCAGTTTAATTCAGACTGCCCTAGGTTTGGAAACTACAGGAGGTAAGATACTAGGGAGGAAATTATGTCCAGAGATGTTGTCTTTATTAGTCTGAGGACTCCTGGGAGCTGTAGTTTTTAAAAGCTCCCTGAAAGATTAGCTCCAGCATATGGCCATTAGTCATATGTGGCCACTGAGTACATGTTTCCAGTGATCTGAGGTCTACTCAGAGACTCAGAGATATGGACTTCAAAGACAGAGCTCAAGAACACAACAGAATATTAACAGGGCAACATATAAAAAATACATTTTAAGGTAGGTTATTTCTGTATACCCGTTGCTAGCCTGAACCTTGCTCTATTGACCACATTTGCCTTGAACTTGAGGTGATCCCCTTGCATCTCCTTCTGAGTTCTGGGTTACAGGCATGTGCCTTTGTACCTAACTAATTGTCCATAAAGTCAGCATACAGATGTTAGAAGACTGAGTGAAGATTTGTACTGACAATAACTCAGCTGGAGTCTTTAAGTGTCTTTAGAGAAAATGAGCTTTAAAATATTCACATATTTTAGAGTTTTAATGAACTAGTACTTCAATGTTTTCTTGAAAGTTTTTGTTTGTTTGATTTTATTATTTTTTTTTTTGACAAGGTCTGTCTATGAGGCTCTGGCTATCCTAGAACTCACTATATAGAGCAGGCTGGCTTTGAACTCACAGAGATCCACCTAAGGCCATGTACCACCACACCTGGCCTCCTTGAAACATGTTTTTTGACAATTTCATACATTCATCCTCCATTTTCCTTTCTCACCCTCTTTTCTCCAAATTGAAGTCAGTCCTCTAAACAGTTTCTTCCTATATTGCCTTTTTCTTTCTTTTTCTTTCTTTCTTTCTTTCTTTCTTTCTTTCTTTCTTTCTTTCTTTCTTTCTTTCTTTCTTTCTTTCTTTCTTTCTTTCTTTCTTTCTTTCTCTCTCTCATTCTTTCTCTTTCTTTCTCTCTCTTTCTTTCTTTCTTCCTTCCTTCCTTTCTTTCTTTCTTTCTTTCTCTCTTTCTTTCTTTCTTTCTTTCTTTCTTTCTTTCTCTCTCTCATTCTTTCTCTTTCTTTCTCTCTCTTTCTTTCTTTCTTCCTTCCTTCCTTTCTTTCTTTCTTTCTTTCTTTCTTTCTTTCTTTCTTTCTTTCTTTCTTTCTTTCTTTCTTTCTCTCTCTCATTCTTTCTCTTTCTTTCTCTCTCTTTCTTTCTTTCTTTCTTTCTTTCTTTCTTTCTTTCTTTCTTTCTTTCTTTCTTTCTTTCTTTCTTTCTTTCTTTCTTTCTTTTTCCCACTGAGATTAGTTGCAGTTTTGGGTTGGTTGGTTTATTTGTTTGCAATGGACAAGATTATAAGTGGAGATTCTCTGTCCAGCCCTGTCCCACAGCCACTTCTAAATAATCACTCAGGTTTAATGTTAATATTTAGCCTATTAGCTCAGGCTTATTACCATCTAGCTCTTACATTTAAATTAACCCATTTCTGTTAATCTGTGCATTACTACATGGCCTGTGGCTTACTGGTTCTCTGACATTCCCTGAGTGGCTGGATTGCACCTCCCCCTTTCTTCTCCCTATTTCTTCATTTTCCTCCTCCCCACCCCCCACACACACCTTATTCTGCCTGGCTATAGGCCAAATCAACTTTTATTATCAACCAATGAGAGCTAGAAACATCCACAGCTTACAGCAGGAGATTGTTTATAGGGACATGGTAAGCACCAGGGGCTATCTCACTGAAGAAACTGACACCCTCTCTCCCAGAAATTTTTTAATTGCCCATAGTCTCTCAGCAAGGGGTAGAGCTGGGAGATGAAATTCAAGGTGGAATTCAACATTCCATTCAAGATGAAATGGTGACAAGCCCAATCTTCCGCCATCTTGAACAAGTGATCACAATTTCAGTGATCTCATGAGTGCAGCAGCTGTTAGCATGTTCAGAAGACACTGCTTAGCAACACAGCTTTCCAGACTCTGACTCTGATGATCTTCCTGTGCCCCCTTCCACAGTGTTTTCCGGGTCCCGGATGAGCAGTGCACAGTCATTTATTGTCTTCACTTTGACCAATTGTCAGTCTGCATTGCCTCTGGCCGACTTCAGAAGCAGCTTCTCTAGCTTCTCTGTTGAAGGTTGAGAACAGCATTACTCTATGGGCATCAAGGCAACCATTTGGAATACAACAGAGACTTTGCCTATTTAGCCAAACAATAGAGTTTGGAGTAACCTCTGAATCTGTAAACCAGCCTCAATGAAATATTTTCCTTTATAAGAGTTGCTATGATCATCATGGTGTCTTTTCACAGCAACAAAATGTTAACAAACTCTCACCAAAGGTCTAGTTTTATGCCGTATGTATAATATCTTCAGCAATAGAGTCCTTCACTCTAATTCTACTGGGCTGCCAAAGGCATTGGCTAATGTTTGG
Organism: Phyllotis vaccarum; assembly: GCA_033318265.1. NCBI lineage: Eukaryota > Metazoa > Chordata > Mammalia > Rodentia > Cricetidae > Phyllotis > Phyllotis vaccarum. Next base: position 54,530,755 of record JARWLC010000001.1, on the reverse strand, counting down.
GGGAAGACACTAGGCTTCCCCGACCAACACCCAATAGGGAAGTTCCCACAACTAGTGCTGAGATTGTCATTTAATAACATATGCGCCCACACAGGGTGCCTCCGTACAGATGTCTGTTTATTATCTTTTTTAATAGGCTTAGAAAATAGTAGGTTTCCATTGGAGTCTTTCATGCATCCTCAGTTTTACTAACTCATACCTTCCCTCTGTCTTCCCTCTGTCCCCACCAAAAATAATTATTTTGCCTATTGATTTACTTGTTTTATCATTGCATTTCATTGCCTATATAATAAATGATGAAGGCAAATGACCACATGAGCCAGACTTTCTATCATATTTATTTAACTGCACCATTTAAATCTCTCTCTTAAAGAATTTTCTTCTGTGGAATATCCTCAGGGACTTTTATATGCACATACACACAACTGTAAAGATTATACTTTTTAAAATCTTGTAATTCATTCTTCAAACCCACAGTATTAACCTATGATTAAGTCAGAAAAAAATTTTATTAGTTGATATATTAACAGCAAAGCCCCTAAACGCATGCATTTCAAAGTAGTCCAAGTGACTTAAATGTTCATATCTTCTAGACACTTCTGTAATCTAAATTGCCAAAACTGTATCCTTCACATCTACACTGAACTAAAAAATACAGTGGTGCTTCTTCTGCATAACATTAAGTGACTTAGCTTTTCCTATCATTGGTTAAGAATTTTGGGAGTTATGCAGGAATTGTGTAAGTATTTTCTTCTACTGTATGGAGAAAGGTATTAAAGAATTAATACCTTTCTGATAAAGAATTTCCTCACATTTTGAGCTTGTTAGATTAAGCTTATGTTATTTATATGTGTTGATAAAAACCAAAAGTATATTATCTGTGTAGTATTCCAATTTGGACATAACTTCAGAATGCTAATTTATTTTATTTGAATTTATCTCATTTTTAATCTTTCTCGCACACGTGACATTTGGCTGGTTCCCTACATTCTCAACATAGATCCTGTTCTAGTGGCATGTAGCTCCTTGAGCTTTTGTTGTTGTAAGTTTGAAATAAGTTCTAGTTTCTTACACCAGCAACTATTTGTAATTTGTGAAAGGGTCCAGGTGAGTCAGTTGTTGCTTGGTGCATGCAACCAAAGATAAGAAGGCCAGGAATAGGAAAGAAGTTTTAATCAGACCTTATTTCCTGAAACTTAAATCTTTCCAGTTTAATAACATCTATCATTTTCCCCTATAGCCTCTGAAGGGGATAGGACAACCCATACATACAGACACTTGTGGGGATTTAATAAAGTTTCAGAAGTTTTGGAGATATCAGGGGGAATCTACCCACAGTCTATGTGGGGGGTTAGTAAAAGCTCCAGGAGTCCCAGAGCTCTAACCACAGTCAGTCTAGGAAAATCAGAGTGGTGAGTCAAACCTTTAATCCCAGCACAGGGAGTATCCTGGGAGTGGTGACCTACACCCTTAATCCTAACTGAGTCAAGTTCACTTCAGATTGTAGAAGGAATTCCAGGCTCCCAAGCAGGTGTGGTGGGAGCCTTAATTACCCAAAGAATACTTTAGAGGGGATTCAAACACAGAGAAATCCATTACAAGGGAATCTAGGCTGAGGAAGCTAGAAGACAGCTGGGTAAGATTTGACTGTGGTGTTTATTCCCTCTAGTATCTCCAACTTCTTCAGAGATCTATCGCTGAGTCTCATTCTTTCGTGTGACAGACACTTTGAGAATCTTCTGTAATAATTTTTCTGTTTATTGCTAGATGGCTCACACAGTCAGTTATTTTCAAGCTCAGCAAACAGAACAGTTGGTGCAGTGAGGCACTACATTTAAAGTCGGCTTATCACATTCAATGAGGTCTTGTCGAAAAGCTTGTCATTTAAACCAACACAATGACATGATGTTTTGCTACAACTGACTCACTTCACTACAGCCTCCAAGAAGCACAGTTTTTAGGTCACAGTCCAAACTCTTATGAGGCAAGACTGGAAAGTTTAAATAGATGTATGGGTGAAGGAGATTGGAGGGAAAGATGCCAGAAACAGACAGAATCTTTCTTTCTTTCTTTCTTTCTTTCTTTCTTTCTTTCTTTCTTTCTTTCTTTCTTTCTTTCTTTCTTTCTTTCTTTCTTTCTTTCTCTCTCTCCTTCCTTCCTTTCTTCTTTCTTTCTCTCCTTCCTTCCTTCCTTTCCTTCCTTCCTTCATTCCTTCCTTCCTTCTTTTCTTTTCTTTTCTTTTCTTTTCTTTTCTTTTCTTTTCTTTTCTTTTCTTTTTTTTTTAGAAAATTACTCCATTATTGTGACATGTAAAGTTGAGGCTATATAGAGGTAATGTGATGAAAAGTCAATTTTCTTTGTTGCTCTCACCAAGCAATCTTTTCATCCCCCCTGCTACAGTAGCAGAGTCTGGGGTTTGGCCCACCCATAGCCAGAGGATGCTCAGAGTAACTTTGATGCAGGGTGCAGGACACTTTGTTTCCTTCTGCTTTTAGATCCCTGCTTTCTCTCTCACTGATGAGGCTCTTCAGAAGTAATCACCAGGAACACCTCAAGGAGTTTTCCAGTTGACATTTAAATGACAGACAATTTCTTTACTTTTTTAAAGCTGGAAGACACACTTTTTAAACCCAGGAACTTTTATGTTAGAGCTCGTCTATTTCTATTATAGAAGAGCGTCAACATAGTCACAAACAAAATATGTGACTATGGTACTGATGTTCTTTTTTATGGTCATTACTAACTGGCAGCTATGAACAATTTTGCTTTGTTAATGTGTGTATATGTGTGTATGTGTGTGCATGTGCACACATGCACTCACACACATACACACACACACACACATGTGCACATATGCACAGATTGTATATATGAAACTTCAAACTCTTCAGCTGACTTCTTTTTTCCAGTTGCTTTTCTTGAACTGGACACCTTACAATGGCCCCGGGAACTGTTTTGCTGTTGTTTGATTTTGTTGTTTTTGGAGTTTTTTTGTTTTTTTTTTTGGGGGGGGGGGGTTGGTCAATATTTTTAGTTCCTAAACTTATCCTAACACAAAAGCCAGAGATCTGAGAGCAAAAGAATAAAAAAAAAAATTTTAAGACCAATTTATTTTATATGATAAATGAGCATGATTATTAATCTTAAAATTCATATAAGCAGAAAAATAGTGGAAGCATGTGACCCTTAGGAGCTGTGCAGAGAAGGGAGCAATTTCTTCACTCAGAGCAGCTCTTGAGACCCAAAGTCATGAAAGAAACAAAGGAAATGGATAATACAACATTCATGCTTCATATTCTGTGTCTTTGGCTCTGCAGAGCTCATTTTAGCTGCAACCATTTAATTAGAAATCACAAAATGGATAAGGAATATTGTCTAATCAGAGACTTGAATCATTTTAACATCTAGAAACACACACACACACACACACACACACACACACACACACACAATTACACAAGCTGCTTGTCTTTTTATCAACTCACAAAATGTGCCAGACACGACCCCCACTTTTCCATGCGATCTATTTGACATCTCTGCTGTGACCTCATTTTATGGCCATGAACTGACTGGTTCATAAAGTTTGGGGTCATATTTGAGACCAGTCACACAAGGATGGAAACCCAGACTGGCTCCAGAATCCAAGCCTATAACTTGTCTACTTTTAGCCAGCTTGAGAAGTTTGTTTGGTTTGATTAAAAAAACAAGATGAAATAGAATTGGTTTGGATTGTTCAGGTAAAATTTGTGGTTTCCATGGAGATGTGCATTTTAGATTACTATATTAGAAAAGAATTCTAAGCGTAGCAAACAGTGGTTATTTAGTTTCTTTGTATTCTTTATTTTTCATATTGTTATACAATATGTATATTATAACAAAAAAACCTGTATAATGTTCTGACTCACACACACACACATACAAACACACGAATCTCCCTCATTCCCACCTCTACTCTTGTTCTGCCAGGGGAAATACTTTTAAGTATTATTGCCACTTTTCTTATATTGATTGTTTTTATAACACTAAGTTGTGTCTCAACTAGGCTTTGTATTTTATATATTCATTCATTCATTCATTCATTCATTCATTCATTCATTCATTCATTCCTTGGGTCTTTTGCATCATACCTTCCAGTCCCACCATCTCCCTTTACACCTCAAAATAAACAAAATATAATTTAAGAGAAAAAGTGTGTATTTGTGTGTGGCAGGGATTGTCAACCATGCAGCTGCAGTGTGGCACACTGAATCATGTAGCAAACTTCTTTATCCTTATATGTTTATATGCCGGTGTTTATCAAAAGAGTCACTGGTCTGGTGGGAGGCCCCTAGTCTCTGCCACACCATGGATGCTGAGCCCTCACTGATACTCTTCCTGGACATTCCATTGCTTTTCTGTGTTGTGGAGATGCTGGGTCCACAGGACAGACCCTCCCTCAGGGTGAATATTGGGGTTGGCTCACTCATAACCCTAGTTTCTGGACCTGTGTAGTTACAGGGTTGGTGTGCCTGCCGGCTCTTCCATCTTTGCCACCAAGGTGGGCTCTCTAGCATTGCCCTGGCTAGTTCACTCAATCCAGTAATGAGCAAGGGGCATGGCCAGTTTTTCAGCATTCAAATTCTCTGGGCAGGTTCTCCCACACCTATACCTTCAGGGCCAGCTCTACTGTGTTGCCCAGGTGAGGTACAGGGGCCACTTTCCCAAGTGCTGCAGCTGATGAGAAGCAAGAACAGCTCTCTGGCTCTTATGACCTCAGGGTCAGCTCTCCCACCTGCATCAGGTATTAATAGGCTTGGGAGAGGGGACTCTCTCCCACCTCTGCCACCATTAAGACAGACAGGTAGTGGGTACAATTCTTCCATGCTCACAACATCAGGGCTGGCTTACCCACACCTCCACCAACAGGGTCAGATCTACTGTACTACCCAGAAGAGTATAGGGCCTGTTCTCTGGAGTGTTGCAGCTTGTGGGGACTAAGGTTGCTTTAATAGTAAAATTTGCAGAAATAATAGACATAAAAATCCTGTTTCTTATGGAAGCACCTTCCTAATGAGAGACAGACAACTTTGGGCAATTTGAGAGAGTGCCAAGAAGACATGGACCCTGAGTAAGTGAGGCATGGTAGGCTGGGTCAGAGGAGAGGGGTGGGGGGAAGCTCACCTAATTGGTTTGTTCCTCTTAGAGTGTAAAATCTCTTTATTGTTGGTTTCTCTCAAATGTCTTGAGGCTTTTGAGTGGCAAATGGTATTCATAAATGGGTGAGCTGTGGGACCCCCTCATCCTTCCTTCCTTCCTGAAAGGATGGGATCTAGACTTGGGAAAAGGGGAGAGTTATCATGAGGGTATCTTTTCCCACAGCTGGCAGCTTGAAGCAGGAGTCAGCTATACCTTCTCAGCCATCAGGTAGGGTATGGAGGGATTTAGTCACAGGTGCTAGCTCTACAGCATAATAATCGGTCTAGAATGTGCACATTTTAAAGACAAGTGAAACTTCTCAGGGACAAAATTGGTGTCATGTCAGACTCATTGGAGTAGTTCCAGAAGGAAATAAAGGAATAGCATGTACAGGTAACATTTTTAGTGACAAGATTATATGTAATTTCCTGATAACCAAATGCTAAACTAATTTATCTTTAATACTCTAGAGTTAAAAAGAATATATGCCAGAAGCATGGGTCAGGGGTTTGGATTAGCATGTTGTTCCCAGTCTTTCTTCTAGCACACAGAAAATCACAATATTCAATGCCACATTGTGGTACAAGACTGAGCCTCATGATTGATTGCTTCATCACCCACCCAGCAGTTTCCTCAGGGCTGAGACAATCAGTGTCTGAGTGACCACTGATGGGTTTGCCCTATGTAGTCCTCATTTATGCCTGTTAACTTGGAATAATTACTGTTAACGCTCCCTTCACTATAAAAAGTGCTGCTTCCTTCAGACAATCCCTTCATGGCACAAAGTGTTTGGAGCCGTTTTCAGGAGGTACTTCTGCTGTGGCTATGCTCTTGTACACTGTAAATATTTGTCACTCATATTGGTTTAATAAAACACTGATTGGTCAAGTAACTGGACAGGAAGCAGAGGCAGGGCAACCAGACTAGGAGAATGCTGGGGAGCAGAGGGGCAGAGCAGCAGATGCCAGTGAGAGACCGAGGAAGCTGGATGAGAATGCTGCACTGAGCAAAAAGGTTCTAAGCCACATGGCTAAACATAAATAGACATATGAGTTAACCTAAAGTGTAAGAGTTAGATAGTGATAAGCCTGAGCCATAGACCAAACACTTTGTAATTAATACAAGCCTTGGAGTGATTATTTGGGACTAAATAGCTATGGGACTGGCTGAGTGGGACAGAAAAACCCCAGACTACATGGTTCCATCTGTTTAAAAAAGGATTCTGTTAACCTATGAGAAAATTCTATTGCTTCTCGTGAAAAAAGACAGAATAAAGGCAGCTGAGAGTGTGCCAGTTTCACATAAACTCTTTGTAACAACTTTCCATTTCCATGGTTATCTATCTTGAGAATATGATGTTAAAAACTCAGCCACTCATTGCTGTTCTCTCTTCCCAAGTGTTTTCAAGAGTACACCCTTTGCTTCCGGCTCTAAAACCCCACTTGTGTTCTCTACAGGGTGGATGCCTTAGTCATGGCCCTTTACTTAGGACTGTTAGTGAATGGGTACCATACTGGGTTTTTATCTTAATGGAATTTGAGTATGGAATAAAGCTATTATGTGGATGCCAATGTTGACATCTTGAGTCAAAAGCTTTTTACTACTCTTTTGCTATTGACCCAGTTGGAATTGGGAAGATAGGCCCTGAACTATGACCTCATGGTTTAGTGGCTATTAGAGCTTCTTTTCTTGTTGCTGTGTCTAAATACCTGAAAAATAAACATTGCTTATTATGCTTTACACTTGAGGATATGTCCATTATGGCGCTGATCACATTATGTCTGCAGCCAGGAACCAGAGAGAGAATAATACTGGTGCTTAGCTCACTCTTTCTTATAACTTCAGTTCAAGACCCCAGCCTATGAAATAGTGCCTCCTACTTCATAGTGAGTTTTCCCTCTGCAGGTAGACCTTTCTGGAAACCCCCTTATAGGCACACCCAGACATGTGTTTCCATGATGATTCTAAATTAACCATAACAATGGAATCTCAAATGATTAGTAGGAACTCAGCTTCTAAATATAAGGCTCCCCGTCTGTTTGAAACTAAGCTTGATTGGAGATCTTGTCTGATTTTGGTGTGTAGCAGTAAGGTTGTCTTGCCTGTCAAATCCCATTTCCTTGGCAAAAGCCACCTGTGTTAGCCATGTATTGTGCCTTCCATATGGCTTAAGAATCCATTCCGTCCTTTGAACAGAAGCTTGAGACTCGACCTATCTTGTTAGCTTGCCCTTCCCACCCGCATCTCCACTCCACTCCACCCCACCCCCCACCCACAGTTAAGGTAGAGTCCAAGTGAGGCATTTTAAATGTCAATACTGTGCTTGCCATGACGTGCTCTGAAGCAGAAGCCCCAAATAGACTTAATCAAGCAGATTAGCAGTGACATTTTATAGCCAATGTTTTCCAGTGTCTCTGAAATTAGGAGTGAGTGGGAGAGGGTGAGTGCAGTAGAAAACTGCCATTTAAATGACAAGCCTTTGTCTGTTAATAAGCTGCTTCCCTTCAAAGTTTGGAGTTTCCCAGGAAATAAGTGGCTTGTGACGCAGCAGGGCCATCAGTGATTTCATCTCTTGCCTCCTGTTTCAGAGAACAGACTCCACACAAGCCAAGGTTGCTAGTAGGCAAGCTGATTTTGTTACCTACCTTGACTTGGAATTTGCCCAGAAGAAATCCAGCCTTTAAAATGACTGTACCACTGTAAGTTGGCACAAAAGAGCGGTGCAGATAAGTGAGGGAATTCCAATGCATTCCGAGTTCAGAGGGGTCAAAGCAGGACAGCTCTTGTTTCCAATCTTAGAATCTAGTTCCTGGGCAGTTCAATTTGACAGTGACTTCTGGATTAAATACAAAAGGATATACCTTTGTTACTAGCTCGCCAAGCCAAACTTATTTCTAGATTTTTATTATTCTTTCCCTGAATCAAAATTATCAAAGGATCACGTAGTCCACAGACACCCTTTGCAGACAGAAAGGAACAGGACGCCTCTGAAAAGGAGGAAGGATGCTAGAGCCTTTGTACTTTTCAATCTATAAATATCCATTTTAAGACATCTTAGCTGGGAGAGTAGTGTCTGCCTTTAATCTTTGCACTTAGGAGACTAAGATACTATCTCCAAACAAACACAAAGCTAGCAGTAGGACTGAATCTTGGAAAATTTAAGTTGGTGATGAGGTCCATATAAGCATGCAGAATGGATCCTACCTGGGGAGACTTCAGAGAACAAATTTTAAACCACATTCCTTTAGCTGGGGGCACAAGTCGGCTGAAGTCTCAACTCTGCCTCTCACTGGTAGGAGTTGGCTGAGACCTTGAGCTTTGGATTTCCCCTATATAGAGATAAGAACATCAACTTGGCCATCACAGAATTCCCGTCACAATGGGTAAGGAAACATGTTTGAAAACATCTCTGGAAAGTTCTGAGGTGGAAATAAATATGAGGTTTAAATAAACAGTTCTACTGCATATGTTTGTTTTAAAACTCGGCAGTTGAGAGCCGTCCATTCTGTCTTAGGTAAACCATTGCTTTAGTACAGAGGTTCCCCTATTCAGATAACTTTCAGTTAGTTGTAGTTCACAAATGTTTGTAAGAAATAGATTCTCTTTAATTCCAACTTCTTATATCATTGATCTCTTGGTTTCATAAGTGTCGCAGGGCTGGGCACTATTGACCTGCAGTGCTCTGATATGGATAGACACTGGGTTTTCTGGTTATATAATTTTAGTCTGAACTTATTGATGCCTTTAAGATACCAGTGATTATTTTTTCCTCACACACATTTATATTTTGATTCAAAGAAAATTTCTAAACTCTAACCATGTCCCCAAATCCTTGCTTTCTTTTGGTTTAACTATTACCACATTGAACTTGAACCATAGTTTGTATTATCTGTTGAGAAATCATTTACTCTGTCCAGTTTCAACAAATGCATGGTGAGTCTTTTCAAGCTGCAAGTAATTTAGCTAATTTAAGACCATTTTATCCACTCAGATTTTTTACAGCTCCCTCCTACATTCTTACTAAGAATAGATGTAGGCAAATATCACAACTTGAGTCATGAGGTCTATGTCTCATGGGTGAATCCATGCATACAAGCCTGCCCCACAACCTATGAAACCAGGGGGTAGGGGAAAGAAAGCAACTTCAGCTTCTGAGTTTTGAATTGCAAGGCATTCCTCTGCCAGTGCTCAGGGGGGAATTTTTCTGGTGCACTGCTGAGACTGTACGGCTGTGGTAATATCACCAGTCTGTTCCTCGCAGGTCCCACACTCTTTACCACTCCATGAACAATGAATGCATCACGGAAATGGAAATGGGAGAGCTCTGTGTGATGGGTTGTTTCATTTCTCAACAGTGTTGGTATTAATAAACTATAAATAGAGAGGAGGTGACATCTTTGTCTGTGAAATTTTTATTTTTGAAGTTAAAATAAAAGGGAAAAAGAATTAAACTTTTCAAATCATTGTCAAATTGAATGAAGGGAAGAGAAAAGGAGCTTCAAGGGATGAATATATTGAGAAACGGCAAGCTGAAATCACAAAGAGAAAGCAAGTCTTCCAATTCCTAGAATATCTTTGTTTAACCTCTGTTAAGTATATCTTATTTCTAGAACTACTTTGGGTAGGATAATTAATCTAATGATTTCTTTTAGAATAAGAAGAAGTAGGACGTCTTTGCTCAGTACTAATGAAGATAGTGATTGACTAGGAAGTAGTTTTATTTTTTCCCATACTTAAAACATCCAAAATTATAGAAGCAGAACAAGCAGGAAAGAAGCTTAGCAGGTATAATGCTGTCATCACAACACTGCAATCAATATTTATCATATTTCATACCCACAAAGGGTTTGGAACACACATTTTTCTGAACATATTAGAAAACTGTTTGGAAAGGTAATTATGGTTCTCTGTAAATAACCATAGGCATGTGGGTACTAGTTAAAGATTATATGAAGAAGTTACTTGGGGCTTATTGGTAGTAAGATTAAGATCCCACTGTAATCTCCTGTGATGAATATACAATGTCCCGTTGGGAACCTTAGTGGATTGGGAATCAAAGCAGCTGATTCTACTTGTTGATTGAGGAAGCCATAGAAAGTTATATATGTTTGCCAAGCGTCAGCTTCCTCTTTGTTAAAATGAAGCAAAATTTGTTATTGAATCCTGTTCTTCCAGTGATTGTCTGACAGGAGGTTTATGAAAATTCGAACAGCACCCAGGGAATAGGCATTTGCTACACAAGGCCTGTTCTAACATCTCCAGTGTAAAGCAAGAGAAGCTTGATGAGGTTAAGGTCAAGCAGGTGATAGTGGCAAGCCTCAGACCTCCCGATGGTTCCTTGAATTTGGTAATGGCTGGTTGTAATGAAGCTGTATTAAGGTTAAATTCATAATCTAATATTTTTCCTTATCTGGCCCAGTGGCTATTATAATTTGGCTTTAATTAAATGTCTTGGCTTTAGAGAATATTGATTGTTAAGCAGATCAAAAGGAAAAGCACACAATTGACTCAAAGCCAGTAAGAAATGAAGGTCATCTAATCATCTAACTCAAGTTGGCTCAGGTTATACGTAATTAGTAACTTTGGTAGAGTTTCTAAGAGCTTTTTCAGAGGAAACATGAAATAGATTTTTAGCAGAAAAATGCCAGGAAAGAGCTTTGGTTCTGTCAATTAAAATGTGAAGTCAAACTCAGGGGAAAAACAACAGCAAAAAATAACCAGCGTTGGTTTGGTGGAGCCGGGCTAAGGAGCTGGTCTGCCAATGTCTACTGCCTTATACAGGGCTTCTATCCCAGGTGGGTACCATGTGCTCTGGCCAAGTCATCTTCCAGAACCTCACAGACTCCCAGGCTCACATGTAGGACCCGTCTCCACCATGGACTGTCAATTTTCTTTGTTTCTGTTTGCTTCTCATCTGCCTGTCATCAGTTCTATGCTCCATTTTGCCAGCAACACTTTAGCTGACTTCAGTCTTTTTCACACCCAGGGAACTTTCAGGATATTTGAGAATGCTTCTACAGGTACAGGACTCTTTACCAGCAATAAGCCCAGGGCAGGGATTCAGCCTTGACTTGAATCAGGTCTTACTGGCTAAGTAGACAGCTGTGCACCAGCCTTCATGTGGATGCACATTGCTGCATTCCAGTCTCTCGCGGATTTCCATCACTTCCAACGCTTGAAAGTGAGTCACCATATGATGAGATTTTCATCAAAATATGGAAAGGAGACTCTTTTGCTTTATATTACAATCACTTTTATTTTCAGTAGACTCAGTCTTCGTTTCTTTTAGCTTTGTTTTTTCTTCAGCTCTGTTTCATTCACGTTCTGCTTGTAGATGACATTGTTATAGCAAACCCTGTACTGGGAAATTTACATGTGTCTGTTATTTTCTCCATTTTTTTTAAAAAGCAAAACCTCTAATAATCAAAATAGAAAATTTATATAAGGATTTAGTAGTTGTTAACTTCCCTTGGGTTTCCAGTTTATAAAATAGAGCCATCCAGTTTGTAGCCTTCTCTAAGCCAGGCTATGGTGGCACACACTTTTAACGCCAGCACTCAGGAGGCAGAGGCAGGCAGATCTCTGTGAGTATAAGGCAAGTCTCGTCTACAGAGTGAGTTCCAAGACACCCAGTGCTACACAGGGAAACTCTGTCTTGAAAAGCAATATTATATATAACATATGTAAATAAATAAATAAAAATTCCAAGGGCTTCAGATTGTGAAAAAAATTTAAACATATACAAGCTAAGTACAAATATGTTTTAATGCTTTATATTTAGAGAAATAGTATTATCTACTGAAGTTAAAGACCAAATATTTCATAACAGAAGTATGTATGCTTCTACTATGAAAATATAAAAACTTTCAGATGAAAGATATGAAAAATAAAAACTTTGAGATACAGCATGCTTGACTGTTTTTTTTGAAATTCTGTTGAAACATAGTTCAAAGTGAACTTCAAAGATAAATATGCAAACCATTTTCATCCCAAATTTTCAAACTCCATATTAATTTTTAGGCTTTTAAAATGTAAATGTGTGCTATGTGTATGGTGGTGTGTGTGTGGTGTGGTGTGTATTTTGTGTGCCTGTGTGTTTGCAGTGTTTAGAAAAGGACACTAGGTTCCCTGGAGCCTAGAGACAGAAGCAGTCATAAGCCCCCTGCAGTGAATACTGGAAACAAACCCCAGTCCTCTGAAAGACCAGCAGGAGCTTTAAAATGCTGAGAGCTATCTCCAGCCTTCATCTTGATTTCTTGCTCTTTATTTTTGCTTTGTTTTATTAATATTCTTTAGATGCCTGTTTGGGTTTTTTTTTTTTTTTTTTTTTTTTTTTTTTTTTTTTTTTTTTTTTTTAATGAGAGGCAAAGTGTGAATTTGTATGGGAGGGGGAGATGGGGAGGATCTTGATGGAGTTGGGGGAGGGGAAACGGTAATCAAAATCTATTGTATGAAATCAGTCTATTTTCCACAAGAAAATAAAAGAGTCATTGAGTTGGAAGAAGGATGCAGGGGATGGGGTGGGCCTGGGAGGGAGGAGTTTAAATGGAACATTGGATATTCTATAATTTATGAATTATATTCAAGTATGAAATTATTAAGAATAAGTTTAAAACAAAAGAATATTTTCTCAGAAGTTGTTTGTATCTGCAGGGCTGGGCATCGAAACTGAACAGTCAACAACTCAGTTGGAATTATTGTGCTTGAAAGTATGAGGTAGCAGGGCACAAGTATAGACAGTGACATTGTATCCAATAGAATGTGTCCCAACAGAGCGACAGCTGAGAGAGTAAGGTTGCCTGCACTTTCGGGGATTCCAAGGTCTCAGCAGGACTAAACCATCAGACCCTTTTGATGGGCTTTGCTGTGGAAACCGAAGAAACAGATAATCCAAACAACTTCTTATTTTTCTTTTTTTTAAGTTAGAGTATATTAACCTGTGTCCACTAAACTCCTTTATCTATATTTACATCCCACTCATTTCTCTTTAATCTATAGCATCTGGAAAAGGTTCATATTCCGACACTTGTATATGTTTTGTTGCTAATTGTTTAATTTGAAAAGTAAATTCCACCCTCCCTCCCTCTCTTTCTTCTTTTTTCTTTTACAAGGAACAGAACTGATGGCTTATGGGACACAGCTAACTGAAAAATGTTGTGGCTGCCACAGCCAACCTTGTGGATAAATGAGAAAAACTGACCTTGTTTGCTTGTTCAGAATCAAAGGTTGTTAATTTCATGATTTAGAAGGTGAACTAAAAATCTTGGGTTTGCCTCCTTTGTATCTACTGCTTGTAATGTTTGTTCCTGAGTCATGTGACCTCTCAAAGACTTAAGTTTCTCCATAGAACCAGACAGACACTATATTGTTTGTTTGGAGACAGGGTCTTGTGTAACCAAGGTTGGTCTCAAACTTGCTATGTAGCTGAAAATGCCCTTAAATGCTCTAACATGAGTTTTTTTGTTTTTTTTTTTAAACCCTTTTTGCAACATGAGATTACAGGCCCATCCATGCCTGGTTTTAATGGTACAGAGAATGGAACACAAGGCATGCTAGCAGCCCTGGAAAGATGCTTTATAATATCCAGCTACACAATGCCCAACAAGAAAATGGCACATAGTACATACACAGTAAATATTAGTTGTGTCTTTTAACTAAGCATTCCTATAAATTTCTCGTGTTAAAATGGTTATTTAAAAAATACTTTTAAAAAATATCTCTTTAGCATAACGACGGTACAAGCATGGCATTTTTTAAAGCATCTGTCTTTCAATTTTTATCCAAAAAAATATAAAACCAATGGACTTAAAAGCATGAACATCTTGTTTTTCTACACCTGAGTTGACAACATATCCCTGGGAAGGCAAAACATCACAGAGACTGGAGAGACTGAAGGCATTCATCCTGACGGATGACCAGTTCACCAGTTAGTGGTGCTGTATGGGAGTTTTCTGATAATAGTCAAATGGATGAGCTTTACACCTCCACTGGCTGAATCCCCTCCTGGGAGGCAGACAATGGCTTTTAATCAACTAATCAAAAGAAGATCCAAAATAATTCTACTTTAGGTTTTTAAGTTTGCAGATTGCCTATTAAACTCAAAAACTCAGTTAATATATTCAATAGTGTTGCAAAAACAAAATGCCAGAAAAAGAGTTGTATTTTCCGAAATGTGGATATATTGGTAGAATGGTTCCCTGAGAAAGATAAATTAATCCTAGACACAAGGATGTCGTATGAAAGAAAGACGGGTGAGCCAGTTAGCACCAAAGCTCTGTAACTGAAGACAAGGAGTACTGAGCACCAGATACCTGCCTCTGCAGCTAGGTCCTCAGCATTCCAGTGATAAGTACATACTCAACATTAAATTTCTCCTTTTCAGTCACAGATTTCTTTATTTATCCCAAAGTCATATTATGGAGGATTTTTTTTATTTGTATTAAAATGACTGAATTTGGAGAAATAGTGCATGACTATTCTGGTGGTAACCAACTTCTCTTTACAATAGTTGAGGCCCATTCCATGAGAAGTCAAATGCATGTGACTGGGAGGTCAGAGACCCTGATGGGGAGTTGATTACTGATGCTTGCTAAGTAGACACGTAATAAAACTGGCTTTTACACATGTGGGTTGATATCCATAGACTAGTTCTGCTCTCATCTTTGGTCAAAGAAGACTTTCTTTTTCTTTTCTTTTTTGTTTTACTATTTCTTATATATATATAAAATGTCATTTTTATCTATGTATCCCCTTGCTCCCCCTCCCTTCCCTCCTCCCAATCCCTTGCAGTCTCAGTCAGCCTTCAGTCCCTCCCCTCCATATCCACCGATCCCCTCCCCCAAAATGGCAAGAAGTCCCAAGGTGGGTCAGCTCAGCATGGCACATTTACTCCAGGCAAGTCTGATTTCCTCATCCCAAAGTCAAGACTGGGTTGAGTGCTTCTCTGAAGGAAATGGGTTCCAAGGTGCCAGCCCATGCACAAGAACACAGTCTGATCCCATACTGCCCATGCCAGTCTATAGTCACCTACCCTTGGAGGTCCTATCTCCCTTTTCTGATAGATCTCCACTGGCCACTCCTGACTCAGTGAGAGCCCCCCCCCCATACTCCAGCCATCACTGTGGTAATTTTTCTCATAATCCCCATCCTCCTTCTTATATAGACTCTCCTCCCCTGTTCTCAGCTGGACCAGGAGCTCTGCCCAGTGCTCACCATGGATCTCTGCCTTTACCTCCATTCTTTGTTGGATGTAGGTTCCGTGATGACACTTAGGGTGGTTCTTCATTTGATTATAGGGAAGTCCTGTTTAGGCACCCCTCCACTGTTGGTTGGAGACCTATTGGAGGTTTCCTTAGCACCCAGTCTCTTTCCAGTCTCACACTGGCTTTCTCTATTCATCTCTTTCTATCTCTGTCTTTGCTCCTCTCACTCAACCATCTTCTTCTCTCACGATTGGTTCCCAACTCTTCTTGATTACAAGCCATTATGACTCCAGTTTTCTAAGGAGATCTTCTCTATTTTCTCCTCTTAGAGGAATCACTGGATGTCTCTCTTAAGTTCCTTCTAATCCCAAGCTGTTCAGGGGTTATGTTTTGCAGCTTGAGTATTCTTTGCTTTTTGTCTAAAATCCACTTATGAGTGAGTACATCCCATACCTGTCTTTCTGGGCTTATGATACCTTTAGGAAGATATTCTCCAAGGCTGAAAATGCCTGAAAATTTTAGGATGTCATTATTTTTCTATTGTGTAAATGCACCACAGTTTGTTAATCCATTCTTCAGTGGAGGGGCATCTAGGTTGTTTTCAGGTTCTTGCTATTATGAATAATGCTACTATGAGTATAGTTGAGCTAATGCCTTTGGGGTACGAATGTGCATCCTTTGAGTATATGACCAGCAGTGGTATTGCTGGATTCTTAGGGAGATAGATTTCCAGTTTTCCGAGGAACCGCCATACTGCATTCCAGAGTGGCTGTACAATTTTACACTCCCACCAACAACGGAGGAGGGTTCCCCTTGCTCAGGATCCTCTCCAGCAGAGGCTGTCATCTGTGTTTTTGAACTTAGCCATTCTGACAGGTGTAAGATGGTATCTCAAAGTTGTTTTGATTTGCATTTCTCTGATGGTTAAAGATGTTGAGCAATTTTTTAAGTGCCTTTCACCCATTTGTAATTTTTCTATTGAGAATTCCCTTTTTAGCTCTGAACCCCATTTTTTAATTGGGTTATTTAGGTTTTAGGGTTCTAGTTTCTTGAATTCTCTATATATTTTAGAGATCAGTCCTCTGTCAGATGTAGGGTTGGTGACGATCTTTTCACATTCTGTAGGTTGTCGTTTTGTCTAATTGACTGTGTCCTTTGCCTTACAGAAACTTCTTAGTTTCAGGAGATCCTACTTACTGATTGTTGTTCTTAGTGTCTGTACTACTGGTGTTATATTTAGGAAGTGGTCACCTTTGCCAATGTGTTGAAGGGTATTTCCCACTTTCTTTTCTATCAAGTTCAGTGTAGCTGAGTTTATTTTGAGGTCTTTGATCCACTTGGATTTGAGTTTTGTGCAGGGTAATAGGTATATATCTATTTGCATTCTTCTACATAATACCGTCCAGTTATGCCAACACCATTTGTTGAAGATACTATCTTTTTCCATTGAATATTTTTGGCTTCTTGTCAAAAATCAGGTGTTCATAGGTGTATGTGTTAAGATTGGGGTCTTCTACTTGATTCCATTGATCCACAAGTATGTTTTTGTACCAGTACCAGGCTGTTCTTTATTACTGTAGCTCTATAGTATAACTTGAAGTCAGGGATAGTGATTCCTCCTGAAGGTCTTTTATTGAGCAGAATTGTTTTGGCAATCCTGGGTTCCCTGTTATTCTATATGAAGTGGAGTATTATTCTTTCAAGATCTGTAAATAATTGTGTTGGGATTTTGATGGGGATTGCACTGACTCTGTAGATTGCTTTAGATAAAACTGCCATTTTTACTATGTTGATCCTACCTATCCAAGAGCCTGGGAGATCTTTCCATTTTCTGGTATCCTCTTCAATTTCCTCAGTGACTTAAAGTATTTGTCAAACAGGTTTGCTACTTCTTTGGTTAGAGTAACGCCAAGATATCTAATGCTATTTGCAGCTATTATAAAGGGTAATGTTTCCCGTATTTCCTTTTCAGCATTTTAATCCTTAACATATAGGAGGGCCATTGATTTTTTTTTTTTCAATTAATCTTGTACCCTGCTACCTTGCTGATGGTGTTTACCAACTGTAGGAGTTCTTTGGTAGAATTTTGGGAGTCATTTATTAGGATCATGTCATCTGCATATAGAAATAGTTTGACTTCTTCCTTTCCAATTTGTATTCCCTTAATCTCTTCTTGTCCTCTTATTGCTTTAGCTAAATCTTTGAGAACTACATTTAATAGATAAGGAGAGAGAGGACAGCCTTGTCTTGTTCCTGATTTTAGTGGAATTGCTTTGAGAGTTTCTCCATTTAGTTTGATGTTGGTTGTTGGCTTGCCGTACATTGCCTTTATTATATTAAGTTAATTTCCCTGTATTACTGATCTCTCCATTACTTTTATCATGAAGGAGTGTTGGATTTTGTCAAAGGCTTTTTCAGCATCTAATGAGATGATCATGTGTTTTGCTTTCTTTCAGTTTGTTTATATGATGGATGACGTTCACAGTTTTTTGTATGTTGAACCATACCTGCATCTCTGGGATGAAGCCTACTTGATCATGGTGGATGATTTTTTTTGATGATTTGTTGAAATCAGTTTGCCAGAATTTTATTGAGTAGTTTTGCATCGATATTCAAGAGGGAGATTTGTCTGTAATTCTCTTTCCTTGTAGCATCTTTGAGTGACTTGGGAATCAGTGTGATTGTGACCTCATAAAAAGAGTTCGGCAATGTTCCTTCAGTTTCTGCTGTATGGAACAGTTTGAGGAGTATTGGTGTTAGTTATTTTGAATGTCTGGTAGAACTCTGCACTGAATCCATCTGTTCTTGGGCTTTTTTCACTTGGAAGACTTTAATTAACAGTTTCCATTTCCTTTGAGGTTATAAGTCTGTTTATGTCTTTAACCTGATCTTGATTTAATTTTGGTAAGTAGTACCTGTCCAGAAAGCTATCCATTTCTTTTAGGTTTTCATTTTAGTGGAGTATAGATTTTCAAAGTATAACCTGGATTCTCTGTATTTCCTGGGTGTCCCCTTTTCATTTCTGATTCTGTTAATTTGGATATTCTCTTTCTGCTTCTTGGTTAGTTTGATAAAGGTTTATCTGCATTGTTGACTTTCAAAGAACCAACTCTTTGATTCATTGATTCTTAGTATTGCTCTCTTTGTTTCTATGGTATTTATTTCAGCCCTGAGTATGATTATTTTCTGCTGTCAACTCATTCAAGGTGAGTTTGCTTCTAATTGAACTAAAGCCTTCAGCTGTGCCCTTTGGTCTCGTCTGTGAGATTTCTCTATGTTTTTCATATAGGCATCTAGTGTTATGAGTTTTCCTCTTAGCACTGCTTTCATTGTGTCCCAATAGTTTGGATATGTTGTGGATTCATTTTCATTAAATTCTAGGAAGTCTTTGATTTCTTTCTTAATTTCTTCCTTGACCAGAAGTGGTTCAATTGAGAGATGTTCAGTTTCCATTAGTTTGTAGGCTTTCTGTGTTTTTTGTTGTTGAACTCTAGCTTTAGACCACAGTGATCTGATATTGTACACGGGGTTATTCCCAGGGTTTTTTTTTTTTTTTGTATCTATTGATACTTGCTTTATTACTATGTGGCCAATCTTAGAGAAAGTTCCATGGTGTGCTTAGAAATATGTATATTCTTTTTGTTTGGATGGAAGTTTCTGTATATAATCTATTAAGTCCATTTGGGTTATATCCCTTATTTTTCTGTTGAGTTTCTGTCTAGTCGACTTATCCAAGGGTAAAAGTGGGGTATTTAAGTTTTAGTAGTGGATTTTATTTTTATTTTTTTTTTAAATGTTGGATTACTATTGTGGATTAGATATGGAAGGTGGGTAAAATGTAAAGAAGACAATGCCATCAGGGGTCAGTAGATCAAAAAAAGTAACAGGCTGTAAAAGATGAGTGTCTTGAAAAAGCAAGTATCTTCATTCTAGGTATGATTACTGTGCACACTGACACTGCTACCTCCAACTTGTCGGCCAAAAATTTCACATATTTAGTACAATGAGGAAAATTCGTTTGCTCAAAGTAGTAATTTCCAATGACTACTTATGAATCTTTATGCACAATATCTGTGAATATTAAGCTGACACTTCCTTGAGTTTCTATTTTGTATAAAAGCTAGGGCAAAGGATTTTCTAACCTTCATGTACAGACCTAAGAGATAATCTGGAAAAATGAATCATTGTTGGATTTTAGAGTTTACTCCAAAGTTGGAGCTACAGACCCGAAACTCCAAATAAATCTGGAGGAAAGAGATTTACTTCAGGCTAAGGACTTTCTGGATGGGACTATAGCTGACAATCAACAAATGAGATCTGTAAAACTGAAAAAGTTTGCACAGTGCAAAGGGAACTGAAGAAGCAGCCTACAGAGTAGAAGCTGGACATTTACAGAGAGCTGTTGCCTAGAAAATATAAACACCAAGAGAACAAGTCAATTATAAAGTAGATTATGGACCTGAACAAAGAGTTCTCAGACAAATGGCTTAAAAGCAATTTTTAAAAAGTGTTTATTATTTTTATCCATCAGGGAAACACAAATTAAAACCACATTGAGATCTCATTTTAACCCACTTGGAATGGCCAAGACTAAGAAGACAGAAGATGGTAAATGCTGAGGAGGATGTGGGGAGTGGAGAACCATCAAGCACTGTGATGTGTGAGGCTGGACTAAAGTCCAGGATTTTCTCATCCTGAAAGCCCAGGAGTTTGGCTATGCCCCAGTTTGCCCAGGTGCTAGCAGACCTCAGCAGTTAGGTTCCCTGATGCAGAGGCACCCCATGGACGATGCATTCAGCAACAGATAAACTCATACATCTCCCAAGCTACAGGTACTGGTTGCTAATTATCTGACCACCAAATGTCCCTGGCTGGACTTCCTATGACCTTATCAGGTTCCTTCCCTGGCCTTTGTTGCCCCTGAGATGCAAATGAGATGCCTTCAATGTGCTTGCCTCAACCAATGACATAGCACCTCATAAATCTAACTGGCTACTCTTGCTAGGGTATAAATGTCCCTTGACCACTCTGAATAAATTGTCCACTGAAATGGCCTCCCATGGACTTTTTTCTCATTGTAGGTACAAAACTGGGCAAAGATCTAGGCTTTGGTGGGAGTGCAAATTGGTGCAGTCACTACAAAAATCTAGAAATAAATTCACTATATGACCCAGCTGTCACATTCTTGGGCATATACTCAAAGAACTCTATTTTATACTACAATAGCATACGCTCACTCATGCTCATGGATGGTCTTTCACAAAAGCTAAGATACTATAACCTAGACGTTCATCGACTGATGAATTAATGATAAAATTGTGGTACCTATAATACAATGAAATTTTATTAAGCTAAAAATAAAAACGAGATCATGAATTTTTTATTTAAAGTAATCATCATGTGCTAAATTGTGGGAGGAATGACTTTTGTGATTTCAGAGATTAGAAGAATCTACTTGTAGACCAATATAATAAACTGAATAGAAGTTATGAAGAAAATTTTCCATGATAGTTTAGAAAAGAAAATGCAGGGACGTGGATTAAGCTAGAACACGTCATACTGAGTGAGACAGTCCAGGCTCAGAAAGACAAACACAATTCTCTTCACTCATATATGAATCTTAGCACTGAATCTTTAGATTTGTTTAATTTGATGTATCTGTGAAATTCAGAAAACTAGAAAGAGACCATTGGCAGGAAAGAAAGAAGAGAGGCCATAAGGGACTGGAGAATATGAAGCTAATTTCTGTTCTAATGGTAATTCTGCTGCGGATTGTTATAGTTTGGGTGGTGGGTAAGTGCATATAATATATTCAATACCTAAAGTTAAAAGAAATGTAAAGCTTCCCAGCTTCCACTCTGAATGCCATTTCTAACTGCATGACTTCATTAAATTGTGTAGACTTTAGGTCTATCTAATTTTGGTCTGTGACTTTTTATTTATTTGCAAGTGTTTTTGTAATAAAGTTTACTTTTAAGAAGAAAAATAATAAATATGGCAGGGTTTATCTTTCAGTAGATAGCTACATATCTAGGAGTATATCAGCAACATACGTTTTACTTGATAAAGCGTTATATTTTAAAGAGGATACAAAGCTTTGGTGGTTAAAGAGGTAAGTGTGGATTCGGGAGGAAACCAGGGGAGACGTAAGAAGCAAATATGATCAAAACACAGTTTGTGAAATTCTCAAGAAATTTATAAAAATATTATATTCCAAATGCTGGGGATACATATTCAATTGCTAATATTTCCAGTTGTTTGTGAATGTATTGTGTTTGACTCTGTGTGGGTATCTGTCTGTCTGTCTGCTTCTCTGTCTTTCTGTCTGTATGTGTACACTCATTCCTCTGTGCATGTGCATGTGGAGGCCAGAATTGACTTAGGCCACTGTCCTCTGCTGCTTTCCTCTATGTTTTGGGACAAATCCTACTACTGAGCCCAGAGATAGCTGCTTTGGGTTGACTGGCTGTCAGGTGAACTCCAGGAATCTGTTTGTCTCTATTATTTCTGAGGTCCCATTTCAGCAAACCTTGCTTTTATGTGGGTCCTGAGATTGTGAACTCAGAAAGCACTTCCCTTTACTGAACCACTTTGACTGCCATTGTGAATGCAACTTTAGCAAGAGTCTGTGAATTAGGAAAGCAGAGGAAAGACCCCTGCTGGAGAGGCTAATGTGTGCATGGGAGTTGAGAAAAGATAACACAGTTTTGCGGATGGAGTTCCCAGTCATAGCAAATTAACACAGGACTTACTTTCTGCTAGCTTTGATATGTGGTTTTCTCATCTATGTTTTCATATAATGAATGGAAGAAATACAATGGCTCTTTAAATTTTCCTTTGATACATATATGGATAAGGGTGATGGTTTTTATCAGCAGGCATGCGGGCTAGTTTTATGTCAACTTGACAAAAGCTAGAGTTATATGAAAAGATGGAAACTCAATTAAGAAAACCTCTCCATAGAATCTGAGTACAGGTAATTTTCTTAACTAGTGATTCATAGGGAGGGTCCAGCCTATTGTGGGTGGTGCCATCCCTGAACTGGTGGCCCTGGGTTCTGTAAGAAATTAGTCTGAGCAAGTTGTGATGAGCAAGCCAGTAAGAAGCACCTCCCTGTGGTCATCAGCTTCTGCCTTTAGGTTCCTGCCTGTTTGAGTTCCTATCCTGCCTCTCTTCAGTGAAGGACTATGCTGTGAAAGTGTAAATCAGGTAAATCCTTTCTTGTCCAATTTACTTCTGATCATGGTTTCATCCCAGCGATGGAAACACTAACTCGGACAGTGAAGAAACAAACATTTCAAGCTTGGACTCTTCAGTTCACTTAGACTTTAAAATGTCTTGAAATTGTTCAGGATGATTTGGCACTCAAGGTCAAGATCATAATGAGATTAGAGTGTCTAGGAATGGGACCCATTTCTACCATGAAAGCATCTTTGAGGTATTTCAGTTTGAATTAAGTTTTCTATTGGCATCCATTAACAATGCTAAAAAGGCTCCCAGGACTTTTTCCTTTTTCTTGGCAGAAAGGAAAAAGCTTTTATGCCATGTGTGCTTTCCAGTCTGTGGCTGAGCTTCCAGAGTTCTACTTCCTTCCTTTCAAAGTTTCTATAAAATATACATATGGGATAAAAATAATTAGTCATAATTCTCCTCTTGGTTGCCATAGCAATGCCAGTTCCTTAGTACATCTTCTTCTCCTTCATGGCCTTCTGAATTAATTTAGCACAAAGTAGCTCAGTTTTGGAAACAAAGGCCTTTGAAAATGTGTCAAGTGTTATTACTGGGATTTTATGGTGCCCAGATGAAAAGATCTAGATATTTACTGAGGGGCAGGAACTGTGCTCATGGTTAGAAGTGAGGGCTGGTATTCGATTGGTCTCTTTTCTTTACTGTGCTTATTCTATTTAAGAATAACCAGTGGGAAAACACATATTGAATAGTACTCAGTCTTTTTTCATGATCTCACAATAAAAATATATTTCTCACATTATGTGTTAGTAATATACGTTTTTCTGAGTATACTCAAAGGGAAAAGTAATATATTTTAAGATTATTTGTTTGTTTTATGTGTTTGTGTATGTGCCCACATGAATTTGTATACAATGACCGGGATGCAGTAACCAACCAGTCAATATATTATAATAGAAATTATTTTAAATAGAAAGTTCACAAAATGTTGTAAACATTTTCTGCTATCACTTGTAAAACAGTGATTGAAAGCTTTGACCCTATTTTGTGCAAACGCCATTCTTCATTACACTCTTCTAAGAGATGAGTCCAGAAATGCTAAGATGTATTTTTGATCCCTCGCTGATTTTTCAGGCCTGGGACTCTTAAATCCTCAGCGCTGAAGTGAGCTTTTCTGTCATCTCACTTTTGCCTGGAGGCTGACTTATTTCAGCTTCGATAGGCAACAGAGTTAAGCACCTAGCAAGTGGGAGGCGATTCTTATGCTTAGACAGAAGGCTGCTATTTCTCAATGCATTGTTCTCACCCCTGGCATTTCTGTGTAAAAGCTGTTGTGTTTGCAGATGGCCAAGAGCCTGGAGCCAAATGATACTCACGGGCAATAGGGATCTAGATGGAACTTTCTGGGTAAGCGCAACTCCACAGGCTGCAGGACTGAAACTGCGTGTATGAGACATGATGATAGTACAAAGTCAGTGAATGAGGTCATTTGTAGACCACAATGGCTTTACTTTTCCTTGATGAAGGAATCCTGGACAGGTGTGGCTTTTTAAACTGTAAAGATAAACTCAAACCCTTCTGCTGTTCTGTTGTCTGTAAACAATTTTTAGTTGAGAGCATTCTATCTAGGGGAACCTGTAAAACCTGGTGAAAAGATAAATAGATTGGATAAAAATTGTTAAAGTGTTTTGAAAGAATGAGGTACTATCGCTTGAGGGAGGCCGTGATGATGGATAGGCATTTGTCTCGCACATTCTCTGAAACTCTGACTAGATACTTAAGAAGTATGTCAGATACAGGCAAACTCTAGGTGGATCTTCCAGACTAGCCTGGTCTACACAGTAAGTTCCAGGATAACTAGGGCTACACAGAGAAACCCCGACTCGGGTGGTGATGTTTAAAGGGGGGCAGGGCCTGTTAGACTTGAAATCAAAGGGACAGAAGATCTCGGGTTGCACCATGATTTCTTTTTTAACCTGCTGTTTTGCAACTTGGCTGTGGTCACTATCATGTTGGACCATGGACCCCTTTAAAATGAAAGCGGGCTAGCAGCATACTTTCTGTCGTCTACCATGTTGTATTTCTGGAAATAATAAATAATATGAAACATGGTGTAGTTTTGAATCACTACTGCTGTCTCTACCAGGAAATAAACAATGAAGGGAAGAAACCAGAGCTGGACTGTCTTGCAGTTTAAAATGTAAATTAATTCATGGTTGTGAGGGCTAGCAGTTTTTATATAAAACAGACAAAATGTTTATCAGATATTCTTTGTGTATACCTGTAAGTTTTATGCTGTCTCTGTAATATGCTTATACTACATATTGGTTAGTTAGATGTGGCTAGAAAATTGAGATCAAAATTCTGAAAATCCCAAATCTTTTAGATTGTTATATAAGAAGTAATTCTTGCCATGTATTCTGCAGTGTTACAGGGAAGTTGATAAACATGACTTTGGGTCCCCCGGGATAGTAAAAGTCCATTTTTCTTCACTGTCCTGTAGCTTCGTTTGCTTTCTCTCCCTCATCCTATGAATCTCGCCACGAGCCTAGACTTACTGGTCTCTGGCGTTGTGGCTCCCAACCCACCGCATAGGGCTAGTTTTCTGGTCTCACCTCTGTCTCCAGTTTCTCCACGGTGGTTTAGGGAGACGTGTGCCCTGTCTTTGATAAAGTGAAAGCAGAACATTGATCACCACTACAAGCTCTGAAGAAGTGAAATGGATAAGGTCAGTGTGGTAGTCCGAGAATTATTTGGTTAAGAGTTATGTATTGGTAAGTCAGACAAGTCACTTAAAAAACTTCTGACTCAGTCTACCCACCCATCCATCAGTGTGGGTGGCATTCTCTCTCTTCCTTCACTTACAGTGTAAGTGAACACTGTTTTGTTCACTGTTTTGTGATGGGATCGGAGAAAGAAGAGTCACGACCGTTCTGTGGAGGGGTGAAGGATGAAACGCAGGACAAACTACAAGACAGACTTCCTCAGACTTGCGCCACCAGCCCTGCTACGCAGCATACGGAGTTGGAAGTGTGTGCCAAGGAAACGATTAAATCAGCACGGGTACAATAGAGCCCCAGCCTGTTTAATTTCATCTCAAACACACTGTGCTGTGTGACAGTTCTGCAAGGTGTGTGGGTCTCGGCAACTAGTCTTAGTCTTCGTAACACTGGCTGTTATAAATGTCCAGCACCACCTTCCACTTAGCGGCTGACAACTTCATTATTTACCAAGAAAATAAGAATCAAGTAAGCAAATGCCCTGTTGCTTCCCAAGCATCAAAGCGTAAGAACTGCGCGCTTTGGCTTTCCTCTGTTGCCATTGCTCTGCCTCTCTCCGACAAACCCTCGGTGCTCCAATTGCTCCCGTGTCCCTGGCTGTCAAAGAACTCCCGCCATAACCTTCATTTTTGGTTGAGTCATCGGATCTTTCTCCCTGTATCAGAATGTTCCTGTCAACAAAATGCATGACCAGCACCTAGCTCAGCAGAAGGAAAATGACTCCTCATAAGAATTCACAATTTCCCCCGGCTGAGGAGCTTCCCAGATGTCTGTGTCTGTGGGGGGTGGGGCTAGCTTCTCTGTCTCACATTTCCACTTCTACTTGTGTGTGTGTGTGTGTGTGTGTGTGTGTGTGTGTGCATGATTGTACAATAAAATATGTATACCTTTATAGACACATACATGTATGTACATATGTTTCTGTTTGCCTGCCTGTATGTATGTATGTATGTATGTATGTATGTATGTATGTCTACTTTCTGTGAACATCAAATTTACAAAATGCAACAGTCAGACTTCAGAATGAATGTGAACACAATGGGCCACTTCTAGAAAAATCTGATACTGTGTTGCCTTGTGCATCCTATTATGCCACCAATTGTTTTGTTTTGTTTTGTTTTTTTAGCTTCCCTTGGCTCTCTCTGATTTGTTGTCTTTATTTTATTAGTCTGATGCTCCTGAGAGGCTCCTGTGTGGAGGAAGGCTTGGTCCCCAGGTGACGGTATTTTGGGAAAGTACTGCAAACCTTAGGAAATGGGAGTAAGTTGGATGAAGTTGGCCACTGGGGGTATGCCATGAAGATGATATTGCTACTGTTGTCCCTTCCTTTCTGTCTCTGACCCCTAGACACCACGTGAGTGCCTTTGATATCCCATTCTGTCCCTGACATTCTAACCCAGCACAAGCCAAGAATCAACAGTTAAGAGCTATGGACCAGAAACTATGAACTCTTAACCCTACAAAAATACTTTCCCCGTTGTGTTGTTTTTCTTAGGTATTTTGTTTCAGTCATGAAAAACATGACTGACACACTCTGCCATAAGTCAGTGCCAGGTCTGTTCCCAGACTGCAGCAAATGCTTTCCTGTCCTACTTTCTGATCTCCTGACTTGGAATACCTATATAAAGAGATAGCGCCGAGTATGTATAGCAGCTCTCACTCAAATGCTTGCCCTTCCTTTGGTCTCCCCCATCCCAACTGGAATTATTGTCCCTGTCCCTGCTCTTCAGCTCCAAAACTTAACCTCTCCCTTCTCCCTCTTCATTGTGTGCATCACACCAGGAAATGCTTTTGGCAGCATCTCCAGAAGGCAGTCAGTTGTACCCCTTTACACCATTGCTCAGCCTCTTTCTCCAGCTTCTCTAATCCTTCTCGGGACAAAGCTTGGGTGTGTTTGCTCTTACTGCTCCATGATTTCCTGCAATTTATGTTCAAGGATGATGCTTTTAGAAGCGAATTATATTTCTTACTTAATGACTCCATCAGTAACATACATAGAACCTATCTCTTCCAAACAAATTGACCATATATATATATATAAAGAGAATTAGGAAACTCAGAACAGTTGAGGATTTGGTGTGGGGTAAGAGTAAAATAGCACAATTTAGGAGTCCTTTAAAATAGTGTTATAGTCCACTCTCTCAAAAGGATGGAAAAAATAATAAAAAGTAGATGACAGTATATAGCAAAATGCTAACTGCTGACACTCATTACACAAAAGTTCATTATACTACTGTGTCAACATATATGCAAACATATGATAAAGTAAACCATATGGCCATATACAATTACATGTTCATCTGTCTGTCTGATCTTTTCTAGTACCTGCTTTGCTGGCTACAAGTCACCCATAACATCGTCCCCTAATGTTTCAAGATTTTGTACTTTCTGGTCCCAAAGTTTGGTGCATACCTCTAATGATTTCATGTATTACTGGTAGAAAGAGTTCCCCTAACCATCACTCAGCCCTTTGCTCTTTGCCACACACTATGTTTTGTTAATTCAACTAACTTATTTGTTCACAAGTTTATTGATGTTTTTACTAGAATTTATTTTATTTTTATCGATATTTACTTTATTTCCTATGCATAGGTGTTTTTCCTTCATGTGTATATATGCAGCATCTGTTTGCCTGAGGTTCACAGAGGTCAGAAGAGGTCATCAAATCAAAATGCACATGGTAGCTTTGTAACAGGAACTTACCATCAAATGAATTGGTATGACTCTTCTTAAGTTATTTTCTCCCTCCTGTACATGACCACTGTCGCCTGAATCCATTGTGATCAGCTGTAGGGGATCCACCTGAGGCTCAACCTAAAAAAATTTCCTTTTGGGAGGAAGGAAGGATGAGATCCATGGAACTCAGGAGCATACACAAGATACTCTGGAAGCCTTTCCTATCTGAGATGGCTGGCTCGAATTGGGAAGTCTTTGGTAGTATAGCTGCTTAGAAGCTGCCCAGGGAATGCTGAGAAGTTCAGTTTTACACCAGTCCTCCATGCTGCAGGTAGGAGTCTGCAGTGGTTGGCACACTTGCCTGTAAGCTACCCAGGATGTGTTTGGTTGGCAGTTCTGTGTTACACATGCTTTGTAAATACCTCTAATAAATTAGTTCATCTAGCTGGACTTGGATGGAATTTTTTCTTTGTCAGTCTTCTCCATAAAAATTAGAAACACACAACTGTGCATGTTTCTGTACCCACATGCACTCCTGTGTTTGCATGCTTGTGTGTGCATGTATGTATAAGTGTATGCGCATACACACATACAGGAATGATGGTGAGAAGGGTGAAGAGAAAGCTTACCTGTACCTGGAGCTGTCTTTGGACATATCCATTTATTGTTTTCTAAGCCAGTGTCTCACTGAACATGAAGCTCACAATTTTGGCTAGATTGGCAGATCAGTGAGCTCCAGAGGACCCCCCTGCTCCCCTGCTCTCATCCTCTCCCAGCTCTGGGGTCGCAGATATGTGCACCACATGGGCTTTTATTTAGGTGTTGGAGTTCCAATCTCAGGGCCTCTGATGTACTGCTATGTACTTCTAATCTATGTTTTAAGTGTCACAGATATCAAAAGGAACTTTGCATTTTAGTTTTTCTATTTTAAAAGCTATTTATAGTCACCATACTGTGAGTAATAGCCCAGCAGAGCCTTTGAGTCCTCTCTAGCTAAGTATATATCATCAGAACACTGCATGGTGCTCCCTAAATATGTACTTTTGTTAGTTAAATAAACTAGAACCTTTTAAAATTATATTCTCTAGTGGATTGAGTCAAGGGAGGAGGCAGTAGGTAAGAAAGTTCAGCTGTTTGAGGAACACCCACAGAATAAGCTTCAGAGAATAAGTTATTCCATGACTTCATTTAGGTTTCATGGGAGATCAGAAGCCCCTGAAGCCTCAGTGTTAACCCTCGTCAATTGGTTGCTTTCTAGGGTTAGCATATGGTGTTAGTGGCTCAATACACAATGAGAAACTTAAACTATTACTCACTTAAAATTATTGGTCACACAGTTCTAATAACCTGTGTTAGTTACTTTTCTGTAGCTGTGACAAAGTCATCATGACTAAAACCAACTTATGAAAAGGAGGTTTATTTGGGCCTGGGCTTGCAGTTGCAGAGGCAGGAGAGTTCATCATAGTGGAGAACTTTGCTCATCAGCAGCAGACATGACAACCGGAGTAGGAAGCCAAGAGCTCACATCTCCAAATGCAAGCAAGAAGAGGAAAGACCCAACCCTCTCTGGCTAGCACCATCAACTGGGAACAAGCGTTCTCATTCAAGCTACCTCATCATTAATACCTGTCAACTGTCTTTTCACAAATTATTAATTTTGATACGTTCTTGGATTTTGTTTGCCAATATATTGTTGAATATTTTGGCATCAATGTTTATGAGAAAAATTAGTCTTTAATTCTCTTTCTTTGTTGCATCCTTGAGTTGCTTGCGTATCAGGGTGGTTGTAGCCTCATACAAAGAGTTTGGCAATGTTCCTTCTATTGTGTGGAACAATTTGAGTAGTATTGGTATTAGTTATTCTTTGAAATTCTGGTAGAACTCTAAAACCATTTTGTAGGGATTGTGTTGTTTCATGGTAATTGTCAACCCACTGGTTTAATAAAAAGCGCTGATTGGCCAAAGGCAGGCAGGAAGTGTGGGTGGGACTACCAGACTAAGAAAACTCTTGAGAACAGGAAGCACAGAGCAGAATGCCAGAGAGAATTCCAGAGAGAAGCCAGAAGAAGCAGAGGACAACCATGCTGCTCTAAAGAAAGGTACTGAGCCACATGGCCGAACAGGAAGAATCATGGGTTAGATGAAGAATAGAGAGCTAGCAAGCTATATTCCTGGGCCTGAGGCTGATCAGCCAAAAACTATTGAAAGCATCTGTGTGTCTCTGTGGGACTGTGGGACTGTGGGTCTGCGGGTCTGTGGGTCTGTGGGTCTGTGGGTCTGTGGGTCCTAAACCTTGAGGTTAGGCCCGAAAGTCCAGGTCAGAAACCTCCTACTATACCATTTGGCCCTGGGCCTTTTTTTGGGGGGGGGGGGGGGATGGGAAGCTTTTAATAACAGCTTCCATTTCCATAGAAATTATAAGTCAATTTAAGTCATTTATCTGGTCTCAATTTAATTTTGGTAAGTGGAACCTATCCAGAAAGCTGTCCATTTAATTAAGGTTTTCTAGTTTTGTGGATTACAGGTTTGGGAAGTATGACCTAATGATCCTCTGGATTTCCTCTATGTCTGCTGTTGTGTCCCCTTTTCATTTTTGATTTTGTTAATATGGATATTCTCTCTCTGCCTTTTGGTTAGTTTGAATAAGGGTTTATCTTGTTGACTTTCTCAAAGAACCAACTCTTAGTTTCATTGATTCTTTGTATTGTTCTCTTTGTTTCAATTGTATTGATTTCAGCCCTGAGTTTGATTATTTCCTGCCATCTACTCCTCTAGGTGAGTTTTCTTCTAATTGTTCTAGAGCTTTCAGGTGTTCCTGAAAGTCACTCAGGTGACATTTCTCCAAATTCTTTATGTGCCCTTAGTGCTATGAACGTTTTTCTTAGCACTGCTTTCATGGTGTCTCATAAGTTTGAGGATGTTTTGGATTCATTTTCATTGGATTCTAGAAAGCTTTTAATTTCTTTCTTTACTTCTTTCTTGACCGAGGGGTGGTTCCATTGAGAGATGTTCAGTTTCCATGAGTTTGTAGGCTTCCTGTGGTTTGTGCTGTTCTTGAACTCTGACTTTTCTATCTACTGATGTTTGCTTTTTGACTGAGTATGTGGTCAATTTTAGGGAAGTTTCCATGAGGTTTCTGAGAAGAAAATATATTCCTTTGTGTTTGGGTGGAAGGTTCTGTATATATCTCTTAAGTACATTTGAGTGATAACATCTGTTAGATCCCTTATTTTTCTGTTAAGCTTCTGTCTGGTTGACCTGTTCTTTGATGTGAGTGGGTTATTGAGGCTTCCCACTATTAGTGTATGGGGGTTTGATGTGAGGTTTAAGCTTTAGTAATACTTCTTTTACTATGTAGGGTACCCTTGTGTTGAGGGCATAAATGTTCAGGATTGGGATTTTACCTTGATGAATTTCCCCAGAGATGGATATGTAATTACCTTCCAGATCTCTTTTGATTGAATTTAGTTTGTAGTAGATTTTGTTAGATATTAGGATGGCTCCACCAGCTTGCTCTTTTCCATTTGATTGGTAAGTTTTTTCCCAACCCTTTACTCTTGAGATAATGTCTGTCTTTGAAGTTGAGATGTGTTTCTTGTATGCAGTAGAAGGATTGATCCTGTTTTCTTATCCATTGTTTTAGCCTGTGTCTTTTTTATAGGGAAATTGAGTCCATTCATATTAAGGGATATTAATGAAAGTTAATTACTGTTAATTTTTTTGGTGGTAGTGTGTGTGTTCAGGATGAGCACTTAAATTCAATAACATATTCTGGGTTGACATACTTACATTCACAAGAACAGTCAGCCAGAAGTGGAACTACGGAATCCCAAAAACAAGTTTTAGTACATTTAAGGACTTTCCCAAAACTACGATCTAATGGATTAGATCTCTATTCTCATTTTGCCATGTGGTACTGTCTGCTTGCTTGATGGGTTTCAAAACCTGAATGTTATTTCTATCATGTCATCAGTTGTGTTAAGGTCTGGGAGGCTACTAAGATCTGGGGGACTATTACAATATATAAACTATTTTAATACATATTTTAAAAATTTCTAAAGCATTATAGTTGATTTATCAAAAATAGAATTCCTGAGTCTAGTGTATATTGCACTAATTCCACTCGGTCTTAGGGAAAAAAAAGCAGAGCCACATATTGGGGGAAAGCTGATAGATCAGAGAGACAAAGGAACAAAACACAACCACTTCTCACCTTGCCAACTCCTCAGGCTCAAAGGGATGGATACTGTCTCCAAGAATCCTCAGACTGAAAGGAGAGGGAATCACAAGCAAATAGCTGAACTCATGCCTTATCTTTCTTTCTCTGCCAAGCTATCTCACTTCTTGATTCAACTTTCTTAGTGCTAGGATTAAAGGTGTGTGTTACCACCACCTGACCTCTATGACTAAAACTGTGGCTGTCTTGGCTGTCTGATTTTAAGGCAAACTTTATTAGATATACACTATACCACCATAAGTGTACTTTTGAGAAACAAAGTTTATATATTATTAAGTGCTGTGTATTGTATGTTTGCAAAAAGAAATTACCAGATTATAAGTGAGTTTTTCATTATACAGTGACACATGTATGTCATCAGTGATGAAGGAGTTTTCTATTGAATATTGTGACTGAAGGAGCAGTTGGGTAGAATTAGGGATCATTCCCATGAACTACTGCATAGTGTGCATACAGGACAACAAGGTGTGAACATTTATTGAATTGTACTGATTCTCATTTTTGGGAGGCCGGTAAGAAACCTCGTGCACAGAAAGTCATACACTGCATTAGGTGAGTTTCCTTTCTATTTCATTTTCTCTTATTTATTATATGTAGGTCTACATCCCACTGAACCTATATTATCCACCAAACAGAATGTTGGATCCAGCTATATATAGATGTAAGAACATACTTAATTATGTGATGTGGGTTCTAAGTCTAAATTTATTTTAAAAATTGGTCCCTGGTAAAAATATGAAATGCTTATTTGCTTTTTTTTTTCTTAAACATTTACTCAAGTTACAGAAGTCTCCTTCCCTACTTCTTCATTTGAGGCTCCAACGTTAGTGCACCTCTGGAGAACTCCTTCCTTTAAGAGGGTGGTACTTCTTCCTTTTCCTCTCATGAGGTTGTTCACGCATCACTGTTATCTAAGAAACTTCATGACAGTGGGGAAAGGGCGGTCTGGAGATGGCCCATCATGTAAGTATCTCTGTGACCACAGCAGAATATGCGTCCTGAATAGTAGGGCAGTGCAGCTGGCAGGCACTGAACGTTGGTCCTTCATCTCAAGTCTGATAATCAGGGAAAAGCTCAGCACTGTCAATTATTGTTTAGGTCCCATCTCTACATGAGGAGCTAAGGAAAGCAGTGTTTTCTAAATGAGAGTCTTCAGTCTTCTCTAGGAACAAGTTACCCAATGATGCCAAGTGGTCAGCTCTAACACATGCACATATGAACAACACTAAATAGAATCAGTAGGTTGTGTGTGTGTGTGTGTGTGTGTGTGTGTGTGTGTGTGTGTGTGTAAAACAATAAAGATACAAGAGGTAATGTTACAATATGGTTTATTGGCTCTGGGAGGCCAGAGGTCCAGACCCACAGACCTGCTGCCCCAGACCCCTTAGCTGCCTGCCACTGATTAGGCCCCTAAAATGACTCAGACACTTATATTAAGTTCATGCTCATTGGTCGATGGCTTAGGCACCTTGCTAGCTTGCTCTTTCATCTTAACTCAACCCATTTCCATTAATTTTTCCTGCCATGTGGCCCGTGGCCCACCTGTGTTCCTTATATGCCTCTTCTTTGGCAGCTGGGCGTGGTCTGTCTCTGACTCCACCCTTCCTTTCCTCCCTATTTTGATTCCCCACCTACTACTTCTATGGTGCCTGTCATGGGCTAATTTCAGCTCCTTTATTTAAAGATTGATATTCACAGCATACAGAAAGACATTCCCACATCAAAGTAATGAATTTGAGAAGAGCTGGGGAAGACATGGAGAGAGGGTGTGGTTTAAGACATGTGAATGCAAGACTCGTGTATGAAATTCTAAAACATAAATAAAATAAATGTGAAAACCATAACAAATAAACAAAAATTTGTGACAAAACTACTGAATCAGCGGCTGTGTGTGTGTGTGTGTGTGTGTGTGTGTGTGTCTATGATAAGAAAGATGAGTTCATGACTGTATCACTAGAAGTGGAAATAGCACATATAGGAGAGCATGTAGACCCCCTGGCATGATTCTGATATCAGGGCATTGGCAGAGCATATAATTTCATAACTAATAGACCCTACTCTGCCTGAGAGATACTTAAATTAGAATTATGTGGACGGAAAATTGGATGGAAGCTGGAGAACGTCTGTTGCTCAACGTGGGCACGACTCGCTCCATGTTTCAGGAGTTGGAGTGCATTGCTTATGTTGATCTTACCATTTTCCTCTTTCTCCATACTCTAATGGCTTGAACCACGAAGCACTGGGCACCATAAACTATTCCTTGGAGCCTTCGTTCACCAGCACTTGCCTTCACAGTGGATTCTCTTCTCTCTTATGTTTGCAAACTGTTTATTGTTCTTGTAGAGGTCAGGCTCTGCTCTGCTCTAAGTGACTCCAGGTGGCATAAACAATGACCCTTAGGCCACAAGTAGGTTGGGAGACTTGAATTTACAGGTAGGCTTTGTCTTCATTTCTAGTACAAATATGGGGTCAGAACGATTGTGCACTTCGTTATGGATAGGAACTATAGTCTCTGTCCAGCATCACACGCGAAACACAGGCTGATATTATAAGACAAAACAACAATAATAAAACCTGCACCACAAATAAATGTATCGAGGTAGAGCAGAGCCATCTATGAACTCATGGGAATATTTTAAAAAATAATAACATAAAAACCAAATCCAAGGACTTACCAAAACACCAGAATAATGGTGGTGGTGGAGCATCCTGATGTAGACTCTGTAAAGAGGAAGACGCTTCACACTACAAGGGAGGTGGCCCCATCAGTTTGTCATCTTACTACCTGCTTTGTACAATGATGGACTGACAGGTAGAGAACTCCCAACTGGCCTAGGAACTCCAGCTCAACTCAGTCCTGCTGCTGACACAGCCTGCTTGAATTGCTGCCAATTCTGCTGACCTTGAACTTGGGGTCTATGGCTTTCATGTTCCCACACCTTGTCTCTATAGCTTGACTCAAACCTGAGACAGGTCAAAGGTATGACCCTGTGACTTGGTTCTGCAGTGGTGATATCAAGAGCATTCCTTATCTAAGCCAATCTAAAACAAGGAGTATTTCTTTCGTCTGCCTCAGCAAAGGCTTTATGGATTCCTTAAACTATGCGTATGCCACATTCTCTTTAACCCTTTTACAGCCACCCAGTGACTCAAGTAAATAGCTATAATACCTGTAAGGTGTATGGCCACTAATCTGATAATTAATAGTAATAGTGAATATTTCAATTAAAGAATCTGTGTTTGTAAATGGCCAGCTATCAAATTTGAACTACTTGACAAATTGCAGCTAATGACAGTGACACAGTTTGTGAATTTATGTTTATTTATATTTCTGACATGCAGAAAGGCAAAAATGTATTTGTCTGTGTTCCTGGAATGGCACACTAAACGAAATTCTAGTCTGTGCTAGGAGACAAGGACATAAATTTGACAAATTATTCACTGACATCTTATTTTCAGGAAGTAAACAAGATAAATAAATGAAGTACAGAATGTGCTAGATAAGGAAAATTGAACTGAAATGTGGATAGGAAACCCAGGATATATATGTATATGTGTGTGTGTGTGTGTGTGTGTGTGTGTGTGTGTGTGTGTGTGTATGCGCGTGCGTGCGTGTGTGTATGTCAAATTCAATTCAGTGATCTGAGAATCTGAGAAAGTGGTCATTGAAAACAAAAAGTGAAAGACCAAATTATGGAGCCCTCTTGGGGAGAACACTCAGAACAGGGGAGAGTAAAGGGGGAAGTTGGATCAGGAGCATACCTGGCCTTTTGCGAGTTAAATAAGAAGGACCACTGTTGCTATAGCAGAATTTTCAATGGAGAATGTGTAGAAATGGTTACCAGGATAAAGAAATATTACTATAAAGGGCATCTTGAAAGGTGTGTGGCTTTTATTCTCAGATGAGAAGTCGTTGCAGAATTCAAGCAGGTGTTACAAAGGACAACATTGGCTTATATATTAAGAACAGACTGTGGAAAGAAAAAATAGTCTAAAAATAAGGTGGGCTTTTTAGGCATAGGGAAAGATTAAACTACACAGTGGCTAGAGGGTTATGTAATTGCAAGGTTGTGTAGCACACTCTGTGTGAACATTCAAAGTACAAAGACTAAGATTAAAATTGGAGCCTTCTGAGATCAGCCTGGCTACGAGGTAACTCTCCATTGACTCATTACATAAGATGGACAGTAACACAACTCCTTCCTTCAGAGTTTGGTAAAGTATCATGGCAAGAGTATGTAGTCAGCAACACGATATAGAAGTTTAGAGAGAAGCTATCTGGTACCAAAAGGAAAAGATGGAAATTGTATACATTAAAATGGTATTTTTTTTTAACTCGGGGATAAATGATCAATTTACTGAGAACAGCAGTATAAAAATGAAATCAACTAATGTACATTTCAATCCTGAGCCCTGAGTATTATTACACCCCAAAATTTGGGTTTGGGGTAGATTTAAAGACACAGAGAAAAAAATAACCAATAAAATCAAGGGGGAAAGGTATAGATGAGTTTCCTCTGGGTCTCAGCTGGAAGACTGCACACACCCTTCAATCTGTTGTTGCAGAAGATGCACACTGAGAAATATGTGCTGCATGCAGTACCAGGGAGATTAGCCATAATCAGTCTCCAAGTCTTAGTTCAGCAGCAGGAATGGACATCAAAATGACAGAGAAAAAGTAGAGGCAGTTGACAGATCGCTGGTAGCTTTTTGGTTTGGGTACAGACAAGTGGGGCTGTGGCTCAAAAGAAAGTGTGTGAAAGAGAATATGGTCCTATTGGTCATGAGAAAGGAGGCCCCCCAGAGAAGTTGTACACAGACTTAAGTTTGGGTGTAGGGTGGAGATCTTCCCCTTACATGGCTATTTTAAATATTAGTCCACCAACAGGTGTGACATGGGGGAATCAAGTTGAATTTGTGGCATAAGACTCATGCAGAGAGAGAGAGAGAGCGTGAAGGGACGAGCTGCAGCCACATTCAAAAGTGGCGGAGTGAATTGTTGAAGCATAGTGTTCACAGTGGTGAGATTCACGCAGGGTTTGCTTTCTTGGAGAAGAATGGAGAGAAAAAGCTTCAGTTTTAGAAATGAAAATGTCAATACCTCCTGCTGAACTATATTCAACCAAAATGTCAAAGAGCCTACAGAAACACATGCATTCCAAAGTGGTATGGAAGCACTCATCCCCAAGGGCTGCTTGGTGAAGGACAGACAGCATGATCCATGGCATAGTGTGGGCTTTAGTGCCGCGCGGGCACTTAAATTTTGCTTCAAGCACTTTGGGGCTTGTTAACAACTTTGGGTTGCAGAGTGGAGATATGAATAGTATTTCCACAGGAAGGAGTTTAAACAGCATGTGAAGCAGGTGAGTGACACGCAGTAGGTGTATATAAGACCTACTTAGTCAACTGTAAACCGTGGGAGAGTGTTGAAATCAACTCAAACACTGCAAATAAGCAACCCACATTGTTGATAATAGTCATAACAGCTTCTGCCTTCTTGGCTTCAGCACTGCAAGCCAGAATTGCTGTCTTGGAGGACCCTCATCACTACCCTTTCTGGAACAATTATTTGACAAATGAGAACATAAAGGTGGCCAGCTCCTTTCTGGATTGTTATTCTAAAGGACAGATACAGAAGTTCTTTTAGGAAAAAAAAAAAAAGCTGAATCAGAGAAGAAAGCAGCTGTTGACTAGAACTTGGGACCAGAAAGACCATAGCAATGTCCCCAGGCACATTCTTTTTCAAGCAGATTATTAGAAAATGAATTAAAGAACTGTTATAATCAATATAAATGTTACCAAGATACTGACCCAAAATTATGGATAACTGAGACAACCAATATTCCTGGGTTATTTTAGACCACTAGTACATTTCTTTCTCTCTCCTTTACATTTCAACAGTCTAAGTTTTGTCATTTCGCGTCTTATCTATGATTAGTAACTGACTCTGATTGTATAACGTTAGGCTTTTGAGATAATTAGGAATTACATCCCAGATAAGTTAAGGGGCCCCTGTGATTTCCCACTGCTGTAATTGTGCATAATCATCTATATTTGTTAGATTTTAAAAATGAGGCTGTGCAAGCTGGCTCAATTAGGATGCAGTTTATATGAAGTGAGAGAAGATGAAGGGATGCCTTCATTGGCAGATCAGCTTACTGCACATTATCTAGTGTCTGTCCCGTGTCACTGTCTTATGATTTTGATTTTTTTTTTTTGTGCCCTGAAGATGCTATAGCATTGGATAAGTGTATGGTTAAAACTGAAACTATAAATCATATCCTTAGCAAGATATATAGTTTTTGTATGCAAATTTAATTTAATATGTCCAGGGACTTATTCACAAGACTGAATTTGGAAAGAAGGTCTTCAAGAATAATAGTAGGCTAGGGGATGGGGTAGACATTAAAGCTAGAAACAGCAATGGGAAAAATACTCCTCCCCTCCCAGGGAAGATTTCAGTGTGACTGATGTTCTGTGTCTTCAATAAACATACAAAGAGTTTCAGCTCATATTAATAGTTCAGGTTTTAATATCAGCAAGCAAGGCAAATGTTTCAAGGCAGTACAATCCAGACCCAAAATTAGATTTCCAAATATAATTTATTTTTACAATCTTTGCTGCTTTGTGGCAGAAAAAAAACATTTTAAAAGTCATAAAGGGTTAAATTAATGATTCCTAAGAGAAATGCTACAGAAGCAAAAAGGGTAGGAGGGCTCACAGGGTAGATCTTCACAAAGGAACACATTAAAACTGCTGTCAGGACAGTGGGTTTTCTGAGAGATGCATCTTGTGTAGTCTTTGT
This sequence comes from Phyllotis vaccarum, assembly GCA_033318265.1. Lineage (NCBI taxonomy): Eukaryota > Metazoa > Chordata > Mammalia > Rodentia > Cricetidae > Phyllotis > Phyllotis vaccarum. Next base: position 54,491,692 of record JARWLC010000001.1, on the reverse strand, counting down.
GTACTAGATAGACACTGAGAGATAGAAATTAAGGCTGAACGTCTCCTGACAAAAAGCTACATTTTATACCTGGAATGTGCACTGAAGACTGTGCTGAAGGATCTACAAGATTTGGTCCTGAGAAGCAAAGAAATACCTATTTTTTCCTTGTTGCTCCAAGGTCCTGGCCTCCTCTCTAAACCAGCTTCTCCACTGCAAATTCTGACTTTGGTCTAAGACAGCAGCCATTAGCTGCATCCAATCAATTGGGTGGATTCGGTTTTTTGCTGACCATGAATTTAAATACTGCTTTACATAAGTAGAGTGAATACCATACATTGATATTGCCTCTTTAAAATCCTTGATGTCTCTCATATGTACTGGCTCATAACTATACTCTACATATTCTGAGGATCACCCAGGTGCTTTCTTTGTCTGAATAGCAGCTGGGAACAATAGTGGTGGGGAAGGGGGTAGCCCTGTCATGTTTACCACTTTAGGTAGAGTATCTCCAGTACCGTAATATCCCATTGGGGGTTGACCTGAACTGTTCTGAGCATAAGATGCATCACTACCCTTTTCCAGTATTGCAATGCCATCTTCCCATTCTTGGATTTTGGATACTATGGCTTCCCATTCCTGGATTTTGGATACTATTTTGGTTTCCATTCTTGAAGTTTAGATACTACTGATTTTTCTAGAGCTTGAGTGTCCTGATGAAACAGTCCTTCCAAAGACTTCACCGAGCCAGCAATTTTTTGATCCACATCATTAACATAATTAATGATTTTCTTGTTCTCATCACTAATGTAGTCAACAAGTTTCTTGTTTTCATCATTTACATAGAGTCTATATTTTTCTTGTTCAGTGTTATCCATATATAAAGAGAAAGCCTTATCTGAAAGCTTGTTGTAACCAATTTCCAGAGTATCAATCTTATCTGCCATTTTTGTATTTGAAATTTCCATGTCATATATCTTGGACAGCAACTGTTGATTTCCATTTTTTACCTGTTTAACCTCATCTACTATTTTTGTGTTTGATATTTCCATGTCATATACTTTGGACAGAAACTGTTGATTTACATTCTTCACCTCTTTAACCTCATCTGCCACCGAAGCATTTGAAGTTTCCATATCACATAATCTGGACAGCAATTGTTGATTTCCATATGTCACCTCTTTCATCATTCTCTTATTTTGAAACACAAAATAGAGAAACAAGCCAAAAAATAGTAGGACTGGGGTATTGAAGCCTTCAAGATATTCATTTAAAACTTTGTCAATCACCATGGAAAAATATGACCTGAAATCATCAATAGAATAACTATCAGCCATTACCTCAATTCAGGTGTGATGACGATGTTTAGTCTATAGGTGTCACAGTAGCATTCAATGCCCTGCCCACTATATGGCAGATGCAGAGACTCTCAGCAGCAGGAGGCTACCTACAGACCCTATGTGGTTTTGAAGGACCCCAGCAGGCAGAATACAATCCTTGGAAAAAGCAAATTCTCACAAATTAAGAAAGGATGTCAATCACAAAATAGAAGGGTTTTTGTTTCCTTTGTTCGCTTGTGCGAGTAATTTACAGTTGTCCAGGTCACAATCAGAGACCACGTGGGCTGGCTGGGGGGGGGTGGAGGGTGCGCTTGGCTACTGGGGCTAGATGGGTGGAGTTGCCACACAGGTAGGCATGGGGGGAGGGGAGGGGGCAGGGGGGCAGGCGCGCTTTAAAGTTGAGACCAGTAACCGTGGGAAATATCTGGGCAGAGTCGCTGCAGCGCCAAGGAGAGAGGGCCGGGTCCCATGTGATCCAAATGCCACCTACGCTCTAAACTTGACCCATGTGTTCCAAGCCTGGCTGTTGGGCTGAGCCGAGGTGCCAAGGAGACTGGGCCACTGACTCCAACAGTGTTCAAAACACAAATGGACCCCCTATGCCCATGGGCACAGGCCCAGGGACATTGGGCGCCAGATGTAGGCAGAGTTTTACTTACAAGGCACCAGTCCAAAATTAATATTTATTAAAATATAAACCAACACTCACAATACAGGTAACAGCTTATAGTGGAGCCTGAACAGGGACTGGAGTCTGGAACAATGGATGATGGATTCCAAACTGGTCTCTCCAGCATCCAGGAACCAGGCAAAACAGGCTTTCCAGGGTCCCAGCAGCCCCTTATCAATGGGGTTGGCCACGCCCCCTTCAGGGGCCTGGGACCCTGGGTAAGCATCCTCTGATCTTATCAGCTGACACCTGAATCCCACCACACCTGTTGGATACTCCCACTGACACAAACTGGGCAGCTCTTCCATGGTCTCCCTGCCATGATGCACCAAAATCCTCTTAAGCTGTAAGACAAAGTAAATGCCCCCTGCCATCAGTTCTCTCTGTCAGGTGTAACAAGAGGTTTCTGGCCTGACTAGCCTCATGGTCTCCATCTGCCTGCAACCACTTCCCCCTCCATCCCAAAAGACTCAAACACATATTATTTTCATGCTGTTTGGCCTATGGCTTAGGCAAATTGATAACTAGCTCTTTCATTTTATTTCAACCCATTTCCATTATTCTGTCCTGCCATGTGGCCTGTGGCTTACCTACTTCGTTACATGTTTCTTCTTCAACAGCTGGATCACTTCTCTGTCTAACTCCACCCTCCTTCTCCTACCTATGCTCTGATTTCCTCACCTATTTTTCCTAAGGTGCTGACCATAGCCAAAACAGTCCTTTATTCACAGCATATAGAAAGACATTCCCACATCACTTCCCCCTTTCTGACTAATCAAAAAGGAAGGTTTCAATGTCAACATAGCAAAATTACATATAACAAAAGAGCTATCAAGCAAGAATTACAGTTACAATATCTAGTCTATTTGTATTTAGCAAAATTAAAGAAAATATTCTATCATCTACTTTATCTTTGTGACTCTAATATACCAGTGTGGGCTGAACACCCACATAAAGCATGAGAAAGCTAAAAAACTGTCTAGAGCACAGAAATAGAGCCAAAAGTGGCTTCTGAGTTGTGTTTCTGAGATAGTACAGTGATGCCGTGATGTTTGGGCTTGAATTTCAGAATGGCAGATCTGCTGAAGCAGCTTAAATCAAGGCTGGTTCCTGAAACCTCCCAGAATGCTCATATAAGTAACAAGCTGTATATGATCAATTTAAGGTTTTTGTTTATATTGAACAAAAAAGAAACAGAGTCAAAGACAGCTTCTTAGTAGCAGTATATTCTGGAACTGCTCTGTTTGCTAGCAGTAAGCAGATGCGGCCAAGGCAGAGATGTATAGTCTAGAATTATAAAAACTCTTCTGGTTATAAAATGATTAAGGATTTGCAATAACACAGATTCATATGGAAAAAACATATATAAATAAGTTACAAAGAGTGTGGAAAAGAATAGGCAATCTGGGAGAGAAAAGAAAATGGGTAGAGAAATTCTTCTAAAAAAGAGAAATAGAGTATAAAAATATGATAAGCTATGTAAAAATGGAAAATAGACACAGAGTCTGGATTATGGTTATTATTGTGTATTCTTTTAATTTTTAAGGGTTAATGAGCTAACTGCAGAAAGACAATGGATTGCAAAGGTTGATAAGTTAAACAAGCATATATATATATATATATATATTTTAAAGGTATCTTGACTTTGAAATTTGTGTCTATGTTGCTTTGGAAGAGATATTCTGCTTTTGTTTCCACAAAAGATGAGAAGCTGTGGATTGCTTCCAGGCTCTTATGGTTTCATCAACCAAGACTACCTGGAAATTCTCTGATGGAAAGAGATGGTCACATCAGATTTAAGACTACAGCTTAAGATGATTCGGCTTCAGGAACCTCAAAAGATTGCCAGTGCCCCTTAATTAGCAGAGGGGAGTAATGGAAAGTTACACCCAAATTCCTAAAATATTGCTTATAAATGTTTGTTTTCATTCTAAATGGTTAATGGTCATAGTTAATCTCTTTCTAAGAAGTAAAAGGGGATATGGTATGTGAATGATTTTTAAAAGATAGATTATTGAATTTAATCCCAAAAATCAGTTGTTAATCTCAAAATATTTTAAACTGGTATGGATTTTGGGTTATTGATACAGATTTAAGATCAATTTTGTTGTGCTGTGTGTATTTTTCTACTCTTGTTTAAGGTATGATGTTTATGTAACTCACTTAAAATTATAATGTATAATTAAGAAATGCAGATTAATAGTCATCTATGATAACCAAATTGAGGTGGTATTTCAGGTTCCTGCTTTGCAGAGAAAACTGCCAGGCATCCAGAAGCAACTGGATTCCCACAATGGGCAAAGCAGTCCTTCAGATTTTCTGCTTCACTGAAGGGTATCCAGAGACTGTAGGCCTGTAGCCTGAGGACAGATGCCCCAGTGTTACAAAGGAACTTTGGGTGATTGCCCAGGCAGACAGGTGTCATCTTTGTCATGTTTAGATTTTGGAAGTTCTTTGCATTCCCTGTTTACTTGGGTAATATTATTTCCTTCTGTGGTCTTTGATGTAGCTGAAGATTAGATAGTTATAGTTATTAGTTTTTCTTAGTTCTTTTAAAAGGTATGCTAGATAGGACATGCTTTATCACAAAGATAAAGTAGATGTTTATTTTGAATATGTAATTTTGCTATGTTGACATTGAAACCTTCCTTTTTTATTAGACAGAAAAGGGGAAGTGATGTGGGAATGTCTTTCTATATGTTGTAAATAAAGGACTGTTTTGGCCCATGACAGGCACTATAGCAGTAATCAGGAATCAGAAAAATAGGTAGGAGAAGGAGCGCAGAGTAAATGAGAGATCAATCCAGTGGCCCAAGGAAGAAACACAGCTGAATCATGGGCCACATGGCAGGACAAATTAATGTAAATGGGTTGAGCTAAGATAAAAGAGCTAGCTAGCACTGTGTCTGAGACATAAGCCAAAGAGTATGAAATTAATATAAACATCTGAGTCATTTGGGGGGGGGGGGAGCAGCTGCAGGCAAGGCCAGACCATGGGGCTAGTGTGGTCTGAAAGCTCTTGTTACAGATGTTACAGTCAGACACCATGGTTACAGACCAGGTATTCTCCCTGAAGAGCTTTGTCAAGCAGAAAGTTTTTCAAGCTTTTATAGAAGAAAATGTGAGCTTCAGCACATCCAAGGAAGGAAGAAGCTAGGTGCCACCTGAAGTTCACAGTAGCTTTGAGAATCTTTGCTTCCTCATACATGAAGGAAATAAAAAATATGTGTGGTGACAAATGACTGTAGTCCCCACACTCAGCTGTTCAGGCTTCGTGAGTTCGAAACTAGGCTGACCTACCTAGTGAAACAATCTTGAAAATCTAATAATTATGCCAGCAACAATAGCAATTATTACTATTATCATTATTATAAATTATACTGCAAGTAATTTTAAAAATTATTTTGAGAGTTTTATAAGTACAATATATTTTGGTCAACCGTCCCTAACCCCTCTTGTTTCTCCCATGCCCCCTCCACCCCCTCAAATTCATGTCCTCCTCTTCTTTTATGACTATTCACACACACACACACACACACACACACACACACAAATGTGTATATACATACATGCATACACTCACTCACCCACACACATATATGAAACCTTGAGTTACTCCATTAATATTGCCTACTTAGCCTAAAATAAAAACAACCATTGACCTAGAACTCCTCAATTAGGAGTGGGGCCTTGCTTGGCCTTCTTCCATCCATGTTTGAATGTAGACTGGTATGGTCTTGTACTGGCAACCATAGATTTTTTTCATAGTTAATGAATGGGACCACCTGTCCAGAAGACCATTTCATATCAATCCTCACAGTCTTCTGGCTCCTACAGTCTTTCTTCCCCTCTTTCACATTTCCTGAGTGGGTATACGGACAGCATTATGGATATCCTGGTATTTCTTTTGCTTAATAGGATTTCTGTGCACTCTATTCCTGTTTCCATAATATGGTTGTGTGTATAATGGAAGGCTCCAAGTCTGACAGCAGCTTACTTCTTGAGGCTTGGTGCTTCAGCAATGGTGACCTGGTGATGAAGATCTACAGGATTCCCAAAGCTCTTCAGGCCACACTGGAAAGCCGAAGAAGGCTTCTGATGTTAGTAGAAAGTATTGATATCATCCCATCCTCATTCACATCCCCATCACCAGGAGAAGCAGCATCAATGGAGGAGGAAGAGGAAAGAAGGCATCAGCAAAAAGCAAGGGCTTCCCCTTCTAACTCCCCTTCCTATCTGGGCCATGCCTGGAAGGTGCTACCCAGTTTGAGAAAGGATTTTAGTTAATCCTTGCAGGGAATTTTCTTATAGACCTACCCAGAGGTATGCCTCATAGTAGATCACAGATCCAACCAAGTTGGCAACCAAAATAATGATAATCAGCAACTCAACAATAAACAATCCATAACCTATTCATCTTCATGATAAATTATTCCTCCTCCATTTGCTACCTCTCAGATCTTTCCTCTACTCTCATACCTCTTTCAACATACACAGGAAAGACTTTTCACATTAAGAACTCACGGACTCACCCGGATAAACAAAAGTAGTCTCTCAAGGCTTTAATCTCATCTGAGTGATCCTTTGCCATGCAAGGTAATATCTACAGGTCCAGGGGTTAGGTATTTCCAGAGGGGCAACTGTCTCCCCATCATGCTGTGGTCCTGAGCTTCCTTACTGTCTAGAGTAAGCCCTTTTCTTTTGTTGACATGCCCAATAGCTTCTTAGTTATAAACCTCTCTGAATTGCATAATGATCCATCCATTCTAATCTAAATCAGAGCTTTATAGGGAGCATTATATTTCTTTCTTTCAAAAGAAGCCAAATATATTTCTCAATTGTCATTCAACTCTTCCTAGATGGAAACTCTTTCTTAAACCCTCCTGGTTGAAGTGGTTATCTTCCTATATTTAGAGTCATGGAAAGATCCTGATGATTTCAGATAGATAGAAATGACCTGAGGAATTTCTTGAGTCTCTGGTTCTGCTGAGATGTAAAGCTCACACCCATCTCTGTCTCACCTTCTTGTGCTAAGCTAGCTGTTTCTAGGGGACCTCTGCTTTCTGCTGAGTTTTGGAAACTTGGAGTGTAGCAGTCCAGGAAGTCCCCCTTCCCCACCCCCCACCAGGCCTCAACATGCCCATTTCCTCACCTCCAACCAAGATGGCTTCCTTTTTAAGGTACTATAGAGTATGAGTCACAGGCAGAAAAACTTTTTCCTTCCTACAGATTAGTATGTCATGTCTTTGCCTGAGTGAATTTGCCTTATGCCTTATTTATTTGCCACCACCAAATATGAAGACTCTGTTTCTTAGTTTTGCACTAATTTCCTTGAATATGTTCCTTTTTCTGGAAGCAAAAATTGGAACTGGTGTAAAATCTGCTGTTTTTTTTTTTTTTTGTTTTTTTTTTTTTTTTAAAAAAAAAAGGTTTTGCAAAGAACTATTAGAGAAAAGTGAGACCTTGAAGCAATTGTGAGAAAAAATATTTCAAGAACAAAACCCAAGATAATAAATTTACTCTTGATTTCTTGGTTCTGCTGATGGAGACTTCTAGGCCCTACCACAGCTGATGTTAGCAGGTTATCAGCTAAATGGCCACCACAGCTAAGGCACTAAGCTGTGATAAAATCCTGGAGTTTACTTTAGTAATGTTAGAGGGAAAAAGAATTGCAGTGAAATTGAAGCTTGAAAGATTTAAATTGGGGCTAGGGTGTATAGCTAGAGGCTAGATTACTTTTCTAACACAATGTGTGAGCCCCTGGGTTTGATTCTAAGCACATACACAAAAAGTATAGATTAAACAAGGATAATATAAAAGACTGAACATATTTTTTACTTCACATGAACCACTACAATAGTATTTATTTTTTGTTATTTGTGTGTGTTATTTTGTATTTGTTATTGTGTGTTAGATGTTGGTGCACATGCATGGGTGTCCTTGGAGAACAGAAGAGAATGTTGGATTTCTTCTGGGAGAACATTTATTAAATCTTCCTTGGCTGTAAATCCAATGAACTACAGTAATAACCAACCCAGACTCAATAGTGGGCCAAGATCTTGAGGGTAATCAAAAGTTGTCTGATTGGACGTAAGGCCTATACAGTAGGAGAGAATTCATGCCTGATACTGGAACCTGTGGCTGGAGACATGTTAGTCTCTAGAATAAAACCTACGATTACTATTTTGCTAAATTGATATAATTTCAATAGCCTTCTAAATACTACTCCTTATGGCCATTTTAGCACAGCTCTCAGTACTCCTTAGAAACGTTTCTTTTTGCAGCACATGTAGACTATTGCTGAGACCCACAACTGATCAAAATGTATATAACTGACTGTGTAGTGCCCATTCCCAAAGGTGACATCTATAATTCAGCCATGTGAAAGAGGGGAAGAAAGACTGTAGGATCCAGAAGACTGTGAGGATCGATATGAAATGGTCTTCTGGACAGGTGGTCACATTAATTAACTATAAACATCTACGGTTGCCAGCGTAAGACCATACCAGTCTACATTTCAACATGGATGGAAGAAGGCCAAGCAAGGCCCCACTCCTAATTGAGCAGCTCTAGGTACATGGTTGTTTTTATTTTAGGCTGCCCATGCCTAAGTAGGCAATATTAGTGGAGTAACTCAAGGTTGCATATGTGTGTGAGTGTATGTATGTATGTGTATATATATATGTATGTATATATATACATGTATATATTTATTTATATGTTTATAGTCACAGAAGAAGAAGAGGACATGAATTTGAGGGGGGTGGAGGGGGCATGGTAGAAGCAAGAAGGGTTAGGGAGGGTTTGACCAAGTATATTGTACTTATAAAATCCTAAAAATAATTTTAAAAAATTACTTGCAATATAATTTATAATAATGATAATTGCTATTGTTGCTGGCATCATTATTAGATTTTCAAGATTGTCTCACTAGGTAGCTCAGCCTAGCTTCAAACTCACTGAAGCCTGAACAGCTGAGTGTGGGGACTACAGTCATTTGTCACCACACATATTTTTTTATTCCCTTTGTGTATGAGGAAGCAAAGATTCTCAAAGCTACTGTGGACCTCAGGTGGCACCTAGCTTCTTCCCTCCTTGGATGTGCTGAAGCTCACATTTTCTGCTTTAAAAGCTTGAAAAACTTTCCACTTGAAAAGGCTCTTCAGGGAGAATACCATGACTTTTTCTGGTGTTTCTTCTGCTTAATATTATTTCTGTGCACTCTATTCCTGTTTCCACAATCTTGATTTTCTGGAAGAGTAAGAGATGATTCCTTGGGTGTTGTGATGTGAAATTATTATATTGTTTTTCCAACTAAACATTTCAAATATTTCTTATAATTTACAGTTCATCATTTAACCTCCTTTTTAGGAGCTTTTTAAAAATATACTTTAACTAAAATATTGTACAATATTTTTGTTTTTAAACTTGTAACTTAATAAATATGCTCAAATTTATTATCAAGATGATCTAGTATTTTCAATGCTCTTATTGAAATAGAATTGCATCACTGTAGACGGAGTTTTACTTTCAAGGTGCCAGTCCAAGATTAATATTTATTAGAATATAAATTAACACTCACAATATTAGTAACAGCTTATGGTGGCACCTGAACAAGGACTGGCGTATCCAAGCGATGGATGAGCGATGAACGCGCGATGGAAGGATGATGGATTCCGATTCTGTCTGTCCAGCAGCCAGAAGCCAGGAACCAGGAAGAGAGAGCTCCTCGTATCCCAGCAGCCACTTATCAATGGGGTTGGCCACACCCCCTCCAGGGTCCCGGAAGTGTCTTATGACCTTATCAGCTGACACCTTAATCCCGCCACACATCACTTCCTTCTCTGCCTTTCTTCTCTTGGGTCCCTCTCAGCCACCTCCCTCCAGCCCCTCAAGTCCTCCCCCACTCTAGTGCACAGCTCTTTTCCTCTATTACTTTTTATAACCCACAAAATACACGTATGAATGTATATGCACAATATGAATAAATACAAAATGCTGAGTTCATTGTTGCTGTCTAAATATGGTTTCAAGGATGACCGCTCTTCTTTGGACAATCATTCCTGCCAGGAGCCTATACTCCTTCTCCAAGGAGTCATTAGTTTGCTGCAGTTCTGTGTCTAGGGATGGGACCTGAGATTTCCCTACTTCCACATTAATACATCCATTGACATTGCCATTATTCTGGTCTAGTTTATGCAGCCATTGCTAAGAAAGACTGTTTCACATCAGACTTTCAGCTTTTCTGGCTTTTACAATCTTTCCTCCTTCTCTTCCCCAATGTTTCCTGAGCCACAGGTGTTGGAATTCTCTATAACTGTCTCTATTTGTCTATCTATCTATCTATCTATCTATCTATCTATCTATCTATCTATCTATCTGTCTGTCTGTCTGTCTGTCTGTCTGTCTGTCTGTCTGTCTGTCTCTCTCTGTCTCTCTGTCTCTCTGTTTCTCTATCTGTTTATCTATCTATCTCTGTTGCAACTGGGATCCTCATGATCTGGTGATCTCTGAATGATGTCCAGTTGTGGTTTTCTGTAATAGTCTCCATTTGTTGTAAAAAACAGGTTACTTTGATGAGGAGCCATAGCTACACTTTTCCTTAAAAAGTGTCTCATGCAATGAAGATCTAGTGTTTAAATATATGTTCTTGTCATTCCCTTTCAGGTTTAGGGAAATCATTGATCCACTTAGAGATGATTTAGAGTGCTCTGAGATGATAAACAATTCATTGATTGTTCCGAAGCAATGAGAAGCATATCTGTCCCTGACTAGTCTACAGGGACTGTTCTCTGTGGTAGGAGAATGCATTTTCCCAGAGATATGACAAGTGTGTCCATCCCTGACTAGTCTATGGGGACTGCTCTCTGTGGTTGATAGACAGCTGTTTCGCTTCCACACAGACTGCTTCTGCTCCATTGGTTCAACTTCCTTTCCCTTTGCCAATTTGAGACTCTCTTTGTTTTACTGTATAATAAGTTTGAAATCCATTAGGAAATAGATCTTCCAATGCTGTCCTTCAAGAGTCTGCTGGTTATTGTTGCCATTAAATTCATAACTAAATTTGAAGGAATGAATATTCTTTAAATACGGACTTTCCAATCTTTTATTTTTTCTCTTGTTTTTCTTTTGAAACTGCTTTTCATCACATTTGTATCTTTATGAAGTTTCAGATTTAATTATTAGTGTTTTTAAATTTTCTGTGTTTTTAATGCTACTTTAGAAGTTTTATTTTTTTAGCTGTTATATTTTCTGTGTGTAGCTAATCTATAAAGTTTTGTTGAGTTTGTATATTGATTATATTTATCTGTATTGTTCTAAGTCCAATAATTCAACTGTATTTTTGATCTTCTCTATAGATAATTTAGCATGTGGGAATTATTCACAGGGAGATTCTCAAACAATCATTTTGCATCTGCTTTCTTCCTTGATTAATTAATAGGAGGGATTTCCAATACGTAATTAAACAGAAGTGGTGTTGTTTTCAAACTCCATAAAATAGCATTACTATTTTATTATTATTCACGAAACTGACCATCTCTAGATAGTTCTAAAATTACAAATAGTCAATTTTAATTTTATTACTACTTAATAAATCATATCAATGATAAAGTTAAATGTATTGAAAATGTTTTCACATTTGTTGAGATGATTATATACTTCTTTAAAATGTTAATGCGTGAATTATGTCAATTGTTTTTTTCTAATTATAAACCAGTTTTTAAATTCTGAGACAAATATAGTTGTCTTCAAGGATCTTATACACTAAGAGAATAACTGTCGTGAACACATACATAAAATACAATAGGTCATAGGAATTATGTTAATTTACTTTGTTTAGTTTCCTAGACTTATCAGTTAAATTTTTCTTCCTTAGTATAGTATTGATCATGCACATTCATTCTTTGATCGTAACCAGCAACCATTTACTAATTACTGAATTGTAGATCTTTGAAAAGTAGCTTGTTTCAAAATGTTATGAATACATCTTTGAAGAAATCATGAAAATAAATTTATGGTCCATTTTACATTTTTAAAATATGTATTTTGTTATGAGTGTGAATGTGTGTATGTGTGTGTATGTGTGTGTGGTGTATGTGTGTGTGTGTATGTGTGTGTGTGTGTGTGTGTGTGTGTGTGCAAAGAAACCAGAAGAGGGCATCAGATCTCTCAGAGCTAGAGTTATAGTGGATACTGAGTTCTGAACTCCAGTTCTTTACAAAAGCAGAAAGTACTCTTAACCACAAAGCCATCTTTCTAGCCCCTAGATGTTACATCTTATTATATTTTTTGTTTTTTTACCCAACTTTTAATTTTTTTAAAATCAGATCTTTAAAGGTTTTATTCCAAAGGGCTACAGAGATGATTCAATGGTTAAAAACATTGGTCACTTTTCAACAGGACCAGAGTTCGATTCCTGGAATCCATTTGACATCTCACAATCATCTGTCACTACACTTTCACCCTACTTTGGCCTCTGTGGGTGCCAAGCACATAAATGGTAATAACCCTATATCTACACAAAACACTCATACACACACAATTAAAAAAAAAAACAGAAAAAAGTTTTATTTTGCTGATTTACTTAAAAAGTATTACTAATTGAATTACCATGAATGTTTGTTGATCATATTATATTATGTATTTTAACTATTATTATATATTTTAACTACAGTAGTACAAAAGCAGTATAGAATGGCTATGGAGCCATTCTGCTATGTCAAAGCTGAAATTTTGAATTCAAGTAAATGTTAAAGAAAACAAAATTTTGAGACAATTCTAAAACATAAAATATAATATTTTCAAGTTTACAGGTTTTTAGGGACATGTGCACTAAGGCTGTCTTTTTATTACTAAGTGACCTTTGATCCAACAGTTCTGTGTAGTGCCATTTATGAGCCTAAATACATATAGAATGGTAAAGTCCCCACCTTAGGAGCCTTCTGTTAGGATTTGTCAATGTGGTTACCCCAGGGCAAGAGCCCAAAAGTTCAGCATTCATATTAATAATACAGGTTTATTCTTGTAACTTTTTGTCAACTTGATATAAACTAGAATCATCTGGGAAGAGGAACATCACTTTCAGAAATGACTCTTTGAGATTGGCCTTCAGTTTGAGGGACATTTACTTGATCAATGGTTGATGTTGAGGGGAGCAGCACACTGTGGGAGATCATGGAAAGTATATGAAAGCAGACTGAACAAGTCCCGACAAGCTAGTAGTAAGCATCCCTTCTCCATGACCTCTGCTTCAGTTCCTGCCTCCAGGATCCTGTTTTGAGTTCCTGTCTCACCCTTCAATGGGCTCTGACCCAGGATCTGTATGCCAACTAAATCATTTCCCCTACACATTGTTTTTAGTCATTGTTTTATCACAGCAAATGAAGCACACCAGAACATGACTTTTTAGGTGACTTCTCGGTGGCCACGTGGCTTTACCTGCCCATCTTTACCTGCCCATCTAGGGAAGGCATATCTGTCACACTATTATGCCTCCTTCCTTTTTTTTCAGTTAAGGACTTTCCCAGCATACACTAGAATCAAGCTCATGGCCATGAATAGATGAACCACATCTCTGAGAATTTAAAACCGGTTTCGATTAAAATCAGGTGTATCTTATTACCTTAACACAGTGCTGATAGACCAAATATGTATGATTGATAGAATGAGTCAGACTGCTTTTATGAAAGTTAACTGGTTTTAAGATATTATGGAGACAGAATTTTTGTTTCTGTCATAATCAGCCCATTCTATCCTTATGCTTTGGGATATGCTACATAGAGTGATGAGTCTAGGAGACCTAATGACATTTGCTTGATGATACTTGTTACAGAGTAGAACTTATCAACTGACAAACCAGGCTCTTAGGTTTTGATTTGACTCAAAGCTGATTGTATTATTCTGTAGACTAAACTTGACAGACTGAGTCCCCTATATATTCAGGGGATGGGGCACATGCACACACACACGCATGTGCATATACGTGTTTGTGTGTGTAAACACATACTTAAAATGTGGTTAATAGACTGTGTACCTCTGAATTAGCATTATACATATTAAAATAATTTGCTTTGAAATATGAAAATAACTATGCATAAAATAGAAATCGTATGTCATGTTGCTGCTCTAAACAGAGACAGCAGCTTGTAATCACTGCATGCTTTCTTTGTAGTTTGATGAGGACATCAGATTTCTACAACAAAACAAGGGATCTGTTCTTCGACCTCAGGATGCGCCTCCCTAGTTTTCTCAAGTAAGTACTGAGGAGGAAGAGGAAGCCACCGGAGCTTAGCTCTGTGTTCCTTTTCAGTGTTGAGAGTCTTTTATTTCTAAACACATTTTGTACCTCAGAGAGAAAGTGAATATGGCTTCAAACTTTTGTACCTAATGAAATTCAAAGAATGAAAAAAAAAAACGACTTCCCAGAAGATGTAAAAATAGTCGTCAATGGAAGCGTTAGCAAAGTTCACCCAGACAAGGTAGTGGGAGCGTTTACTTCTCAATTTAATCTAGCAAGCACTTGGTCTCTTCACTCATGTAATTTCGTCACCAAGTGACAAAATTTTCAGTCCTAGAGATCTGGGTAAAATGGCTACAATAGACCCGAGTTATCTAAGTAACCTGCTGTAGGGTTTAAGCTGTAGTCTTCCGGTCTGGTCACTGGCTCTGCACTAACTATTGCCAGTTTCCGACCTTTGATGTATAGATTAAAACCCGGCGAAGGTAAGAACTAACATAGGCATTTCATAGTAGCTAAGTAACTACTATGTTCTATGTACCTTGCATGGAGGAGATGGATGGAGATTCATTCAATTTGAGTGAGTGCCTAATTTGTTTTTTCCTTGTTTTATAGATTTGAATAAAAGAGAGTTAAATATACAAGTCAAATAAAAATAATGAAAAAAAAGCATCAATATTTTTACATGTGCATAATGTTTTACTAGGGAAGTGTAAAATTTAGGGACAGTTGGCATTTCCAGCACCACACAATGAAGACTGATGTTTGGGTCCTAGCCCGAGATAGCCTTTCTCAGTTTGATGAAGAGTTCCACTTTGTCATCATTTTGCCCTGTATTTTAGGTTCTAGAATTCTTTTTGTATACAACTGTAAGCTGTATAAGAATTCAGATTAAAAATTCAGTATGACAGGATCTGATTTGGGTAGTTACCCTTTGAATTTTTATCATCTCCCCCCCTTGAGGGTTTTTAATTAGCATATTGTAATTATACAGGATATCTACTCTTCATGACTTCTCTTCTCTCCCACTCCTGCTGATTCTCCATTCTTTCCTAGCTTGTCCCTCCTTCACTTCCAAACTCTTATGTCTTGGCCCCATGAGTTTCACTGGTTGCTTATGGGACTTGGCTAAGAGGATGTATATGGGAGGGCCAGCTATCTACCTTGTCAGTGGCTACACACTAAAGGGCATGCTTCTCTTTTCTCTATAGAGCCACTAACTACCTATAGGTCCTCAGAGAGAAAGGAGGCCTAAGGAGCTCTTCCTTCTCTATGATAGGGTGTTGATGAGTTCAAGTTTTTGCAGGTCTTGAGTAGATGATCAGAGTTACTGAGAATTCATCAATACAGTGGCATGTCATACATACCTGGAGGACAGGTTCATGACACTGTACCATCCTTGGGCTCTTACATATTTTCTTCTTTTCTATGATAATCCCTAAGTCATAGAAGGGATGCTCTAGATCTCTGCTTATGGCTAAGCACTCATCAGTCATCTGTTTTCAGCGTTCTATTCAGCTGTGAGGCTGTGCAGTTATCACTCTTCACCGCAAAAATCTTGGAAGCTTCACTGATGGAAGATGAAAGCAGCTTTAATTTATGGTTATGAAAACTGTTGAGAAAACAATTTGATGAGTAGATGAGGTCCATTCAGAAAAAAAAACAAAGCAGCATTGGAGCTTCTCCTATAGGGTCCATGTGGTGATATATTTTATATTTAATAAAATCAGTTTGGAATATCAGAGAACAGATCCTCCCACAGTCAAGCCAGGAGGGTCAGAGAGTGGTAACTCACACCTTTAGTCCCAGCACGGGGAAAGACCGAGTGAGTGGTGACTTACGTCTTTAATCTCATCACTTAGGAAACAGATCATTTTGTGTTTCTATGAGTTCAAGCCCTAACTATCAAACACCTCTAATTTTAACTCTAGAATTATGATACAGAGTTGAACCCGGAAGTGAAACAACTGGGTGAAGAAGATATTTAAGGAGAACATAGCAGATGATGTGGTGTTCTGTAGAAGCAACGAGCCAGACTGAGGACTTTGGAAGATAGCTGGGTGAGAATTGACTGTGGTCTGCTTCATCCCTCTGATATTCTACCCTGATTTTATTACATATAAAATATAGTAGCACAGGTCTGTGTTTTCCTGGTCATACCATTGACCAGATATTAATTCCCACTTATAGCTCCTAAAGCCAATCAGAAAGCAGCTGGGTTCTCTTATAACTAACTGGTTTGCTACTATTGCATCTGTCCTGGCTGTTTTTGGGTGTCAACTTGACACAAGCTAGTGTCATCAGAGAGAAAGGAGCTACAGCTGAAGAAATGTCTCCTTGAGATCTGTCTGTAAGGCATTTTCTCATTTAGTGATCAATGGGGGCAGGTTAGGGCCCATGGTGAGTGGTACAATCCCTGGGCAGGTGGTCCTGAGCTCTATAAAAAGGTGGGCTGAGTAGGCTCTGGGAAGTAAGCCAATAAGTAGCTCCCCTCCTTGGCCTGTGCATCAGCTTCTGCCTCCGGAATCCTGCCCTGTTTGAATTCCTGTTCTGACTTCCTTCAGTGATGAACAGCAATGTTGAAGTGTAAGTCAAATACACCCTTTTCTCTTCAACTCGTTTTTTGGTTATGCTGTTTCATCACAGCAGTAGAAACTCTAACTAAGATAGCATCAGTTGGCACATCTCACTTATGTAGCTGTTAGCATTACATTCAAGGTCGACAGGGGAGTGAGATTACTGATAACAATCTCCCCCAGCAGTCTATGTAGCAGCTTCTGACCGCATGAGGGCTGACTAGCCTAGAGGAAGCTAAGCTCTACCTGGCTCCCTCCATTCCCTACCACTAGAGAATATAGCATCTCCCACAACAGGGTCCTGACATCACTACTTGTGTCACCACCCGCAGTGACAACTGCCTGTACTATTTTGGATTCTTGCCCCAACCAATAACTTGTAAGGGAGTAGCTGGCTTGGTACTAGGACTCTTGACTAAATAACCTCTGGCCCCACTGGTAAGAGTTTTCATGCAGGTATTAGTGTTCATACCTTTCTCTTGTTTTGAAATAGATAAATAAATAAATGAAAGAAGGAAGGAAGGAAAAAAACAGCAAGATTTTTAGACGATCTCAGGAAGTGCCAGGTTACCTTATGAGGGTTGGTTTTTTTTTTTTTTTTTTTTTTTTTTTTTTTTTTTTTTTTTTTTTTTTTTTTTTTGTACATTCTTAATGTTGGGTGACCTTTAACCCACCTCTGTCTCCCATCTCCTTGTTTGCCTTCCCCTCTTTTGGGGAGTTCCTCCTTCTGCTTTCAAATCAACTGTGTTATGTTCCCTCTGTACTCCCTCTTCCTCTCTCTCTCTTACACCTTTCGGCTTTTTTGGCCTTGATGTACACTCACTCCCACACGAATGTACTGTATGAGAAGTAGAGCTACATTCTATGAGAGAAGATGCACCACTTGTCTTTATGAGTCTGGGTTACCTCACTTCATACAACATTTTCCAGTCTCATTCATTTGCTTGCACACCTCTTGATTTCAGCATTGTGTCTGTGTACAGGTTTCATTTACCATTCAGATGTTAACTGTTTCCCAGGCTGTTACAAAAAGAGCAGCTATAAACTTGGTGGGCCTCCATGATAGTAGGAGAGAGACCTGTGGTGGGATCATAGTCCTGTGGCAGTTCCACTTTTATATTTATATTTTATATTTATATTTAAAGGAACATCCATATGGATTTCTAAGATTGGGCCAATTTGCTGTCCCATCCACATGGAGGGACAGGTCCTCCATTCCCATCTCCTTACCGCATTTGCTGTCATTCATTTCTTGGTGACAGCTATTCCTCTTAATTTGTATTTCTCTGATGACTGAGAATGTTGAACAGTTTTTGAGTTTCCTCTTTTCAAAACTCTCATTCCTTAATCCAATTTGTTTAATTAATTTTTTTTCTTGTTTCATTTTACAGTTCCTTATACACTCTGGATAAGAGTTCTCAGATGCTGGGGAAGATTTTCCTCATTTTGTATGTATCTCTTTCCTTTTCTGTACAGAAGCATTTTACTTTCTTGAGGCCCCATTTTTTAGACTGTAGACCTTATTCCCTAAGCAAACAGAGCCCCATTCTCAAAGTCCTTCCCTGTGTTTATATATTTAAGTGATTTTTGTGCTTTTTCTTCCATCAATTACAGAGTTTCACATCCAACATGAAGTTATTTGGTCCATTTGCAGTTGATTTATATTTATTAATGAAAGACAAGAGATATAATTTAACCCTGCATTGGATTTCTTGCTGTCCCCAGAACCATTTGTTGATAAGTCTGTCTTTTCTCCCATGTCTATTTTCTTTGACATTTTTGTCAAAAGTCAGAGGTCTGCAGTTGTGCAGGTTCATGACTGTGTCCTTGGCCATCTTCTATTGATCTACATGACTGTTTTATGACATCAGCATGCCAGTTAATTCCTCTGGCTATTTTTACTGTATCTCAGCATAATTCTTTTTTACAATGAGTTCCTTTGCCTATTTGTAAACCTTTGTGCTTGCACATTGATTTTTAAATTAAGAGGAGTCTTTGACAATTTTATGAATGCTTATAATACCTCCTGGTCACTCTCTCTCCACACCCTTTTCCCACCTCAATCACCTGCACATCCTTCCTACAGTCCCTTTCCTAGATTTTCAACATATGGTTTTGTTGCCTGACCCAGGGGTAAAGGCAGTGGTCAGTAAGACCAGTGAATTTATACTATCCATTGAAGTCTGGTGGGGTTACTAGTACATACACAACTGAAGACACCAACTTTCCCTTTCCCTGAATCTATCCATAGGATTCAACAGTAAAGTATAGGGTTTTCTGAGTCTTTCCTCCATCTCTGCCTGGCTATTGATAATGTTCTTATTAGATCTAATGTAGTTATCCATAGTTGTTGAGATTTCATGATTGCGATTGGTATATTACCTTAGAAGAACTGACCAGTTTTTGCTTGTTTGCATAGATATTGAAGGACTTCCTATGGTTTTTGCCTTAAAAAAAAATCCTTCCCCATATCTTCCCTTTCAACGGGCCTGAAATTTGGCTTTAAGGCTATCATTCTGCTAGCAGCTAATCAATAAATCTTTTAATTATAATTGGATTAAATGTATTATCTCTCCCTGGTCTCACAAACTCCATTAACACTATGAAATTTGATTCCAAGAATTTTTTTAGTGGGTTACAGTGGCAAGTATGGAGTGCCTTCTGTTCAAAGAGCCAGACCCAAGCATTTGTGGGTTTCTCCCATAACTATTGTGCTACTATCGCCTACGTGGGCACATTTTGTCTGGAAGGTTGATGTGGGAATGCCTTACTGTATGCTGTGAATCTCAATCTTTAAATAAAGGAGCTGTTTTGAGCTATGACAGACACCATAGAAGAAGAAGTAGGAGGAGGAATCAGAATAGGTAGGAAAGGAAGGGGCGGAGTCAGAGGCAGATCGAGCAAGCCACCCAAGGAGCAACATGTAGGAACACAGGTGAGCCATGGGCCACGTGGCAGACAGTTTAATAGAAATGGGTTGATTTAAGATGTAAGAGCTAGCTAGCAAAGTGCCTAAGCCATAGGCCAAACAGCATAATGTTAATATAAGAGTCTGAGTCATTTTGGGGGGCCTGGGCAATGGGCGGCTAAGTGATCTTGGGTGGCAGGTCTGTGGGTCTCGGACCTCCGGCCGCCCGGGACCAAAGAAACCTCAGTACTACAGAAGGTTAGTATTATAATTTGTAGGATTTGCAGCTGGATATGTCCATTGATGTTTCCCCTATTCTTCTGCTAAAAGTCTGCATAATATCTTTGGAACTCTGAAATCTAGTTGGGTGGGAGGAGGCTTCCAGAATTTTGACCTTGATTTCTCTATATCATGTAGCCAAAGAGTCTAGTGCCTCCGACAACAGGGCCATGTCATATAGTACTTATGGGAAACAAAGAACAATGACAAAGACTTGAGATTTGTGTGGGCCTCTAAGGCTCCTCTGACCAAGAACCCAGAAGGTGTCATCTCATTCTTACCATTGGGATTTTTGTATAATAAACCATAGAATCAAGGAAGGGCTCTTTTGTAGAGCTTTTACCAGCCATGCATGATGCCCTCCTTCAACATTTATTTCAGTTTTGGTTACAAGAATGTAAGTTTCCATCTGGCTTTTCCCCTGTGGCTGATCATCCCCATTCAACCCCTTAAGCTTCATTTCTTCCACCTATCCATATTTAAACATTCCCATCCTCAGTATTTGCTGTCTCTTCTTTTATACTACCTACAGTCTACTATCCACCCCACTCAAGGCAACCCTCTCCCAATGGCATCTCTCTCTGACTTGTGCAGGAACTCTAAGTTGAGTATACGAAATTATAAATCTAAAGCTAGGACACAGATGTGAAAGAGAAAGTCCTGGGGTGATTGTTTTCCCCTGTCCTGAAGCTATCTCACTTAGTATAATGTTTTCCAGGTCCATCCATTTATATGAAAGTTTCACATTTTAATTTTTCTTTACAGCTGAATAAAATTCTAGTGTGTGTGTATGTGTGTGTGTGTGTGTGTGTGTGTGTGTGTGTGTGTGTGTGTGTGTGTGTGTGTGTACACCACATTTTTATGATCTACTCATTGGATGGTGGACACCTGGGCTAATTCCACTTCCTAGCTGTTACGAATAGAGCTGCAGTGAACAGATGAGGAAGGATGTTGGTGATAGAATATAAGGTCCTTTGGATGTATACCCAGGAGATGAATAGCTGAGTCATATAGTAACTTTTTTTGAGGCGTCTTCATAGTGATTTCCAGAGTGGCTCCACCAGTGTGCAGCTACATCAACAGTAAATAAGGGTTTTTTTTTTTTAATATAACATTCTTTGTTATTTGATTTCTTAATAACATTTTTGACTGTGGTGGGATAGAATCTCCAAGTATTAAAGTTTGCATTTCCCTAGTGGCTAATAATGTTGAGAACTTCAAAAGTATTTATTAACTATTGCATTTTATTTTGTTGCACGCCTGCAGCCCATGTCTTGAATGGGTTGTTTGTTTCCTCGGTGTTTTGTGTTTCTGAGTTCTCTATGTATTCAGATTTGTAGCTTGAAAAGGTCTTCTCCAATTCTGTGGGCTGCTTATTCACTTGATTGTTTTTCTTGCTGTTCAGAAGCCTTTTGGTTTCACAAAGCCCCACTTATCAATTTTCAGTCTTGTTTCCTGAGTGAAAATTTATGAAGTCCTTACATATGCACTCTTCTGTTCTAGCACTTTCAGAGTTTCAGGTTTTACAGTGAGATCTTTGACCCAGTGGAGTTAATTATTATGTATGGAGAGTGATAAGGATAAGTTTCTTTCTTCCACATGTGGTCATCCTCTTTCTACAGTACTACTGCCTGAGGGCACTTTATGTTTTCTCCAATGTATACTGTAATGTCTCGGTGAAAAATCAGGTGATTGTTGGGATTCAGGCTTAAGTCTGTCCTTTGTTCTGTTGACCGATTGTCTGGTTCTTGTGCCAATATCATGCCATTTTTATTATTATGACTCCATATTATTACTTGAAATTGGATATGGTAATGCCTCCAGTATGCTTCTTTGTAACTGATTATTTTCTTTTTACTTGCTGCTCCTTGGGGCCCCCACTCAGCTTCATATGATATGGAGATTTAATCTTAGCTTGGCTTATTTATAGCCATCTTTTCTTAATTTAAATTATCCTGTCTACCTTTTGCCTCTGGGCCTTTACCTTTCACTAGTCTATATTTTTTCCTTTCCTTCTTACTCCATGGCTCATTGTATAGCTGTCTGGCCCCGGGTGTCCTCTCCCTCTGCTTTTCTTATTTCCTCCCCTTCTTCTCCTTCTGTTTATTCTCTCTGCCTGGCAGCCCCGTCTGTCCCTCCCTTATCTAGCTAGGGACTGCCATTAGCTCTAGTAGACCAACCAGGTGTTTTGGAAAGGAAGAGTAACCTGGCTTCACAGAGTGGAACAAAGGCAACACAAAAGAACACAGCATACCTTCGTACCATTCAACAAATATTCTACAGTATAAATGAATGCAACACATCCCAAACTAATATTCCATAATCGTTCTTCTACTCAAGACCGCTTTAGCTTTGGAAGGTCTTCTTTGTTGAGGTTAATTTGGAGAGCGTTTCCCATTTCTGTGTAAAACTGTATACTGTGTAATACAGTATATTGATTGGGTCTGCAGTGAATCTATAGATTGCTATTGCTAGGATGGCCATTTTCCAGTTTTTGTGTTTTCTTAGGCTCAAATCACATTATTCATAGCCTCTTTATGTTTATCCAGGTGTTTATTTGTGATATCTTTGTATTCCCCAAACTCTCTGAAAATGTTAATAATTGTTCCTTTTGACTCCCAAGTCTTAGGTTTCATCTAAAATTTTCTCATTGGTGACCGTTGCCGTGGGATTTGGTGGTTTGGGGAGACACTAGAGGAATGAAAGACAGTGTATGCTTACTCATAGGCTGGGTGGATTTTTACGGTGAAAATGGCTGTCCTCCCAAAGTTAAACATAGTTTTTAGAGATTTTAGTGCTGTGCTATTTTTTAAAATATTTCTTGTGATATGAAAGTACTTAGAGTTAGGTAATTGGTTATCTTTTGATGAGAGTGTTTAATCCCTCTGTAAATAGGCTGGTTTGGGAGGGGAGTATTGAGGGAATAGAACAGGGTCTCTTATTAGAGCCACATGGGTATTTAGAGTGAGTACCATGGTTTGCTGAAGAGGAAGGTCTAGGCAGTCTGAGGAGAAGCCTGAGAGGATGAAGACAAGGGGTTTGGAGTCTAAGATGGAAGAAACAGCTTTTTAATTTAGTATGTAGTAAGAGTTCCCAGTGGCAAGTGAGTGGGAACTAAACTGAGGAAGCTAGGCTCCTTTGTAGTATCCAAAGCCACTTAGGTAGGAGGCCTAGAGTGGCTTTCCTGGGGTGAAATAAGTGGGACTAATTCTCTCAACTGGTTTCTGCCCACACTGGGCACCTGGAGCTAGTTTGGAATCATATAAAATATAAAAATGATTTTTATATTTCAGTGAGGAATGGTGTTGGCAGCTTTACTGCAAAGGCATTGCATCTGTCGATTAAGTTTGGGAGGATGGTTATTTTCACAGTAGTAATTCTCTTGATCTATGAGCACAGGCAGGCTTTCTATCTAGTGTTGTTCAGAATTTCCTTCTTCAGTGTTTACATTTTTTCACTTTAGAGGTCTGTCATTTCATTGGTTAGGTTTATTCTTTGTGCTTAATTTAGAAGAAGGCTACAGAATTTTATGTTAGTTTTTTTACTTTTCAATTTTATGAAAGTGATAATCACATCTAAAAGTTGTCTGGTTCAGCCTTTATAGTATCATATATGTGGAATCATATCGTCTACAAATAGAGTTCTTTCTTTTTTATTTGTATTCATTTCAGTTCCTTGACTTCTACTTGAGACTTCAAATGTGGTATTGAATAGAAATAGAGAGGGTAGAACCCTTGGTAGATGTCTTAATGTCTTATATCACCATCTTAAACCTCCAGTGACAGAAATGGGTTATATCATGTTGAGTTGTTGGCTTAAGGAGCCTCATTGGCCCCCTCACCCCCCAAATATTATAGGCTATTGGTTAAGACTATTGGTTGCTCTCTATAACTTTTGTGGTAAGACTTGTTGAAGAAAACACTTACCTACATCATCAAATAAAGAGAAGTTGAACTCTCGGCCAACTAGAAGCTTTACCCCTACTGGCTAGGATTCATGGTGCTAGAAAGTATTCTTCATGCCACTGGAGAATAAAAGTAATCATCAATATCACCCAGTTGTCTTATTGATTTAACCTATATTCCTGTGGCCTATAACAACAATTTTCCTGCATGATATAATGGTGCAATAGTGGCAGAAATATCATGGGAATAACCAGTCACTTTTTGATTGAATTTAAGGCCCACTATATGAGATGGTACCCATACCTACACTGCTAGTAGCCAAGAATCTTAGACTAGAAACGTCACAGGTTTAAGAGAAAAAAATACTGCTATTATTTTACTAAGAGGATATAACTATAAAGTGACCCTTAATGACATTGTCATAGCCATAGATAAGTGTTTCACTTAGCCCTTATGATGTGGGAATGCTTTTCTGTATGCTATGAATATCAATCTTTAAATAAAGGAGCTGTTTTGGGCCATGACAGTCACCATAGAAGAAGTAGGAGGAGAAATCAGAATAGGTAGGAGAAGCAGGGTGGAGTCAGAGGCAGATCGAGCAAGCCACCCAAGGAACAACATGTAAGGAACACAGGTAAGCCACAGGCAACGTGGGCAGACAGATTAATAGAAATGGGTTGATTTAAGATGTAAGAGCTAGCTAGCAATGTGCCTGAGCCATAGGCCAAACAGCATGAAGTTAATATAAGTGTCTGAGTCATTTCTGGGGGCCTGAGCAGCAGTGGCGGGTGGCTAAGGGGTCTGGCGTGGTAGGTGTGTGGGTCTGGGCCTCTGGCCACCCGGGACCAAGAAACCCCATTGCAACAGATGGCGCTCAAAGTGGGGCGATTATCCACTTAAAGCCTGAGAAAGAGTAAAAAGGGTTCTACATCACAGAAACTGAGCCAAGGCAGCTTCCAAATTGTGTATCTGAAGCGGGTCATTGTACAAAGAAAGCGTGGCATCAGGGTCACATTCAAAATGGCACCAGCGGACTGGTGGCAGGCAGTGTAAGCTGCAATCAGGCAGGTTCCTGAAATCTCACAGAAGACTCAGTAGCATGTGATTGATTTTAGACTTCTTTTAATTTTGAACAAAAAGGAAACAAAGATGGTTTCTTAGTAGCAGCATTTTCTTGGGTGTGCTCTGTTTGCTGGCCACAAACAGACGCGGTCCATTTAAGAGAAGTTACTGATTCAGCTTCCTCTGCAAAAACTATGCAGCTCTTTAAGAGAGTGTATTTTGAAAGCTCTTATGGTAGGAAGATGATTAAGAACTCACAATAAAACAGATTCAGATGAAAAGAAAAACCTGTAAATGGGTTATAATGTGTGTAAAAGGTACATAGGCTTCAGAGAGAAAAGAAAGAGGATAGCGAAAGTCTTTAAAAAGAGAAATAGAGTAATAAAAATATAATAAGCCACGTAAAGATGGAAAATAGACACAAAATCTGGATTTTGGTTGTTATTGTTTTTTTTTTTAATTTTTTAACTGTTAATGAGCTAACTGCAGAAAGACAATGGATTGCAAATGCAAAGGCTACTAAGTTAAACAAGAATATATATTTTAAAGGTATTTTGATTTTGAAATTTGTGTCTAAGGATTTATTGCTTTGGAAGAGTTCTGCTTTTGTTTCCACAGAAGGTGAGAACCTGTGGATTGCTTCCAGGAAAATATGGTTTCATCAACCAAGACCCCCTGAAAAAAACCTCTGATGAGAAGAGATGGCCATATCAGCTTTAAGACTACAAATTATGATCCAGTCTTAAAAACTCATGAGATTTTCAACGTCCCTTAACCAGCAGGAAGTAGGAATGGAAAACTACACCCAAATTCCCAAAATATTTTTTATAAATGTTTGTTTTCATTATAAATGGTTAATGGTCATAATCAATCTCTTTCTAAGAAGAAAAAGGGGATATGGTATATCAATGTTTTTTTTTTTTAAAGTTAGATTATTGAATTTACTTAGATCAGAAAATCAGCTGTTAATCTCAAAATGTTTTACATTGGTATAGATTTTGGTTTATTGATACAAATTTAAGGTCAATTCTCTTATGCTATATGTATTTTTCTACTTTTTAAGATATGATGTTTATGTAACTGATTTAAAATTGTAATGTATAATTAAGAAATGCATGTTAGTTAGATTTTTAGGTATACAAAGATATAATTCAATTATATAGGTAATCTTCAAACACTTCTAAGACCTACAGAATATGGCATTTAAAATGTTTTAAGAGCTTAGACTTTTATAGACAGTGAGACAGGTCTGCTCCTGGCAGCATTAATTTACTTCAAGAGAAAAATGGGCATCGAAGAAACTCCATATGGAGTCTATTTGTGGCAATGGTTAGCCACTGGACAAGAGCCTGTTCTTATATTGACTGCTTGACAGTATGCTGTTTAGACTGGACATGCATGTTCCATAGGAAGGTGACCTCTGAACTTTGTCAGAAGAAGCCGAGATGGTCATTCAGGTTCCTGCTTTGCAGAGAAAACTGTCAGACATCCTTCAGGACTCAAGGAGAAGCAACTGATGAACTGTGCCAGAATGGGCAGAGCAGATTTCCTGCTCCACTGAAATGAAAAGAGACTCTGGGCCTGTAGGCTGAAGATGGATGCCCCAACTTTATAAAGGAACTTTGGGTGACTGTCCAGGCAGATAGGTGTCATCTCTGTCCTTCGTAGACTTTAGAAGTCGCTTCAATTCTGGTTTACTTGAGTAAATACATCCTTCTGTGGTCTTTGATGTAGTTGAAGTTTAGATAGTTATAGGTACAGTTTTTCTTAGTCATTTGAAAGGTATATTAGATATGAAACTTTAGATTCATAAAGATAAGTTAGGTGATAAGAGTATTTTCTTTAATTTTGCTAAATACAAATAGACTAGATATTATAACTCTAATTCTTGCTTGATGGCTACTTTGTTATATGTAATTTTGCTATGTTAAAATTGAAACCTTCCTTTTTGATTAGACAGAAAGGGAGAAGTGATGTGGGAATGCCTTTCTGTATGCTGTGAATACCAATCTTTAAATAAAGGAGCTGTTTTGGGCCATGACAGGCACCATCGAAGAAATAGGAAGAGAAATCAGTGCATAGGTAGGAGAAGTAGGGCGGAGTCAGACAGACCGAGCTGAAGCCCAAAGGAGCAACATGTAAGGAACACAGGTGAGCCACGGGCCACGTGGTAGACAGATTAATAGAAATGGGTTGATTTAAGATGTAAGAGATAGCTAGCAACATGCCTGAGCCATAGGCCAAACAGTATGAAGTTAATATAAGCATCTGAGCCATTTATGGGGGCCTGAGCAGCAGCAGCCAGCTGCTAAGGGGTCTGGTGCAGCAGGTCTGTGGGTCTGAGCCTCTGGCCGCTCGGGACCAAGAAACCCCATTGCAACACCCTTATACGAGAAGGTTCTTCCTGTAGCTAATAGTAACTATTACAGAGACACGCAACTGGACAATGTACAGAAATTAGAAACTGTAGAGCACACAGTCCTAAATGGGGCATCTTTATTAAATACTCACCTTAAGGTTGGTGGAAATTTTAAAGCCACTTAAGTAAATGTTTTTATAATATGCAGGAAGGCTAGGTTTTGTGGAGTTGGGGTATGTTTTACTCTATTAGACTGTGTCATGACATCAGGCTTTATCCCCTAACTTCCCCTATAGAACACTTTCTACAATCCCAGTCACTATCCGGGCATAAACATAATGACTGATGAATTCCCTAAGGGGCCTCTCAGTGTTCCTCCCTGGCTCCTTGATTTCAATAGTTTGTTTTTTGTTTTTTTTGTTTTGTTTTGTTTTTTTTCTAGATAGTGCGAACAGTATTTATATATGGTCATTTGTTTTTTACTTGCTTCATTCCCTCTAACTTTACATAGATTTATTCCATTGATAAAGTATTTAAATTACATGAATATTGTAATTCAAAGCTATTCTTTTTATTTTAAAAGCCAAGAGGAGGAAACTTTTTATGACATGGGGCTCCACTTGATGATTATATTTTCATTTCTAAAATAGTGCTATTGTTTCCTTCTTTCGGTTGATTTTAGGGAGAATTCATTGCCATAAATTTGAGGTAGAGTAATGTAGTCAGAAGTTTCTGGTGCTGCCTAGCCCTGAGGTCTTGATCCATAGTCCCAAATAATCACACAGAGGCTTATATTAATTATGAGCTGTTTGGCCTATGGCTCAGTCTTATTACTTCTTAACTCTTATACTTTAAGTTAACCCATGTTTCTATTGATGTTTAGCTACATGACGTGGTACCATTTTGCTTAGTGCAACATTCTCATTCCACTTCCTCTGCTTCTTACTGTAGTTTCTGACTACAGAGTACTTGCAGTTATTTGAAGGAAGACAGGAATTTGATGACATTAATGAAGATCAGCCTAAAAACATCTAGTTTTACATAAGATCCTTAGAGTCATGATATTGACAGAATCCTTTAGAGGTAACTGTATTGTTGCTGTTCCATGTCTTGAGCACAAGGAAATTAGATGTTTATATTAACATAGTAGTTATTCAACAGTTTTCCTCTAATTTTATACTCCTAACAAATGTAAACTAAATCTGTTCCCCTACATTCTAATATCATTTAAATTCTTATATTTGAAAGTAATGTATTTGTGTTTGGTTTAGCTTAATGAATATACTTAATGACAATTATGTCTGAGCAAAAGGGACATGTTGCATCCTGACAATCTAATCTTGGCTTCAAAATAATTCATATAAATGGTATTTTTGTCCTAAAAATATTCATTATCCTGAAAAGAATGGAACAGGATGTCCCTTGCTCATCTGTACTGTGTAATAATCTGAGAACCTCAATTACTTCAGGTAGGAATTACAAAACAAAACAAACATCCCTTGTTTAAATGGACTTTTCATCCACAGTCTATCAGAACTGGAGTAATTTAATAAACCACTTCAGGTGATAAAAACAAAGTGTTAAAATTCCTATTTTTGTGAATAAATTTTAAAAGTCTGAAATCATACCAAATTTCTAATCTAAATCCAATAAAATAAAATAAAAAACCAGTAACAGAAAAAAATGAGAAAATTCAAAATATGTGAATAATAAACACATTAAAAATAACAAATAGGTCAAAAAAGAAGTTCAGAGAAAATTCTATTTTAAGATGCTACACAATTTCAATCTTTTTCACTTGTGTGTTTTGAGCTCTGCCCCATGAGGATGTCACATGCCCCATGTACAACACACAGGCTCTGCTGCTGTTAGGAGAAATGTTCTGTGTATTCTGGCATGGCCCCTTGAGCTACAGTGCTATTCAAATCGAGATTGTTTATCCATCTGTCAAATTGTCCTCTTCATTATTAAAGGGATATATCAAAATCCCCTATTGCTGTTACATTGTGGTTTTCTCCCTCATCTAGAAAAAAAATCTCTCTCTGTCTCTCTCTCTCTGTCTCTCTGCCCCCCTCTTTAGCTCCAGGTAGAAATTGTGAGCTGAGGTAATCTCTCTGGGTCCTAAGGAGTAACCCGGGTACATGTGTGGGAGAGTAAACAAAAATCATTCTTTATGTCTATTTTATGTGCATTTTTTGACTTATAGACTCCTAAAAGTTTGCTATTGGATTCTGAACCACTCATCTAAGTATTATAATCCATATATAGTTTACATACAATAAATCTATCTATCTATCTATCTATCTATCTATCTATCTATCTATCTATCTATCTATCTATCTGCCTGTCTATCTTCCATGAATGTTAAATTGTTGCTTCTTGGCACATTGGTTCTGGTATTCCTTCTGCTGTCTTGTGGATATCTGATTCAATTGAATACCTTTAGTGTTAACCACTCTGTTTATATAGCACAAAAGGTGACAGTACATCTTGGCACATCATCTCACGTCTATGAGTCTTGATAAATTGCTACTTCAGTTTACTAAATTAAATTTATTTTCTTCCAACTATCTTCTACCTCCCCACCTATGATTCTATTCTAGCAAAACTACTGCCCAGTTGTATTACATTTTCTCTTGATATTGAATTTTCTCTACAAATTTATTCTGAAGTTTTCTAAGTTAAAAAATAAATAGATAAATATTGCATGAATTCTATTTAGTATTATAATCAAAACCTGAAGCCAGATAATGGGAAACAGCAGGAATATCAGAGAGACAGGGAACAGACCACAGCCAATTATCATCCAGCAAACTCTTCAGGCAGAACAGGGTAAGTCCTATCTTGATGGGTCCTCAGACCAACTGGTGACTCAGATAGAATGCTGAATTTCTGACTTCTCCTGCCTTATATTTCTTTCCCAACCCAGCCATTTTACTTCCTGATTCAACTTTCCTACAGCTAGGATTAAATGTGTGTGTTCCCACTGCCAGGCTGTTAGGACTTAAACACATAAAGATCCAGACAGATTTCTGTCTCCCTGATAGAATTAAAATGTCTCCCTGACTTGTTCTGTGGGTAGCTTGTACTCTGATATTTCAGAATACTTTTATTAAATAAACAATACATCTGTTAGGATTTTGTGCACATTTGGCATGGCATGGATATGAATTACTTGGTTATCTGTCAGTGGATTTCTATGAATTCAGAGGCCTCATGGGGGACTCAGTGGAAAGCACCAGTGGATAGCAGAAGACACTTAGCAGCTGTTTCTATGTAAGAGGACTTTATTGTTAGAGGGTGATGTGGGAATGCCTTTCTGTATGCTGTGAATAACAATCTTTAAATAAAGGAGCTGTTTTGGCCCATGACAGGCACCATAGAAAAAGTAGGAGGAGAAATCAGAGCATAGGCAGGAGAAGGACAGATGAGAGTGAGACAGCTGTCCAAAGGAGCAACATGTAAGGAAAACAGGTGAACCATGGGCCACGTGGCAGGACAGATTAATGGAAATGGGTTAAGATGAAAGAGCAAGTTGCCAGGTGCCTAAGCCATAGGCCAAACAGCATAAACTTAATATAAGTGTCTGAATCATTTTGGGGGGCCTAAGCAGTGGTGGGCAGCTAAGGGGTCTGGCACTGCAGGTCTGTGGGTCTGGGACCTCTGGCCACCCGGGATCAAGAAACCTTATTGTAAAAAGAGGGATATGTTTATGATTAACAAAAAGGCTATGACAATAGAGGTTATGATAGAAGAGAAGGGGAGGGGAAAGGAAGAACGAGTGAAGAAAGAAGAGAGGGAAAGAGAAGGGGGATAAGAGAGAAATGCAGAGTGCTCCCAAGAGAAATAGGCAAGAGAGAGATTCCAAGGCAGGAAACCCCTCTTAAAGGGGACTTGATGTCAGAACTCAGAGGAGGGCTTGGCTTTAGAGACTAACAATACCACCACATATTCCCCTTTGTGTCAAAAATAAAAAGGAAGGTTATAACTAATATAAGAAAATCTATATATAATAGGTACAATAACTATATACAATATATAAGCAATAATTACATCAGTAATGTTCAGTCTATTAACAATTGACAAATTCAAAGAAAATATTCCATTATTTATCACATTATGGTGAGTTGAAAGGACGGTATCTAATTCACTTTCTATCTAACTTGTATTATCAACTGGAAACTATCTTTCTGATGACTCTCAAATTCATATACTTTACACCTATCTGTGAGTTTCTCCTCTGAATCTGTAACTAGGAAGACTATAAATATGACTATCTTCAACTCCCTAGAAGACCTGAGAAGAATATTAACTAAGTATATTGAAAGTGCTAGCAAGTGACTTCCAAAAATGTGAAAAGTGGCAGAAACAACTGGCTCCCTGGACAGTCACCCAAAGTTCCTCTTCAGTGTTGAGGAGTCCATCTTTGGCATCTACAGGCCTAGAATATCTGACAGACAGGGTTTCTGCAGACCAGGCTGGCATTGATGGAGATCCACTTGCCTCTGCCTCTTGAGAGCTGGGACTACAGGCATGTGCCACCACTGCCCAGTGAAACAGAATATTCTTAAAGGCCTTCCTACCTTGTCCTGGCAAGGTTAGGTGGTTCTTTCTTATGTGTCTTACTTGTCCATTTTGAACATCATACTGGTAGCCGTTGAGGCAAGGGCACATTTTTACCCAGTGACTAACTTTTGCTGCAAAGAAGATCAGCCCCATATTGAGTTTCTTTGATGCCCATCATTCTCTCTGAAGTAGATTGGTGCTGCCAAATGAACATTATTGAATACATCATTATGAATTTAGATATAGAACACTGCTATTTACCTTGTAAACCTGCACATCTCATTACCAACAAGATCATCATGCCCGTTTTATCATCCCCCTGATAAAGTAACCACTACAAGACCAAAGTGACAGCATATCTTCTTTATTATTACATAGGGCAAGAGGGAGCGAGTAGGCCCTAGAAAGCCCATCACTTAGATTTTCATGGTAACAACATTCCTTTGTGTTGTTATCTTAATTTCATTCTTTCATAGTAAATTATTTGAGGATACTCTGATAAAAACATCTGACCACTTGAAGGAGTCCATTTATAAGTACAGAGGTAAAGCCTGAAGTGTGAAACCTGGAGTCAGGGAGAGAACAGCCTTTGTGTTTGTGTTGTGTGTGTGGTGAGGCTGCAGCCTTTCTTATGAGTGACATCACTGAACAGGCATAGGAGAGCTTCTGTTTCCTCCACATAAACTCAGAGAGAAAAACAAAGAAGAAATGAAAATCATGGTGAGATGAGGAAATCCTACTCCAATAGAATCTTCTATTTTATTTTCATGTGCCTTTACTGTATGCTTTTATGATGCTAGAGAAGTCCCATATAAAGGGTCTAGGAAAAGCCCATGTGTGAGGCTGAGGTGATGAGAAGCTAGAGTTCTTGGTGTGTATTTTTCAACACTGTGCCTCCGTGATCCACAGAACCAGTACTGATAAAAGCCTTGAGTGTATGTTGAAACAAAAGCTTTCACTTTTCTGAAACAAGCTATGCTCAAAAGGACCTTAAAAACAGAAGCACTTTAGAATATCAGCATTCTCCAAATCATTGCACTGTATACTCCTTTGTATGATATGGTTAAAATTTGTTTAAAATTCCTTCTCTCCTACGCTGAAAATACATACATCCATTGATTTTTCTGGCATGTGGAACTTTTGTCATAGCTTTACTGAAAAGTCAAATATTAGTTTTGTAAATTAAAAAATGAATCTAAAACCAAAATACAATATAATTACAGGCTTAAAAACTGTTGATTTAAAAGAAAAACTTTCCTATTACCCTGAATAGAAAATTGGATATTCCTTGAGTGCTACCTCTTTGTAAAAACCCCCAATAGATCATATTCCAAAATATCAACTTGCAATAACTTTAAAGCTTCGGGGATACAATAAACACAGATTAAATTTCCAGATGAAAGGCTGGGGACTTCACCAGTCTTTGTAGGGCAGAAAATATAAATACAAGGCCACTGTGCTCTTTGACAAATATAACACAAGAAAGGTAAATGCTGAGATAAAACACACGAGAAGGGGATTTTTCTAAAAACTTTAGATTTCTGGAAGGACTTTATTCCAATTCCAATTCCAACAGACAGTGAGCAACTAAATATTCATGAAGTAAATGCAGCTTTTCAAGTTTATACATTTTTATAATTGGCAGGGTGAAATCTTGGTTTTGAAATCTTCCATGTCTTGTGCCCTGTTTCTACTCCATTCACTCTGAGACCTAAGTGTCTTAAGGTGTTCTTATAAGATCATAAAAGTATGTGTGTGCTTAGACACATGCTTTTGTGTGCTAAGACATGGGTCTCAGTCCTGAAGAACTTAACACACAGCATATTTAGTAGATACCATATCTATACCCTAGGAAGGAGCACTCAGAGATCTCAGTGTTGAAAGTCTCCACTGTGTTTCCAACAGCTTATCATGTGGTGCAACATAATGTTATTTACTAGTAGAGTATATTGACATGGGATCATAATACTGAAAATGTTTTCTAATTAAAAAATAATTGGTAACAAGGTCATTTGAGAATCACAGAGCATTTTTCCCACTTATAGAGTGCAATTTTCCCTCTGAGAATTGAGTAAGTAGTTTTATATCTTTTACTATTATTTTATTTTACATCAGTACTGCAGTTTCCCCTCCCAATTCTTTCTCTCACACTCTGCCATCACTCCTACCCCCAATCCATTCCTCCTCTAATATTTTTTTTTTTAATGAGGATAAGGCAGGTCTCCCCGTGGATATCAAGATGTGGTAAGACTAAACACTATCCCCAAAGTATTAAAGCTGGAGAAGACAACCCAGGATGAGAAGTAGGGTTCCAAAACCCCGGAAAAGAGTATGAGACAGTCCCTGTTCCCACTGTTAGGAGTCCCACAAGAGGACTAAGCTAAGCAACTTTAACATATATGCAAAGGGCCTACGTTAGTTCCATGCAGGCTCCCTGGTTATTGATTCAGTCTCTGTGAGCCCCTATAAGCCAAGATTAGTTGATTCTGTGGATTTTCTTCTGGTTTCCTTGTCCACTCTGGCTCCTACGATCCTTTCTCCCCTTCTGCAGGATTCCCCAGCTCCATCTATGGCTGTGGCTCTGTATCTGTTTCCATCCGTGGCTGAATGAAGCCTCTCTGATGACATTTGGGCTCAGTACTAATTCTGGTGTATCCCACAGGCAGGGCACACTGTAGGTAGAAGGTTATGTGGCTGAGTTGATTTCCCACTACCTCCACTTAAATGAAGTCTTCCCTGTTTAGGCTACATATTCATTATTGCTAGGAGTCTTAGCTGGGGTCATCCTAGCAGGTTCTTAGGAGATTCCCTTGTGCAAAGTAAATGCCCCCAAGCCCCCTTTTCAGTCTCTTCCCTCTGTTCCTGCCTCCCAACTTGATCTCTCGTTCCCTTCCAATTCACCCACAGTCTACTCACAAAATCTTTTACTAGACTACAGAGCAAATAGTTTAATATCTTAATTTTACAGTGATTCTTTATTTGGTTTTGTAATTCACAAAGCAGTTTTTGCTATCCAATTCCATTTAATTCTCAGTATGCTCCTATAAGATGCAAATCTCTAATTAAGGTCTGGATTTCAGATAAGAAATACTGTCTTAGAATGATGTCATGGTTGGCAGGCCGGTGACAGGCAATCTGAACTGCCTTTCCTCTTTATTTTTCATCCTTTCTCTCTTCTAAGATCTGTGATAAGTTTAATGTTGTTTCCATTAGGAAAATAAAGAGAAAGAAAAAACATGTTTATGTATTGAAAGACAGTGAATCGTGAATTTGGTGGTGGAAATACATGATTGCTCCTACTTAATTACTTTTCTTTTCTAGTGAAATAAGGAGGAAGGATTCTAACTGGGAACAAGCACAGGTGAAGCTATGTTGGATGATTGACAGTGAAGAGTACAGGAGCTTGTAAGTATATGGATAAGAAAGCTATAGTGTGGTTGCCACTTAGTACTAAGGATGCACTTCAGATGATGCTGGTTAGCTTGGTTTCCATTCATCCAGGTTCAGCTTTTCGGGTGCAGAGAGTGGCATTATTAGAAGAGCAGGATTCAAGAGAGGTGGGAATTTTGCCTGTGAAATGTAAAGAGGGCAAAGAAATAAAAGGATACAAAAGGATGATTACAGTGATGGACCACTAAACCTAAACTGATCATGAATGAAGTGAAGTCCCAGTGAGATGGACAAATTGCTAAGGAGAGAGGCTGGACTATGTCTTGGCAGTCATAGAAGGGTGAGATTCTTGAAGCCAAATTCTTGTGGTTATTGTCTGCTACATACATGGCCACAAGTGTGCCTTGTGTGATTGTACTTTGTGAGTGTGAATGGTTTGTAAATGTAACTAGGTAAGAATTTGTGATTTATGTTAAATACACTCTGTGAATTTAAAAGACAAAAACCAAGATCTATACACATATGAGAATGCAAAAATCCATAGTCTAAAGTTCTGGAGTTCCTATGGAGCAGCAGAGAGCTTTCTTTTGGACTGAGATGCACTATGGTCTCTTTGAAAAATGATTTAGCCTCTTTATATAGAAACACACAGAGGTTTATTACATGGTTTGGCCATCATAACCCCAGTATTCTCTCAGATAGATTCAAGTCTCAGTAAGTAAGCACTGATAAAGTGTTTGCTCTAGATTTGTATTTTTAAAATCATTCTTCAGTGGGGAAAAAAAAAAAAACAACAAGGAATCACATTTTTTTTTTCCTAATCCCAATGCTTGGAAAGCTGAGCCAGGAGGATTATGAGCTCAAGGTCAATTCAAACTATAGAGTGATAGACCATCTAAAAAAAGTTATCAGAGATTTTTGGAATAGCAGTTGCTTTTAGGGCTGAAGCAAGAAATGTTTAAAAATTGAGCTTGTGTCATGATGTAATGTCCAAAATTAAGGATGTACTAAAAATAAGAGGGGGAAATAAAAGATTATGAGGGTCAACTAAAGGCCATCCAATGGTCAAAACTAGAAAATCTACAAAAAATAAATATCCACATGTCAGTTGCAAATGAATTTAACTGAATGACTTGATAAGTTAGCAAATAGGGGGTGGTGATGGGAGGAAGTGGCATATCTTCCATAGAAGATTCTAGATTAAGAACACTTTTTCTCCCAGCTATCGAGATACTCCGGGATGTCCTTATAGAATAAAGTACTGAAGGAAAAGAAGCAAGAGAAAAAGAAAGTAGCCACGGAGAGGAGAGGCATGAGACACTACCTCTGACAGGCGGTCAGGGTTGACATCTCAGGTGGTATGTTTTCTTCACACTCCTAGGTTTATGTTGTGTTAAAAGGGTACTTTGCCATTTGTGAGAGTTCTCTCCAAATCCCCAAACTCTAGTTTGAAGGAAAGTATCTGAAAATCACAAATCGAGCGATATTCTTGAAGATCTATACTTTCCAAAATGTCACCATCATTAAAATCAAGGCAACTTGGCACTGAGAAGGCTCTGAAGAGACAGGAGGACCACATATAACATGAACTCAGAGGAGTCCTCGAATAGATGATTGCTGTGAGGGAAGAAAATAAAAATGAAATATGAATACATTATGTGTCACCAGTGCATCATCTGTTATGATGAACGTAGCAGTAGCAGACCCGGGCTGCCTACATTGGAGCTTTGTACTAGCTTTGAAATATCTCTATCAAATGATATTAAAAAACTTTTAAAAATTATGAAAAAGATGCGGCACCTCCTAGGAGTTTGCATATTTGCCTGGGATTTGGCAGCAAGTCTCAGCAGTCCTCACTGCTAAATTATCTCCTCAGGCTCTGAGCTTTCTGGCTTCCCATTCTTTAGGATTTCCCCCAATGTGGTTGTGGTACCAACAAAGCACTTGTAGTCTAAGTGCCTGGTGTCTCATGCAATATAAAACAATTATAGAAATGCAATTATCTTTTAGATTTCAGCCTCTGGGTGTTTAGTATATTCTAACGAAGCTGTTATTAGAAACCAGATTGATCCCAGTCTAAATTTATGTTTGACACAGGATTGCTGAGATTTGATAAATATGATGTAAAGATCCTGAACAACACTCACAGTTTGTGACTTATGATCTCAGCATGAAATATACAAACTCTGCACTTATGGATGGGTACCTATCTTAGTCTCCTGTGTGACAAGCATTGTGTGGTCTGCTGGAAATGCAGTGTAGGAGACACCATCTGAGGCTTCTAGCGTATTACATTACCATTGTTTTCCAAGATGATAGATTGCAACAGGAAATGATAGCTTTCAAAATTGTGCTGTTTTTGACATTCAAGAGAAGAGGCATCAAATATTCATCTTTTTGTAGGGAAATAGAGTAGGGTTGGCATGGGGGCTATAAGAGGGTACAGAGGGAGTGATCAAAATGTGTTATATATGTATGTATACATATGAAATTATCAAATTAAATAGTTAATATTTTCTTTCTTATTCTTCCTATCAAGAGAACACCATACCTTGTAACAGCTCCAGGAGATGTTTGAAAATTATAGGTGTTGTTAAAGGGCCATATAGTAAAAATGTTTAATAAAAATGTTCACAAGGCAGCATTAAGATGAAATATTTTAATAATAACTAAATAATTAAAGGCTATTTAAACCAATCTTCAACTTTTATAATTTATTAATACAACATACAACTAAGAAAAATTCTCCATGTACTGTGCACTAAAAAAGCTATAAAAATAACTTGACTGTTACTTCCATAGAACTATACGAAATAATTTTACTATGAATTAACAATATCCAATAAAAGATCAATAAAGCCAGACCCTCTTTATAGTATTGTTCTCAAGGCTAGACATGCACAGAAAATGAGATTTTTTCAAGTATAATGTGAAGATTGTTTCTAATGCACAGAAAATATAAATTTAAACACAGAAGTATTGCCTATGTTTACTTTCAGACACAACTCTGTAAGGAGCAAGAGGAAAGTTATATCCCCAATACATTTTACATATAGTTATAGACTGGTTGTCCTTATTTGCAAGATTCTTTTCCTCTGGTGAACTGGCACCAAACTCACTGTAATGTTCCAGATAAAGAAAATGAAAGGACCCGAAGCTAGGATGAAGTTGAGAATTAAGACAGTTGTGCAGCTCTTATGGTGTTTTAATAATGGAAGAATCACATAATTCATATGTATAAATTAAAGCTTGTCATTTTCAACCATGTTTTAACTTTTATCTTATAAATGGTGCTATTTTTGTTCTATCTCACAATTGTGAGGATGTTAGCGTAAAGTGTTTAAAATTCACACTGGTGTGTTCATTGTACCATAGTCTTTACATTTGCATCCCCATTCTATCTGTCCATGTTGTTCTTGAGAGCATTATGTACGCGTCAAAAGAAACCATTTCCTGAGGTGTTAATCATGTACAAAAGAAAAACCAACTGTGAAAGGATTTTCAATATCAAGGGCATCATGGTTTCGTCTTTCTCCAGTGCTTTCTTGTAATGATGGTCAAGTGTTAAGAACTTGGCAGGCACTACCATGTCATTATCATAGCCTATGCCTTCAGATACAGTATAGAAATACACACATACAAACATACAAATTCATATATATATATATATATATATATATATATTTTAATTGTTAACATCATTATATCATTATAGATAACATATCCCTCTGCTGCACTGGGACACACACATACACTATACATACATACATACATATATATATATATATATATATATACACACACACACATATATGCCCCTTTATATAATGTATACAAATATATTTTGTACAAATATATACAAGTACATTATATATATTATATATATATGCATCTTTAATTGTTAACATCTTTATCATTATAGATAGCATGTCCCTCTGCACTGGGACAACTAGAAAGGTACCCATTATGCTATGTCTTATCATACAAATGTATTTATTTATTCTAAAAGGAACAATGCCAATATAAGCTGTTACCTGTATCATGAGTGTTAGTTTATACTTTAATAAATATTAATCTTAGATTAGTACATTTTAAGAAAAACTCCACCTACAATACAACCACCAGAGAGTCAACACATAAGGGCCACTGCAACTGTGGTGTCTGGGCAATAGGCTTCATCCTCAGATGAGCAGCCTAACTTGGCAGCATTATCAACATGTTATTAGTTTTTGTCTAAGTAAAGAATGCAGAATTATATGGGGCATGGAATCTTATACCAGGGTTCCAGAGGTAGTGAAGTAAGGCAGCATGTGCTGGGATCAGAGTTCTAACAAGAAGCATCCAAAGGCCATTGCATGAAACTGTGAAAGTGAGGTTAATTAGCAATGGAGAAGCCAATAGGTTGGAGATTACAGGACCATGGACATTGTTGTGTTTTCTTTTCTTTTACTATAATAAAGCACCCTAACAGAAGAGAACTAAGGGGAGAAAGGGATTTATTTTGGCATACAGTTTCAGAGAGATAGACTCAATTATTGTGGGGGAGGCATGGTAACAGATGCAGGAAAATCTGTCTGGTTATAGTCCTTACACATTCGGGAAACAGAAAGAACAGGAAATATGAACAGGTTCAAAGCCTCAAACTTGTCCTTAGTGACATCCTTCCTGTAGTCATACTCTGCTTCCTAAAGAGTTCATGACTTCCCAAACTACAAGGTTAACTAAGAGCCAAATGTCCAAACACATGAGCCTCTGGTGGACATGTTGAAGTCAAACTACAATAGATGTCTACTGAGGATCATTGCAGGCAAGGAGTAAAGTCAGTGTCCACTTCCCCCCTTCAAAAGAGAGGTGCTCTGTGCTGCCAGCAGAAGAGCTGGAGAGGTGGAGATGACTCTGTCATAAGCCTCAGAAATCCTGCTGCAATGCAGTATTCAGGGTCTGGTCTGCTGGGTCTTATATTGGTCAGCTCATTTCTCTCAATATACTCCTGTTTATCTTTTTTGGAATTGGAATGTCATAATATGTAACTTGGGTTTTTGTTTGTGTGCTTTATTATAATAGCTGTCAGAGAAAAGATTGCCTTGAGATTTGTTGAAACTTGGCCTCTTCCTATAAACAGTTTGGGAATTGTTAAGGACAATCAGGATTTACAAAGTTTCAGATTAAGAAGGGGTAGAGTTGTGATGGTTTATCTAGACTGTCAATTTGGTGAGATCTAGAATTATCATAGAAACAAATCTCTGTCTATGTTTGTAAGTGATTATCTAGATTAGGTTAATTGATGTTATAAGATTCATACATATGATGATATCATTGTATGGGCTGGGATTTCAGACTGAATACAAAAATAAGCCAAGGACAAGCTTTCATCTCTCTCTCTGCTTCCTGGTTATAGACACAAAGAGACCAATTTTCTCTTGCCCCCATTGACATGAATTTCCTGCCATGGTAGACTCTATATATACCTTGATCCTGAAAGCTAAATTAAATCTCCGCAAGTCACTTTTGTGAGAGATTTTTTTCACAGTAAGGAGAACAGAAACTAACACAGAAGGAAAAAAGACTAACCATGAAAAAGAAATAAAGAAATCTAGGGTGAGATAGAAAATAGCTTTTAAAACAACGAGTACAATGCCTTGACCTTAATAAAGCAGAGAAGATACTACAAATGATTTGTATTTGAATGATTTATTTTTTTTTTACTTACAACTTTACTGTGATCCCGAACATAAACCAGAATCATAGTGAACTGAGATAGAGATTTAAAATATATCCCACAAGTAGGATAAGTACTATAGTACAACATGTTGCATGCATTCACTCACTTTTTGACTATCCTGTATACACAATTATGTCCTTGCTCACATATGTGGTAGAGACATGTAGAAGTCACTTCCCATAAGGCAGACACTACGTGAGTATCACAGATTCCTTAAAAATGTCAATCAATATAAAGTACAAAAGGTTGCAGAACAGATGTAGGGTCATTCTCCAAGTGTCCCAAGCACCGTTGCTGTGGAAGAATGTGGTAGCACAGAAGAAGTCAATAATTTATCAGTCTGTTGTTAGATTTTGAAAGATGTCACTCCTTGGCAAGTTTCCTTAATTCAAATGAAATGTGCAGTGAAGGCACATTTGCCCTGTAGTGTACCCACCTAGGCTTTCCATGGATATCGTAGGAGTAGTACGAGAGGAGAGGAACCTGAGTGGGCTGAAAGGTGAGCAAAGCATTGCAAAGAAATATTAATGGAGGAAGAAGGAAGAACATGATGCATCCTGTGAACTAATAACACTGTCCCTCTACAGAGTGATAGGCTCAGTTTCCTCTTGCATGGATTTAATTGCTTTTATACTGCTTTGTCATAAGAAGAAAATTACTAAATTTTGTGTGTTATTCAAAATGACCAATGCAGAATTTTCAGTTCATTGTGTATAATGTTCTACTGTGGCCAAACTAATCATTCAAATTCAAAAATTCCCAAACAGATTTTTATAAGAAAGATAAATTGCTCACTCGAGTTGACTTTCTGGTAACCATTTTAAAATCTGAATTTATTTCAAGAAAATAAATCATTTCAGAAGCCAGAAACAATATTCAAGCCTTTATTGTTTCTGAAAATCACAAAGATAAGAGTAGGTAGATAAGTTATGATTTTTCCCTTTAAAATTTTTGATTGCACAAATATTTTCATACAATATATTCAGATCATGCTCTTCTCTTTCTAAAATGCCTCCCAGATCATCCCTACAACTTCCATCCATCAAAATCTGGCTCCGTATATCACCTCTCTTTAAAAAACAAAGCCATACAAGTGAATGACCAGTAATACAAATAAATAAAGTGCCCAAAGTCTACAAAATTACTACTGAGTTTCTTTAATGCTGGACAGCTACTTCTGGCCATGGGGTGAGTAATAATCTTGGGGAAACTCTATTGGAGAAAACTAACTTTTCCTTTGCTATTGGAATCAGTTGCCAATATTTTCTTGATTAGTGGCAAGAGCCAGTGTCTGCTGCCCTTTCTCATTGCTCAAACCCTATCTGGCTTGAAACTGTGAAGGTCCAGTGCATTCTGCCTATTTTTATGTGTTTCTATGCCTGTATTAAAGATACTGTTTTTTTGGAGCCATCCATCACCTCTGGCTCTTGTAGTCTTTCTGTCTGTGTACCCAAAAGGAAGGATTTGATAGAGATATTTGATTTAGAATTCAGTGTTCCAAAGTCTCTTACTCTTTACACATGGTCCAGTCATGAGTCTCTGTATTAGTTCCCATCTGCTTCATGAGGAAGCGTCTCCAACAATGGCTGAGTAAGGTACTGATCTATGAGGATAACAGAGTGTCACTAGGAGTCATTATTATGTTCTTTAGCAAATACATAGTATTTAGTTCCCCCCCCCCCAAGTACATGACCTGTTCAGTCTCAGGTTCTTGGGCACCTTAGTAGTATCAGACATGAGGTTCATTTTGTAGAGTGGACATTAGTTTCACTCAGAGAGTGTTTGGTCACTCCACCAACAATTGTGTCACCATTGTATCAGCCTTCTTGCAGGAAGGTCACCATTGTAGATTGCAGAATCTGCAGCTGGCTTGATAATTACCTTTCTCCCCTGATAGCATGTAGGGTACCTTCTAGCACCATGACACTAGACAGTAAGCATGAAGCCTCTAGTTAAACATGAGCCTGACTTTTACATGTTCAATGAAATATGTAAGTGTTGTATTCATCAATAAGGCCTTTTACTATCCATTTGTAGGAAACAACGAATAGTCTCAGCAATATCTGAGATGTTTGAGAGTTTCCATAAGACCTCTTTTGCTAATGAATCAATAAGATGTAATTCATTCTTGGCAGTGGATGATTCATTTTATGGCATAAGATAGATAGAAGTATTATCTTCTCCAATATTTGATGACTCCATTTAGATTCCTTTCATGTGTATGGATATATTTTAGAAAGATTTTTTACAATAACAAGTTTCCATATAGCTCCTCAAGTGGCCCTTAGTATTACTTGTCTCTCCCTATACTACTTCCCTGCCCTTTTTTCCCCATGTCCCTCATTTGATTTTTCCACTCCAGTCTACTTCTGTCTCTCCATAACAATATATTCTATTTCCTCTAACTTGGAAGACCCTCACCTCCCCTTAAGTCCCCTACTAGGTACCTTATTTCTGTGGCTATCCAGACTATAAAACACTTTGAATGGACTTATAAATATGACAGTAACTCATGAAAAATGTTAATATCAATCAAAAATATAATCAAACGAAATTAGTGCCCATTTGTAGACTCTGTTAAGCTCTGAATAGACTTTCTTGATTACAAATTTGGAGACCTGAATTTTAAGCTATTAAAAACTGAAGATAATTTAATCAGAATTTTACAGAGAAAATATTATCGAAATAGAAATGTAAAATTGCATTAACATTTAAATTCTCTGATTTAAATATTGTCAGCTAGATACTCATAGAATAAGACTGAACTATAAATGAAATACTTTTCTTCACACAGCCTTGGTTTTTGTTTTAACACTAAACTCAAGTCTAATTTTGCTCCCTTCTTAAGTTTGGATAAATAATGTAGGCAGTATCTTGCTGCAGCACAAAGGTAATTCTTAGGCATAATTAGCAATAGGGCAGAAAAAGGACTTCTCAAGTGGAGAAGACAGTGATTAGCTGAAGGCTGTTTGGCTACTGTAGGAATAGAGAAGTACGTACCCTGAGTACTGTGTAAGAGGCAGATCTGTACAGAAAGGCATTACAGGCTTAGAGGGAAGCAAAACAGAAAAGGAAATAGATAAGAACACCATTAGAACAAAATGTTGACAGGTGATATAGATGAGTATAGTAACTGGCATTGGGTGGCTGGTCAGAGATTTCTGATATCAGCATCCTCAGGTTGTTTCCTGAATCTGAAAAGAACGAGAAAGTGAGGCCACTTTTGTCTGTCCTTGTCAACAGAATGAGCCTTGGCTTCCTGTCACTGTACGTTTCCCACTGTGGCAAACAAACACATTGTTCATATTCATGTGAATCCAATTCCCTTCACACTCCTTATTAGGGCTAGGCAGAGCCTCACTAACACATCCTGAGCAACATGAAGCAGAACCAACCCTGTGTTGTGACAGAGGCACAGGCCTTGTGTTTTGTGAAACCAACCAAACAAGAGCTTAGGTAACTTCATAGAAAATATTCATAGGAATATTTCATGTAGAAGGGTGTGAGTGAGGAAATGGAGAAGAAGTGGGGTGGGGCTAGTAAAGTTATCATTTGAGAAAAGCAGTAGAAAAATGGAATTAATAGAACTGTGATTATGGCTTATAGTGTTTAGTTGAGTGCCAGATTTTCCTTAGCACCAAATTACTGAATAAAATCTATATTCCCCTGGTGATTTTGTGCCTTATTTTAACTTATTATGTGATCAATTTGTCCAAGTGAATACTGACCTACCCAATTCTATTTATTTATATGCTTTAGGAGCTGGCACATTAGTCTTATAGCTTTAATTTTAAATATTTCCTTCATTCTATGTTCAAGGCTTAGTCTTCAGCAGTGGAAGGAAGGTCTAGCAACTCTGGGAGGTAGGGCTACCTGGAGGAAGTAGGCATTTGTGACATGCCTTGCAAAGTGGACCTATTCTCTGCCT
This sequence comes from Phyllotis vaccarum, assembly GCA_033318265.1. Taxonomy (NCBI): domain Eukaryota; kingdom Metazoa; phylum Chordata; class Mammalia; order Rodentia; family Cricetidae; genus Phyllotis; species Phyllotis vaccarum. The sequence goes on along the minus strand of JARWLC010000001.1, from coordinate 54,446,770 downwards.
TTGTTCTTCCTTTGTCAATTTCCTTCCTACCAGGAGAAATATAGTCTCCCCCCACCCTCACCTGCTTCTGCTCTAGTGATGTTTTGTCTTTCAGATGCTCAAAGCCAACAAAGCCAAAGACCATGGACAGAAAAACTCACAACCAAAGCATGTCTTCTGTTCTGTAAGCTGTCCAGGTCAGGTATTTAGTCACATTTACAAAAATTGACTATGAAATCTATGTACTAGCATCTGGTACTTAATGCTGGGAATTGGATCTGAAAAGTCAGAAGTTCTGTACAAGAATCTTAATTCTTTTAATTCTTCTTCTGGGTTCTATGCTGAAATATTCTAATAAAAGATTGGATTTGTTTTAGCTCACAGTTCTAGGTTTGCGTCCATCATGATGGAAAAGTCACAGAAATGGGACCTTTGAGGGAGATGGTCCCTCATATAAATATTATACTATATATTATATATGCTATATTATATATATATATACACATCATTGTTGCTCATCCATATATTATCCATATTATATTCATAGTCAGCAGAGCAATAAATGCATTCATTCTAGTACTCAGTTTACTTTTTCAACTCTTATGAAATCTAGGATTTCCTGATTAGTCAATGGTGTCACCCCTACTGAGAAGATCTTCCCACTAATCAAGATAATGTCCCCATAGACATGCCCATAGGCCAACCTAATCTGAACAATCACTGATTGAGATTCCTTTTCCATAAGATTCTAGATTTTAGCAAGTAAACAATTAAAACTCATATTCACACTGAATATCTTAGCCTCCACTACTATGAAATAAAAAATGAAAAATAATAAATCCTTCAGCAAATTTTCCAAACGTAAAAATCCAGTATAGCTTCTTCCTTATCGTTAGTTTATAAAACATAAATTATTTTGTTTATTTTGAGACAGAATCTCACTGTGTATCTTTGGCTGTCTGGAACTCACTATGTAAGCCATGCTGGCTGGCTTCAAACTCATGAAATCTGCCTGCCTCTGCCTCCCAAATGCTGAGATTAAAGGTATATGCCACTATGCCCAGCTAAAAGCAATGACAAAAGACCTGAAAAATCACTGCCTACAGAGAAAGGTGGTAAGATCTTTGTAGGGGGACTATGTCGTTCCATTGTAAATAATTGTCCCACCCACTGCTTTAATAAAAAGTGCTGATTGGCCAAAGGCAGACAGAAAATGTGGACAGGGCTACCAGACTAAGAAAACTCTGTGGATAGGAAGAACAGAGCAGAATGCCAGAGAGAAGCCAGAAGAAACAGAAGACAACTATGTTGCTCTGAGAAAAGGTACCGAGCCACATAGCTGAACAAGATAAGAGTCATGGGTTAGATTAAGGGTACAGAGTTAGCAAGTTATACGCCTGGGCCTTAGGCTGATCAGCCTAAAACTATTGTAAGCATCTGTGAGTTTCTGTGGGTCTGTGGGTCTGTGGGCCTAAACCTTGAGGCTAGGCCAGAAAGTCCAGGCCAGAAACCTCCTACTACAGATCTTATTGCTGAAGACATCACGTAGTATGGTTGTAGAACACTGAAAAATCAAGTTGGACCTGAACCAGAATGTGCTAGCCCTAAAGTTTAGAAAAGTGTTCTATGTAGGCTTTTGGCAGAGAAAATTTATCAGCTGTCTACACAGATATATGCACTGCCAGCCACAGTGTTGACCTATTAGGCAACATATGCTCACTGGTACAATCATGGTATACTCTTTTGGCATAACCAACCAACTTCTGAATAGATTTGAAGTCTCCTCTATAAGAGTGAATACATGCTTGACAATTTAAAATTTATCAAAAGACCACTCCTCTAAAAATAAAAATAAATGGAGTTGGGTGGAGAAAATGTTGGTGAATCTAAAAGTAGAATATGGAACTTGGATATCAGCATTGTTCTATACTTGTATGGATTCTTTAAGATTTTAAAAATATATTTTGAGTTATCACAAAATACCAGAGTCCTGTTGTTGAGGAGCTTACAGGCCTGGGATGCAGTAGAGATAGATCTACCAATGTTTTGCCAAGTAAACATGTAATCAGCTGCTTTCTACATACTCATGTCTATACCAGTAGATTAGTGCCACTTTGAGTCTTGTCCTAAGAAGCTTTTTAATTAATACAAACTCATAATTTGTCAAAGTGTGCAAGGCATGCACAAAATGGGCTATAAATATTCCATCCTGTAGGGAGATTATGTTATTCCATTGTAATAATTTTCTCCGCCTATGATTTTAATAAAAAGTGCTTATTGGCCGAAGGCAGATAGGAAGTATGGGCGGGGCTACCTGACTAAGAAGACCCTAGGAACAGGAAGAACAGAGCAGAATGACAGAGAGAAGCTGGAAGAAGTAGAGGACAACTGCGCTGCTCTGAGAAAAGGTACCGAGCTGCATGGCTGAACAGGATAAGAGTCATGGGTTAGATTAAGGGTAAAGAGTTAGCAAGTTATATGCCTGGGCCTTAGGCTGATCAGCCTAAAAACTATTTTAAGCATCTGTGTGTCTCTGTGGGTCTGTGGGTCTGCAGGCCTAAATTGAGGCTAAGCCCGAAAGTCTGGGCCAGAAAACTCTCACTATACCATCCCAAGTGAAGAAGGGGCTCAGAGACCTTCCTGTGGAGCCATTGGTAATTAAAGCTAGCTGGAGATGGGAGAGACAATCCTCTGTCTTCAGTACTATAGCCACTTTTTAAGTTCTCCAAGCTCCAGAAAATAATTACCAACCCGTCTTTCTGTGAGCAACACCAAAGAAACCTAATTAAACTCACTGGGACCAAAAACAAACCAAACAAAACAAAACCCAGACACAGAAGTAAGAGGATTGATTGAGAGGAAGGGATTCTGAGAGTGGGAAGGGATAGGAGAGTAAAGCTAAGTGAATATGATAGAAATACAGTAACCCAGGTATGTCAAAATATGAAATGTTTTATTAAAAATAAATATATAGTAAAAAGGTAAAAATTAAAACCGTACTATGAAAAATACAGAGAAAAATTGTTAAAAATAACACACATACAAAGTAATGATTAAAATGCAAGACTATTCCATGATAAATTATATTTACCAAGAAAGATATAAACTTAAAACTTAAACATAAATAGAGGATTTAAATGCATATTTATTTAGTGTAGTATTCCAAGTGTCTTACAAGGGATCCTGATATTCTGTCCAGTTGTATACAGAATGTAATTTAAAGAGATTTTCATACTCTTTTGTGTAATGTGTTTAATTAAATTTGGGAGAAATTAACATTGCCCAGTAACAAATGGTAGGTATTTACTATTTGGGTAAAATATATATATTGAAAATGACGAGTAGTATTTATGTTTATTAGTACCACACCATAGTACTGGACCAATGCTGTGTTATACAAATTAGTAATACCAGTTAAAATTTCCTAAAATAGACAGTGTGTTACAGTCATAAAGATGGTTTTCCATGAGATAAAGAGTAAATAAAGACTATATGATTTTGGCAACTTTTCTGTCTCAAGCTATTTCAAAATAAAGCATTTATCTTTTAAGCCTTAACTAGGAAGGTTGGGTAGGACATTTGTACTTGCTGTTATTGTTCATACAGTGTTATGTTCATTGTATTCACAAAATTAGCTGGATATGATCTTTTGACACAGGCAGAAGTTTTGTGTTAGTGGTTACTAGAACACAGATTATCACGGTCTGGCCAAATTCCTCATATAGGAACCAAACTCCATAGGCAAGAAAGAACTAATAAAGCATTTATGCAGTTTAATAAATCAGACTGGTATAGTGAGTGAACTACAGATTTGTAGCTATAAAATGTGATGATCACATTCAAGTTTTTATAGACATGTGAAATAACTGATAGAGAAATTTACACAATTTGTGTTTTTATAATTTTCTTAAAGTGTTACATCACTAGCTGTATGTTGACATTTGTTTCAGTGAGCAAAGGAGACTAGAGAGAAGGCATCTAAATCTTTGGAGTGTATGAGATATATCAAGTACTGTGGCAGACCCTTCTGTCCTCTCATTAAATTTTCTTAATGACTGCAGGTCAAGTGTGATTGGCTTCACTTGAAAGCATTGAAATTTACTCAAGAGATCAAGCAACTTTTCAAAGGTATAATAATTACGTGAGGGCAGAGTGTGAACTCAGTATGCAGCGCCATTCAGCCCTGCTCTCCCACACATAAGGACATGATGATTCTGATTTTGAAACTAGCTCAAAGACTGTACATGTCTCCAGAGATAATTAATCTATCCTCTTAGCCAGGTAAAGAATTCTGTATTGATGACTATTTTCTAAGTTTTCTGTACTTTTGGGAATACTTGATCAGGTAGGAGCTAAATCCTAAATATCCTTGAGCACCTGGAATTTTCTGTTGTTTTCTCTATAACAAGCCTTCCCTCAAATAACAGAATCTTCTACTTCCTATGAAAACCACTTTATTTCAAGATGTTGGAGAGGCCACAGAGTCTCCTGGAGAAGTCATATCTAGTCACACTGCTGCATTTCACTGAAGTGCTACTCTGATGATTGTTTTTCCATTGAGTATCAGAACCTCCAACAGTGCTTTTTTTTAGATAAAAAAGATAGAAGTTCTATAAGAGTATCTAGAAAAACTTTCCCTATATATCACTATAGCCACACAGTGTATATTCTCAGATTGAAGCCTCATGTTTGATATGCAGAATCTAAGCCATGGCACAGTATTATAAATAAATGGGCTACAAGGTCTATTTGAGGAAACATTTTAGGTGATGTATCTGGAAATATGTCACCTAAAATGGAAAAATAGCAATATATAAGGTGACTAAGTAATGAATAAAAAAATATGCTGAATGAATTTTAAGGGCACTGGCCCCTGAGAAGTAGTGAGTTCCTAAGAACCAGAATACCTCCATGCTTGTTCATCCCCTGGGAACTAAAGCAAGACAGCAAGCAAGTGGAGTTTCAGTGCAAGTTCTTTTCAAGGTGGGCTCCTGAAGTTATAAGTCCATTCTACAGTTGTTTCCTGGGCTCATAACGGAGGCACATCACTTGACATTTACTGAATAATACATTTGCCAGAAGAAAATGCGTACACTGTTTGATATGATCCCATTTTATACAGCATCATCTAACCATTTTTCCTATCAATTATAGATGGAGAAGCAATTTGACTTTACAGGACTGGGCACTGAAACTGTTATGTTTCCTGTCCACAATGTCTAAGCCAATGTTAAAATCCAAAAACATACTGGCTTTTTTACTGGGCGTCATGATGTCTAATGACAATATTGCTTCTGCCCAAAATTAAATCCAGTTTTTAACAGAAAAGCAAGTGAAGGTTATTTAGAATTGTATCAACGAGATTCACAAGTCTTAATGTTGTCGTATGAGGTTTCTGTCCTGGACTTTCGGACCTAGCCTCAAGGTTTAGGCTCGCAGGCCCACAGACCCACAGAGACACACAGATGCTTACAATAGTTTTAGGCTGATTGGCCCAAGGCCCAGGCATATCTTTACCCTTAATCTCACCCATGACTCTTATCATCCTGTTCAGCCATATGGCTCAGTACCTTTTCTCAGAGCAGCATAGTTGTCCTCTGTTTCTTCTGGCTTCTTTCTGGCATTCTGCTCTGTTCTTCCTGTTACTAGAGTCTTCTAGTCTGGTAGCCCTGTGCACACTTCCTGTCTGCCTTTGGCCAGTCAGTGCTTTTTATTAAATTCATAGGCGGGGACAATTATTTACAATGGAGCAACATAGTCCCCCTACATAATGTCATCTTTAATGACAGTAGAGGCTGATAATATGTATACATTTATGCATGACATGTTAACAATTTGAATTTCAGACTAAGTCATGAATAGTGAGTCATGAGCTATTTTAACAATTTACTAAGTTTATGCATTACATTCCATATTGTCAGACAACATAGTAGAAAATGGGTTTATTATAATTAATTACGTTGTCTTTAGTGATAGAGTCTGGATCTGCTACTGCAGAAGGTCAGGGACCACTGATGTGGCAATACATGATGCTGTGGAAAAGCTTTTGGGATTGTTTTAAGAAAAGAGTTATAATCATTTTCAAGGGAGAGCTAGAGAAAGCTTGGGGTGGAATGCTTTAGCATAGCACTGAAATGTTCTCCCCAAAGCCCATGTATTAAAGACTGAATCTGGTGGTGGTATTTTGGGAAAGTTATGGAACTTTCAGGAGATGGAGACCAATGGGAGGTCTACAGGTCATGGGGTGCTCTTGAGAGGGATCATGAAGCTTGTATCATCTTTAAATTAGTTAACCATTCTTTTAAGTCTTCTGCTTCAAGATGGTGAAGGACATGGCAAAGCTAGTGTGTTCCATAAGTGTGTGGCCTCCTGCCACATTTCCTTAGATGTGATGTGGGTTTCCTGGTCAGGAGCAATGCTTCGTGTAGTATCATTGTGGTGGATAAAAAAATGACAGAGTTGTCAGCCCATGGATAGTAGTTTTGGGAGAAGAATTATATGCAGAAAAAGCAAATTCATAACCAGAATTTATATCTATTTTAGTAAGAACAGAATGTTACTCTTTCCATGAAGGAAGTGCAGGAAATGGAGGCACAGTCAAAGTTCAATGTTCATATCTGCTGCTGGCTGATTTGACACTCAGGAAGAGCTGTAGATAGGTCAGTCTCAGTAAGTGGAAGGCTATATTAGTATGCCTATGCATGACTTCCATCTGAGCCGTGGTGACCCAATGGCCGGGAAAAGAAATTGACAGCCCAAGTAATAATGTACTTGATTATTAACTTCTCCCTCTTTTGAAGTCACCTTTTAATGAGTATTTACATGGGACACAAGTATTTTCATGCCCTTTGCTCATTTGCAGTGATATATTCACACATTCACCAAATGCCTTTCTGACTAATTTTATAATCATGCTCTTTACAAATCTGACCATTCAGCCAAACTACTGACAACAGCCTATGAATCAGTATATAGTTGCACAGCTGTCCATTTGTCCTTCCAAGAAAAATGTGCAATCCTGTGTACTGCCTAAAGATCTGCTCACTGTGAAGATTTTCCTCCTTCGGTGTTCTTCCTGGCTGTCCCAGAAGGGGACAAGGCTGCAGCTGGTTCATTTCTGAATGGAGCATCTGTAGTTTACATAATCATCTGGAAACTAGTCCCTAGTTTTCCCTTTCTCGACCAAGTAAGCACAGGGCACAACCCAGAAGACTATATGTGGACTGCAGAGAAGGGGGGGAAGGAGAAGGTATTGTAGCAGGGATAGACATTATGGTTGTTTGAATGAAATGGCCCCCTTAGACCCATAGGGAGGGTTATTATTGGAGATGTAGCCTTGTTGGAGGAAATGTGTCTCCAGTGCTGGGCTTTGAGATTTCAGAAGCTCAAGCAAGGTCAGGTGGCTCATTTTCATCCTGCTGCCTGTCATTGTAGATGTAGAACTCTCAGCTACCTCTCCAGGACCATGTTCGCCTGCTTGGCACCAGGATGATAATGAACTTAACCTCTGAACTGTAAGCCAGCCCCAATGAAAGAGTTGCCATGGTCATGCTGTCTATTCATAGCAATAGAAACCCTAAGACAGGATGATACAATTCCTCTACTTACAAGAATTGATTTCCCTTGAGAAAGACAACTACACAAAGAAAGGAAGGCACGTTTATTAGTAGATATGGACAAAAAATGACTGAAATGAAGAAAATAGAAGTTTGTGGGAAAGATAATCTGGTGGCATGTTGAAATTCTTTCCTAACTAAAACTTTACCACACTGATTACAAAATTCCAGCAGTGTAGATAAAAGCTTAGAGCAGTGACAAACAGAACTTTGGGGGAAGAAATTATCAAAACCAAGAAAAATAATAAATAAAGGTTAGATGAATTTGATAGGCATTATAATCAAGAAAGTCAAATAGATTTTTGGATTAGAAGTCCACCATTCTGTCATGAGCATTCCATTTAGTTATCACACTGAGCACTTAAGTCTGCATGAGGTCCTATCCCATAAGAGAACAGAGAATGATTTGAATGTAAGGAATATTACACACATTATGATTTGAATCTGTAAAACTCCAAAGGCTCAAGTGCTAAAGGCTTGGTCCCCAGCTAATATGGCTGTAGGGAGGTGATTGTATACAAGGTTGCTCACATCATTAAGTGTACAACAGGTTTCTGAATTCACAGCTGAATAGGCTACTAGGAAGTAGGTCCTTGCCCCTTCTGTTCTTTCTCTTTACTTCCTGAAGGCCTTATCACAGCCTCTAAGAAATGAACCAATGATCATGTACAGACATCTAAACCAAAGACCGTATATGGATCATCTGAATGATGAGTCAGAGGGAACCCTTTCAATTTAAACAAGGCTTTATGGCAAAAGAACACCAACACAGGAAGAGTATTATCTTCATTATATATAAATATGTCATTTAGATACTAAAATCTGTGGTTCCTGCTCTCCAACAGCCCCTCTCCCTCACACACTTTTGATAATAGCACTGTTGTTTTTCCTTAGGGAAACGCCTCTACATGGTTTTCACTGGCAATGTTTTGATGGATAAATTCTTCTCTGGAGGAGTTTTAATATTTGCAGATAATGACAAGAAGAGGTAAGGATGGAACTAAACAATCAAAGCTTTGCCTCCTGCTGTGAGTAGACCATGATTTTTCCAGTGAGACCAATGAAACACAGGAGCTAGCATTTACCAGGGTCACAAAAAGAGACAAGTGCGTTCTTTTCCAGAGGTTGTAATGACATTCATGTGAGCCTACAGATGACTGTAGTACGATTGTAAAGTCAATAGTGGAGGAAAGAGAATGAATTACCCTCCTGGGTCAAGCCTTACATGGAGAAGTATTATTGGGCTGATCTCTCTGACTCTTTACTCAGTCAGAAGTATTCCTGACTGATAGCCCCAACTACTTGTGATTAGACAGACATATGTATTAGAAAGTCGGTAAAATTTTATATATTAAAATGACATGCACTACAGGAATGTAATACAGTTTACTGGCAGCAATTTTTCAAGGCATTTAAATCTTGGTTATAAAATAGCTGCAGCTTTTGATTTAGGGCAAGCAGTCTTAGGAGAGACGCTTGCATTGTGTGAAAATTCTCAATAATGTTTAAATAACTCCATTTGATTAAGTGGTATATAATAGCTGATACTCAGGATAATGTGTGTTCATACTTCTTAACCTTGAACAAAAGCCCGAACCATTTGTAGAAGGAGAATACAGTGTGAAGAGTCGGTGAAGTTTAACTTTTCTGCTCATACAGATGGAATCATCTTCCTTTTTCTTTCTAATGCTATCTTTGTTGGTATTTCCCTGCCACTCCTCGCCTACACAACAACATTTCTCCAGCTTGAGGGACCACACTAGCCACATGGACAGCTATTGGAAGCTAACTCCTTGTCATCTGCACAGAATGAATATTTATTTAGCTTATAGCCTTCATTTGTTGTAAAGAGAATCCTGAATGAAGACTTAATGCTCCACTAGGAAGCTTTCCTTCTCCATCCCTCCTCTCTCCTCCCCTCCCCTCCCCTCCCCTTCCCCTTCTCTACTTCTTCATTTCCCTCCCATTCTGCTCCTCTCCCCTCCACTCCTCTTCTTTTTCCTTCTTCCCTCTCCTTTCCCTTTCCGTGTGTGTGTGTGTGTGTGTGTGTGTGTGTGTGTGTGTGTGTGTGTGTGTGTGTGTGTAAGAGAGGTGTATGCATGTTTGAATGCATGAATGTGTTTATGTGACTATAGGTTCGCGTGTGTGCCTGAGTATATGAGCATGCGTAAGTTGAATGTTGAAGTTGAGTGTTTGCCTTTCTCTACAGCTCTCCACTGTATTTATCGAGACAGGGTATCTTGATTTAACTCAGAGCTCACCAGTTGTCTAGTTTTACTAGACAGCTTGCTCAGGGGATGAGAGAGAGAATAAGAGACAGGTAGACAGACAGACAGAGACAAAAATAGAAAAATCAAGAACCTGGTGTGCACCAATCAATAATTATTTTCAGGAAATAGACTATTCAAAAACAGCTGCAAGATAGCTCTTTATGATTATCCTTTGGATCACACTTCTAATTAGATTTCCAGATGGAGTTAACCACTATTCTAAGAATGGTTATAGATGTATATGGTCAGTCCATTAAGACCTAACCATTGTTTTAGCTTTTACAGGATCCCAAAGAGATGCCATCGCCCTTAAGTCAGCAGGAAGCAACCTTATGACAGACTACGCCCCCTTTCCCAATAAGTTTTTTGCTCTGAGGGTTGTGGGTAATTATTATTCTAATAGAATAGTTATAAGTTAAAACTGAGTGAAGGACAGAACTATAATATAGCATCAAAGATCTCTTTTGAACAAGGGAGGGGGATAGATAGGATAGATAAAGGTAGACTGTGCTACCTACCTATACACCATTCTAGCTGAATGTATGGGCTAAGCTAAAGACAATTTGCACTGGCATAGATATTTGTATATTAATACAAATGTGAAATCATTTTATATATTTAATTGTGATAATTTGTACATTGGTACAAAGTTTAATTTGAGATTGCTTTATATAACCAAAGCAACTTGTACTTTGATATAAATCTGAATCTGTAACTATTATGTAAAACTGAATCTGAAATTGCTATATTTTATGTATGCTTCTACCTCTGTTTAAAATATTTGCACATCATTGTCATGTATACTATGCAATTACTACCTTCATTTAACTATACTAGATATAATGTATGATTGCACTAGTTATGATATATGCACAAGATGTTTTATATACCTCTGTTTAGATGATATATATGTATTTACATGTCTAAAATGCTGTGGCCACTTTACATGGTAATATACCCCTGGCTAATGTTTGATAGTCCTACTAAAAGCCATTGTTCAGGGATTGTACACCCCTTATATAGGTATTCTAATGTTTAGTACAGGGTTTATTCCTTAAGACGATAAGAACTGCAGTCAACATTACTTAAGGTATCATATCCCAGTCATATCAGATACAGATTAGAATATCATAGATAGACAGGAATCTTTAACCATTTCATAGACCCAGAGAATATGGCATTTAACATTTGAAATTCAGCCACGAGAGACACGACGACTCCTGGTGTCACTGCTCCTTTCCCGAGATGGTGTTGAGCATCGAGGATACTCCATTGGAGTTTGTCCTTTTGGCAGAGAAATGGCCGGTTGAGTAAGGAACTATCCTTACCTTGATTGCTGACAGTACACACATGGTGTCAAGCTAGATGAACAAGTTGATGGATAGAGACTGACAAAACCTGCCTAGACAGGATAAGACAGTCCCTCCAAAACTGCCCTGCTTGTGAAAAGATCTGTCAGATACCATAGACCTATAGCCAATATGATAGATGCTCCAATGGCGCACAAAACCAGAGGTGATTGTCCAGGTAGCTGTGTTGCTGTCCTCTCCCAAATTTTAGAAGCCACTACTTCCATGTACTTCCTTCTCAAGTCTTAAAGGGGTTGAAGAATAGGTATTTGAGGTTACTACCTCATAATAATTCCTATTGTACGTAGTCTTAGTTTAGAACCTTCTTGTTAGACAAAAGGGGGAGATGTAGTGGGATTCAGGTGTCAGCTGATGGGATCCTAAGATGCTTATCCAGGGTCCCGAGCTCCTGGAGGGGGTGTGGTCAACCCCATTGAGAGGGGGCTTCTGGGACACGAGGCCGCTTCCTGGTTCCTGGCTGCTAGAGAGACAAAATCAAAATCCATTGTCCGTCCATCGCTCGTCCATCGTTCCGACTCCAGTCCCTGTTCAGGTGTTACTATAAACTGTTACCTGTACCGTGAGTGTTAGTTTATATTTTAATAAATATCTATCCTGCACTGGTGCCTTCTAAGTAAACTTTGCCTACAGGGGATCTCTTGTCTCTGCCTTCTGAGTGCTGGCACAACATGTAGTAGCCATGCAGTGTGGACAGTTACATGAGTTCTTGGTATACAAATTTCAGTCTTTATCCACTAAGCCATCTCACCAAACCCTGAGAAAGACTATTAATATTAAATAATTATAAAATAAATTATTAATTAGTTAAAGTTTATGAAATTAAAGAAGGTAAGAACATACATTATTTAAGGCGTTAGGTTAAACCACTGAGAAATGAAGGCTTATGTTACCTTCCAGGTAATCTTTGCAAATTCTTTTGAGAGCCCTCATGGACTAAGAGCATCATCCTCAAGACAGCTCCAGTTTGTCTTTGGAAGAAGAGCAAGATCCACTATTTGGAGCAGAAGAAATGATAGAGGATGAGTCTGTCAAGGGGTCCAGAATTCAGGCAATGCTGCCTAGTGGGTAGAATAATTTTTAAATTCAATCCTAAAGGCTATTTTCAATAATCTGGTCACTCAACATTAATGACCACCAAGATCACAAGGGCAACAATCCTAAACTATGTGGGTCTTGATGGTATCAGATAATCATATGTGTCTTAAATTTCTAAACAATTGAGTCTATATGATTTTGTTTTGCATCTGTCAATAATAAAAATACAAAGGACCAATGGGCATGTAGACTGACACAAAAGAGGTAAATAACTAAAAATCCACACTGTGAGAAATGCCATGAGAAAAAAATGGCATTGTTTCTACAACAAATCAATCTCCTAGTTTCAAGAAGTAAAGGGGATGGGGGAGATTGGAGTGGCTGTAATTGACAGAGAGGCTGCATTTAATAATTTCAATAGATATACTCACAAGTTTTAAAATATGAACTTTAATTTGGTTTTAATTCAGACAAGCTCCAATAGTCATGGATTAAAATCAGAAAAAATAGAATGCTGACTAGATTCATACCAGTAGGAAGCTGGCTAATGTTTTACAAGGGTGTTAGTTCTAGGGTTCAGCTTTTAAACATATATTCTATCTTTTATACGTAGGCAACTACATAATCATTAATGGGACAATGAAATCTGTGACCCCACTTCCAAAAGACCCTGGGAGAGCCTGGGAGGGAGCAGGATAGAGATGATGCCATCCTGGTTCTGCTAATGGGATGATGTAAGGTAAGTAAGTTATGGGCACTGACAATTTTATTATACTCTTCTTTGTATGATTTCATAAATTTGAAATTTTCCAAAATAAATCCCCAAATTTAAAAATAGAAACAATTGCTTTTCTACTTTGCCCCCCCCCCCTTTTTTTTGGTTTCTCTTCCATGTGTTCCATGAAACGGAGGCTAGAATGAATTAAACAAATTACCCGAAGAATTCGTATTTCCAACTTGTTGTTCATTCCTGGGCAGAAGATCATTCATCTCCTAACTGCATGAACTACCTGGGCGTGTCCTTGTGTAAGAAGACTCTTCTCCATGACTTCCAAGAGTACAGAGACTGGTGTGAATACAGAACTCCACATCAAACACATGCTATTTTAAAATTTTCACTGAATACTTAATCTGTGTATTGAAATAGTTTTGATTGACTAACTATAAATAGTAGGATAATCCTATTCTCTACCCTAATCATGACAAAACAGTAGCCATAAAATAATTGAAGTCACATCTGACTATTTTTTATCATGCAGACAGATTTTATTCTGAGTTAAGATTATAAAAGATAAATAAAATTCACTTCAAATAAGAAGTATAAAGAACCACTGAAGTATTTCCCTCAGAAAATTTGCTATTTGTAGTTTAATACATATCCCTTTAGAATTGTTTACTATTTTCTGTGCATTTATATATTTTTAAAAGTCACAGAAATGAAGCACCATGTATATATGTTTTCCCTGTGGGGAGCTTTCTTCTTTAACAATGTTCTTTAGCATAGTATTTTCTTTAAGCTTGTAGCTGTTACCCAACTATTAGTGCAGCTACAACAGAATTGCTCCCCATTACTGACAGGCATTCAGGTTGCTTCCTGTGTGTGCACCTGTGGAGGTGCACATCCTGATCACATGGCTTTATTGGCTTGTGAAAAGGTTTCTACTGGATGACGTCACAGGGTTCCTCAAAGTGGAATTGCTGGGGCAATGACTTTGTCACTTTGTCCAGTTCTGTTCAGCTGTTCTTTTAAAGCTTGGACAAATCACTTGTCAATAAGCAGTATGCCTCAAGGCCAGTTCCCACATCTGAGTCACTATCAATCTGTTTAGCTCAATGTTATGTATAAAGCAGTAATTCCTTACTCGCTAGTTTCTGGTCAGTTACGATGTCATTTACAACCTTATATAAGCACCATCTGTGTTCCTTTCTTCTATCTCACTCTATTTGTGTATTTATGACATTTTTTTCAAAGCATGCAGAACAGCTATCCCCTTTCTGCTACATTAGCCATTGGTCTTTATTTAATTTTGACTGTATCTTTTTGACTGACAACATTTGGGTTTCATTTGGTTTGGCTTTGGATTTTCAAGATAGGCTTTATCTATATATCCCTGAATTTCCTGAAACTTGCTCTGTAGACTTAGATTTCCTAATCTTGCTCTAAGAATATATAGCTCAGGCCTACTTGTTACTGCCTGCTCAGTGCTGGGACTAAAGATAAGTACCACAAAGCCTGAAGCACGTTTTGGTTTTTAAAATACATTTATTTATTTTACACCTCATCTGCAGCCTCCTACCCCTAACCCCCCACAATTTTTGTTTTTGTATTTTTGTTAGCCCAGGGCCTATAGTGATGTCTCCTCTTCATAAGGTTTTCTTGCATGGTGAAATTTAAAAATATAAATTGATTTCTTCTGGTAGTATTATAGACTTCTTTTGTACATTTGACCTATAAATAGTGTTATTACCAGAATGCCTTATAATTCTGATATATGTTATTGGCCCATATTGTTTGTACCTGACAATAACATAAATTCTGCTGGTAATTTCCTAAGGCTTGGTATTTGTTTATATTATGCATACCTCTTTCTCTTTTAAATTTACAATCTAAATCCCCGCTAACATTATATACAGGCACTTAGAGTTCATTAAATTTAGAGTCATTTAAAGTTTTGATGTTAAGTTATAGGTAAATAATTAAAGAACATTTATTTACTTGGGATTTCATTTATCATTTTCAATAAATTCAATAGTTTTCTGTCAACTATTAGAGTTCTTATCATGCTAAATTCTAGTGATGGGACAAGCAAATGTAGAAATTTGAATATCTTCTCATATTGCAAAGCGAAGGAGTTCTTAAATGATGCTACAGTTAGGTCCGAAATGGCTTGTGAGCCGGGCACATTAGATTCATCAGCTGAACTGAAGAGTAAGGGGTTCTAATAAAGATTGTACCTGCCATAGCTTGATACAAGGCTATGTTTAACACTCTACACTTCTAGTCTAAGCAATCAACACTGAAAGTAAATCACTTGCCAAGTTAGGAGATTGCAAAAAATACCTTATTATTTGAAAAATTAATAAATAAAGGAAAAAAATCTAGTATATCTATTACTGTCTCAGTAAACCATACTCTGGGTAACATAGTTTGAATAAATGACTATTCCCTTGCATGGAAACATCTCTGATTTTAAACAAGGAAGCATTATCATTTTGAAACAATTAATTGAATGCACCTGGACAATTATAATCAATGGTTTTGATGTGTCATAACTTCCCAGCTGTGTCTGTAAGGCCAAGTACCGAAGTTCACTTATTATAAATGACTCTAGTCAAATCACTGTGTTAAGGTACTAACATCCAAGAGATACAAGTGATGGCAGAATCTGAGTAAAAATCAGATTATATGGCACTGAACAGATCAAACTCCATTCTTCCTCCAGCAACTAAAAACAAAATAGGTATAAAGGCCAGAAAGTAAAGTGTAAGTATTTTATTAAACATCCAAAAGGCTCATTTTGGTTCCTAATTCAAAAAATGAATAAGCACACTGGTCTTGGCAGTTAAATGTGGATTGATTATCTATATAATACTGTGCTTTACCAAAGGGGCAAATTTTATTCTCAGAGAATTTCTATATTTTCCTATTCTTTTATGTATTTTGGTGCTAAATCATGTGATATTTAGTTATAATAAGTAGTACAGGTATTGTTACAATTTACTTGTTGAATTTTGTTTTTTATTCCAACAATAAATTTATATTCCACAAGCAGATCTTAGATATTCTATACATTTAAGATATCCTAAAAATTCACCGAGTTAGACATGACAGGGCAGGCCTATGTTCAAACGATTATAAAGTTAAGGAGGGGATTGGAAGTTCAAGGTCGTCCTTGGCTAGCAAGCAAGTTCCAGACCAGCTTGGTTTATACAAGAGCCTATCTCAAAAGAAAAACAAACCAAATAATTAGTGTTTCATGGACATAGGAACTTTCAGAAGTTTCTTTTAGGACATTATTTTTACGTGTTTTAATGTTTCCTCTTCACTTCCTTCTTCCATTCAGATGGTAGCAGTTCTGCTGACTGAATTTGGTGGGTCACCATACTGATGTCCCCTAAATATTTACTGTTCTTGTTTATCTATGCAGTTTGCAATAGCAAGGGTCCTTCCAGGAAGTCTCATGAATGGAAGTTAGCTAGGTGAGATGTGGGTGGGCTTGACAGGAAGGAGCAATGAAAAAATCTCAGAAGCAGAGTGGAAATCACAGCCATTTGTCAAGTCAAAACAATCTAGTTAAAGGACTGTGGTTGTAACAAGCTAGGGTGCAGGATAGAAATGGAAGGCTTTATGTATCACACTGGGAATGTGAGTTCACAGTACATTTGTGGTTTATGAAGATCTTTTCAGGGAAGTGCATAGCATGGAAACATGAATAATTTCTTTAACAAAGTAAGCATAGGAAATCTGAGTTTTGTTTGCTATATGGTTCCGCATTGTTCTAGTTTGCTTTTCTATTATTATGATAAGCACCATAACTAAAGCAACTTAGGGAGAGAGGAGATGTTGTGATCAAAGCCCCACTGAAGGTAATCAAGGCAGGAACTCAAGCCGGAGCAAAGCCAGGAACCATGAAGAAATCTGCTTACATGGTTACCTAACCTCTGCCTTGCTAACATTTACACAACCCAGGCCCTCCTGCATGGGGATGGCACCGCCCACAGTGGTCTGGGCCTTCCCGTGCCAATTTGCAATAGAAAATGAGCCACAGAGATGCTCATAGGCCAGCCTGATGGGAGAAAATTTTTCAGTCTAAGGTCAGTGTTCACTGGGAATGTCAAACGCATACATTATAAGCTTTGTAGGATGCATTATATTGCCATGCCTTCCAAGTTTCAGTATAGCAGGTAATACCCACCCAATGGCTTAGTGTAACATTTAGTATTATTACACTGCACTTACCAAAATAATTTGGTAAATAGTCAAAGAATGGTAACTTTTATGGTGATAACTTGTTTGGACATTTTGAGTAATAGTCAAAGAATGGTAACTTTTATGTATGGTGACAATATGGTGATAACTTGTTTGGACATTTTGAGTAGAGTTGCAGGTTATTAAAAGTCATACAGTTGGCACTGGAATTTCGACTGTATGTTAGAACACACCAAAATATCCTGTGTTTTCTTGACTACTTCAGGTCATGCTTAGTTCTGGACCATAATATATAAGTGATGGAAGTCTATATCATAAAGAATATGTTAAAAGACTGTGGACTGCAATATGTTTTATAGAGTCTAACCTGTTGAGTTTCAGTTTATTTGGTATGGCAGAACGTTTGATTTTAGTAATATTCAAATGGCCCAAATGTGACATAGTAGAATGGAGATAGGGACATAGCCATGCTTTGAAGAGAGAGGTGACATCTTTAGACTCAACATTCAGAATGTAAGGAACTATAAAGACAGCAGGTGACAAAGCTGTAACAGTCCCCTGTAAATCACCCAAATGATAAATTTTTAGGAGTTTGAAAGTAGGCTCAGCAGAAAGAGCACTGGATGCTCTCCCAGAGGACCCAGGTTCAATTCCCAACACCCACGTGGTAGCTTACGACCTCTGTCATTCCAAAGGACCTGATGTTCTTTTAGGGCTCCTAAGGCACGGGCACATATGTGGTTCACAGACATAAATGCAGGCAAATCATCCATCTCCATTAAACAAACACATCAACAAGAATGAAACAAAAGGAAAGAGAAACACCGATTAAATCAAACAGAATACACGATAGTTACCATGTAAGGTGTGAAAAGTAAATGGTTAGGGTGTGTGTGTGTGTGTGTGTGTGTGTGTGTGTGTGTGTGTGTGTGTGATGGGCCTACATCTTCATCTTTGCTGGATATTAAAGATGACGAGAAAAGATGGAATTTGAGACAAGAGAAGAAGGAGTAAGATTTTGGCAGATGATTACAGATGATGTAATGAAGGATAAGGCTCAAGCCAAGGAAGAGCTGGGTGAGGAACCAGCACTAAGGAAGCCTCACAGCTGAGTTTGCCCAGTTCCCACTAAATATAGTCAAGGGGTTCTTAGATTTGGGTTTTGCTTTCAAACTCCCTGAAGCACTAGTTATAAAGGAAAGGATTTTTTTTTTTTTGGTTTCCTGTAAAATTTTAAAATACTTTTAAGAGGTACTTTCACAAATATAGAAGTAACGTTTTTGTTTCTATTATAGAAAGGCTTTTTGACAAAAATTTATAATTCAAGCTTTCCTATTATCACGTGTTTAGCACTTTTCCATAAATGGATACATCACTAATCTTCAAGTCCTGACATCTGTTGGGTTTTCCTGGCACTTTCAGCAAATAATAGTTTTTAGGACTCTCCTTAGACTCTGAGTCATAAAAGAAAGATTTCCAGGATGTGTTAATTAATGACTTCCAATGGAAATGGAGAAGGCGGTTGTGGGCGAGTGATTGATATTTACATCCTGTGGTAGTTGAGCTCAATTATACCATTGAAGCCTAGAACAATGAAGTGCTTTGAAGAGCAACTTCTCATAGTCTTCAATATTCTGTGTCTACTTATTCTGGAGAACTGTAGGCTGCTTAGAGTCTTTGAATGAAAACGCCTTTGTATGTGAAGGTGAGAAATCTGCCTTCTTGGTCTCTTATTTGTGATGATGCCTTGTCATGAACAGCTACCACCACAGAGTTTACACAGCAGCTCTTTAACTTCTGATTAGTTTGTTACCGTGGAAACATGAGTTCACATGGAAATACCACTTTGGGTTTTAAAAATGGTTTATCTCAATCTCTGTTTGGCATGGTTCCTTGAGTCATATGTATGGGGTCCTCTGGAACAAGTGTCATAATATGGGCTATAGTATGAAGTCTGTTTCCATTTTCCATAGAAACCCTTTGTACCAACATTTTCTGCCTTACAAAATAGAAATGACTTATGCTATTTCCTATAATTAGGAAATCAATGGGAACTATATAAGTAAAATCTTTCAAGCCACCAACTTGCAAATTCAATCAAAGGCAAAAAAGTATGTGCTTTCCATCTGACACTGGACAGTTACGCCTAGCTGCTTAGTTTAGAAATCACAGCGGGAAGTTAGAGCCACATTCCAGTCTGTCAGGAAGGTATGAAGTGCTGGGTCTCTGGCTATGCCATTTATGCATCATTAGGCTAGCATTCCCAAATACCAAGACTGTAATTCTCATTTACATTTTCTGATCTAAGTTTCAGATGCAAAAACAAATTGTTTTGGAGCTGGAGAGAAGGGTCCCTCTGACTTTTGGGTTATTTTTAAAATCATCTTGATTCTTCAAGGCATACTTTTTCAGTGAGTAAAGGTCCTGTTTAAGATGGTGTGATAATCTTAATTCATTATTGATTTTACCTGAGTAGCATTATGCTAGTGTGCATTTTTAATTAATTAATTCATCATCCATATTTATTCTAGGAGCTAAGAGTCAATAAGGAAGTGAATAAGAATTCTGGTCTTTGGTTTTCAGAAATTTAAAGCCTTATGAATTAATAATACCATTGCATCTAGGGAAATTTTTAATTTCTCAGTATTAGGAGTTTGTACCTACAACTGAGTATATTCGTCAACTTGGCGGGGTGAAATTGACTGATTTGTGGCACAGTCTCACTGTCCATAGTAGATTGGACTAGACTTCAAGAACTCCCTGTTTCAGCTTCTGGGATGTTAGCACACATGTCTGTACCATCATGCCGAGTTGTTGAAAGAACTTTTGTTAGTTAAGAAGATGCCAGATATTAAATTGCTAATACAGAGAAAAAACAAATCTCTTCTCCAATAGAATGCTGTTTCAGAAATAAGCTTTATTATTTTCTATAGCCAAACTTAGTGTCAATCTCAAATTTCTCTTTCTCCTAGTAGTGAGAAATCTCATCATGAAAATTTAATATAAACTTAGTTGGTGTTCAGTGTTCAATTGGTTAAAGTCTTCTGTGTCACATCCCCAAAGGTGTTTCATTTTCTTGGGCCATTCACAGTAACAAGAGCTCAGGTCCAAGACTTGCTATGATTATTGAAAGTAATAGTCCATTTCCAATGAGCTCCATTCTCTTTCCCTTGGAACACAACTTATTTTTCTTGCTGGAAGGCTGTGCTTCTCATTCTTTCTAATGTTGTGACCCTTTAATACAGACCTTCATGCTGTCATTACCCCCAACCACAAAGTTATCTCTTTGCTGCTTCACAAGTATAAATTTACCGTTGTCAAGAATTATAACATAATGTAAATCTCTGATATATAGGCAAGGTGGGGTCATGACCTACAGGTTGGGAACCACTGCTATAAGAAATTCTCCAAGCTTATATATAGTGTACCATTTGCCTGTGTTGAAGGTGCATTCATTGGTAGTCAAGACAGGGACAATTTCAAATAGTTAACAGCATTATTTTGGATTAGAAGTTGTGGCTACCACCAAGCAGACATTTCTTAACAGTTACTCAATAAGTTGGCATTTAGTAAATACTTGTTTGGGGCACTATGGATAAATTTACACAAAATTTCCTATATTTACTATATACTCTACATACATTGAGAGTCAAGTTTTCTGTCTTCCTTCCTTCTTTTTTTCTAAAAATAAATGTAAGAGAATCAGGTACAGTGGCTGCTGGGAGACACATTCTTATGAAACATTCTGTTAGATGCCCAATAATGTTTGAGTAGTTGAATGTATGTTTTATCTTCTAATCACAGCACTGGCTTCTAATATACACCCCCAGGTTGTTGTGGTTTGTATATCGAAGATACAGAGGATTGTTTTCCCTGGAGATACTAATAGTTCCAATGAATTTTGAAATTAAGATTGCTGCCTGAAAACTTCAGGCTACAAATGCCATTTAATAGAAGGCAGATGGATTGGAGATTAAGGCAATGACATCAGTGATTTAGTTTGATCTCACATGGAAAGAAGTTTGACGCAACACTCTAGGGACATAAAAGGATCTATTTCTACCCAAGAGATCTCTGGCATATACACATCCATTAATGAAATAAGAAGTACTGTGGAGGCATGACTCCCAGAACTTAAATAAAAGTTGTAGCCACTTTCAGGATGACCAGCAACTGCAGCCCTTCTTCTAAGCAAGGATCCCATAGCCATAACCTGTGAGCCAGCTTGAGGTAGGCTCTCTGTGCTCTCTCTCTCTCTGCTCCATTCTGCTACCTCAGCGCTATTGCCACCTCCCTCAAACAGCATCCCCTCCTCCAGCCAAACCCCCTTTCTCTGGGACATGTAGTCCACCCCAGCTCTACCGTCTACCAAGGACTCTGTAGCCACCACATTTGAAGCAGACCCAGGTAGGATCTCTGTTCTCTCTCTCCTCTTCTCCACTTCAGTCAATCTTACCACACTCAACCCCAGGTCTTGCAGAGACCTAATATTATCTCGTGTCCAGGGCCAGGCCGGTGAATTTCATCTCTCTGTTTCACCCACACCATCCTCCCATACCCAGACATAGCCAGGAATTGCACATGTTCCCTGCAGTTCTGATCTTCTCAGTCTTGCCTGCTCTGTTTCTCGTCCCCAGGCTTGGCCTCATTCCTGTGTGCCAGCGCAGCCTGATGTGCCATTCTGACTCTAGACCACTCCCACCAAATCCAACCTACAGGCACAGTTGTGGTTATACAGCCTATGCCTAGGTGTTGTCTGGTGAGTCTGAACTCTAGCCTATTTAAACCCTCCTTAATCCTCAGAGATAGCCATGTTTATAATCATGCGTGCTGGTTCATCCTGATACTCATAGCCTATGTATACGATATCTAATGTCTGCATGGTACCAGGGACGTACATCTGTGCTAGTATCCAGCCTGGCGATTTCCTGGAACCTCTCTACCCCTGCTGTCCCCAACGCTCAAGCCTTGCTGCAAAGACTGTATATTGGCTTAATGAAAGGGAATTTAGTACATTACCTCACACATGTAGCCAATGAAAGAAGTCCACAAGCCTAGATCTCATAAAACAAAGTATAGAGAAAAATCCAAGACAGTATATCTCCCTCTGAAACCCCCAAATCCTGTTGAAATGTTCTTCAGTAAGAATTACCTAGATGGATTCTACGTCACAGAATTTGAAAGAAAAATTTGAAAATTCATTAAAGAATTCAAGATGTTTAAAGAAGTTGTGAACAGACAGTATAATGAACATCGATACTTAGAGAAAATACATGCCTGAGTAGTGCCCCCCAAAACACACAAGCACACATCTGGATAAAATGATAGAGAAAATCCAGAATTTGAAAACTAAATTAAGTAAACATACTGAAAATTTGAGGCCAACTCAAGCTGAAATAAATATTGAATTTAAAAAAAAACAAAAACTCAACAACCCAAATAGAAATCTCAGAGAAAGCCCAACAAATAAAATGGTCAGCTGGAAGAAAGAAGTTCAGTACTTGAAGATAAAGTAGAATTAGAAAGCTAGCTTTAAAGGTAAGTACCACCCAAGAGTAAGAGAATGGAAATAATATTCTAAGCAAATGAGACCACGAAGCAAACAGGAGTCACTATCCTGTTTGTGGACAAAATAGGTTTTAAACCAAAGCTAAAAAGAAGAAATAAAGAAAGATAATTTATTTAATTCAAAGTGATAATTAATAAAAACACATCATAAGCCTCAACAGACATGCATCAAATTTTGACACACTTATTTTCTTAAAGAGTGTATTATTGAAACTTAGGATGCAGATTAACTCTAACTAAGTAGTATGTCTTAAATATCATACTTTCTCCAATAGACAGCTGATATGAGCAAAAAAAAATATAGATAAACCTCAGATTTGGACATCAAACAGACCTAACGGATATATGTAGAATGTTCCACTCAGACACCAAAGAGCATACACTCTACTTAGCAGCCCATGGAAGTTTCTATAAACTAGACCACATCCTGGAAAACAAAATGAAGCTTAGTAATTCAGAAAATTTGAAATGATTTCATGTATTCATTATTACCACAATGCAATAAAGCTTAAAATGGATAATCAACAAATCAGTAGCAGACACAAAAACTCATGGAAATTTAATGATACATTAATGAATGATGAAAGGCTCAAAAAGAAATCAATAAAACTATCAAAATTTTCTGGAATGAAACAAGATCAAGAAAGAGCAAGGAGCCTCTTTAGTTTAGGCCCCCCCCCACCCTTGGAATGGACTTCAATCGTGACAAGATGAATCCTCTTACATGTGTCCCACAGGACACATTTCCTATTGACATACTAAATCTGGGGGAGATTCTCTTCAGTAGTGCTAATAGCTTTAATAATTGCAGCTGTTTTCTCCAAACTAGTCTGAATTTTCTCCTATCTTAAAGTTTTCTTTATAGACAAATTAGTCCATTACTTTTAAATTCAACTTCACTGAGTTCTTAAGAAATCATATTCTTGACCAAAACACTATATGAATGACCCATGTCCAACTCCTAATAGGATTCTATTTCCCTCTGAAATCTGCCCACTGTCCATATTTTTCTCAGCATTCTTATCTTCTAATTTTTCAAAGAATAGACCAGTAAGACCTGCTCACACTATTTATAAGTTCTCCCATTCCAAAATTTAAGCTCTTGCACATTTCTTCTGCAAACCCAAGGAACACAAGGTTTACTATAGCAATGGAGTACCAATTTTGTGTATTACTTACCCTTCCAGTTGTTGTGATGAAATACTCCAGAAAGATCAGCTTAAGGGGAGGGGGAAACAATTTACTTTGGCTCTGTTTAAGACTATAGTCTATCATGGTAGAGATGTCAAGGCACAGGAACTTTAAGTCACTAGTCATATGACATCCAGAGTCAGGAAGCTGAGAATGATGAGTATTTATATTTGGATGGTCCACACAGCTGAAGCTCAGTATGTCAGGTTCTCCATCTAAGGCTAAACGAGAAAGAAAAAAGGCTGAACATGCATCCTAATCTCAAGCTGCCCTTCAACCAAGCCTCTAGTTCTATAGTCTTAATGGTCATAGGCGAATCCCAGATCTACTCAGGCCAAGAGGCTATGACTATAGGTCAAGTTGATGGTACCTGCTCTCTACTACATCTTTTCCTTTTGTCTAAATAGAAAGTTTTAAACTTACCTGTAAAACTACATTATTAAATGTCCAGAATACTGGTAAGTGACAAGATACAGAGATTACTTTAAAGTTGTTTATTTTGAACAATATGAATCTAGTATTTAAATGCTGTTAGCTAAGATATGATACGGTCATAATTGTAATCATTTAGTCTTTAACTCTATTAAGACCTGAGAATGAAAAATATTTGACCTGAGTAAGCAGGAAGTGTAAGTAAACAACTTTTGAAATTTAGTAAGGGAAGATAGCAATAGCTGGATGCCTGGACAGTAAGTTAAAGCGGTTTTTTTTTTTTTTTTTTTTTTTTTGGTAACATTAGAGTATATATATATATATATACTCTATATATATATATTGGCTTTATCCCTAGAATATTTGATAGGCATTATTATCATTTAAGGATTTTATTTATTTATTATATATACAGTGTTCTGTTTACATGTGTACCTGCAGGCCAGAGGAGGGCCCCAGATCTCATTACAGATGGTTGTGAGCCACTATGTGGTTGCTAGAAATTGAACTCAGGTCCTCTGGAAGAGGAACCAGTGCTCTTAACCACTGAGCCAACTCTCCAGCCCTTGATAGACCTTTTAGAAACAGGGTATTTTTAAAAGCCATTTTATTTTGGCAGAGTTTAGTAGTCTTTTGTTCTTTGTTTTGTTTGTCTGGATTGGACAGTGTACTTAATGTCAGCAGTTGAGGCAAGGGCAAGATTTTTGCCCAACAGGCCATTATCTGCCAAGGAAGACAAACTCTGTGTGGAGTGTTTTTGATGTCCAACATCTCAGGAAGGAAACAGTGAGCTACTGTGCTCTTATGTCAGCTGAATTTTGAATAACAAAACATTTAAGTGCGATATTTTTTAGGTTTATGAAGTGTTTGAAGAATTTGATAGTGTTATTATATGTTTATAAGACTTAATTAACATAATTATAATATGAAAAATATAGGTGACTATAACTTGTAATTTTTATTAACTTAGATAATTTAAGAACTAAGGCTTATATTATAAAAGTAAATAATTTATAACAGAATACAGTTTAGGGACAATAACTTTGAGAATGATAATTATATAAAACATCTTAAGCAGAGGTATAATTATATAATGTAAAGTGACAACAATATCATTAGATAATGTAAATGAAAACAATAATTTTAATATGTATTAATGTACAAAATATTTTAAACAGAGGTAGAAGCATGTGTATAATGTAACAAATATAGACTTGAATTTGTATTATATATAAATTATCTTAGACATAAAGTAATTTCATATTTGTATCAATATATGAGTCTATATTAGTGTAAATTGTCTATGGCTAATAGTTGGCTAAGTATATTTATTTGGAGATATAATAATCTACTTATATTTGTTTAGATTTTTATTTGTTTTTAAAAAGAAATTTTGAGTCTAATTTTATTGTTCCACCATCAACCTAAATATAACTTGCAGCCACTCTAACAGAATTATAGCTATCCATAACCCTTAGAAGTCAAAACTTATGGGGAGAGGGGGTGTGTTTTTTTGTTTTTGTTTTTGTTTTATTTTGTAGAATTGCTTCATGCTGTCTGAGGGCAACAGTATCTCTGTGGGGGCTTGAAAAATCTAAAACAGTGGTTAAAGCTCATGGGACTGGCTATAACATTTGTAGCCTCTTCTCAGAGTATTGTGAGGGGCTATTTGAATTTTTGGTTAGAGGTGCAATATGTTGGGCAGTCTTAGAAAGCCATCTTAGAATTGCCTTGAGCAGTTTGTAATCTAAAACTAATTATTGACTAGTGTACATGAACACAGAAGCATCATGATGGACCAGGTAGAATCATTATGGTAGGACTCCATCTTCTTTTGTATGTTTTAGAAATTGTTGTTAGGAGAATTTGTTGTTTACTGTGGAAAACTTAAACATTATTGATACCAAAAATGAAAAAAATAAATTTTTGGAAAGAATTGTGTACAAAGAAAGGTTTAAAAAGGTCCAGAATAAGTACGGAGAGAAACAGAATTAGAAATAGAATTATGATAACAATAGTCACATTCTCCAGCTCACTCCCTCCCTCCCTCCCTCTCAGGGCAGAGCAAGCATCAGGTCCCTTAGAAAAGGGCCAGGTCAGATTAATAAGCCACATTGGATGCCAGATATTATAGCAAATCACCAGCAATAAAAGATATATTTTATTTAAGAAGTTCTGAAAAGAAACTCACTAATATAAAAGATTAAACAGTTGTATGATTCTTAAAGACTAGGCTGGTCCATGTAGCTGAAGCTCATCAGTCAGGTCCTCCATCTAAGAGCAAACAATAACAGCAAAATAAGCTTCTGTATATGTATACCCTGATCTTAAACTGCCTTTAAACCATGCCCCTAATTATATAGTCTCAATAGTCATAAGTAAATTCCAGATCTATGCTTCTCTAAGTCAGATGATGATACTTTCTCTTCACTACATGTTTTTTTCTCTGCTTACTTTTTCTTTTTTGTACAGCCAGGATCCCAGCCCAGAAAATAGTGTAACTCATGATGAGTGGGCCTTCCTGCCTTAATATAACCAAGATAATCTC
This sequence comes from Phyllotis vaccarum, assembly GCA_033318265.1. NCBI lineage: Eukaryota > Metazoa > Chordata > Mammalia > Rodentia > Cricetidae > Phyllotis > Phyllotis vaccarum. The sequence continues at coordinate 54,419,831 of JARWLC010000001.1, read as the reverse complement.
TCATAGACATGCCCAAAACATGTCAGATCTCATAAAATTGACAATTGAGATTAACCATCGCATTCCTTAAGGATTAGAAACACTAAAATGCTTAAGGGAAATGGATATAGATATCATGTCTGGTTACTTCCTCCTGAAAAGGGTTATAAATACTGGATCTAGAGATATTCAGTTCTTATTTGCTTCTAAGTGTTGCTTGAATAGCCCAAGGTCCTTTTATAAAGGAGTTGGCTATAAGGCATAATTTACTGTCTTTTATCCCAAAGTCACCATCACTTGAAATTTCAGGGTTTGGGGACCAGAAGACATCAGTGATACCAGAAGTTAAGTGAGCAAGGGTCAAAGGCATAATACAGAATAAAAAGAGAAAGAAAGTAGTGGACCAGGCTTTTTTTTAGGCCATCAACCAGCTCCCAAATAATGACATGGAAACTTACTATTAGTTAGGAATACTTAGCTTTATCTTAGTGTCATTTTTTGCTAGCTCTTACAATTTAACCTGTTTCTTTCTTCATCTAAGTTTTGCCTTTGGGCTTTTTACCTTTATTCCCTTATGTATGTCCCATTCCATCTAGCTGGCTGGTGGCTGCCTGGCTGGCTACTGTTGGGCATGTCCCCCTCTTTCTCCTCCATTCTCCACTTCTTCTGTTCCTTTCTCTCTCTCATTCTTAGATTTTTTCCCTCCTACTTGTTCTTTTTGCCTGCCAGCCCCACCTGTCCCTCTCTTGCCTATTTATTGGCCATTCAGCTTTAATTAGACCAGTCAGATGCCTTAGGCAGGCAAGGTGAAACAGCAACACATCTTTACATAATTAAACAGATGCAGTATAAACAAATACAACACATCTTTATATATTCCACAGCAAAGGAATGATGTGAGATGTCTTTCTGTACACTATGAATTATCATTGGATAATAAAGGAACTATTTTGGCCAATGGCATCTTAGAAGCAGGTGAGAAATCCAAGCATTGATAAAAGGGAGGGAGGGTGGAGTCAGAGATACTGTGAACTGCTGTTAAAAGAGGAAGATATAAAAGAATTCAGGTGAGCAAAAGGCCACATGGCAAGATAGATGAATAGAAATGGGTTGAGTTAAAATGCAAGAGCTAGCTAACAATATGCCTGAGCCACAGGTCAAGAAGCATGTAATTAATATAAGACTTTGTATGATTATTTGGGGTTAAGTGTAGTGGGCTCCATGCAGGTCCAAACCTTGGGACTAGGCTGGAAGGGCCAGCCAGAAACTAATTACTACAAAGGAGTTACAGTCTCCGTGTGTAACATGGATATTATTGGCCAAGGGAATCACATATAGGTTTTTTTCTCATTTGATCTGTTGCAAGGACTGATGTCTTGAGATCTAGTCTGGCAGAGACAAGAATCTTTGTTGCAGGATAATTTGTTGAATTCTTGAAGAAAGAAGCATTCATAGAAGCAGGAAAAGAAAATGTGGAGCAAACTTAGAAATGTTACTAGAAGAATGAACAGATAAGAGGGGCCAGCCATGGCCTTCCCCACTAATCACAGAAAACATGACAGTGAGAAGGAGGAGGAGGAGGAGGAGGAGGAGGAGGAGGGAGGGGGGAAGAGCAGCAGCATCAGCAGTAGCACCACCACCACCACCACCACCATCACCCAGAGTATCAGGCCTGGCAAGAATGAAATATTGGAAAAGAGAAGGAAAGTAAAAACCTTCTGTTCAATAGAGTAGGGTGGGGGGAAGGTTTCTTTGTCTCTGGAAGCCCTGGTGTGGAGTGTTTGTTAACTATGTGGTGTCACAGTGGTGCCCTGGGGCTTACTCTAGCGTCTGTTCTGGAGTGCCATTGGAAAACAGGTAAGGTAGTGGCACCAGCTTTAGCCTCCCCACCCCCAAGCATGACGTTAATCTGAGAAGTTTCCACTTATGTATTCAACCAGGAAATGGTCACAATGATCAAGCTTGAGACCCAGATGTCTCATCTCTTAAACTTCCCTCAGCCTTTATACCCTCTGCTTACTGGCCCCTCCTTCAAAGCTGGTCTCTAGCCAGCTACTATGTCAATCTGCTAGTGCTCATCTCTATTATCATTTGGATGTGAATGAATACACAGTGTGAAATGTCTTCTCTGTGTCCTTTCCTTAAACATGATTACTTTAGAAGTAACCTATGTTTTCTGGACCATGGTAAAGCATGGCTTTATTCCAAGAACTTGAGAAACAATGACAGAAGGATCTCTGTGAGTCTGAGGCCAGCCTGGAATGCATAGTGAGTTTCAGGTCAACCAGAGCTACATAGAGAGACAGACTCTGCCTCAAAGGGGGGGGGGGGTGATAAAATACGTTACTACTTCTGTTGACAGTTCCCTTCCCCTTTATCTTTTCATAAGCATCTAACCTGCTTTTAATTATTAGCTATTACAAGTGAAGCTGCCAGAAGCATTCATATACATATCTTTGTATTAACTAACACTTTATTTACTTTCAGTAAATATTCATTGGGGGAATGACTGGATCGTATCATCAAGTATATAACCTTTAAGAAACCCCCAACCTGTTTCACAAAGTGGAGGCACCCTTGCACATTCCCATGAGCAGCATATGAATGACAGTTACCCCACACCCTGCCTCCAATGTTTAAGATCATGAGACTCACCATTTGTTTTTTCTGTCTAAGTAAATAATGGTTTCCCACTATGAGGTCAGCTTCTCTATAACTTTAAAGAATAGAGCATTTTTCATGTATTTCTTTGCTGTTCATACTTGTCCTTTTCTGAAGTTCCTCTTTAAATGTTTACAGGATGATTTTCAGATTAGATTCTTAGTTCCTTCCTATCTTGAGATTGTATAAATATTTATGTACCCTAATAGTTGTCAGATATTTTGCAAAACATTTCTTCAATATATAATTGGCCTTTATTTACAATGTCTTTTAAAAACATATATACTTTTTTTGAGACAGGGTGTTGCTATGTAGCCCAGGCTGACTTGGAATACTATGTACTTCAGGCTGGCCTTAAATTAGTGGCCAATCTCTTACCTCAGCTCTCTAAGGACTGACTGACAGCTCTGGGATACTACCTGCCTAAGATTGAGTCTAGCTTGGTGTTTCATGTTCTGGATTCATCTTCTAGGATCAGATTTGTTAATTTTTTGCCCCAGACAGTATCATAAAGGCAGTCTCTTCTGCATCCTAAATTTTACAAGTTTTAAGTTTCCATTAAAGTGTAATTTAATACAATAAATTTTTGTGTATGGTATGAGGTATAGGCCAGATTTCTTCCTTTCATGTTTTTTAAAGAGTATCCATTTGAATCATTTTTGATCTTGCTGAATATTACTAGGTTGTTTTATAAAAGGCTTATTCCATTTGCACTTCCACAGATATGAATCAAGATACCTGTTTTCTTGTCTTACAGTATTTGCCTACAAGAAAACGGTGGTGTTTTTCGCTTATCTTTAACAAGTAGTCGGACAGAGCATCATGCTATTAGCCTTTTTTTTTTTTGTCTTTTATAAACTTTGTTATTTTTCTATGGGAGGACATCATCTTTTTCCTATGTTTTAGGCAATTAACTTAAAGGTTAACTCATATTTGATGTTTTAAAAATACATAAGTATTGGTTGTAAAAGTTATTTTACCTTTAGCACACTGAAACGGTGTTAGGAAGGAAGGCTCAAACAACTTTATTTGAAGACTATTGCACAATTGAATGTGGAACTCGGAGATCCTGATTAGCCTCATCCATGAAGAAAATTGTCAGTAATTTAGGACTGATTAGGCCAACAGTAAAGACATTCCATAGGCCCAGTGAGACCGTGGCATAAGCTGTCTTGACTGAAACGGATTTAACATTTTACTCTTTCATGTCCATATTTCCGGAATAAAATCATACAATTGAGACATTTGGCTCTAGGCGATCAAATACGTGTAGGTTTTCAGTACCCACATCTATCTGCACTGTGAGTTTTCTGAGAGAATGGGATGGGAGCTGTTAGCCAGTGCATCACTTACGGCAGTTCTGTCCTAAAACATCAACCGACAGAATTAGAAAGATTTTATAATGTTGATAATTAAATTTAATTGTTTCTTCAGCCCACTGATGGTAGATAAAATTTATTTATTATAATAATAAAACAATTCTTCTTTTATTAAAATGAAAATAAACCACACATTTTATTAGAATAAACAATTAGAGTTATTTCTTCTAAGGCAGTCACCACCCTTGGTGACTATCTTCAGAATCCAATATATGTACATATTTCTATTAACTCTACAGTACACTAAGGGACTCATTTGGAAACTATAATGATTTAATTATTAAATTTCCCATAGAAAATACTCCATCTCCTGTGGCAAATTATGGGAAATCTGACAGTTATTATCAAAGTTATGAAACCAGTTTTGTGAAACTTCATTTTGCCTAAAGATCTAGCACAGTTGAAAAAAGAGCCTGCTTCATTTAATATCTTATTTTCTTAGTTCAGAGAAAGATTTACAAGTATAGCATAAGACTAGATTATACAGAGAGTGCTAATTATATGATTATTAAATGCCAAAATTTCATTGTTTTCTGTCTCTTTTTCCTTTTTTTCCAACAAAACACTTGGTCTTTTACATTGTTGCATGTCTTAATTCTCTAAGCAGGGAAGAATCCACAGTACCCTCTGGGGAGGGCAGGTAATGAATGCCTGTCTGACCTATGGAGCAGAGAACTAAATCAGGCTTGAAAAGGCTGGCATCAGTCCCTCAGACAGGAAGTACCCCCAGAGAATTCACAAAGCTTACTTGAGACCTTGAAGGCTTCTGAAACAGATGGGATTTGCAATGTAGGTGTTAAAGTGGGGGCTAGCAGTGGGTTCCCTGTTCATTTCCGCAGAAGGCTCTGAGTGGTAGGTGTGGGATAAGAGCTGATAACCTATACCACGAGAATTTGTAAAAACAAAGATTGAAGCCAAGAGTCTTCTTGGAAGAGGGAACCTCACCTGAGAAATTGCCTTGATCAGACTGGCCTGCAAATGAGTCTCTAGGGCATTTCTTGATCAGTGATTGATATGGGAGGATCTAAGCCACCGTGAGTGATGCTACTCCTGGGCAGGTGGTCCTGGCTGGTGCAAGAAAGCTGTATGAGCAAGCCACAGGGAGGAAGCCAGTAAGCAGTATCCTCTATGACCTCTGCTTCAGTGCCTGCCTCCAGGTTCCTGCCATGAGTGAGTTCCTGCCCTGGCTTCCCATTATAATGGAGTGTGTGACCTGGAATGTGAAAACCAAATAAACCCTTTCTTTCCCAATCCAATTTTGCTCATAGTGTTTATCACAAAAATAGAAACATAACTGGGTCACACAGTGGCTCCAAAATGAAGGCAGGGCCACGGTTGGCTACAGTGACCATCCCTTGTAAACCTATTTGCTCTTCTTTTGTGATTGCCCTTTTCTTGTTTTATCCACTCATTTTTCCAAGTGCTTCTTCCTGTTTCCTTGTGGGGCCATTTTTGTTGTTTTTTTTTCTACAACTCATTAGAGTTGTTTTCATTTTCTTATTTATTTTTCTTCCCCAGATATTTCTGAAAATTCTTAACATCTATTGCTGATTCTGAGCTACTGATTCCAACCTCTACACTCCTGTCCTTTTAACATCCTCAGACATCTGCTGGACAGTCCATTGAATGCTTAGCTTTCACTTGAATGCAACACACACCAGGGACTTCTTATGCTTTTGGCAGCTTTGAACAACAAAATTATCTGATTTAGAAGATTCAGTGAAAGGCTACCTAGAAGAAATTATTGATAAATCCAAGGACTGAACACATAAGAAACAATCTTGTTTTGTGTTTAGTAACCACGGAAACATATGCTCATAAAATTCTTATGGTGAGCCCTTTTGAAAAAAGTGTCAGGATTGTGAAAAGTGTAGGCAACATTCTAGAAACTGTCTCAAAAATTAGCCAGTTATCATTTGCTAATCATGTTGAAATCATTGTCTTAGTATATGTGGTAACTTTGTTAGGCAAAAGAATCTGAACATTTACTCCTTGGCATTTCCCTATGAGTAAAATGGGTCATTCTGTCAGGTACATTGAGGATATTTTGCTGATGTAGTGACACTGTAGAGGAAGCGTAGACTGAGTGCAAGTTTGGCTGAGGAAAAATGTACCATTCACTGTGAATCTTCCAAGAGCTCAGATAAAGACATGAGGCTCAGCCACAGTGCATGTTGGTCTCTGGGCATAGGGCCACTCAAGTCACTCATGAACACTATTTCACAAATAGGTGTCAGTCTGTAACACATTAGAACAGTCAGACAATAAGATAAAGTTTAAATCCACCACCAAATTACTGTCATCCGTGTAACTCCTCTTTTTGAGGAAATGGCCTGGAATTTACGGTGTAACCTAGGCTGACCTTCACCTTCCAGGTACCCCTGCCTTTATCTCCATAGCGTCCGGACAGCAGTACAAACCTGCGTGATATCCAAACTCCAATTTCGTTTTCAGCTCCCAGTGAGTTACATGACTTATTTCTAGTTTACAAGGAGAACAACTGTCTTTCACAGAGAACACCAGGCTTTCCAACCATTTGGGATTTTCCTCAGGCAGCATTCACACTGTTCAGAGCCACTGTCCTATAGTAGTTCCTCTGCTCCTTTGTGGTCTGTGCTGTAGGAATTAGCTAAACTCAAGAATTACATGAACCATTAAGATGCCGGAAAACAAGCAAGCTCTTCTTCATGCTTTCTGTGATTTTTCTCCCCTGTTCTTGATGGAAGGAAGGAGCAGGGCAATCCTCAAAGACAAAGCCTAGCTCAGTACAATGAACATGCTTGTTACAATGTAAACCAAGAGATCTCCTGTTTGCAGATTTTTTTCAAAGATGCTTACAACATCAGCAAGACCTAATTAGTGCTTTTGTTTAATTTTAACCTCTCTTGATCTTCACTGAGCTATAAATAATTCCTCAAAGATGCCCATTCCACCAGATAAAATGGGAATGTTTCTCAACCCTGTAAATCACCTCAGTGGTACCCCTCTCCTCCTGACACTGTCTTTGAACGTACTGTTCTAGCACCTCAGAGATAGCCTGGCATCTTCCACTTTGGCAAGGGAAGCACTGAGAGACAGCACAGACTAGCTTCATGGAGGAAGGACCTGAACTGTCAGATACAGGTTTCTGGTCAGCCTTGGGCTAGTGGTGCTTGGCCAAGAGTGTCCCATTGGTCCCTCGAACAGAAAAGCACCCTGGCCAAGCCCTAGTCAGATTATGGACACGGCTTGTCACACTGGAAGAGATGGCTGAGGCTATCATTAAAAGCCTAGAAGACCCGCCATGGACAGATGACCAAGACCAATCCAGTGACTTGATCTGTACAGTCATGTCCAGTACCCTCATGGTGTTACCTTAAGTAGCCTGTGGTCAGAGGGAAATGATTTTCACAATGCCATATGGATCGTGTTCTTTTGTATGTATAGATGGTACATTTAAAAATTCTGAAAAGAGAGAATCCTGTCTTTCAAGTGCCTCTTTGAGTATAAAATTTATTTACCAAAAAGAAAAATAATTTATCTGACAACAAGTTTAATTTTAAATCAATACATAGTGCCCCCTCTGAAAATTAAAATACTGGTTTTAATACTCCCAAGATGTCTATTCATGATGATTATCAATTATGCTATTGTTTGTAATATTTTAGAGTTGATTTTAACAATGATGTTTTCTGATTATCTTAGCCATTGGAAAGTTGGTGAAATGTAAATTGGATAGGACCATGACTTTTGGTCACAAAGGCAATTTTGCATTGTAAGCATCAGTGTGCAGGCTCTATCAGAATCTTAAATGCCTAAATTTCTGTTGACTATGTCTACTTTGTGTAGGTTCATTGGTTTCTGGTCCACAGAGAAGGTAGGAGGTCAGGGGACTTTTTCTTTTTTTCTTAAGTCAGAATTTCATTATGCAACCCTGGCTGGCTATGTAGACAAGAGTAAACTCAAACTCACAGAGATCCTCCTGCCTCTGCCTCCTGAGAACTTGGATTCCAGACCATGTCTGACCAGAGAATATATTTCATTTACTCCATCACAGTGGCTTTGGTGTCCACCCCTTCCCAACATTACCAATTCTTCGTTCTTGTGAGTTTACTTTATGTTAGGATGTGCCTTCTTGAAGCAAGCCAACTGATTGAACAACAGCCCACGGATGTTGGATGATGACTTGGTTCTGTGTTCTGCAGTTTTCTAAGGACATTTTCAAGTCAAGTTTACAGCAATGCTGGAAATTCTGATTTCTTTTACAGTTGCGTAGTTGTTAAGGCAATAGACAAATAAATGTCCAATGGGTGGAACTCTAGCCTGAAGAAGGATTCAATTTATTTGTCTTCCATTTTCTGTCTGAGATGAGTGGTACCCATCAGGTGAGACAAAGGAAGCGGGCCTGATGCTATGGGATGCTCCTTCAGGAAGAGCCAGTCCTTGGGAGCACTACATTCCTTCTGCTCTCTTGTCATTTGTGAATTTTTTCCTTTCCTTCTATTTTTCTTATCCTACTCTGTCTTTCCCCCCTTAGCTTCTTCTTATTATATCTTACAAATAGATGCTTCTAAGACTAATGGATAATGACACTTTTTTTTTTTTTTTACAAGTTGAAGTTTCCTCTACTTTTGTGAAGCAGTGAAACCAGAGAAATGACAAAAAGTGAGTCATCAGGTTAATAAAATCCCTAAGAGGTCCTTATCTGGTAGATTTGGCATTTCCTCTTTCAGATCTAACACAGTACTATAACTAGGGGACATCTAGCCAGCAGTGTTTGTTGAATGACTGCAGAGATAAATAATTTATCTTTGTTTTTAGCACATCACAAGGTCACATAATGTTTACCTGAGTGAGTTTTAACACATGCTGTTAATGCACCTTCTAGATAAAAGCATAGGTAGAAAAGCCTTAAGCTGAAATTTCAAGAAGGAAGTAAAATATATGTTTTTGGTGACATCAAATTAGGCCAAAATTTCTTAGCACTGACATGGGTTTAAAAACTATTAAAGATCAAATTGGAAAACTCTCTTTGATAGACAAGAAAATGAAAATAGAGATTTTCAAACTGAAAGAAAACACACTGTAATCATATTTGGTGAAAGTCTTGTATGCTAAATAGAGAATCTTTGAAACTCAGAAATAATAAAACTGACACTCCAATATAAATGGACACTTCACCAAGGTACATATACAGATGAATAATTTCCTGGAAACACAGCCGTTAGTCATTAAATCACAATGAAACTGAATAAATTATAAAAGACTAATGCAAGTGTTAAAAGACTGGTCAACAACCAGAACTCATACACTGTTTAAGGGATAAGAAATGGTAAAACTATTCTGTAAAACTGTTTCTCAAGAACTTCCTATTGCTGCACACAGCATTGTAGATAGAACTAGAAAGAACTTTGCAGGGTGGACAGAATCGGCTTAGAAATGGAGCATGCTGTATTCTGTGGTTTTAAGGGGAAAAATGAAGTGTTGTTTTAGTGTTGAGAGATGGGACTGATTGATTACAAAAGAGAAACAAGGAACATTTTTTGGGGTGAGGAGATTTTGATATGGTGGTGACTTCACAGGTAGAACTGATCAAAATTCATCACAGAAATTTCGTACTTTAAAGTACCTGCATGTTGTTGTACATTATAAACAAATGCATTAAAATACACACACGTATGTGCCCAATAAGGTGGGAAATTAGGAGACGGTTATGAATTAAGCACTAACGTTCCGACCTTGTATTGCTACAGTAGGCACCCACAAAATAAAATTCTGGTCAGCTTAAAAAAAATCTAGACCTCCTTCATCAAATCAATTTCGAGCAGCATTGAAAAAATTTGAGGAAAAGTTTTAGTCATAAAATGCACTTTAATTTGTGATAGGGGAAACAGAAAGAGAACCGGAACTTCTGGGTTTAAGGGGTGATGAAGGGAAGGTGGGGTGATCAGGGAAGGAAAACAAAACTAAAGAGCTTGGGGCAGGAAGGAGCAGTAAGCATCCACATCCTTAGGCACCTGGCTCCCAAGTATGTTAAAATGTCACAAAAGGGAGGGAGGTCCATTGTAAGCCCGCGATTCTCCAGGTGAGTCCAGGAGATGACGCTGCCCTGCCAGCACCAGCCACAGTCCTAACCCAGGCTAACCCAGGCCTGCTCTCCGTCGTCCCCTAGTGGCCATCACCAGAGAACCCGCAGTGGCGCCCTGGGTCAGGTGTGTGCAGTAGAGTGGGGGTGCCCTGCAAGCTGCTGCGGTATCCGCGTCCTGCCTATATCCCCAGTCGTGCCGCCCAAAATCTACCTGCCAAACGCCCGGGTCAAGCGGACTGCGCACCTGGTTTACCCTTCCCTGATTTCGGGTCTTGAGGACCAGACCTGGGGAGAAGGAACTAGATTATAAGGTTACGGTGGATGCCCCTCCTCCCACTCCCAGGCCTCAGGGCAGAAATCTAGTCGTTTGGAAAGGAGGGGCGCAGCAGGGCGCTGACCTCCCTTACGGGGACCCTCGCCTAAAGGGATCCAACCCTTAAGTTCCAGGGGAGTGAAGTTCACTGCGTCAAGTACAGTCGCAGGGAAGTCTTTCTCCTTTATAACTGAGAGATTATCCCAACAGCGTCCACCCTGCCCCATATATCCGCACGCACCCCTGCACCCGATGTCAAAGGCTGGAAGCCATCCCTGGTCCCACCACCCATCAGTCCAGTAGCCCGATGTAGGGAAGCCAACAGCGGGGGACGGGCGCTTGTACCGGGGTCACAGGAGGCCGTTCAGTGGGGTGGCTTCTAACCCACACCTCTGGCTTCCACCCTAGAGGAAACGGAGTGACTGGCAGGAGTGGAGGCAGCCCCGGCGCAGGAGAGTACGGGTGTGCAGAGGCTACACCCCCCACAGGGTCATCCAGTGCCTCAGCGCTCAACGCCCAGATCCCGATCCAAGGGGGCGGGGGTTTTGGATCAAACCCAGTCCCCGCCGGGCGGCTGCCCCGGGACTATTAGCCGGGAGCGACACTTGCGAGACCGCAAGGGCTTTGCCAGGACTGGCTCGGTCCTGGGATTCGCGACCAGGTCCGCCTCCTCCCTCCCCTTCCCGCGCCGCCTCCGCCTTCTTCCTCTGCCTCCACCCTCATCCCTTCCCGTCGGTGCGGAGCTCGGCTCCGAACAGCGCTCAGCTGGCCGCTGCTTGGATGTGGGCTCGGGACAAGTGCTCGGCGCCTCCGCTCGAGATGGACAGCCGCTACACGAGCGCCGCGGGCATCGGGGACTTGAATCAGCTGAGTGGGGCCATCCCTGCCACACGCGTGGAGGTGTCAGTGTCCTGCAGGTGAGGACGCGGCTCATTTCCCTTCCTTTCACCCGGGGCATGGTGGCGTTTGGCTAAAGCACCCTGTACCACGAGGCTTGGAGGGGGTGAGAAGTTGCTTGATGAGTGGGGACACCCCGGTTGTGAGACTGACGCCACCCCACCCCCCTCTTTAAGTGACACAGAGTTTGGGCACTAGAGTGGTGGGCTTTGGGACTGAGTCTTTTTTGTTTTCTATCTGGGAAACGCAGTGAAAGTTGGCAGAGCTGTGACTCAGCTACGGGAACCCCAGCCACCGCCCACTTTACAACCTTAAAAAAAAACCCCACGAAATCGGGGTCAGAGAGGTTCAGTGATGACGGGAACCGGAGGGTCAGCACTGCCAAAAGCGCGCGTGACTGCTGCGCAAACTGGCCTGGGACTCCGGGCTGCCCGATGGGATCAGCTCCAGTTAGGCAGCTTCCTCTTCTCCACTCACTTCCTGGAACCATCCAACTTCCTCACCCTTCCGGGACGTTTGCCCTGAGCCGGTAGCGGTTCCAGGTTCGGTCTTCCTGGCGGAGGTTTAGCTAAGTATTGAGAAGTCGTGACTGATTTTCTGCCTGCCAGTAGATAAACAAGTGAATGCTCGCAGCAACTCTCAACTCAAGACTGCCAGTTTCAGGCTCCCTTTCTTGATGCTCAAGAGAAGCTGCACTGTCCCAGTTTTGGAGAATTAGGTGGTCAGCTATATTAAGGATTCTAGAGTTATTGCATATGCCCAGGTGCCCACACCTCGTTGGAATCCTTCCACCTTTCTCGGATGAACCCCCCCCCCCCCATCCCTGTCTTCCCCATGTTTTGAAATGCCCACCAATGTTCTCAGCATTTTTGTAGGAAAGCTTGTCTTAAATGACACTAATAAACATGGGTGATTTTTGTTGTAAACAAACCCTGAAGTTTAAATACCTTCAGCCTATAAAGCAGTTTCTCAACCTTCCTAATGCTGAGACTCTTTTTAATACAGTCCCTCATGGTGTAGTCATCGCTCCCATCATAAACTTATTTTATTTGCTAATTCATAACTGTAATTTTGCTGCTGTTATGAATCATGATCTAAATATCTGTGTTTTCTAATGGCCTTAAGCGACCCTTGTGAAAGAGTCGGTCGATCTCCCAAATGGGTTTGCAACCCACAGGTTGAGAACCACTCCTCCAAAACTAAAGTATCTTGTAGATCCAGGGTTCAGCAGCAGCACCACCACCACCACCGGGCCCCCATAGCCGTGTTCTTTGGGGAAGGGATAACCCTGAGACTACATAAGATTTGATTAGTCTTGAGACTGACTTCAGACTGTGACACCTGTCACAATCCCTTGGGTTATTTGGGTCATTGCCTTTGGTGCTCTACTAGACTTCTTTCAGTTAACAGTTGCCTGGCAGACTCTTGGGGACAATTCCTAGGTGTTTTTGTTTTCTCTGAACTGGCTTTGGGATTTAGAAGGAGGTGACTGCTAATACCACAGTTGAACAGTGAGTGCTCAGTAATTCCAGCATTTTTTATTGTTCCATCACCTGTTCACCCTCCTGTAGGGTTTGGAGGGCCCTAACAGACAGGGACACCTCACATTAATTGTGAAAGCCCTGTAGTTCCTCAGGATGATGTGGAATAGTACTGGTCTCATGTGCCAACCACACCCATGCTTATTTGCTGTACATATATGTTGGGGATTCTAAAGTGTACTGGCTTACACCAGTTTGTTTCAGCTTTCTGCTCCAGGTCCTAGAGACTTTCTTCTCCATGGGGTTACTTTTTAGTACCTAAAAAAAAAAAAAAAAAAAAAAAAAACCTGTTATAAATAAAGAGAAGCAAGTACTCTGCCCAGGCTTAGAAGCCTACTCTATTATTTTGAGTTGTTCAGAATCAACCATTTGTTTATCTCTTGCTAAACTTGATATAGAAACTACTTTTGGGCAAGTATACTTGGTAAGTTAGTAGTTTAAGGCAGGATAATTTCATTTTTTTCTTTCTTTTTTTTAATTTTTATTTTGGTGGTGTTGAGAACTTTGTCTTGCCACCTTAGAAAGTGGTCTGGTTTGAACTTCAACATCAGAGTCCTGATTGCAAGTTCTGACCTTGTGACTTACTTTTATTACTTAAGAATTGGTTCTTATTTAGCTCGTCTAAGCTTGTTCATATCTGATAATGAAGTTAATTGTCTCATTTTCTTTAGAAGGTCATGAGGGTTCTATGGAAGGATATGAGGAATGTACTTGTACAATACATGACACTGTTAGCTATAACATAAAAACTGTGAGCTTTTATTGTGATAGTCTTAGTTGGTGGTTACTATTGCTATAATAATGCACCAGGACCAAAACAACCTGGGGTGGACAGGGTTATTTGACCTAAGTCAGGACAGGACTTAAGCAGGGCAGGAACCTGGAGGTAGGAGCTGATGCAGAGGACATGATCAGATGCCACTTACTGGCTTGATCCCCATGGCTTGCTCAGCCTGTTTTCTTATACAGCCCAGGATGGCAGGTGCCACCAGTGTGTAAGGATAGCACCACCCAAAATGGGCTGGATCGTCCCCATGATTCACTAATTAAGAAACTGCCCTACAGGCCTGCCTGTAGCCTCATCTTATGGAGGCATTTCCTCAGTTGAGATTCCCTCCTCTTCAAACTCTAGCTTGTGTCCAATTGACATCAGACCAGCCAGCACATGCAGAAAAAAGAAAGTTCTGCTAACAGGGTCCTATAAAGCTGCTCTATTAGAAATTTAGTAAGCCAAGTGATTTAAACAGGGCTAGCTGTTCCCAGAGCACAGCTTTCCCAGGATGCTTGTGGGGAGTTCACTTAGCAAGAAGGTCCAACTGAGGGCCCCTCAGCTGTGCTGTGAGTAAGCTGGGCAAGGACTTTCCATGTTATATTGTCTGAGAGAGCTCCGATCTCTATTGCTTCAAAAGCAGCTTACAGTGGAACCCCTTTTGATAACGTTCTTCTGCCCCCCAAATCAAATGATCCCTTCGCTTTGGCAAGGAGGGGAAGCTAACAATTGAAGCTTAAAGCTAAAAATAATTCTTTTTACTGATAAAATATCTGCATGTCTTTTATATATCCAGGAATTACATTATGCTCCCTGAGTAGTGTGAATAAGCTGCTGCCTCTGAAAACATGAAATGTGACTAGCAGATAAGCATCATAGAAAATGCTAACCTAGGATAAGGCCTAGCCATGAGGCTTCTGTATGATCAGGGATAGGACAGAGTGGAGATGAGAATTCAGCATACAGGACAGGAAGGTGAGGCATGGCTAATCAAGGCAGATGAGCCTAGATTGGAGAGACGGCAGTGTGAATTTCAGTGCCTGTGAACTTGCTGTGTTAGTAAAGGAAACCACACTCTGGTTGTAGTCATCTAAAGGCAGCATTTCACTCCCTAGCTTCTCTTCTACTCATTACTGCATGATTTGTGCTTTCGTGTTTCTTTCTTTAAAGTCATTTGTAGATTTTTAAAAATTTAAGTTCTCTGATTAGGTGAACTTCCCTATAGCTGAAATGATACAACTTTAGCTAAGCTTCCTATTTTATGCTGAAAACACATCAATGTAAATTGAAGCTAAAACTAATGGAAAAATAATTTGCAGTAATTAATCACTTTCCACTGAGCCTTTGTTTCACTGTCTTGGTGATTTTTGTAATTTTTCCTGACTGAGGGGTAAGTTAACAGGCAGAACATGGAGCGCTTCTGGCCTTCCCATGCTAGCTTTCAAGTGCTGATCTGTTCAATCACTCCTGGAATATGGGAGGAAGTTGAAATGTTCTGAATATATACATCCTCTGACCAATTCTTCCATGAGCTGTCTGAATGTAGTGTGACGAACATGTGCTTACCATCTATCAGGAGACCCTGGCAAATAGAATTTGGCAACAAAATATGATCCACTGCGGAGACTGAGTTGCAAAGCACATAGGATAATCATCCTGGTTCAGGTCAGTGTGGCTGTGCCATGCTGCTCTCTACCTTCAGCCTTCCTTCCCTTCTTCACTTCCTCTTCTTCTTGATTAGATTTTTAAATACTTCAGTCAAATGTCAAACAGCTGGTTTGTACTGCTACCAGCCAGGAATATTGCAATTCTTGGACACAATGTAAAGACCATTGAGGCTCTTTCATAATGCAGTCTGAGTGGTTTCCAAATATGCAATGCTAAGTGAAATCATCTGGTGTCTGTGAAGTGGAGAGGGTTCCTGTTTTAGACTCCTGGGCTCCATAGCAGATCTACTGAGATGAAATCTCTGGTAGTGTGATGCTGGACTCTGTACTTCCGCAAGTTTGCACAGGCTGGTTATGTAGAAAACCAGCAGACTTGATGACCAGATGACTCTGACCAAACAGGATTCTAGCATGTTGATTGCTAATTGTTTATTTGCTAGAATTTTTATCCGAAGTCTCGACAGCTTTTGGGAAATGGGAGTCTTAAGTCTTAGTGACTGGTGTCTCAAATTAGAAAGATCTGGTAGAGAATTTAAACATTTTGAGAGAAATTCAAAGTGCATTACTTAAAAGATGATTGGTTTTCAAGTCAAATTTAGTCTTCTAGTTAAGTAGGTTCAATTTCTTTGATTTATTTAAAGAATATTGTTGTGGGCATGCCACTTGTGAGGTTTATTGTTTCCTGGTGAAGGACACCCGTAATCCTGAGCTTGTCATCTTTTACTGACATTAGTTCTGTGGTTTTTGATGAGACCTGGTAATGAACTAAAGTGAAATAGGAGGGATGTAGTGGGAGGTTTCTGGCCTTGACTTTCACGCCTAACCTCAAGGTTTAGGCTCTCAGACTCACAGACCCGCAGTCCTGCAGTCCCACAGAGACATGCAGAGGCTTAGTATAGTTTTAGGCTGACCAGCCCTAAGGCCCAGTCATATCATATCACTTGCTAGCTCTCTACCTTTCATCTAACCCATGTCTCTTGTTCAGCCTTGGGGCTCGGTACCTTTTCTTAGAGCAGCATAGTTGTCCTCTGCTTCTTCCGGGCTTCTCTCTGGCATTCTGTTCTGTGCTTCCTGTTCTCAGAGTTTTTAGTTTGGTAGCCCCGCCCACACTTCCTGCCTGCCTTTGGCCCATCAGCGCTTTTTATTAAACCAGTGGGTGGGACAATTATTTACCATGAAACAACACAATACCCCTACAGAGGGAATCTCACAATTGGCATTTGCAAAATAGCTGTCATAATGTATGTTTTATAAAATAAATAGTTTTAAGTAGACAATTATACTAGTATAATACAATGATATTAATATGCATATTATTGTATTATACTAGTATATAGTATTATTTGATGAAGCTATTTATCTTGAAGAGTTTTTTGGTTTCTACTTTTATTTTAGGTAGGATCTCTCTTTGTGACTATCTAGTTGACGATGGCCCCAAATTTGTGATCCTCCAACCTCAGCTCTGAATGCTGGGATTATAGACATGAAGTACCATGCCTGACCTGGATTTATTTTCAATAACAACAAAGAAGAAATAATTGGGAAAAGTACAGCATTAAATAAATTATTTCCCCTTATTCAATGTAACTTTGTTGATATAATACATATTGCTGTATGGATGGATGGTCTGACCTAATTTTAGTGTCTGAGATTTTAAAATTTATTATTATTATTATTGCACGGCATTTTATGTCACATGTGTGGAAGTCAAGGGACAATGTGTAAATGTGGTTTCTTTTTCCACTGTGGGCTCTGGAGATTGAACTCAGGTTGTATAGCCTGTGTGGCAAATGCTTTTCCTTGCTAAGCTTTTTTGCTCTCTGTGTCCAATAGTTTTTCAGAAGGATTTTATGACAGGTTATTTCTGGAACCAAGACTTTGCTATTTCACTCAATCTTCTCCCCCAACAGTGAAATTCTTCTGTGACTGATCTAGATTTTGCTCTCCACAGGAATCTAGCTGATTTTGTTTATCTTCAAAATGAACAATGTTCTATATTAATAAATGGCTATGCTTTTCCTGCAGTTTACTTCTGAATATGCTTGTAATATTTCTGGAAAATAGAGCTTCCGGTGGAGATGGCACATGGACTCAATCTTGTCTGCTAACTCTGCTCACCTGCTACTGAGTGCTGGCTGCCTGGGATTGTGTTGGGAGGAATATTCAGAGGGAACCAGAAGGCTTTGTGGAAATACTTGCTTCAGAAATGAGAAAACCAGTGATATTTCATATGCATACCGTTAGTTCTCTGTCTTAGAGTTCTTGACATGCTGTGTTTCATAAGCTTGCCACACAGTTTGAGCACATTATTTTTAAGTTAGCTTACCGTGTGCTAGGATGCCTGGGTCTGTTACCTCCTCTCTGTCTCTATTTCAATCCCTTTGGTTCAGGAAGTAGTCATTTGCTTCCAGTATTGGGCATGGTAAGGCAACATGTGGGTGGCTGAGCCAGGAGGAGGCTAGTTTTGTTTTAATGATGATTAGGGTTCCTACTTATTTCACCCAGCCATCCCCTTCCTATCTCGTTTGAATTTAGAGACTCCAACTTTCTGAGTGCCTAAAAGCTCTGCCCTGTGGCTGGCTATAAAGGCTAACTTTGCATATAGTTGTCCATGGTGGTGTTTAGGTAGGTTCACAAAGAAAGATAATTAATTATGCCTTTCTTTGAGTTCTCATATTACCCAATATTTTATTTTTTATGACTTAATATTATTTGGATGTCTGCACATATTTCTCCATAATCAATTTTAAAAACACTTGTTTTTATGATTGATTATTATACAATCTGACTTAGTGCTTTATGTGTAAACATTTTAAATATAGTAGATACTTGTTGCTTGATGGACAAATTGGAGAAATGAACCTACATGTCTGTGGGTTTAGTTATTTTATAATCTTAAAATGTTAATATAAGCAGTAAAACATGAAAACAAATCAATTTTACCAGTATAATTTAATGAAAGATTAATTTTTTCATTCAATTAATATAACATTCTACAAATTTTTTTATGTGAAGGGACAAGAAACAGATAATTTCGGTTACATTGTTTCTAAGAACAACACAATTAATTTTAAAAGTGGACACTATTTCTGCATACTGACAGATAATTTGCTTCTTTAATTAGGAATGAATGTCTAGCAAAAATAGACAATCAATAGAACTCGCAGGGGACCTGGGCCTGGCCAGACAGCTCCTTTGGTAAAATGTTGAATGCAGTAGTGTGCCTATTGAGAAAGCTGATAGGAGATATCCTCAGGCCTCCTGGCCAGGCAGTCTACTAACTATGCAAGCTTCAGGCTCAGTGGGAGTCTTCATCTCAGAACACAAGGTAGAAATGATCCAGGAATATTTCTGGTGTGGACCTCTGGCTTCTACACACACACACACACACACACACACACACACACACACACACACACACACACACACACCCCAATGAACTTGTATGTGTGATAGCCTATATAATGTGTCTAAATTTTTTTTAAAAAAAGCCATAAGAGCACGTCTTAATCTTTGCTTAAAGATGAATTTTGTATTGAAAAATATTTCTACTTGTTTACCTGATGAACTACTGCATGAGCTCTATTTGGTATTATAATAAAAAACCCAGAGCCAGATATTGAAATATCAGAGAGTCAGAGAAACAAGCCACAGCCACTTCTCATCTAGCCAAGTCCTCAGACCTGTCTTCCTGAATCCTGAGTTTTCTGTGCTCAGTTTTTAGCCGATAGCAGGTGAAGGAAAGAATCCCCCTCCTTCCACCTTATCTTTCTTTCCCCATCCAGCCATCTCACTTCCTGGCTCAACTTTCCTCCTGCCAGGACTAATGGTGTGTATCACTGCTCCCTGGCTTCCAGAGCTAAATCTCTGTGGGTGGCTCTGTCCTCTGATTTTCAGGCACTTTATTAAATACATAACGTATCACTATAATGAACCAATGAAGTGCTTCAGAGAAATATGGCCAGTCTTTTGAGGGAGCAACTGGTTAACTCACTTTCTTACAGACTTTATTCAATCCCATTTTTGTTCACTTGATTTTAATTAAGTTCAATCAATTCTCAATATTTGTTCAATGAATTTTAATTTTGTGCCATAAAATGCAAACAAAAGTGTTTGAAAAGTCAAAAGTCATAACAACATAGAGCCTCAAGAATAGAACGATGGGAGGAAGTTTCTAGAGTTGAAATAAAAGATCAGGGCAGGGCTGATCTTTATGTACGTATGTGTGATATTTATGTGTGCCCCCTGTGTTAAAATAAGGACACTTACTTGTGAAGTCACTGTCTACATGGTATTCCACTCCTCTCATTTGTCTGTGGTGCTTTGTTGAGTTGTTTAAGAAGTACCAGCATGTTCTGACACAGCAGAAGTGACAGAACATGCCATTGACTATATTTAGCCCAAACTCTTGCCATGCTTGAATGTATAAGGTTTTTTCAAAAGCACAGACCTCATAAATGGCTGTAACTATGAATTTAGGAAAAACCAAAACTTAATATCACTTTTCTTCAGTGAGGGCAGTTCACGGGTGTTCAGTTTTATATGTGAGGATACCCCCAGCAGCTCCTAGTGCAGAGAATGCTGTAATTTTACCACGCAAGTATTTTATGCTCACATCATTTGCTTTTCATTAGGGAAAATGGTCTAAACCTGCTGTTTTCAACAAAATTGTCATCAACATTTTCTTAGAGATTTTTCAGACAGTGTTTGGGCTCGCTACAAAATGCTAGCTTACATCTTCATAGGAATCTAAGTCCCATCTCTCTCTCTCTCTCTCTCTCTCTCTCTCTCTCTCTCTCTCTCTCGCTCGCTCTCTCTCTCTCTCTCTGTGTGTGTGTGTGTGTGTGTATGTGTGTGTGTATCTAGTACATTAGTAAAATTTATGACATTCAACAGTTAAGCCCTCACCTCCAGCTACTTTGGCTTCCATAACCACCCTTTAACATGGCTGACTATAATGTGGATTAGCTCCAGGCTGGTCTGACCAGGGTGCAGTGTTCCTGGAGCTTTTAAGCCATAAAACTGGCTCTGACAATCCTAATAAATCAGGCTCAGCTATCCACTCAATGCACCAATTTAAAGAGACTAAAAATACTGTAAAGCAGAGAGAAGTGATATGCTATGTGTGGCCACAGTGGTGAGAAGAACATATGAAAACTCTAGTGAACCTCTCCCTTCACATTCCCACCTCAGACCTATCTTTGGGGTCCTGATGAGATTCATTCAGGTTCAAATACAGAGCAAGAAATATGCTTAACCAGGTAGTCCTCATAAAAATGTGGTTCTGCCTATCATTAACTCATCCGAACTCTGTGAAATGTCCTCCTGGGCAGGGGGTAGGACAGGGCAGATATGTGTACTGTTACACTTTGGGATACAACTCCTCAATTGCGACTCCATTACGAGTCTTAAGTTTTTGATTGTTTGTTTGGGTTTTGGATTTTTATGTAGCAGAGGTTGTTTGCTCGTTCACTATTTAGCCCAAGACGGTCTTGAAATATTGGTTCCTCTGCCTTCACATCTGAAGTGTTGGAGCCTTGACCTAATGGCTGCCCTTAATGTCTTTGTCTTCATGTTTCCCTCTTCCCTCCTCTGTACTTTGTAGTATGAAATTTTTGGCCCATCTGGCCCAAGTCAGGACCTGCAGACCCGTAGTCTCACATAAATACAACGAGGCTTTTATTGCTTATACACTGTTTGGCCTATGACTCAGGCTTATTGCTAGCTAGCTTTCTAATCTTAACCCATTTCTATTAATCTATGTCTTGCCACGTGACCTGTAGCTTATCTGAGGGTTTTTTTTTTCTTTTTGGGCAGCTGGATTGTGTCTTTTTTACTTTATCTTCCTTCTCTTGTATCTATGCTTGGATTTCCCACCTGCTTTAAAGGTGCCTTGCCATAGGCCAAAACAGTCCCTTTATTAACCAATAAAAGCATATTCACAGTGCACAGAAAGACATCCCACTTCACTTTTAAGTTATTGTTCTTACAGGCAAAAAGGGAGCAGAGTCAAAGAAGGCTTCTTAGTAGCAGCATTTTCTTAGGAAGGTTCTGTTTGCTGGCAGGAAGCGAGGTGTAGCTCATTTAATAGATACTTCTGACTCAGTATTAGCAGCAAAACCCTGACTCTTTTAAGATACTTTGTTGCCAAATACTTAAATGAAGTTCATGAGCAGCAGATGGTAGTGATTTGCTTGGTGGAAATATAGACCCTAAAATTCCACAGAGTGGTAATTGTGGCTCCTGCTAAAAACTAAACTCTTATATGGAGGTAGACTAAGAGCAGGGTAGAACCAACCAGCTGCCCCAGCCAAGCCTTTAATCCTATTTTAGCCATACCTTCACAGATTAAAGGTATGATCAAAAACAAGCAAACAAAAAATAAACAAAAAGTAAGATATATATAATACAGAGTTTTTTTTTTTTTTTTTTTTTTTTTTTTTTTTTTTTTTTTTAAAAAAAACACTCTCAGTGGTTTATAGTGTATTTAAAAATATAGGTATGGTGGAGAAAAAAAATCCCTTAAAAATTGAAAATATAATAAGCCACATAAAGATAAACATTACCAATAGTATATAGATAATATTTGTTATTGTTTTGTCTTTTGGTTTTGGTACTAAAAACATTTGATTATAAATTCTTCTAGATTAATCCAACCTAATATTTTATAAATAAGTTAACTTTAAAATTAAAATAAAAAGATTTACTACTTTAAAAATAAGTTTTCTTTTTATTTCCACAAAAAGGCTACAGACTTATTTCCAGTTTGAAAATAAATAAAATTTAATCAAAAAATATCTTTTAAAACATCTCTTAATAGAGAGATGGCCACATCAGCTTCGAAGCTGCCAACGAAAATAATCCAGTCTCAAGATCCCTATAAGATTTCTAGCAGCCCAAATCAACAACAAAAAAATAAAAATAAAAAGCTACACTCAAATTCATAAAATATTGCTTATAAATATTTGTTTTCATTATGAATGGTTAATAGTCATAGTTAATTTCTTTCTAAAATATATAATTTAAAATTAATAAAAGCAAATTATTAAATCTACTTTAATCCAAAAAACAGCTGTTAATTTCTAAATACTTTAATCAACTTATAGTCATATAAGTTAAAATTTTAGATATACAAAGATATATTTCAATTAAATAAATAATCTTAAAATAGCACTACCCTTATCCAAAGTCTCCCTAATTCCAAGCCAGTTCAGATCAGCTCAAGCAGGAGCAAACCAGAACTTCCTCATAGCATCCCTCCTGTTGGAGTGTGCTGACAGCTGGCACATCCCTGTCACTTGAAGAATTTCTTATAGAAATGTTTGAACCTTTCACTCTTTAATTTGTGAGTTTGTTGTACGAGATCCACATTTCCCTGGACTGCTTACAAATCTCTTCCCTTAATCCAGTAAAAATAATGTAGAGGCAGGAACACAGGCATCTATGTATAGTCTCTTACACTACATCTTTTCTCTGGAACCCAGTGGCTTAGTGCTTACTGAAGAAATACTGAAAGACTGTCAGATAACCATGAAATTATAAATTCTTATCAAACACCAACTTAATCTTATCTCCCACTTCTATCTGAGAGTCTGACATCTTGCACAGAAAGTGCTTAATGATTACTTACACAAGGTTGTTGGAGAAAGGAGTGCATTTCATATTATTGGGAACTGTGACTGGAAGACATAGGCAGGAGAAAACACAGTCTCAGTTGAAGTTTTAAAATGTCAGTTATATAAACACGAGATGAAGGAAACAAGTCTAGGTAAAGGTAATTGATGAGTTTATCCACTGATGTTTTAGGATTTGTAAAACTAAATTCACAGTTGGTTTGTAGATGCTGAGACTGAGCTTATTGCTTGTTTTAACAAGGTGAGTCCTTGTGATTCAGGGGTACACTTTCACTCTTGTCACCCAGGATGGAGATGATGTCACCGTAGGAAGTCATCTTTAGCTTTGCCTGGTCACATGTGCTGGCACTAAAACTTTGATTCTGTCTTCTGTTTAAACTCTCTTGGAGAGTCTGCAAGGCTCAGATTGCTGTGAAGTACAATTTGAATTATTCATTGATTTAAACAGATTTCTGAAAATAGTCTAAAACCTGGAGGGAGCTATGAATTTGAAAGAGAGCAAGGAAGATTATATGGGGGGAATTTGAGGGGAGAAAGGAAAGGTAGAAATAATGTAATCATGATCTCAAAAACTAAATATAAAAGGATAAAAGAAAAACAATAACCTGCTAATGTAGCTTTGCCTTTACAGGCTTTTTTTAAAAATTGGTAAAAGATGTATGCTGACTGACGAAACAAAGATAATCTAAGAAAAATGACCCGTGTGTAAAAGTTCTCTTTTGAAACGTGATGACATTGAGCTCACAGTGACTGAAATTGCAACCGACTTCCAACAGTTGATGGAGAAAAACAGAAAGTAATGTACTTAATGTGTATTTAGTGTGCCTGAAAGGGAGAGTCAGCTGAAGACACGTGGGAGCAGGTAGTTAGTGTTTACCTTCAGCTTCTCCTGTTTGGTGGTTTGTGAACTGGCCACAGTCATCTGCATTTGCTTCTCGGAACAGACATGCTTCACACATTGACTCTGGGAGGAGCAGTAATCTCACAGACTACTAATTTAACAAATTATGTAAAATGCACAGGAGCTCAGTGGCACTCAGCTGTTGGTAAAATCAGATATGATGACTGCATTTAAAATGGGCAGGAAGAGATTGAGAAAAATAATGATATGAAATCTCAGTGCTGTAATATAATAAGGAAAATGTGTAAGAAGCAGGGAAAGGGTTCAGAGCTGGACAGACATGGCTGTGATTACAGCTCATGTATTCTTCCTGTTCTTTGCTTTAGATGGAAATGGGGTAGAAAGTCTCATAGTCGCTATTCGGGCTGTGTAATGTAGTATGACTAAAGTGTGTTGAAAGCACTTGCCACTTAGCATAAAACTAATTTTTGTTGTCATTCAACTAAGGTAGGAGAACAGTGGCTTATAACATGAGGATAGTGAAGACTCAAAGATCAGCCATTTTTTTTTTTCTTTTAGAAAAGTTCTACATAATCACTGTAAAAATACAGAGACACCCCAAACCAAATTGTGTTGAAAAGAATGACACACAAACGCACACAATACACACACACACACACACACACACACACACATACACACACGCACACACACATGCATGCATGCACACATGCACCCATGCACACATGGTGTGTTTTTATTCAAATTTATGCTCTGATGACTTTTGTTGTTGACTTAGTTAATTCCACCTCTCAAAGCAGGTTTGTGCTCCTTTTCCTGGGGAGTCTTCAACTGTGATCTAAGCAAACCCATTTCCAAAAAGGGGATGGGGAGGACATTTGGAGAGCCTTACCATGGTGGCTGCTATGTTTCTGTGGATGCTGCCACTGAGAAGTAGCAGGAATGCCCTGTTATGTGGAGTCTGACACATGGCCTTGTTGTCTGCTCCCACAGTGACTCCAGACATTGATGTTATATAGCTCTTCATATGCCAGAACCTGTGGTTCTATGTGGCCCTTGTTGGGGGGGGGGTGTCATTTTCAAGTCAGCAGCTTTTTTTTTTTTCCTGTCAAGATCTTTCCATCCATCTGTTCACAGATTTTTTTTTTTTTTTTTTTTTTTTTTTTTTTTTTTTTTTTTTTTTTTTTTTAGCTTTGTGCTCATCTGACACAGTTCCAGGCTACAGGTTGTGTGGGTTGGGTCCTCACTCATCTTGAAGCCGGGGTTTCCAAAATAAGCTCCACGCTCTAGAGGAGGGCTCCATTTAGGTTTCTCTCATAGTCTATCTGGGGGCTAATCATGACATCCAGAGAGAACCTGTGAACTCCCCCCACCCCATGTTTCCAGGAAGCTCTTGGCCTTTTAAAATTTAACATGGATACCAGGAATTCAGAGGGCAGTGTACTGAACATGGAAACTTTATCTATATCACAGTGACTGTCTCTCTGTAGTTCTGTGCTGGGTGATGGTCTAGATGCTTTATGTTTACTCCCCAGAATTCCCTGTGTGGAGCATTCGAGCATCATCCTGTGTTTTCTAACGCATCCCTTTTGTTTTCTAACACAGAATGGGTAAAACATAGAAGATTTAGAATGAACAGCCAGGAAATGCCCACGCTGGTGCTTTCCAGTCTGTGACATCATGAGAGTACTAGACTGTTTCATTGATGCTAAAATCTCACTTAAATCATTCATTAATTTGATTGGAATCTCATTTCTTTAAAGAGCCAGTTGGTGATTTTTAGTTATCACTACGTTTTCTTAATTCTAAGCAACTGTTGTGACTATGTTGTAATAGGCATTGTACGCAAGATATAGTTATATCTTGCAAAGGGTGCCAATGTGTGCACATTTTTTTTAACTTCTCTGGTTGGCATCCTAGACTGTATTTCCAGTTTAGGTATAGGTTGAAATATCAAAAGTAATGCACATTTTTTTAAAACTGTGTGGTATAATTCCAATAAAAGGCTTTGGAAACCCCTTCTACTTGGAACACAACTCATATTTGTATCTCAATTCAACTGAGATAGCAAAGTGGCTCACAGTGTGAATATAGCGGAGACTAAAAGACCTACCATTTTTAAAAAATGGCATTGTATTTTCACCTCTGGAAGATACACTCTGGTACATCTCCAACTTGATTTGTTACAGTGTGAGTTTCCTTACATTAGATCTCATTTTTCTTTTAAAATACACAAGCCTTCCTTTCCAGGACATTATTATTTTTTTTTTTTTCCATAAAGCTAACAAGATTTCACCATGAAATTGTGTTACCATGACCACAAGAGGGATCGTTCTCTCTCACGACTTTATTTCATGTAACGTTTACTTTCTGCTCCTGGCTCAGGACATTTGGGCTTGTTATATTCTCTGCCTACAACACTGTATAGCCAGGCCTCTCTATACTCTCTTCCTGTTCCTCACTTCTCAGTTTAAGTGGCTTCTTCTCAGATAGCCTTTCTCTGAACAGCATCTGAAGGCACTTTCCCAAACTCAGTTTGAATATTTTCTCTTCTTTACCTCCTCGCCACTTCCTGTGGTGCTGAGGATAGACTAGCATATTATGAAGAATCACTCTACTGTTGAGCTATGTGTCCTTCACAACCCTGTCCTCTGTCCTTAATGCTACCTGAAAGCTATACATCCATCTGTCTGAGATTGCATCTCTCCCTACAGTCTCCTTGAAGTAAGAGCTTCTCCATTTACGTATACTGTTCTTACATGGCGCCCAAATACTGGCTTGCATTTTACAAATGTTCAATAAGTACAGGTTGAAAGGGAAAATGAATATAATCCTCTCCCTTGATTA
Organism: Phyllotis vaccarum; assembly: GCA_033318265.1. Lineage (NCBI taxonomy): Eukaryota > Metazoa > Chordata > Mammalia > Rodentia > Cricetidae > Phyllotis > Phyllotis vaccarum. The sequence continues at coordinate 54,393,215 of JARWLC010000001.1, read as the reverse complement.
CAATGCTTTAGCTTCATGTAGGGCTTTCTCCACTGGTTCAGAGGTGGGCATCCTACCAAACCAGAGTGAATCCATGAAATTTCTCAATGAAAATTAAGAGGGTGAAAGGGTTTCAAATAGGTTTAGGTGCCAGGCTTATGAAGTGCTGGGCCGAAGGACACCAGGCAGCTGCTTCCCATCATGAGCAAAGCACAGCCTTCGTGGAGATGTAGGTGACGATTGGAGCAGGTGACTGACCTACAGGCTGCATTGTTGGTCTTTTGGTTTTTGTTGCTTTGTTTATTTTAAGGCAGCCTTCACCTTGTAGCTGAGTTTTGTCTCTAGTGCACTCACTATTTCTCACTCAGCCTCACTAGGGCAGGCTTTGCAGGCACAAGCTATCACAGCTGGCTGGGTTGTCACTTCTGTCCTTGCTTAGTTATGCTGAGTGCCTGGGTCTGGAATCCATAAGGCAGCTCTGTGTTTCATCATGCCATTCTTTGTTTTCTGTGACAACAAAATAAGCATTTAATATGTTATTTGTTCAAAAGGATGCTGAGGGATTATGTTTTGGCGCATTGCAAATATTTGTCCTTCCTACGGGCTTAATAAAATACTGACTAGTCAAAAGGCAGTCAGGAAATGTGGGTGGGGCTACGAGACTAAGAAAACTCTGTGAAGAGGAAAATTCAGACAGAGACATCAGCAGAAAGGCAGCAGACACAGAGGAAAGGGGACCAAGATGCTGCTCTGAGATAAGGTACCGAGCTGCATGGCTAAACAAGATAAGCAGTCATGAGTTAGTTTAAAAGCTAGAGCTAGCTAGCAATATATCTGAGCCATAGGCCAATCAGCATGAAATTAATATAAGCCTTTGTGTGATTATTTGGGGCTAAGCAGCAGCAGGGCTGTGAATGTGTCTGAACCTTGGGGCTAGGCTGGTAAGGCCAGACCAGAAACTTATTACAAAAATAGCTAATATTTGCCCATTTTACAAGAGAATAGCAGCTCATTATGTACCTCATTTGAATCTCAGTGACCATCATTGATGGTGAACTTTATTTTTTATATATATATATATATATATATATATATATATATATATATATATATGGAGATGTTTTGTATTTCTTCTTTTATAAAATGATATTTTTAAACAAAATTCTTGATAAAATCTTTAGCTTAGAAGCAGGCAGATCTCTATGATTTTGAGGCTAGCCTGCCCTACAGAGTGAGTTCCAGCCAACCAGGGCTGTCTAGTAAAATGTTGTTCCAAAAAAAAATCTGTAGCCTGTGTTTTGTTTGGAATACTTAAATATTTTTTCATTAATCTAGATCATTCTTTATATCTTTACATTTTAAAGGCATATATATTTTACTCATGTTACATTTAAATATAAAACAACTGTTGTATTTTAAATTTGATTATTATATAATTTTCTCAGACAAGACTTTTTACTTAGAGTGTAGTGACAGGATTTGTGATGTGGTAAGCAGATGTCTGCATTCTGGCATAGTCACAATCTATCATCTATGCTTAATAAGCATCAGAAAAGTTGATCTTATTAAATGTTGTAAACTACTTCCTTCCTTTTTACTGGTAAAATGTATGGCAATCGGATACCTTAGTGGATTGACAATTTTTCACTATTACCTGGCTTTTGTACAAAAAGACAGGATTAGGGTGAATGAGTATCCTGATACCTTGATGATGGAAACATTAAATAGTGTGGCCACTTAAGAAAATGGTTTTATGGGTTCATAGGACTCACCAATTCTACTGCTAGCTATGTGTCCACTAGAAATGAAGCCATATGTCTGCATGAGAGTGTATCCGAACCTTGGGGTTTGGACATATGAAAAGTGATTCCAGAAACTCATGCATTACAGCCAAAAAAACTGAGGTATCCATCAACTACTGACAGTATGCGTATCTGTATGACGACGCTATAGAGGAATGAAGTCCTTATTGATACTGCAAAATGTGTGAAAGTTAAAAATGTTATGGGCTTGTACGGTATGAACCCATTTAATGCAATGTCTAGAACAGAAAAATAGTCGAAGATGGAAAGACTAGTAGTTACCAAGGGCTGGAGAGAGTAGGATAGGGCTTGATCATTAAAGAATGGGGACTTTTGGTGGGAAAAAAGTTTTTAAAATGTTCTGAAACTAGTTTGTGGGGATTATAAACTATAAACTAAACTACACTGTTAGAAGGCACAGTTCATGCTCTGTGAATTATTCTATGAATACAGTGTTTATGAAAAAGATATCTGTAGGTCATTAAAGGGAGACGTGGAGATGTTCTGAGAAATGCATCCTCAGGAAAATTCACCATTGTGCAAACATCATATATAGAATTTACTCACATTAGCTTAGACTAGCCTAGGTTATATGGTGTATGTATACAATGTAGCCTATTGCTCCCAGGGTAATAATGAATAAGACAGTATTAAATTAATTCAAGTTTAAGAGAAAATGATGCACAGACATGGTGTTCATAAGTCTGCTGTCACCCTAATTATAGCATACTGACTTTTGATACTCAATAACTCAAGCAAGAAGCCTAGTGAGTATCCAAGACAGTAATAGAGTTCTTTATTATCAACTATTATACAACTGGCTGGACCACCACATTACCACAAACAATTGAATGTCTTGTTGCTTTGCTATGTTAGGATGACAGTGGTGTCACTAGAAGGAAGAGATTTTCATCTCTGTTAAAACATCATAGATCAGTTGTTACATATATATCCCGTAGTTGATGTGATGTATCATGTGGCACCTAACTATACTTCCAGAAGGAATAAGACAGGCACACTGTTGTGTAGGACTAGACTCTGAGCCAAAGGCCGCCATCTTCTGGAGTTCACATGGGCCTGTTGACAAAGATTATCACAGCTAGGCTTGTGAACTGTTGACCTATGCTTTTGGAATGAGAAGACAGACAGGGAGGTCAAGGGCTCAACCCTGAGTCATTCTCCCCCAACCAGTTGTGTACATTTCGGCCTTAATTGATTATAGACTTGAGTGTCTGGAAGGGGCTAGAGCTTGTAGATAGGGAAGGATTGAATGAGGGAGGATCTCCTGTAAAGCCTTGAAGAAGACATTATCCTTGCTAGGTGTTGACTTTTCAGTTGTTAGGGGCCTGGGTTCCCTCAGAGAATCCTCATGACCATAAATAAAATTTGATAAGAAGAGGCTATTTATTTAGGTTCTGGTATCCAGTGTTGGGCCAAGACTGCATTTGAGAGCACTCTCAAGATGAAGCATCTAGCCATATCAGCCCAGAACTTACAGAGGCAAAAACCATATGATTACATGTATTATGACTATGTTTAAGCAGGGATTCATTTTAATATGTGTGTCTTGCAGTTGTCCTGGTCATCTTTTGAGTAGAGTAAGCAAGTTTGATCACAAAAGCAGAAATAGCAGTCTTATGAGTTACTATCTTACAAGAACAGCAAATTGTACAAGATCAGTCAATTTAAGAATAGTCTCCAACATCTAGGAAAAAAGGGGAACTGGGCTGCTAGGGTACAGCCTATACAGGTTAGGGGATTAAGTGTTAAAGGCATTTTTTTTTCTTTTTGATTTCCCAAGTATAGTAAATTTAAACTTGAAATGTAATGCTAATCCTCACCCCACCCCCCCCAAATTGTATTCTAAGTCAGGTGGATGCCTGCTTATATTTCTAAAGCCATATAATAGTCTTTTTGTAGAGGGGAACTAGTTTCTTTTGAAACTAATATTGCAGCTTTTTGCTGAAGATAAGGGGTGATGAATTCTCTTCTATAATTGCTTTTCAGATAAAACTAGGATGTTATATCCTGCAATTTTAAAGTTATGCTCAGTAAAGACTTTGCTTACAGCTCATTTCATTTTATTTTCATTGACACAGACTCAATATAACATGTATATTAAGTATAAAAATCATAAATAAAATTGTTATTAAAATTTACTTGAAATGTATTTTTTATATGTATCTTATATTTTTGTGTCTTTTGCTACTCTATAAAACATCTCTGAATTTTGTATTTCATCTGGAGAATAGATCTTGCTAATAATTGCTACTTGTTAGGATTCATGTTGAGGGGTAAAGAAATGGCTTATGTAAGTGCTGAGCATAGCACCAGGCTTGGTGAACAGAGTAGGAGTGGAATTTGTGCTTTGGGCTCCTGTTTTGTGCTGGCCACATAGGAGGCAGTGGGCAGTACTGAGAACAGCCTCAGATAGGAGAGAAAGTTTCAGAAAAACAATTCTGTGGAACAATGAGAACATAGGATGTGAGACAGGAGTATTTTAGAACTAGATTCATGGTTCTCAACCTTCCCAATGTTGTGACCCTTTAGTATGGTTCTTCATGTTCCGGTGACCACCAATCATATAATGATTTTCATTGCTGCTATAGAACTGTAATGTTGCTACTATTATGAATCATAATGTAAATATTTGCTATGCAGGATATGTGACCCCTGTGAAAAAGTCTTTCCCCAAAGGAGCTGTGACATGCAGGTTGAGAACCACTGAGCTAGATGGACAGAGATGTGAAGACACAATGTGGTGGGTGATGAGAACTATGACAAATACGGTGGATTTCTGTAGGTAATAGGTGACCGCATTTAGGTAATAGGTGATGGGAGGCAGAAAATCCAATGAAGAGATGCAACATTGGGAAAGGAGCTGAGCCATTGCCAAGGTGGTGAATGTTCCAGGGCCGAGGAAAGAAGCAGGCTGGACAGCTTCTCTGTGTCAGTAATAAGAGATTTTCCAAAGATTTTTTTTTTTCATTTCAGAGACAGAAATAATTTTTTTTTTTTTTTTTTTTTTTTTTTTTTTTTTTTTTTTTTTGGCAGTTCTGGGACCCAAGAGTCTCAAATCAATATGGCTGGGCTGAAGTTCTTCTGTGGGGAGTGTTACCCTCCTCCTGCAGACTCTCTTGTAGATTCTGGTCTTTGGGCTTCTACTGTCTCAATAAGCCGTTTGACCAAGCTTAATTTATGGCAAATCTAATCTTCAAGATCAAAATTTACAAATCTGTCATTTGAACTCGTTGCTAGTGTTTATACTTCCTGTTACTTTCTCTTAAAAGGATACATGTGATAACATTTTTGTCCCAGAAAGACTCCCAGAATAGTCTCTTCAACTGGGTACATGGCTTAGTCACATCTGTAGACTGCCTCTCTCCTCTCAGATAAGGCCACATTCGTGGGTTCCAGAAACTAAAACCAAGCACGTTTAGTAGAACTTTTCACTGAGTAGAGCGTTTTACTGAGATGGGAATACAGAAGCCATGTAATTTCACAAGGATAATGAACCTTTAGTTGATTATTGCAATCCCAAGGTTTAGGATTTTAAGAAAACCTATTTGTTGGTGACCTTTTTTTTTTTTTTTTTTTTGTCAATTTGAAGGCAACCTAAATTCACCCTGGATGAGGCAACTTTGAATTGCCTCCATCAGATTGGCCTGTGGGCATGCATGTCTGTGGGGTGTTGTCTTGATTAATGATTCATGTGAGAAGGGCCTGCCCACTGTGGGTGGAGCCATCTCTGGATAGGTCTGGGTTGTATAAAGAGCAGACTGAGGAAGCCATGAGGTGCAGACATTAAGCAGCTTTCTTCCATGGCCTCTGTTTCAGTTTCTTCCTCCAACTTCCTGTCTTGGCCCTCCTCAATGGTGGCCTCTAAGTTGAAATAAACGCTTCTTCTCAAGTTGCTTTTGGTCCTAGTTTTAGCCTAGCAACAGAAATCAGATGAGGGCACATACGCAACATGAGGTTTCTGGTCCCACTAGCCCCATAGTCCAGATCTGCCCGACCACTTCCCCCTTCCCCCCCAAATGACTCCGACACTTATATTAATTTCTTGCTGTTCAGCCTATGGCTCAGGCTTATTGCTAGCTAGCTCTTTCATCTTAATTCAACTCATGTGTATTATTCTGTCCTCCCATGTGGTCCGTGCTTACCTATTCCATCACATCTTGCATCATAGGTGGCTAGATCACATCTCATGCTCCAGTTTCCCTGTCTACTTCTATGGTGCCTGCCATGGCCAAAAAAAGTCCTTTATTCATGGCATATAGACATCTCACATCACACATATATTCTTGTTTCAATCTGCTGTATTATGGTTATGATTCTCTTGTGTACTTGGAAACCAATTTATGTCCTCCCTCATTTCTCCTGAAAAGTTGCATGCTTCTGAAGTAACTCTTTGCCTCTTCTGAGGTTTTATCTCAGCATTACCAGACTTTTGATATGGAAATGTATTTGTGACACATAGATTTCTTTGTGATTTCCAGGAATGGCATTTGTAGTAGAGTGCTTTGAGAGAAATGTTAAAATATTTTCAATATATTCATTCTTAATTCTCTTTTTAGATATCTTTGGATATGTGAAGCAAATCTCTCACGCAGAGCTGACACTATACATTATTAGCCTTTTTCTCTTAAGGATATTAATAAATAAATACTTGGAATTACCTAACTCAGCATCATCTGAGAAGATAAAGTTGTTTCTGTGTGTCCCAGTGATTGCTGAGAGGTGCATGAGGTTCATGATGAAGTTTTGCCAAGAACCTACTTTTCTGTGTTGAAAGCCAGGCAGTCTTGGAGAGGGCTACCCAGAAAACCTGCTTTTCAGAATTCTTTTATGACTTAAGATTCAAGCTGACTTCGACATTTTTGTAATTTCAACCTCAGAATATTTATTTTTATTTACATATTTTTTTTAATTTTGTCCTTTTCCCTGTATATAGTCTGTCTCCTTTTGCTATAACAGTTGCAGTTTGGGGAAAAATAGATTTTCCTTAAATATATATATATGCATGTAAAATTTCTAGAAATGTTTCCAATCAATGAAAGAATAAGTGAATAAAATATTATAATCAGGTCACTTCCAGAGGAAATTTTTTTCTTGCCTTTATACAAAAAGAATTCTGAAAAGAACATGTTGTTAGATTTAAGAAAATGTGTATGTAAAGGCAGCTTCCTGATTTCACTCCGTAAGATACTGTAATGGTAAAAACAAAGGCTGAGACCTAGCCCAGTGAATCTGTAACCTCACATGCCACCTGTGTCATTCTTGCTCTGTGGTAAAGCACCCAACACAAGGCCACTCAATGCCTCAGATTAAACAATAAAGCACTGTGTGATTCAGTGTTTGTCGGCCTGGCTTTGTGCAAGCTTGTGCCAGTTCCTGGAGCTGTCTGAGCAGTATTTGGTAGCAGCCTGGCAAGCCACCTGTGCTCCAGAACTCACAATGGATGACAGGCAAATGCAAGACTCCACAATTTCCAACATTTATTTCATTAAGAAACAACCTCTTAGAAACAGGACAATTTGGGGGTGAGGCCCTGTGAAACAGTCACGTGGAATGTTTACGCTGTGAGACATAGTCTAGCTCTTCCTTTATCATTGTTCCTGAGGGAAATTGTGTATTTGTATATATCCTTTTTCTATTTTTAGCCATTTTATTGAAAGCTAACAGAACTGATACACTGATACAGCAATGCAGACTTGTATTGTTGGAGCGAGCTCTTCCAGGTACACTTAGTAATAATGCATCTTTCAGTCTACCCTATGTGCTCGATGCTATAATCCCTAAAACTAACAAATCACACAAATTAGCACTTCCATAACTTAAAAGAAAGCAAAATACTTAAACTTTGAAGCTATTAACTTTTAAATTTATTTCAATTCGTAGCAGATGTTTTTCAAGTTGCATCTGTGATAGGATAGATAATATTTGTTTCCTTTTTAAAAATCCTTACTAATATCAGTAATAGAGGAAGAAATAATGAGCAATAAAAGTACTTTATTACTGTGTGCATGATGTGTGTGTCTGTGTGTGTCTGAGTGTGTAGGTGTGTCTGTGTGAGTGTATTTGTATGTGTGAGTGTGTGTATGTGTGAGTGTGTGTGTGAGTGTTTCTGTATGTGCGTGTCTGCGTGAGTGTGTGTGTGTCTGTGTGAGTGTGTGTCTGTGTGTGTGTGTGTATGAGTGGAGTCTCTTCCCTCCTTTCACCCTTATGAGGGTTCTGAGCCTAGAACTCAGGCCGCCAAGCACTTTTGCCAGCTAAGCCATCTTGCTAGCCCTACAGAAAGCTCTTTTTATAAGGTGTGTGTGTGGGGTGGGGGAGAGGCTATGTGTATATACTTCTCCATTGTTTTCTAGTATATTTCTTGAAATTGCTGGAATCAGAGCTAAGAATTAATTGGATTTTTAACAGCTGAATTAGTGTGGCTGTTTCTGTTATTCTCTATATACTGTTACTCTACATGACATTGAATATGGCTGGTTAGTTGTCTTCCACGTTTTTCTTCCCCGTAGTACTCAAGATTCATGAAATCTAGAATATTTCTGTCATATTTGTTGCATAGTTGCTGTTGCACAAATAGGAGCTGATGTTCCTTATTTGCTTGAAAACTCCTTGCAGAATTGCACCATAGCTTAAAGAAAATTGCTATTTTTTATTTAGAAGAAAATGACCTCAGCTGTCGTTTCAAGAAGCAGGGTCCAGGATGACAGTGGACAGTGAAAAATGCAGAAGGGCTGGAAGCTGCTGTTCACGTTGCCTTCCAGCACATCTTCTTGGCTAATAACTCTGGAAGCTGTGTTACAGTCACAAAGTGGTTTTGAGCATAAGGTCAGAGCAGGCAAAGCGATGCTCTTAGATGTCTGATTATCATCTTCCATTATAGCTTGTGCCTCTAGTCATGAGGACTGTACAGTTAAAGAGCCCGAGAGTGAACTCTGCCCAGTGTTAGGGAGGTGTTGGTATCTTCCTTATTATCTACTGTTCTGCTTTAAATATGTAAATGCACCTCTTCTGTGAACCCAGCCCGACCTCAGAGGGGCTGTAACTCTTTGGCTACTCATCCTCTTTCAAGTTTAGAGACCGGAATTTTAATTGAAACTTAAAGAAGAGAGATCATTAGATAACTTGGGCAATTTCATGTGCAGTTTACACTTGGTCTTTCTTCAGGCTCAAACACACACACATATATAAGTGTAAATTTATCAACAGAGCATCAGTGTTGTTGTGATATCAATGTATGCATGAATATTACTTGGCTGTATAATGGGATATATTTGCAGTGCCTTACTCATGCTAGGAAAATTCTCTATCACTGATCTATATCATAGTCCTTCAGACAATATTTCTACAGGGCACTGTTTTTTTTAGATTGTTTTTCAAAAGTTTGCTCCCTTCCTTGTTATGGCTGTATCTAAATTTCCAAAATGGAGACAGAGCTTTCATCAGTTTTAGCCCTAATGCTGCAGTTCAACATCATAAAACTATTGGCATGAGTTTTTGTTATTCTCGCTCAAGCTAATGATAACTCTTCCCATCTCAAACATGTGCCTGTGTACAATGGTGTGTGTGTGTGTGTGTGTGTGTGTGTGTGTGTGTGCATATGCATTCATTTGTGTATGATGATATATATTTAATAAAAATAGTCTGGAATATTGGAGGATAGAGTCACTCACAGCCAAGTCATGAAGGTCAGAGAGTGGTGACCCATACCTTTAATGCCAGCATTTGGGAAGCAGAGAACCGTCAAGCAAGTTCAAGCCTAACAGCCAGGCAGTGATGGCACACACCTTCCTTGAATCAGGAAGTTATCTGGATGGGGATAGAAATATAAAAGATTCATGGAAACAGGCCTATGGAGCTGGCTGGGTGAGAATTGGTTGTGTGTTTCCTGTTTCTCTGATATTTCAGGTTTTCCCCAATATCTGGCTTCGGGTTTTATTATATACTAAATAGAATTCATGCATTTTTTTGTGTGGGCATGAATGTGTATGTGTGTTCATGTGTTTATGTATATGTGTGTGCATATGTGTATGTATGGTGTATGTGCATGCATGTATATACATATGTGTGTGTGATTGTGTGTGTATGTTTGTGCATACATATATGTGAGTGTGTGCCTGTGTATGCATTTGTGTGTATGTCTGGGTGTATGTGTGTATATGAGTACATGTATATGTATGTGTGTGGGGGTCCAAAAGCGCCTTGCATAGGAAACAAAGGTGCTTCTGTGTTGCAAATGCACACTTGGCCTCTTGCTCTGGCTCTCATTCTATAAACAGGGCCTTCCAAACTACCCTACTGATGGGAGCTCACTTTGGTTTATATGATTTGGCTCAAGTTGCACATTCCTAACACCTCTAAGAAAATAAGGCATTTATTCTGGAATTCTACAGACAGTGTTTTATTCTATAAAGAAAGGGGACTGGAGTCAGAAGATTTGGCATCACATTTCTTATTGGAATCATGTCTTGTTTATTAACATACTTTTTTGGGGCCTCAGCTGAGTTTCCTTATTTACAAAATGACTCTTAAAAATAATTTATTTTTGGAGTATAACTAAATCATTCTTTCTCATTCCTTTTTCTTTCTCTAAACCTTCCCTTATATCCCTCCATACTTTCTTTCAAACTCCTGGCCTCTTTCTTCATTGATATATTTTACATAAGTATAACTTGCTCAGTCTTTCTAATGTTACTTGTATGTATGTTGTCAGGGCTGACTGTTAGGTATTGAATAACCAATTGGTAAGCTCTTCCCTAGTGGGGAAGACAATTTTCTCCACTCTCGTGTTTCTTACTTGTCTGTAGTTCTTTGTGTAGGGTTGATGCCGCCTGGGCTTCCCCACTTCCAGTTTGACATATCTATTATTGTTGTCCTGGTTCAGCTCATGTTTTGGCAGTGATGCTGTGAGACTTTAAGCATGTATCCTCTGACATTAGTAGGAGACACAGTCTCACATGCTACTCCTTGATTCTCTGGCTCTCAGAATCCTTCAGTCTCTCTTCTTCAGTGTTCCCTGAGCCTTAGGTGCAAGAGTTGTTTTGTAGCTGTAGCCATATAGATAAGCTAGACTCCACTTAGAATTAATTCATTATGCTTTTCTGTAATGGTCTTGGTTTGTTGCAAAGAAACCTTTTGATGAGGGTTGAGGACTACACTTACCTGCAGATATTAGGACAAATATTTGAATGTAATTAGAAATTATGCTGGTTTAATAAACTGGTGGTTTCAGGTTCTTCTCCAAGCTCCATGAGTTCTCTAGCTGTAAGGAGTTGTCTGGGTTCCCAGGACCAGCTATGATTCCCTTTTGTTGAACATGTCTTAAGTCTAACTAGAAAGCTATTTTTTTTCCCACCAAAGTATGTAGACCACAAGTGTACCCTTCAGGTTATTGCTCTATTCTGGTCATTGTTGTAGTTCATAGGCATCACAGCTTGCCTAGAAGTTTGCATGGTGCCTTCTGGTACCATTAAACCTTTAGGGAAGAGGTATTCAGATTAGCTACAGGTCAGCAGTCTCTGGGCCCTGTTCCTGAACCCATGGTGTCTTCAATGATAGAGACTTACCTTCTACCCCTGAGGGAAGGACCAAGGGCAACAGCAATAGTCTGTAACATTTAGGATTCTCTTCAACAATCCTGACCAACAGCTCAAAAGAAAGCTTCTAATGGCTGCTGTTGATTTTTATTTTATTTAACTTCTTATTTTTTTGCTAGATGGTCTTTGGCTAAGAGGAAGCATTATCAACTCAAATGAGATAATTGTATTTAAACTGTATTTGTCTATTTATACACAGACTTCTTTGTAGTATAGTCTTCCTTTCAGGTAGATAATTAATAGTATGCTTCCTTATGACCTTTCAGACACTCTTACTATAGATTTATCCTTCACTCTACTTCTGTATTAATCTCCACCCCCTCCCTAATTAGAGACCCTGGTTGTTCACTTCCCTGTTAAATCCCTGGTTTCCTGCTATTTCTCTTTCTAGTATTCTCCTGTTGACCACCAAGCCTATGGTCCCAATTTACTTTCCTGGTTTCTGCAGTTATTCTAGGGAATGTACTCACATCTAAAGTTTGGGAGTCAGGAATATTTGTAAAGTAGAATATTTTGTACCTATCACGAGTAGGCTGAGGGTGGATACAGTTTGACATTGTTGATCATTTGCTCTCTACACATTGATAAAAAGATTTAGCTTTTCTAAACTTTCAGAATGTATGAGCATAATATCCTTCCAGGAACTCAAAGTCAGACACTCTCTATTGTATCTTATTCATATGACCACAGTACAGAAGTTATTTTTAAGGATAATTGGGAAATTAAGTCTTAGTTGTCAAAATCACATTGAACAAGTTCTGGAATTTATTCCTCATCACTTTATTTTAGTTTGCTGTGTTCCTTTTTAGAATATTTTTTTAGAGTGGAATATAATTACATCATTTTCTCCTTTACTTTCCTCCCTCCAGACATTCATATATACACACCCCTTTGTTTTCTTTCAAATGTGTGGTCTGTTTTTCTTAAATTATTACTTATACACACACATTTCCATAAATACATAAACACAACCTGCTTGGTCTGTTTAATGTTACTTGTATGTATATTTTTTAGGGCTGACCACTTGGTACTGGTTAACCAAGTGAATGTAGTCAGAGTTTTTTTGGTTAATATTGGCAGCTCCCAAATAACCACACAGCAACTTATTATTAGTTATAAATGCCAGGCCGATAGCTCAAGCTCATTACTAACTAGCTGTTGCATTTTAAATCAGCCCGTTTCTATTCTTTTACTTGCTACCATGTGGCTCATGGCTTGTCATCCCATTTTGTACACATCCTGCTTCATCAGCATCTGGCTGGTGGACCCTGAGACTCCCCTTTCCTCTTCCCAGTGTCCCTTTACTCAAGGTCTCCCACCCAATCGCTTCCTGCCCAGCTATTGGCCAGTCAGCTCTTTATTAACAAGTGAGAGTAACTCATATTTACAGTGTACAAAGTTTGTTCTACACCATGGGAAGGACTATTTCTCTTGCTCTCAAAATTTGTTAGTTACCTAGAATTCTTGGTCTAGAGTTTAGTCCTCCTGCACTTATTCCCCTGTCTGTGTCAGCATGCCCTTTGATGTCATCTTTGTTCAGCTCACATTTAGGTAGTCATGTTGGTGAGAGTTTATGGATGTAACTTCTGACATTCCTAAGAGACAAAGTCTCTCAGTAAACCTTCCTGTTTCTTTTGCTTTTATAATCTTTCTACTCTTTGTACAAAATGACTCTTTTGCAGAAGTTGTATCAATTGGTCTCTATAACTCTTAATTTTGATTTGATTTTGTGTGTGTGTGGTGTATTTTGTCATGATCTCTCTGTTGCAAAGAGAAGGTTTTTGTTTTTGTTTTTGTTGTCGTTTTTTTTTTTTTGTTTTTGTTTTTTTTTCCTGAATGCTGAGGATGACATTTACATGGGAATCAGGATAAATATTTAGGATGTAGTTAGAAATTTTGGTGGTTTAGTAAGATAAAGGTTATATGTGCTCTTCCAAGATCCATGATTTCACTAGCCCTGATAATTAGGCAGGTTTCTGGTACTAGGCACCTGTTTTCCCATCTGTTGAGTAGGTCTTAGGTCTAAGTTCTTGGTTGCCGCCAAGGAATGCATGCCAGTGCCGCTATGCACTCTTTAGTTGTGCCTTGCTGGGGGTTGTTGTGGTTCTTGTATTTTTTTATCTTAGCATTGTGTCTTGGGATTAGAATGTCTGGAAGACACAGTGTTGAGTAGTCATTGACTGATCACATTAATCTTGCTTACAGAATTCTTTATTTTATACTTTAAGATTGTAGTTAGTCTTACATGAGCGAGGCACTGGAACTACATTATAGGTTTCAAGATATATATATATTTAGCATACTTTTGAGTCTCAACCACACTAGTGCTTTGTACGCTCTTGTTTTCATGAACTCTGAAAGAAAGAGCTTAATCAACATTATTTTAGGATCTTAATGAGCAGAAGTTGCAGCCACTAGAAAGGCCAGAGAATTTTTACTGAGTGGAAAACTACCTTTGCAAATGAAATGTCACAGTACCTTTTTAAATGGAAATGTTTTGAATTATAATTTGCCAACTAGTGCCGGAGTCTGGGAGTCTGTTTAAAGGGACAGAAAGGATTGCCTTCATTTGATTTCTGTGTAGCATAGACCTTTTAAAACCTGACTTGATTTCAAATCCAAATAATATCTGCAGTTTTGTTCCTGGGAATACTTCATGGTGTGACTTCAGTTTGCCACCTGTGCTGCACAGTCCAGATGAATGTCTTTGCTCTCTCAGTGATGATGACCATGGAAGTGGTAGCTTTTGAGAATGGAAATAAGAGGCAATATTAGACTGGTGTGGACAAAAGGGTTGCTCAAATATCGATAACAGTACAGATGTATCTAAGAAAGAGCAGGAGCCTGGTGGAGAAATGAAGCAGCTTGATCTAAGTGTTTTCATTTTAAGAAATAAACAGAAATATTAATAATTTCAAAAGATTACCAAATAATGGAAGCCGGATCTGAAGTAAAAATTTGAGCTTTGAGGCTTTCAGATTACCAGCATTGATATATTGGTTTTAAGAACGAGCTACAGCTTAAAAATAGTAACTTTGAGAATAGTTTGAAATGTAACTTTTCTAGTACTTTCCTGCCATATCAGAGAAGACTGAACTCAATTCTTGTGTTTTGGCATGTGTGTGTGTGTGTGTGTGTGTGTGTGTGTGTGTGTGTGTGTGTGTGTGTGTATGTGTAGGTACAAATGCTTGCATGTGAGTATTTATGTAAGATGTAAGCCACTGGTAAACACTGATATTATTCTTCATTGTTCTTTATCTTAATTTTGAGACAGGGTCTCCAGGGTCTTTCACAAAACCAGGAGCTTGCTGATGATTCAACAAAACTATATGGTTCTTGAGCTTCAGGGACCCACCCACCTATATCTGCTTTCTCTGGTCTGGGCATACAGACACATGGGACACTACCTAGCTTTTGACATGTGTGATGGGATCCTGACCTCAGGTCCTCAGTTTTGTGTAGTAAGCACTTAATGATTGAGCCATCTCTCCAGCACCTGTACTTAAGGTTCTAATGATAATCCAGTATTATATTTAGGAAATAATGTATGTGATTGCATTACTACTGTTGAAGATAATAGGATACACCAATGTCCATTTTTGGTTCCACATTAATCTTTTATATAAATACATGCAAAAAATGAAATCAGTAGTTGTATTATCTTTGTCTAGTTGTCTGATATTTTCTCCTACTATAATGAATGCTTAAACAAGGTTTATGTGGTCATCAGAAATTCCTACACTAAAAGGTTGTTCTGCAACAAGCCTTCAGGGCTGAGAAATGTCAATAACAGGGGCTTCCTGCTGTGTGCTGCTACATGCACCCATGTGGTCACAAGCTCTGAATCCTTAAGTTTTTCTTACTAACTGATTCACAATTCAGTTTGGGAAGTGTCCAAGCACCTACAGCATCTTACTGATGAATTAGAAGAAGACCTGCACAGACATTTCAGTTCCACAACGTGAAGAGTCATGTCAGCAGTTATACAGGACAGGGACATCTCATTTCTAGACTGCTGATAATCAACCTGAGGAGAGAAGCATGACTACAGAAACTTCCCATTGATTTCTGTGTGTATGTTTGCATGTTTATGGTCTGTGAAGTTATATGAAGCTAAGTGTTTGTAATTAACTAGCATTCTCTACTTTGTTTAACAGAAATCTTCTTGATAGAGACACATTTTCTAAGTCTGATCCAAGTAAGTGAAATTATTTTACTTAGTGTTGCAAAAATTATGTAAAATTTACTATTTTTATTTGTATGTTTGTTTTCTAAATAAGAAAAGACATTGGCATTTGTGGACAAAAAAATCCTTATGCCTCATTTGACAAATGCTAAGATTCTTCTTAACCCATACTCATTTATGTGAACTCTTTTTTTAATTTTTACAATATTTTTATTGATTAATAGAATACTTTACCTACTTATGAACAGTGGCTATGGTTGCAGGTTACTTCAGGTTGTCACTTCTGAGGTTACTCTGAACAATTTCAGTATCTTTGAAAAGGCTTATACACTTTAAACCCTAATATTTGAAATTATTGAAATATGGTTTTAAATTTTATCTACATATAGTGTAAATCTAAAGACATTATGCTAATATTCTCTGTATGTTGAAATATATTAATAATAACATTTGAAGGTTGACATGTTTGTTTTCTGATTATTTGAAAGAATTTTAACCATTGGACAATATTTTGGTGATTACCCTTGTAAGACAGGGAAATTAAACATGTTGTTTTGATGTGGCCTTTGCACAGTTGAAATAGAAATTGTGTACATTTCTACCAGGCATTTACATATGTATGTTTTTTTCCATCTTTTGTAGTTTGTGTCTTATATATACAAGCAGTTGGAAATAAAGAATGGAGAGAGGTAAGAGAAATAATGTTTTCAAAATCACTGTGCAGAAATCACAGCATCATTATCTTTGAGCAGCTTACCTGTTTTCAGTGATTTTAAGTCTTTCTCAACCTAAATTTCTTATTGTTTGATTTTTCTAAATTTTTACTCATGAGCTTCTCATGAAGTATTCCAGACTTGATCCCTTATGTACATTATGTTTGTGGAGTTAATCTCACTTTTAGAAATCAGTAGTTGACTTTTCATAAAATGCCATGCAAAAAGATCTTAAGTGGGATGCTTATTCTCAAATATTTCCTGCATTTCTTTTGGTTAGTAAGTAACTTGTTTGGAAATAAAATAGAAGCTCAATATTTTTTTTTTCAAGCAGATAGGCATTGATCAATGAACAAAAGCAGAGAGAATGAAAGATTTTAATTATCTTATTTTCTAGAGCATCTTCTTGGTTAAGGAGAGAATGAGCAGAGGTGGAGCCTTTCACTTTCTTGTCTTTGCTGTTTATTCATTTTATAAAGGTAGCAGAACATTTTAATGGAGTCACAGTGTTTGATTGGACTTTCCTACTTGTCACAGACTGATTTGCATTAGTTTCCTTATTAATTGACTCAATGGTCAGGTAGCCTGTTAAGTGTAGATCAATGTAGTTTCTGCTCCTCTGGGGGATAATCAACTCAAATGTTAGAATTGTTGGTAATGATGGGTTGTCAGTGTGATGCTGAGTGGTTGATTCTTGTGTGTACATTTTAGTAAGCCTTTCATTATTATAATAAATATCCAACATAACTTACTTACAAAGAAAAGCAGTGTATTTTGAGTTACGGTTTTAGAGGTTCAGTCCATGCGTGGTTAGCTCTCTTGCTTTGGATGAGATAATGAATAGTAGGAGATCAAATGTTCCCATTGCCAAGATTGTAAGGAGAGTAGGGAGGGGTACGGCTGTCTGCTCACATGTCTCTGCTCCAGTGTGTAGAGGAAATTTGGTTCCTTCTCGCTTCTGCTGGTCTCATGTAGCTGAATTGTGTTCATGCCTCTTCTTCTAGCCAAGCTGCAGAATTTTCCAGTCTTCCTGCCTTCTTGTCTTTGATCAGATTCTTTCCTCCAATTTGACTAAAAGCAGCCCGTGATACATACGCTGAGAAATGTGCTTTGTTGTCTTGAACTTGTCTTTGCCAGACAAATGAGTCTATTACCTTCAACTTCAAAGTACCATGATGTTTTATGACATGGGCAAAAAGCCTCAAATAGGTTGGTTGGCACGGTATAAAGGGAAGGCCTTTGGTCCATTTCCTGGTGACATTCTGCTTTGTGTCTGAAATGTCAACAGTGGAATGCTGCTGTCCATGTTGCTAACTGCACTGAACTCTGCACTAACCATTAGAGTTCTGCCGATAGATTTTGAGGTTTTTTTCTAACTTGGTCCCCCAGACCCCCAGAACAGCTCCTATGAATTCCGTAGGCTCTCCCAGGTTGTTAGCATAAAACAACAGCAAAGACCTCTCCACTTCTTGATGCCAACATTCTATATCCTCCAACATCCTGTTTGAAAAATGCGTGTTTGAGATAATCATTGTAGCAATACAAAAATTTAGTTTGACAGTTGAAGGGACTTGATTCTATTACTGGTTAACATTACTTCCTTAGCTGAAACAGTATCCACTGACAGAGATTCATAGTAATGCAGAGCTGCTGGCTTCAGTTCCAGAAAGAAAATGGTTATGAGAGGGTTACAGTCTCACAGGTTGTCCTTCAACAATATACTTCCAGTGACTTTGTAGTGGCTTGAATAAGACATTCCCCATAGGCTCATATGGGTCTTTCATATTTACCTCAAAACTACTCATACCTAAATGTCAGGTCATTATCATTTTCCCACGCCTGCTCTATATTTTCTCTACATAAGGCTAATTTATTTTTTTTTCAGCTGTCCTGATTTCTTTCCCGAAACCTCATAATCTAATTGGTCATCCAAAAGTTTCACAAACAAAGTAAATGCTTAACTACCCTTTTTATTGCAGTGTGTGTGTGTGTGTGTGTGTGTGTGTGTGTGTGAGAGAGAGAGAGAGAGAGAGAGAGAGAGAGAGAGAGAGAGAGAGAGAGAGAGAGAGAGAGAGAGAGATGTCCTCTTGCGGACATCAGGTATATTTCTTTATTGTCCTGACTGACCCAGAAGCTTGTTATTTTGCCTAGGCTAGTGAGCCTCTGAGACCTACCTCTTTGCTCCCTACTTCTGGGGTTAAAGGCCTGTGGGCACATCTGGCCTTTTTTTGGTGGTTTCTGAGGACTTGCACTGATATCCCCATGCTTGCATAATAAGTTCTTTTACTCAGCAAACCATCTCCCCAACCTCACAGGTTTTCTTTGTTGCAGTGTTCTGTCAAGTCTGGCCCTACTCTCTCTCACTCTTTTATTTGGTTATGCATTAGATCTTCCTAAAAATTCATGCAATTCTCTGCCATTTGTTCTCAATTTCCCCTTTCCATGTTTTGCTCAGCGCAGTATAGAATCCTTAATAGAACGCCAGGCTCCACAGGGCTGAGGAGTGCTGTACTTCAGTAACCAAAAGAAGCTATGGTAGATCCGGAACCAGATGCTTATCCAGTGCAAGTCCTTAAGGATGACACAATCAGGAAATTCATTGGATAAGAGGAATTTGAGGAATGATGGTTTAAAGGTCTCAGAACTGTATCAGAATGTTCTTTTTGGATATTAATAAGCTAAATTCAAAGTTTCCCTTGGGTAAAAACAGTCTCAAGCTTTTTTTATTGCTTAATCAGTCAAGTGAATTTTTTAGAAATACTTTTCAAGCTCTTTTGCCATAACAATGGATCATGACTATTTTAAGCCATTTCCACTTCTTGGCTAATTTGGTTTTGATGACAAACTTAACAGGTATGGGCTATTATATTCATTGTAATGGGAAACAGAAGAAGAAATGGGTAAGAAAATTGACCATAGATACTTGGCTATTAATCTAGATTGATGCTCTGAATTCTGGCTGTCTGGAGCTGCTGCTACTCAATTACTATTGTGTGCACAATTCTTATCCACTTCTAACTATTACATTCTGATTCCATAAAGGTAAAGAAATTTCATGTCATTGGGGGTAGGTATATTGTAATTATTTTTTAAGCTTGATTCTAAGTAAAAACAAAAACAACAAAACCCCAAGACCATATAGAAAACCAAGGCTGGCCTATTATTCAGACAAAATGTGAGACAAAACAGAATGTTCTGCTAGTCTGTTGTTAGCCTTTCAGAGAATAAAAAAAAAAAATGATGCTTATAATGTCCACATTCAAAGCCAATGTAAAAACCAAAAGGAGTAGAAGCCATGGATGAGGACTGGGAGGCACTGGGTGTCATAGCTTGCTTGTCTTTCTACAAAAGAACAGCAAAGTGTAGATAAATTATGAGGAGAGTGTCTGTCTCTCCCTATTTTGGAAGCTGTGAAGTTCAGTACCCACAGTGAGGGCCCCAAGTCTTGTGAAGTCTTTTCTTCTGGTAGAAAACAGAAGGACAGAGCCCTGTGCCAGGCTGGGGCTGGAATGAACTCACAAAAGCATCCTTATCTCCATAACCTACTTCTTCCATCAGGATCCTGCTCCCCTGGAAGTGCCATTACGTCATGAGGGAGCAGCATACAGTAACCTGTTCAAAGTCCTCACTCGGCACTGCTGTATGGGGAGAAGGTATCCAACAAGTAAAGTCCACTCAACTATAAATAGCCACGAGCAGGCACCTTCATGTTCTTTTCCAAAGAGCTGACAATGTTAGCATGTGAGAACGTGACGTGGAAGAACGGGGAGGAAGTGCAGATGGAGGAGCTGAGCCTGGTGGAGCACTTAGCACCTGAAAGGACTTGTTGGATAAAAGAAACAATAAGTAAACCCTATTTGATACTTAATCCCCATAACAATTCCTACAATACATAGTTTCCTTACCTTGAGAGGAAAATAAATCTTTTACATTTTTCCAGGGCAATGAAGTGCATTAAGGCAGGTGCCTGGTTTTCTGGTGACTATACACATGTGTGATGTGAGGAATGATGATTCCAGCTCCTAGTTGTTCCAGCAATGGAAGAGTAGTTGCTTCTTCAAGTATCTAGCATACAACAAACACCGTGCAGTTAGGGAAACACTGGAATTCTAAGGAAGAAAACAACTTTCCTAAAAATCAAAGAGCACCAAGTAGCAAGTAACAACTTTCTACATTATAAAATCCTGTCCTTGCTGCTTGCTTAGCAATTGATAAGACACGGTGCACGGAGATTCCTTAGCCTCAAACCCTATATAAAAGTGTGGTACTAAGCAGCTGCCCCAAACTGATGCAATATGAGGTCACACTGACACATGTGCAATGCTTACATGTAGAAAAATGATGTATTTATATTGGGCCACATAAAATTACCCTTTTAAATTAGTTAAAAAAAAATAACTGGGGGTAGGCAATTTTCGGAGACTAATTCTCTTGCTCTTTACTCCCCTAGAAGCAAATTTGAAATGTTACCTTTTGATTTCTATGCTTTAGTATACAGTAAGCACATGAGGGCTACCTCTGTCTTCAAGGTAGAGTGATCCTCTGTGCCATGTGACTAAAGGGAGGTGAGCTTGGATTGTCACAACAACTGTCCTCATAGTCTTACGATGTTTTCAATTGGGAGTGGGTACCAGGCAGTAGAGCGGCCCACTCTGAGCATCACTTGAGTTTGTCACTGGAGACTGAGTTTCTGGGGACTGTGCAGAGGCCTCATGGATGTCTGTAACAGAAAACATCCAATCAGTGAGAGCTTATTCATTCTCGGTGTTAATATTCTTGAAAGGTTGTGATTTTACATTGATAGAGAATTCAAAACAAAACTTTTAGTAATTATATCAATTCTTTCAAATGCATATTAAATATCAAACATTATTTTATCAGGATGAGACACAGATATCTATTTATTTCATATCGCACCAGGAAAATGTAGGTAAATTCTTATTAAGTCCACAAATACTTAGTTGTTATTAATCTCACCAGAATTTAGTGAATACTAACTGTGTAGCTGAAATGATGGGCAAAATTTAAGAACAGTATTTTTAACTCAAGAACTTTATGGTATAGTTATTTTTCTCTGCAACTTTGGCTTCTTTGTATAAGCAAATTTGCTGACTTAGATATCAACTTCACCTCATTGCTCTAGTGATTATATTTTTATATAAATTAAGACAATTTATCAAAAGCATCAGCCAACTGTAAGTTCATGCTCTGAGATGCATTACAGATATCAGGGGATAACTGTAAAAATGCTTAAATTAGAAGCAAAATAGTTCCATTAAATACAAGGTTATCTTCAAACAATCTGTGGTTGAGAGCCTCAATTTTAAATGTTATCCAACACTATTTTAGTTATCTTTTCTTCAATAAATTTTACTGATGATCATGAATTATGAAGAACTCTTGAAATAATGATCTTTTGATAATTTCTGAGCTACAAATGATACAAATTATTACAAGTATTGAAGTTATAAGAACATTATAATAATAGACATAGTAAAGAAATCTCTCAAGAGTTGCCTATCAATGGAGAGCTGGAAAATGCTGTTAACTTCCATGAGTTAGAGTTTAGCTCTCCAGAATTAATCCATTTATGAAATAATTCTTAAACATATAAATCGCAGAGTTGAGTCTGGATTCTCTAATTTTCAATGTGAGGCAAGAAAACAACTGAAGTTGTTTATAAATTTCAAATATTGCTGCTTCAAATGATTAGCATCGTTGGCATTGTCTCTAGCAGGCTTCCAGTCAACTACTCTCCATGCTGAGTAACACCCACTCAGAAAGCACTGGGAGATTTCTTCTAACTTGGCTTTCTCAGTTTCACAAATAAGACTGCTGCTATGAAACAAGTGTTCATCTTTATCTTATAAGGAGAATTTCCAACATGAACCTTTGAAATTTTATATCTTTGTTATGATCTTTGTGACTTTGCACTTCATATAATAAATAGCAGACTTTTATTCTGTTTTATTGGTACTTTTATTAGAGTTCTCTAGAATAGAATAAACATATATAAATATTCACACTACAGATATATACATATATAGACATACATACAATCAGTGTATGAAATAATGTCCAAAGAGTACATCAACAGCTGTCACACATCTGGTTGAGAATTTGGTAGTCATTTGGTCCTTATGGCAGAATATCACAGGATTTGGAGTAGTGAAACAATGGTGCTCACAACAGAGAGGCTCAGGCCCCAGTAGTTTCTTAGTCCAGGAAAGTTGGCATCTTAACAGACTCATTATGGCACAAAAGAATGTACCTAGAGAGCCACAGCTCCTGAGTCCACATTGGAATCCTAGGAAAGCTGGTTCTGATGTTAGCCAAGAAATCAGAAGTAGCAACATTGGGGAAAATCACTCCAATGACTGGAGGGAAGGCCAGGCTAGTCAGATGTGAATAAGCTCTTTCTTCTGTGTCATGACCCTGTGCCCTGTGGCTACCACATGTGGAACAGAGGGAGGTAAGCCACCTGTACTGTAGATGCCACCCTTATATTATATCTATTCAAGCTTGGTAGCTGCTTTTTAGAAGCAGTTTCCTCCTCCTGGCTTGTCTTCTTCGGTGACTCTCCAGATCTCTGCTGGATCCTTACAAGATCTTCCAACCATCATATATGACTCAGAGTCCAAGAGCCCTGCCAGCTGCCTGACATTCTCCCCAATCACAACATAAACTTGTTCAAGGCTTCTTTACCAAACTGTGCAGAGAATCAGACTGAAGCAGAGAAAGCTGTGAATAGTGGATGAATTCCCTAACCTAGAAAAATGGAGGAAGTCAAGATCCCAACTCTGCTATGGATTAGCCCCATCCTGAACATTGTAGCCAAAAGAGAAACCCTAAAAGAAAGAAAATAAAATACCAGTCAACATACTAATTCCAGATTGACATATCCAATGGAGAATTTAAAACAACATGAAATAAACAAAATAACATGTCTCCTCCAAAAAGAAAGTACAAATGCTATAGTAATAGCCTCTAATGAAAGTGACCTGGGAGAATCTATAGAAATGAACTCAAAAGAATGATTATAACTATGGTTAACAACTCAAGGAATACAGGAGAAGGTAAATGGTATAAGGAAGTTAGTACAAGACATAAAGCTTACTTTTCTTTGTAACAACCCAAATTGAAATGATGTCAGAAATGAAAAAGTCAGCAAGCCAATTAAAAACTTTAGAGAAAAGTCTTACCAACTGAATGGACATGTAAAAATAGAGAGTTGGGGATTAAAAATGATGTAGAGAAGTTATATGACCCAGGAAATGTCAGTAAAAATTAGACACATAGACACACAGGCACACACATACACACACACCACATGAACAGAACATGGGAAACTTCTTGAACATCATAAAAAAAACATTTTAGCATCATTAAAACCTAGAAACTGAGATGCCCATCCAGGTACAAGAGATCAGTGGACCAAATAGGCAAGACCAGAAAAGAAATTACCAATGGCATATTAGTCAAAACATTAAAAACATAGAATAAAAGAGTATTTAAAGCTGCAAGGGAAAAAGGTTACATCACTTATGAAGGCAGCCTTATGAGATAACCATCTGATTATTGCACAGAAACCTTTAAAGGCAGAGGGCCTGGAAAGATGCACTCCAAATTCCAGAAGAATTTATAATTCTTATAATTGTATATGCCATACTTTATATCTTTCTCTTCTGCTGTTGTGTGTACTGATGAAGGTATTTGAAATTGTGTGTTGGCTTTTCTGTCAACATGAGACATATATCAGAAGGGAAATTTGTGTGTTTTAGCTCACAGTTTCTGAGGTTTCGTTCTATGCTCATCTGGCTTTCTTTCTTTGGGTCACATGGTATGTTGGATGGGAATGTACGGTACAGAAAGCATGCTCATGCTCACCTCATGGTAGCAAGAAAGGGAAACAGTAGGGCCATGAATCCCTATAATCCCTCCATGAGCATGCTCCCAAAGACTTAACTTCCTTCTCCGAGGTCCCCAACAGCACCACAGGCTGGATACCTTGTCATTAGCATCTGGACCTTGAGGAGCACTTCCTTTTCTGTCTCTACGTATTGATATGTGGCTTTTGCTCCTGTTCAGAGGAGCTTTCTGAAATTGTAGTTGCTCGTGTCTCCTCACTTGTTAGCATCTATTTCAATTGATTCCCTTCCATGTTTCCCTCAGATTGGCTGTATGGAGGGTGTGTGATCTCTGCTTTTGTTTTTTGTCCTATATTTCTAAAGGTTAGCGCTGCAAGTATTCTCAGCTGGCGGCTAATTTTCCTTTCATTATTCTCACATTTCTCTCTCATGCTTTGAAAGCTTCCCATTGAGAAAGAAGTCTGTTGTCAGAAGTAGGAACAGGCTTACCTGCTCTGTCTTTACTGCCATGAAGATACCCCTTTTGCATTTGAGTGTTTGATTATAATATGCTTTGTGGTATACTTAATCAAGTTAAATGTGATGACCTTTGGCATTCTGTAACCTTGACATTTGCATCCCTCTCTTATTTTGGAAAGATTTCTGTTAACATCTCTGAAAAACCTTCCCTCTGTTTCCATGGGCCCATACTTTTCATAATTTTTCTCTTTATCCTTCTGTGTGTTTTTAAATAGCCTGCCTCTGAATTCACTATTTTCTCTCTGTTTAGTCTGTTCTAGCAATATCTTCTATTACAGCTTACTTTCACTCCGTACATTTTTCAGCTCAGCAATTTAGTAGCTTTTTTCCTTTGAATTTCTTCCCTCTTTCTAAGTTTCCTTGTCAGTGCATTGAGCCAGCTCTTTGATTTACCTTGGACCATGTTGGGTTTCCTTAAGATAGCTGGTAAAACTCTTCTAGAGTTTGCCCACACAGGTATTGTTTTATTGTTTATTTCATTTCATTTTAACTGTAAGGTTAAATGATTCCCCGAAAGTTTCTGAATATGTTAGTGGGGTGCCTTTTCAGCCCGTTCAAGATTTAGGGATTAATTCTAGTCATTGTAGTCTGGTGTTGTCTTTACCTAAGCTCAGATTTGTCTCAGATCTGTGGTTGGTTGTTGTTCACTATGGTAGAACTATTTTGTTACCAGGATAGAACCTAAGTGAGTAGTCTGACCTTCTGAACTTCTCCTTGGGTCCAGAGCAGGCCTCATGTCTTATAAAGTTTCAAGCCCACAGCAATAACTTTTAAGTGTCCCGATAATGGTGAAATCTGCTTCAGAATTCTATGCCACACTTCCAGCCACAAGTTCACCAAACTCTGCCACATCCAGCAATATATCCCACTGAGTACTATGCAGCATCAGGTTTGATCAAGGCCCATTCTTCTATTAGATGTCTGACGATAATAGAGATTTATGACCCATAGTCACTATAGCCACAAAGTATGACTAGGAGAGAAGTCTGTTGGACTGGAAAGCCATCTCCTATTGATGCTGGTCTTCTCTCAAAGGTCCCAACTATGAACCCTGGCCTGTGACTGGGTCTACTCAGCTTTAGGTTTCTGCAGCCCGTCATGGGTTCCTGGGCAAAAGCCTATGCTGCTACCCTGCCCTATGCTGAGTGGGTAAAATTTGAGGTGGTGTCTACCATAGAAGACACCAAACTGGGTCATACCCTAATTTCATTGTCACAAGGATATATATAGTCTCAGCAGTGTACCGTAACCTAAGTTGCAGCTGGAAATAATATAGAAAATAATGTGTGTCTCACTAAGACTTTTAAGTATCAGCCCAGTGTGTCAAATCCAGAACTCAGCTGTAAACACTCTTGAGAATGGCTATAATGACCTGAGGTTGGGGAAAAGTGATGAAGACAGTCCTTTGTCCTCAAGACTTATATAAAACGAGGTCACATCTGAATATCACAGCATCAGGACCTGGACCTGCCATTTACATAGGAAAGTGTGCTACAAACCCACTCTAGAATTAGCAATGACATGAATTGAAACTTGAGTCTGACCCACCAGCATGCAGGTTTCTCATGGACCCTGCGGCAGGTCTGGAGGGTCCTGGAGCCTGGTGTTGGTTCTAACTGTGGTGATCCCAGCACTGAATTCTTGCTACTCCTCTTACTGCCCAGGATTGAGTGTCAGGATGGAGGCCTGGCAAGCCAGTTATTAGATAACCAGGTCCCCTTACTTAATCCATAATCATTGGCGGAAAGAAAGAGGAAATGGGGTTGACGAGCCTGATGCTGGAATTTAAGTCACTCTCCCTTCTCTGTGTCTTTCTCTTCATTGTTTGGAACTATGGAAGGAGACACTGGCTGACTCTCTCCTTCTTACCTCTCTCATGGCTTCCAGTTCTCATCTGGTGTCATCAGCTCTTGGGAAAGTAGTTTGGTATGTGAACAGCTATCCAAACTGTGTGTTTGTAGATGATGGCTACTGCAGGATCTTAGCCATCATTTTGCCTTGCCTCTCCATAGTGCATGTTTTTTGAATTTATCATCAATTCAATTTAGACAATAAACTCTTTTCAATAATATATTTTAAAATTATGAGCTCATTTCTGTGTGCATTTTTGCCTTAACAACATTTTCACAAAAACTGCATTTTAGAAAAAATAAAGATAACTTTATTTGACTGGTTATTCTGTGGGTTGCAGAGTCCAGCCATCTGAACCTCGGAGTTCACAGCACCTTGAAAAACATGGATTATATATAACTTAGGATCTAACTGGTAAATAATAAATATAACTTTTATTCTCCTATAAGAACTCCCATGTAAATCCAGTAAATTATTTTTCTACAGGTGCTAAATTATAACAGTAACAATAGTATTTATAGTTTAAAATGTCATGTGAAAAGGATATGTTATTATTCTTTAGAATATGATTTACTTCAAATAACAATTTTAGATAAACTTTTAAAATAATGGAACCTGCAAATTTATAGTGTTTAGTTTTTTTCTGTCTTTTATGTGTGAAAGTTAAAGAAATATGATGATCAATCTTTTGGATGCCTAATGCTTTAATAAAAGTTCCCCCAAACCCAAAGACCATTCCATATGTAAAACACTGGCTTTAGCAATATTATTACAAAGAAGGCACATGGCTTCCCCTTTGCATCTCTGTAGCCACATCTCACTGATGAATAATAATATATGTTCTGAATAAAGGCTTAGATCTTCCATTTGTCATTTCAGAAGTAAATGAACTTGGGAAAATAAATGCATTGGATAATGAGCCACAAGACCTGCTTTATCTTTGTCCCATGCATTCCCTGATGAGGCCAGTGTTTGATTTTCTAGAGCAAGAAAATAAGAGTGCAAGGTGGGAGGGATGCATGGTGTGTATGTACGTGCTTGCATGTGTGCTTGTATGTGTGCATGTATGCATATGTATGAGAGCATATGCATGTGAGCATGTATTTGTGTAAAACCAATGTCTTCTAGTCTCCCATGCTGCCTACGGGTTTATATTCTTATATGGAATTTTCTGATCGAATGCATCTGACTAGTCTGTCCTAATAGTCTGTCTGTCCTACAGAGTTTATTATTTCTCTTGTCAGATAATCTGTCTTCTGCAGTGCACTAAAGAATGAAAGTTTTCTATCACATAGTAGTTGATGTAAGATGTGGATCAGTTCTGGTGAATTCTCTAAGTGTTGTAATTGCTCATCTGACCCAGGAATGTCAAGAGAGGAGCCACTGACTATATTTCCAATGCTTCTTCTCTGAAGCACTTTAATGATTAGTTGATTTAGAAGTCAAGAAAGTATTTTCTTTGCACTGTTTCCTGAAACACTTATTTCTTAATAGAAAAAGGAAGTCTTTATTTGATTAGTATAATCATCAAGCAAAGGAAAACTTTCAAAACTTGACTGTGAATTCTTTTTTTTGCTTAAAGTTTAGAAGAATCATGTTGTATTTCAATATATTTTTTTATCTAGTTTAAATAATCTAAGGAATTTGCAACTGATAAATGAAAGGACAGTTTCCTAATTATTAGATAATGAAAATTTAACACTGTATTATTTTGGAAAAAGGCTGAACAAGACATATTTATTCTGACTTACATTATTTTAAGCAAGCATATATATCATATTTTTAAAACTGTATTTTTCCACTTCTAGCAGATATCAATTGCAAATGAATTCTTGATAGAGGGTGAATCTTTGTGTCCACTTCCTTTTCTTAGTACTGGAATTTTGTTTGTTTGTTAGAAACTGCAGGCCTTGTGCATGCTGCCACTTCCCTGTGAGGTCATGTGTGTAGCCTCCCTGCTGCATCTGCAAGACACTGTTTCCTTGGAGTTATCCATTGCCTCTGGCTCTTAAAAATCTTTCTTCCTGCTCTTTTATGTCAATACCAAAGCTTTGAGGGGAGGGTTTTAATAAAGACATCCAATTTAGGACAGTATGCTACAAAGTCTTTCAATCTCTGCACATTGTCCAGCTGTTAGTCTCCATAATGATCACCATCTACTGGAAGAAGCCTCTCTGAGTTGTGCTGAGACATGCACTGATCTTTTCCACCCTCCTTGGGGCACACATTATAAATCTTTCAAATGCTGGGAAGTGTATATCAAAACATATTAATACTTGTATTTTCTCAGAAATGTAAATAGCTCTCTTTCTCTTATATTCAGTGTGGAATCCAGATCATGGGATGCCTTGCCCACAGTCAGAGTGGTTCTTCCCAGTATAGTTGACTAATCTGAGCAGTCTCTCAGAGTCACACCCAGAGGATTGTCCCTCCCATGAGTTTACATGTTGTCAAATTGACAATCAATAATAAGTATTGACCATTGCTGGCTCTAGCTAGGGTCAGAGAAGGTGCCAGGACTTTTGATCCCACTACCTGTCAAGCTCTGAGGCCAGAGAGTGTTCTCAGGCTTGGAAAAATAATATTCAACCAAACCCTAGATACGGGGAAAATTAATTAAGGTTATGGTGAAATTTAATTGAATAAAAAACCAAACAATGAATCAATGAAATGGAGCTTTGGTGTTTTATAAAGAGGAAATTATTGTCAAATTCTTAGCCAAATTAACAAAAAGAGAATCCAAATTAATAAAATTAGAAATTAAAAGAAAGATTAAAACCGGTGTTACAAAATCATGAAAATAAACTTTATATTTATCTAAATTCAAAAATATAAAAGAAATGGTTAAATTTTAAAGTAACTTTGACACATGAAAGTGTTATCAAGATGAGGTAGATAGCATTTGTTACAATCAAGATGGCTGTATTCTGGAGATGCAGTGGTTCCTCATCATATCTACAGCAATAAATCTAACTCATTGTCTAAGCGGAGTCAAAGATAGAAACTGAAAGATCATCTCAGTAGTTGAAATAAAGACTTTTGGTAAAAATCCACCATCTCTTGATGACAAAGGCCTTGGAGATGGGAGTTAGAAAGGAAATATTTCCGCATAGATAATAAATCTACAACTAATATAATATTAAAAGGTGACACTCTTAAAACATTTCCAATTTGATCATGAGCAAACATAAGGTATTTACTTCTACTTGATGCAGTGCTATTAGTCCTTAGCCAGAAATATGACATAAGAGCAAAATTAAAATGATACAATTTAAGTGAAAGATGTCATTGTATTCCTATTTGCATAAGATATGATTTGATTTATAAAAGACTATTAAAATTCTACCATAAGACTAGAGGTAATGAACAGTGCACAAAGTGATAAGATACACAATTAATGTGTAAAAATTAGTACCTTCCCTTTATGACAATGACTTAAATATGGAGAAAGAAATCAGAGAAACAACCCCATTCACAATATTCTAAAATATGTGTGTATGCATGTGTATATTCATATATAGATGAGTAAGCACAACCAAGGAAGGTAAATAACTCTAATAACAAAAACGTTAAAATAACAAAGAAGAAATTGAAGGAGTCACTAGGAGATGGGAAGATCTTGACTTGGTAGGATTAATATTGTGAATATGACCATCCTACTAAAAGCAATCTACAGATTCAGTGCAGTCCAATCAAAGTTTGAATGACATTTTTCACAGACATAGAGAAAAACAATTTTAAAATTCATATGGAAGCATAGAAAGCCTCAGATATTCAAAACAATCCTGAGCCCAAACAGTGCAACTACCACTAACCTTAAATTATTAGGCATACTAATAAAAACAGCATGATACTGGAATGAAAACAGAAATGTGGTTTATTGGACAGAATAGAGCAGCCAAACATAAGTCCACATAACTGTAACCACCTGATTTTGACAAAGATGCTCACAAAAAATTGGAGACAATATAGCATTATCAACAAACGGTGCTGAAAAGACTGAATTAAAAATAGATTCTTAACCTCTAACCCTGCACAAAATCAACTCTTCAAGAATCAATGACATCAATGTAAGTACCAAACCACTGAAACTTCAAATTAGGTAGAACCTCAAGACATAGTCATGGGAAAGGACTTTCTGAAAAAGACAAACGAACAAATGAGACTTCACGAACACATCAGGTTTCTATACATCAAAAGAAATCATCTAGTGGAGAGACAGCCCTTAGGATGGGAGAAAAATCCTTGCCAAATGTTCATCTGACTGAGGGTTAACATGTAGAGTAGACAAAGAGCTAAAAATACTGAATGTCAAGAAGCCAACCAATGTAGTCAACTATACAAGTAACTAGTCAATATCTTAAAAGCTTCTGACATCCTCAATTCTATGGGGAAATTCAAATGAGAGCAACCTTGAAGCAGTGTCTCCTATCAGGCAGAACAGCTATTATCATGCTGACAAGGATATTGGGAAATTAACTTATTTTTAATTGTGGGAGAATAAACTAATGTGGTGCTTCTGGAAATCAACATGGAAGCTTCTCAAAAATGGAAAAATAGATCTACTGTAGGAGCCATCCATACCACTATCCATATCACTCCTGGTAGCACACTCACAAGGCTCTGTATCCTCATATAGAGATACTTAATCATCAATGTTCATTAATGCTCTATTGAAATATCCAGGAAATAAAACCAGTCCTGATATCTATCAGTTGATGAATAGATAATGAAATATTATTGGAATTTTATTGAGTTGAAAGAAAAATAAAAATTTTGGAAAAATAAACAGAATTGAAGAAATCATACTGAGTGAGGTGACCAGGGCCAGAAAGACAAATAAATTAAATTAAATTAATCTAAAAATGTAGTAATTACCACTGAGAGGAGCCAAGTTCTCCCAAAAGAGTTCATCTAATGTGCTCTGTTGAAATCATTGGATCTCTTAATTTGCTGAAATAGCAAAATATTTTTATTATTTTTAAACACAGCTATGATTATTGGATAGGGGATAATTTGCAGTGAAAATGGTAGCAAAAACAGAGATAGGAATTCAAAATCCTTAAGATAAGGCATGATAAGACATAGGACTTGAATTTAAATTGATAACAGAAACTATGGAGAGAAGTAGACCATCATGTGTAAGTGTCCTCTCTTACCAGGTCAAGGCCACCTGATATGGTTGCAAATAACTAAATCCAGCGAGTTGGAGGGGCCACAGCACAATTGAGACTGTGACAGTTTTATTGAGAATAACCAGACTTTTTATACCTTTATCAGAAAGAGAATGAAATGGCTAGGGTCAATACAATTGTAGTAGCCAGGATACAGCAAAGTTTGTAAGTCACACAAGGGACACAAGATTAATGGCTAAGACCAATTTTCCTGTCAACTTTCCACACTTCTGTGACTACTAAGGGGACATACAGAGAAACACAAAACAGCCCAAACACTTCCCTGCCTGAGGGGTTGCTTCAGTTTCTCAGGAACTGGAAGGCATTTTGTGACCCAGGAGTCATGGACTCTAAGCTGAGAAAACTGTGAAGCATGACTCTCAAGGCAGGTAGGCCAAGCCAACTCCATGGTTCCCTGCTATTGTGGGGATATGTTTTGGAGTTAAAATTGATCATTTAGGAAGCAGCGGTAAAAGAGGCGTTGGTGGGTTAAATGGGAAGTTGTTGGAGATTACTTCCCTTTATGGTTGGAGCATAGTGGAGTATAAAATTACTTATTGGCAGGAGTAGGCCACAGTTCTCAGTGTAGATTCAAATGAGGGATGGGCATTGGGAAACATGAATGATGGTGGAGTCCTGTTTGAGTGTCACATTTTCCTAGACCAAGTCTTTCCACTTTGGTTTAGAAACTGTTTTGTCTCCATAAGTTGGAAGCTGTGTGGTTTCAGATTCCTCTGGATCACAGTTATAACTGTTTCTGAGTCTGTGGGTGTCTGAACACTGGAGGAGCCTCCATAGATGGCCCTGTATGGACAGCGGACTCCAGAGACTCAATCCTCTCAAGGAAGCAAGTTTCAAGTGAATTCACAATTATGTATCATGGAGCCTACAGTGAGTGGCTTCTAGCCTGTTTCTGAGATGGACGCATGGCATCATTTCAGTTGTGCTCAAAGTGAATGGCTTTGTTTGTTTGTTTGTTTGTTTGGGTTATTTTGTTTTGTTCTGAAACAGTCTCACTATGTACTTCTGGCTGACATGGAAGTCGCAGGGATCTGCAGGTCTCTGCCTCTGAGTGCTGGGATTCAAGGCATGCTCCACCCTACCTGGGTACATAGCTTCTTGAATGATGCTCCTCTCTTTAGCAGCCATAGCCTCTGCGATCTTAGCTTCCAGCTCACTGCTTTTCTGAGAAGAGGCTTTCCCAAATCTTTTTGCTCTACTTACTTTTTGTTTCTCTCTTGACTTTTACTATAAAAACCATGCAATTGCACAAATGTATGGTGTCTTGGAATTTTAGCCACCCAGAGTTAATTAGTCCAATATTTTGGAATTCAGTGTCATTTATGACATGAACAAAATGCAGATAAATCTTCTTCTAGAATATAGCAGGAATGACTTTGGGTCCAATCTTCAGTGTAATTCTCATAAGAACTTTTATGGCTCACATTTCCGTCAGTAGATTCTGGTCTTCTGAATTCCCACCAGAACTGCCCACTAAGCTTTGTTTGCAATACTCAAAAGCTCTTGTATACATCTCTAAACTCTTCCGTGTTCCCACCACAGAATGGTTCTTAAGACCTGTATCAGGTTTAGTCACAGCAAAAACCCTATTCTCTGGCATGATTACTGTGGCCAAAATTCCTTACATAAGCAACCTAAGGAGGAGGTTGTTTCGTTGGCTTACTTTTCATTGTGGTGGGAAGACATGCAGAACAAGTACTTCACATCATGGCAGCCAAATGATAAAAGGGACACAGGAAGTAAGGGACTGGAAATAAGACATTCCCAAGGTCCTGTCTCCAGTGATCTGATTTGTCTACTAGATTCACCTTCTGAATTTTTTAGGACCTTTTAAAACAGTCTCACAAGCTGGAGAACAGCCTTTAACAATATAAGCCTTTTGCAGGGGCACACTTCATATACAAATAATAATTATTGGATTACAGTTTGTCCATGCGATACTGGCCTATGATGTAAAATATTGTCTAGGAGCAAATTATTTCTTTGTGAGGAAGTGATTAGTTGGCCATAATGCAAATAAATACTTTGTAATAAGTATTTTATATAATCATCTTAACACAGAATTTAAGAAAGCCTGTGGCCTTCACATTAAATAGATGAACTTGATTCTTCATTTTCTTATTGAAAAGATAATGTTTTCTAGAACTTAAATAAAAGTAAGTTCTCTAGCAAGACAGCCTGCCTGCTTGACTGCATAATAGACTCACCGCTAAGGTTAAAGTCTCCTTATTAAAATGACAGCTGGAGGTGAAGAATATTAGCTGAGGATAAAAGCAATTGAATGTGTGTATTTGTGCTGCCTTAAGGACCATTGTCTAGTGGATTGTCTTTAGACGAGGCCTGATGTGCACTTTTGTTCCTTGATTTATACTTCCTAAAGTGGAGAAACATACTTTTCTAAGCTGAAGTTCTTAGAAACATACAAGATCGGTAGATTTTATTATAACCAAAAATGTAATGTTTGTGCTGTGAAGTATAGAATAGATTGATTACAAGAAACTTCTTTCTAAATCATGACTAATAGGCCTTGCTGTGTGAAAGGGTTGCTTCCAATAAAAGATGAGGATCAGAACTATGAATAGTTGGCCCCTCTGTAAGAATGCATGTTATCTGTCTGACTTTCAGAAAATGTTTTATTTTAAAAGTAAATTTATCATATACATGGTTTCTTCAGCTTAGAAAGGAATCTGGTTTTCCTGGTTAGCATAGAGGAGGAGGATGCCTTCAACTTGTCCTAGTGAGGTAGCCGAGATTGGAATGAATTCAAGTTTATGCTTCTTTCTTTTGAGTGGTTGTTTGATCTTTAGGGGCTTTAGTTGATCATGCCAACTGGGTATTTATTTAAAAAAATTTAAGGAACATTTTTTTTTTTTTATGGAACATTGACACAGACAACACTATTACATTTTGAAATAAGTCACCACATAAGGTTTGGTTTTAACCTCTGTGACATCTCTGTTTCTGTCTATATAGTTTGGAAGAACTGAAGTGATCGATAATACTTTGAATCCTGATTTTGTAAGAAAATTTATTCTGGACTATTTCTTTGAAGAACGAGAGAATCTTCGTTTTGACTTGTAAGTTCTACTGAAATATGACATTGTGAGCGTGATTTTTAGAAACAACTTGTGTAGTGTATTCTTGACTTAGTAAATTGCCCTGAGTACCTGAGCGTTCCTTTGAAAGGCAGCTCTATTCTGTTTAGCCAGGAGCAGAAGCATTGCACTGAATATCACTTTTTAAAAAATACTACTTTGAAATAAGAATTTGATAGGTGAGTGAACAGCTTAGTCATTCTGTACAGTACAGGTGAGGTTTCTTTCAAACCAACCTATTCCTCATTGGGCTCCTTCAAGCTCAGAGTAGTCTAAGAGAATATGTCCAGCCTAATGGCTAATGGTAGTTGGCTAACTTCTTCGCATGCATGCTAGTCTAGAACTGTATGTATCTCTGTCTCAGAAGGTTTCTCTTGATTCCTTGATGCTTATTTATTTTTTGATATTTAACTTTTTAAAAAATTTATGTTCAGTGACGTTTTGCCTCCATGAAGGTATCCAGTACCCTGTAACTGGACCCACAGACAGTTGTGAGCTGCCATGTGGGTGCTGAAAATTAAACACAGGTCCTCTGTAAGAACAGCCACTTTTTACAGTGCTGAACCATTTCTCCAGCTCGATGCTTCGTGTTTTTGAGGCCCAGGATGGAAGCTAGCATTGCTTTTTTTGTTTGTTTGTTTTTTATTATATATATATATATATATATATTTTATTTTGATACTGAATTAAGTATATTAAAGTTCTATTGCCAAGTTAAACTTCCTGTCCACAAAAAACATGAAGACAGCTTTTTAATTCGGTGTTGTCAGTTATAAATGAGCCAATGTTCCACAAATGTGAGCTCTAGGGATTTGGAGGGTCTGGACATGGGTAAAATAAAACCCTGAGAGCAGAAAAACAAGTGTACTTACATTTAAGATGCTCTGTGTAATATAATATAGCATTTGCCTACACAAAATAATGAATACTTATGAATATATCAAAAATATTTTAAATGGTTAATGTTTTTTTTTAATCAGTGAAAAAACCATGCCAGCCTATCAGTACTTATACATGTTTTCTCATAACAAAGGATGACATCTTATTTGAAAGAGTCTTAACTTCTCTTCTAATATAAAATGAGTTCTTAACTGTTAAAGATTGCATTTTATTTTACTCTGAAATATATGTAATCAAAGTATCTGTAATATTTTCTTCAAAAAGTGCCAGATATCAGATTTAGCCAGCAATATTTATGACATTCACATTAAGCTTTTATCTCCACAAAACTTCTTTCTAAATAATCAAAGAAGGATAGTGAGAGATAACAGTGGAATGTAACAATGGCTTCTGCCCACCCTTGACCATAAAGGCTCCAGTGCTATTGCTTATGTGAACATGGCTCTGCTCTACTTGCTCAGAGCTTACAACAAGTACTTTTGAAATTGTTCTTCTTTCAGAGTATCAGGGTACCTTCTTAACTTTTCCACGTTGCTTTTATCTTAAATCCAGTCACCATTTCATCATATTTTTGGTTATGTTTCCTTTTTCTTTCCTACTTTCACATCTATATAAATTACCTTCTTTCACTTGAAAGTAATAAATATTTGTTATAAATGTAAAGTGATGTAGCTATTTGAAAAATCAGAATTCTATTATTTCAATTTTAAAAATCTGTTAGTGAGTTGCTGTGTCAATTTCCAGAGCTTCTTTAAGCAATGATATACATGTGGGAATTGAAGCAAATATATTTTCCTATACCTTTGAATTGTCACATAATTTTTATGCCACGGAATAGCTATATACTTCATTTATATTTCGGGTGATATGAAAATTAGGGTAAATTATTTCTATGATTTTTATTGCAAGAATAAAATGTATTTTACCATTTATTGGTGTTCATTTCCACAGACTCTACTCTTCTGCCATAGGTAACCTGGAGCAGTATCCGTATTTGCAATGGAGTGGGATTTATTATGACTCTTGAGAATAAAGTATTGAGAGTCAAATTTCAGTGTGAAAGACAGTACAGAAGACCACCTACTATGTGCTCTCGTTTGTTGAGACAACTCTGGAGATGTACAGTCTTTGTTATTTTTCTGAAATTTCATTTTTTTAGCTTTGACTGAATCATTTTCCTGGGATTTTGGTTGCCTTTCTGACAGGCACCCATCACCCTGCTGAGGACAGCTTATATGTTTTCTTCTCTATTGTCATCCTTTGTCACCTTTCCTGGCATTTTGAGTTCATGCCCTGTCATGGTTCCTGACCTGCTGTGGCTGTTTCAGAAAATGGTTGTGGTAATGTGACGGCAAATAGAAAGTAACTGAGGCTGGATGTGATACACTGTCACTTCAACTTCCTAGAAATTACAGGTCTTACAGAAAACAAAT
The DNA here is from genome assembly GCA_033318265.1 of Phyllotis vaccarum. Lineage (NCBI taxonomy): Eukaryota > Metazoa > Chordata > Mammalia > Rodentia > Cricetidae > Phyllotis > Phyllotis vaccarum. The sequence continues at coordinate 54,356,063 of JARWLC010000001.1, read as the reverse complement.
AATCCTTGAACCATAAAGGTGTTCTGCAAGACTGAATTAATAGAACTTCATTAAAATTTCAGAATTTTGATTCAAATAGCATCTCAATTTTATATATTTGAGTAAAGAAAACAAGAAGGGCTGGAAAGGGTTCACTGCAGATCTCAAGGAAAGCAACACGCTCATTCTCTCAGTCCCCGAAGCTTTCTAGTGGCATTTAATTCTGTTGATTCATTTTATTGAAATATCTCATATAATACTTTCAATTTGATACTATGCTGTTTTATATGTTGTAATCTTGTGTATATAATACTCTTGATTAGCTTTTAAATTTTCTTATGTAAGTATATTACTTGTAAAAATGCATGCTAATTTTAGACAATTTAGAAAATAACAAATGAACTGAAGTATCCCACAGAAAAAAATCATATGATTCCCAACTTCCATCACCCAGAGAGCTGAGAATACTCCATCCAATGCAGTGACAGGGACATCTGTTTGAAAGATACCCATTCTTAGCACAGTAGTGACTGGCAAGTGATTGCAAGGATTTTCCCTCCATAGCACACCAGTGTGAAGTGGCCGCCACCATCCCTCCATAGCACACCAGTATGAAGTGGCCAGCCACCATCCCTCCATAGCACAGCAGTGTGAAGTGGCCAGCCACCATCCATCCATAGCATACTAGTGTGAAGTGGCCGCCACCATCCCTCCATAGCACACCAGTATGAAGTGGCCACCTATCAGCCATTCATAGTATACCAGTGTGAAGTAACAAGCTAATAGCTACAAATGATTTTCTGAATGATTTTGAATTTAGTTGATTTCTACTGACCTATTCTTATTGCTGTGGCAAAATATCTTAGAAAGCAACCAAGGGAGGAATGGTTTCTTTTGGCTCGCAGTTCAGAGGAATGCTGTCTGTCTTGGTATGGATGGCATGCTGGCACAAGCATCTTGGTCTGTGATGCTGACCGGATGCAAAGGAAGGAAGTGCTTACGAATTGTTTCTCTTTTACACTGACTTTTAGTGCAGGGCCCCATGCCATGGAATCAGGCCACACACACAGGGAAGGGTCTTCTTCCCTCCTCAGTTAAGGCTGACTAGATACTCCCGGAAGTACACACAGAGGTGGGTCTCCTAGGTAACTGCAAGCTGAGAATGAAGATTGACCAACACAGCTGACCTTACAGAATCAGAGGAAGATAAGCAAAACACAGCTCTGAGTATCTATTCTCCAGAGCTCCATGCCAGAACTCCTACTTGTGTGATGGCGTTCCTGGGTTCAGTGCCTGGCACCTCAAATGATCATATTATCTTGGCAACTGCATCTTATAAAAGATGATTACATTTTTCATTTCATAGAGGAAATTTTGAAAGAAGAGGAGGGATGTATAAACAGAGATAAATGATAGATAGTAGATAGATAGATAGATAGATAGATAGATAGATAGATAGATAGATAGATAGATAGATAGATAGATAGGACCTGTATTCCTGATACCACTGGTCCATGTTGTTGCTATTCTGATTATGCCATGTGCCTTTGGCTCTTCTATTTGATTGACCTTTTGTATGTACCTAATAAATTTATCAGTTTTGCATGGTAGAAGCACCTTGTCTCGTGAACTTAATGTGTAAAGCTTAGATGCTTACATTTATTACTCCAAGAACTTTAATTAATAATTGTGTCATAAATACACTAGTGATGTGGTTGAAAACTTTGTTATTGCTAGAAAAGGCTGCACTATCACAGGGACTCTGAGCAAGTCATGGAAGTGTCCACTCACTGTGTGAGATACGCCAGGGTGCAGGAAAGAGGAAATATCCTTTTTATCCTTTCTTTCCCATGGAGCCTGATCCCCCAAGAAAGATTCATGAGTCTGTATTTGACTGAACCGGTAAAATATTTCTTGATCAGTCAGATGGCAGTAACCGTGAAGCATGTATCGTTAACACACCCTTAGTTTGAAGGATTTCAACGTTTTTGTGGGGCAAACCAATGATGTCTTTGTTCCTATTGGTCTTCCCCCTTGGGTAACAGCAATGTGGAGTTCTAATTTCATGAAGTTTCAACCACTTTTGTTCAGTAGAGCCATTTTATTCATTTGTAAGGAGCCCTTTACTTTTAAACATTCTGTACTGGTCCCTCATTGTCCCAGAATTCCCAGGGCAGAAGGAAGCACAGAAAGGGAGAGGGTGTTGGTAGGTAGAGATGTGGTCTTTAATCCTCTGAAAGATCTAGAGTTTACCTAACTACCAGCCTAGGAACACTGAAGGCCTCTTGCTCTTTCTTAGTAATTGACCCAGAATGAAGCAGCCTTCCCTCATGGAAAGTACTTCCTAGAACTTTTCTTGATTATCTACTCCACTAGTGTCATAAGGGTGGGAATACCATCTCCAGCTAGGCAAGATTTGAATGCCATTTCTCACAGGTATCTCCGATTCTGAAGCCAACTCCACCACATGATCTTGGAGAGTAGAAGGAAACTTCCTTTTAGCCCTGCACAGACAGGAATGGTCTTTCCCTTTAGGAATTCTGGACTGGTTACTGGGTACTAGACTAGTCATTGGAATGTGTACTGGTTTGTCTCCAGGGCCATTGGTAGCTCTTGAGCTGTGCATCCTGGGATACTTAGAATAAGATTTCACTTTGGATGATAGTTGTGATTCTTAGAATATAGAAATAACTGTAGCCAATATCTACTTCTTCAGTTAGAAATGTAACTTTTAAGATTCACTTAAATGAGAGACTGCCAGTTAAGGTTTTCTCTTTTGCCTAATTTTTTTTTTCATAGACGAAATCATGATAATCAATGATAGGAAAAAGAGAAAAAGTAAAAGGGAGGTGCAGTCTGTTGTACACATGTGCCTTGTATGCCCACCGTGGCCAGCATAAACATTATGCCCAATATGCACAGTGTACCCAGTATACCCTACATGTCCAATCTGTTCAGCCCTGTAGACTCTAGATGCCTGAAATTTGATTATTCTCATTGGCATTCTGGGATTAATAGTTATATGGGGCACACACACAGGATACCCTGGGCACAATGGGTATATTGGGCATACTGGCTATACTATGTACACTGAGCACACAGGGCACACTGGTACACTCAACAAACTCTGCCTTTCCTTTTTCTCGTTTTTCCCTATCATCCGCTGAGATGTTTCATTTTGTGAAAAGATTGTATTAAGAGAGAGAGAAAGAAAACATTAACCTTAAAAGGTGGCCTTGAGTTTGGGTAACATGAAAGGGTCTGACTTAGAGAAGGATTCGTGTAAGACAATATTATCTTATTAAAAAGCCTAGTACACTGAGCTTATTTTGGCCATGTTTATACACTTCAGTCCATGAGTCATCCTGGATTCTCTCTTGCAGACCATCTTTGTCCAGTAGCAACTGGTTAAAACTAGAGCTTATCATATTCTCATATAAATTTATGTTTACAAAACTTATTTCTGTTTACATTAAACAGTTTCCCTCAATCCTGTGATTGGGAAAAGGCAGTGAGTTTTCAATTTTTAAAATCAGCATTTAAGCTATTAGCTAAAAATTGTAGTATGTATAATGTTCATAGCTTGTTAACAGGACCTGATTATTGTTGATATTTAGAGAAGAATTTTCCATTTTAAACAGATTTCCAAGTTACTTGAGTGGCACAAATACCTCTGATTAAAAGATACATTTGCAACTTCTCAAACAACAGAGTTCATACTTGGGTTATGTAGCATTTAAGTGGCCCAAAAGTATCGATTCTATTATTGAGCTATTTAGAAATTAAAAATGTGATACTTTTAATGTTACTCATTGGTTATTGTTCAAATAAATTCTTATGTTTGTGTGTTCTAGGAAGTATTATTTTTTAGCTGTATTTTGTAGAAATAATTTGAAATATATGCTTTTATCTTTCAGATATGATGTTGATTCAAAGAGTCCCAATTTGTCCAAGCATGTAAGTTCACATTATTATTATTATATATGTTTTAAGATTATTTGTTACTATATTTATGATCATTTGATAATTTAAAAAATTTAAAAATACAAAATCCATGGCTTTTGATGTGATGTGATTTTTACAAAAAAGTAATATTTTTAGGGAATGCTGGAATTCCACTATGCTTATTGAAAGCAAGTATCTTCCTAAGATAGATCAGTGTTTCTATTTTGTTTTCTATTGTATACCAACTGAACAGACTGAGTCAGTGTAGCAGGCTGTCTTAGCTGGCTCCACTTTGGAGACATTGGGAAGTACATTGGGAAGTTCCCAGGCAGAGCTATGCCCTGCTTCCCCAGAGTTCAGTTATTCACCCTAATTTCTGCATAAGCCAGTTTCTTAAGAGTATAAAACATACGCTCATCTTCATGTCAAGTCATGCCTCTTTCTCCCATCTCTATTCTCCAGACCATAACTGTTATCTGTAGTAATGGCATGCACCCCGGGAGCACTAGAGAGCCAGAGCTTGGCATGTCCATCAGGATAATCAGAGAAGAAGAGAGTGAGGTCCTTGAGCCAAATACTAATTTATCTGCTTGTTATTGACATGAAAGACTGAAATTAAACCAAACCAAGGAGCAAGGTATATTGGCTGTGCTTCTGCTGCTGTGGGAAATAGAATATGCCTTGACAAAAGCAACTTAGGGTAGAAAGGGGCTTGTTTTGACTCTCAGTTCTGTAGGGAATGGCAGTGAAGACATTGCAAAAGGAGCCTGTAGCAGGCTGAGCAGCCAGAAAGCAGAGTGATTGATCACATTTCACTCCCACACAGAGAAGGAAGGGGGAGGGGTCAGGAAGTAGAATCAAACTGTAAAACCCTAAAAGCTGCTCCAGAGACTTACTCATCAACAAGGCTCCACTTCCCTAAAGATCCCATCACCCTTCCCAAGCAAAGCCACTAATTGTGAACCAACTGTTTGAATACGTGAGCAGTTGAGGAACATTTTACGTTCAAAGAATGCTATGAAGGCTGAGTGAGGAAGGGGTACAACAAGGTTCTGAAAAGAGTTCAACAGAGTTCAAAGTGAAATAAAAGTACACAGCTCTATAATTAGCAGCCAACCTTGGGAAGGCAGCTAGACGCATCCTTTGTTGAGTGCTGTAAATATAGTAGTTGGGCATATTGAAGCTTAGAGAGAGTGGTGTTGTGGTTCAAAGGAAAGAGGGACTTGGGAGCTAATCACAACCAAAGATGGATTTGGATAGTAAAAAAAAAAAAATCACTCTTTTTCTCTACTTCATTAAAGGAGGTATGATATTTAATTGTGTAATAAAGAACAGAGTAAAATCGTGTGGAGAAATACAAAAACAACCATCTAAGTGATGACTTTTCTATAAATTAAAAAAAAAACACTGTAATAACTATATCCTTCTCATGAATGGAGGTCAGTGTGGTGGCCATGCCATCGGCTCTTTATGATGGCTCTGTAGCATTGTGACTCAGCATTGAGGATGAGTAGCTCTCTATAATGAATTTGTTGTATAGAGAATGTGTTGTTTCCTATTATAAGCTTTTAACATTGTGCCCGGGCATTGTGAATGTTTTCTGTCTATGGATAGGTTCACAGCATCATGACTGGACATTGCAAATGTGTTGCTCTCTATGATTGGTTCATAGTGCTGTGGTTGGCTATTGTGAATACGTTTGCATAGCTTACTATCAGAAATTTTCTAAATGTTCTGGAAAGAACCAGGAAAAGAATCAAAGCTTCTAGTCATGATTGTTTTGTTAGAAAGAATATAATCTGTTCATTCACATGGACCAGGAACATCTCAAATATATGAGGCAAGCTTTGGATATCTAGTCAGAAGGTGGGACTTGGAGAGTGAGCTGGGCAAGAGCTCTTTTCTCTCTTCTTCCCTGTCCTTCTGAAGATGTGTGATCACTCTATTCAGCACCTTTTCTCAGCATCTATTTTCCAAAGACCATGTGTCTGTGTTTAGCCACTATCATATACATGGGAAAGAGGCCTCCTTCCCTTTCATTGGGCATAGAATGAGTTATCATTTACCTGGGAAATAATTCCTGTGTTTCTTGATTGTTTATTTTAGTTCAAACTACTCTTTGGAGAGTGCAATACCTGAGCAATTAGAGACATTTCCATGGAGATGAATGTGAGGAGGGTATTATGAAGGTGCTAAAATGTAGTTCCTATCACAGTAACTGCCTTGCATTCAAAAAAGAATGTGTATGAGGTATATGTATCTCAGACATGACTCTTCCTTCAACAGGGATTGTTAGACATTATGATATAAAATACATGCCTTCTGAAATGTATGATTGAATATATTTTTTTCACAAATTTTTTTGTAGGAATGAGTTTCTTTTTCCCTTCACAAAATAGTTTTATGCTTCTTTCCTCTTAAAATGCTTTGTGGGTTTGAAAGGATGACTTGGCAGTTAGTGTATCCTGCTCTTGCAGAAGACCTGAGTTCTGTTCCCAGTACCCACACTGGCGACTCAAAACCAACCCATTGTAACTCCAGCTTCCTAGGGACCAAGATCCTCTAATCTCTGTGGCACCTGTACGCACATACACATACCTCCACACAGATACACACACATATATACATACAGATAGAATTGCAAGTAATAACCACTAAAATTCGCATTTCAATTTGCTACTTTGCTAGCCTCATAGTTCTCTTCTATCATCTACTTCTCATCGTTCATCTTTACTGATCATCCTGGATTCCATCCTGATTTCTTTCTTCACATTGCTCCTTTCAAATACCTGGATTCTAGTTTTTATTTCTAAAAGATGTGATCAAGATAGTGACCACTCACTAGCTGTCAGCATATCCACCCTCATTCTTTTGGACAGGACTAAGCCTTATCGGCTAGGAAATACTTATCTCCCCAAAATTGCATGGGAACCTTCCCCTCTAGACTCACCATAACCTGAAGTTTCTCTTCTGCTTCCCAGATCTTAATATTAACATCTTTCATGTTTTCTTTATTTTTTAAAATCTCAGTTCATTGCATAAAAGTTTCTACAAGATAGCTCTTACATTTCTCTATGTCTTATGAGATTTTGGAGTGTCTGATTTTTAACTCAAAAACAAATCCAATTTTGAATTGCTTGTTAAAAATTTTCCAGTAGATAATTTGCTGAAACCTAAAATTAAATGTCTGCAGGTCATTATCTTTCTAGTGCTGTCACTGTTCTCTGGGTCCTTCATTCCTCCTCAATTTCATTAAAATATTTAATGCACTGCTAAATACTTTCCCAATCATACACATTTGGCAAATGGTCAGTCTTGGTAAGCTAAAAGAAATCTTTGTGTCTTCTTGCCTTGCTTGCTGGGTCTCTTTACCTTTCTCCTTAAATATTGTATAGATTCTTATATTCCCCACACTTTATGTTATCTAAATACTCTTCATTATTGTATAATATATTTAAAATATATTTTGGAGCCAGGAGATGGTTTACCAGGTAAAAGTGCTTGCTGTTGGCCAGATATCCTGATTTTGGTTCCTAGAACCCACATTGTGAAGGAAAGAACCAACTCTTACAGATTGACCCTGGTCCTCCACCCATGACTTCCATACACACACACCCAAACACATATACATGCATACATATCACACACACACACACACACACACACACACACACACATGCACATACACGCATGCACACCCAAACACATACACATGTGCAGGGGTATTGTGTTGTTTCATGGTAAATAATTGTCCCACCCACTGGTTTAATAAAAAGCGCTGATGGGCCAAAGGCAGGCAGGAAGTGTAGGTGGGGCTACCAGACTAAAAACTCTGAGAACAGGAAGTCCAGAGCAGAATGCCAGAGAGAATGTTAGAGAGAAGCCGGAGGAAGCAGAGGACAATCATGCTGCTCTAAGAAAAGGTACTGAGCCCCATGGCTGAACAGGATAAGAGTCATGGGTTAGATGAAGGGTAGAGAGCTAGCAGGTGATATGCCTGGGCCTTAGACTGATCAGCCAAAAACTATTGAAAGCATCTGTGTGTCTCTGTGGGACTGTGGGACTGCGGGTCTGCAGGTCTGCGGGTCTGTCAGGGGTCTCTGGATCTGTGAGTCCTAAACCTTGAGGTTAGACCCGAAAGTACGGGCCAGAAACCTCGTGCTACACACATGTGCACACATATCACACAAAAACATATATACATGCACACCCAAGCACATACACATATTACACACACACACACACACACACACACACACACACACACACACACGCACGCACGCACGCACGCACGCACGCACGCACGCACGCATGCACGCACACATGCATATGTCACATACAAAATAAGTCCAATAAAAATGTAAAATCTGTATATTCTGTAGACAACACAAATGAGTTAATAAATGCCTGAGCTTCCAAGTGGGTAAAGCATGTCCAAACCAAAAAAATATGTGAGTTTTAATTATTATAAGAATTACTGGAGATGATTACCATGGGCTTCTTAGAAATTAATATTAACAAAAATTGTTTCTTATTTGAAAGCATTAAAGTAGAGATTTTAGGTAAAAAGTACATAGTGCATTCAATCCCAAGAAATTTATGACGCATTTCAAAGATCAGAGGAGCCAATCAGCAAGCTAGGTCTGTCTTCAGAGAAATGATCCCTTAATAGCAGAACTGTCTACCTGCCAACTGTGCAGAGTGAAATACAAACCAGAATCATTTAGAAAACACATCTAAGTGCACAAATCTCCATTTGGAGTGAACTCACTATTTTTTGCAAATGGATTTGATAGCCAGTGATTTCTTAGAACCAAATTTTAAAATCTTTGGATTTTAAACTTTAATTTTGATAATCTTGGAAAAACCTCCTTTTAAGATGATTTTCTTTGGTATCTGATAGTTAAGGATCTTGGGTTATAAATCTTTTTTTTTTTTTTTTTTTTTTTATTGGGATATGGTGGCATTTGCCATTACTTTCAGCCCTCAGGAAGTAGAAGTAGGTGCATCTATCTGAATTTAATGCCAGATTTTTCTTCATAATAAGTTCCAGGTTAGCCAGGGCCACATGGTGAGATTCTGACCCCCAAAACAAAAAAGGTCATAGTAATACCAGGGCAAATGGAGATAGAAGATAGACTTGTAGCTTTGGTTTAGAATATTGTTACATGAAACACTAGCAGAATTTTAGTGAGTCTCTCTGACTGTTGGAAAGTTTTCAAAGGAGAAATAACCGGTTCCGGGTAAAGGATGATGAAATTCAGGGTCTTATTTTGTCATGCAATTGATTCTTACTATGGTTCTCAGGATAAATACCTTTGCAAAGGTGTTTTCTTCCACACGTGTTAGATAATGAGAATAAAGAATCACATTCTCTGAGGTACTTATGGGCCTAGCTGTCTTAACGTGGTTTGCAGAACCATTACAGTCCACACTTTCAATCACATAATCTAATTTCATCAGCTCAGCAACCCACAAAAGGGTTAAGAATAGGCTCATAGTTTGTGTGTGTAGGATTCCTGTTGCTTTATGGCCTTAAAACTGTACATTGTGTAACAACGCATAGCCAAGAGGCGAGCCAAAATGATTCATTCCCTTGCTGGACTTCAGAAAGTGCCACTGAAATCCTGGATTCAGATGTTGACAGTTGAATGGTTGCGTTTGCTCATCCATCACTAGCCTTCATTGGAGGCTCTGTGGCCTTTATTCCAGTCCCGAACTATTATGCACATAAGCTTCTTCCTGTGGGTTAATTTTATTTCATATTTTTTTTTGAAAATTAAATTCTTGGGTCATGAAATATGCTTTCTCGTAGGAGTGGTTCACAAATGGGACAAGGGTTTTTTGTTAGAATGTAAGCTAAGTCCCATGGTTACTTTTCTCATGTTGGAGACTAAAAACCTCCTAAAAGTAAACAAAATACCTGAAGAAAGTAATGTGAGTGAGGAAAGTTGTTAAGGGCTCGTGTTTGGAAGGAAACAGTAGCGGTCAGTTAGTTATATCATGGCAACCAACCTAGATTCCGTGACTCTGAAGAGAAATAGGCACAGGCTATACCTCTCCAAAGCCCATTCCCAGAAAAAGTTTAGGAACCCCCCACAAAGGTTGTGTAACCTTTCAAAATAGAGCCACTATGTGGGAACAAGTGTTCAGACATGGGAAACCTCAAGGAACATTAAAATGATAATACTAAATTAATCTACCTATGACCTAACTGGATTTAATGTGTGTGACCCTATAGCCATCTCAGCAGCTAATATGTTTGAGTCAACCCTTGCATTGTGAGACCAACAGCCATGGAAAGTGAAAAGAGCTCTTTCCAAGAGCTGACACTTTGTCACTGTGGAGGTGCATTGGGCAGATTCATTCAGAGAACACTCATGCAAACAAATTATTAAAATACCTTCTTTTCCTTATAGGATGTATAAGGATGGGTGATACTCATGGCATAACACACACACACACACACACACACACACACACACACACACACACACACACACAGACACACACACACACAAAAGAGAGTGGAGGAGAGAGAGGAGCCAACAACCTGAGATTCCCCTCTACCAGGCAGTATGGCTGTACTCTCATGCTCACGACTGTGTATGTACTTACTGAGTATATAGTTTAGGAGAAAAAGGAAGATAACAACTGGAAAATTTAGTAAGACAGCATTCTAGCTAAAAAAAAAAAAAAGGAAGCAGCAATACAAAGTCGCTGAGGCAGGAAGGGTTTGAATATATATTGTCATCTGTAAATGTTGATGAGAGCCTGAAGATTCCATTTGAAAGGGGCATATAAGTATGGGATGCAGAGATTTATAGGCCACGCTTCTAAAGGTTTCGAGTTGTTTTGTTGTATGCTCCTGGAGGGTGATGTGATTTGATTTATGCATTTAAATGATGGGTGCCGCTGAGAGAAGAATCAGGTCAGAGAAGCAAGATTGGAATTAAGGATAACAGTTATGAATGTGTTGTATGCATGAGTCATATTTGACGATTAAAGCCACTGAAGTGGTAAAAGCCATCCCATCTGGAATGTATTATGGCTGCTTGATTACAGATGAATTTCCTCTTAGATGGAAAATAAGAGACATTGAATGGCTCTCTTGAGTATTGGTGAGAGTACCTTGGTAAACAGCATATTCAACTGCAGAAGTGACCGAGGTCGGGGATGAGGAGTGAGGGATACTTGGTAAAAGAGATTTTGAGTTGTGACCCCATCCATCCTCTAGAAAACTTCCAAATTTTGTCTAGGTGGTGTTCAAAGATTAGACGCAGAGGTCTGGAAAACACCAACCGAGAGACTTAGGACTTTGGGTATTTTCAAGAGAGCATCTGTGGAGAAAATAAGATGATGAGTTCTTGAGGGAACTGAAGCCTTCAGAGATTCTACAGAAGCTTAGCCAGAATCATCATTTTCAAAGCCTATTACTACATGTCACTGTCTGGTTCCAGTCCAGCCACTGCTTTATCTTGAAACTCAGGGTGGAGATCAGTCCAAGTCCGTGTTTGTTCTGCTCCAACCACAGCACCCTGCTTCCTTTTCCTTGAATAGCCAAGTGCATTGTTGTCTCCTGTACACTGTTGTCTTAGGAACAATGTTGCACTTGGGGTTTATACTTTCAAGCTTCTGGCTCAAATATTTACATGATTTTCTTCTTCACATTACTCAGTCACTTTTTGAGGATTTTATCCATGGCATACAATGTTTGCATCTTTCCCACCCGCTCTGCCCCTCTAGCTCCTTCTTGTCCCCAACCTTTCAGATTCTTAAAAAGTATTTATTAAATAATTTCTCCCTCTCCTTCCTCCCACAAACCCCCTCCCATGTCCATTTCTCCTCAGATTCATGGCCTTTTTTTTAAATAACCATTATTACACACACACATACACACACACACACACACACACACCTGCATGTGTGTGTGCATGCACACATGAATGCACGTGTATGTGCACACACACATATGTGAATTAATAAATAAATGCCAAATACTGAATCTGTTTAGTGTTCCTTGCATGCGTTTATTTTTAGTGCTTAGCACTTGGTATTGGGTATCCACTTACAAGGCTTATTCTAAGGATAACTAACTCTCTTAGTAATTGATAATTGTCTATAGTTCTTGATCTATGGGTAAGACATCGTCAGATTTTCCAAGTTGAAGTTGGCACATCATTCCATGTTTTCATTTTTCAAGTTTGCCATTATATGGGTAGTATACTATTGGGATTTCCTAGGTGTTATCATTCTTGCCATATATAGAAGACACAATCTCCCAGTAGACTTACTGTTCTTTTGGCTCTCACAATTTCTCTCCCCTCTTCTGCAATATTCCCTGAGCCTTAGATATAGGGGTTGTGTCAATAGCAATTTGGGTAGGCACCCCATGGTTAGTTGTCTTGTGCATTTTGACTAGTTGTGGCTTTTTGTAATGGTCTCCATCTGTTGGGGGTTGGGAGCTTCTTTGACAAGACTTGGGAGCAGCACACTACTGCCACTTTCCTAAACCAGTGTAACTCCCAACTCCATTTTAATGTCTTACTTTACACCCACAGACGAGGGCATCTTTCAGATGCTTCCTTTGTGTTCAGCATTAAGAGTCCTTGTCTAACTTTCCCTCATGTAATTCTCTGATGTCCGTAGGATAAAAGTCTTTCTGGTCCATGTTATACGATGAGATCTAGCCTTATAAATAATACTTCATGTACTTATCATAGGTATGTGGGTTAGATTTCCTATCCCCATGTTAGATCTAGAATCTGCCTTAGACCCTTTAATCATACATAGAATTATTACCTGATCCCAGATGGATGATTATTATTTGATTAACCATTAATTTGCATGAGATGAGATGTTTTACATGGAAAGTTTTCTCTCATTCGGGACTTAATATCAATATAGATACTACTGACTTTATTACATAATTAATATTATTACTTAGTAACACTAAACTTAACACTTATTTCATAACATTTTAGTCTTCTAGTTATTTGCATGCCAGCTTTATGCATGTTACATTTCAAACAGCTTTGTTGAGAACTAGTGTTTTACTGAAGAAAATGTGGCTTTAGGAGTTACACTGAAGTTTCTAGCCTGCCTAGTCCCACAGTTGGGACCCACCCACTGAAGCTTCTCTGGACCAGCCATCCCAAAGTCCCAATGAAAGACACAGACACTTACATTACATTCATGTTGTTTGGCCTATGGCTTAGGCACATTGCTAACCAGCTCCTTCATCTTAACCCAGCCCATTTTCATTAACCTGTCCTGCCATGTGGCCCGTGGCTCAACTGTGTTCTTTACATGTCTCTTCTTTGGGCATCTAGCTTGATCTGTCTTGACTCTACCCCTCTTGACTCTACCCTTCTTTTCCTACCTATTCTGATTCCCCACCTACTTTTATGGTGCTCACCAAGAGTCAAAAGATCTCCTTTATTAAAAGATTGATATGCACAGCATACAGAAATACATTCTCATATCATTTTTACCCAGGAAGTTTCTTCTATTTCTGAACTGTATGCTGTTTAAATGTATATTATATATATGTGATGATTTTCAAAATAAATTGGCTTTAATCAGTGACTACCAGTTTGTTGAAACCTTAATTTTCCTGAATTTGCACTCTGAGAATGACTAAAATATGTTGAAAACATCAGTAGTCCTAAAGGACAATAGATGAAGTTAGCTGGGGAAAATTTTTTAACTTTTCTCTGAAAGTTATTTAAAACTTCTAGCTTTAAATAGAGCATTGGAAAGATTAACTTCTGTGGTTCATCAGTGTTCTTCTACTAAGTGTAAAAATCCTGGATTTGAAGGGGGAAAAGGCTGTCTTTCTCTATTGTTAAACTGTGACCAATTATTTCTACTGAAATATTTACTCCATTTGTTGAATGCTGAGCTTTCTCATCTCTCCTAAATAATATGACAGTGCGAATAATCATTTAAAATTAAGAATCACTACTGAAATGATATACTTGGTTTGTTTATTAAAAGTGGTTGCCATGCTTACTGCAGTGTATGATATAACTAACACCTCATTCTTCATAATAATTGATGTGATTTATAGAAGTTAAATAGTAGACATATGAGAAAGACATTACAGCAATAGATGTTAGCAGTTAATGACTGTGATATGATCTTTATGGACAGTTTTTTCCCTCTGTTTTACCAGAGTATATTAAAATACTACAAATGCAAGACATTTATATCATTCATTTTTTTTCTTTCTTTGACTATTTGTATAGATATATTAAAATTGGATAAATGGGCTAAAATTGGATAAAAGCAAATTATGACTCATGTGAAAAACTCTAATGGTAAATTCATGAACAGCTGACTGTTCTCAGTTACTTTGTTGAATTAAAGTGAACTAAACACAATAATTAATGTCTTTTTAACCTAAATTATTTATTAATTAGGGACATTATGCATTTAGATATGCATCAATCGTTGATAAAGTATGAAAACCATTTCCAAATTATCTTTAGTAGCATGTTAAGAGAAAGATATCATTCTGTGAGATGCTTATAAAATTGATTATTATTAGGTTTGTCATATGTTATATGTGTTAGTAGTATAAAAGCAGAAACTTTTCTTTCAGATAATACTTCTGAGTTTGTTGTACCACTGTGTTCAAAACATCCTTCCTCTCATGTGTGCTTATCTGTACAATCTGTGGGGCAAGTTGGTGTGCAAGACAAATCTGCCCTGCATTTTAGCACCTACTGTGACCTTCCATGTCTGCAGAGTGAAACTGGAAATAAAGCTATTTTATATAGGTATTATAGTATCCCAGTATTGGATTCTTGTAGCAAGTAATACATTATGAGTAAATAATAATGCTTTATCCAAGGGGGTAAGAGAGTTATGTTTCAGACAGCTATTTCAAGTGCTTTGCATATATTGTCTATAGATATTTTCTTAAGTAATCCTCCATGGAATTCATGAAGTACGTGTCTCTATACAAAATGGATGTAATAATTCCTACTTGGGTATGAGTGTAGAAAATAAAGACCTTCATGATTATATTTAATTGTAGTATATTAACCACTATAAACTTAGTTTGTGTGTGTGTGTGTGTGTGTGTGTGTGTGTGTGTGTGAGAGAGAGAGAGAGAGAGAGAGAGAGAGAGAGAGAGAGAGAGAGAGAGAGAGATGTGTAACAAACTTTTTTGTCAGCCACCAGCTCACAAATAACATGAACGCTTCTTACTAATTATAAAAGCTCGGCTTTAGCTTAGGCTTGTCCCATTAGCTCTTATACCATAAATAAATCCATTTATATTAACCTATGTTTTTCCTTGTGGCTTTTTACTTTTGCTTCCTTCTGTATGTCTGACTACTTTCATGTCTCACTGGCATCTGATGAGAGGTGCCTACATCCATCTTCTACTCTCTCTTCTCTCTTCCCAGAAATCCCACCTATACCTACTGCCTAGCTATTGGCCATTCCATGCAGCCTACAAATATTCTACAACAAGAGAGAGAGAGAGAGAGAGAGAGAGAGAGAGAGAGAGAGAGAGAGAGAGAGAGAGAGAGAGAGATTCAAATAAATCCTGCAAGAAACCATTAGTATCTGTACCTAAAAAGAACAAAATCAGCTCTTTTAATACAAAGGGAGTTTCTCTTTTATATTTATTTATATATTTGTGTGTGTTTATGTGTGTATGTGTGTGTGTGTGTGTGTGTGTGTGTGTGTGTGTTTGCCATAGTGTACATGTTGAGGCTGGAGGACAGCTGATAAGCGTCATGTCACTTTTAGTGGCATGTGGGTTTCAGGACATTATTAGCAGCAAGCACCCTCTGAGCCATCTCTCTCTTTACAGAGCATCCTTCCCATATGTGTAGAATTTCTAAAGCTCAGGGTAGAAATGTAACGAATGTAAAGAACGTAGACAAGTATGAAGCTACAATACAAAATAAAATGTCGGCAAACAGACCAGTAAATATTCATACTTCAGAAATAATTAAGATAATAAATCTAAAGAAATAACAATGTTATGCTGTGTGTAGATGTAGGAAAGCAGAGAGAATCCAGTATGTTTGTGTATAATCAGAAGGACCCTGATTGCAGGGCCTTGGTGTCATTTAGTTGTGACAAATCTAGATGCAGATTGCTGGGGGGATAATCTGAGCATGCTCACTGGCTATCCTTTTATTCTTACTGTGATTTAATCCTTCCTGCTCTCTTCCCTCCTCTTGTTATCTCTCTTTTAGCTTTGGCAACAGCCATATTGAGTGTAATACTTTACATTTCAGTGAATCCTGGGTATGAAGAAACAGGTTTTCATATATTATGAGACTGTTACTTAAACTATAAATAAGAATTCAACACATATTTGTTTTTATTCTCACTTGGGGAAAAAGCAGTAGCCATTATTATATTATACATTAAAGCATTTCTCAGCTGCCTGAGATTCTCTAGGCTGGGTCTGATCTGTAGTGGGATAGTAGAGTTGTAGAGAGGCTGCATTTATTTCTGGAAATATCACAACCTAATTATAATGATTCCACAACTGGGTCACAGCACCAGCATAAGAAGCAGTGAGACAGTTTATGGTGTAGTTTGTTTTTATTTCTCTAAGTACAGCCAAAAAATGCCTAAAAATACCCACTAAAAGACACTAATTATTTACACATGAGTGTACTGTGAAATGCATAGCAGATGTGAGCTATTAAGCCAGCTAAAACACACATTGAATAGAAGTTTCCCACCTCGTGACTGCTTAGTAATATCATGTGCTGACTTTTGTGTTGTGAATAGTGAGTGTATTTCTTGATACAGACTGAACACACCCAGAAATGCAGAACAAATCCAGAGATGCTGTGAATATTCATCAGGATAAGGGCACTGAGAGGATTCTCATAGATTCTTGTTATAGCGCACATTTTACTGATTTAACTATTTTAATATTCTTTCTGTGACACAATAATGATGCTCCTGTGTTTGCTGGTAGGTGTGTAGGATGGTACCTATTTCCATTCTGTTCTTTTGTTCAATAGCATACAGCTTTAACTGAGCTGAAGTATTCCATTGACTAAATCCATTTATATGTTTATGCAGCAGCTCGTTGATATAAATAATTTTAGTAAACAGTAGAATGCTCTACAAAGGGTTTTCTATAGCTACTCAGTAGAGCAATAATTTTCCAAATACAAAGCATTTGGAAGACCAAGTATTCAGCTCTAGGTAGCTTTAGATTTGTTCAACTCCCATATTTTAAAAATGTATGCTAATACTTTCAATTTAAATATGGATTTAACTCTTAATAATTATGGTGAGAATCTAAATTGTTTTTGCATACTTCAAAACCAATTCAAAAGGACCTGCATTAGTTACCTAGTTCTAGATTTAGAGTGAACTTCTGAGTGTCTGGTCTGCTGTTCTCTGCTTCCAACTCTACCGTACACAGTGACATTTCACCAAATCTGTTTCCCACCACTCACTGCAACCTTGGCTTGGGTCTGAGCACATTGCTTAATATTAGCAACTGCAGTCTCCCAAATGCAAACTCTTTCCTCTCATGAGCCCATGCTGCAAGCTGGTAGTAGAGCCATGCTATCTGGATGCTCTGCTCTGATTGTGTCCCTGCTCCGACCCAAGCTATCTGGTTGCTTCCAGTTGTTGAGCCAAGAGAGTTCCTCAAGGTCCTGGCTCTTCACCTACACTTCTTCCCTTTCCTTGAGTTTCTTTTCTTTTTCTGCTCACTTACTGCTCACTGATAGTCTGGTATTTTCTCTAACACTTTATCCTAAACCTACCATCCTCTCAAGGTTCACTTCCTAGTCTACATAAGGCTTTTTCTCTTCTTTGGATTTAAGGCACTATCTGCCTCACTTTCCCTACACTGAATAACGAGGGATTTTATTTCTTGCCTTGTTGGCCTCCTGTGTATCTTTAGCTCCTCTCACTGGCTCCAAGTAGAGGCAGCCTGGCTGGACCTAGTACCCCAGTGAGCCTTATATTTATCTTCCGGGTTTTCATCATCATTCTGAGCAAGTTGCTTTCTTCACACCTCAGTTCTTTTATTTCTAAAGAGGCCCAGCAGTAGCTCCCAAGCATGAGTTGGCTTTTCAAAAAATAAAAATAAAAAAATAATCTGAGAAGTCCTAGTTTTTTGAAACTCTAGTGAATTCAGTCTCACACCTTGCACATTTAACAAATAGATGCACTGACTCTTCTTTCCATAAAAATGAAGCATCAGTTTTGATGTCTGTACATCATTCATTGGACTTCCCTTGGCCTAGTCAATACACAGAACTTCTACCTGCAGAGCTTTTAGGATCACCCAGACTGCTGAAGCACTTGGGCTATCCTGGAGCACATGGCTTCTTCCTGATAACCATTCTGCTTTCTCAATGCATGAATCCAGATGGTGGCAGAGTTCCCGTTCGATGGTCTCTTGACACTGTCGCACCTAAAAGCTCAAAATAACAAACTAGTTCTGTAACTAAAGTGTGAAATTACTTGTGAACTTGGAGGAAAATGACATGGTAAAAACTGATTTATGTTGAGCTTATTTTGGGAATTGAGATGTCTGTATTTTGGTAATGAAAAATGCAAAAGTGATGCACAAGATATCTACTGCACAATAGTGTGGGAACTTATGAGCTTTAATCCTTTTATCTATTTTAGGACTTTCTGGGACAAGTGTTTTGTACATTGGGGGAGATTGTTGGTTCACAGGGAAGTCGTCTGGAAAAGCCAATAGTGTAAGTACTTTTTAATTCAGATAGTGACATGTCAACTCTGGCATTTCTATGTTAGCAGTTTGGAACTCATGAATATATGGTTGTAGACCAAAAGTAAGTTTTGAAAATTTTACTGGAATTTTCTCAGCCAGTAACTAATTTTGACATTTTAATAAAAAAATGTATTTCAGCTGCCATATACTAGGCAAAAAAAAATGCTCAAAAAGACAAAATGACTAGATTTGAAAGGAAATGTATTATATTCCTTTTGCTTATGTTGTTATATTTAGTACTTTATGGAAAATGAATTCGCTCTAACTCAGGACATATGTGTGGCACTACTTTCAAATCCTTTGTTCAATAAATGTACTTTTGATTTTTGAAATTTTAATAGTTAATTGCTACGTTACTTTCTGGGAGGAGATGCAAACAAATATGTTCACTTCAATAGAACATCACTGACAAAGCAAAGAAGTGACGGCATCCGCAGGCAGTTGGTGAACTAATGAGGAGATTGAGAATATAGAAACATGGGTAGCAGTTATTTACATATGGTCAGTGAGCCCCAAACAGCTGCACCACTGAGAAGTCCCACCCAGCATGAGTGGTAGCCTATTGAATGCTGTGCACCTAGCACCTTCTGAGCCCACCTGCAGCAAGAGCTGCAGTGTACGTAGTTTGTGGGGCTAGGTGAAGTAGCTAGTAAATGCAGGTCATTCACAGTGTCCCTCCTTCCATGAGGGAAGGCCAACAGACCAGATCCTGTGTCAATGGCTTCTTTGATTTGGATGGCAACAGCTTTGTCATCTCCAAAGAGCAAAGGGAAGAATTCCATAATTGTTTTTGCTGGACAAGTTGGTGGAAGAAGTAGTGTATGATTCAGGTAATTCTAATTTATTTATTTAGAAAAATTGGGAGATCTAGAAAAACTCAATCAATAAATAAGAACTAACCACAATGTCTAAACTTTATAAAAATTGTAAGCCCTGTCTTCATCACATCACAAAATAAATATGTAAAAGTAATCTATTTCTTTTTAACATCAAGTAAATAAAATTACCATATTATCATTCTCATATTCTGTATAAAATTTAATGTCATATGTGTATCAGTGTTATGCAAAACATCCTAACTTCTCTAATTTCCTTCATGAAAAGTATCCATGATTCTAATTTTAGAAAACTTTTTAATTGAATAATTTTTTCTCTAGTAAAATAATTCTGTTTTTATTAATTTAAAGAATATCTTAAAAATTGAGATTATTGTGTTCATTGGAGTGTGTTTGTGTGTGTGTGTGTGACGACTGTAGCATAATGTAAGACTGTACCCTTGACTGAGCCGACTCAAACTTTCCATTGGAAGAGGCAAACAAACATCAATTCATGCTAATAGGTAACAGTACCTAGAATAATGGCTGGAAAACTATACAGATGCTAGAAGAATTTAGTAGTTATTGAGGTGAGCTGATTTTGCACAATTGTCCTTGGGGTTTGCCAAGTGATGCTGAGCCTGGGCAGCTAATGAGACAGAGCCTTAAAATCATTGACATGATAACTGTAGATCTAATTCTTGTGTTTTGTCTATAGGGGATTTTGACAATTTAGACTACTTAGTTGTTTTGATGTTGTATGCATGTCATAGAAAACGATCTAGGTCTAAGTGTGCATCTGTCCTCACTGAGCAGTTTTGCCAGACAAATAAACATGAAGAAAATGTTGCATAGTAGGCTTTGAGAGTGAGATTTTGAAAGCATCCTAGGAAACTGTTCTAGGCAATGGGCATCAGTAGAAGTGGGTGATGAAATACAGAATTTGAATATCACAGAGCCTGGTCACAAAAGAAAGAAGAAAACAACTATAGAAATGCAGGAAAATAGTGTCTGGGTGAGGAGTTAAGTGCTTGAAGCAAATGGAACCGAAAAGGCAGAGGAAGTTGAAACAGTGTGATTAAAAGAGCAGAGCCAAGTGTGAGCAGCTCCATAGTAGAGTGATACTTTGGTTTTGTTAGAGGATTACCAAGTTACACACCCACATTCTGTGAGCTCAGCAATGGCTTCAACCAGGAGAACAGAGGATAGAGCAATCACATGTAGTCACCAGCCTTCCTGCTCAAACACAGGCCGTATTTCATGGGAAAACTCCATTTCTGAGAGAGGCATGTGCCTGGAGAACACAATGTCTTGAAAAATAAGGCCCACAGGCTGAGATTGAAGTTAAAGATCTTCTAGTGATGATTCAATTTCTAAGCAAACAGCACTTTCCACCATTACCTCAGTCTCAAATGAAATTTTTTCCTGTTTGAAAAAAGTACAGTTGTGTTGAGGAAGGCAGGGACACATTTTCCCAAAAGGCACTGTCAGACTCCTGCATGCTCAAGGCAGTTCTCCCAAAAGGCTGGCTTTTCCATGAACTCTCCCAGCCTGAGGCCCACCCTTGCTAATCTACTGACATAATTTTCCCGCATTTTACCATTTCCCAAGAGTCTATCTTACAGGAAAACAGTAGGGAGAGGAAAAAAGGTTGGGAAATGTGGATATGCTCCTTTCGATAGAAGAATGACCACAAATAAAAGGATGGAGGCAGAAAAATAATAATAATAATACAAAATAGAAAAGATGCTTCTCTGAACGGAAGCTCAGTGATACACACAGACTCCTAAGAACTGAGGCATCTATCTATTCTCCAGTCTCCTCTCTCTTGGATCACCTTCCCACAAGCCAACCAGACAGCCCCTCAAAAATAGACAAATTTCTGGGCTGTTCCCCAAGCCTAAGTATAGAGAAAGTAGCTGCCACTTGTTCCTGTTTGCAGGCAGTGCCTTTGCAATGGTGTTAGTTTTTCCCACCCTGCTGAGCACACAGGTCCTGAAACATCATAAGGTACCTCCCAAAGTAGGAAGTACACCCACAATAAACGAAATTGATTCATCTTGAGTTGAAATTCTTTCTGTGTCCCCTATGTTATCTTAAATAGCATTACCCAAATGATCTAATGTTTCATTACTAATTCATTTAGAGCAGAGATTTGTTTTCTAATTAGCAGAGGTCTCTTTCCCAGCTTCCTAATTGCAGCTGAGTTATCATATCTCATCAGACATAGGCTTTTAAATGAACAATAATTGTAAAATTTGGCGATTTAGAAAAGACAAAGTAGCATCCTAAATTATTCCTTAATCAAACCTTTATAACTATGCCAGGTTTGTTACAAAGGGGGGAAAAAGGCTTCGTGTATATAACTACATGTCTTACTAAATGATCATAATCTGAATTTAAACTTAACTAGTATATTTCTGGGCTTCAGTGATGGCTGCCATTAAAGACTTAGGTTCTTATAAAATATGATTATTTAAAGAATCGTCTCCAGGAACTAAAAGCAAAGTGATTTGAAACATCATCAAAAACTTGTTCTTCCATTTTATTAGCAATCAGCATGTTTGCACTTTCCCAAAAGTTCTTGTCACATACAATAAGTTGACCAAGTCTTTATTAACATACATTTGGGTTTGTGTGTGTGTGTGTGTGTGTGTGTGTGTGTGTGTGTGTGTGTGTGTGTGTGATAATGCTTCGTTTGTAGTTTGCCTGGGTCACTCTAGAGTTCCCATCATCATCATTATTATTATCCGATCCGAGATCGGATCCAACTTTCTTTGTCTTGCTCTCAGGGTCCTCCCTCATCTATCTTTAAGGAGTTTAGTGATGGATTCAGTAGAGTCTCAAGAGTAGGAGAGTCAGCTATAGCTTCAAAATGACTGTTCTTGTTTTCTGTAGGGAAAATTAGGATTATGTTTCTCAAGCAATAGGCTTTCAGCCAGGCACAAGTACATCTGTCTAATGACATGGGGCCAAAATGCAGGGGTCAGTGACTATAAAACGGGTCCTTAATCAAGAGAGGAGCAGGAGCCCTTGTTATCATGTACCAGCTGCTGTTTTAGCTGAGGGAGAAAGACCACAGAAAGCAGTAGATCATGATGGAGGGCGTTAATTTTGGGCAGAAGACAAAGGGAGGCTCTGAGAATGGCCAGTGGGTTGTGGAGTGCACAGGAGTGTAGAGTCAGAGTGAATGGACACAGCATTCCTAGTTGTCATGTAGGACTCAAGGCAGAAACATATGGGTGCTGAGGTGCACCAGCCCAAAGGTTGGGAGAAGGAAAAAGATGAAGGGAAACTGAGGGATGAGAAAGCCAAGACAAAGTGAGCCCGATAGCACTTGAAGCTCAACTTGTCCGTGTTGACATATTGATGACTTCAGTGTGGACTCATCCATGTGTTGTCTGAAAATGCTTTGGAGATCACCTCTCACTGTGGGAGCTGGAGGGATGCTGAAACATGGACAGATGATTTAGGAGGTGAAAAATATTAGAAACTTATAATGAAAATAAAAGGCCACACTTCTATTGTGCAGCTTTCTGCAGGTTAAAATATATCTAGGTTTGACGTAGTTTAGGCTGTAAAGTTATCTTAAAAATATCTTGACTATATTATCTGATGATAGTGGTTTGAATGAGAATGGGAGCAGTAGGCTTATGTATTTCAATGCTTGGTTTACAGTAGGTTTGGGGAGGATCAAGGGATGCGACCTTATTGGAGGAGGTGTGTCACTGTGGGTGGGGTTTCAGTTTTAAAATTCTAGGATATCCCTAGTGTTTCTATTTCTCTTCCTGTTTCTGTTTTCCTCCCTCCCTCTCTCCCTCCCTCCCTCCCTGCTTCCCTCTGTTTTGTGTACTTGTGGATAAGATTTAAGCCCTCAGCTACTTCTCTAGCACCATACTTGCCTGCCAGCTGCCATGATTCTGACCATGATGACCATGAACTTGACTACCCCAAAATTAAAGACTTTTTATAACTTGCCTTGTCATGGTGTCTTATAACAGCAATAAACAAGACATTGACTACAAAACCAAATAATTTTATTTAATGATTTTAGATTGTATAATTTATTTTAGTGACATGCATACTAGAATCAGAGCATGTATAATTACATGTACTTTCAGCACGTTTAGCCTCAGCTCTGCTACTAACATGTACAATGTTAGTCTTTCGAGGCTACAGAAAGCACTGGACTCCTGTGCTAAAGTTCATTCCATCATCAATTGGTTAAATTGCTTTTGTTTGTAGGAAGACAAAAGATTATGGCAGGGATACAGAGCCCTTCACTATAGAGCTGACAAATGAAAGAAGAGAGGGAAGCTGACAAGGCCCCACCATCCTCCCAAGGGTACACAATAATAACCTAAAGACATTTATAGGTCTGGATTTCGAAATAGTGTTTTCTAGAAAACAAGCCTTCTAAATTAGTTGACTTTCTGTAGACAAAAGCTCAGTTGTGACATATTATACTTTTTACAGTTGTGGGTTACATTAGGCATGAACAATTAATTTGGTGTAGAGGAAAAGATACAGCTATTGTAATGGCGGGAGTGTGCCTGAGCTTTGGAGGTAATCAGAACTCAGTTTTTCCATTTTCCAGGTTTGTAATTGGAGCAAATTGCTTTAAATTTAAGACATTTTTTTAACAGAGTTGTAAGAATTAGCAATACTTTGTATTATAAACATGTCTTGAAGAACACTGGGTTTAATAAACACTAAAATAGTGGCTACTGTTAGTACTGTTATTGAAAGTAACGAGTAACTCTTAAGTCAACCACTTAACCTCCTCCCTCTGCCCTTCTCCCTCTTTTCTCTTCTCTATTCCTTGGTTGGCTCTTCTTTTGTTAGGGTAGATACTCAGCAAACTTAAGGAAAGAACAATTGGAAACCAAACACTTTTATTATGTAAGTTATTATCTAAATATAAGTATTAAAATTGTTTAGTCTGTTTGAGTGTGTACCTGAATATCAAACTGGAGAAATGACATGAGTTCCACTTTCTATTATATGTGTTTTATATGACAACATGGTTACTGTTAGGTGTCTTAAAGTTCTGTAGTGTCAGATATATGTATGTTCTTGCACAATTGCAAGGCAACCAGTCTCAAGTTCAATGTTAATTAAGAGCCTTGGTGTTTGTAAAGAGCTGATGGATATAGTCACATTTATATGTGACACAGGCTGAGGTCACCTGAGAGGAGGACCATGTAGAATGACTGAGAAGTTATCTTTATCATTGTCTGTATTGAGTCTATAATATTGATGTGCTACTCTGGGTAGCACCGTGCCTTGTGCTTTGGGTCTTGGGTTGTTTTAAGTGTAGAGAGGGGAATGAGAAATACAGGCATGCATTAACTTATTAACTTAATGTAACTAGTGGCTTCAAGTTTTGCTGCCTTGACTTCTGAGAAATGCTAGACTATAATACTATCTGTGAGCCAAATAGACACACTCTTCCTTCAGTTGTTTTAGTTGGTACCCTTTATCAGGGCAAGAGAAGTAACTAAGACAGTGCTATTAAATATATCAAAATTAATGCATTTCAAAGGGACATTAGGTGTTTTAGAAACATGAAATAAAGAGAAAACTATCTCTTTCTGTGGGCTGGGGGGGGGGGGTGGATGGGTAAATAGTATCCAAAAAAACTAAATGTTCAGTGAAGGCCAAAGGTAGTACATTCTACTACCAATCTGTCATCAGAAACTTCTGGCCTGGCCTAGCCCCCCAATCTGGACTTGCCTGCAGCTGCATAGCTCAAATAATCACACAAAGGCTTATATTAGTTACAAACTGTTTGGTCTATAGATCAGGCTCCTCATTAGATAGCTCTTGCTAAACCCATTTCTATTAACCTATGTCTTGCCACATGGCCTGTGGCTTACTTGTACTTTTACATTTTATTTTCTTGGCAGCAACTCTCAGTGTCCCCCCCTTGACTTTGTCCTCTTCTTCTCCTTTATCTATGCTTGGAATTCCCACCTGCCTCTAAGCTGCTTTGCCATAGGCCAAAACAGTTCCTTTATTATCCAATGGTAATTCACAGCATACAGAAAGACATCCCACATCATCAATCCTTTATGTGTCTGCAGCAAGCTTCTGGTCTCTGTGTCCAACAGAAGCTTAATACTTAGCTGAAGCATCTTCTGCTCACTTTTGTGTCTAAACTTTGGAAAGAGCTCCAGAACTGTAATTGTTTATTTCCAAATAGGAAGGTGTTCCCAGCAGGCTATTCATAATAGCATTTGACTCTGTGCTCTTCAGAAATTCTAGCAGCTAGTGTCATGGATATGAACTTTTCTGGATGGAAAGGTGTAGAAAAGACATATTGAGTCATAAACAATTTGGACAAAATGAATTTATTTTTATCAAAATACCCTAAATGCAACCAAAAGAGACAAATCCCAGAATGGTTAGCCTGTCATCCTGTAGAGATGTGACATTTTCTTCATTTACACAAGGCTTTCCTGTAAGTCCTATTGACATTCTAATATAAGAAAATTGAAATAATATTCACTATACTGAGCAAATAATACACTGATAAGATTTCTTATTTCTCTGTCAGATAAAATATGGGCTTAATAGATGTCTTAGAGGATTTTTGTAAAATATAGCTTACCTGAAATAAAAATCTTTATTGAAAACTGACTATAGTCAAGAAACTGTTAGAATCAAGTATAAAAGATGAGAATGCATAGTTTTTCTGCTAAGTTCTCCACTTACCAATGAAATAAATAGCTACATTTTCCTAGTTATAGTACTGGGAGTTGGGGTACTGAGACTGGTTTACATAGGCCAGTTTTATTATGATGAAATTTATCATAAATGTGGAAGAAAATTCAAGAGTTTGCTTTCTGTTTGTTTGTTTGTTTTTTCCCAAAGAGGTCAATTAATTTTGTTTTGGGAATGTATTACAGGTTGCCAATAGAAGCGTAGTTCAAACCAGGGAAGTGAAAACTTAACAGTGTGTTGCTGAGGTTGATATCATAATAGTAAATTGATAATGGAGGCTGAAGATGATTTTGAAATGGCATTCATAATTCTTACTGGATAGAGCCAGTATAAATGCAGGGAGTTGGGATAAGAAGAAAGTGTCCTCTGGGGCTTGCCACACTGGTCAGCACGCTGTGGAAGCAGGTGGGACTTTGGTGCTAGCCAATCCTCCTTGCCTTTGAAATCTTGCTGCCAATGTTATGGCTAAAGCTAACAAATAACATATAATCTATTACTTTGGAGGACAAATTATGAATTAATTAGTATACATCTTTGTGAACTAAATAAATATCCCAGGTATTAACTGGCTCTAATATGATGTTAAAGGCTGCTGTTTCTCCAGTGTTTGGTAATTTAAGCAGAAAAAACATTTCATAGAAACTACGATTTTTTTCATGTAGGTACCCACAGCTTCTTTTCTCAACCTTCCCCTCTCGTGTGTGACATAACTGGAATATTTTAAATTTAATATACGGGTAGAACCATCTTAGTTCTGTGGTTAAATAAACTAGTAGGTGAAGAAAGTTTTGTTTTGCTTCAGTTTGGTCTGGTTTGGGGCTTTTTGAGACAGAGTTTCTCTGTGTAACTCTGTCCCAGTATTCATTCTGTAGATCTGGTTGGCCTTGAACTCAGAGATCAGCCTGCCTGTAATTAAAGGCATGAGTCCCCACTGTTCAGCAGTGAGGAAAGATCTTTGAGGTGAAGACAACCTTCGAACATAAGCCATTCTGACCTGTAGTAGAGGACACAGATAAGCAAACATGTCACTTCTTAAGTATGTTAGGAAGCAAGTTGGTCAAGCAAAATGGACCTGAGAGGACCCTCAGTCTTCTGTTCTGTAGCGGTGGTACAATTTATAAGGGAGAAACAAATGCCGGCTATATAAACTGACAATATGACTACACCAAAGTATGGTTGGAGGAAAGGTTTTTAGTTGTAAAGAACAGTCAACGGCATCTGGAAGATTCCAGAGCAGGGAGGGAAAGTAGTAGACTGAGCATGACCAGCAGTCTAGACCAGGCTATGAGTGGGAGGAGGAAGGAGTGGGAGAAGACGACAGAGAGAGTGTGGGCAAAGGAGACCAGGAGACCACAATAGCAGGATAATAAGGACAATGAGAAGCTGGGGGTAGGGAAGCCCATTGTCTGGAACAAGTTTACGGTAAGGGGCATGGTGTGAGAAATGCCAGGATGCAAGCATTCAGGACTCTGAAATGTATAAAGGGTACTTCGGACACTGAGAGGGTCTGGAGGCCAGCATGTGCTTTGGTGTGCTAGTGGGGACCACAGATAGCCATTTGTTCCTTCAACCAGTGATAAGGAAATGTCTCCTTTGTAGAGGGAAACAGAATTCATAAGCTCCTGATGGATGCTGACTTTTGTCTAAGTGCCACATTTGGACTTGACACCAGGAAATACACGTGTTAATTTGTCAGAACTGTGTGAAGTCTGTTCCTATCATTGGACCTTCCACCTTCCTTTTCTTCCAGTGTAGAATTCCTGGGAGATGGATATAATTATTTGGACCTGTTGTTTGTTCTATTTCTTCATTCTTCATTCATTTTGAAGTCTATTGTTTTAGAAGGGAGAGGCAGAGGCTTCTCTTAGAACATCTCTCCTCCTCAAGTGATTCCTATAGCTGTAGCCTGAGCCATAGTTACCCGAAGAAGAGAATGTTTGTAAGAGGCAGCAGAGATCATCTCATTCTCTTGTTCCTCACTGCAGTCATCGAATTTAGTGAAAGGGAGTTGTTGAGTGGAGGGGATTCTTACTGTGTCTACTGTTACCTTTACCGGCCTCACACTTAGGAGCATCTTTAACTGCCAACATCCCATGAGCCAGGTAACAGTTGTCTTGTGTATCAGCAAGCAGCCAAGGAGGGTAGTCTAAAGAATCAAAATGTAAATGAATGCCTTTGCTTCTGAGCACATGCATTTAACCATAACACTACACTGTCTTCAACAAAACGGTGTTTATTTACAGTTTTGAAAAGAGTTATAAGCCCATTCTATTTTGTTACTATAAAAAGTATTCATTAGGAATCAGGAATTAGGAATCTGCTGTGTAAGAAGAATTTTCAAGGAACACTGATACTAACTCTCAAGAATGAGCTTCCCTCTTGTATTTCTGCCTTCTCTTCTTCAAATGCAGTCTATTACACCATCTTTTCTTATGGTGAGCAGGGCTCACCTGTGATACACACAACCACCACAGCATACATATGGAAGACAAAATGTCTGCAAAAAAATCCTGTCTGTTTGGAAATGAATCAGACAAAGAACCAGGATTTTCCTGTTTGAAAATCATCACTTTCAATTTTCAGTGTGGCGACCCAGAAAGTTCCTAGTGTTCTTCCTCATCACAGGTTCATTCGGCTATGGCAGGATTCCTTGCTTTATTTATTTATTTTTTGTCATTCTTTTGTGAGTGTTCTATACCTGAAACATGAAATTTTGTGGCTTTCCGCAGTGTCAAAATGAATTTAAAAATAATAAATTCGCAAAGTTCAGTGGTTTCAGTGGAAGCAATTTACTCCAGTATCCTGGCTGAGGCAAATGTAGGTTCTTTTATTCCAATCTTAATTACTAATATTAGCTATAATGTTAATAACTAATATTAACTCACAGCACACTGTAAATATGTCTATGTACCTACATGTCTACATGCCTTTTATGGAATAAAAATAAATTAAAGAGGGCTGCTGCAGAGTTCAAGATGCTTCAGAGGTGAGCTAAGACAGAAGCTAGGCATGAGAAGGAAGCAGCTCAGTCAATGTCTGGAGGAGCCACTGCAGGATCTGCTGAGGTGACATTAGGGAGCAAATCTCTAGAGTCCAGCCATAGGGAGAAAGGTTGAACTGGGCTCTGAGAACAGGAAAATATGGGCTCAAGTCCAGACAGGTAAAATGTAGATGGGCTCTCCATGGATTAGGCTGCATCAATAGCATGGGACTGAGAGCTGAAGCTTTAGTAACAGTCAGGCTCTTCTGCCTGTTAGTACTTGATGACCACACCAGGTATCAGATGATAGTTTGGTATGGAGCCATGTCATCAGAGGGTCCATGCAGGAGAGTAAGTGTGTCTGATAAATTCTTGGGCTTAATTTTCCTGATTTGATTTTAATATGCCCATGTGTCTCTACAGTCTCAACTCACCCCCAATAAACTGATAGGGTGGCTCCCTTTCTATTTCCCAAATAAGTCATTTGTAGCCTGTAGATTCACATAGGGGCTACAGTCTTCCTCCTGCCAAAAGTGTAGTCTCCTAGAGCAAGGTAAAGCTTGAAAATCCACCATTTAATACAGTTGAGTAACTTCTATTGAGGAATGCCTGATCTTAGCCGTATCCCTCAGGAGCTCTGCTCAAAGTTTCCACTATGTGGCTCATATAGTCCTTTGAAGAAGAGACTCAGATATGTATTAGTTTTTGTTTGATTGCTTAGTGGCCTTTGTGTATTCAGCTTTCACTGGGGCACAGTGTCATTCCAGGACTAAGCAGAGTCAAGGGATGTCAGTCTCCAAAAATACACTTCAGTAAGTGAAAACCTTCAGTATTGCAGAAGACCCATTGTCTGCTTTGAGAGTAGTGTCAATCACACCCTCGGTAATCACAGAAGCAGAGCAATTGGATCTTAATTCAGACTGAGCCACTCCAGGGCAGGATTCTGAAAACAGATAACTACTCAGTAGACTGGCATTTCCAAATAAAGTCCTTTCCATCTCTGCTTTCAGTCCTCTGCACAAATGCATTCAGTTGTGGTTTAAAAGATAAGCATGCAGTTTATACTTGACAGCGTCAGCTTTTACGAGCATCATATTCAAGTCTGCTCCCTGCCTCATACACCAGCTTTGATTACTTGTTTGTATAAATTCTCCATTGTCTTTTCTTAAGCACAAAACCCCAACACTGAATAAAATAGGGCAACAGAGAAATGGTTATGACTCTTCTCAGTATTCTTCATTCTTTAGTGAAGTAGGACACATGTAACTCGCTGGACCAGAATAAGAGCATCCTTTCAGCACAGGCTAAAGGCTGGACTCTTTCCTATCCCATTCCCAAATAGCAATTGTCAAAATCCCTAAGAGGACCCTCCCATTGTTATACAGACCTGTTGTGTCTCATGGACAAGAGTAATTTAATATATGTTTACTAAAGTAAATAATGTAGAGTGATAGACACATTTATTTGAATTTCTTGTTAAGCATTTTACTTTGCTTTACATTCTTTGGTGCTGGAGATCAAACTCAGCATCTTGTGCATGCTGGGAAAATGCTGTATAAGTGAACCACACCTCCAATGTCTCTTCGACATGTAAAAGCCTTACATTTATTTCTTAGGGGTTGACACACAATTTTTAGATTATAAAACCCTTGCTATAAATGGAATCACTAAAATACAAAGGCAGATAGTAGGTTATAGTAATATTAGCTTAATATTTCTATAAGTAAGTAGGTAGTTCAGCTCATCAAAGCCACATAAAACATCTTAAATACTTTTGACTTCTGAGGTATTTAAGAACTGCCATTTTATACTACTGTAATGTCTGCCTTCTTCTCCTTTCAATGTTAACACTGACACTGTGTATATAAAACAAGATCACATTTAGTTCCAACATTAAATTTGCAGGGTGACAAATGAATTTCTTGATGAAGACAGTAGGTAGATTTTAAATAAATGTTTTACTTTCAGTTTTTCTGGCATATGATATATTTTAAGAAGGAAAATTCTTCATTTTGATAACCAATTTAACCTTAATTTTGGAAATGAAATTTTCTTAGTAATACAGCATATTGCAGAGATAGATATATCACAATTAAATTCATCACAAGTTTTAAAAAGTTGTACTTGTATAGCCTGTCTTATCTGTACCTCGCCCTGTAACTACACTTGTACAGAATGCATCAGTACACATAAGAATACATCAGTACACATAAGAATGCATCAGTACACATAGAATGCATCAGTACACATAGGAATGCATCAGTACACATAAGAATGCATCAGTACACATAGAATGCATCAGTACACATAAGAATGCATCAGTATACATAGGAATGCATCAGTACACATAGAATGCATCAGTACACATAGGAATGCATCAGTATACATAAGAATGCATCAGTACACATAAGAATGCATCAGTACACGTAAGGTTGCATCAGTGCTTGTAAAAATGCATCAGTACACATAGAATGCATCAGTACACATAAGAATGCATCAGTACACATAGAATGCATCAGTACACATAGGAATGCATCAGTACACATAAGAATACATCAGTACACATAAGAATGCATCAGTACACATAAGAATGCATCAGTACACATAAGAATGCATCAGTACACATAGGAATGCATCAGTACACATAGGAATGCATCAGTACACATAAGAATACATCAGTACACATAAGAATGCATCAGTACACATAAGAATGCATCAGTACACATAAGAATGCATCAGTACACATAGGAATGCATCAGTATACATAAGAATGCATCAGTACACATAGAATGCATCAGTACACATAGAATGCATCAGTACACATAAGAATGCATCAGTACACATAGAATGCATCAGTACACATAAGAATACATCAGTACACATAAGAATGCATCAGTACACATAGAATGCATCAGTACACATAGGAATGCATCAGTACACATAAGAATACATCAGTACACATAAGAATGCATCAGTACACATAAGAATGCATCAGTACACATAAGAATGCATCAGTACACATAGGAATGCATCAGTACACATAAGAATGCATCAGTACACATAGAATGCATCAGTACACATAAGAATGCATCAGTACACATAAGAATGCATCAGTACACATAGGAATGCATCAGTACACATAAGAATGCATCAGCACACATAGAATGCATCAGTATACATAAGAATGCATCAGTACACATAGGAATGCATCAGTACACATAAGAATGCATCAGTACACATAAGAATGCATCAGTACACATAAGAATGCATCAGTATACATTAAGTCACTTTTTTTTCACTCAAGTGATTTCTTGTGTTAGGCTTTTATGTGGATGTGCTTTTGTGTTTGTTTAGAAGAAGGACAACACCAGAAGTCTCTGGGGCACAAGAAGCTGTGCTGCTGGTCAGTCTGGCCTATCTCAGAAGTAGTTACTCGTTGTGAGCAGTCCACATCTTGCATCCTCTCTGTTCCGTCCTAAAGTACAGGTGTACTGAGCATAGCAACAGCAGAATTTCCTGCCTAGTCTCCTTTATAAACCTCACACAGTTGCCTCTGAGCTCACGGAGGCAATCTGCTTTTACCAGCAATTGTAAAAAATTTGAATTTGCATGTATTAGTCTCTTCAGGCATACTGCTATCAAGTTGGATGACACTTAGTTTTCATGTATTCCAAAAGAAAATAGGAAATAGAAATTGGATTTATTACAGGTTTTCCAAATTGGATTTTCTTCCCCTCCATTTTGTTTGTAGAATTGCTACAATTTTCTAGAGGAGAGGAGACAAGAGACATGGAATATGCCAGGCTGGATGATCAGTAATAAGCTCTTAGAACTGTGGGAAACCTTTCACTGTGGGGCAGGGCACTCTTCTTGCTAGTAGCCTGGTGCTGGGCACCTTTCGTTCCTTCTCTAAGCCTGGCCTCCTGGAGGAAGTTTTATTTAAGAACAAACTAATGCTGTGTGTGTGTGTGTGTGTGTGTGTGTGTGTGTGTGTGTGTGTGTGTGTATGTGTGTGTGTGGCATACACATGTGTGAGAGTGTATGTGTGTATGTGTGTGTGGTGTGTATGCTTGTAAGAGTGTATGTATGTGTGTATGTATGACAGTGAGAGGGTGTGTATGTGGAGTGCATGTGTGTGTGCACATTTGGAGAGCAGGAAGGTCAGTGTTATACTCTGTCTTTGTCTTGTTCACTTAAGAAAGGATTTCTTCCTGAAACTGGAATTAGGTTGGCAACCAGCAATTCTCCATAACATGGACAAGAGGCCAAACTCTGCTTTTTGAGTTTTGAACTCAAGCTCATATTTGCCTTGAAGGACTCTTACTGCTCAGCCATTTCTCCATCCTGGAAAATTAGTATCACACGGGCTTCTTTGTTTTACTGTCCCTGGCTTGGTTATCTAATAGCTCGGGAATCACAGTTATATTGCAGGAAGTGCTGAAATACCTGTTTAGAATGTTGCAGAGCCTATGAGGGCTTCAATACAGGGTCAAAGTGACAACATGAGGTTCACCATACCTATGACTCACTCGGCCCAGATTTATCTGATAACCACAGGATGTTAGGTAAGACTTTCAGGAGGGTAAGGAACGAAATGGCTTTAAAGGGACCTGATGAGAGATGGAGATAATTTGGTTCCAGGCTGAAATAATCCAAGGCTTCACTATCACTATTCAGTTCCTGGCCCTTGTAGAATCTGTCAGTGTCAGGGCCACCATTGTCCCCTCGTGTCCAATCACAGGGCTATAGATATTGTGAGCATATTTGATCATTCTGTCATAAATATTTTTCTCTACATATCTTTTTAACTTATCATCCATTCCTAGCCTCAGAGAAAATAACTCGGTAAAAAAACATTAGCTTCTACTATTGCTTATTACTTAGTACCACCATACTGTGTGAAGAGATGTTCATGCTTTAAATTACTCAACTTTCCTTCAATCTAGCAGTGCAGACTTCTGTATCTAATAATTACTTTACAGATTCATTGCACATAGTCACTGTACCTAGTATTCTATTGCAGAAAGATGCTTTACTATGAAGATGAAATTACACTAAGTAGACCTTCTTCACAGTGCAGATATTTACCAGATGATGTGAGTGAGGCCGTAGATAATTCAGTGCCGTCCTCTAAAGTAAAAAGCAGTGAATTTCCCATCTCAACCTTACATTATTTGGCGTTAACATAATCCTACTTCAATCCATTTTGAATTAACAGACAATTTTAAACAATGCATGTGAAAAGACTATAATGGATTGAATATTTGGCCTGTGCTTTCTCTGATTTGTCTTGGTTTTTGTTGACAGGACCAACTGGATTTTGAACTCAGGTCCTTTCATGTGATAGGCAAGCCTTTAACACTGAGCCTTACAGCTTATTTTGCACCATTATTAATATGCATATGTTATTTAAAATTATATAACTACTTTGGGTTGTCAAGCAAAGACGCTGAGTTTCAAAGAGATTAGGTAGTTTGCTTATGGTAACAGTCAGGTAATTTAAACGGGATTGCTTAAATAACAATAATAAAATGCATGTGAATAAAGTTATGGAGTCATAGAGCATGCTCAGTATAGGATAGAGAATTTAGCTTATGACTTTTGCAGTATGGTGTTACATCTAGAGCTTTGTGTGTATTATATAGTATTATGTAGTATACTTGTAATATGAGTGTGGCATGAGTGTAGCAACTGTATAGTATGTATGTACTTTGCATGTAGCATGTATATGGCACAGATTTATGTGTTTAACATATGAAAAGTATGTGTAGTATATGGAATCAAGGATCTTGTCTCGTGTGACTTTCGTGTTATGGTATCATATCCACAGTACTGCTACTTTACATGTGGTGGGGGGGGCACA
Source organism: Phyllotis vaccarum (assembly GCA_033318265.1). Taxonomy (NCBI): domain Eukaryota; kingdom Metazoa; phylum Chordata; class Mammalia; order Rodentia; family Cricetidae; genus Phyllotis; species Phyllotis vaccarum. The sequence goes on along the minus strand of JARWLC010000001.1, from coordinate 54,321,006 downwards.
TTTTCATAGAGAGTCAAAGTCAGAATGTATTGCTGAGTATAGGTTATGAATTGATGACATTGAATGTCATCATATGAAAATTGGAAACAAAGACAGATATAAACTCAGAGATGCACAATCAGGGAGGTCAGCTATTCCAGGCTGGTAGTACCCAGCCTGATATGACGCTTCAGCTATGAGGAACTTTAGGCTGAGTGCCTACCCATCCCCACTGAGAATTTGATCACAGAATTAACCAATACTGAATGGGAATGCATTATAAAAGCTTAGGAAACCAAAGCATATTTTGCTAGCTAAAAGTAGATGTAGGTATCTGAAAGTATATTTTAAGTCTAGTAATACATAAAGAATGGGGGGATTTTAAAGAACTTGCTTCAAAATGAAGAAACAAACCTTGGATTGTTTTGAACAGATTTTATGAGTTGAGAAACCCATTCTGCTCAAATAATAAGAAATTCTGAGAAAGGGTTAATGTCAAGCAAGTATGGGCAGGAAGATGGAAGGCATGACCATGTATCTCTTGATAATCTTGAGCATGTGATCCAGATATCACAAAATACATTTCAAGGCTGCCATTGACTCCTGGTGTCCAGTCCCAAGGTTGTGACTATCATGAGCACATTTCACCATTCTGTTATAAATATTCCTTCTTTGTGTATCTTCTCTGCTTCTCACCACACCAAAGGCTCCTGCGATACAGTCTGTGACTGTTGGGTCACTCAGTTATCTCAGCTGGGGCCAAAATATAACTGTGACTCATCCAAAAAGGATCTGGGTAGGAGCCTTGTGCCTGTGACAGGGCAGGAGAGCCACCAAGGTTTTCAGAAACACCACTGGTGATAAGGAGAGCTGTGGCCTACAAATGAGAGACTGGTAGCCTTCTAAGTCCTGCAGGCAAGACACAGGTACATTGAGATACCTTTTTAAGAAGCTGGAGTGACCACTTCCTATTTTCCAATTGGAAGAAGGCATAGCTTCAGAGAAGATATAATTTATATTGATATTTGCACAACTCCTAAGACTTTTAACTTCCCTGAAGTTAACATTTTTCTTCCATGAAGATAATAAGACTCTAATTGGTTGTACATATACTGTGGTTATATGGAATGAGTTGTACTTTCCAGGGCATAAACCATCCTTGGGCTGAGTCTCCCTGTGTCATTCTTAGGTTCACAGAAGGATCTTGGCCGTATGGTTGGTCATAGGACACACATTTGGAGCACTGTGATAGCTTTCTGGAGGATTAGCAAGGGTTCCTCTCTCCCTTCAGGTAGAGAACTGTGTAGATCAGCTGCATCTCAAAATGTCTGATGCAATTACTTTGTAACAAAAACAAAAAACAATATTTCTTTTGGCATGCAGCTCTGGAATTCCAATCTAAGAGCTTGGTACTGAGCTTCTGACTTCAAGAGATAAGGAAGGTGGGCTGTCTTATCAAGAAAGCCTCTACCTCTAACCTATGTCTCACCAGCTAGGAGGCAAGAGATACTGGAGAGATGTTGGTCCCAGAACGCTTTTTGAGAGTGAACTCTCTATGACCTTTACTCTCCCCGTCTCCCAGCTGTGTGGATCAAGCCTGTAACAACCGGACGTTGGGGAAACATTTCTCCAAACTGTGGCAGGATCCATGTACTTATCTCGTGTATTCCTAGTTGGCATTACTCTTGGTGTCCTTCAAAAGCATATGAGTTTAAATAAAACAGAGGGTTGTGGAAAGACAGTTTAAGTAGATATTTTCTTTTGCTGAATTGAGCTTATGCATTTTATCCTTGACTATGTATATATTAAGCACCTGGTACACAGAGCTCTTAAACTGTGGGCTAACAATAACTTTGTGTCAAATTTTGCTTTTAAAGAACTAGCAACTTGAAAGAAAAAGGATAAAAGTTGTTTTTTTTTTTTTAAATAGGGATGATTATATGTTAATCCTTATAGTTCAGACTTTAATAGTACATAACAGACTGATGATCTTGCAATAAACAGAGCTTCACCAAAGAGGTGTGGGCAGTTAGAAGCAAAAGAGTCACAACAGACAAACTTTAATGTGTTGACTTGGGAATTAGCAGGCAGGATAAATGGATAACCATTTTATGGATGGATCAGGTTTTCTGATGTATGAGAGCCACCGACATTACAAAAGAAAGGCTTGTTGTATTACATTATGGTATTTGTGTGTTAGACAACAAGAAGGACATGAAAATTTCCAGACAGAGGCCTGACCTATTGCCCATGACATTAAAAGATTTCCTTCATTGGGAAATGTGGATCTGGGGACAAGCTAGGCATGCACTCTGTAGAGAAAGAATTCAGTAGTAGCAATGGGCTTTTTATGTGATTATATGAAATACAGATATATTAATTTATATAGTTCCTTAATGTAAACCTAAATGAGCTAACTGTGGTCTTCTTATTGTAGCGGGATTCCAGGAAGGAAGTGTGGCACAATCATACTAACAGCTGAGGAGCTAAACTGCTGCAGGGTGAGTAGATATTTTCTTCCTTAATATCTTACTGTTTTCTGAGACATCCATACAATGTATTTTGATCATATTCATTCCCTCCCATAATTCTTACTGATCCATATCCTCTTCCTTATCTACATCCTCTTCTTTACACATCCAATTCTATGTCCACTTTAGGAATATAAACAATCAAACCAAGAAAGCATCCAGTCCAGATTGTGCTGCCCTTATACTTTTAGTTATGTGGCCAGTCACTGGAGGGTGATGAGTATACCAGCAGTCACGTCATTAAAAACCAAACCAAACCAGAGTTTTCATTTCCCAGCAGCTATCAATTGCCAATTTCCCTTCTCTAAGTTGGAATTTTGTATGGCTTGAGCTTGAATAAGTCTCAAAAGCCGTCACACTACTGTGGCTTCATAGGTGAAACTGGCCCGTTGTGTCCAGAAAAGTTTCCTTGAAGTATTCTACCAGTTCTGGCTCTTATAATGTTTCCTCCCATCTTTTACAGTGATCCCCAAGCCAAGGAGAGGAGAGGTTATGACCGCTGATGTTCCATTTAGGACTGAGAAGTCTATGATCTCTCATTCTCTATAGTTTGATCAGTGTGGTCTCTGTATGAGTCTCCATATCCTTCAGAAAGGAGCTTTTCATGATATTTAAGAGATGAAGCAACCTTTGGTAATATAATAAGTTGTTACAAGTTAAATACCATGACCACATAATAGAATCATAGTGGTACTGTCTCCCCCGGGGCCTATACCTGCCTAGCCAAGGGTTTGGGACACCAGTATCAGTGCCAGGAATGGGTTTCTTTTGTGGAGCAGACCATAAAACCAGGCATATAGTGGTTGATTTCTCTCGTGATATTCTCGCCACTATTGACTGGTGGGCATGTCTTGATAGGCTGGTCATTATTGTAGCTTTAGAGTTAATAGCTAGGTAAGGCTGATGATTACATTCATAGCACCTTCCATCATTATTGAAGCTAGCCAATAGGAATAAAGCCTCCAGGAGAGCACCAACTTCATTACTCCATGTATAACTCAAGTGGACGGTGTTTTTCTCCAATAACGGATTACTGTCAAGTTCTGGGGGTGGGGGGGCAGTAACCAAAAGCCCTGACAATAGCTTCTAATGAAAGCTTGTCTATAGGACCTCATTAGACAGGAGAGGCAACCGTTTTCTTTTTTATAATTATTTATTATTGGTGTTGACCTTTTTATTTATTAGCCTGTTGTGTCTAGGGTGATAGTTTCATTTGAAGTCTTTTTATACAGGCATATATGTACATTTTAGAAAATTAAAGTATAACTGTTATAAAAGATCTTTAATGCAGGTTTTCCTTCCCTATATTCCCCCCTCTACCTCCACTCTTCCTATCCTGTTATTCCCTGCAGCCCCTTATACAATCCACTCTATCTCTTTTTCCTTGGAAGCTCCTCCTCATGCCCTTAGTATTTCCCTGATCTAGATTCCAGGTGAAACCCACATATCTGAAGAGTCAGTGTTAACATCCTCAGATGAGAGAAGGTGTGTGACATGCGTCTTCCTGGACCTCCCTTACCTCACTCAGACCAGTTCAAGATCCAATCATTTACTTGTAGATCTAATAGTTTGATTTTCTCTAGCAGCTGAATAATATTTTATGTTTTAAGTATTCTGCATTTTCATTATCTATTCAATAGCTGATGGCCATTTAGGGTATTTCCATTTCTTGGTTATTATAAATAGAAAAACCCATGCCCTTTCTTTCTCTCTCTCTAAAAAACAAAAACAAAATCCCCCCCACAGACATTCTCAAATTCACAAAAACACAAAATTGGAAACCAAACATACAATAAACAAATGGACAAAAACATGCCATAGCGAAGAATTAGAGACAAAAATCTACAAAAAAAAAAAAAAAACAAAAACAAAAACAAAAAAACATTGAGTTCATTTTGTATTTGCCATCTACTGCTAGGCCTGGGGCCTGGCCTTATGCGCCAGTTAGTATACTCAGTAGAAATCACATTGGAGAAGGCTAATTTTTTTTTTTTTTACAAGAGAACAGCATTTGCACATTGTCCAGTTGTGGGTCTCTGTGTTAGTTCTCACCTACTATAAGAGGAAGTACCTCTGACATGGCTGAGCAGGGCGCTGAACTGTGGGTATAGCAGAATATCACTAGGAGTCATTTTGTTGCTATGTTTCTGTAGCAGAAAAATAGTATTTGTTTTCCCCCTAAGGCTATGGCTTAATCTGCCTCAGGTTCCTGTGTACTTTAACAGTGTCAGGGATGGGTTCTCTATGAATGGGCCTTAGATCCAATCAGAGAATGGTTAGTTACTCCTGCAAGAATTGTGCCACTATTGGCCCCAGCATATCTCGTGTGCTGGTCACCACTGTACATCACAGGGTTTGTAGCTGGGCTGATGGTTACCTTTCTTACCTGGTAGCTTGCAGAGTACATTCCAATACTGTGAATGCTATTTGGTAAAGGTGAAGCCTCTAGTTAGGTACCAGCTCAGTTGGGTAATAGGGCATTATCATCAGTTTCTGGAGAGCAACCAAGAACCTCGGCAGTAGTCTGTGAAGTTTGGGAGCTTCCATGAGGTCCCTTTGGCCAATAATTCCATTAAATGGAATCCATTCCTGGCAGTGGGAATCTTTCTTGGTGGCATTCTCTCTCCTATTATTTGGTGACTCCATTTACATCTCTTTTCAATACATACGTATGTTAGGAAGCATCTTCAGTCACAGATATCCACATGACCCTTCACATAGCCTTCACATAAGCAACTGTTAGTTACTTCCCATTTATTCTCTATTCCCTTCTAAATCCTTCCTCTCCAGCTCCTCGTGTGTTTCTACATAAAAATATGTTCTAGTTCTGCTTCCATGGGAGATCGTCTCCTTGCTAGTCCCCTAATATGTACCTAACCTCACGGTTATATGCACTCATAACGAAGGCTTGGGAGCTAACATCTATGTATGAGAGAAAACATAATATTTTTCATTTTCGGTCTGTGTTAATTCAGTCAGGACGACAATTTCTGGCTCCATCCATTCACCTGCAAATTTCATAATTATTTTCAATGTTTAACTCCATTGTATAATGTAGTGTCTTCATTATCCATTATCAGTTGACGGACATCTAGACTGTTTCATTTTCTGGCTACTATAAATAGAGCAACAGTGAACATTTGTGAGCAAGTGTCTCTGCAATAGGATATGAAATCTTTTGTGTATTTGTCCAGTGAAGGTATGGATGGATCTTGAGGAGATCTTTTCCAGTCTTCCAGAGTAACTGCCACACTGACGTCCATAGTGGCTGTACAAGTTTGCATCCCCAGCAGCAGGAATAGTGCAACCCTTTTGCCACTGTCTTGTCAGTAAGAGCTGCCAGTTGTTTGTTTCGTCTTGGCCATTCTGAAAAAAAAAAAAAAACTACAAAATCTCAAAGTAGTTTTATTTTATGTTTCCATGATGATGAAGGATATTGAACATGTCTCAATTGTTGCTCAGCCATCTGCTTCATCTTTTAAGAACTTTCTGCTTAGTTCTGTGTCCCATGTTTTAAGTTGGTTATTTGTTTTTCTGATATTCTATTTATTTAGTTCTTTATGCATTTTATAATCTAAGCCTCCATCAGCTATAAACTTTGTAAAGATGTTTTACCCATTTTCTAGCCTGCTACTTTGCCTGAAAGGTAGTGGGGTTTTTTTTGCTATACAAAAGCCCTTAAAATTTCATAAAGTTCCAATTTTTATTTTTTTATTTAAAAGTTTTTTTTTCATTTTTCAACCACAGTTTCCCCTCTCCCCTCCTTCCACTCATCCCTCAGCTTCCCCCCTCCCTACTTTTCCATCCGTTCCTCAGAGAGAGTAAGACCTCCCATAGGGAGTCAGCAACATCTGGCATATAAAGTAGAGGCAGGACCAATCCCACTGTATCAAGGCTGAGCAAGCTACTCCTTTATAGGGAATGGGCTTCAAAAAGCCATTTCATGCACTAGGGATGAATCCTGGTCCTACTACCAGAGGCCACACAACTGTCCCCCACATTCAGAGGGCCCAGTTTAGTCCCATGCAGGTTCTCCAGCTGTCTGTCCAGCGTCAGTGAGCTCCCAGTAGCTCAGATCAGCTGTCTCTGTGGGTTTCCCCATCATTATCTTGACTCCTTTGCTCATATAATCCCTCCTCCCTCTCTTTGACTGGACTCAGAGCTCAACCCAGTGCTTAGCTGTGGATCTCTGCATCTGGTTCCATCAGTTGTTGAATGAAGGCTTTATCATAACAATTCGGGTGGCCATCAATTTGATTAAAGGTGAAGGCCAGTTCAGGTGCCCTCTTTACTATTGTTTGGAGTCTTAGCTGGGGTCATCCTTGTACATTCCTGGGATTTTTTTCTAGCACTAGATTTTTCCCTAACTCCAAAATGGCTCGATCTTTCTTTGCTTTCCCTCTCTGTTTCTCCCCCCACTCAACCATCTTTTTACCCACGTTCTCTTCCTCCCTCCACTTACCCTCTCCCGGCTTCTCCCAATTTACTCATGCGATCTTATCCCTTCCCAGGAGGATCCATGGATGTCTCTCTTATGGTCCTCTTTGTTACCTAGATCCTCTGGGGTTGTGGATTATAGCCTGGTTATTTTTTGTTTTACATCTAATATCTACTTATGATGAGTACATACCATGTTTGTCTTTCTGAGCCTAGGATACCTCGCTCAAGATGTTTTCTTTTCCTAGTTCTATCCATTTGCCTGCAAATTTTAAGATGTATTTTTTCCTGCTGAGTAAACCTTCATCGTGTAAATGTACGACATTAATTTTTTTAATCCACTTTTTTTGATTGAGGGCCATGTTGTTTCCATGCTCTGTATATTACAAATAATGTTGTTATGAACATTGTTGAGTAAATGTTCTTGTATGAGTGTGAATCCTTTGGGTGTATGCCCAAGAGTGGTATTGCTGGACCATGAGGTATAGCTGATAAACACTTTCAGCAGCATGGCAGGATACATGATTAATTCAAATAAATCAATAGCCCTTATATATACAAATAATAAATGGGCTCAAAAAATCAGGAAAACATCCCCCTTTATTATGGCCACAAGTAACATCAAATATTTTGGAGTAACTCTAACCAAACAAGTGAAACTATAACAAGAAATTTAAATCAAAAAATAAAGAAATTGAAGATGATATCAGAAAATGGAAAGATCTCCCATGGTTTTAGATAAGTCAGATCAATATTAGTCGGATAGTAAAAGGGGCAATCTTAACCAAAAGAAATCTACAGATTCAGTGCAATCCCCATCAAAATCCCAACACAATTTTTCACAGACCTCGAGAGAACAATTCTCAACATCATATGGAAAAACAAAAATGCCAGATAGCAAAAATAATCCTGTACAATAAAGGAACTTCTGGAGGCATTACCATTCCTGACTTCAAGCTCTGATATACAGCTATAGTAATAAAACAGCTTTACATTGGCATAAAAAGACGTGTGAATTAATAAAATCAAATTAAAGATCCCTACATTAAACCACACAGGTATGAATATGTGATTTTTTACAAAGAAGCCAAAAATATACAATGGAAAAAAAGAAAGCATCTTCAATAAATGGTGCTGGCATAACTAGATGGTGGCATGTAGAAGTGTGCAAATATATATATATATATTTCTCACCCCTGCACATAGCCAAATCCAGGTGGATTAAAGGCCTCAACATAAATCCAGTTACACTGAACCTGTTAGAAGAGAAAGTGGAGCATAGCCTTGAATGCATTGGCACAGGAGACCACTTTCTAAATATAACACCAGTAGCACAGACACTGAGAGCAACAATTAATAAATGGGACCTCCTGAAACTGTGAAGCTTTTGTAAGGCAAAGGACATGGTCAATAAGACAAAATGACAGCCTATAGAACGGGAAAAGACCTTCACCATTCTTCACCCTACATCCGACAGAGGGCTGATATTTAAAATATATAAAGAACTCAAAAAACTAGACACCAAAATACCAAATAATTCAATTAAAAATGTAGTGCAGATCTAAGCAAAGAAGTCTCAACAGCAGAATCTCAAATGACCAAAAGACACTTAGAGAATTGTTCACCATCCTTAGCTATCAGGGAAATGAAAATCAAAACAACTCTGAGATATCATCTTAACACATGTCAGAATGGTTAACGATAAAGAAAAGAGATGACAGCCTGTGATGGAGAGGATGTGGAATAAGGGGAACACTCCCATTGTAGGTGGATGTATAAATTTGTGCAGCCACTTTGGAAATCACCGTGGTGGTTTCTCAGAAAACTGGGAATCAATCTGCTTCGTGAAGTTCCATTTACTAACTGTTAGTCTTAGTGCCTATGCTGTCATTGTTCTTTTCAGAAACTCCTCTGTGCAAATGAGTTAAGGGCTATGGTCACATTCTCTTCCATCAAGTTCAGTGTTTCCGGCCTTATGTTTAGCTGGTCACTCCGGCACCATTTGTTAATGATCAGTAGTCTGGTTACTCCAGCACTATTTATTAATTATGTTCTTTCTATTATTATTTCTAGCATCTTGATAAATAATTGCATGGTTTGTGGACTCATGTCTGGGTCTTAGTTCACTTCCATGGACCAGCATGGCTGTTTTGTTCCAACAGCATGCTGTTTTATTACTATAGCTTTATAGTAAACTTGAAATCTGGACTGGTGATACTTCCAGAAGTTCTTGTGTCATTCAGAATTATGTTAGCTGCCCCAGGCCATGTATTTATTTAATGTATATGTTTCCTTATGAAGATGAAAATCATCCTTTTAATTTCTGTGAAGAATCCTGTTGGAAATTTGATGGAAATTGCATTAACACTGTATTTTCTTTTTCTAGGATGGCTATTTTCACAATATTAATCCTACTGATCCTTGAGCATGGGTATCTTTATATTATGATGGCTCCTACAACTTTTTTCCTGTTTTTGAAAGATCTTAAAAGTTATTTTGTTTGTCTGTTTGTTTTTTAATATGAGTCATTCACTTGCTTGGTTAGAATTGTCCCAAAATATTTTTTTGAGACAATCGTGAAAGGCATTGCTTCTTTGGTTAAAGATTTTGGCAGCTGTAGAAATTTCCTGGTGGAATTTTAAGGTCACTTACATACACTATCATATCATCAAATAAAGATACTTTGAATTCTTCTTTTCCCGTTTGAATCCCTTAGAATTCTTTCAGTTGTATGTATGCTTCAGCTAAGGCTTCAATTACTATATTGAATATCTATGAAGAAAGTGCACATGATATCTTGTTCATGATTTTAGTGAAATGCTTGTAGTTTCTTTTGTTTTGGCTGATGTTAGCTGTGGGCTTGCTCTAAGTTGACTTTATTAGGTTGAGGTATATCCCTTATATCCCAAGTCTTTCTAGGCCTTTTATCTTGAAGGGATGTTTGATTTTTTTCAGATTCCTTTGTTGATCTGTACATTTAGTGTCTTTTTTGTTTCTGTTTTTTAGTCTGTTTATGTGGTAGATTATGTCTAGTGACTTGCATATATTGAATAATCTATACATCTCTGGAATTTAGCCAACTCTTTTCTGGTGAATAATTTTTTTTAATGTGTTCTTGGATTTGGTTTACCAAAATTTATTGGGAATTTTTCCATTTATGATCATTATAGATATAAATCTATAATTTTCTTTCATTCTTTCCTTTCTTTCTTCCTTTTTCTTCCTTCCTTCTTTCTTTTTGTATTTCCTTTTTGGTTGGGTCTTTGCATAGTTTGGTTATCAGGATAATAGTGGTTTCATAAAAAGAATTAGGAAATCTTTCCATTTATGTTTTGTGGGATGATTTGAGCAGTATTAGTTTGAATTCTTTGAAGATCTGGTAGAGTTCTCACTGACTCCATCTGATCCTGGACTTTGTTGGGAAATTTTCAATAACTGCTTCTATAAATTTCTTATTTAAACGAGTTTTATATATCAAGAAATTCATCTATTTCTCTCAAGTATAGTTTTTTAAAATGTCCTCAGGATTCTCTGAATTTCATCAGTGGCTACTATAATGTTTCAATTGTCATCTCTAATTTTACTAATTTAAATCTTCTCTCTGTGTCGTTTAGTTAATTTTGCTGAGGGTTTGTCAATTTTGTTGATTTTTCTCAATGAACCAACTCTATTGATTCTTTGTGTTTTGTTCTTTATTGTTTTGATTGAATTTTATTCAGCCCCTAGTTTGCCACCTACTTCTTGGGATGTTATTTCTTCCTTGTTCTAAAGCTTTCAGGTAGGCTGCTAAATTACTAGCATGATGCACACACACACACACACACACACACACACACACACACACACACACACACACCTCTTTTGACATAGACACTTAGACCTCTGAACTTGCTTCTTCAAACTTCCTTAACCATGCCCCATAGGTTTAGGTATTTTGTGTTTTCAATTCTAAAATGTTTTAATTTTTTTACTTGATTTTTACTTTGTGCAGTTTTCGTTAAGTAGTGAGTTATTCAGTTTCCCAGGATTTGCAAAAAAAAAAAAAATGTTTCTGTTGTTATTGATATTGAGCTATAATGTTTGGTGGTCACATAGGATGCAGGTTATCATTTCAGTTTTCTTGTATCTCTTGAGACTTCATTACTTCCCCAGTATATGAGGTGAAGTTTGGAGAAAGTTCCATGAGGTACTAAGATGATAAATTCTCTTGTGTTTCAGTGAAATGTTCTACAAATATCAGCTAAGTCTATTTGATTTATGACATCATATAGTTCTCTATTCAGTTTCTGCCTGAATGACCTGCTTATTGGCAAGAGGAGGGCGTGTAAGTCATTCAATACCTTTGGGTTCATATGTGATGTTAGCTGTATTAGTGTTTCCTTTATGAACTTGGTGCCTTTGTGTTTGGTGTATACAGGTTTACATATCCTCTTGTAGATTTTCACTTGATAAGATGCTGTGTCTTTCCCTTTCTCCTTTGACTTGTTTTGGTTTTAAGTCTACTTTGTCCAATATTCAAATGGCTATACCTGCTGTTTCTTGGGCTCATTAGCTTGGAATACATACATTTTTCCACTTTTTTGCCTTCCTGTGTATCTTGGATACAGCAGGAAAAAAATAATTCTGCTTTTTAATCCCATCTGCTACTTTGTGGGTTTTTTTATTGGTGAATTGAAACCATTAATATTGGATATTGTCATGAACAGTGTTTATTGATTCCTGATTTTTAAATGATGTTTACTCCCCTTTCTGTTTTTCTGTTCTTGAATTATTTATTCCCTGTATCTTCTTGGGTATAATTAACATCTTCAAAATGAGGTTTTCCTTCTAGTACCTTCAATAGAGCTGTACAGGTAGATAGAAACTGCTCTGGCTTTGTCCTTTGTGATAAATAATTTTAGTAGATTCTGGGCTAACATTTTTGGTCTCTTAGAGTCCCCATGGACATGACTGTTATCTTAATTGACCTGCCTTTATAAATGACTTTGTCTTTTCCTCTTGTAGCTTTTACTATCTTTTCTTTCTTCTGTCCAGTTAGTGTGTTGACTATTATGTGTCATGGGAAGTTTCTTTTCTTGTTCTTTCTACTTGGCGTTCTGTTTGCCTATTGTACATTGATAGTCACCTCCTTATTTGGGTTGAGAAAATTTTTCTATGATTTTGTTGAAAGTTTTGTGCCTTTGACCTGGATTTCTTCTCGTGTCTCTTATAATTCGTAGATTTGGTCTTTACTTAGTGCCCCAGATTTATTCAAATTTTTCTGTCTGTATATTTTTAGATTTAATATCTGTTTGTCTGAATTATTTATTCCTTCTACCCTCTCTTTAACACTTGATATTGTCTCTTCTGTGTCTGTTGTAGAATGTTGGCAAGGTTTATTTCTGGGGTATTTGTGTAACTTCATAAATTTTGTATTTCAGGCTTTATTACAGTTTGAGCTTTCTTTAGTGATTCTATTTTTTTGTGAAATACTACTTTGATGTCTTGAATTACATCATTTATTTGTCTTTTTATGGTCTTCATTAAGGAATTAATTCATATCCTTGTTAAGGTCTTTGGACATATTAATTGCTATTATGAAGTTCTTGTCTTGCGGATTAACCTATGTTGCATTTCTCAGAAAGTACTTGATGGAGTGTCTGGGATCTTGTGAGGCATATTGTCGTGCCTGTTCATGTGTAATTTTTTTGTGCTGTGGGCTCTAGACTTTTGGACTTTTATTACAGAGATGTTTCTAGCTGTTGATATTTGGTCTTGTCTTAATGGTTAAATGTTCCATTCTTTGGTTCTTTATGCCTTTTCGGGCAAGTATGATGGCTATGGGGTCTCTATATAGATTACTTTCACTGGACTGTAGATGGCATAAAATAATGGAGATGGGATAGAAGGAAAAGGTGAGATGGGCTATGGGAGTGAGCTAGAGGTAATGGGTCCACATACCAAGCAGTCAGTTCCTGGGAGATAGAAGTGTGGTAGGAGGAGGGTCTCCTGCATACAAAGTGTAATAGGACAAGGATCAGGTTTGATGAAAGAGGAAAGAAAGAGCCAAGGAGACTCACTATGGGTCTCAGTAAGAGCTGGAGCCTCCAGGGAGAGAAGATGGGGTAAGAGGAAGAACTCCTGAAATCAGGCTGTTGTAGGGCTAAGAGTAAGTCTGCTCAGAATGTAATGCAGAAACTGAAGGACAGTGAAAAATCACCTACCTGAGTGCCAACCCAGTGTGGCCTCTGTGAGTCCTCAGTAGAATGTGTTTCTGGATATTTGGTGGCTGGTAGAACAGAATGGAAAAGGGATAGATGGGAAGGCTGAGAGGCTCAGCAGGAAAGAGCTAAGCTGTGTCTGCGTCAGGAGGAGGAGTCTTCAGGGAATGGATGAAGGGTGTGAGGAGGGACACATGAATGAAAGCAGACTGTTATAAGGCTGTAGAAGTAGCAATGATTGGCAGGAAAGATGGTGAATACTTACCTACCTTTTTTCTAGCCTAGTATGAGTGCCTGACAATTTGGTAGAAAGTGTTCCCGGGTATTGGAAGCAGATACAAAGAGAAGGAGCTCACCTAGAAGAGAAGGCTAAGAGAATCAGTCAATGCAACAGTTTTCCTGTTGTTCCACACTGTGTTTAGTCAACCTACTTAAATGCCTAAAACTGCTTGTCTTAATTTGAACTTGTCATGATTTCATTCTCATCAGTGCACTGTTATGATGTGAAGCTTTTCTTCAGCAAGTTGGTTTTCACATGGAAGACTCATCTTTTACTCATTTGAACAAGTGGTTATGCTACCAGAAATACCAGCCACTATAAACTAGTTTTCATCGTCAAGTTCTGGAAATAAAATACATTTTGGTTTGGGAACCACAAATGATTTGTTAACTGTCACAAATTTAAATATTTTTCTACATTTGGTCCCCACCCAGGCATCTTACATCCTCAAATATGTGATGTCCTCATGATCAAGTTAACATTTTTAAAGGATTACTGGAATTTCTGAGATTTAATCCATTGATTCTTGTGATATTCAGTGTTGATGTTTTACATGTTTTTGTACATTTTAAAGACTTTTCTACCTAACAGTTTTTGATGCAAGGATGTTCCATTAAGCTTGAGTTTTGTACACCAACTGTATCATTTTCTATCAGTTTTATGAGCCCCTATATTTTCCATACTATCACTGGAACAGCATCAGTAACTATACCAGACATGTTGACAATGGAAAGATAAATTGCTTTAACATGTTTTAATTACCTTATCTAAACCTTTTGATTTAGTTGTGTCTTCTAAAACTACTAAAGAAGTCGTGTTTTCAGTGGTACCATATTCACTATCAATATTCTAATAAAAATAGCAAAATGAGTCATATTTGTAACATCAGATCTCTGTTCATCACAAAAGTATAAATTTAACACAGTTGCTCTGCTCTCCGAACATATTTCAGTAGATATTCTAATTTATTCAATTCGCTTGTCTACAGTCTACTGAAATAAACTGGCTTTAGCAATAGCCACTCTCTTTTTTAATCAAGATTTAAAGATAAAGAAGAGGAACTAGACCATTCAAGAGAAGAACATGAAAAAATACAAAAATAATATTCAAAATCTTTGGAATACCACAAAAGACTAGATCTATGAATTACATATATAGATTAAAGAAATAAATGTGAGACAATGAAATCCACTAGATTTTCAATAGGATCATAGAAGCAGAGTTCCCCAGATTAAGGAAAGATGGAAGAAACTTCCAGAATACACATCAAACAGTACCAGAAAAGAAACTCTCCACATCTTATAGTTCAAATGCCAAATAGACATAACAAATAGTAAAAACTGAAAGCCATGAGAAACACAAGTCACACTTTGAAATTAATTACCAGAATAACAGATGACTTCTCAAACTTCTTCATAGAAACTTTAACAACTAGAAGAATCTATAGTAATTTATACTCCAAGTTCTAAAGAAAAGATGATCTATCATTTTATAACCTCCAAGATGCCCACCTTACGTCCAAGGATAAACACAAGCTTAGTGTTAAAAAAAAAAGTGAAGTACTTCATCAAACTGTCCAGTAAACAAACAGGCATTGCTATCTGAATATCAGACATAATGGATTTCAAACAAAAATTAACCATAAGAGATTAAGACAGGCACTTCATTACAATCAAGGTCCTAGTTAACCAAGAAAACATTACAATTCCAAACATATATGAGCCAATATTATGCGCATTCAATTTCATTAAAAAAGCATACCAATAGGCTTCAAGACATATATTGAGTCCAACTCAGTATTCATAGCTGATTTCAATACCCCACACAGGCCATCTAGACAAGTAAAAAGAAATGTGGGAATTGAGTGATATCATTCATCAAATGTACGTAGCAAACATCTTAAGAAAATTCTATTCAAACACCAAAGGATACACATTCTACTCACCAGTCCAGGGTATTTTTCAAAAATAAACACAGAATGAAGTGTAAAACAAATCTCAAACAAATAATACACTTAAAAAATCATGAATCTCTCTGGTGATAATGCAATAAAGTTTACATCAATAGCAAATGTGTCTCTAGTAATTTCAGGAACTCATGAAGTTAAGCAACATATTACTGAATGGTGAATGGGTCAATAAAGAAATAAGAAAGAAGGAAATCTCCTGAAACTTAATGAAAATGAAAATGGAACACCCCCCCCCCCCCGCCACACACACCCATATGAGACACATTGAATGCAACCATAAGAAAGAAATTTATAGCTTTGAAAGCCTATGTTTAACAATAAGAAAGACTTACTGACTCTTTATATGATACAACCTAAGAATCTGGAAAAACAAGAACAAACCAATCTAAACCTAAACCCAGTAGACACCAATAGACAAAGTCAGATACCACAACAAAAGACACCAAGAAAACAACACAAAGACTCAGAGAATCTAAGAGATGGTTCTTTGAAATGATCAACAAGACTGACAGAACCTTGGCCCAACTAACTAAAAAGAAGAAAAAGCTTAAATTAACAGAATCAGAAACAAACAGGCACAGACACCAAAGAAATTCAGAATTGTAAGGCAGTACTTTAAAAATATAAACTGTGGCAATACAGAAAGTCTAAACAAAGAACCAATTTATAGATTTCATCCAACCCAGCCAAGTTAAATCAGATCTTCTTAGATCAACAACCAGCAGACCCATAACAAAGGAGATAAACGCATACAAAATCCTTTTGACTAAAAAGGCCTAGCCCAGCAGATGGATCTACTACAGATTTCTACCAGACTTTCAAATAACTACAAACAATACTTACTAGTAAATCACTCAAAGAAAAAGAGAAAGAGGGGAAGAGGGAAGAATGGAGGAAGAGAGAGAAAGAGAGAGAACCAAGCAGAGAGACCATCTTTAAATTTCTTCAATGAAATATTACTCTAATAATAAAACTGGGTAAAGGCATAAGAAAAAAAGAAAAATATAAGCCTACATCTTCAATGACCTCAGATGCCAAACTTTTCAAAAAACACTTGAAAACCAAATACAGGCAAATATTTAATAGTAGTTTTCAAACTTCCTAATGCTGAAACCCTTTAATACAGTTTCTCATGTTGTGGTGATCCCCAAACACAAAATCATTTGGTTGCAACTGCATAAATGTAATTTTGTCTCTGTTTTGAATTTTAATGTATGTATCTGATATGCAGGATATCTGATATGGGACCCCTAAAAGAGTCATGACCCACAGGTTGAGAGCCACTGAAAAAGATTATCGACTAAGATCAACTCAGCTTTATTGCAGAGTAGTCAGGAAGATTAAAAAAACACAAATAAAAAACCAAAACAATTTATATAAATGGACTTAAAGACAGAAAAATAACACAATCATATCAGTAGATGCAGAGAAGGTCTTTAACAAAATTCGGCATGCCTTCATAGAAAATATTTAATGAGAACAGTACTGAGAATAATATACTCAACATGGAAAGGCTGCATAAGACAAACACATAACTAACATCATTATAAAATGCAGAAAACTTGGAAGCAACACCACCCAAATCAGGAATGTACACTATTTTTACTCATTTTCAGTATAATGCTTAAACCCCTGGCTAGAACAATCAGACAAGGAAATTAAAGGAATAAAATAAAAAATCAAGTCAAATTATCCCTATTTTTAGATAATACTACATATGGGAACCAAATTTACATCAGACACTATGCGTAGAAACAGGATGCAAACTCAGTAACATTTCACATACCGGTAACCAACTCGCTGAGAAAGAGATCATGGGCACACTCCTATCAATGCCTCAGCAAAGATATATCTAGGAATAGTGTTAACCAATTAGGTAACGTAATTTTAATTAAAACTTTAAATTCCTGAAGAAAGAGATTCAGGGAGACAGTAGAAGATAGAAAGACCTCATGCTCATGGATTGCTAGAATTAATATTGTAGAAATGACCATCCTACCAAAAGCAATGTGTAGATTTAATGCAATCCTAATCAAAATCCCCATTACATTCTTCACATAAACAAACAAAGAAATCACAAAATTCCAAGTAATTCTGAGCAAAAGAACAATGATGAAGAAATTACCATACCAGATTTTAAGTTATATGAAATTTACTTACATTTATTACAGATAGTAATAAAATAAATGGCACTTGAACAAAAAAAAATGAAAATAACCACAGATATATGGCAAAGTTACCTAAATACACACTAGCTCAGGGATGACACAACTCACAATGGACTAGAAATCAGCGTAGAGCATTCTCCAACACTAAAAGCAGAATTATAATATGAGATAGCTAAACCACTTCCTGGCATACATAAAAAGGACTTGGCACTGTATGCCACTGATACTTGCTCAGTCATGTTTATGGCTACTCTATCCATAATAGCTCGGAAATGCAAAAAGCCCAAATGTCATTCTACCCATGAACATATAATGAAAATGTGATACATATGCATAGTTGAACTGTATTCAGCTGTGAAAATAATCATGGAATTTTCAGGTAAATGGGTATAACTGGAAAATATCAAGCTGAATAACCCAGATCCTGAAAGATGAAGGTCAGCTGCTCTGTCTTATTTACATATCTTTGCTCCAAATTTTCAGGTGTGCATATATAATATGAAGTATTTGCAGAAGCCAGGAAAGTAGCAAGGGAGCATGGGATGAAAGGGAGGGGAGGTGAAATGTACTTTAGGGAAGAGGATAGTATGAGACAGGTGCTGTGAATGGGATAATGTAAAAAAAAATGAGGACTTTCACTAGCAAATGGGAAGGAAGCATAATGCAGGGGTTGAGGGAGGAAGAAAGGAAATAACACTAGGAGTCTTTGAAAAAGTCACAGGGAATCATTTAACAAACATACATATAGATTTATTCATCTACGTCTGTGTATGACGTAGTTTTAGTTATGCCCTATGGAATGATGGTGCTTCCCCAAGAACCAGGTACTGTGGCAAGACTCCTTGTGCAAGGCATGACAAAAAACCCTCGAGTTGTTTGGCTAAGGAAGTAGAAGAATCTCCCAATGCAATATGCGACATTGTCATTGTCCTTACTTGTCTCCCAGATATGAAAGTAAAAAACCCCACATGCTTGGACACAGGTCTTGGGGCATTTGAATTGGAACTCCCTGGAGATCTCCTCCCTGAAAACTAGCTAAAATAGTATTCAGAGATGCTATGAAGCTACCAAAGTAGAAGAGCAATCATCCCATCCAGCTATAAACCTAGGAAACACAACAGTAACTACACAGCAGCAAATCCTCAGTGCACTTTTATTTTGGGCATCACCAACAGCTGTCTAATTGCACCTATGGCCATCTCAATAGGAAGACATTCCAATGCCGGAAACTTTTCCAATTCCTCATGACTGGAAAAGTCATAGACCCTAAACAGCCTAATTCTGCCATTTTAAAGAACCAATATGATTTCTAGATGTATTCTAAATATGCGTTCTTATACCTCCGGATAACTGTAATTCTTAAATCTCATCAAAGAAGCTTCCTATTATAACAGAGACTATTAAAGAGATACACAACTGGTCGAATGCAAAGAGTCAGTGACTGTGTTGTTCAACCCCACATACATCAGAAGCACAACCGCTGAACTTAAGATCAAGGAAAATTGGAGAAGAGTGGGTGGAAATTTTGCTAAGAGGTAGAGGCTCTGGTCACCGTCCAGTAAATAGTCTTTCTTAGATGTAACAGGAAAAAGGCTAACATGGAATTTCAACAATATGGTAGCCTGAACAAGACTAGAATACTGATGTAACATCAGTTGACATGCCAGCATGGACGCGGGAAATTCTACATGGTCCCACTGCTAGATGAAGAGCTACAGGTGGTCAATGGCTGCTGAGAGATGGAGAATCATTTTCTACTCAGGATGAGCTCCATATAGTTTGTCTATTCTTACGTGGTCAGCCCTGAACATATGTAGTATGAACAATGCTAAATAGATTCAGTAGTTATACACATACACATACATACATGCACATATATGTACTCGTAGCAATAATTAAAGAAGAGATCATGAATTTGGGAGGGAGAGGGAGGACACAGGAGAGGTTGGAGGAGGAAGGAAAGACAGAAGTCATGTAGATTCATTGCTCATGCATGACGTTCACACACACACATGCTAACCATAAATTCCCAAAACATTGATTTGAATTTTAAATAACTATACATTTTATACCATTAAAAATACCTAGTCTACTCAATTTAATAACTTCTTTGGTATGATAGCAGATATTACCTTGTAATTACTGAGAGTATAGCTGCTTGAGTAGACAAATCAATTGCAATGATTAGTCTGGAATAGTCATAAATGTATAATTATTTTGCATGCACAGAGGAAGATGCTTTATTTCTCTTGGATCCAATAACCAAAGAACTGATTCTCATTTTCAGACATTGTGCTTCATTTCTCTATAATGAATATGCTTCTTCCAACTAGATTCTAATAAAGGTTTAAAAAAAAAGAATCCTGTGTAACCGATGATCATTAAATATATCCCAAGTCATCAGAAAGTGTAATAATGTACGTGACACTGTTGTGTGATATTAAAATGTGGCTCATTATTATTTAGGGGATAGGAGAAAGTACAGCTTTCATCTGGAATCTGAATGAAAATCTCCAAGACAATTTAAAGCCTCATAACCCTGCAATAAGTAATGGCCTTTTGCCTACAGCTCCCAATACATGGCATCAGAACAACAAATGTGTTTTTCTTGTCGAATCTCATTTGTGATCTGTAGTTTCTAGCTATTCCTGTTCCAGATTTTGAGCTGTATTGTTAATTTTGTTTTCAGGATGCCGTCTTGATGCAGTTTTGTGCAAACAAACTGGATAAGAAGGATTTCTTTGGAAAGTCAGATCCTTTCCTTGTATTTTATCGCAGTAATGAGGATGGAAGGTGGGTGTGTCTCCTGCTCCACTCAGAACTATGGTAATGCTGATGTTTGTGCTGTTAATTTCTTTCAGATATTTTCAAGCTAGTAAATGGAATAAAACACATGATGTTTTAGAGATGATGTGAATTTTTATGTCAGTAACTAATTTCATAAGCATTTATGTCTTATGTTTAACATATAAATTAGTGTCGGCTTCTTCTTCACTTCTTATAAATGTTTATTCTCTTTTAACAATGTAGAATAAAGGCGTTTTGTGGAAACCTGAAGTAACAAATGTATTTTCTATAGAACGGAATAGAAAACATTTATTGTGGAGGAGGTTGAAGGGGAGTGTGTATTATTCTGTCCTGCATTGATTTTCCTAGAAATCTTGGAGTGTAAAGCTCAGTGAAGTGTTTCAGTGTGGTGTAGTGTTTGCTAGTCATGACTTTAGATGAATGTGTGCCGAGTTCACTGTACCATTTCTTTCTTTCTTTCTTTCTTTGATTTCTGTCAACTTTACTTGAAAACAAAGCTTGCTCCCAAAAATTCAAGGGCACCACAAATACAACAATGTAGCGATTTTGTTACAGTGAAATGAGCTTTCAGATTTGCATGTCATCTTAATTCCTGTCAAATGCTCATGATAATGAAAGTTAAAAAAATAAAACCCGTGCAGTAAAAGAGTATGAAGAAAATCAAACACATTCTTTGCTTGCCATAAAAGTATGGCATAGTATAAAATGGCACGAATGCTTTAAAAGGGCATCTTATTTATTGTAATGATTAAGACAGCAAAGCTTAATAACTAATAAATCCTGAGAGAACACTGTTCCAATAAATTTTGTGATAAAAGATTTGCCCTTTTGTGGGAGAGGATTGGGGAATGAGAAGGGCAAGGATAAAGGCTGACTGGGAGGGATTGGGACAAGGGAAGGGAGGGGGAGCAGGGGGATACATGGATTAAAAAAAAAGACATTTTTAAATAAAACATATAATAGAATGAATTTAAAAAAGAAATCCCAGCAGAGCAAAATGAATTCTGATGATTTCTTCTTGGCAATGCAGTTATATCCAGTGTAATTGATGAAACAAACCAATAGTTCAAACAAAGACATTAAGTTCTTTCTGATCAACCCACTTTTAATTAGAAGCATTTAATTAGACTTGGCTAAAATTTCTCAGAAATATTTCAGACTACATATTTATGCTGTTTGAATACAAAGGAATGCATGTTTTCAACATTTACTAAGTACAGCACATAGTTTCCATGGTTGAAGATATTTCCTGAGAAATAATTCTGTCACTGTACCTTCTGATTATTCATTTCTGTGGCTCATACTGTCCACATCTATGAGAAAGTAGCTGAAATTTTGGCTGAGAGTTAGTTGCTAAAAAGCAACTCATGACTAATACAAAATGGCTCTAGTAACATGTACTTAGATATAGTTTCCTAATCTATATAAATGGAGTGATCCACCTCACAAGGTTAGGAGTGGATAAATTACTATACAAGCTCATATCAAAGTCTCTAACACATCAGAGTTTAAGCATTATCTAATATTAATATGTTTTATACATTTTTTGTCTTTATGAAACATTATCTAAAGAGAAAATGTTCACATTTATAGAAAACCAGTTGACCATCCATGTCAGAGCATGTATTACTGAGCATATACTAAAACATTTATATTATATATATGTATATATATATATAGTTTTGTTGTTATGAGATTTGAGTGAAAAATAATTTTTAAATTGTCCGCTTTTACATGCATTTTTCATTGCAAATCTTTTTCTTTGATTTTAACATTATTTAAATATGAAGCTAATTCTAGCTAATTATGAGCAGGTCCAAACAATGTAAACTAGAAATAGTAATTATAATTCTTTTATAGTTTATAATTATAAATTTCTATATTTGATTTTCTATTGATTTTATCACACTCTATGTTTATAACTAGGTAATAACTTTCCATTATAAGGAGTGTGTTTGGTAAAGAGCTTCCCATAAAGTTTCAAAACAGGTTGCTTATTAGGAGTGTTCTGTGACTCTGTCAGTAGTATATACATATAAACAGCCCTATATTTATACAACAAGACTCCTGACTGCTAGGAAAGTTGCATCAGAATCCAGTCAGGACTTTCACTCATTATTTTAGCAGTAGAATTACTAAGAGTGAGACTTTTATGTCTAAAACTTCATATAGTGTTTTAGAAATGAAAATTGTTAATAAAAGAATAACTATTCCAGAATTATGAACATCTCCTTGAGCAGAGAAGTCACTTTCTTAAGAGAAAAAATTCCTAGTGTGAAACTCTTCAATTCCACTTCTTGTGACTTTAGAATTGTAAGATAAAAAACCCATGACTGTTGAATACCTCAGGTTTTCATAAAAAATCATTAATATTTATAGAAAATTATTTGGGGTAAATATTACCATAATCTCAGTTTTATATTCTAAAGAGCAGATCTCACAAGTTAAAAAAAAAATCTGTTTATATATTAAATCAGGTGGTGGTAGCGCCAGGGATTTCCAACACCAACTCTGCCCAGGGAGAAGAATGGCTAATAAAATAATTCATCATACCTGGATCTGTGTGTGTGTGTGTGTGTGTGTGTGTGTGTGTGTGTGTGTGTGTGTGTGTGTGTGTGTATCAATTATATATATAATTGGATGGCATTACACATACCTATCTATCTATAACTTTATAACTGAAAATTCTTTTCACAGTTTTACTATTTGTCACAAGACAGAAGTTGTCAAAAACACTCTAAATCCTGTGTGGCAAGCCTTCAAGATCTCAGTCAGGGCATTGTGCAATGGGGATTATGACAGGTAAGACAGCTGACACATCCAAACTGAGGATACGGAGTGTTCGTGATCTATGGAACTGGAATCTAGCCCACATTGTACTTTTATGAATGTGGCTTCTTCACAAATATTATTTTCTACAAAAGCATGGATGAGTTATTTTTAAAAATTAAGCAACTTGGTTCTAATCCATAATGATATTGGAATTAAAGCTTGATTAATTGGACTATCCCCCCTCCCCCCCCAAAAAAAACATGTGCTAAGTGCTAAAAATAGGTTGAATGTTAGTTAACTTTTAAGTTATTACTTAAATCTAGTTCCTAAATTCTCACTGCCCCATGCTTCCATTGCCTCAATGGTCTGTCCTATTAGAGTATAGCACATAGGTGCCCAACATGGACAGAACATTGGCTGGTGTACTGTAACCTCTTAAAATTGCTACAAGGTATAGCTGTGTTTGTGAGCTCATAAGGGTCCTGTAGATACAGAGAAGGTATTTTAACAAGGTCCATCCAATTATGCTGATCCTTCCATCATATTTGAAAGTTCATAATATTGAGGGTTTTATTTTTGTTGTTGTTAGAAACTTATGATAGACTATTATATAAGAACCTCTGTAGAATCAAAATTAAAAATATATAAATAAAAATAAAACTTCAGTCTCTGTTATTTTACTAGTCCTAAATACTTGTATGATAGCCAAAAATAAAACATGGTCATTTAGATCATGTTAAGACAAGGCCAGGCTGGCCATGAATGACTGATTCCAATGATTCAGCGTCAAGTATATCACCCATTCAAGGGTGGTTTATTCTATTAACTAATGTCATGCTAAGAACTGTATGGAGTGCATTAACATGTTTACTTTTAAACTGATATCATTTGGTGGATGAGACTAATTTTATTTAACTGTCTGATTCTTACCTTAAGAAAGCAGTTTTTGAAGATTTTCTAATTAACAGTGTCAGCACTCCCTGGTCACCTTGTAAAATTAAGTTTCCCAGACCCCACCTGAAACCTGTTGATCCAGAAGCTCTGTGAAAGTGATCTAGTAAGCCACATGGTGATGAGGTCTTCAGTCAACTCTAATCTGTGTGGATTTGAAAAAAAATGTGCCAAGACAGTGGTCTCCAAGAGGGAGATGTGAGTCTTCCACTGAGGACTTATGCTGCTCACATACTTTCTCCACACACTGACAAACTAGTATAGATTCTTGAAGCTGGTTTTAAAATGTAAATATAACTGTTGTAATAAAATCAGCTAATTCACTTCAATTTATTCTGTAAAACTTATAAGCCTGTGTTCTCTAAGAACAACTGATTGAATTTTATTTTATACGTTAATAATTAATAAAATATCATTTTAATATATTATTAGATCATATTATTTTATTTAAACTACTTTTATGTGTGTATTTTTCTCCTGGCAGAACAATCAAAGTGGAAGTGTATGACTGGGACCGAGATGGGAGGTAAGGCTTTGTGTTTGTGTTAATTCTGTTATTGAGACTTAAGCAACCTAAGCAGATTGCATAGAAATGACTATGATGCTTTCTCTAGTTTCACATTTAATATATATATACATATATATATTATATTTTATGTATATAAAAACTGTATTCAGAAGTTTCTGGCCCATCTGGCCTGAGGTCCAGCCTTGTCGTCCTGTAGCTGCTTAAACCCAAATAATCACACAAAGGTTTATATTAATTACTAACCGTTTGGCTTGTAGCTTAGGCTCATTGCTAGCTAATTCTTGCAACTTATCTCAACACATTTCTATTAATATGTACATTGCCATCTATTTCCATGACATTACCTGAGTTCCTTTACATTTTGCTTTCTCAGGGCAGTTTACAACATCTCTGTCTAACTTTGCCCTCCTTCCCCTTTATCTGTGCTTGAAATTCCCACCTGTCTTTAAGTGCCTTTGCTATAGGCCAAAACAGTCCCTTTATTAACTAATGGTATTCCAAGCATACAGAAAATATCCCACATCACATTACAGATGTGTTTATATGAGTTTATAAAAGCAAAATATTTTCTTCAACTTTTAATTTGCAATGAAGTGTTTTTTCATTTACAGCAAAGATTTCATGATTGACCTTGACACTATGATATGTGATTAACATACAGGAATCTATTTCACGGCTCTAGAGCAAAAACCTCCATTTCTCAGAGTTCTGTGAAGGATCTTATACACTGTTTGACATGCCACACAATGGAATGCAAATGTGTGTGTATGCACGCACACACACACAATCTAAAAAAAAAAATTAAAATCACACTATTCCTTTTATGATGATGGAAATAAAACCTGAATCTTTCATATGATAATCATGTTAAGCTGCATTCACAGTAATTACTGACTTTTGAAAGCTCAGGTTTAGGATCAAAGAAAAAAATTTGATCGTAGGAACACAGAAAATATAAAGGATGAAGTTAGAAGAAAAAACCTTTAAGAAGAAATTTAAATATTCCTTGGAAATGGATTATGTGGACAGATTGTTGGAAAATGTTGCAACTTTTGAAGATTTTTTTTGGTTCTGTAACATAGGATCTTTACCTCCGTTTAAAATACAGATTAGAACTTTGAAATAAGATGCTAATGCATATTTCTGTATCATAATATGCCTAGGTAGCTTCTTCAATTTTAACTGAATATTCAATTTGTTGATGAATTATAAAGAGCTAAATTAAATTGTTAATTAAATTATCAGTAATACTCTCAGTTAAATAACTAATGACATTTGAAAAGCATGTTAGTTTACAACAGAAAATAATATAACTCAGATGTTAATTTTGTAATTTAGTAATATTCACCATATAGATCTTCATGCCAGTCGATAGCTTGTGTTCTGTGTAGGATAATAACATTGGCACTACATGTATGTTTTTTTATCTGACAGTTTCCAAATATGGCACGCACTCTTTAGAACTCAGTGTAATTAATGATCGAAAGGACATTATTATGTATCCTCTTTGCCATCTTTAATGCATGAAATTCTGTACCTCTCTCATTGTGTATTTTCTGTAATGCCAGAAAGTTTGATTTTTTTTTTACAAAAAGATTTTAAGTGGGTTTATTTGTTGTTTTGTTTGTTGTTTGTTTGTGTGACACTATATAGTTCTGGCTGACCTGGAACTTGCTCTATAGACCAGGCTGGCCTCAAACTCAGAGTTCTCCTTGCCTCTGTCTCCTGAGTACTAAGATTAAAGGTTTGTGTTGCCATGCTCTTCTCAGTGGATCTTCTTATATTTTGAATACTCTGTCCTAGCATTATTCAAAGAAAACAATACAAGGGTTTTAGTTTGGGTTTCTATTGCTGTGAAGAGACACTGTGACATAACAACTCTTTAACTGGGGCTGACTTACAGTTTCAGAGGCTTAGTTCTTTATTGTCATGACAGGACGTGGTGTTTGCAAGCAGACATGGTGCTGGAGAGGTAGCTGGGAATTCTACATGTTGATCCACAGACAGCAGAGGAGACAGCATGCCACACTAGGCACAGTTGAGAACATAAGGCCTCAAAGCCCACCTCCACAGTGACACCCCTAACAGTGCTACTTCCTAGGGCCAAACATTCAAACACATGAATCTATGGGGACCATAACTATTCAAAGCACTACATCAAGTCACGTGGATGATTCTAAATTTTCTTTTCTTTTCTTTTGGCAACACTAGGAAGTAAATGTAAACCAGCAGCATTACTGCAATAATGACTCAGTCTTAGGAACATAAAATTGTACCTTTTAATATAGAGCTCCTGTAACAATGGTTACAGAGTGCACTTTTTAATACATTCTTTAAAATCTGGCATGTGTATTATGCTTATAGTGCATAATTTGCTTATATAGTTTATAGTACTCAGACTCATTGTGTTTCAAGGGCCTTCCTTATAGAACAAGATGTTGGGAATGCCTCATTGCATTGCATTGTTTTGACAGTGATGTCATCTATAGGATGTGAATTATATGAAAAACTATACCACTTGGGCATCATATCTATTTTAATGATCCCAACTGCTCAGGATGCTAAGACAAGAAGATGCCAAGTTCAAGGCCTGTATGGTCTATATGAATATTTCAAAGCCAGCCTCAGGCAATTAATGAGATCCTGTCTCAAAATAAAAATTAATAATAAATAAAATGCTTGGGATTATTTTAGAAACAGACTAATAGCCTAGTTCTAAAACCCTGAGTCAAATTTCCACTACAAACACAGAGATCTAAGAATTCTGTGTATTATTTTGTATGGACATTTAACTATTCAAACCTAGTATATATAGTCTAGAGGAAATGCTTCACTTAAGAGATTTTTCTGGAATACACTTGAACAATTGATTGCTCACAATCACATGTTTTATTCATAAGGGAATTAGAATTGACTGATGCCATCGCCAAAATGTGAACTTCAAGTAATCCTTTCACCTGGGATTTCCTTCTGTGAGGAAAGCCTTTTGGGTATGAAGTATATGACAAAAATATTGTAATGCTGCTTAATAGTTTAAGTAGTTCACATTGAATCTTCTCTCCTGGACCAGTCTAGAACAGGAGAAATGTTTATTTAAACACGGTGACCTGAGAAGGCAATAGAATTATGACATTTCATTATAAGAAATCAGTTCAGATGTATTCAATTTTCAATAAGTTAAATCACCTCCGTGTAGTGCTTTTTTTTAATTCCCTAAATATCATGTTTTTCAGGGATGTGGAAGAGTAGTTAAACTTCATTTTGAAAAATGAAAGTTAAAACGCTAAGGAATAGGCCTGTCTGGCTCATAAAATCACCAGTGGTGACATCCTTGAAAAGCCCCACTTTCCTGGAAGTGACTTCAGCTGAATTAAGTTCGATTCAGAATTGCAGCCCATTAATGGAATAGTTCTGCATAAAGTCCACAGGGCTGCAGTGTGTGGCTGATTGCCGTAGGTGGCTAAGGTGGCAGTTGCTACTGCAGCATTGATGATTTGATGAAAAGACAGAGCCCGTGATCTGGCAATCATCACATCCCAGCTTAGACTGTTAAATAGGGGCTGTTAAGTGACATTCTGGCCACTGCATTTTTATCAAACACCCTCCTGTCAAATAATGATATTTATTACAAGTACACACTTTGTCTCTGAAGTGGCAATGCCAGTCATCTAGTTTGTTTGTTTAATGAGTTTTGTTAAGTCTGTTGAAGGCTGCGTGTCTGGGATTCTATGTCACCTCAAGCCCAAGGCTTAAGAATTTACTTGCGCTTAACATGAAATGTGAGACCTCATTTAGGAGATCATTTTAATAAGCCTTTCATGTTTTCCTCATTTATTTTCACTTTCCTCACCTACTGTCTCTAATCTCCCCCTAAAATTAGCCCACTATTTGCTTGCAGTTAATCCTACTACCTGTGTATGCAGCCCACAAGCTTTGAGGTATTATTTTAATGTTAACAAACTGAATGTTATTCAGGCATATATTTTAAAAATTCTATCTACTTAGGTTTTTTTTTTTTCCCTGTCAAACATAGCATGTGACTTTCTGCCCCCCAACACTTTAATAATTTGTAATTACCATGCTCAAGGTGGGTTGTTTTAATTAATATGTGCATTAGATTCTTAATCAATTTCTAACTCTTGAA
The DNA here is from genome assembly GCA_033318265.1 of Phyllotis vaccarum. Taxonomy (NCBI): domain Eukaryota; kingdom Metazoa; phylum Chordata; class Mammalia; order Rodentia; family Cricetidae; genus Phyllotis; species Phyllotis vaccarum. Next base: position 54,292,238 of record JARWLC010000001.1, on the reverse strand, counting down.
CACCTTTACTATTTAAATGAGTCAATAAAAGGAATCTGTCCAATTAATTCTGGAATAAATTGTCATTGAGCAATTACATTGACCTGGTATAGTGACTTAACTTAAGACTTTAATCTTTATGTAAAATGTTTTAATTATGTTTAATTTGCTTATCAATCTTTCTGTCTACCCCAAAAGACTTTGGAGTCCTTCGATCTTAATAATTTTTTCAGAAAATTAAACATTTCACACCTGTCTTCCAATAAGATATATCAGCAAATTCCTAGGCCATTTCCAACTGCACAGTGTCTAAGTCTTCTGTGGCTTGCTGTCCGATCTTTCTCAGTGTCTTCTCCATCAGGAAAGGCCTGCTCAGCTCACACATAGGTTTGCTGTCTAGGCTGGGTTGAACTGTCATTAACCACAGGAAAGCTTTTCTGAACATCTAGATTCACTCAGCCATCCATTTATTAGTAAATTTGTTCTGCTGTGTCTTCCTTGCTAACTGCAAGCTCACTGGGTTCAGCGGACTGTTTTGTCTTACTGCTCACACAGGATGTTAAGGTCAGGTGCCTCTGCATGCTTGCACCTAGTGGTTCTGTCAGTTTGACACCATAAAGGACCATCTGCATCAGCTGATACCTTCCTGATGAGCACTTGCCCCTCATGGATGTTTGTAACTGCCTCATTCTCCTTTTCACATCCAGGTGGGAAACTATCTCAAATAACTTTAGTCCATTGTGGTTTTAGCTTTGAGGAAGCTTCAGCTGTGATTCATTTGGCTGTCACCTCCTCATTCAGGAATTTTTTAAACATTTCTTTCTTGATTTCTTCTCTGACCCATTTATTATTCTGTAGTGCTTTGTTTACTCACCGCAAATTTATGTAATTTCCAGGGATTCTTTTGCTGCTGATATCCAGCTTTGGTTTGTTGAGATCAGATATAAAGTTATTTTAGTTCTTCTGTATTTGTTGAGATTTGTTTAGTACCCAGTGTTATTGGAGTAGAATGGTACTTGGGTGGAATGTTCTATAGACACCTGTAGTTAGATCCGTTTAATGTGTGGTGTTATTTAATCTGAATGTTTCTCTGTTAATGTGGGGTTTTTTGGGTGTGACCTAATGATCTGTCTGTTGGAGAAAGGATGGAATTGAAGTTGCCTACTATGACTGAGTTGTGTTAATCTGTGTTTTAAAGTCCAAAGTATGCTTTTTTATAAAACTGTGTTTCAAGATTTTGGTGCATGTCTATTTAGGGTTGTAATATCTTCTTGGTTAACTTTTGATTGGAACAGAGTGTCCTTTATCTCTGGATTAATATAGGTTTAAAGTCAGATAGGACGATAGTGCCCCTGCTTGTTGATGGGTCTTGTTTCTTGGGACACTTTTCCCCATTCTTTCACTTTCAGATGGGTCCTTGTCCTTGGAGCTAAGATGTGTTTCCTGTAGACAATAAAATGATGGATTTGGGTTTTTTGTTTTTTTTTTAACCATTTAAGTAGCCCATGTCTTTTGATGGGTGACTTGAGGCTACTAATATTTAAAGTAATCACGGAAAGGTGTTCATGGATTGCTGCCATTTTTGTCTGACTTTTGGGTTTTTTTGTGTGTGTTCCTAGTCATAGTTTGCATCTCAGGCTTTGCAGTTTTATTATTTCCTTTTCTTCTCTCTTGTCTGTTCCCATTCCTCCATCATGGCATTTATTGCTCCCAGCAATCTCAGGAAGGCTGGTTTAGTAGACATGGGTCCCTTCAGCTTACTTATATCATAGAGTTTATTCTTCCTTCTACTCTGGCTACTACTTCTACTACTGGCTGTATAGTATCTGTACTTCTATGCTCTTATAGAACTTGTAGTACTTTGCCCCAGTTACTGTGGGCTTTTAAAGTTTTGATCAAGAAATCAGCGATTATCCTGAGAGGTTTTCCTTTATATAGCCTGGGAATGCTGTGTTGTGTAAGTTTGGAATGGGAATTGAAGAGCATGTGTATTATTCTCACAACATTTTCATCCTTTCCTCTTTTTTTCTCAAAATAAGAATATTGGTACTAAAATTTATAGACTACTTCATTCTACATTTAATCACTATGAAAACAAAAATAAACTCAAACAACATTATTTCTTGTCTTTTAGTGACATACTGATAATGACTTTTGACAGAAAAAGATAAACCAAGAATATAATGTCATATTCATACATATTATTACATATAATTTTTAAAAGTCACAGAAATTTGATCACACAAAGTAAATAGTAAAGATGCGAGAATCTGTATTCCAAAGTATCTCAGAAGTATTCTGGTGTGTAAAATGCACGGAGAGCTAAGGTCAACACGATTAAATGTTGAATCATATTTATTGTTTTATGATAAAATAATGTTTTTTATTGATTATTGAAGAAATATATTACCTGCAAGTATTTGAAGAAGGAACTAGTATTCTAGAACTGAATTCTTATACCTCTACACTAGTGACAGAAAGAAAATATGTGAGCAGGAGCTTCATAGCTGGCTTACTTTGTTTTTGATTTCTTTTATTTTTTCTTAGTCCTTTGGTTAGCATAAAAACAATCATTTTATACTAAAGGTACTAGTAGCATTTTGTTTTTCCTTTTATAACAATAGTAGTTACCACTGGCTGGTATGTTCAACTTTTGTAACTGTGTACCTAATCACAGAAATTTATCTTTTTATGTATTAAAGCTCAAACCCTAATGTAGAATTCAATTACTTTCAAATTATAGCAAAAAGGAGATGACATAAGCAGTATGAATATCTTAATATCCTTCAAATTGGTTGAGATTTTACGTTCAGGCATTAGCTCAATACCTTCCTAGCCCTTGTAATGCTAGATAAATATCCAGAGTCCCAGGTGGAATGAACCCCAAACCAAGCCTCTATGTTCTATCTTCTACAGAGGACATTGCTAGGTCTTATGTTACTGAGTCTTTAAGTCTGTAAGGGGTTTTCAGAGGTTTCAATGGGGACATAACTGACAGAATTATGAACTAGATACTTAGTCTGCATAAAATGGGGAAAAGGAGAAAGCCAAATGATTGACAGCGCCCTCTTTTCCCTGCTTCCTGCTCTTCCGTGGTGTGAGGTGAAGAACATGTTCCCACCATCCTAGAGCCCTCTGTTGCCAGGTCTTCCTCACCTTAGTACACTAACCATGTAAATGCAGGGAGGGGGTCTAAAATAAATGTTTCTTTTGTTCTTCTTTTAGGCATTTTGTCAATACCAATCAGAAAAGCAATAGACTGGGTAAAACCAATTTATCAAAGATTTTTGACACTAAAATATAATATTCTTGTTATTGAGCAAGAAAGTTTTAATATGTGATCCATTTTCTTGATTTACTGAATTAAGATAGAGGCCATTGGCAAAGAATTAAAGATAATACACAAAGGAACAAAGACAAGAGGTGAACTAGAATCACAATATTTTTCCAGGGTTGCTTGTTATATATTCTTAATATGTGTATATATGTTATTTACACACATGACTATACACCATATATGCATATATGCTCTGTATATACTATATGCACATATAATAATTATATATTACTAGGTAAAATATAACTTATGAATAAAATTTTACTTTTGTCTGAATATGCCTGTAATCTAGGAACTGCATTGTGGGCTCAGGCTAAGTCTCTGTGGCAGAGTGCCTGTGTTTAGCCTTGGAGTGCTTAAAAACCTTGCTGGGACTCCTTTGGCATTTTACATAGTCTCTAACAGAATTTCAGAAAGTTACAAAAAGCAAGCAAACAAACAAAAACTATCATATTTTAAGTAGAATGTTTAAAAAGAAGTTATTGTTCCTACAGCTGTGATAAAGCACCATGACCAAGTCAACTTCTAGAATAAAGAGTTTGTGTGGCCTAATGGTTCTAGATGGTGAGAGTCCATGACAGTTGAGCCAAACCATGGCTGCTGGAGCAAAGCCAAGTGCTCATATCTTGAATCTAAAGCATAATGCAGAGACTGCACTGGAAAGACCACGAGGCTTTGAAATACCAAAGGCTGTCCCTACTGAGAAACTTCATACATCAAGGCCCAAAGCACCAACATTTGGAGACCAAGTGTTCAAACATTGAAACCTATCTACATTGAACGTGGGGCTTAGCTCATGTTAAAACATTCTTAAATGCTCCAAGGAATGTTAAAGTTGAAGAGTCATGACTATAAGAGAAACAAAGTCAGGAACCTGAGGAACAAGGTGGGAAAGATTATTCTCTGAACTCACTAAAACAGTTTTTATACTGCAGTCATTGCCAACCAAGCAGCCAATGTGCATGTGTCTTGCCATCATGCAATTGGTTGTTGGGTTTCACTCAGCTTGGGACAAAGACCACCACCATCCAGTAAATATGGGTGTGTATGGGAGGAGTGTCTGCAGCCTTGCCTCTACTTCCCTACTCTTGAGGAGAATCTCTGCCATTGCCCTGGCTGCTCGCTTCTCAAGTCCTTCTTATTTTCAAACTACACAGTGCTTGCTGGTACTGGTAGGGATTAAGACAGAAAAACATGGGTAATATGAACAGAGGAAGAGGAAATAAAGATAGAAGCTGCCCTCATAGGAAAGATGAATTAGTGACAAATACCAGACAGAAACTAGAAAGGAAGCATTTATTAGGGCTCAGGGATTTAGGGAATTTCCATCTATTAGTGAGAGAGAGCATGGAGGGGCATCCCTGTTCACAAGAGGATGTGAGGATGCAATTCTTTACATAATAGAGGACCATCTCACAAGGCTACTGTGACTAGGGACCGGATTGTGACTTACCTCTGCCAGGCAGACCATACCTTACCTCCTAAAAGTTCCACAGCATCCCAAAATAGGATCACCAATGCGGAAACAAGGAGATATGAGCCTGTGAGGCATTTTATAGTCAAACTGTTACAAGTTGTAACTATTTTTGTAGTGAATTAAACATGTAGAAATGTTATTTTTTCATATGAAATACAAATACAAGTCTTCATTTGAGATTCCCTTCCACACACACACATGAAGCCAACACATTATGCTATACCCTAAAGGGAATGTCTGAAGGCTCCCTTTCACACACACCTGAGGCTATCACAATGTGACATACCCCAAAGAGAAGAACTCTTGGTGTAAGGGTCCTGGAATTTATACAGGTTCCATTTGTGTATATAACTTCAAAATGTCATGCTGTATTATGTAGTATTTCAAATTCTTAAAATTCAAATTCATATGTCTCTGTAAATGATTTTATTAAAATCTTTTGCATGAATAGATGTTTTGAACTACATTGCTAAAAAGTAGAATGCAATGTATTAAAGTCTCTAAAATATAAATATCTTTGATAGAATCAAATTAATTATCTGAATTTAATATTGAAATAAGAAATAGGCATTTCTTCCAAACACACACACACATACACACACACACACACACACACACACACACACACACACACACACACACACACACACACACACACACACACACGAATCCTGGTGTTGATAGTAGGGCTTTGAAAATGAGCATAATTGATACTTTCACTGCTATGCTAAACTCAATATAATTAGTGTGAATGTCATAAGAAGTTTCTGGCCTGGCCTTTCCAGTGTAGCCCCAAGGTTCAGACTCACTCTCAACCTCGCTGTCGCATAGCCCCAAATAATCACACAGAAGCTTACATTAATTTCATGCTGATTAACCTATGGCTCAGGCATACAAGTTGCTGACTTAACTCTTAAATTAACCTATGATAAGCTAAGTCTCTTAGTACCTTTTCTCAGAGCAGCATTTCAACTTCTTTCCTGTGTCTGCTGGAGTCTCTTCCCAAGTCTTTCTCTTCCCAGAGTTTTCTTAGTCTGGTAGCCCCTCCTACACTTCCTGTCTGCCTTCTGGTAAATCAGTGTTTTATTAAACCAGCAGGAAGGACAAAGATTTACAATGTTCTAGAACATAATACCACAGCATATGAGGCAAAAAAAAAATCACTAATAATCTAGGCAATGTGGTATCGTATCACAGATGAGCTGAGCCTGTAATTTTAACACTGTGAAATTCATGTTACCCACTATGTCCAGGCACTGATGTAGATGTGTGGGAATACTGATGTGAGATTTTAACCTTCTTGTTGTCTAGACAAATACAGGCTCAGAGGTGAAGCACATAAACAAATGTGTGTGCTATGTGTTAGGAAATGTAATGACAAAGCGACACTGGGTGCCTTGAGCCTCCCTTTTGTCCCTGAGAGCTAAGTATCCAGGTATGAAACAGGAAAGGTTTCCTGGAGGAAACAAGGCTAAATCAATAAGTGATACCAAGCAACACACCCTAAAGTACATGTAAGGAGGTGATGTCTGTGTTCGTGGACATGTGTAAACATAAATTACATTTGCAGCATGCCACTCTGCTGGCAATGGAACATAGATATGTTTGTGTTACATAGATTTCATTCAGTACTTGAGTCAAAACTAGTTTCTTCAGTGAAATTGCTGGTAATGGTAGTCATCAATTTGTTCTAAATATCTCTTATTTAATTTACTTCGGACTTTTCACATATATAAAAAACGTGAACAATTAGCATATAGAGAGATATAACTCATACAAGAGGCACCAAACTATCCTTAGAAGATGCAGTTAGAAAACAAAGTGTTTAGTTGCAATTAAATGAATGACATTAAAAGTATTAAAATCAAATATCTTTTTAATATTATATTGAGCCCAATGAACAGATAAATTATTAAGGCAAGTTTAATTTTCTTTTAATCTAGAATTCAGTGACAAGTAGAGTACACTAAATACATATACATGGGAGGTGAGGAGACAGCTCAGCAGTTACAAAGGCTTGTGAAATCATGTGAACCAGACTTTGGATACAAGTATCTATGTCACAGTCCAGCCATTCCTCAAATACCTATATTCCCAGCTTTGATGACCAGCGACCAGTGGATCATAAGGGCTTTCTGCCTTTCAGTCTAATGTAGAGAACACAAGCCCTGGGCCCAAAGAGAGGCACCACCTCAAAGGAATAGGCAGAGAATAATAAGATGGATACCCCACACCCTTGGAAGCCCCCACAAGCACCCACAGGCACGTGCATCCAAGTACATGTGCCTACACACACACATATACAACATTTCAAAAGTAAATTTAAAACAAATTTAACATTTTAAAAGTATTTGTAGTTTACATGCAGTGTTTGAAATAGGACAGTATATAAAAGCTGAGAATGAAACATATCAATAATTTAAACTAATTCAATCATCTCTGATATTCTTCAGTATTGAGATGAGCTGTGTTTGTATCTAAGTTTGGCAATGTTACAGCTATTTTTTAAATGAAGTTTAACAAGTTTTCTCTTGTTCACTCACTTCTCTGAGGTAAAATGATGTGTTTTCTCTATTATATAAATACTTTGTCTTAAGGGTTGCCATGCAACTTCTGCCTAATGCATGTCATCTACTATAATAAAAGAATATTCAAGTTGCACATGAATTTGATTTTTTTTACAATAATTGTCTTGAATCATGTTGAAATGGGGAACAATATTTTATTCATTATTTCATTTCCTTATGGTCTGCTTTCCGTGCAAATATGACATCCTTGAGAGGTACATATAAAATAACAGATTGAGTCAGGACACTGGAGCCAAGGAGTTGGAGTAGGAAACAGGATTGTGTAGAGCATAGCATAGGTTTCATTTTGCTAGAATGTAGTAAGAGGTTTTTGGCCCAGACTTTCGGGCCTAGCCTCAAGGTTTAAACCCACAGACCCACAGAGACACACAGATGCTTACATTAATTTTAGGCTGATTGGTCGAAAGCCCAGGCATATAACTTGCTAACTCTTTACCCTTAATCTAGCCCATGATTCTTATTCTGTTCAGCCATGAGTCTTGGTACCTTTTCTCAGAGCAGTATAGCTGTCCCCTGCATCTTCTGGCTTCTCTCTGGCATTCTGCAAATATAAAAAATATTTGTAGCTCAATACACTCATGTATTAGGGACTCCTTCTTAGCAAGTTCTACAGTGAGTTCAACATGGTTGTATCACAGTGTGCTGGGATAGCCGGACCTTGGAATTGGATCCGGATGTTCCCCTCTGTCAGAATGGCTCTATGTAGGTAGATGCTCCTGAATTTGAGTCTGGATTATCTAATTTCATTTGCTTGAGACTAGTAAACGTTGCTACTCTCTGCCAAGTGTGTGATAAGTGATGAATGGCAGAAATGGAGAACTAACATTCAAGATATAAATGCTGAATTTTTGAACAGTTGACCAAACTCAGCTATACCCATGAAGTCTGTTGGGTCTCTATTCTCCATTCCCACTACTGTTCAGTGAGAGCTCAGGATTACAGGTCAGATCACACTCATCTCAGTGTCTGAAATGCTTCAGAGATCTCCATGGATACTATTTACAATACCAGAAAGTTGCATGAAGGAGAGGCTGGGTTCTAAATAGAATCACCAGTACTCAAGAGAATTGCAAGGTTTTTGATTGTTTTTCTACCTTTTAAAAAGACATTGTGGATATGAGTCTGCACTTGCCATAGTCAAAAGGATTGTTTCCCTTATCCAAATTTCATAAAACACATAAAAACTAAAGTACCAGTACTAATGCAGTGATTTGTACTTTTTCATGTATAACTTGAAAAAAATGAGTTCCAGGGATTTGACATCATAATTATAACATACTACTAACTTCAACATGCTCCGTTAACATATATGTATATCCAAATCTGAATGTTAAATAGAGAAGTCAGGATTTGACTGCTCTAGAAAGGAGAACACATATGAAATACTGGATTGTATGTTCAGGACCTTTCAGATAAGGGGAGTTGGGATGCCGGATATCAAAATGAGGTAGACATCAAATGGCTATAAAGAAAACATCTTCTTGTGATAAAAATGCTATGTAATTGATTGTAGTTCATTGTTTATTTCTTCAAAAATGTTAACTTTGGGAATTAAATTTTTGGTTGGTTAAACATAGCTTATACATTGCTTATTACTGATTACCAGGGAAGGTTCATGACTTTTTAAGAAATTCACAGCTAAACATTAAATTGGGTAGGGCTCACTGGAAATTTATGTATGACAATGGACAACTTTCCAGTTCCATGACACAAAAACAAAAACTGTTTTTGTTGATTACGTTTTGGCTCCTGTCCTAGATTCCTTTCCTATTACTGTGATCAAATACTCTTACAGAATCCACATGAGGGAGAAGGGGCCTATTTTAGCTCACAGATTAAGGTACAGCCCATCATTGATGGGAAGTGAAGGTGGCAGGGGTGTGAAGGAGCTTGTCACATGACCTCATCATTCAAAAGTACTGAGCAGTAGATGCATGCTGCTGCACAGCATCCTCTACTTACACCTTCAGGACACACCTAGGGAATGGCTCCATCCACAGTGGATGAGTCTTCTCACTGCATAATCAAGATAATCCTCCTCAGGCATGCTCAGAAGGCTGTTTTCAAATTCTGTTAAGTTGACCACACTATCCAGTTCCTCTACTGTGCATGTTCTTTTTGAGGGGTAAATTAAAATTGCCTAAGGACCAAACATCAGTGACTAATTTTACAACTTAGTGAAATAATTAAGCATCTGGAAAACAAGGGATTGTCATTTGCTTAAGATGTGAATATCATTAAAACTATTATTCCTGTTTAAAGTACAAATTTTGGTGGGTAAGTTAAATATTTAAATATTAATAAAATATGATTTTGATTATGAATTTTAGGCTAAGGGACAATGAAATTATATCAGTCTCTCAAGAGATTGTCTAAAGTTTAAAGTTGTGTGCATAAAGATATTAAACATTTATCATAAACAATAAACAGTTCCTACATAAAATGTTTCAAAATATGAATGAGAATTGAACAAGGCTAATGCCACATACATTTTTTTTTCTCCCTTCAATTTCAGTCATGACTTCATTGGGGAATTTACAACAAGCTATCGGGAACTTTCTAGAGGACAGTCACAATTCAATGTCTATGAGGTAAGAAGTGTTTGGCTTTACTACTGACCTCTTGTGGTAAGCAGTTTTTGCTTTATACATCTTTCAAAAGATAATTGCCAAAGATTAAATGAGAAAATGCAAATGCATGTGTATGTGAGAGAGCATGTATAAACATACACATTTGTAATCTTTAAATGCATTGAGTCAACCTGTTTCTTTATTATTATTTTACTTATTTCTTTAATTAAATGGTTGTTTCAGATGACATATCATAATAAGTGAAGGTATTTGTGGTGAGTAGATTAAGCCCTGGGTGAATATGTATTGTTGAGGTATGGCAAAGCCTTCCTCCTGTTCCAGTGTAAATGTTGACAGTGTGTGGAGAAACCCTCAACCACAGCTTCCTTCTCCAAGAAGACTGCAGCCTGAGACAGCTCCTTTAGAAAGATCTCCTACCAAGATTAGCTAAACCTGCCTCCTTGTTCAGTTTATACCATGAATGTGTCTCCTGGATTCTGATGTAAATGTGCTGAGTTTTCTGGGTTGCTTCTGGGATTTGTGTCCCCACCATCAGAGCAAAGACAATCCACCTCATCGCAGCCTTTCTGTATGTATGTCTGCGTGTCTGTTCTTTCTTCATTTCTTCATTGTTCCAGTTACGTTAATCCCCAAGGCCCTTTAGTGCTGCAAGCAATTGGTTCTGTTTTATTCTTGCTCTTAAGTAACATGGACTGCTTATTTTGAGCTTTTAAGATTTGCCTAGTGCTGTAGGATGGTCATTTTGTATGCTGTGAATATGTATTGATACCATTGGTTAATAAAGAAGGGGCTGTGGCCTTCACAGAGTGAGAAGAATCAGAGATGCAGGAGAAGAAAGGCTGAGTTGGAAGAGACACAATTCAGCCACCCAAGAAGCAAGATGTAAAAGTACTAGTAAGCCACGAGCCACATGGCAATACATAAATTAATCTAAATGGGTTAGTTTAAGATCAATGAGCTAGTTAGTAATAAGCTTGGACATTAGACCGAACAGTTTGTAATTAATATAAACCTCTATATGTTTATTTGGGACTGATTGGCTGTGGGATACAGGAAAACTTTCATCTACAGCCTAGGAAGTGCTTTTTTTGGACATAGTTTTGTTTATTTTTAATTTGTATTTAAGCATATGCCTCTCTCTGTGTGCATGTGCCTGCAGAGGCCAGAAAAGCTACCAGAGTCCCTGGAATGAGAGTTACAGGTTATGAGCTGCCTGATATGATCAGGTACAGAACGTGGATCCCCTGGAAGAGCAGTAGTACTCTTCAGAACTAAACTGTCTCTCCATTTTTCTTTTTCTTTTTTGAAATTAAAATATAATTAACATCATTTCACCCTGTTTCTTCCCTCTAATACTTTCTGTATGTCCTCACCCTTACTTTCTTCCAAGTTTTTAATGTCTGGCCACTTTTTCTTTATTTTTTTGTGGTGTGTGTATGTGTGTGTGTTTCTGAATATATAAATACAGTCTTCACAATTGTATAATGTCACTTGTATGTAGATAAGTTCAGGATGGACTATGTAGTGTTACATAACCTATGGTGTTTTCTGGGGAGAACTATTTCTCCTGCTCTCTGCACCCCTACATTGCATGTGTAGTTCTTCCTGTAAGGTTGAGGCTTTGGGGGTTTCCCCACTTTGTGTCAGCATGTCTGCTGGTGTCATCCTGTTCAGGTCTTGGGAAATGTTTTATTTCCTGTACAAGTCCTAACCTGTTGTGCTTAAGCCTCTGTGCTTTGCTTCCTTGTCCACTGATACTCAACCAGTTCCTAATCAGAGAAAATTACTCGTTTTTATACTATTGGCAAAGTATTATATAAGTGGATGACAGCCAACATTGTTCCTCATCACCTTCTCTTTCATTTAGGTAGATACCTAATGGAATGCCAGGGCACCAGGCAGTCAGTAAAGGAACCCAGATTTACCATACATACTGAAATTGCATCTGCCCTCAACCACCCAATCTGGGATTAACACTCCGGACCCTTGACCACTATTATCTAAACATTCTCTATCCTTTAAAATTTTTTTAATGTATTTGAGTATCTAAAGAATGTATCTCAATATTTAGTGTATGATGACACTGCTTCTTCACCAGGGGACCAATAAAGTTAACTTCTTTTAAAAGTGGAAAATTCAAAAAGTATTGTATTCCACTCTGCTCCTTTTGCATGAATTCATTCAGTCATTCATTAATTCATTGGCTGATTAAGATGTTTTTATTATTCTGCATTCCATGTTCTTTAGTAGACTCTGGATCCCTCTGGGTAAACAGGGATGAATGAAAATTTCAGGATGCAATAGCAAGACAGACATAGTGTTTGCAGTTTTGTGCTCTGAACAGATACTGTGCTGATTGACCTATGAAATTATAGAGGCTAAACTCAGCTCAAGAAATATTATAACCATAGACAAAGATGGCATAACAATCTTTTTGGCTTAAATCTTTCAAAGAAAGGATATTAAGACTATGTGGCCATGAAAGTAGCACCAGATAGTCTGTGCACATATAAATGCTTAGCTTGTGTGTGACAGTTGATGAAATGATAAAGAAGCTAAACTGAATTTTTTCTTAAATGTCCTGGATGATGATGGTACCATTGACTCATTGTTAATATTGTCTTATGTAAGGACATTATCAATAGAAATCAGGCTGAAGAAAGTTAAACAGAATGTATTGTGCCCAGTTTTAAGATGTCAGTGGACATCTGGGCATGGCAGCACACAACTGTAATTCCAGCACTCAAAAGGCTGCCAGAGAAGAGTCCTAAGTTCAGTTCAATCAATGTGTGTTGTATAGTGGGACTGTATCAATAAATAAAGCAAATGCTTAGGATGTCCTCAGTGGTAAAGGACTGGTCTAGCATGTAAAAACTCTGAGTGTGCAAAGCAGTGGTGGCGTGCACCTTTAATCCAAACACTCAGGAGGCAGTGGCAGGTTAATCTCTGTGAGTTGAAGGCCAGCCTTGTCTACAAAGCAAGTTCCAAGACGATAGCCAGGACTGTTATAAAGAGAAGCTCTATCTCAAAGACAAAATGAAACAAAACAAAAATCTAAGATCCATTTCCATCTAACACACACACACACACACACACACACACACACACACACACACACACACACACATATACACACACAAGGGTGGGGGGGACAGGAAGGGAGAGAGAGAGAGAGAGAGAGAGAGAGAGAGAGAGAGAGACCTCAGAGTTTTTTGTTACTTATTTAGTGACTGATTAATTAGATCTGTAAAGCATGAATTCTTTTGTGGGCTATGGACATAGATCAGTAGATGGTGTTGTGTACAATGGAACATACATGATCTAATAGTGTAAAATACTGCTTTAGCTTTTTCTTGCGTTGTGAGTAGAGACAACTATCACCCCTTTCTGGTTCTTCCTGTACATGTAACTATTCATACATGCCTCCTGAGAATACACCTGATAATGACATATTTTTTTTTCCTTTAGGGGTTAGTTATTCTCTCTTGACAGGGACTCACTCTGTTGCTTAGGCTGGCCTGGTATTGTGGCAATTCTCCTGCCTCAGCCTTCTAAGAGCTAGGATTGTAAGTATTCTAACCCCTGCTTGAGCTCTCAGAGATTTTATCGGAACATTCACAGATGTTTCAATTCACACACAGTTCTTAACACAAGTACCAAAATTCTGTTCATGCTTTGTGTTCATGTACCCAAACTCTCCTGATGACATACTGCTTCAATCTGAAGTCATCGCAGTGATGATTCAGCCTCAAACTTGGCAGCACATTTTTCTTAAGAGGATCATACATAGCAGAGTTAAACCCTCATGATCTTCCACTAATCCCTAAATTCTATGCAGTCTACAGCTCATACTCAGATTTCCCATCTTTCACTGCGCATTGTCACGATTGCTGGGAAAAATGGACTACCATGACCAGAGACCTTATAGTCCTGACAAGGCAAGAACCTAGGAGTGGATTTGCAGAGAACTGTTCTACTAGAAACATGAGGCCAGATGTAATTTAAAAATATTCCAGACATAAATGCACGACTGAGTCTCCAAACTGTGGTTAAGTATGCTTAATATTGTAGGATATAAATTATATGTTTAGTATTGTAGGATATAAATCCCTATATGGAGTGTTACACTGACACCCTAGACATCTACAGCCTGTTACACTGACACCCTAGACATCTACAGCCTTTCCTAAGTCAGTGGACTCCTATTTTCTGGTTGCACCACAAAATAAACAACCACTAAATGATTTCACCTCTTAAAAAATTGTTTACAGTTAAAAAAAAATCAGAATGAGGAAGGCCTGCCCCCATTTTTGGTGAATGGTCTTTGGTGAATGCTGTGAAAGGGTAATTTGACCCCCAAAGGAGTCTTGACCCCAAACAAAAGATGAGAACCACTGCCTGAAAGGCATTTTGTGTCTCAGATCTTCCCTTCTGGTTGCCCCATCAGCCTGTCCTCACCTTTGGTAGATCTCCTCCCCTCCTTCTCCCCCCTTTCTGCCTTTTTTGACACATTGTTTGTTTGTTTGTTTTACATGCTAGCTGCAGCTTTTCCTTCCTCCTCTCCTCCCAGCAGCCCCTCACCCCAAGTGCACATATCCCCCCTGTTCCACCACTAACTTTTTTCAATGTCTTGGAAATAAATCTTTTCCCAGCTCTCAAGCTTTCAACTAGGTCAAATGCAGACAAGCCCAACACTGTTTAACCAAGCTTTTGTAGAGAGCTTGTAGACAGGTCAGTCCGCGCTAATTCTTTGTGAGTAACACCTTTCCACGAGCCGGTGTCTGTCCCGTCAATGACTTAGAATCTACTTTTCTCCTCTGCTCTGATTGCAGGGCTGATTCATGATCCTGTGCTACTGAGCTAGCTGGGAAAGATGAGCTTGAGTAGGGCTATGCAGTGAGACTCACTGTTCTTTTTATTTGTTTGTTTGTTTGTCCTTGAATAAGTGAGCATCAATTTTGGGCCAAGTCTTAGTATTTTTAGATTCTTACTTTTTTGTGTGTTCATTTTTCTTCATTTTATATATAAAAAAGACTTTTTTATCCATGTATCCCTCTGTTCCCCCTCCCTTCCCTCCTCCCATCCCTTCTCAGTCAGCCTTTAGACTCCCCCCTCATCATACACTCATCCCCTCCCCCAAAAGACCAAGAAGTCCCAAGGTGTATCAGCTCATCTTGGCGCATCCACTCCAGGCAAGTCTAATTTCCTCATCCCAATATCAAGACTGAGTTAGGGGTTCCTTCCAGATTCTTAAAAAAAAAAAAAAAAAAAGGTCTGAATTGTTTTCCAGATTCTTGTTCCACATTTTAAATAAGCTTTTCTAGTCCATTTCAGTGTGTAAAGTAATCAATGTGATTATATTTACATACTACGCCAGGAGTTTTCTTGGCTGTTGGACCTGCCATGTGACAAATATTCTTGTAACTTAATTGAAGAACCACATTACCTGATCTAATCCCTCTGTAACTGCATTTGATCATCATGTCCTAGAATCCAAAGAGATTAATGTGACTGAAATTCCACTGAGGTTAACTGAGGATTCTAGAGTATTTCCTAAAATTTAGAAAAATGTTTTTCTCCGAAGCTAAAGGCTAAATGCTGGGTGGATGGCCGAGGACCCAATAGTGCTGATGTACAAGTTTTCAAAATGTTGAAATTATTAATTTTTGTTTGATTTCAACAAATTATTGATATCATGTAATTCTGGCTTTCACTATACTTCATGGTACTGTGTTCTCCGAATAATTTGAAGGACTGCAGAATACTTGAAGCCTCCAAACGAAACCTGACCTTTGTCTCCTCAGCAGCCTGCTCAGATGTGAAAATTGTTGAATCTGTTTTGGCCTGTGTAAGACCTGAACGATCAGGAGATTTATGAAATACACAGCAAAGCATAAAAACATATTGGATGAATAATTAAGTCAGTTACTATTTTATGATATTTTTACCGACTCTAGTTTGTTCTTTTATTGTAAGCTCCTACGATGGCAACAACTCTGTCAATACTTCCTTGTTTCTTGCCTGTTTACTTTAAAATACAATACAGATTTCTGCTTACACTTTCCTTCCTTAAAATCTTACCCTGTAGATGGAGGCAGGATAGAAAGATGATGATGGAGCTCTGGGAAAAGAAATGGTTCCCAAACTCCCAGATGTGACTGAAACCTCTAGGCAGATGAGAAGCAAGAATTCCAAGCCATTAATTGCAGTGAGAAGTAAGACTGTGCATACTTGGCGGGTATCATGGATATTGTAGGATGGAGAAGCTGGAACTTTGAGGATAGAAGAGCTCATCTACAGGGCAGGTCCCCTGCCAGTCTAGAAGTGGGTGATACCAGCAAGTTATTGGATAATTAAACATTTACTCCAGACTGGAGAACAGATAAAAAAAAAGGGGGGGGGGCAATTTGTCTTGTCATTAGTCACTTCCTACAGAAGGGAACTACAATGCAAGGCAGATAGGTTCCATTCCCAGGATCTAAGGGGACAGCTTGCATTGACTTCATATCGCAGGCAGGAGGACTTTAACTTTATCAGCTGCATTAAATCATGTTAGTGCCATGGTACAATCCTAGAGAAACATCCAAAAGGTTAGAAAACTGAAATGGATGGTTTGGTTACAGAGTGGAGCAGCTATTCCCCAGGAAGGTGGAAGTGGACTGTGGTGATGTATTTTATATTTGATAAAATCAGTCTGGACTATCAGAGAACAGATCCACCCACAGTCAATCCAGACGTCAGAGAGTGGTAACTCACACCTTTAATCCCAGCAGGGGAAAGATGGAGTGGTGACCTATGCCTTTAATCCCATAACTCCAGAGACAGAGGACCAAAAAGAACAGACGTGGGAGAGACAGAGAGGAGCTGGTTAGAGTAGATGGGTGTTCATAGATAGAACAAGGGAAAGATTCTTATTGTGTCTCTAAGGACTGAGAGCATTTGGCAGGGTGAGTAGTGTTAGAATGGAGCGGTTCTAATAGAATTGTTTAGTTGGAGGAAAGCAATAGCTCACCACTTAGGACTGTAGAAATAATAGGCAACAACAGTAAGAGGCTGGGAAAGGTGAAGCCATCTGAAAAGAGGTGGGTCATCATATAAGGATCTAAAATAAGGAGCCAAATATAAGTGACTACAGCCCAGGAACATGGATTCAGGTTACCCCAGTTCTATGTTCTAACGTGGAAGACATTTCATGAAGTTTTTTATAATAACAGAGAAAGTCATAAATTCTTTTTAAGAAAGAAATACATTGGTAGGCCTGATGTTAATTTGAATGTTAAATAATGTCTGTATAAAATCTGGAAATAAAGGTTTATTATTATTAATTGCACTGAGTTGGGCCTCTCACTAAAACCAACTGTTGGAGATTAGATCGCTGAATAGTAGTAAATTCAGTCACCAACGTATGTATATATTACTAAATATATATACATAATAAACATTATTACTAAAAATCAAATTTGAATGCACAGTACAAAGAAAATACATTGGTAGAAGCATCAGTGAAGTGGGATAATGGCAGAATGGAAGACATCTTTATTGTAAGCCTTAGACTCAGACACTGTTGATAGAATGCTTATTTTTGTGGTTGCTGGAAGGCAGAGGTCTGTGGAGATATTTTCAAATATAATAAAAACAGTCGGAGATATCAGAGGACAGATCCACCTCCTCCAGTCTTTCTTTGTTTTGTTTTTTCCAGACAATGTTTTTTGTGTAACAGTCTTGGCTGTCCTGGAATTTGCTTTGAAGACCAGGCTGGCTTTGAACTCACAGAGATCCTCCTGTCTCTGCTTCCCAAGTGCTGGGACTAACAGTGTTTGCCATGGCTTCTTCTGCCTGCTCTGTCTTTCTATGCCTGCCTTAAATACTTTCTTCGCTCAGTTAAGGCATGGCATCACTACTGCCTGCCTGGGAGCCAGGAACTCTTTCTGTAAACTTAGATGACCTAAAACTCAGATTGGATTAAGGGCATAGGTCACCACTCCTGGGATATTCTCTGTGCTGGTATTAAAGGTATGAGTTACCACTGTCTGATCCTCCTAAACTGACTGTGGGTAGATCCCTCTGATGTCTCTGACTGTTTTTTATTATATTTGAAAATATCCCCACAGAGGCTGAGAAGTTAACATATTCCAAAGGATAAGTAGTGCTTTGTTTATACATTTTGTATGATTTACCTAATGTTCACAAAACTGTTAGATGGGACCCAGTGGAGGCCAGTACACAGCTATTGAGGACTAGAGACTGCTCAAGGTAATTTGGCTCCTGATTTGCAACATTCCAGCTGTTATGGGAAGTCCCCCAGAGATGACCATTTAGACACAGTCTAAAGCCAATTGAAAGTCTTTATTGCAGCTTTCTGGGACTACACTTAGTATTCAGGGACTCAAGTATAGCCTCAAATGTCCAGAGAAAAGAGTTTTTGAAAGCAAGAACTACATCTTGGCTACAAATGCCTGGTGTCTTACTCACAAGTATAGAGTTCTTTAAAAACGAAAGCAGTTCAACAGAAGCCACGTTAGCCGGGCCATCTTAGTATGTCTTAGAATCCAGTCAGGTAATTTTCCAAGGATTCTCTATCAAGGAGAGTGAATTCCAGTTAAACCTGAAATGGCCTCATTGAGAATATAAAATAAGGAAACTCTGTACTGCCTTGCCCTGTCACACCTCCTCTCCACTATCAGTGAAGTTCTGATCAGCCATGCAAGAGGTTCAACTTGAAGGACAGCTTCCCTGCCCCACCTTAGAACTGTGTCCTCAGAACCCCCATGTGTGTGGCAGACAGACACACACTCACTCTTTCTCACATACAAACATATACTCACATAGTCACTCTCACATACATACATACATACACATAAATAATAAATGCACAAAATAGATCCTTATAAAAATATATACATGTTCCTAAGTAATCATAACAAACAGGATTAAAGCTATTAAGAACCAAAGAGTTGTTTTAAAGGTGGCCACTAGAGATTTTAGCAGAGCAGTTGGCCAAGTAACTACCCAAGAGTTATCATCAAGGCACTGTCCTGTGAGTGTGCAAAAAGTGAACATGGTGAGCAGAACACATGTGTTTTTAATCTGGGGGAACCTAACATTCTGTTATATTTGCTTTTCAAGGTGGTGAATCCCAAAAAGAAAGGAAAAAAGAAAAAATACACTAATTCTGGAACAGTAAGTCATATTTAACTGTATGGGTTAAAGACACAGGATAAGAAAGGTCTTAACAGTCTGGAGCATACTGAGATGATCTCAGAAGAGGGATTTATCTCACTTAACATCTCAGAACAAAGGCAGGAAGGGTGCTCCTGGAGAAAGATATGGAAGCCATGCTGGGTTTACTGCAAGGGAAGCTGTGGGGCTGTCCTGACCTCTCCATTCAGTGGAATTCAGTGCAGTGAATCTAGCAAAGGCCATTCCTCAGCGACCCTAAGCCTGACCCAAGAGGTCAATGCTCACACTAGTGGAATCCCAAATATTAGCTTTGGGGATGTTGAGGGAGGTCCAGACTGGGTGAAAGGGCAAAGGCAGTTAGAAAATGGAAAAAAAAATAAGAGCATCTTGTTTTCAGTTTAAAGAAATAACTATTTTTCCTAAAATTAACTTTACTCAGAAGAGACAAAGTCTTAATGTTCTTTTAAAGTTTTAGATTAATTATCTTGGTTCGCATACTACATGGCATTATTGGAGCACAGTAGCAGGAATGGCCATTTCTTGTGCAGCTCGGCTTGCTGAGTCCACATGTAGCTGTGACTGCATCGTGTCTCTGCAGGGACTTCCATGCTGTTCTTCACAGTCATGGAGAGAAGATTTAGATAATTAATGCTGTATTTCATCCCTTTCCTTCTGAAAACCTCAAATCCATGTTCTAGCAGATTTTAATAAATAATAATAATCTTTAGTTATTTTTTAAATGTTACAGAATATTATATTCTTTGAGTAGAAAACTACCTATGTCCAGTCCATATTGGGATTACAGTCAATGTGGATAAGTGATTCATATTCTCTTCCACTCCCTCTCCCTCTCCCTAGGTAACTTTACTGTCTTTCTTGGTGGAAACAGAAGTCTCCTTCCTAGATTATATTAAAGGAGGGTAAGTCATCTTCTAAAACTTGCATGACATTTCTTTGTGTGTAGATTGTCTCTATGACAGAAGCAATGGATGACCAACTTTGAATGTTATATATACATATGTATATATAATATATATGCATATATAATTTATTTAATTTAGCATGCATACTAGGGCAGGACATGTATGTGATGTAGCCTGGGTGGATGAACTCAGGGAATACTTTGCAATAATGGGTTCTTTTCTTTCCCACTGTGGACTCTAGAGATAAAATTTGAGTCCTTAGGCTTATTAGCTGCAGTACATTTACCCAGTAGGCTACCATACTGCGCTCTACTTTTTTATTTTGATGGCATGTCTATTTGAGACCTTCACAGAAACATAAGCTGCACATGACATTGTATTTTGTCTTAGTCAGGCTGTGACAGAACACCATGACCAAAAGTAATGTATAAGGGAAAGAATTTCCAGAGGAAATCAGGTAGGAGCTTTAACCTGAAGGCAAGAGCTGAATCAGAGACCATGGAGGGGTGCTGCTAACTCGCTTTCTCTTCATGGCTGGTTTAATCTGCTTTCCTATAGAACCCAAGACCAGCAGCCCAGTGATGGCACCACCTACAAGGGGCTGGGTCCATTCTTATCAGTCACTAAGAAAATGCCCTACAAGCCTACCTGTAGCCTGGTATGATGGAGGCATTTTATCATTTGAAGTTTCCTCTCTTTAGATGACTCTGGGTTTTGTCAAGTTGACATAAACCTACCAAGGTCAGTTACTTACTTCACTTAAATCCAATTAAGAAAAATTAAGAATGAGGCAACAATATAAAACCCGTGGGGACCAGCACTTCCTACACTTCAGCAGGAATGTCTTTCATTTCACTGCATAGAGAAGATACTGCAAGATCGTGTGGAGCGTGTTCTTACCATTCATTTTGTAGTAATTATTGCTACAAGGGTGGACTGGGTCACACTCCTAACATCCGGGTATGAATGTTTGCCAAACCCTCACCCTCACTGAACAGTGTCCCTTCTTTTAGTTTTGCAGATTTACTGATTAAGTAGCTCACTGTCCTTTTTAATTTATTTTTATTTTTTAAATGTATCCTTTGAGAATTCCTTACATATATATAATGAAATACGATCACATCTAATTCTAATCTATCTTCCCACACAAAACCTCCCCTGGGGTCCCCCCTTAACAGATTCCATCCCTACATCATGCTGCCTTCTTCTTCTCCTCCTCCTCCAGCTCCTTCTCCTCTCCCTCCTCCCTCTTTTTAAGATAAATTTAATAACCTCAGAAGTGCAACTTGTCCTGTACATATGTAAGTAAGGCCATCCACTGAAGCATGGGCAACCTACTAGAAATCACATCCTCAAAGATGAATTCTTCTCCATCCCTAGCACCTATCAACTGTCATTGTAGTCAGTTCCAAGTATCTGCACAAGCCTTTGTTGAGAGGTATTGAACAAAGAAGGCTTGTAGGATCCTGTATCCCTTCCCACTGCTAGATCAATTAAAGGGTTAGGGATCCTCACTGTCTATGAGGGTAACTTGCAGTAAAAACCTTACAGCAACACCTTGCTACCCTGCCCTGGGATAGCTGGGGAAAAGGTCTAAAACCTCCTCAGCACGTGTCAGAAGAGGTTCTTCTATAGTTAGCCCATGCAGGTAACTAAAAACAGTGACATAAACCAACACTCCAGGCTATGATCAGATCCTAAACACAGTGAGATTACCATTGGCCAAATTACAAACTCCTGTATTCACCTTACTCTCTGTTTATACCATCACCAACTAATTAATTAAAGAAAAGGAAAGAAAGACAAAGATGTAGCAGGGCTGTATGTAGGATTTCTAAGACAGAAAAACAATGGGCTAAGGAGATTTAAGCATGCATTTTAAAATCTCAGAGCAATATAAAACCCAATTGCCTACAGACCAACTACCGATGCTTCATGAAGTATAATCCATAATACAGCCAAAGCAGGGAAAGCTAAATGTCAGAGACTACATTCCCCACCCATGATACCACAAGGAGGAGAAAAATGCTCTCCTTTGGTACTCTCTAGTATTTTGGAGTAAAATGCACTTCTGACTGTTTATTACTGTTGTTCACATTAATATTCCCAAAAAGTTTGTTCTATAGATTTGAAGTATGTATATTCTTAAAGGTAATGTAAATTTAAAATTTAAATTATAAAAATTCTTCTGCCTCTACCAGAAATCTTTTATGCTAATGCTCCTGGAGGATGGAATACTGTGAGACTGGAGCTTACACTGTTAATTTTCTTCCTGTCATGATACAAGGACTGGGAGAGGGTGGCAGTGGAAAGATACTATGTGAATAATTCTGGGACAGAATTTGAATAGTTCCACAGAGTTAAGAAAGGGTTGCTGAGGATTACAGTGGTGCGTAATAATGGCCATGTGTCTCAACTTAACTGCATGTTCCAAACAGTAGGCCTGCTTCTTCCCACCAGAACCTGTTTCTGTTTCTAATGATAGGAATAAAAATAATGATGCTTGCCTCAAAGTAACTGTGGGATTGGACTTTGTATAATTCTAACCCTCAGTAAATACTAGCCACTGTTTTCTGAAACCTAAAATGGGTTTAAAATACCAATATTCTTTATCATGTCTGCTTTCCATAATGTTAGCGGTGATAATTTAGTGGTAGTTTTCCTTTAAAACACTTCAAGCTATTTCAAAAATGCATCATGTTCACCTTGGTTTTATAAAATATATGGCATTTACTTTGAATGTTGCCTCGAGGAGTATGCTTTCCGAGAGCAGGCAATGTTATAAGGTTTTTCCTAATCTGATTTCTTGTTTGAATATGCATGCCTAGGTTTTTTTTTTTTTTTTCTTTTAATAGGGTTTCTTGTAGGGGCATCCAAGTGCTCTGTACCCATCAAAGCAGTGGAAAGCTAAACCCTGCAGCTCTGAATGGAGATAAATCTAATAAAAGCCAGCCTTTCTTCTATAAACTAACGGGGAATGCTTTTATATTTAAACCAACACCTAGAAAAGAGACCTTTACACATATTAAGAGACACCTCAGAACTTACTTTTGTTAATGCTTGATTCCAATTTTGTATATTTAAATGCAAAAGCTGATGATGGGGTCAGGCAAAATGATATATGTGTGAAAATCCCATAAGGAAACAAGTTTCTTTGCATGCCAATCTGACTCAGTAAAAGTAAAATATTTGAAGTTAACAAGGTAAATATGACATATTGGCTTTGGAACTGGAGAGATAGATGTCTACCCTCACGGTTTGCATTGTCCTTCACCCTAGCGTGTCTTTCTGCAGATACTATCCTCAATACTGTCTGTTTCCTCACAGAAATGATGCTAATGGTGCTTCTGTTTGGCAGTTTCTCAGTCATGGTGCATGATAAGAGCGCAAACAGCCAAACAAAGTAACAGAGAGGACTGAGTCCTCTCAAAGCACTGTACACCTTCTCCTGCTAACTGGGGGTCAATCATCTCTCTAAAGAAGAATTCTCTTTGAAGTATGTGAGCTTCTGTAGAGTGGGTTGGAATCATCTATTTGAAAGAACAGCTGTGGAAAGCATGCTTCGATCTCTAAAAGACTTTCACTCTGGAGAGCAATTAGAAGTTGGGGCGGGGAAAACTCAGTGGAAACAAGGGCTAATCAAGGGTAGGTGGCATAAGCTGGCAGAAAATTTGTCCTTGCTAGTGCTTCTGTGGTTGCTACCTCCTCCTCGAAGACTGTATGTTTGTGGGATGTGCTGTTTTGAAGTTCTCCACAGCAGTTATGGACTGCTGAGTGCAGTGATGTCATTCATTGCTTGACCCTGAAAGTTAGCCAACAAGTATGCAGAGGATTAAAGGAAAACAGATCTCAAGACAGTATAAAGAGAACTGTCTCTCCTGAGAGGAAAGGATTAGCATGCGCCTGGAAGAGCTTGGGCTTCTCAGGAGTGTGTTTTGAAACTTGTAGATTTACTTATTTATCTCACACAGGTACTTAGTATTCTGTTTCCTTTAAAGCAGTGGCTCTTAACCTCCCTAATGCTCAACCCCTTAATATAGTTCTTCGTGTTGTGGTGACCCCCAGCCATAACATGATTTCACCACTGCTTTATAATTGTACTTTTGCTACTGTTATGAATTGTAATTTGAATATCTGATGTGCAGGATATTTCACTCACAAAGGGGATCACAAAAGACAAGTTGAGTACCACTGCTTTTGAGACACTGGTTGATAACTATTTATTGTATGAGAAAATCATGCCATAGGGAGTTGGTAGTTTGAAAAAAGATTTGTGCTCACAACCCCCTAGCTTGCTACTATTTTGGGATTCAGGCTCTGCCCTGTGATGGTCAGCTCAATGTCTTTATATTAAGCAAAACTTGTCTCTCCATCACCTACTTCTTAAATAGAAATTTTTTTTGAGCAATGCTTGTGGTATTACTTGTGGGATTTATTTATTTATTTGTTAGCTGTCAGTTAAAAAGAAGGTGAGGTGATGTCTTATGTAGTTATGCTTTGTAGCTCCTGTGTTGTGTTTAAAACCATTAACTCTATACCATAGCCCTAACACTTAAGGCTCCTTCCTATATAATGCCACGAAAGAGGAGCTAAAGAGACTGTAAGGGCCAGAGGAGCAGGAAGTCTGCTCTCTACTACACATGACATGGAAGCAATACTCATGATATCACAACAATGCGGCTTCTTAAACAAGACCTGAATAGTGATAATATCAGTACAGATTCTAACACAGCAGAGGGAAATCTCATGGGGGTCTCACCCCCTAGGAAAAAAACCCACAAGTATCTAATGCTACTGAGAGGGGGAAATAGCCTCTTCCAGAGATGAACCCTCTAAAGCTTATTCAATACAAAATTGCCAGCCCTAAAATAATATACTCACAATCCACACTAAAGGGAATCGGACAGGCTGTGTTTAGATATTTATACACATATACATGTAACAACAATAATAATAAAGAGCCTATTAACTTGAGAGGGAGTGAGAGGGCCATGGGGAGGGGCTAGACGGGGGACAGGGAAGGGGAAGCTAATGTAATTATATTTTAATTAAAACAAATTTTAACTAAAAAAAAAAAAAAAAAAGAAAAGAAAAGAGTGAGCTCAACCTACAGAGTCCAGAAAAAGCAGAACAGCTGTTAATATATGAAACAGCATCTTTGTGGGCAGAGAATGACACCATCCCTCACTGATAGTTCTGTTTCTATTTGAGGGAGGCAGGACCTAGATGCGTTACAAACTATGTTTGGATGTGCTTGGGTGCTCTCTTGGCTTGAATAGGTTCAGACCTTCATAGCTGAAGTGAAGGAAAGGAAATCAGCATGAGTAGTCAAATTTTGAGGGTCAACCTCTAAATCTCTAATAGAACTTGGTCAGTATGGCACACTCCAGTATTCACAGAAGTGTTTTGGATCCAGATCCTGAAACCAGCATCACTGACTAGAGAATGAAATACTTAATAAATTCCTTTCAAGAGTGGGTAGGAGAAAGGCCCCATGCTCTTCTGAGGAGAGGGTGTCCAGAAGTACATTTGAATCCACATTTGTACGGAAACTGGCTCTCTACTGGCTGATCATGACTAGTATATGGGAAACAGGGTTCTCAGTTTTATTTTATGTATGTGAATGAGTGTTTTGCCTGCGTATATGTGTGTATCTATGCCTCACTTGTATTACTGGTGTCCACAGAAGACAGAAGAGGAGACTGGAATCCTTGGAACTGGAGTTGTAATTGTGTGTAAGCTGCCACATAGGTGCTGAGAACTAAAATCCGTGTTCTCTGGAGGAGTAGACAATGCTCCTAATCACCGTCCTTCCTCCAGCTCCTATTGGAAACTAGAAGCTTTAAAGATGAAGCACTGTTTGAATCAGACAGAGTTCTATTTGTCAGTTAATAATTGATTAATTTAAAGAAAAAAGGAAAAATAAGGCAGAAAAGGCTTCGGGGTTTAGCTCATATTGAAATGGGATCAAGGAAGGACTAGTCTGGGTACCAGTGCTACGGCAATAAATCAGGATCAGAGCACGTTATCAAACCAAAGTGTAAACTGAATTGCACATTAGTAAATCAGGGCAGAAGCATCATCCTGATAACTCCACACCTAGAGAGATCTGCTGGAAGGGGGTAGGTGTGGAGTCGAGGAGCCACAGAATGTGAATCTGTGTTTATCAAAATTAATGTAAACAGGGATGGGGCACTCTGTCCTCAGGATTCATAATGATTAACTTGTGCAAATGGAGAGAATTTGAATTGGGGAATAAATGAAAACCACCCAAACTGCCCATTTTCTCTCAGAGAGACCGGATAATTTGCAAAGTTCTCTTTTTATTGCTGTACTGATACCTCTGCCTATCATGCTGAAGAACTTTCCTGACATTCACAGCTTCAGAAAAGTGGCAAAATAAAACAGGGACACTTGTTAAGTGTCTGCCCTCACAGAGCTACAGCATATGTGATGCTAATACTAATGTGCACACTTTGCCAGGTAAACTTGCTTTGTATTCCAGAACAGTACCATTATCATTAATTATGTTTCTGCTTTCTCTTGTTTCTTAAACAAAACTTCTAAGTGGAATATTTCAAGGGTTCATACCCGGTCCTTATATGGATCGTCCATCAGAGTTGTCTTGTGCGAATTCATGTTTGGTTCCTTGTCTCCGACATTAAGCTCCAAGCACTGATAAGGAACGGAGACAGTGCAGTTACTCATGGTGGAGTTTGGCTTACTTGATGAAAAAAAAAAAATCATTTATCAAAGTCTTCAAGAATTGTGCTTTACAGCCTAATTTCCACCATCTTCCTTTGGGAAATGAATTCATTAGTACTTTATAAACATGTAGAATGAGACTGTTGGCATACTAAACTTGTATCATACATATTATGCATAGATACACTCAGCACTCAAAGAGGTGGGAATGAATTCACTGCTAAGAAATGCTGGCTGTTTGGTTTCTGAATTTAGTAAATCAACATTGGGATGATGAGCCTGGAGAGCTCAAAGCTAGAGTTTGCTTCCAAGTCTTCATCCCTGCACACAGCTCCTGTCAACTGGAGGATGACTGCTGAGCTTTAGTTGTGGTTGTGGTTTTACTGTCTCGTCTTGATTTGTTTTTAAGATGGTAGTAGATACCATTGTCAATGGGTACCACCATTGTCATTGTGGTAAGGCACAATGTCTCCCTTCTGAGCTAATCACACTGAAGAGGCAGGGCAAACAACTGAAGGGAGCCCATGGAAAGCAGGAATTGTCACATCCCGTCATCATTCAGCTAATCAATATACATCAAGGGTTTCTTTTCATTTCTTGAATGTCTCTGTTGCTCCCTGATTATTATTTAACATTTAGTGCTGAGTACACCAGCCCTTTCTACTCTCTCCTAGAGGACTCTGGGCCTTTGGAATAATCTCTGGACTAGTCTGTAAGATCTCAGTCTCTCTCTTTCTCTCTCTCCCCCTCTCTCCATTTGTCTTTTTCTTTTTTTTCTATTTGCTTTCTCTTCTCTTTTTACTGTTTTTATAGCAATTTATTATTTACATTATCTGCTCTGTGTTGTGTAAGTTACTTTAGTTCTAAATATTTCTTCTTTCTATTTTTGTTCTCTTGTACCATATAATTGTGTAGCTGGTGGTCACAGGCTTCTTCTGTAGCTTTAATAGATGTCACTGCTTTGAGAGGACCTTGGTGGTTGTGACTGGTGCACGTTTTGTTCTGAGAAAAATGATGTGAGAAGCTGTTATGTGATGTGTTGGGTGTTACTATGTGGAAAAATAGAAACAAACATAGAATAGAGTATTCATTGACTGTGGAAGCACAGTAGGGCCTCAATGTACAGGAGAGCTGGAGGGCTGGTGAGATGGCTCATGGGTAAAGTATTTGCTGTATGAAAAAGCATGAGAGCTTGAGTTCACATCTTCAGCAACCCAATCCCCCCCCCAAAAAAAAACCCAGATATGGCAGCATGGTCCTATAGTTCCACTTCCAGGGGGACTGAGACAGCTGGATCTTAGGGGGGTTTCTGGTTTCCAGCTTAGCTACAATGGTGAGCTGCAAGTTCAGTGATAAAATTTATCAGTGATAAAATAAAATGGAGGGCAATTAATAAACCCACCCAGTATCAACCACACACAGACACACACACACACACACACACACACACACACACACACACACACACACACACACACACACACACACACGAGAGAGAGAGAGAGAGAGAGACAGACAGACAGACAGACAGACAGACAGACAGACAGACAGAAAGCAGCATAAGGTGTCAGTTCCTATAATCAAGGGAAAGTTGATCCAAAATGTAGAGTTCTGATTTGGTATTAAAATATGCTAAAACAATGTGTTCTTAAAGTTCTGAAGCTCTGGGTTACTTTATGCTTAACCAGTTTGGAGTAACAGATGTGGGCACTTCTGAAGCTGGTACTGATAAAATACTTGGTAGAAGGTAAATTTACATTAAGCCTACGCTGATGTCCTAGTAACTTTATTATTAAGAACATCTGTCCTGATGACTCAAGCTCATGGGTTCTCAGACTCTAAATTGACAGCTCGGAAGCCTGTATGGAACTGACATAGGCCTTCTGCACGTGGGTGACAGTATTGTAGCTTTGTTTGTTTGTGGGGCCCCTAGAAGTGGGACCGGGATCTGTCTCTGTACGTGAACTGGCCTCTGAGTGCAATTTCTTACTTGTTGATTCTTATTTGCTTGCATTCTAGAACTCAGATCAACTTCACAGTGGCTATTGACTTTACAGCATCAAATGGTGAGTACCACCACTATTCCCTGTTAAGAACTATTGTCAATTAAGTGAACAAATTTCTATTTTCATCAAAAATCCTAAAATTTAGTCTTTAACATTGTTCAACAGTTTAAATATGCCAAATGTAGAAGAAACTTAATAGCATATTGACTATATGCTGAACCATTTTACTATCTCACATTCCTTTCCAAAGGACACTGATTTTTACATGTTGTTAAGTCCATTTCTAAAGCTTGCCTAATTATAGACCCCCATTCTGATAGCACCTCTGTGTGTTCTCTTGAAAATGGGCCTCAGTCATAATTTTACTCACTTATCAACATCTTGATATCTAATTCACTAAATAGGATTGATACGTGATTTTTTTTGTTTGGGCATTAATGATTCATGTAAAAATATTTTAAGGAGGGAAAATATAATTTTATTTTGAGCCAAGCTTATTTGGAATGGAATGACCATTTGAATCAATTATATTATATCCTAAGAACATGAGCCTCATTTTATCTTGTTCTGTTTTTATTTTATTACTATTTGTGTGTGTGCATGTGTATGGTGTGCATGCATGAGTTCGAGTAGGCATGTGCCACAGCCTGTGTATGGAGGTCGGTTGACAACTTTGGAGGTTAGCTCTGTCATTCTGCTGTGTGGATTCCAGGGTTTTGCACCAAATACTGCTAACCACTGAGTCCTCTTACAAACCTTTGTTATATATACTTTTACCAAAAGCTGTCATAAATATATATTTACCCCAAGGTAATCCCCAAACTACAGTCATTTACGTAGAAAGATTCAAATTTACATGGCAAGAAGGCGGTGCAGCTTCATTCTATTTAATCTTCCTCGTGAACTTGTGGTACTGTGTGATATTCTTTGCTGATATCAAACAGCTGCAGCAAGCCACAACTCCCAATTTATACAATAGCAAGGAAAACGGAGACTGTTCCATAGGATATGCAGTTGCTGAGATGTGTTACAGGGTTAAGAGTGTTAAGTGCACTTTTGATTGACAGTATCTTCAGTATCACTGTGTTTATGAGGATGATGCCTGTCTTGGAGTTACTGTCGCTTTGATGAGACACCATGACCAAAGCAAGCTGGGGAGGAAACGATTTATTTGGCTTACATTTCCACATGACTGTTCATCATTGAAGGAAGTCAGGACAGTAACTTAAACAGGGCAAGAACCTGAACGCAGGAGCTAGGCCATGGAGCTTACTGGCTGGCTCTTCTTGTTTTGCTCAGCCTACTTTCTTGTACAACCCACGACTACCAGCCCAAGGATGGTGCCACCTGCAATTGACTGGTCACCTCCAACAGTCACTAATTAAGAAAATGCCCTGTAGGCTTCCTATAGCCCAGTCTGATGGAAGCATTTCCTCAATTGTGGTTCCCTGTTTTCAGATGACTCCAGCTTGTATCAAGATGACATAAAACTAGCCAGGATCATGTCCCAGTGTGTGTTAAGGTGCCTTTGCAGATTTTTCCTTTCTAATTACTTTTTCTGACTACAGCTCTCATATTATCTCTTTATATTTCTCTTATACTCACCCACATTTCACAAATCACCACCCAAAAAATCTTTTAAATCCAATCTTCTTCTTGCACTATTGAGCAAGCCTAGTTCTACAAAACATTTACTAATGAGACACATTGGCTTATTCCTTGAGGAGCTAGATCTGCAGTTAATGAGGCCCAATTGTACCAGCTCACTTTTTTCTGAGTGTTAAAATTTATAACAGCATTATGCCCTCAGATAGTAATCTTGATTCATGTCTGTCAAATGTACCCATTATAAATAACTCAGCTTATGTCCAAATAAGCTGATTGAAATAACTATTCATTGTTCTATTGTGGCTTTTAGGCCAACTAAGAGAATCAATTGTCTGTCTATTCAGTTGAAAGATACAGGCAACTGAAATTCATTTCAGATACTGACAGTCTTAACAGTGTGTAACAAGAAACTGAATTAGCAATGAAGAAATCTACCTTCAGTTTATCTACTGGACCTTAGTTCCAGGAAGCTTCATTGATAAAGTCTATCACACATTTAAATTGCCAGTCTTTCTTCACATGCTGTCCCCCAAACCAAAGAGAAACAGGCTTCTCCTGCTTCTTTCTGTGAGACCATTAATACTTTGATACAAAAATGAGACCAAGACATCACAAGAAATAACATAAACATCACCTTTCATGTACACGCACATATAAATATACTCAGTAAAATAACCAAACCCAACAGCATTTAATGGCATATCATCTGCTCATTCATTTTAGAATTTTCTGGTATTCATAGCATTATTACTTGATTTTTGAATATTAAACTTTTGAAAATGAATAATATCTCACACAATGCTGTACCAGATGTTGTTGCCATGGAGGTTAGAGAAAAAAGTTAAATACCCATGCTGGAATTAAGTAAAAGTGAAATAAAACTGGTTTTGGAGATACCCTGCAATACGCAAGATCCTGAAACATCCACTAAAACTATTATAACTAATCATGAGTGAAGCATAGCTACAGGATGGAAAATAAATATGTACACCCAAACTTTTCTATACCTTTGCAAGGAAAAAATATTCACAATGAAAATAAGAAGGTAATTACACCTATAATAATAATGTTTTAAAAATGAAAAAATTAAGAATGCATTTAACACAAAACATAAATTCTACAAACTGAAAACTATATTCTAATAAGGATTCCAAGGGAAATTATAAAATAAAAATGTAACGTTTTGTTCTGAATTATAAGAGAATGCATTATTAAGATAGCTATCTTCCTCCACGTGATTGACAAAGTTGGTACAATATTAAAATGTAAATGGTTTTATTTTAGAAAAGGAAAAATTCATTTATAAATTTATGTGGTATTGCAAAGGATCAAGAAAAGCCAATGAAAATGATAAAGGAAGATACCAAACACAATTTGATGGGAATTAGCAAGAGTGTTGGGTCAAGTAGTTAGCCACATGCAAAATGATAAACTTGAGACTCTTCTCTCTGGTCATGTACAAAACCCCACTGAAACAGAAGTGCTTCAAAATGCTAAACTGTAACATGTTCAGAAAAACAAAACAAAACAAACAAATAAAAAGAATGGACAAAACCTTGATGGCTGTGGATGTAACACCTGGTTCCTAAATGTAACATTAAGGGCATGGGCAATGAAAAGAAAATACAGTGAATGCAATCAGAGTTACACTTCCTGTATCAAATCATACTATCAAAACAGAAGACATGCCCTAAATGTAGCAAATGTGTCCAAAAGCCCACAGGCCATAAGAGTCTTTTAACTAGAATACAGAAAGAACTTTAACTACTCAATGAAAAAAATATTCAAAATGTTAAAATAGGCCAATGGATACAGCAAGATGGCTCTTCAGATTAAGGTGTTTACTGCCAAGCTTGATGACTTGAGTTCAGTCCTCAAGACCTGCATGGTATGAGAGAAGCAAGTCTCAGACATTGTTCTTTAGCCCCCTCCCCCCACACACATTACACACACACACACACACAAATAAATTACATTTTAAAATAAATGAGTAGGCAAATGATCTGAACAGAATCTTTCTCCAAATAAGATATATAGATAACAAACAATTATCAGGACATATTTGTGACATGCTTTAGACTTCAGAAAACTTAAACCAGGACTATGGACAGATACCATTCCACATTCGTGAACATAATGACTAGATAGAACCAGTCTCACCAGTGTTAGTGGGAACCAGAGAAACTGGAACTTTCATAATACTGTGGATGTTGACGATGTAGCTGCTTTTGAAAATATTTTTCAGTGTTACTCAAACTAGAGTCACCATATAAGCCAGCAATTTGTCTCTAACATATATATCCAAGAAAAATGAAAACATGTAGAAGGAGACCTTGTATATGAATATTCTTAGAAACATCATAGCCAAAAGTCAAAATGTTTCAGAAAGAACTTGTTGAAAGGATTGTGAGATATGAAGTCAGATGTTCAGTCTGTAATAAATGTCTTGTTCTTATTGCTGCTACTAGGTAAATTCAGTGTCATCCAGCAGCTGCCATTTCCATCTTGGCAGTGTTGAAGGTGCCAGGGAGATTCAGACAAGGTCACAGATGCAAGGAGTTGGGAGTTGGTCTCTTAAGGGCTAGTTTTATGAAACAGAAAAAAGAGGCGCAAGGGTAGAGAGAACAGAAAGACAGCAGAAGTCATAAGAGACAAGAAATAGTGTTTACTGTGTCCGAGACAGAACTAAAGGAAGAGAGGGGAGTCAGGACAAGGTGACAATTTGAGAGGTGTAGAGGGGAAAGTTCCACTGGGGTCAAGTGAAGATCCAGGTCTAGACAAAGATACTGGGTCAGGATAGGCAGGAAATGACAATTTTGAGTATTTGAAACTGAAAAACACAAAAACCACAGCGTTGTTACATGCTGCCTACTTATGTTTTAATACATGTTCTGTCATCAGGAAACCCTGCACAGCCTACTTCTCTCCACTACATGAACCCCTACCAACTGAACGCCTACGGCATGGCATTGAAGGCTGTGGGAGAAATCGTTCAAGATTACGACAGCGACAAGATGTTCCCAGCCCTTGGTTTCGGTGCAAAGTTGCCTCCAGATGGAAGGATATCTCATGAGTTTGCTTTGGTAATGATACACTAAAAGTATTTGATGCTTTGTGGGGGGAAAAGTAACCTGCCAGCTATTTCAGTGCTGGTTTTTTGTTTCTGCTGTACTTGTTTGTGTAATAAGTCTTGGTGACCATACACTCATTCCAGTTTTATAATAGGATAATGAACTTCATATAAAAAGACAGACTATCAGTAAATCTAACTAAAGAACCTCCATTTATACACAGTAGGTCCACTCTGGATATCTGCCATTGCATAATAAATATGTCCTCTGTTTAGAGATGTAAAATAACACAGATGTGCTATACTCATAGTCTGTTGGTCATAAAGGAGATGACAAATACAACTGGATAAGCACATTTATTTGTTTATTTTAAATACAGGTCTCAGCTCATGTGTTTTTAATGGTTAGAGAATAATTTGACTGAGGTGATGTTTCAGACCTTCCCTTCTGAACACTGGTCCAGTTCCTCAGGTCTGGTTTGCATCATGTGTTTTGTGTAGCATGCATACTGAGAGTTTCCTTGCTTGTGTTCATTACCTGATGCCTGAGATGAGATGGCCAAAGTACCCAAAGTTTCCTCTTATATGCAGGTTGTCGTTGGCTTCACCTAATATGGTAGACATGTGGTATTCAGGTTCCCCACTGTAACCAGCATTCCTGGGTGTTCTGAAGTCTGAGACAGAAACTCCAGATCTGTTAGATCACAGGCTTAGAAGTTCTAAAATGCGACATCATTTTTACTAAGTGAGTTACTACAGCCAGCATAGGTTTCGAGGTAAGGGAATTAATTTTGACTTCTCAGTGGAAAGACTATCAAAGAACGTGCAGCTATATTTAACTGACCATGTATCATGGTGCCTGATAAAAGGAATGATTTATTAAACTAAATGAAATTATTAATTAATCATGGAAATGTTCCCTCCTCTCCTTTTGTGTGCTGTTCCTCATTTCTCCCCTCATGCATGCCTTCTCTGCTTTTCCCATATTTACTTTTATTCTGTGTAATCAAACCAATATTGTCATATAATGTTAGGAATGCATATATTAAAAAAAATACACCTAAATCAGATCCTTGAAAATCCAGGTGTTTTTTTCATGTAGAGATTGGTGTGATCGGAATATACCTTGTCTAAAGTTCTGGTGTCACTAGTTCTAGCAAACCTAAGAGGTAAACCTACTAAGAGGTGACTAGCCCACGATGTTGGGATGTTGGTGACATGGCTCAGTGGTTCACATGCATGCTGTACCAGCATGAGGATCAGATTTCAGATCTCTACCATCCACATACTAGGCTGGGTGTGGGGATATGTGCCCATGACTTCAGGACTGGGAAAACAAGGAGATGAGGACCCCCAAGGCTTGATGGAAGGTCTGGTTGAAATGGTGAACTCCAACTTTGAAGGAGGAGGGCTCTTGTTCAAACAGTAAGGTGGAAAGTGACTGAGGAGGACCCTTGCTGCCAACGTCTAGGCTTCACATGCAACACACACACACACACACACACACACACACACAGACAAACACACACACACAGACAAACACACACACAGACAAACACACACACACACAGACACACACACAGACACAGGCAAACACACACACAGACAAACACACACACACAGACACAGACAAACACACACACACAGACAAACACACACACACACAGACAAACACAAACACACACACACAGACAAAGACAAACACACACACACAGACAAACACACACACAGAGACAAACACACACACACACAGACACAGACAAACACACACACACACAGAGACACACACAGACAAACACACACACACAGACACAGACACAGACAAACACACACACACATACACACACACACAGACACAGACAAACACACACACACAGACACACACACACAGACACAGACAAACACACACACAGACACACACACACAGACACAGACAAACACACACACACACACACAGACAAACACACACACACAGACAAACACACACACAGAGACAAACACACACACAGAGACAAACACACACACACACAGACACAGACAAACACACACACACACAGAGACACACACACAGACAAACACACACACACAGACACAGACACAGACAAACACACACACACATACACACACACACAGACACAGACAAACACACACACAGACACACACACACAGACACAGACAAACACACACACAGACACACACACACAGACACAGACAAACACACACACATACACACACACACAGACACAGACAAACACACACACACACACACAGACAAACACACACACACAGACACAGACACAGACAAACACACACACATACACACACATACACAGACACACACACACACAGACAGACAAACACACACACACACACACACACACACACACACAAGGTGATTAAGTCAGGAAGAAGACATGGGAATG
Organism: Phyllotis vaccarum; assembly: GCA_033318265.1. Taxonomy (NCBI): domain Eukaryota; kingdom Metazoa; phylum Chordata; class Mammalia; order Rodentia; family Cricetidae; genus Phyllotis; species Phyllotis vaccarum. Next base: position 54,256,351 of record JARWLC010000001.1, on the reverse strand, counting down.
GAACCATTTTAGAAGAAAAGTCCCACAGCAGTTGCTCTCCTGTCTCTCCAGCAGGCAGTTGTCCTACTATTTGATTGTAGACTTCCTAATCACCAGAGCATTAAAAATTCATCTATATGTATTACAAATTACATATCAAAGCATGCTGTTGTGCAGAATTGAACCAAGAGATGATGTCTCTGTAACCAGTGATGAATCATCTCCCAACTCATGATAGACACCATGATGCCAAAGGTACACACATACACATTCATGCAAACATACATACACATGCATACACACAACCACATATACATGCATACACATGCCATACACTATACATGTGCACACATTTATATACATATATATTATAGAAGCTTTTATATGGTTAGATTTAGTCTTTTCCAAATGATTTTATGAGTATTTGTGCAAATAGAAATTTGCTATTTCTATATTCATTCTTGTCTTCCCACTCCATCTCCCACACAGTTAGGAAAAGATGCTGTGGGGGAGGGGATCATTGCTTTCTTTCATGAAATAGCTTAAGCATCATACTATACTCCTAACTCATATGAGAGAGAGAGAGTACCTATTGATAATTCCATGCATCTCAGAGAATTAAAACCTTGCAGAAACTTAATAAGCCATAAAAATCACTGTGTGTGCCTCAGGAGGGTCTGGGTCTATTTTAAAGCCTCCAGAAGGAATGATTATGTTCAGTCAAGTGAGGTTAATATTTTCTTTCTGCATGATTCTCACCTTTGTACATAAACTTTGCCTCTCTATATCCATTTCTGCTTTTTTAAAATTCTCATTCACTATGTATAAAACAGCCTGCTGATAAGAATGGACTGCTTGGTATTTGGCCTGTACGTTCTTCTTGAAACCCAGTTCAGAACTTCTACGATAGCTGTCGTAGCCTGTGAAAGCCATGGAGAATAGCCCTGTGCACTGTTAAGGAAAGAGGATTTCATTGGTTCTGCTGGTAGTTAAACAAGTACCTTCTGGCTATATTCTCTTTTTATGGTACTTTTGTTTTTCTGATAAGAGAAATATTAGTTGCTAGGTCTTATCTGAGATAATATTGACATACATGCAATATCATTCTAATTGGTTTTAAGACAAAACTTGTTTTTCTGCATAATTTGTTGAAAGAATTAGCTTTAGCTTATTACAACTTTGTCGTTAAAGGAGAAGTCTAATTTTGGTTACTGGTAGAATGTTTTTAAAAATCTGATCTAATACAAACCATTTATTCTAAACAGATAAGACTTTGTATTATAAAGCATTCTTATCATCCACAGCTGTGAGGAAATCTTAGCACCACTTCTTAAGGCAGAAGGACTAATTTAGAAATCAGCCTTTCAGCACTCCATGGTGATAAGTAGAGCATAAAGTACCTGTCTTTCTATGACCAACAGAGGGAAAGTAGTGACCTTGTAATTTTACTTTCAGAGGAGGAGAAAGAGGTTCATCGACATATAAGCCCCCAGTGAAAATGTTAAAATGCTGATCAGAAAAGCAGCTTATGACTACCCTAGTTTGTAACTGTTCCCTTACGGCCAGTATGTAATATTTTTTTCTATGCCTAAAATCAGTAATGAGTTTGAATTTTAATTAGCTTACACCTTTCAAGGGAAAAGAGCATCATAAAATCTTATTTAAAAAGAAGATGAAACAGGTCGGCTCTGAGCTGGAGGGATGGCAGAGTTATAAAAGTATTTGCTGTGATAGCATGAAGACGTTTTTCTAACTAGACCCCATGTGAAGACTGAGTTCAGTTCCCTAGCTCTCACATAAAGACCTGAGTTCAAATCCCTAGCTCTCACATAAAGACCTGAGTTCAAATCCCTAGCTCTCACATAAAGACCTGAGTTCAAATCCCTAGCTCTCACATAAAGACCTGAGTTCAAATCCCTAGGTCCCATGTAAAAACATTAATAGAAAGCTAGGCCTGGTAGTGCCACTATAATCCCAGAACTATGTGAGTGGAGACAGGAGGATCCCTGAGACATTATAGCCAGCCAGGCTAGCAAAAGTAGCCATCTGCAAGCTCATCAAAAGACTCTGTACCAAATAATAAGGTGAATCGCTACTGTAGAAGATATCCAATACAGCTATCTGCCCCCTCCCCCCCCACACATACTCACACACACAATCTAAGCAACCTCCTATTAATATCAAAACCATCATTTTTGTGTTAAATGTTAACCTTTATTTTAGATTTTAGAAATTTTGTATATCCATTTCATAATGAAGATTTTTGTTTTCTTAATATAACATTTTCTTTGTTCTTTGATATTTGCACACATGCACATAATATATTTTACCATAGCCACACCTGCTCCCTCTTCTCAACACTGAAGAAAATTGACAGTCCCGCCCTCAGCAGCCATGAGCTGCCAACAGTTCCTCAGCTAGGCCCACCTCTCTCGCCTATGCTGGAATGTTGACTGGCTTGATCTTGCCAGGTCTATGCACTGGTAGTTTTACAGCTTCTGTGAGTTCATGAGTGGTAGTGGTCCTGGGAACTACATACAAACAATAACTACTTTCCAGACGTCCTGCTGTGGCATGAATCCTAATTGGTCTTAATAATAAAAAAAAATTAAAAAACAGAGCCAAATATTGGGGTAAATGCTGAAAGTTAAGAGAGAGAAGCCACAGCTACCTCTTACCTCACCAACTCCTCCATCAAAATGGGTGAGCTCCAGTCTTCACTCCATTGTCTTATCACTTCTCTCTGCCCAGCCATCTTACTTCCTTTTTCCTCCCACCAAGTGCTGGGATTAAAGGTATGTGCCACCACTGCCTGGTCTCTATGATTAGCTAGTGGCTCTATGATAAGCCCTCTAGTCTCCAGGCAAATTTTACTTGTTAGAGCACAAACAAAATATCACCACATCCTGCCTCCTCAACCTCTGATTCTTACAATCCTTCAATCCCTTTGCGGCATGGTTCCCTTGGTCTTTGGGGGTGACGGTGTGTGATATAAAGGTCTCACTGAGGACTGAGAACTCTCCAGTTGTTTATTCTCTGCACATTGGCTGTCAGTCCCTCTATCCACCGCTATCAACTAAAACAAGATCAGCTGCCCTTTGAGCCAAGAGGCTCTGTGGGCTGTACCAGTTTATGAATATAAAAATAAATATTTAGATGGTAATTTAATACTGTGTCTATTTCGCCTAATAATAGCAGTAAGCGCTTTCCACCCCAGGTTATGGGCTAGGGGTTAAGTTCCTGAGGAGCAGGTCTTATAACCAATCATAAAAGAGTTGGTTATTTCCTTGAGAGTGACGCCACTGTTACCTCAAAGGGTATGTCTTATCAGGCAAGTTGTTACTATAACTTGCAAGGCTCACAGGTGGATAAGACTGTGGATGACTTCTTCCCTTGCAGTGTGCATGATAACTTCTTGTTCTATGAAATCAAGCCATATGGAAGCAATAGGTTTCCATATGGCTTTTTCAAACAACATTAATATGAGTTATCCTTCCTCCCACCCACACCCCTCTGGCCCTACTCTCCTGCATCCCTCCACATTTAAACCATCTTCCTTCCGTGGTTCCCATTTTGCACTTCATACCATTTCTATTTTTTCCTTAAGATTTGCCCACACCAATGGCCCCATTTTTACTATATTTTTCTGGCTTCTGTAGACACTCCAAGCTAAATATTTATAATTACCTGGAAGGGGAGCCACCATGACCACAAATGTAGTTTTTGTCCAAGGCAAGGCTTATTCATTGCACTCCTGATGGGTGCTGACCCCTGTGCTTTCCACAGACGTTGGAAACTCAACTGCATAATTGGTGGTGGTGTGGGGGACCATGTCTGTGCTTTCCCTTATCAAAAATATACGTACATGAAAATATAAAGAGCCAACGCCTAGATCTCCCTCCATGTTGGAGAGAATATGCAGCATCTGTTTTTGTGGGTGTCATTTTCTGTTTATTTGTTTTATTTGCTCATTTGTTGCTTTGGTTTCTGTATTAGTGACTCTTCTGTTTGTGTGGTAAGACACCATAGACACCTTAGAGAGGGAAAGGCTTATTGGGAGCTTGCAGTTCCGAAGGGATTGGAACCCATTACTATCATGATGGGGAAGCGTGACAGTAGGCCGCTCATATCTTAAACTGTGAACAGGAAGCTAAGACAGAAAGGTGGAAATAACATGGCTTTTAAACCTCAAAGCCTACTCCTCGTGACATACTTCTGTCAGGAAGACCATACCATACCTCCTGAGGCTACTCGAACAACACCACCAACTGGACACCAAGAATTCAAATCCCCGAGTCTATGGGTGACATTTTTATTCAAACCATCTCGGTTTTCAAATGTTGTATGAGTGTTAATTAATTAAAATATATGGAGAAAATATAAAACTGAAAGGAAAAAGTTCAGAATAAATCCCTTGTTTATGAATAACGAAATTGAAGGCGTTGATCTCTCTGGCTTAGTTTCTAAAAATCCCCAGCTTTGCAAAATATTGGCTGTGTTTTAAGTACGCGAAGGGATCAAGTTCTAAAGTCAGAATTCCTAGAGTCACAGCTTATATCTGTCTTGCTTTGTGTAACCTTGGATAGCTCCCTGTTTCCCATTCTTCATGTGGTAAGTATAACAGTACTTTACTGACCATTTCAACTATTAACATGTATATACATCATTATTCGGTACTAATCTTGCTACATCGTATTCAACAAACCTCAGCTGTCAATGATCAGCTGTTGTGATTGTTTGGGGATAAACATGCCTCTAGAATTATTGCTGTTTAAATATAGTTATGGATATTATGTCTTTAAATATATCTAAAATCTTTATATGCCCACTTTCAGAGGCAGAGCCTAATTGTCCTTACCTTGAGAAGGTGGCTTTTTGCTGCCCAGTCTTAGCAGATGGGGTAAAGGAGAAACGATGGATAACAGCAGCTGAAGTCTCCCATGGAGCTGCTGGGGGCTTTTCCCTTCTCTCTCATCACTCATCCTGTGGCAGTTAGCAGCCATGCCATCAGAGAGGCACATCCATTTACTTTCTCAGTCTAGCTCCTGTCAGACTGCAGCCCACATCAGCATCTTTACCTGTCACAACATCATGAGCTAGCCTGCTATAGGACAGCCCACCTTAGCTGTTCTGGACTTCCCCCACTTACAAGAGACCATGTAGAGTACTGTTTAATGCCAAGATACAAAGCAATAAAGCATTAGGGACAATCAGATCAACAAGAAATCAAGAAGTTATGTGATCTCTCTCGAATAACATAAAATCTGAGCCAGGAGGATTAATTCTGACAGTGCCAGGGGCATGAGCAGCCTGAGAAAGGGTGTGGTGCCCATGTTGGCACTGTACCCAGAAAAAGGACTGTTACCAACCAGTTCCATTCTCTTGAACTACAGGGATATTCTCTTTGCTTATTTTCTCCCCTCTTTCTTGTTTCAATGTGTTTTACTCCAAATTATATTTCTTATGACCTTTTCTCTAGGCAGAGCCAGACGTCCATGACTTGAAAAATGTAGGATAGCAAAATATTTTGCTTTTTTTCAGTTTTCAAGTAAAACTGAATTGAAAGCATTTGCTTTTTTTTTTTGGAATTTAATACATGTTTACAACCTGTATAAAATTGGAAAAATGTAGAATATGTTAAGAATATGGAGTGAAAAAGCTAAATACCAAACACTATACTGTTAATTTTCTTCTTCTTAGATTTTAAATGAAATCTCTATGTATGCACCAAGCTATTTGGAATTGAGATATCTCTGATTTTAAAATGTTTACTGTACTTCTCAGATTATTTTAAATTTTTACACTCTCTTTTTCAAATAGTATATATATGTATAAATATATATATATGATAATATGATATTTATATTATGAGCTATGCAGTTATCTATTGGACCAGTTAACTGACAGTTGTTGGGGGAGGTTGCTACTATAAAACTTTAAGTTCAAATTATCTTTATGTCAGTGTGCATTAACTTCTCTCTTTACATGGCTTTCAGGGAGACTAATTTTTTTTAATTTTTTTTCTTTCTTTTTTTTTTTTTTTGCTCTTAATTTTCTACAAGAATGGCAACCCTCAGAATCCCTATTGTGATGGCATTGAAGGGGTCATGGAAGCTTACTACAGAAGTCTGAAATCTGTGCAACTGTATGGGCCAACCAACTTTGCTCCAGTCATAAACCACGTAGCCAGGTGAGTGGAGAGCGGGAAGGAACTTGTGCTATTGCAGGCTGATGTATTGGGTCCTGCTTAAAAATACCTATCACTGTTGCGTAATTCCAAGGTCAAGGTGTTTCCTTCTCATTGCCTCCAAGAGAGAGAATGAGGAAGTAGATTCAGGGTGGCCCTCTACTAAGGAATCAACAATACGGTTCAGAGAACGCTACATCAGTTTCAAGTGAAGAAGCATGCATCAGGTTATGTTAGGACCTATCATTTACGACTGAGGAAAGCCTTTTCCTTGAAAGGAGTCCATAAGAACAAACAAGAGTAATAGAGATCTTAAGATGTCTGAATCATTTGTACCAATGTCACGTCCTGTGGTGGCATAAAAATAATGAGGCAATCCCATTAAGACAAGTGCTTTCTTTCTGTGATATATAGGGCATATTCTTTCAACCTTTCTGAGGTTAATATAAAAGCTAATTTTATAAATTCCCAGAAGTCTGCTGATATATAGTACAGGGTACTCAGAGAATTTGCTTATGATTCAGGCTGTACATTCCGGAGAAAATGTGAAAGCATAGATTCTATTTATACATATTGATGTTTCATTCATACATAAATGGATTAGATATCACTTTACAAATCCCTGGGGGGGAAAAATCTGGCTTAATGTTAGTGGAAAATCCTATAAAACTCTGCCATAGTTTGAAATTGGCTAAGAAGGTCCAGTCCTATAACTTTTAAAATATACAGTTAGAAATAGAAATTATCTGCATTCAATATAAAAAAGCAATATAAGACCTCAATTCTTAGAACATTTTATCACTTTCCCGGTTGGTTTGATGTGACCAGAAGTTTAACGTGTTCTACTTTGCATTACCTGGGATGTCTGGGAAAATGCCTGGTGGTCAGGGCTGACCTCAGAATGACAACAAATGTAAGAGACCACTTCTCCATGGTGATTCTTTATTTTGGATTTCTCAAATACTTCCTTCTATAATTGATGACTTCTAACATATGAATTCTGAATCTCAACATTATTTGCTCCTAACAACAAACACTAGTTTTTGATAAATGACATTTAATTTTGCTTCCTTTCCTCTCTGTTTCTTTGTGGTGAACTATACTCTTCTGTTTCAGAAACATTTGTTATACAATCAACTATTTGCTCATTATTCATAAAGTGAAAAAACATATTAACTTCCTAAGTTTCCTTTAGGAGAAATGTTACATTGATGGCTGTCAAGAAAAACAGGATTAAATGACATTAATGCAAAATAATTTGATTTATTCCCTAACTACCGTACATATCACCTTTTAATAAAAACAAAAAAAAACCCAAGAGAACCTAGTTCATATGAATTCATGCCCATTGTTTTAAATATGTTAATCAGTACTTATGAATCAGTTCTGTGTTTGTTGTCCTGGTATTATAAAAGTTAAATGTATATAGAAATTTTCTATATGATTTTTAAACCATAGTGTTGATTGGGCTGAGAGATGTTAAGTGCTTAGTATACACATATGTAGACTTGAGTTCTTATCTCTAGAACTCAGAGTTAGTGACTCATGTCTCCAGCCCCAACTCTGTGGTGGGATGGAGAGACAAGTAGACTCCTGGAGTCCATTGGCAGCATCCTAACTAACTACACCAATGAACAGAGTCTCAGTGGGAGACCTTGTCTCAAAAGTTAAAGGTGAAAAGAGATTGAAGATGATGCCTGCCATCAGTCCCTGGCCTCCAGTTCTCTGCCACAGGGGAGCACGTTTCCACTCACACATGTGCCACAGGCATGCAAAACAAAATGAAGTAGATGAATGAAAGCAAAATGTAATGAAATAATAAATCCCCAGTCCCTATTGATATTCTATTGCTATTTCTGTGTGCCATTTCTGTGTGCCACTCAACACTTTTTAAATCTCAAATATATAAGTCGCTGTTCACTAGCACTTTCAGATCCTTTGGCGGGGAGGGGCGGAGGGGCGCATGATCTCATAATTGTTTATTATTATATTTAAAATTGGAGAAAACAGCTAAAGCTAGATTTGTATCACTTATCTTCCCAGGACATTAAGAATTTATCTTTGATGACCTTTTAATATAAATCTCTGAAATACATGTTTTTTTTTCCATTTTTTTATTTTAAAATTGTATTTAATTGTATTGCTAATATTCTACTAATACAGACAACTTCTGGCTCATCTAAAACCGTCACCCTAAACTTCATCTCCTGAAAGTCAACATTCTGTTTCTTTATCCATAGAGGCAGCATAACTAATATGCACAGATACTGTTTATATAGTTTTGTGAATTTGTCATCTCTCATGAATGCATTTCAACAGTGACAGCACTAGCCTCCCATAGAGGAAGTAAATGCTCAACAGGTGGGCAAGTGCTGACTTGGGGTTGGGATGGATGCAGCTGCTACAGTGCTTGTCTTGCTACAGGAAGTCCTATGTAAGTCCCCAGTACCCCATAAGCTGAGTATGGCTTGCATCCATGTAATCTCAATGCCAAGGATGTCAAAAAATAGGTTCAAAGGTTAAGGCATCCTCAGCTGCATTGCAAGTTTGAGGCCATCTGAAATACATAGCACCACATCTCAAAAACAAAATAAAACAGAAGTATCTATGAGCTGAATTCTGGTGTGCTGATGTCAAATGTTACCATTAAAACCTATTTGTATCTATGCCAGATCAAGTATATATCTATATTATTTTTTGTTTGCTTGTTTTTATCCTTCAAGGGCATTTACTGCATGAATGAAATGTAGGCTATTTATTATATACCTCTCAGCATTTTGAATTCCCTTTAGAAGTAACATTTTGTGCACCTCCTCATTTTTGATTAATTTCTTGGCATTGACTTAGAGACGATGATAATAATGGGTCTGCAAAAAATGTTTAACATAAAAGACACAAAGTATCAGAATTGTAGCATTTATGGTTCTGTATCCATTTTAGAGACTTCGCCATCCTTTTTCCAATTCTTTGCATTCCCAGGGGTATTAACTCTGGTTTGGGGAATGTTTCAGACACTATAAAAATGCTTCTCAACATTGGTTGATGCCTCATGTATATCTAAATACAGCGACTTATCCTGGCCTCAAGATTTCCAATGACCACCCCACTGATCTGGCCCTGCTTCTGTTGCATAAAGCTGCTATTGTTGCTTGAGCTTGCCTTCTCCTTCCCCATACCTGTTTCTAGTGACTCCTAGGGTAACCCTGATCATGGTCAAATTGGCATTTCACCTTTTGTTTGCTTGGGGGGTTTTTTGTTGTTGTTTTAACACTGAGAATATCCCAGGATCTAGATAACCAGTTAAAATTAGTTTTAGTTTGTTAGAAACTGACATTTTTATTTTGGAGTTTCTATAATTAAGTTCAAAATTATTTGAAGAATGCCTTATGTTTGATCTCTCCCATCTGTGTGATCAGTGAAATCATAAAAGCAATCCGTATTGAGGCTATAACATCTCTGGCAGTAATCTCCGTGCTGTGGCAAGGATTAATTCTTGTCCTTCACAGTAGCTACACGAGGTACCAGAATTATTTCTATTTTTCTGCCGGATGCAACATGCATGTGTAAAGTGACCACTTGTATGGACTAAAATTCAAACCACAGTAGCCAAACTCAAAGTCATTGAGTTGCTATGACTTGTATGTTTGACTTTAATCTTTGCCATGGGGGTTGAAAACACGCAGAAGGCTGGAGAGATGTCTCAGTGGATGTTCTTCCAGAACACATGGGTTTGATTCCTAGCATGCACACAGCAGCTCACAACCGTCTCTAACTCTAGTCCTAAAGATCCAAAGTCTTTTGCTTGTCTCCTCAGTGTACAGATACATATATAGACAAAAATCCATACACATAAAACAAACAAACAAATAAATGAATGGGAAAAAGCCAACAAAAAATAAATGCAGAAGGCAACAAAATACTCCTCCCCACCTCTGTGGGGTATCTTGCTCACCTCATTACACAGAATCAGTTTGAGGTGGCAATTTTTCTAACAATATTTTCTTATCTTTGTGATGAAGTGTTCAAATGTGTGTCCCCCTTTACTCAATATGAAGATGCGCTGTGAAAATAAATCTAATTCTTTAAATGATACATGCTTGAATCGGTTTCTTATCTTCTCTTTATACCTTCTGTGTTCCTGTGAGCTAATGCGAAGCTAGAATGCTTCACAAATCTGAACAAAATATTTCTGAACTTCTATTTTAAAAAATGCTAAGAACCATCACAGAAATTCCACACAAATTTATGAATTAGGCAACACTGAGAAAGTTAACTTGTCTCTCACACTTATCATAGTAATATTAACATATAAATTATAGATTGGCTGTATTCCAGAATAGGTAGCAATATGGCTTTTAATAAGAGTTTTAATTATGTAATTCATTGAAGGTTCCATCAAGAAAGAAAGTTCTGTAATAAAATTTGATCCACAAGTCTGTATTTCATTGTCACTTCTTGAAAGGAGCCTGGAGAGTGGCCCACCAGATATTTCCTACTTCATAACACCTGTAACATATTAATTATTTTGATCATAAGTATCATTACTACTTTTATGAAGAAGCTAAATTAAAAGAAATAGTATGAGATTTATTTTTTCCAAAATTTAGATTTACTCTTCAAATAAATGATGCAATTATAGAGTAAATAATATAGAAATGAAATAGTTTCAAACATTAATTTTCAGGGAGGGAAGGTAGCAATTAATCATTAGAATAGATTGATCAGATCCTATTGAGAATGTAATTTACAACAATTTTAAATTCATGAAGCCTTACAAATATACTTTTTAGCATTAATTATAAAGGTTTATTAAAAATTTCTAAAATTATAAACTGCTAGGTTTCTAAGATTTTTGAAGATGAATAAGAAACGTCAGAGAAATGTTAAGGCTATTGTGATCTACTTCAGTCTCTATCTCCTTCTCTATATACTGTGAACATAGCCTCTCCTTCGAGAAGTGAGATAAGCCTGCTAAGCCTTTCAAGGTGAGAGTCTACATTCATAAATCTCAACTTCGGTGATGTGCTAGACATCTTCCACTTTTTGCAGCTTTGATCTGTCTGGAGCAGTGTGAAGGTGATGCTCATACAGTTGTGGAAGCTTCCCTGTTACTACTTCCAGTCTTATACTAATCATACAAAGTATAAAACTCTGCATTGAATGATTAGTAATAGATGCTTTTTCTTTTAAAACAAAAATGACTGTTCTGATATTAACAACTGGAAATTGTAAGACTGCCTTTTTTGAAAGTGAGAAGGATAAAGGGTTTCTCTGCTTGAGGTTGCTTTCCAATGACAGTATTGTTGTCACCCTCATGGATTCCTCGGGCTGCAGAGCCAGTTGTTTGTGGGACTAATCTAAGTGTCTCTTCTACACACGTAAATGAATTAGTCATGTCAACAGCCATCCTATCACTAGCATGAGTACATACTAGCTTCCTTTGGACCTTAGAAACTTACAAATATCTTTATTTATGTGATTTCTAAATCTATTTCAATATGATATATTGTTTATACTCAACCTGTTCAAGCAGGATCAGTTAGCATCTTTCATGTTGGGATCAATTTCTTTAGCTGGTCAATACAACATTTTTAAATCATTATTCCCCTGTAGTCTGATTGATAAGTTCAGAGATGCCACAGCTGTCTTGTTTCCTGTCCTCTCTCCTAGGAGATGTGTAAGACTCACTCATCACTGGACATTAGCTAACTTAAATGGCCAGATCTAGGCCAGTGAGCGACCCAAAGCATTTATACCAGCATATTTCTCTCTCTCCCTTTCTCTCTCATACACACACATGCACACACCTGCACATGTACATGCACATATATACATATACACACACATTTACATGTACACACATGCTCATGCACACTCACACACACTTAGAACTATTTATTTTTATTGAGATTAAATCTCTATAATTTATAAAATGATTGTTTCAGGGTATACATGCCAACAGTGTTTGGTATATTCATAGTAATATGCCTTTCTATAGTTCAAAAAATAAGGATCATTTATTTGCCACTTAATTTACAGAGCTCCGTTTTATATTGAGAACCATACACATTATTTATATTAACAACACAAAGACACAAATATGACTGTCTAAATTCTCAAGAAAATCAAGTTATGATGACTTAAGTAAATTTTGAAGAGCTCACTGTCACACGAATAAATGAGACTCAGGGATAGATCGCTGAAGAAGTTGAAGATACTACAGGGAATAAACACCACAGTCAGATCTTACCCAGCTGTCTTCCAGCTTTCTCAACCTCGCTTCCCTTGGCTTGGCCTCCTTTCTGTGTTTCTATCCTGTCTTAAGTATCCTTTCGGTAATTAAGGTGTGGCCCTACCACTGCCTGCTTGGAGCCTGGAATTCCTTCTATAATCTAAAGTGACCTCAACTCAGTTGGGATTAAGGGTGTAGGTCACCACTCCCAGGATACTCTCTGTGCTGGGATTAAAGGTTTGAATCACCACTCTCTGATTCTCTTAGACTGACTGTGGTTAGATCTCTGGAACTTCTGGAGCTTCTATTAACTCCCCACATAGACTGTGGGTAGATTCCCTCTGATATCTCCAAAACTTCTGAAACTTTTATTGAATCCCCACAGCTTACCCATAATAAGTTGCTGCCAGTACAGGTCTTTGAAAAATCTATATCCACTCCTTCCTTTTTATAAAAGAAATCTCCATTCTGGCAAATTTAGTTATTGAAAATACTCCTAAGAAAGCTAAATATGTTGTGTCCTGGAACGGACTTACAATACGGCTAATCTATATGAATAATTCAGAAAAATATGTTTAAGTTTGTATGTAAGAGGCCTCTGGCATAGGCATAAATACCTTCTCAATATTAGCAGGCTTGTTGGTCATGCTTTGTGGCTACTCTGTGAATGAAAAAAAGAAGAAAGAAAAAGGACAGGACAGGACAGGACTAGGTATGGTGGAGGAGAAAGTTTATTATAGATATGTAGGAGAGCATAGTCAGAGGCATGGATATCCTAGAGAGTCCAGAGTGGGCATGATCAGACTGATCTGGGCCATGTGGGAGAGAGGGAGGGAAAAGGAGGGGGCAACCAGGTGCAGAAGTGCGGAGGTCAAAGGTATGAAAGGGGAAGGGTAACCAAAATGTCTGGACTATACAGGGAAGATCCTCTGTGGGGAGGATGGTCCAGGCCCTGGGCTGGAGAGTTAAGAGCATTCAGAATCGGGGTACCCCAGCCATACTCTGTAACAGGTAGGAGCTGAGGGATGCTGGGAGAACCTGACAGCCAGGTCTGTTTATATGTTAAATAGGCACCTCTGTTTATATGTTAAATAGGCATCTCAGCTGTTTTTCTTGGGTTTGAGTCCTAACACTCTACACTGTCATCTGAAACTCTTCCTGTACATGCTCTTCTTACATTCCTTTTGCTTTTCAGGTATGCATCTTCTGTAAAAGATGGCTCCCAGTATTTTGTGCTCCTGATTGTGACAGACGGTGTGATCTCGGATATGGCTCAAACTAAAGAATCCATAGTTAATGTAAGTAGGGCGAGGGTCTCAGTGACACCACAGGTTGAGAACAAAATCTATTTTAGGTGGCTTCATGGAGAAACAGAATGGCCACACCATTGCAGCTGACCTCACTCTTAGCTTTGTGAGAAACCATCACACATTTGCAGCATAAGGACCCGGAGGTGGGGATTACCCTCATCTACATAAAGTTTATTTGTTTTCAAACAATAGACTTGTTTGTACTCATGAACACTCTTATGATTAGGACCTCATGTCCTAACACTCTAGTTTCATACTGTGTATTGTGATTCCAGTTGTCTGTTTTTGGTTGTTCATGAATTTATTATCATCTTTTGAAAATTAACTATAAAAATCTATGTTTACCAGATGGTGAGCTGCTAAGTTGTATCTATTTTACCGCTTGACATAGAGTAACATTTAGCCAAGAATTATTCAAATGAATGACTTATTTGTCAAGGCTCACAATTTTAGTAACAAAAAAAATAGTTTTTTAGTGTGAGAAAAAAATATGTACATATAGGGAATACTCAAATGACTGATAGATTATTTTTCTTTTGGGGACAACAGAATTTTTTATATATACTTTGTACCTAGACCCTTGAGTTTCTGTTTACTTTCTAGTTAGTACTGTTTGCACTTAACATACTGACTTAATAAATCATGATTAACTAAAAAGAGACAGTGTATTAAGAATCAGTTATTCATAGTTCATTAACTTCTCGGTGCAAAATGTTCTTACTCAGTGTGCTTTGCATCTGTTGCTGATTCTAACTGTTGAATTTTTCAAAGTATTTATATGTGTTCATATTTCTGTATGTGTGTGTGTGTGTGTGTGTGTGTGGATGGGCATTCCTGGTGCACATGTAGAAGCTAGATGACAGCTTATGGCGGTCAGTCCCCCCCTTCTTTCGTGTGGGTCGCTGGGCTCATCAGGCCATCATGCTTGGTCATAAGAGCCTTTACTCACTGAGTCATCTCCCCAGCCCTACTTAACAACTTTAAATGGAATATAACTTAAGTGTCTCATATGGTAAAAACCATGTTACAACATCAAATATTCAGTCTCAACAGTTAACAGATATTTAGTGTGTAAATGAGTAATGGTAAACTTACCTCAGTAGCCATTTGTTTGTATTTGTTAATTCGCTGTGAGAATAATTCCTGATAATAACTCACTGTGATAATAACTTTATTTTGGACATGTTATTAAAAACTATCTTAATGAGCATCTGTGAAAATGTCAGAGAAAATCCAGAAATAATTCTCTTTTTTGTCTTTAAGCTCTAAAATTTCAAGGACTTGCAAATAAAAGGCAAAAGTAGCCAGATACAAAGTCTGTGAGATGTTTATATGTGTTTTCATTTTTTTCTTAAAAACTAAATGTCCTAATTGAAATCTAATGGTGTTATTCTTCCTAAAGGCCTCAAAGCTTCCAATGTCAATAATTATAGTAGGTGTTGGACCTGCAGAATTTGATGGTAAGTAGCAAGATTTCAGTGGTGTGATGATGGTGCTGTTACATTTCTATCAGCCTCAACTGTATAAAAGAGTGTGACCATGTTTGTGTATAATGTTATCACAGGCATAACTACAGTTCCCACTCAAATGAGAAGACTGTCATTGGGTGAGACACCCTCCCTCCAGTTTATACATTCATTGAACATGCACCTTTACCATTTCATTAGAGTTTGTATCTTGAAACAACATGTAAGAGTGACAGAGTACTAAATTGAGCTTTGGTTCCTGAGGCAAAGAACACTCCAGGGAAGCACACTGTGTGTGGGAAGAGTGTCGGCAGCCTTTCAAGAGCAGTCCTACATTAATGAATCATTAAGTTGTGAGCGGAAATATTAACATAAGCACAATGTGCTAATTTAATGTGACTTCAGCTTCTGGCTAGTTGATAGAATTAGCTTTATATACAAAGAGCTGCATCATGGGAAAGAAGGGAGAACCATGTCAGTGGGACTGAGCTGACCACATTGATGATCTGGACAGCATGATTGAGGCTCAGCCTTTTCAAATGTCAGTTAAGTGACAGCTTTTTATATAACTAGTGACCCACGTAAAGCTCCCTAAAGATGGTTTGTTACTTGTCACCCGGCTAATTCCTTTGAATGAATGCCCCTGAACTGCGACAGAGCGGCAACTTGGTCATCTACATGGTTGGTTAGTTATTTTTACTAATATCGGCCATGTACATAGCTTGAGACAAGGCCTTCCTGGTTCTACAAAGTCTCTTAGTTTGGACTGCTGCAGTTCTGCTACTGTTTTCTCTTGCCATTCACATCTGTTCAACTGTGGACAAGAGCCACCTTCAGTGTTGCAAACACCAAGACATCTTCTTTATTTTCTGACGGGATAATCTGCATTGGCTAGTGAGGACAGATTGTGGGTCCCCAGATCCATCACTGCAAGCTTATACATTCTCCTGCAGTATCTGTTGCTTCCCTATCAGATCACCTCTCATGAGTATACTGCAGTTTTCCAGGATCCTGGAAGTCACTCACGCTGATCAGCTTTTGCTCTGTAAGAGCCCATTTCATGGCATAGGTGTGCAAAGTCTGTTTGTTGCTGGTGTAAATTTCTGCCTGTCCTTCCATGCAGATCAGCACACTAGTCCTTGGATCCTGCCCTCACTCCTAATCCAAAGCTGCATATTTTCTCTATTTCCTTTATTTTCCCCAGTGAAATTTTACGGGGCCGAGAAATGATAATTCATCATTTCTTTACTAGATATTCAGAACTGGCTGAAGGAAAATACGCAGAAGTCTGTCAGACTGAGAACAACTTCTTAGCAGAACTGCAGTTAAGGAAACAGTCTAACCCAGTAGTTCTCAACCTATGGGTCGTGACCCCCTTGCGAATAGACCGTCCTTGTCACAGGGATCAAATATCAGATCACCTGCATTCACATATTTCCATCACGGTTCATAACAGTAGCAAATTTACAATTAGGAAGTAGCAACAAAATTGTTTTATCATTGAGGGTCACTGCAACATGAGGGACTGTTTTGAAGGGTTGCAGCATTAGGAAGGTTGAGAACCACTGCTTTAACCTGTGGATGGGGCCAGAATCCTCACTCCTGGTGGCTCTCACCCTCTTCCCAGGCTTCTTCCTTGACAGGTTTCCTTAGAGCACAAACTACCCTGAGGCACTTTATTGACTCTGAGACAAGCTTCCCCTGCTCTGAGAGGCAGATGCCTCCCTGAGCCCAGCACTCACCACTCTGTGGAGCATTCATGGTGCAGGGAGATAGTGTGACAGAAAGGAACAACTTCCCAGTAGACTCCCCCAACTCCCAGAAACTGAAATGACATTATTCTCTGAAAAAGACAAAGCAAAATGTAAGTATGAAGTTAGGGTCCTACAACACCTAGTTTCTATTTTACATTGCTTTTTAATGAAGTGGGGACATTTCCTGGCCTGCTAATTTTGAAAATCTGCTTATCTAGCTACGTGCAATATATGCTTCTCTAACAGTTTTTCTTTTCTTTCCTATCAAATCTGTTTCCCCCTTTAGCTTCATGACTAAGTAGCAAAAGAAAATTGTGGTGAATGAGACAGAAAAGTCTCTGGCATACAAATTATTGTTCTTTTGTCGAAAGTTTCCTTTAGTGCTTCCCCCAAAAGTTGAATTAATGCAGCGGATTCTCTGATGCAAGCTGGGGAGGAGGGATGTGAGCTCATCATTCAGCCTGTCTCCCATAGCACCATCTCTGCCCCTTGGATCAGACAGTCAGAAAACCTCAAGTGTGGATAGGATTGTTCCATCATTATCACCTTGCTTCCCTCTATAGCTCTCAAAAGCCTGCCTCTCAGTTCATGCTGTCTATAACCTTTACAGTTTAAGCATGCCGAAGGGCGGGAAGTAATGTCTAGGACCTCTTTGATACGTGAGACTATCCATTTTCTTCCTTAATGGGGTAATAGAGATTGCAGAGAATACTAAGGACAAGGGCTCTGTTACCACCCAAGCCTTGTCCCTGTTTGAGGGAGTGCAGGGGAATTGTTGCAATGGATGACCAGGGCAGGTAGTACAGCACATCACCAGCAATGTACAATTATATCCCAAAGTAATATGAAAATTTTAAGAGAAAACCCAGATGATAGCAGGAGTTATTAGTTTCAAATATGTGTGTGTACATACCATTTCCAGTCCCAGGAATAAGGCACTACTAGCCTTATTGGCAGAATATACATTTTGTAAAACTATGGCAAATATTGTGTAGGCAGGCAAATCTGTTAATCATATTTACTAGTAATGCTTCAGCCAAAACATTGACTCATAGACATATGCAAGAAGACAAATTTAAAACCACGTGTTCTAATGCAAATACATTATAGGAACTGAGAGGAGTTTAGTGTCAAGATCATGTTCCAGCTGAGCAAGGCTTTACTTTTGGGGGCCTCTTTTGTATCTGTTGATTGTCCTGGACAGGCAAAGTGAATTTTCAGTAATAGAATTATACCTTAAGCACAAGTCAGTTCCCTCATACAATTAATTATTTAGAGAATTCTCACAGCAAACTTAATAAACGCTCAGAAATGTTTCTAATTGCAGCATCAGACATCACCAGCTGCTCTGTGTGGACAGTATTTCTGAGTACCATCTGTTGTAGCCAATGTTGAAATCATCTCTCGACTAACACAATTACCATACTTCACAGAAATCATACTCTATTCAGGACAAAAGCCTCTTTGTTTTGCGATGGTCTGTGAAGGAAAACTTGGACAGTGGGGCCATATAATGTCAGTAAAAATGAGGTTCAACTTGAAGATGTAAATTGTTGCTGCTTCTTAAATTAAAAAGAAAAACATTAAAGTGTTTGGATTAATATCATATCCACATCCAGTCATTTATGCAAATCACCCAGATTTAGAGAATGCTGCACAATATTTGACTTTGCCTGACTTCCGGAGCATGATCCTTCCTCACAGCTTCCTTTAGCTCTGGATTGTGTATTATGTTTGGAGAAAATGATTAAAGAAATGGAGATTACAGCTGCCTTCCTGTAACTCCATCAGGTGTGTCGCTGCACACTTACATAGAGATTTCTTAGTTCACATGGTTTTATTTCAGCACATTGTATTCAATTAATAACTGTATTTTATTTTCAAGCAATGGTTGAATTGGATGGAGATGATGTAAGAGTTTCCTCCAGAGGGAAATACGCTGAAAGGGATATTGTACAGGTAAGTATTTAAACAAACATTATCTGTTTCCTTCTTTGTGAAGACTCAATGTCTAATTGATATATAAAGAAGCAACTTAAATTGCATTCAGGAGTTCTGGGTTCTGTTAACCTAATTGGCTCCTTCTCCATGCATTGTAACTTAAGTAACAAGAATTAGAATCTGCATGGAACTGCTTTCCCCTTAACTCAGGCTCACTATATGTAAAGTTCAAATGTCAATAATTGTCTTTTCCTAATTAACACTTATGAGAAATTATAAGTGTGATCTTTAGTAAAATTGGAAGCTAGAAATATATGGATTTTTTAATTAATTCAGTTTTTACTCTTTTATAAGCTAAACATATTTAAAACAGGTGATACATACAAAAATAAACATATAAAAATGAATATAGCTATTTCTAGAATTTCCCCAGATTATGGTTGGAAAAAATGAAAACATTTATGTTAAAACTATATATAATAAATAAGTTGAACATACATTTTATTATGATGCATGACATATAAATAATATATTACACATAAATTTTACATATAGAAGAAAATGTTTGAGAAAAATACTTAGCTAAATTTGAGGTGCTGCCTGCCATTTGAGGAGAAATAAGAAGAAAAATGTTAGTTAAAAATTGTTACTGTATGCAAGGAGTTAATTCAGCCACATCTACACATGCTTTGCTTGGTGTGTGCATCTTTTAAGATGCAAAAAGAAGGAAAAGGTCTATGATACCTGCCTAAATTGCAGACAGTCAACAGTCTCACTACCACTCAAAAATCTGATAAGAACATTTTAGGGGCACATAAACAATGAGCATCAATATTATTTCCAAATACTCTCCTGTATACTTCCTCCTAATATAATTACTGTAAGAATATAATTTGAATTTCTTCAGAATTGGGTTCAAATTCTAACTCACACAAACTTTCTAACTTTGTATGTTCTTAGAGATAAACAGCCTTATGTTTATCTACTTATGATGTAAAGTGAGGCAACCTACATTTTATAAAATGTGTCCCAGGAAGTGCAGCTCAGTAGTAGCCAGCAGAAGGATAATTAGAACAATTGGGGGAGATAATGCCTAGAGTTGATACATAAAAGGATCACAGTATAGAACTTCATGGTAAAACACTTACATGTTAAACATGGTTGAGTGTGGTCTCCAGCAGTACAATACAGAAATAATAATATTAAAAAGGTTATAAATTACTCTTCCAAAAGAAACAATTTTATAACAATTATTGAAAAATAAAAATAAACATGATTTGAACTTCTCTACAAAGGCATAATGTAAAAAGCACATACAGTAAATGATGTGGCTAAAAGTAGCTGAGAAAAAGGACCACGGAGATGCCGTCTATTTAAGTGTATCATGGTGCTCATTTCCATAATCAGACACATAATTATTTGTCTTAACCTCATCATCATAATTATGGGTCCAAGTAATTTTACTTTACCAAAAAGCTCCATATAATGTCCAGCCCACACTTTGCAAAATCAAATTACTGAAAGGAAACTCTCATGTGAAGGACTTCAGAATGTGCTCTGTTGCTATGGCAATGCTTTTTATAAAAACAACAGGAGAATCGCATAGCTCCTTCCACTCAAATGAATGTTTAAAGGAAGCAATACAACATTATGCTTGAGGAATCATGTTGCTCAGATCACCCAGACTTCTTTTTAAAGGACCATGATGCTACACTGTTACTAGAAAACCATGAATATTGGCATGTGTGGAAATAAGAGTCATCTTGTCTCTCGATGGCTTAAGGGCATTCAGAAGTATACTGAGATGGGACCCAGATTGTCCACGCTGCACAGTCTTTTCACTCAGGTCTTGGATGAGTCAGTGTGCTGTCTGGGCCTCTCTTACTGTTTGTAGAGTCCATGCTGTTTCACCCTTGCTTTCCTCTCATGTTGTAGAAGGCAGAAAACTCCTTGGTAGCCATTGGCATAAGTTCATACAGATAGGTTAATGTCCATAGCAACATTTGCTTATCTCGAAAGTCCTAATCTCTTTGGCAAGTTTATCCTACTGTGGCACTGGAGTCCCCAGAGAATTTGAGCACACCTAGAGATACAGGAGAACACTCAGGTTTCTGCCACATAAACCTCAATGGAAAGAATGAAGAAGTCTTGTAGATACTAAACAGGAAATGACATGTACCTGAGAATGAGTAGCCTCTGGGTGATAACATCTTGTCTTTCATCTTTACATGCTAGGAGGGAACTTGTGTACTTTGATAATTACACAGAGAAGTTCCTAAATTCACGTTTGCAAAATGTGAGCAACTTGGCCATTTATATCCATGTCATGCCAATGAATCACCTCTCCCTTATCACCTTTAATCTCATTAGGGATATGTCCTCAAAATTCCCCATGCTCTGCTGAAATATTTGTAGACTAGTTTTTATTTTCAAGAATGGAAGCTTTCTTAAGTCTTTCAGACAATAGGGTATCTTCCAGTGTTCAGAAAAATAGATCTGAACAAGCCAATACAATTGCATTAGAAAACAGAGGCTAGGCGGGCTCTGTTTTTTTGTTTGATTTTTGATTTTGGGTTTTATTTTGCAATTTGTTTCACTTTGAAGCTAATCAAGTTATTAAATACGTTACTAACAAAGCCCTAAATTTGTCAGGCTGGAAAAATAAAAGTTGTAACTAGAAGAATGTTGCGGAAGTTCAGCCAGAAGTTGGGTGCAGTTGGTTTATTTTTCGTTTGCTCACAAGTATTAAGGAACTTCTGCACTTATACAGGATTCTATTTGAGTTTGTCATATGCTCTATGTACGAGGTAGGCTAAGAACAGTAGCAATCCATCATGGACCTCTTCATTAACATTATGACAGACACTTGACTACTATATTTTTTTTTAAAAAAGTAAAGCTCTGTTCAGTTCCTCTTGCTCATATCACTAAGCTAATGAAAAGTGGAAGCTGTAAGTTGGGTGCAATCTTAAAATATCATAGAAAACTGTTCAGGCCATCTGGGGCACATCAACACCTCTAAAGCCTGACTTCGGTCTTCCTCTTTTGGAAAAGAGTCGGTAAACATTCTATCTATCTTTACTACATATATTTTCATGATGCTTACTTCTAGTTTACCTTTTCCCCATTTACCTGGGTCACTGGTGTAGGCAGAAGTCCTTGGCCTTCAATTGTAATCATTTTCTTTCACTCTGTTCCCTTAGCATCACGTAGGAAAGAACTGTGATCCAAGATAGAGAACTGAGTAAGCTACACACAAGTATTTTGACTATAAATCAAGTTCTGATTATAAAAACTCACCTTCTATTACAGTACACATCTATACTTGATGCAAAATTCTAAAGATTATAAGAATCTAGCCATCTTCCTATATTATTATAAAATCTGACATGTTGGAGTCAAATCTAATAATGTCTGACATTGGCCACTATCTGTCCTTCCTAAGTTAAACTTTGTAAGCTTCAGTTTCTTCTTATATCAAATTAAGATACAGATAAGATACCTATGAAATAAAACAAGATACTATATTTAATCCCTTACCAGAAAACTTCCCATTACTCAGTAACAGCACATTAATATTAATGTCGGTAGTTGTCAATTACTATCCTGGCACCATCTGACGGGAAGGCATTCTGCATGTCTCTATTCTATAATAGCTGCACCTTGCTTTAATCATTTCATGTGTGATTATGGCCTATTGCCCGAAGCTTCAATCCTGTATTTGCAGTAAGCAGGATGAATTCCTCAGGTGTTAATTTTCTTAGGTCAGTACATACAAGGTGTGTATATTTGTTGTCCTATGGACTGGTCATTGTGTTTAATACAGTACCATTCTTCCTGGCTGCATGTAGCTGCTAGCCAGCCTATTATTTACTTTTAAAATACATTCAAATTATATTTTCCATTAAAAGGAGAATATAGCCTTGAAGACTTAGACTTGAAAACTCACTAATGGAGTTCTGCACCGTAGGAACAATAAAACACAATTGAGCGAACAGCAAATAAAAGTCAATTTGCCCAAACACATTCAAATTGGTTTTCATTAATAGGTAAAGCCATCCATCAGAGCAGCCATGAAGTGTTGCAATGAGGTTTCTTGGTCCTGAGCAGCCAGAGGTCCAGACCCACAGACCTGTAGTCAGCCGCAGACCCCTTAGCTACTCGCAGCTGCTCAGGCCCCAGAAATAATTCAGACGCTTATATTAACTTCATGCTGTTTGGCCTATGGCTCAGGCACATTGCTAGCTTGCTCTTACATCTTAACTCAACCCATTCTCATTAATCTGTCTGCTGTGTAGCCCGTGGCTCACCTGTGTTCCTTACATGCTTCTTCTTTGGGCTTCTGGCTCGATCAGACTCCACCCTGCTTCTCCCACCTATGCTCTGATTTGTCCTCTTACTTTTTCTATGGTGTCTGTCATGGACCAAAACTGCTCCTTTATTTAAAGATTGATATTTACAGCATACAGAAAGACATTCCCACATCAATGAAGAGTGTCCCTTTACACAGGAGTTTGGGGGAAGATTCAAAAGAAGATGTGGAGCACCACACATGCCATGTTTTCTGCAGAACAGAACACCTCAACTACATGTGTTATCTGAATGTGTTAAAAAATTAGTGCACTGTGAACATTGCTTTCTTCCTAATGTTGCCGCTGCTTAAGAGTTGGAATTCATTGATGACAGTGCCCTCACTTTATGTGAGGAGTGAGTTTTTTGTTTATTTCTCTAACCAAATATTCCTAGCTGCAGCATTCAAAAAATGAAAGATTGAGAAAGCAGAGGGTGATCTGTGTGATAAAATTCCAGGTTAGGAGGATGTGTGCAATATGATTAAAGGTTATTTTATTTATAAAAATGTCAAGTTAATATAACGGGAGGAAAAGACAGTGTGGCATCAATGGCATTTCCCCACTCATTGATAGAATACTTGGTGGCAGGGCTGAAGAATGAATGCCAATCGGGAAATTTTTAGATAACTCAGGATTAGCCTCAACTTTTTCTACTCCCAACCTATTTCTATGGTGAATAAAAACCCTGTTGTAACAATTGCTGTTTCTGACAGGGTTGGTTTTGTTGTTGTTCTGTCCCTTGTTTATAAAGAGGCTCAGAAAGTGAGAAGAGCTCTTCGTATTGGGATCTTAGTTTCGCTACTTATAAAGAACAGTGAAAGTCTCAAAGGTTAATAATCTATTTCAACTAAGAAAGCACAAGCAAAATCTAAGTCTTTTCTGTTGCTCATTAGGAAATAAACAGGTTTCTGAGGGACAATAATAAAATATAGTATACACTGTATTATAGCATAATACATTATACTGGATTGTATTATAATAAAACAAAAACAAACACATCAGAATATACTAAAACCAACTAGTCAAAGGGAAAGTGCCCCCAAGTGCACAAGAAACAGATAATGTTGCAAAGACCCATTTCTTTGCATACCCGTGAATCCCATAAAAATATGAACTTGGAAACTACAATTCTATGGAAAGGAAAAGATAGTTTTAAAAATAGATAAGTAAATATTAAAGAAAAAGTGATAAAAGGAAACATTCCTTGACACAACATAATGAGACAAAGAACTCCTCCAAGACGCCTTTGAGCTTTTTCCCCTGTTGTTCATCTACTGCTGGGCATGCAGCCTTCACTTAAGAGCAATTTCCACAGAGAGATTCCCTTGGAGAAAACAAAATTTTCATTTGCAAGTGGTTATCAATTGAGTATAGCTTCTGGGTTAGGGATGGAGGCATGTGCCCACTTCTGCTTTCTGTTCTATGACATCACCTGGTGCAGACCCATGCAAGCCTGAGTACATGCTGTCTCAGCCTCTGTGAATTCATATGAAGAGAAGCAGGGAGTACTGAGCAGAGAAGACAGACAGGGAAACAATAATCAGGATACATCATATGAGGAAAAAATTAACTTTCAATAAAATAAAAAAAACAATGCTGATAAAGTATGTAATGAATTAAGTTGCATGTAGATCTTCACTTATAAAACATACAGGGCATGCCAAAAAAGCTCTTACTAGTTAAATATATTTTTATTTTAAAAACAAAAGGAAAGAATTAAAGAAAGCAGCATAACCCTAAACAGTGTTTACTAAAAAGTTTTCTTTAAAAAAAAAAAACAGTAAAATTTTAGTTCTATTAATTTAAATGAGATGAGAGAAAAACAGAAATTAACTTGTTTCTTTATACCTCTAAGTTTTGTCTACAATGCCATCTTCCCTCATAGTAAAGTAATGTGACTTTTACAAGGTTTGTACCTATTCTCTTCCCACCTAAATAATGTACACACCGAGTTTTCTATTATCCCGCTGCCTTCACAGGTGACCGATCCTTTCACCTGCCTATCACACATCTGAAATCTGCTCTGTTGTCTAATGGTAAACAGATACAGGTTGGAATTATAGAAGAGGCTTTGGAAAAATCAAGCAAGAGAGATGACCTTTGCTGCATCAAAATTACACCTGCTATTTAATTTGCTATATTTTTAACTCATTTTTCCCAGTAGCAACTGGACTGTTCTAAATGTATCAATAACAGTTTGATTCTGAAAATTCATTTTGAATAACTGTTTCCATCAGAAGCAAGTTTGAAAAATAAGTTTGTGACAGTTACACAAATGGAGTGTTCTTGGTCTCTCTGAAGAAAAAACATTAATATAAACTTTCAATCTAATATGAAGAAATTATTCTACATCCTAAATTAATATCTTCCCTCTTCTTTTTTCTCAAGACCAAAGGTTAATGTTCTCACCAACTATCCACAGCATCAATGGTTTCAATCATTTCCAAGTTGCTTCAAGAATCATCCCTTGCAGAGAAACTGAACTGATATATCCAGCAGGAGAGTGTTTACTAAGTAACCATTCCAAATGAGAATGGACCCAGACAGTCTCTTGGCGTAGAGTATGGTGTAGATCTAGTAAGGGCCGCTGTGTAATTGCTAGATAAATGCAAAGCAACCTTGTTTAGATGCCAAAATAATTATAACATTTCAGTAGGAAGCAGTCCAATATCTCATGCTGAGATCTACTTTCACAAATAGCACACATATAACATCAACGTAGGAGCACACTCCCTATGCATACTGTAGTTCAGGCTCCCACCATAGGAACTGCGTATTTTTCCTATTTAATAGCCAGGATTTGATGTTCTAGTAATGATTAAAATAATACGTTTAGGTCTCACTAATCATGTGTGCTGCTTTTTATGCTGAATAATGTTAAGATTTGTTCCTTGTTCTGCAATAGTTAACTTTTATATCAAAGCTAAATTAAACCTGTTCTAACTCAATTTGACCAGAAAACAAACCCTATAAATGTTAAAATGCCCCTGGTGTTTGGCATCAGCTAGGTAGTGCCGCAGGCATCAATAAAGAAAGCTCCATCCCTTCTGTCAAATACAGATTGTAAAGACCTGATCACTGTAATGGTCAACTGTAGTGACAAATATATTTTAAATATGGGATTTGTATTCATGCAACTGTTACTCTGGGCATTTATGATTCTCCTTGTTGTTAATGACAAATACCCAAACAAAAAGCAAGTTTTGGAAGGAAGGGGTTTGTTTGGCTTATACTTTCAAATCGCTTCCATAACTGGTAGAAGTCAAGCCAAGAACCCAAGCAGCCATCCAAAGCAGAACATGTGATAGGCACTGCTTGCTGGTTAAGTGTCTGACTCATGTAGCCTAGGATTAGTGCCGCCTACAGTGGGAGGCATCCTCCCACATCAACCATCAATCAAGACATCCCT
Organism: Phyllotis vaccarum; assembly: GCA_033318265.1. Taxonomy (NCBI): domain Eukaryota; kingdom Metazoa; phylum Chordata; class Mammalia; order Rodentia; family Cricetidae; genus Phyllotis; species Phyllotis vaccarum. The sequence continues at coordinate 54,229,721 of JARWLC010000001.1, read as the reverse complement.
TTACAGCCAGGCCCAAGGGCCAGTCTTATTTGAGCAATCCCTCATTTGAGACTCCCTCAGATGGTGCCAGGTTGAGTTGACAGAAGAAGATATAATCACTTATTTGAGTGTAAAACAGGCCTAGTGATACACATCTGGAATCCCAACACTGAAGCCTTATGACTTTGAGGCCCTATAAGTCTACAAAGTGAGATCCTATCTCAAAAACTATCTGCAAAAGTAAAATGTAAGAGAAAAATGTGTATTCTCATTTTGTGTCTGTTAAGTGGATAACTGATGATTGGGAAGTAATTTTTCTCTCTGTTCTAGTTTGTGCCATTCAGGGATTATATGGACCGGAGTGGAAACCACATATTGAGCATGGCTAGATTGGCCAAAGACGTCTTAGCTGAGATTCCTGAGCAATTCCTCTCCTACATGAGAGCCAGAGGAATCAAGCCATCACCGGCACCACCCCCATACACCCCACCTACACACGTGCTGCAGACACAAATATGACTATGTCCAGATGCTGATGTTCATCACACGTCAGTCAGAACTGCTGAGCCTATGCTTTGCACCTGGTGCTCTGCTATGAACCAGGGAACGAGACTCTCAGTTTGGTTTCAGCAGTACCTATAATGTGCTTTCTTGGATCCAAAATTAATTCTCTTCCTAAACCAAAACTGTAAATATGATGGTTGCATGAGCAACAGGAAAATTGTTTAAATGCTTGAAGCAAAGTAGAGATGTTTTCTCTAATTTTCAAATATTTTTGTTTTCTTCTTGACAGAATAGCAAATTTCCAATGTATTATTGGGAAAAAGCACAAGCTACATTTTTAACACAAATATTGTCCTCGACTGCTATATATATACACATACATGTATGGGACAGCAGTCTCTGTATCAATGTTTACATGTTACTACTTTTTGAATTTCAATACTTTTATAACTGTTCTTAAAAATAAGTTTTGAATATTGAATCTTTTGTCTTCTAAATTGCAATATCTATAATCACAAGAGCAATATCTCTTTGAATGACTGTCTGGACACCCTTGGTATGAATCAGGGAAGAAAAGGAGGAATAAAAATCTACTTAGTGATTAATATCTGTGGTCAACTTTGGCCTGTAGTGGGAGTTCAAACATATGCATATGTGACTCTGTAAGAATATGCATTTTTCATGGAATTTGGGTTTAAATTTAGACCAGAGTAAACTTATGTTCTGTAATGCTAAGAAGAAGCAATGAAAAGACAAACATAGTAAAACCATGAATGCACAGAATACACTTTGTATAAAAACTACCATCATTATAATGCTATTTAACAAGTAAAACCAAGACTATAACTCTGAACCATGTAGCAGGTACTTTGAACTTTGTATCCAGTTGTATCCTGTCTAGATATTTTAATTCAAAGGGATACTGGCTCTCTTGCTTGAGGTGTTGTGTTCTCCGCATTCCACTTTTCCACACTGGTTGCACAGGCTGGAGTCTCTTGTGAATTCTCAGTTCAATGTACACAACCCTGTGACTTAGCACATAACACATTTGCAAAATAAACGTGTGCCTGCCTGTTTGTGAAATAAGCTATTCCTGTCCCCTGGCCTGCCTGCTCACAATCAATTCTCTATAGTTTTCAATGTACAGTTTTTATACAAATTACAGTTTTGTGAAGTTATGTCTAAATTTCTTTAGAACAAATGGCCTTAAATTCTCACAGAATTCCTGGAAATGATTGTGAATTGCCTTCAACATACAGAATTGTGTATTTATTTATTGTTTTTTGTGTGCGTCAATGGTGTGACCGCTTTATAACCCCTCTGCCTTCCCCTCTTTGCTACTTGGGTTATTAGTACCATATGTTCTCTTGTTATAACTTGACGTATAAGTGACTTTTATAAGCATGAAACTGTTTTACTGGAAAAAAATGCATAATCCTCACAACTAACAGAATCACAGTTAAGTAACTGTGATATGATTTGTCCGTTTTTAAATACATATTAAAATCTTTAAAAGGATAATTGTGTTCTGTACATTTCATGGTAGTAATGGAGTCTCATAATTTCTTTGCTGATCTTAAACATTTATGCCAATCTATTTTTATTAGACTGCAGATTTGTAAAAATGTAACTCCATTCTTCAATCCAAAAGACTAAAGTAAATAAGACCAACATTCATTCCTTCTTATCAAACATTGGTTATTTTCCTTGTGCTGACAAGCAACACACTCTATCTGAATGATAGTGTACTCACATAGAGCAGGACCAAATGCCAGGCATGAAACACCCTCGGTGATGCGTCATCCTCATGGCTGAGAAGAGTAGTTTGGAAAATATACATACAGCTTTAGGTCTCTGTGTAAGATTGGGACAGTCTTGTCTCCTCATTGAAAACAAAGGCTGCATAAATAAAAGGATTCCATGACTCATACAAGCTGGGCTCATGCTCTTGGCCTTTAGGAAACATCTGTTATATTTGCTTGATTTTTCAAGTTTCTAGTCAGGAACATGATGCATTGATTGAAACATGTCAACAGCTGTACCCACAAACTGGACACCAAGGCCATGGAGATCTTAAACAAGAATCTCCGTAAGAGTGTGCACTGAGAGAAAACTGACACAACCAAGTCACCAACCCTTCTGCACAATAGTTCCAGACCTGGAATGAATGCCATGGGAATTCCCATGGCTCACAGAGCTATCCTCTTCCTAATCCTATCTCCTCCACCTCTGATGAAAGCCTTAATTTTTTTTACCATTTCATCTCTACAGTGAACTCTAAGGCTTATGACCCATTATTTCCATTATCATTCAGGCTTAATAAATTAGGTGCCATCAATTTCCATTGTTTCCCAAAGAGGATAAAAACCATGGGAACCTGCACTTCTCTTGTCTCTTATGCATGCAGGTTGTCTAGGGGGCTCAGCCACAGTGTTGCACTCAGAAATTAATTTGTATCATTGATAAACTGCTTTCCAGAACATCTTGTTTCCCTATCCTTAGAGAATATGGCTTGAATGGCACGTGAGTAGAGATGAAGTTTAAAGAATTCCAAGTTTATTGTGTAGCCGCTAGAATGAGAAAATATTGGATATATTAATTGCTACGTTTATGTACCTCTTCCTGTTTGTCATATAAAGACAGCAAGAGGTAGACACAGAGAGGTCAGGACCTTGATAACAATCTCGGTTCACAAACTATTTGTTCTTTATACTTAATTGAGATGATTAGTTTGATCACACATTTTTTTTTAATGCTGTAAAGGCTTAAATTATAACATTTCTTTACATATATATTTGGCTTTTGCTCTATACTTCACAAATCTAGGTAGCCTCCATTTTATAAAACAGAATGAGAACTGAGAATTCTGGGTAATAGCACTATTATTTGATTTTATAATGTGAACAAAAAATACAGAACAAAGAGGAAGGAAAAGAACCACCACCAACAAACACAAACCCAATTGTCTAACAGCAATTTTCTAAAAGAGAATTATTTGATTCAGGGAGACTCGCATCTCACTGTTTGTGGAAACGTTGTCTTTCTTGAGCGCTGTCTTGGTTCCAGTTTGATTGTGAAGTACTGAATGTGAGTGACAACATGTAGAGATTGTCTGATGATGTCAGCTCCTGAAGGAGTTGGGTCCAAAGCATCCCTGGTACTTGTCATCAGCTTAGCTGTAAAGAGACATCTCATAAAAATGAATCTATTTCTCAGAAGACCTACCACTGCCGAATCAGCTGGTGAAGAGCCTGTCTCTGCCTATTGGCCTGCAGTCATTTTATTGTGTCCTTGCTCTGTTTACATCTGATATAAAAGAGCAGGAAATTTAATGAAAGCTCTTTCCTAATCAACACAGTCGAGTCAAAGACCAGCTTGGTATCCTGACAGTGTGTGATTTAACGAAGAGAAGCTTGGAAGAGAGAACTGTATATGTAGACAGTTCCCTGTACAAAGCATCTCACTGCATGACCAGTGACTTACAGAAATGCACTTGAGAATCGTGGTGGGTCGTGTAGCATCTGGAGGAACTGGGCCTCCCGTATTCTTATTGAGTAAACTCAGGATGTCTTGTCCATATCCCCGTCAGCAAATAATGCTACACTGACTTCTTGTTTCCTGTTTGTTCCTTTTCTGCCTCCACCTGTGCTGCTGCTCTGGCTAAGACTTCAAGCACTATTGGGCAGGAATGGAGAAAGAGAACGTCATTGTTTGGTCTTGATTTCAGTGGAAATGTTTCAGATCCTCCAGTTAGGAAGATGTTGGTTGCCGGTTTGCTGTACATTGTCTTTATTATGTCAAGGTGTGTCCCCTGCATCTCTGGAGTCTCTAGGACTTTGATCATAATGGGAAATTGGATGTTGTCAAAGGACTTTTTCCAAATATAATAAGATGATCATTGGATTTCTGCTTTTGAATCTTTTTATGGGGTAGATTGTGTTTATTGATTTACACATATCGATTCTTCCCTGAATCTCTGAGATGAAGCTGACTTGATCATAGTGGATTGGGTTTGAAAGTATTTCATAGACGATTTTTGCATCTATATTGATCTGAGAGATTGGCTGAAAATTTTATTGTTAGTTTGGATGTCTGCCTGGTATTAGAATATAGGAATAATACAAGCTTTGTAAAAAGAAAGTAGGAGTGTTCCTTCTTGTTCTGTTTTAGAGAATAATTTGAAGAGTATTGGTGATAGTTCATGTCTGAAGATACCTGGCAGAATTTTGCACTGTATCTATCTGATACTTGAAATTTTTAGTTGGAAGATTTTAAATACTGTTTTTTTTTCCCATTTGATGTTATGGGTATATTTAGGTTATTAACTTCATATTGATTGAACTTTGATAGCTTAGTAGTACATACATATGTGTAGGTGTGTATATATATGTGTGTATATATGTATATGTATATATATATATATTTACCAAACATACACATCTATATGTATACACACATACATGTAGATATATATGTGTGAATATGAGTGTGTTTGTGTGTCTATATGTGTGTTGATTGAATTGCTTTATTTTACATGTATGGGTGTTTTGCCTGCATGTTTGTCTGTGCACTAAGTACATGTCTTGTGCCCAAGGTGACCAGATGAGGGCATCGTATGATCTGAGACTAGAGTTACAAATGGTTGTGAGCAATCATGTGGGTTCTGGGAATTAAATCTGGGTCATCTGAAAAACAGCCCATGCTTCTAAATTGCCAAGCCATCTCTCTAGGCCGAGAATATAGATGTTTAGAGTGTGTTCTTATGACTGTCTGAATTTCCTCAACGTCTTATTCTCTTTCATCTTGGATGCTATTGAGTCTTTTTTTTCTTTGTTTTTAAGGTTCTATAAGCTACTAAGAAAAAAAATATTGTAGTGGGATTTTGTTCTGTTACATTGTAAATAATTGTTCTGCCTACTGCTTTAATTAAAAAAAAAAAAGTTGATTAACAGAAGGTAACAGGAAGTGTGGGCAGGGCTTCCAGCCTAAGAAAACTCGGAGAACAGGAAAAGCAAAGCAGAGATGCTTGGAGAGAAGCCAGCAGACCCAAAGGAAAGAAGTTGAAAAGCTGCTCTGAGAAAAGGTACCAAACTTCATGGTTGAACAAGGTAAGAATCATGGGTTAGTTTAAGAATTAAGAGTTAGCAAGTTATATGACTGAGCCATAGGTCAATCAACATGAAATTAATGTAAGCCTTTGTGTGATTACTTGGGGCACAGTGACAGCAGGGTTGTGAGTTGGTCTGAACCTCAGGGCTAGGCCAGAAAGGCCAGGCCAGAAAGGCCAGGCCAGAAACTTATTACAAAATGTATTTGTTACTATTTGAGAAGAATTTTCTGTAGATATGTTAGAACCTGATGATTTATGATCTTATTTAACTCTAGATTGTAATTTTTCTGTTTAATTTTTGTCTGAATGACTTATCTATTTGTAACAGTGAATTTCAAAGTCACCCTCTGCAACTGTTTGGGGTCAATCTGTAGTTTCAGGCCTAGAACTTCTTTTATGAACTTGAGTGCCCCTGTGTTTCGTGCACAGATGTTTCAGATTGTAATATACTGTAGGTGAAATTTTCTAATGAACATGAAATACCCTTTGTCTCCTGTGATTAGTTCTGATTTGAAGTCAGATATCAATACATCTACATGTGCTTCGAATAACTTTTCTCATACATGCCTTTTCATATATACCTTTTCCATAGTGTAGTGTCTGTCTTTGGTGATTAGATGTGGATCTTTTGTTTTGTTTTTTTTTGCAAAAAGATAGATCTTATTTTCTAATCCAATCTGTTAACTTTTATTTATTTTTTAGGATAATTGAGACCATTAATGTTCAGAGTTATTTATGAATGATGTATATGACCTGATATTATTTTGTCATTGTTGTCCTGCTATTTTCTTAGACATCTTTGACTATTATTCTGGAATTATTTGTTCTTTTGTTCTCTTGGATGAGTTTAATAGTGTCTTCATACGAAAGCGTTCCTTTCATTATCCTCTTATCTTTGTGGCCATGAATTTCTTCAACCTGTTTTTAATCATGAAAAAAGGTTTTCTTTTTAATTCAATGACAAATAATAGTTTTGCTGTGTATATTAGCCTGAGTTGGCATCTGTAGTCCTGGTTCTCTGCTTTTCAAAGTCTCCACTGAAAGTTGAGTGTTGTTTTTGATGGGCCTGTTTTGTATGTAACTCCATCTTTCCCTCTTACTCTTTTGGTATTCTCCCTTTGCTCTGCATAGTTAGTGCATTGGTTATTATCATATGGCACGGTGAATGTCTCTTTCATCCTGTGTATTTCATGTTTTGGGTGCTTTTGCACTTTGACAGGCATTTCTTTTATTAGAGTGGGTAAATTTTCTTCTGTGATTTTATTGAATGTACTTTCTGTATCTTTGACCTGGGTCTCTGTTATAGGACATTATTTCTTGGAGATGTAAACATATGTCTACTCAATCCAAATATGGTACTTATGACAGACCAAAGCAAAGGTGCTACTTAAGTACATCTTAGCAAATGAATGAATTTCATTGTGGTTACTTACAGGAGCAGAAATTGTGCAAAAAGAGATGCCACTTCCAAAAGCCCACCCCAGCATGGGTTACACCTCACCAAAGCTGAAAACCTGGAGCATTTGCACAACCTGCAAGAAGCTCAATACATTAACTCCAGATAACTGAGTTCATCTGAGTCTCTTCCAAGTAACTCAGCTGGTCTCTGATCCTTTCATGTAGCTTGGGTGATCTCCATCTTCCAGGCAGTTGTTTTGGTATGAGTCTTTTCTTGAAAGCTCAGCTTGTCTGAATTTGCCTTTCAGCAATCCTTTCTGCCCCTATCTGCTTGGTAAGTAGAAACCCAGTGAATCTGGTCAGTTTCAGGGACTTCCTGAAGCTTTCAAGTTGCTTACTCTTGAATTTAATGAGTTTCCCTGCAAAATGGAATGCTTCACCTCCCTGCAGATCATCCTTTACGTTAAAGAGCTTCTTTACAAGATGAAAAGTTTATCTTGAAGAAATTGCTGTCCAACAGTTTCTTTTCTTTGTGTTGCTATGATTCACAGGATTAGTCTTTTTATAATGTTCCAGAGTTTCTGCACATGCCAGTCTTGGTTGTTTTTTGTTTGTTTGTTTGCTTGTTGACTTGCTTGGATTTTTGTTTTGTTTTGTTTTGTTTTAGATTAAACATTTTTTTTCTACTGACTTTGAATCCATGACCTGTTATTCTGTCTTCCAATTGATTCAATATATTTTTCAGGTTTTTTTCTGTGCTTTTTATTTAGCTTCTTGAAGTTTTCATTTTGATTTTTATTGCAGCTTAGCTTTCTTCATAGATTCTCATTGTTAAATTCTGTTTTCAGATCTGAAAGGATTTTCTTTATCCCATTTAAATATGCTTTTGTGCTCTTCATTCTGGAATTTATGTATCTCTCCTCTAAGGTTCCTTAACATGTCTATAATTGGTATTTTTAAATCATTGCTTTGTTTATCTGTTAAGATGCTTTTCACAGAGAACATTATGGTGAGGGCACTAATATCTGGAGGAGACATAAGCATCTAGAGCTAGTTGTTGGTGTTCATTGGTATAGATACCTGGCCCCACCTTTATTGAGTGAGTGTTTAGATTTTTGTTGTGCTGTTACCCCTACTTGTCAGGTTGTCTAGATGAATACTCCTTAGAGCTTAGTCTTGGGTCAATTCTGTAACAATGTGTGAAAGTGATATGAGTAGTAATTCCAGCTCAGCTAGACTAAATACAACTTCTAAACCCCAGAGCTTCTTCTGTAGCTACATTTTTTTTTTGTTTTTCCACTGCTGTTTCCTCACAAGTATGTCACAGGTTCACTGCCTTCTATAGGTGGTCCTTGGGTGTCAAGGGCTACAGTAACACTGGGAGCGTGTGGTGCTCTCTGGAGGTAGGATGCAGTATGCCAAGCTATCCTATAGAGGTGATGCTGTCTGGGTAGAGGGAATGCTGGCCATCCAGACACGGGGTTGGAAGTTGTAAAATGCCACATATTCCTCAGGAAGTGTAGTGATCAGGATAGCTCTCAAGCCATTGAGTGTCTCCAGATATTCCTATTTGTAGTAAGGGCCATGTGGTGTCATGTGTTTGTTAGACAGAAACCGGTTAGGTAGGAGGCAGGAAAACTGGTTCTGGAGCTTTGTATTTAGGGTGCTCTCATAGAATGACAGTTGGTTTCCAGGTAGCGTGATGGATAGGCAGGTTAGTTAATAGACAGGCAAACAGACTGGCTCTGAGGGTATGTAGCTGATTCCAGCTCAGGTGATCTTATTTATAATTACATACAGTAGTTGATATAATACACAGAATTATCTGCTTGCCTCACCCTCTTTCATTAGCCCACTACCAAGCCCAACATGTGACCATGCACTTATTTCCTAGGCTTTGGAGATACTTTGCATTTCACCATTTATATATATATATATATATATATATATATATATATATATATATATATATATATATCATTTAACATTTTGCTTATTTAAATAAAAAGCAAAAGTGGCCAAGACTTTATAATTTTATCATCAGGAAGTTGCTCACTGAGGTAATTTCCATGAAATAGGCCTGCTGGGAATTTATGTGTTTAGAAGAGTTTATTCCCTACAGGCAGGATTCTCTGTTGAAAGCATGCATATCCTTGAGTTTATATCTGATGAAGAACAGTAAAGAAAGAGAAATACTTACTGGAACTGACTTAAAAATAGCTACCCCTACACTGATCTCCCTCACCTTTCAAGACAGGTAAGTAACTGATTTACAAGAATGATTTTGTTGTGTTTACAAAAAGAATTACCTTAATAATCTTATACTTTACACAAGAAAGCTTTTGTTTGTCTGTTCCTCTCTCCCCAGTTCCTCCTAGATCTTCTCCATCCATCCAAATCCATCTCTGTCTCTCTCTGTCTGTCTCCCTTTCTCTAACACACAGGCATCTAAAAATAAAGAAGGAAAAATAAGATTAAAACAAACACATCTTCATAGGACAAAATAAACAAATGAAGAAGAAAAGGCACAAAAGACAAGGCTCATGTGCCACGTACAGATGCAGAGACTCACATCACACAAAGAAATCACACAAAGTCAGAAACAGCAACATCTAAGAAAAGCACTAAAATGGGCAAAGAAAAAACAATCCCAGACAAAGATGAAGAAATCATTGAGACAAACAAAAAAATATAAAAATATCATTGAGTTTGTTTTGTGTTGGCCATCTACTGCTACTCAGTGAGAACCCACTGGAGAACACTAATTTTCTTGCAAGCAGTTGTTAATGGAAGGCAACTTTTAGGTTAAGGATGGAACCAGGGCCAGCCGCAATAGTTGACAAGTCCCAAGAGGATTTAAGGTGTCAGAGAAGGAAGAAGTAATTCAGGCAAGGTGGGTGGTCAGAAGAATTTTACAGCCTGAGTGACTAACAATCTGGTTGCTTCTTTATTTATACAAATTCAAAAGACAAAGAGAGACTCATCATTTTTAAAAGGATACAGATTATATCATTTTGTTTCTGGACACATTTGATTTTCTACAACATGCCCAGTGTCCTAGGTCCAGTTATAACTAATAAGTACATATAGAACAGATTTGCTTTTATCATAGTCCCATAAATCTATTTCAAAGAATCTGTAGGCTATTTTGGTTAGGGCAAGCATATCTAATATATAACAGACTATTTCTACGCTGGAGACATTTATGGTTTCAAAAAGCCAGGTGAATAGATCTAAGCTAATTCAGGTGAATAATCATGTCCTGAATAGTGTAGCATCAATCCATAGAATACAAAGTGCTTTTAATTAATTGGGCTGTCACTGAACTTCTAATCTTCCAGGGGCATACCTTGTTACATAACCCCCTATTTAGTATGTTACTGATTCAGCAAACTCTAAGGGCAATGTAACAGGAAGCCTCTGATATGTTGTCAAATTTCCTGATCAGTTGGAGCTAGCCAGTCTCCTTTAAATTCACATTGTACTAATTATAGTGTTGAAACTGGCTTAGGGGCAGGTGTACCAAGAAGATCCTGGAGTTGTGACCTCATTAAAAAGTTTCTAGAATCTTTGTACTTATAATCTCCAGGGCATAAGGAAGATTTCTGAATAGGGCCAGATAAAATTATCTCCCTAAAAGCAGGAGGGGTAAAAAGTTCAAAGTCCCAAAGAGACTCAGACATAATTTTCTCAGGGAAAGACATTAAATGAATTATAAAGTAGAAAGCTCTTCAACATGCAAAATGCAGAAACCAAAACTGATTAAAGTGAGAGACGAGACTACAGCTATTGTGACAGGACTCTGCTCAGCTGTGCCGAAGCTAGGCAAACAGCTGTGCTGGCTTCATGACTCTGTTTCCAGTGGGTGTGGATGGGCCATCTCTCCCTTATTTATTAAATAATACAGAGGTCTGCCGACTGCATTATGTGGCATGTAGGGCATTTTTTTTAATCCTTGGAAGATGATTATAAGGACAAGAATTTAAATTAGAACAACTCCCAGAAATGCTCTTAAATTAATAAGAGGCCAAAAGTCCCTTCCTGAGACAAAAGATGTCAGAGACTGTAGACATTTGTCTGCAACTTGTGCAGCTAAAGTAGGTTCTGATTGAGCCGAACTTACAGCTGCAATTTGTTAATGTAAATGTTGCAGTTTTTGCCAATTTAGAATTATTCTGAAAGCCATGGAGATAGAATCTAAGTTGGTCCCATCTTAGATGAATTATATTGAAGTAGGGTTACACAAATCTATCTCAACTGAATGACAAGAAAGTTAATCTATTCTTAATGTTTTGAATCTGATTAGCTATAAACAGAACTGCTTCTTCTAACACATTTATTCTGCCTTCTAAATTTTATCACTCATTTCCTGTGTAATAAGTGCTAAAGAAACATTCTTATAAAATTGATCAATACGTTCTGTGGTATGTACCTGCTGAACCAGTGCAGTAGCAAAGCCAGTGAAAGATCCCAGAATTCCAATTAAGGCAGTAGTTCCTAATATAAGAGCAGCAACAAATCTTTTAGGTCTAGTAAGAGTGTTAGTGATTATATCCAAAGTCTTCTGGGTCATCAAACCATTTATGGGTAGTAGAATATAAAAACATAATAAAATACATAATATTGATTTGTTATAGCAGAAATTCTCTCATCATTGGAGGAATTACTATAATAGATGACAATATAAGATGAACAGTTTATAGTGGAAATAGAATTATCTCCAGAGATAAAGTTTTTATATCTTTTAGCTGTATCCTAAAGGGAGCAGAAACACAAGCCTGTATGTACTCTTACTATTTCAGGATCTCTGATGTTAGGTCTTTTTAATTCCACAAATCCTGAGGCAGCTAATAAACGACAGAGTTCCCTTTGAGGCCATGGTCTTGCTCTATTAGAACCTAAAAACATTGGGGGGGGGGCATCCCAGAAAGTATCATTCATTGACAGAAATTGGTTTGAGAATGTAAGAATTATCCCATGTATAAACCACATCAGATTGAAGGGAACTTTTGAAATGACTCCCAAGACAGGACATTGACCAAAGATTTATAAATATGTATTAGGAATAGGAATAGAATTTTTTTTTAAAGTAAAGGAATAATCAAACCAAAGAGGATGCCCACTGGTCCTATTAACATGTTCCCAAAGGCCCTCCATGATCTTTTGGTTCTTACAAGGAGAAAAATTAGAGAGTGGTGATTGGGTATAATAGGTGTAGCATAAAACGAGCCAATTCAATTAAATTTAAGAATCCATGCATACAACTTTGGGGCAGACTCTTTTAATTAGGAAAAGTAGATGAAAAACAATATCACTATGTCTAAAGAGAGAAACATTAATACTAGTTTTATGTAAGATGTAAGAATTTCCTTCTCCTCTCATAAGGGCGGTATTATTAGTTACTACTTTGATTTCTGAGGCAACGCAAAGAGTTACCTAAGAAGATGGAGGGTTAGGGACTTATGTCTAGTAGGTACCACTGTCTTCAGCAAGAAAACAAGGAAATAAAAGTACCTGAGCAGTAATAATAGTGACCATAGCAACAAGCAGATTATCAAGAGAGAGCAGATGGTCTTATCTCAGGACCAAGATTCTTGACTATTGTGAAAGGTTCTTGACTTTGACCCCAGGTTAGAATCAAGCTAGTGCGGGTGAATCTTATAATAAGCAGGAAGTTTCTCCAGTGTCTCAGAGAAAGATGTTGAAATGAGGGCAGCATAGATTTTGGCATGCACTTGAAAGAGCTAACATCTGCTGGTGACTCTTGGCAGTCAGCCACAGCTTCTTCACTGGGGAGTTGGGAGGAGTCAAGCTCAGCTGCTGGCTCATGGGCTGAGGTGGCTGAAGAGGAAGGCTTGTCATAAGGTCGGATCAAGGGACCAGGCCCCCAGACCTGAGAATCAGAGTCGTAAAGAAAGACACAGGCATATCCTTGTCCAGTCATTAAAAGCACAACAGGGCCTCTCTACTGACCTGTTAAAAGGTCTTATTATCTCACTAAAGATGTTCATTACTATTTAAATGATTGATCACAGAAAGAATTTTCTGGAGAATATGATATGGAGAACTATATTTAAATTTTCTTTGTGATTTTGTAATGTGTCTTTTTAATATTTGATGACTTCTCTTCAAAATATGGATTATATGAAATTTATGTAGAGTGACTTATTCCCATTTAAGCACAACTTTTTCAAAAAGATTAAGCAGTATAATCAAGAGCATTTAATGTTCTTTAAAGCCTAGGCTGTCCCAGAATGGTAAAATAAGAAAAAAAAATATGTTTGACAACATCTTTAAAAGTCTCTCATGATCAGGCAGAAGCCATAACGACGTATGAATAAGTATCTACACATGCATGAACATAAGATAGCTTTTCAAAAAAAGGCACATGAGTAACATCCGTCTGCTATAAGTCACCAGGTATAAGTCCTCAAGGATTTACCTCATAGGTAGACTGAGTATAGGACAGACAAAACAATCCATTATTATACTTCTAGCAGTATTTTGAGAGAGATGAAATTGTTCCTCAAAGCAGAAGCATTTTGATGATGTAAGGAATGACTTTGGATTGTTTGTTCAACAAGAGAAAGCATAATCACCCTGGCATGAAGATCTGAGAGTCTATTTCTTTCATGAATGGGACCAGGTGGGGGGGGGGGGGGTTATGAACCTGACAAACCTAATGAAAGGGAGCAAAGTTCTTTTATCGATAAGGTCTTATAATTTTTTTAATAGTAAAAATACTGTGGGTTTTCTGGAAGGTAAAATAGCTGCTTCAATATGAAAAAATAATCTATCAATGTATTATGAATCAGAAGGTAAGTTGAAAAGTCTATAAAGTAAAACAGAAAAAAGTCTATAAAAAAACCCTGAAATTACAGCATCTAACTCAACCCTCTGAGCTGAAGCTTCCTATGTTACCCAAGAATGAACTGTTTTATTAATCTATTATTTTTATAGCTTGTAGTAAGAGGTTTCTGGCCCTGGCTTTTGGGCCTAGCCTCAAGGTTTAGACCTGCAGACCCACAGACCTGGAGAAACACACAGATACTTACATTAATTTTAAACTGACCGGCCTAAGGCCCAGGCATATAACTTGCTAACTCTTTACCCTTAAACTAACCCATGATTCTTATCTTGTTCAACCATGGGGCTCAGTACCTTTGCTCAGAGCAGCATAGTTGTCCTCTGCATCTTCTGGCTTGTCTGGCAACTCTGGAGTCTCTGTGGCATTTCTTCTCTGTTCTTTCTGTTCCCAGAGTTTTCTTAGTCTGGTAGCCCCACCCACATTTCCTGTCTGCCTTTGGCCAATCAGCGCTTTTTGTTAAACTCATAGGCGGGACAATTATTTACAATGTAACATCATAAATCAACTACAACAACTATTCTACTAGAAGAGCCACCTGTAAAAACCAATGCAGCAAATTAAGGAAGGGGCTCCTGAAGCACCCTTGAGGGGAAAATTATTGGATGTAATTTCAGAGACTGTACAAGAAGATGTGATGGAAGGTGATATAGTATTCCTTCTGTAAAACTAATCAAGCATGTGTGCCCTGATTCATCATGTATAAAACAGTGATTTCCTTCTTCTGCCCTATAGGGTATGATATTAGAAACTTCTTGACCAAATATCTCTTTACTGGGAATTCTCCCTTGAAGAATTAAACTACTACAATATTTGAGCATAGAGGGAGAACCTCTTTAGTAAGATGCAGTTTACCATGGGTCAGAATCCAATCTCCAGTTCCCACTGATGTAGCTATTACCATCCTGGCTCTTCCTCTGCCTACTTTCTGTGAGGCAACATCCTGTTTTACTATGCCTCATATTCAACTTTCCAAAGTGAAAAGTCTCCCCCAGTTAAACATGACTTAGTTACTGGAAAGCAATCATAGAGTCAGGCTGTGTATGCGAGCCATTGTATACAGGGAGGTAAGTTCATAATTTAGAAGTAGCCTGTTTAATTCTTTTTAAAGTTTATAAGGTGTGGGCTTCCATGAAGTTTCTCCTTCCCCTTTATCACCAAAGATAAGAGGGAAACAGGAAAGCTACTGTCCTGAGGAGCTTAAGAGCTGCCCCCAAACCCAGTGAAGAGATAGGGTCTTTGTCCTTTTTAGACTTATTAGATTTGGATTGAGTTTTAGATTTGGACAGAGGCCTATTTGAACCATGATATCTAATGGCCAATTCCTCCAGGTCTGACTCATCTTCAAGAGAGAGGATATATCATTCTCATCTCCATCCTCATCTTTATCATCCACATGTTCAAGGACCTCATGGGAAGAGGGTAATATAGTGGAGGGTGAAGAGGATTTCTCTTTAGGTCTATGATTTAATAATGGAGTGTATTCTGGAAGAAAAGCTGAAGAGTAGAGTCCTTGATGTCTGCCAGTAACAAAGTTTAAGAATACTCCAAATAAGAGAAGGTTTCAACAGGCATATCCTCTGGTCCATTTTCCTGATACTATGATTAAATGTCTTTTCCTGATATTTAGATACTTTGTCCCAAGTATCTAAATCCAAAGTTCCCTTGTCTGGAAAGCAAAAGCTACAATATTGTACAAGTGGTAAGAAAGAGGTTAATTTAGAATTATTAACTTTGAGTCCCTTTTTTCTTTAAAGTGTCCTTTGTTATATCTATAAAGAGTATCCTTTCTCTATACTCATTATGGTCCATGACTTATTTGTAGTTCTTAACTTTTCACCCTACCCCACTTTAATTCCTGGTCCATGTCTTACCTACAGGGCTCGCAAAACCTAACCTAACTGCAAATAGACTTACCTCTGCAGTCCCTGTTCCAGGCTTCAGATGCCTGGATCAGCCCTAGAAGTTGTCCAGTACCTAGAGAATGTAAGGGGTCAACAAGGGAAAAAGTGTGTGAGGTATGGTGGCCAGAAGAATCTTGAAGCCTGACTGACTAGCAATAGGATTGCTTTGTTTATTTATGCAGTTTTATAAGACAAAGACAGACCCATCATTTTGCAAAGAATACAGATTATATCATTTGGTCTCTGGACACATGTTTCATTTTGTACAACATGTTCAGTTACAATTAATAAGTACATATAGAACAGATTTTCCTTTTATCATAGATGCATAAACCTATTTCAAAGAATTTATAGTCTATTTTTGTTAGGGCAAGCATATCTAATATAAAACAGCCTGTTTCCAGGCTGGCAGCATTTATGGTTTCAAATAGCCAGGTGAATAGAAAATATCTGAGCCATTTCAAGGTAAATAATTATGCCCTGAATAATGTACCATCAATCAGTAGAGTAAAGTGCTATTCATTAATCAGCATGTCACTGAACTTCTCATTTTCTAGGGTTATACTGTGCATAACCCCCTACTTAGTGTGCTACTGATTCAGCAGACTCTATGGGCAGTATAAGAGGAAGCCTCTGATCTGTGCCAAATTTCCTGGCCAGTTGGAGCTAGCCAGTCCCCTTTAAATTCACATCGTACTGATTATCCTGTTTGAGTTCATTTATGGGCAAGTGTACCAAGAAGATCCTGGAGTTATGGCCTCATAAAAAAGTTTCTAGCATCTTTGTGCCTATCTCAATCTCCACAGCATAAGAATTTCTGTATAGGGCCTGTTACAATGGGTTTCTTGTCCAGACTAGTCCCACAGTTCAGACCCTCCCTCTCCACTTATCTGGACCAACAACTACAAATTCCCAATGAAACACACAGACACTTGTATTAACTTCATGCTCTTTGGCCAGTGGCTTAGGCACATGGCTAGCTAGCTCCTTCAAGGGCCAGATAAAATCATCTCCTTAAAGTGCATGCTTCTACAGTCTCTGTGATTTACATGAGCATTAGTCTTGTTATGTCTAAAGGTTTAGTTTCTTTGGGGTCTTTTATTCTCTATTGTCTCCTACGATCTTTCTGTCTCCTCTTCATAGTTTCCTGTTTTCTGGAAGGAAGGATTTGATGGACACATCCCAATTAGAAATGCGTGTTATAAGGTCTTTTACTGTCTACATTTTGTCTAATCATGGGTCTATTTATTTGTTCCCAAGTATCCCCTATGATGGCTGAAAAAGACACTGTCATATGAATATAGCAGAATGTCCCGAGGAGTCATTTTATTGCTACATTTCTTTAGAAGAACAGTAGTATTCTATTTTCCCATATATCCAGAGACTATCTATTTTCAGGTTCTTGGCCACCCAAGCAGTATTAGGCACAGGTTACATCTCATAGCAAAGGCCTTAAATTCAATCAAAGAGTGGTTGGTTACCCTTACAACTTCTGTTCCACTTTTAAACATCATATACCGTAGACCAGTCACCCACATAAATGGGAGGTTTTGTGCCTGAGCTGGTGTTTACTTTTCTATTCTGGAAGCATGCATAATGCCTTACATTACCATGAACACTAGTCTGTAGGAGCTCCCTCAACTTCTCCATGTTCAGTAAGATGTGTATTTGTCTTCAGCAACAGGGCCTTACTATCTCTTTGTGGAGAGCAACCAATAACTTTGGCCACAACATGTTGGATTTCCATGGGGCCCCTTTCACCAACAATTTAATTAGATGTAGTCCATCCCTAGTGCTGGAGTTTTCATTTGGTGGTGAGAGATGTCTAGTCGGGGCTTTGTCTCTCATTATTGATGATAACACTTACAAGACAACTACAATAGAAAGCATCTTCAAAACCATTTAAATTTTGGTATGGTTAAAATTAATAAAATTACTTCCCTATTACCGTCAGTGTACTTGGGGCTTAGCTGACTTTAGATCACTTAGATTTCATGGTGTGGCCATGAGAAGACACAGAAACCATCATAGAAGGACAAACCTTCTTTCCCTTAGTTCAGAGACAGCATAGACAAGCTTAAATCTGCTTTATCAGCTGACTCTTGACACAGGTCACCAAATAGAAGCTTGAAAGGGAAGCCAGGAATAAGTCATATATCAGTCGATGCTGAGTAGGTGATGCCACAATGTTCATATGTCAAACCAGGGACAGAGTCCTTCTTTTTCCTCATAGTGGAGCCCAGTTGCTTGTAAAATGGAGTCTCTCAGGGTGGGCACAGCCTAAAAAGCCATGTTTAACCTAGGGAAGGGCACAACCCCATCCCTTTTAGGTCCAAAACTTTCTAGACTTTGTACCTCTGCTTCTCCAGACACAGCCTCAGCTAGTGCTGGGCTTGGATTCAGCCTACCCATTCTGAAGTCACTTTGGAGACTTGCTTGTGAAATTATGTTCTTGGAAGGTTGACAACTATATCAGCAGTAAAAGTATGCCTACATCTTCAAGGTTTGCCAAATAAAATGCAAAATTGATTACATTTCACTTCAAAATACATGGTGCATAATAATGACCATTGAACATTACAGGTTCTCTTGAAATTCAAATTTAGCTGAAGAGTCTCTGAGTTTTCCTGTTAAGTCTGATATCCTTATTTATCTTTGTACAATAAAATGTAAATGTTTGTCCAAGTAAATTGACAGACTAATAATAAAAAATATACGAAGGTAATATCTACCATATCAATCAGTTTTGAAATTCATTACCACACTTGTCTTTTTCCTACTTAGTTGAAACTAATTAGTATTTCAATCAATATGATTACTAATCTATTAACATATTCATTGTCTGTAGCTTTACTATAGTAGACATTATAATTATATACTTGATTTACTATACTTTACTACATATAATACTTCTCAGGCAATGCCAAGATCACACACAGAGCCTTGTGTTTGTGTTGGGATATATTTCAATTCCACATATAAGTCAAACTCCTTAGAATACAATTCTTATTTTTATAAAGTTTATATTAATTTAATATACACCCACATATTAATTGTTTCTATTATTATTTTTTACTTTCTGCATTTCTATGTTTTCATCTGGGATAATTTTTCTTTTAACTTAACACCTTCCTTCCTTCCTTTCTTCCTCCCCCTTCCTCCATTCCTTTTTCCCTCCCTTCTTCCTTCCCTTCCTCTCTTCCTTCCAGTGAAGGGTCTACAGGTAAGAATCTCAATGTTTTGCTACCCCCACCCACCTTGGGACAGAGTCAGGCTGTCCTATTCCAGGCTGCTTGCCTGCAGCTAAGGCAATCAACTCTCCCAAGTACTGGGATTGCAAATGTGCTTATCCTGGCTCTGCCTGTACTTTTGGAAGTTAATTACTCTGCAGATGTTTTAGGTTAGCTTTTATTTTTTATCTCTATCTGTGCTGCTTCATTTTCATTCTAACTTGATGAGATTTATCATCATCACAGAACTTCTGGGTGTCTTTGTGAGGATATTTTCAGGGAAAAAAAAAAAAGCTTAAAAGGTCAAGGAAGAATTAACGGACTATCCCATCATCAGTGGTGCCATCCAGGAGCTAAGGTTTGTCAACAATAAGAACAAGAATTAGAGCTGAGCATGAGTACTGATGTAGCTCTACTTCTTCATGGCAGCATGACGCTGCTTCATTGTCCTGATGCTGCGACATCTCCGCCATGATGGAATTCAAACTGTGAGCCAAAATAAACCGTCTTTACTTCTGATTGTTTTTGTCACAGAAAGTAAAGCAGCTAAACAGAGATGTTATTTCACTTTTTCCTGCTCCCACTATTATAAACTCAACACTTAAGAATATACATTTGATCCATAAAGTCTCTACTCCTTCAACAAATATTAATTTGATTTGGTTTTCAGCTAAGTACTATGTTGTGGGTTTCTTTGTATTTGTTTTCATTTGGGTGGCACAGATTGGTATTTTCTTAATTGTGAAATTTTCTTACCCAGCATTTCAGTTTAGATTTCTACTACTCTCTCTTTTCTTGACTTCTGCGGTTTTAGCTGCCCTGGCTAGTTTCATGTCAACTTGACACACGCTAGAGTCATCACAAAGCAGAGAATCTCTACTGAGAAAATTTTTTCATAAGATCTGGCTTTGGGACATTATCTTAATTGGTGATTAATGGGGGAGGGCACAGCCCATGGTGGGTGGTTCCATCCCTTTGGCTAGTGGTCCTGGGTTCTATAAGAATATAAGCTGAGCAAGCCATTGGGAGCAAGCCAATGATCTGCATTCCTCCATGACCTCTGCATCAGCTTCTACCTCCATGTTCCTGCTCTGTTTGAGTTCCTGTCCTGAATTCCTTCAGTGATGAACAATGACATGGAAGTGTGAGCCAAATAAACACTTTCCTCCCTGAGTTGCTTTGGCCATGTTGTTTCATCACAAAAATAGTGACCCTAAGCAGAAATTGGTACTAGGATCAGACGATACTGCTGTGATAGACCTGACCTTATTGTTTCAGGGTGGATTGTGGAGGGATTTTGGAAGTTTGGGTCATAAAAGTTATTAAATGTTGAGAACTCGGTGGGCTGGTTGTTCTGTAGGAGCTTGGGAGACAAGAGTGTTGAAATCAGTGTAGGCAAGGGAGGCCTGGCCTGGCTTGGATGGTTTCAGAGAAAAGCTAAGGTTCTACTAGGCCCTTTGTATGAAGAATCTGTGATGTCTGGTCAGCTGGAGCTGAAGACGTGACTGCTATTAATCAAGACCTCAAAAGTGCTTTTGCTTTGCTGGGACAATGGATGCTGGTCAGCTGAAGCTGAATAATCAGCTGTGATAGAGAGGAGACCAGCATCATTGAAGAAAAATCTTCTGGTAAGTGTTTCCTCAAGGTCATCACACAGAAGCTATGTTCCAGGGGTGTCCATAAAATGATTGAAAGAAAGCATGTGAGATTTTCAATTTTTGCATGTATTTTTTTATTCACTGTAATTCACTTAAACCCAATCTTTGCCTGATACATTTCTTTAGGTTTGATGAAGTTACAGATTCTTAGATTTGTATTTTCCTTGAATAAATGCATACAGTTACTAGAAAGCATTGATTGAATAAGCCTACAGCCTATGTTGAAGGTAAGCAAACTCACTGGGATATGTAAGTGCCTCCATGAGTATTAAGAATTTCATCATCTCTCAGTTAGAGCTTGCCTAAAGCCCTGCTAAATAAAGCTGAGTTGTTCAGGTATTTGTAGTACAGGATGGAAACCAGAGAAAATAGCACATGTAAATGTGTCACACAGGCAACTAAATTAGAATGACCTAAGAAAACTTCCCTGGACCTTCAGGTTGTCTTTCCTAGATATTTGAGATTAGCATGACTGTAGGGAAATCTGCTTGGCCTCAGGGTCTAATTACAACTTCAAACTCTTTACTCAAGGACATATACCCTGAGATTTAAAGCAAACACACACACTCCTGCATGTATGTTACTTGTACATATGATTCCAATCACCACTCATTTTTAAACCTTTTTTATTTATTCCATTCTACCACTTTATCTATCCCGTGTCTTAAATGCCTTTGGAATTACAAGCTGTGCTTCTGCATGAATCCACCATTATTCTGACTCAGATGATGACAGCAGTCTATCTTACTGCCTTTCCTTCTGCCTCAGTTGTTGCAACTCTTTTACCACTACAGTGAGTGACCTTTATCAGCTAGAAAATGCTGTTCTCTTAGCATTAAACCTGTCAAGTTACTCTATTGTCCTTCTGGAAAAGTCTCTGTTATCATGGCCTATGAGTTCAAACGTGGCTGTAGGTTATTGTCCTATCTATTTTTCCTAAATTCTCTCTCTCTCTCTCTCTCTCTCTCTCTCTCTCACACGCACACGCACACGCACACGAGAGAGAGAGAGAGAGAGAGAGAGAGAGAGAGAGAGAGAGAGAGAGAGAGAGAGAGAGAACACATCACACACTTTTTAATGCTGTACTAATACTTATGGGACACACATTTCAACCAAGTCAGAAGAATATTGAAGATCTTCTTCATATAAAAAAAGCCAATACAATTTGATAAAATAAGTACAGTTGCTGTCTTCTGCTGGACTTTTGGTTTTGAAAAAGTATGTAGCTTTGTCTGGTCTGAAAATCTATGTACACCAGGCTGGCTTCAGTCTCACCTACTTCTGAGTCCTGAGTGCTAGAATTAAGGTGTGCACTACCACATTAAACTTTAGAAAATCTTCATTGCTCTGTATATATCACATATGACATATACATAGTTTTGATTCAGATATATGGTCAGTTTCTATAGACACACTACTCTCTTTTTTCTTCATTATTTTTTATTTAAAAATGTCTTTTTTTTTAATCCATGAATCCCTCTACTCCCCGTCCCTCCCCTCGTCCCAATCCCTTCCAGCCTCCTCCCTCTCCATCCGTCCATCCCCTCCCCCAAATGGGTAAAAAGTCCCAAGGTGGGTCAGTGTGGCACATCCACTCCAGGCAAGTCTTATTTCCTCATCCCAAAGTCAAGACTGAGTTAGGTGTTACTCTGCAGGGAATGGGCTCCAAGGTGCCAGCGCAGGAGCACAGTTTGATCCCACCCCTTGAGGCTCCATATACTGCCCATGCCAGTTGACAGTTGCCTACCCTTGGAGGGCCAAGCTCCTTTTCCTGATGGATTTAGTGGCTATTCCTGATTCAGTGAGCTGCCCAGAACTCCAGCCAGCCATCAGTGTGGGAATTTTCCTCATAATCCTTATCCATCCCCTTGCTCATACAGACTCTCTTCCCCTGTTCTTGGCTGGGCCAGGATCTCAACCCAGTGCTCAACCATGAATCTCTGCTTTCATTGTTAGATGTAGGTTCTGTGATGACACTTAGGGTGGTTATTCATTTGGTTATAGGGAAAGTCCTATTAAGGCACCCTTTCCACTATTGGTTGGAGACCAGCCAGGGACATCCTGTGAGTTCTTGGAGATTTCCCTAGCATCCAGTCTCTTTTCAAACCCGCATTGCCTTCCTCTATTGAGATATCCATCTCTTTCTATCTCCCTCTTTTCTCCTCTCACTCAACCATCTCCTTCTTTCATAATTTGTTCCCAACTATTCTTGGTTGCAGCCCATTATGATCCCAATTTGCTAAGGTGATCTTCTTTATTTTCTCTTTTTGGGGGGAATCCCTGGATGTCCCTCTTAAGTTCTTTCTAATCCCAAGCTGTTCAAGGGTTGTTGTTTGCAGCTTTGGTATTCTTTTCTTTTTGTCCAAAATCTACTTATGAGTGAGTACATCTCATGTCTCTCTTTCTGGGCTTGTGATACCTTACTCAGGAAGATATTCTCCAAATCTATCCATTTGCCTGCAAATGTTAGGATGTTGTTTTTTTAACTGCTGAGTAGTACTCCATTCTGTAGATGTACCACAGTTTGTTAATCCATTCTCAGTTGAGGGGCACCTAGGTTGTTTCCAGGTTCTTGCTATTATGAATAGTGCTGCTATGAACATAGTTGAGCCAATGCCTTTAGGGTACGAATGTGCATCCTTTGGCTATATGCCCAGTAGTGGTATTGCTGGACCTTTGGGGAGATTGATTTCCAGCTTTCTGAGGAACAGCCATATTGCATTCCAGAGTGACTGTACAAGTTGACAATCCTACCACCAATGGAGGAGTGTTCCCCTTGCTCCACATACCCTCCAACATAGGCTGTCATCTGCGTTTATGATCTCATGCATCCCAACAGGTATAAGGTGGTATTTCAAAGTTGTTTTGATTTGCATTTCTCTGGTGGCTAAAAATGTTGAGTAATTTTTTAAGTACCTTTCAGCCATTTTGTAATTCTTCTGTTGAGAATTCCCTGTTTAGATCTGAGCCCCATTTTTTAATTGGATTATTTAGGTTTTTGGGTTCTAGTTTCTTGAGTTCTCTATATATTTTAGAGATCACTCCTCTGTCAGATATAGGGTTAGTAAAGATATTTTCCATAGACTGCTGTTTTGTCTTATTGACTATGTCCTTTGCCTTCCAGAAGCTTCTCAGTTTCAGGAGTTCTCATTAATTGATTGTAAGGTATTTCTTCTTTTTCACGTAAGCAATTATCTGTGCCAAAATAAGGGTGTAGTAGGAGGTTTCTGGCCCAGACTTTCGGGCCTAACCTCAAGGTCTAGACCCACAGACCTGCAGTCCCACAGTCCTGCAGTCCCACAGAGACACACAGAAGCTTCCAATAGTTTTTTGGCTGATCAGCTTCAGGCCCAGGCATATCACATGCTAGCTCTCTACCCTTATTCTAACCCATGTCTCTTGTTCAGCCATGGGGCTCGGTACCTTTTCTTAGGGCAGCATAGTTGTCCTTGGCTTCTTCCAGGCCTCTCTCTGGAATTCCCTCTGGTGTTCTGATCTGGCATTCTGTTCTCAGAGTTTTTAGTCTGGTAGCCCCGCCTACACTTCCTGCCTGCCTTTGGCCAATCAGCTCTTTTTATTAAACCAGTGGTTGGGACAATTATTTAAAATGAAACAACACAACCGCCCACATATCCCCTTTTCTCTTCTTAAAACAAAAAGAACTCCAAATCTAATATTCTTTTCCCCCCTTATCTGTAACAACTTATAAACAACACTGTAAATAAACACAAACATCCATAATCCATGCTGTGGGAATGTGGGCGTCATTCTCTAGGCTACTTCCTGCTGAATGGGGACGCTGACAATCTCATGGGAATCCAAAGAAAAATGTAGGATTATGGACAAGTCTTTAGTGGAGTAGTCTCTAAGGCTGGGTCATTTCAACCAGTCTCCTTGAAATTGTTTTGGATTCAGAGCTCTGGAACTTCAACAGAGGTGCTCTGAAATGCTGAATCATCTGGTCCATCCATTTCCATTGGAGATTTTTCAGGGGGTCTTCCTCTATCAAACTTTATGTTCTTTATCCAGGAAGAAATCCACAGTCTCTCATTTTCTGTGAAAATAAAAGGAAAATCTCTTCTCCAAAGTAGTGTATCTTTGCATTTCAATTTTAAAGTAAACTCATTTACAAAATATTTAGGTTGAATTAAATCAACAACATTTATAATCAACTGTCTTTTAGCAGGTTTTACTAAGTCATTATCAGTCAAGAAGCTTAAAGATAAGACAGTAATATAAAGTATCCAGACATTCCTTGTATTTTCCATCTTTACATGGCTTATTTATTTATTTATTTATTTATTTATTTATTTATTTATTTATTTTTAATCTATGTATTTTACTCTATTTCTTTTTTTTAAGGGCTTTTCCCCCCTTTCTTTTCTTTCTCTAAGCCTATGTATATATATTTTCAACACACTCTAAACCATTTAGACTTTTTACAAAAAACTGTCTTTACTGTATATTTATTTCTTAACTTTTTCTGTCTCTGACCACACCTTTGCTTCTCTAGGGTGATTGACTCCACCCAGATTCTATTTCTTCTGTTTCTGAACACACCTTTAATCTGCCAGGATTAAAGGCTGGTATGATGGGTGGATGGCTCCACCCAGCTCCTAGTTTAATTTTATAGAATTTATCTTTTTAACCCAGGTAGTCTGGGAATTTTAGGGTCCATATAATTATCAAGTAAAGCTTTGCCATCTGCTACTCATTAACTCCATTTAAGTGTTAGGTAGCAGGGCCTCTTTAAAAACTCACAAGTGTTTTGCTTCTAATGCTGAATCAGGAAGCTTCTCTTTAAAAAGCCAAGCCTCTGTTTCCGCAAACAGAGCTGATCCATGAAAACATCGACACTAGAAAGCCATCTTTGATTCTGTTCCTTTTTTCTCCTTATGAACGTAAACTTTAAGTAAATCATTTATAACCTTTTCCTTATATTGAGGGTCCTGTGAGACTTCAGGAGCCAGACATTTTACGCCTTAAGCTGCACTCCAAAAGTCCGCCATTGTAGCTCAAGCCGACAGGCCTCACCAGGGCGTCCCTGTACCACGGCTCACATGGGAGACACAATTCAGAGGCTGTTTTGGGCTCTAGACCATTTTTAAGCTTTCTATGACTTTATGTGGGCATATTTGCCACACGTTGGGCTGCCATTTGTAGTAGGAGGTTTCTGGCCCAGACTTTCGGGCCTAACCTCAAGGTCTAGACCCACAGACCTGCAGTCCCACAGTCCTGCAGTCCCACAGAGACACACAGAAGCTTCCAATAGTTTTTTGGCTGATCAGCCTCAGGCCCAGGCATATCACATGCTAGCTCTCTACCCTTATTCTAACCCATGTCTCTTGTTCAGCCATGGGGCTCGGTACCTTTTCTTAGGGCAGCATAGTTGTCCTTGGCTTCTTCCAGGCCTCTCTCTGGAATTCCCTCTGGTGTTCTGATCTGGCATTCTGTTCTCAGAGTTTTTAGTCTGGTAGCCCCGCCTACACTTCCTGCCTGCCTTTGGCCAATCAGCTCTTTTTATTAAACCAGTGGTTGGGACAATTATTTAAAATGAAACAACACAACCTCCCACATAAGGGCACAATCATCTTCCCAAGCCTCTTGGGAAAATGAAAATAGGATACTTTTAACTATAGTGAATAAAAAACAAACTTGTCAGCTTTGATAAATCTGTGTTGAGACAATAGGCGTAAAAAACTAAAAGCAATTGGGCTCTTGCCAAAACATTGTTTTATTGCTAAAGAACCTCTATTTTCCTTTATTGCTGTAATACAAGATAGTGCCTACTTGTCACTCACAACTATATATGAAATACATTAAAAATTAAGCATCCAACTGAGGCACCAATATGATTATTAGAGTTATTTTATCCTACATCTCATGGGTGAATACACACCTTCCAATCAGGACTGTAGAGACTTTAGAAGAAGACCCTTCCTCAGAAATATCTTTTGTCTTGTAGAATCTTAATACCTTCAGAGTGATAAGAAATTGGTGAGCACACCTGGAGAAATATGAAGCTTCCTCAATAGATCCTCACTCCTGCCATACATTAATTCATTCATTGATAAACGCATTCATTCAATATGCAGTTCAATTAAGTATCAATCTAAGCAAGCATCAGGAGAAAGAAATACTTTAACTTGCCTTAAAATAATTGAACAACACCCTCCACTGAGCACAACTATATAAACACTTCTCTTTCCTTTGGGAATTGCACCATAATTCTTGTTGCCAGCAACACACTGACCTTAGTGACACTCCACTCACTGAAAATGCATCACAGTAAATAGAGGTTATAAATGGAAATTTCCTGACCCAACCACCTGGTCTCTAATAACTGACTCAGAGGCTGAATGTAATTAAAAATCCTTGGTCAATAGCACAGGCTTGTTATTATCTAACTCTTACATTTAAATTCCTTATATTCCTTATTTATGCTCTGCCATGTGCCTATATCTTTCTTAGCATGGCATGTTCATTTCCTGCTCCTTCTGCGTCTGGGTGCAAACCTTGACTCCAGCCTTCTCGTTCCCATCACCCTTAGTTTGGTCATTACAGCCTGGCTACTGGCCAATCAGCATTGTATTAAACTAATTCAAGTGACAAATCTTTACAGTGTACAAGAAGAATATTCCAAAGCAAGAGCAGTATGTAGTTCCTCCCTCCAAGGACTTTTAAGAGGACAACATCAAGAGAGCTGATAAATTCAGCAACACATAGCTTGTGTTGTAAAAGGATGTTTATAGGATCCAGGAACCTATTATACACATTTGAAAATAAAATAGGTCAGTGGCCCGGTGCCTCCAGAAGGCTTTACTTGATCAACCTAAATCATAAGATGTCTGTGTTTCATGGACTTGCCTAGATATAACTAAAAGAGACGACTATGCACAAAATGGATAACCTAGAAAAATCTATTTCTAGACAGGTTGTACAAGACAAAATAATGAAGATATAAAGCTCTAAACAACAATAACTAAACCTAAGAAGGTTAAGTTTGTAATAACACATTTTCCACTAAAAGAAAGGCCCTATACCTAATGGTATCTACCAGATACTCTATGAAATAATTAAAAAATAAACACCAGTTCCTTCTAATTCCTCAAATATGTTGAACTAATACTTCTAAACTACTTTGGCAAAGTCAATACTACTCTGCTGCTGGATCCAGAGAAAAATAATATAAGAAAAAAATAAGAAAATTAATAAGAAAAATAATATAAGAAAATAATAAAAGAAAAATTTGTAATGAAAATGCTAATAAAAATGCCAGCAAAATACTATCAAGCTGAATCACCAACACATTAAAAGGCTTATCCATCATGATCAAATTTGATTCTTCCCTAGGATAAAAGATGGGTCAAAATATGTAAATCAATAGATATAGTGTATTACCTTAAAAGATTATGAAACAAAACTTTCTGATTATCAATAGATACAGAACAATTACTGGACAATATTCAATATATCAATGTAATAAAATTCTCAGCTAATTATACACACACATTCAGAATGGTATGATCACAGGCCAGTTGAGATGTACTTAAACTTTCTCGATGGACTAAAACTCATAAATGTTAAGCCCAT
The DNA here is from genome assembly GCA_033318265.1 of Phyllotis vaccarum. Taxonomy (NCBI): domain Eukaryota; kingdom Metazoa; phylum Chordata; class Mammalia; order Rodentia; family Cricetidae; genus Phyllotis; species Phyllotis vaccarum. The sequence goes on along the minus strand of JARWLC010000001.1, from coordinate 54,201,480 downwards.
CATATGTATATATTCATAGGTGAAAGCTGAAAGTCTTCCCTGAAAGACACAGAAATGATAAGTGTACTTTTACTTGCCTTCTACTAAACATGATGTAAGAAGTCTTAGCTAGAGAAATTAGATAAAAGAAACAGTAGGCTTCTAAACAGAAAAGGCACAATATGTTTAGGAGATGGTCTTCAGCATAGAAAACTATATGGGGCATCCTTTCCTGGTCTGCCCACCTCCTGCTACTAGTAGGTAAGGACTATTCGCAACTCAACCTAGATTTTCTTGGTCAACCCAGTATTATAACAACAACTTTTTTAAAAGGTAAGTTTAAAGATGGTAGAACACACATAGACTCACAGAAAGAAAGAGAGAGAGAGAAAGAGAGAGAGAGAGAGGGAGAGAGAGAGAGAGAGAGAGAGAGAGAGAGAGAGAGAGAGAGAGAGAGAGAGAGAGAGAGAAGGAAGAAAAAGAGAGTTAACAGGGGGTTAAAGATGAAGAAGGAATCAGGAGAGAGGAGATGGTAGCGTGTGGATGAACTAAAACTAAGGATGTATGAAAAAACCCTTAGGGAAACCTACTCATTAGTAAGATAAAAGCAACATATAGCTGTGGTGGTTTGAATTGAAAATGTCTCCAATAGACTCAGATACTTGAACATTTGGTCCCCAGCTGACAGTGCTGTTTGGGAGGGCTGTGAAAGCCTTAGGAGGTGCAGTCTTGCTGGAGGAATTATGTCACTGGAGGGAAGGCCTTTCTGAAAATTCACAACCTCACCCCACTTTCAGGTCTCTCTCTCAGTTTCCTTGTTCGACCCAGTCTCAACCCCTAGAAAGATCCCCAGAAACACACGGACTCCCCGAGATGCAAGCACAAAGCAAGGTTTATTATAGCTGCAGCTGAGCCCAGCTCCTGACTATCACACAGCCACGCCAGTGGAGAAGGGCCCCTCCCTACTCAGAGCAGGGCTTTTAAAAGCAAAGACCATAGGATTGCTGTTACCAGGCTGGAAAGTGTGGGGCTACTTTCTATTGGCCTGGGGCCCAGAAGAATTTTTCTCTACTCTCCTATCTCATCCATCAGGTGGACAGCTGCTGGCTGATTGGTTGTCTTAAGTAGGGGAACAGATACTTTACAAGTGGGTCAGAACATCCCCTGATTACCCAGGAATGTGCTTGACTTTGGGTACTTGGCCTTGGTGCTTGGCCCTGGGGTTTAGAAACTTCTCAGGATAGAGACTAGAAACTTCTCAGTTCCCAGAATAGCTCCAGACCTCAAGATGGAGGGACTTCGGCTCTCACATCCCGATGAGCTAATGAAATGTGATCAGTCAGGTTCTGCTCTGAAAGCCTGTTGCCATGTCTTCCTTACCACTATTAACTCTCCATCTAAACCAAATGCCAAAATAAACTTCCATAACTTGCTTCTTGTTGTGATATTTTTGAACTAATTATTGTTGATAATGATCATTATCAGCTGCTTAAAAGGTAAATATTTATTAAGGGGTTTATAGGAAAATACTAATATAAGAGATTAAACAATTGGGCAATTCTTGGAAAGCTTGATTGGTTCACCCAGTAGAGGGTCATGTCCTTTCTTTAGGAGCAAGAGGGAGCAAACAAGAAGAGAGTCTTAAATTGGCCTGGCCACACCCTGTACACTGAGACCTCAGGGTCCAAAGTTCATACCTCTAGGTCAAGGTGATATTGCCTGCTTCCCACTACACATAATAATAAAGTGACTAATATAACCACTTTTAAAAGAGTTTGAAGGTAGTTACTCTGCATGAGTACATAGTGCTTTTCCAAAAATATATGAGATATTAAGTGAAAATTACAGTACAAGACACAAGATTGCCCCTAAGCATCTCTGGACAGGAAAGCCTGAGATCCTTCCCTCAAAAATCCATAAGCTATTGCCATCCTTATGTTTACCCACCAAAACTAGATGCTTAGACTTATCTCTGATGACATATCACACCTTGGCTACAGAATATAGAGACATTAACTAAGATACCCCCCACCCCCCCACACACACTGCTGGCTAGTTTTCAAAACACTGGAAATTGGATACAGACTTCTGAGGAAGAAAAGGTATTTGTGTAATTACTCAGCACTGGGCCCTACACACTATAATACTAAGTGCCCAGGTAAGGTGTGCCTACCAGTAGGCAAAATACTGGCATGACTCTTACAGAGTAACTTGGTTGAATTTGAACTTGTATCATAAAAGGGAATTCTATGCCTGGTACTGTAATCTCATTCACAGGTGCATAGCTGTGAGGCTTTCTGATAGTCTCTTATTGTTATTTTGCTAAGTGTTTTTGTCAGATTGTTTTCTAAATATTCATGTGTATCTTTTATTTTTACTTTAAATATTTACGTATATACCTTTTGACTTTTCTCAATCTTGCCCAGAGATGTGTGTTTTTTTTTTTTTTTTTTGCAGTGGAAGGCAGTTAATAGATGCATAATTTATCAAGATAACTAGAATAAGAGACAGTGTTCAGCTCTAAATTGGGCATCTATATCAGCCCCACCATGACCAAGGCTTAAGGAACATTGCAAAAGAGGAGGTAAAGCACAGTGTAAGGAGATGTCAGCTGGCTCTGGGTTATATAGGAATGAGGATGGGGGAACTTAGAGGAGCAAGACTGTATCTCATACTGGTCGCTGAACTTGATAATATGTAAGAGTTTTCCCATGCAGTACTTGTTTAGAAGGCATGAAGGAGTCATGAGGTTGAGGGTTGCTGCTACAAGAGGACAGGAAACACCATTGGTAAAAGTGCAACCACAGTTGCAGTGGAGACTCCACAATGCTTCTATTATGATCATGGAGAACAGTCGAGCCTTGGCACCATGAGGAACCGAAAGAGTCCATTGATGAAGATAAGACCTCAGCTGCAGTGGAAACCCCACGATTGAGGGGTATCCTGAAGAACGACTGAGGTTTGGGGTTTGGGACAGGGTACTGTTGGTAAAAATGCAACCTGTGGATACTGTATCATATTCCAGATGTTAGAAACATGAGATAACCATCATGGATAGCAGAAGCTGTGGGGTAGTTTTTGTGTTTGACTGTGACATGAGTGTGTGTGTGTGTGTGTGTGTGTGTGTGTGTGTGTGTGTGTGTGTGTGTTAAGTGCTATATGAATTGTTTATATGTGCTTTGAGAACAGTATCCGTGGCAGCAGTCTTAATAGAAGCGACATATCTAAATATCTTAATCTTTAAGAAATACCAACAATATTTTTGTTTTGATTACACTTTAGTCTGTACCTATGGTAGGAATTTTCTCTAAGCTACTAAATGTAGGAACATGTGCAGAGGGAGCTGCTGAACTGCCAACATCAAAGGGTTAAACCTTTTATTAGCACAGTAAATGAATCTGAGCCTAGCATAGACTCAGCTGAACCTCTACAATTACCTAGTGTACTTGGAAAGAAAGATGTGGGAAAGTAATCAACATAATTACATGGCAAAGCTCTGGAGGAGAGGTAAAAGAGGTGATGCAGAACATATTTGAGAAAGAATAAACATAAAATAACTTAAATTTACAAGAAAGGTAATTCTGAGAACAAAAAAGTAAAGGGATGTATTCAAATGCCAGATAAGGGCCTAAATGGTGTAACCACAATGTTGCTCTGTCAATTTAGCAACTTCAAGTGTGTTCTATATGTAAAGTACTTCTTAACTGGTATTTGAGGTCAACTCCTGAAGAAGATGTACAGCGATTGGTAATACAGGCAAGAATAAATTGAAATGACGGAGGACAGCAAATTGGAAACATATTGAATTTTAATATATTACACACAAAAATGAACCTAAGAGAATCATGAGCTACAGCTTGAGCTTTGTGTATCATCTGATTTTTACTGGTGCTGAGGCTTTTTCTGTATTGCTGTATTCATCTTGATATAAAAGTAGGAACGATGTTGGTAACTGAGCATCATGGACACCTAGATAAATATCAGCTGGTGATGTTTAGTAGGTGCATAATGAACACATGAGCAGTTTAGGCAAAAGCTTGGGCAGAAGTCAGGTAGAGTTCCAGATGACAGTTCCATTAAGAGATCCTTGTAAAGAGAAACGGTATCCTCTTAAGTATCTCAATAGAAGTTAAGACATGTAAAAGACATTAAAGGAAGAAATGCAGCCTTGCTGATGGACGGTGATGACAGATACTCTTCTGGTCCTGGCCTGCAATGCCCATACTCTACTCTGTGTTTCATTATTATTCATCTTATCAGTGGCCATTCTTTATGAGTAAGATTAAGCTGTACATCTTCAGCAAAGTCTTTGATGATGTCAAGTGTTTACAATTCAAGGTTGACTTCACAGTGCATCCATGGTAAGGCTTTTGATATTTGCTATGATTTTAATGCCAATGTCTATTTCTGCCTTTAGATAAAATTAGGGAATATCAACTTGACAATTTTATATTAATGAATACTTAGAGTTGACTCCAGTTACAACCATGGGTAAATTCAGACCTCCTTAATCTCATACTTCTCCAAGACTCCTATAAACTATAAATACATACTGTATCATCTGTCTTTAAGGTGAAATATTTTAATGTCTTCTTAAAGGTTTCTTCTACTATCAACTTATAATTTCATCTGCGCTAAGTCAACAGTTATCTCTTTACTTACTTAACAAATCACAAATTTAGGTACATTAAAAATCAGCTCACTGACCACAGTAATAAATAACAGAAACATGGAGTATTATTAGCCCCATTTGAAGATCTTGATCAAGCATTCTTTATAAAGCAAAACTTGAATATATTTTAAAACTATATTTCCATCTATTTTTATAGTCTTACAGCATATGGTAGAGATTGCTAATTTTCTGCAGCTGCTCTAAGACTGAGTAACATATACTATGCAGGAATTAATATTTTTCTTGGTTCTAGGGGTTGGGAAGTTCAAAATACAGGAACGCCAACCTAGTCAGTACTTTCTGGTAGTTTTATCTCAGGAGAGAAGAGATGAGCTTTGCTCTTTACAATAAAGAGTGCTTAGCATCTAAGAACGTCTCAAATTCCCAACATTTCAATATTATTACAAAAGCAATTACATTTCTAGATTAGTTTTGAAGGGGAAAATATTTAAACTCATAAATACAAACTGACACACTCTGATGGCTGCAAACACTTTACCAGAGATAAAAACTAAATTAGAAGCCAAAAGTAAATCAAAACAAGTCTGTGGTTTCAGATGGCTTTAATACAGGCTCAATTTCAATGAGCATGAAGGCAACAGGCAGAGTCCACAATGAAAATTAGACTGATCAAGGCTAGTCAGTTCTATGTGACACATTTGGGTTTGTTTGCTCACATATAGAACTGACCACAGGAGAAATCAGTTTCACACTCTATTTATTATTTCATTTTTTATTATTTATTTTCTAGACTATATTGTACATCATTTCCCCTTCCCTTTCCTCTCTTCAAGTGCCCCCATGCACTCTCTTGCTCTTTTCAATTCCTCGTCTCTGTTCATTAATTGTTGTTACATGCATATGCATAAATATTTCTAAATACACCTTGCTCGGTCTGTATAATGTTACTTCTATGTATGTTCTCAGGGCTTATCATTAGGTATTGGGTAGCCAATTAGTGTATTCTTCTTTGAGGAAGACTGTTTCTCCAGCTCTCTTGATTACTTTTTGTGTTTTGTTGTGTAGGGTTAGGTGCTGTGGAATACTCCTATTGTACACTATAAAGATTTATCACTCAAATTGGTTTAGTAAAACACTGACTGGCCAGTAGCCAGACAGGAAGTAGGGTGGGATAGAGGTTGGGGGGGGGTGACCAAACTAAGAACGCTGGAATGGTGGAGTCAGGAGTTACCAGCCAGATGCAGAGGAAGAAAGATGAGAATGTTGCACTGAGAAAAGGTACCAAGTCATGTGGCTAAACAGAGATAAAAAGTATGGGTTATTTAACTGTAAGAGCCTGAGAATTTATAATTAATGCCTTTGTGTAGTTACTTGGAACTGATGAGTGTGGGGGGGGGAGTCTATTTACATTTAAGTGCAGTCCTCATCCCTTATCAAGAAAACCTCTCTTTGCAACAGTCAGAGGCCATTACAGAAACCCACAACCAATGAAACCACTAAGTGGTGAGTTCAGTCCTAGCACATACATCCACAAAACAATACCTCCTGCACCTAAAGCTCAGGAAACATTTCAAAGGACGGAGCAGAGTGACTGTAAGAGCCAGAGGATGAGGTACTTTGCTGTGAGACTGTGTCTTCAATAACAACATTCATGCCAATGTGCTCAGGTGAAGACCACCAAGCCTACAATATTTTTGAGGGAGCTGTTTTACTGAAGAAATTCTTGAAATAGTATTACAGGAATCTCTCTAAAATAAGCACTCAGACAATGAGAGTAGGCAAAAAGAGATTTATTCACCAGCAGACTAAAGCCAGGATAATTTCAGAAAGACTTCAGATCTGGGTCCAATGCACATTCTCATCTTATACTCTAAAATCACAAGGTGGAATGAACAGCAAACAAACAGGACTTTTTTTAAAAAAAAGAAACATACATGGCAATTAACCTTTTGTTTTCCAAAAGCATACATTACAGTTGACAAGTGTTAGCTTGGGTGGTCAGGCTGCTAAGAGCAATGGCCACCTTGGAACTGAGACGTTCCAAAGCTTGGTCCCTGACCAGGTTATTCTCCTTTAGGTAGCACGGTGAAATGAGATATGTCAATAAAGGGTATAAGCAACACTTAAAACAAACCAATAAACCAGTATCTAATTGTTGGTCTTTTCAACCTTGTCCTAATCTAATAGCTTTTTTATTATTATTAAAAATTAAATTCAAGTATCCAGTTCCACTACTGAATCCCCAAACATGCAACTCCTAAGGATAACGTCTAAAGAATTTTTAGGGACAGATACAGGGATCAATAGAGAAGGAATTCAATCCCAGAACATGAACCAAAAGCCACCATGTGAACATTCTGAGGACCTTGTAAATACAATAAAAGGAAATCTTTGTGCTGAGTGCCCATAGAAATTAAAAGTGTCAAGAAGCATTAATTGCACACTTTTTAATCTTCTCCATTATAAATTTTATTACATTTTCTACTCTTGTTAATTCATTTGTTTAGCAGAAACTAATATAAGACAGTGTTGTAATTAATAGATTAGATTAATAAAAGAACGTATTGAACTATATGGAGACGGATACTTATTCTAAAATCCTAAGATTTAAGGTAGGTGAAGTGTGTAGATGGAACATTGGGGTGTCGTGTGGTGGGATTCAGGTGTCACCTGATAAGATCCGAAGATGCTTATCCAGGGTCCCCGGCCCCTGAAGGGGGAGTGGCCAACCCCATTGATAAGGGGCTGCTGGGACCCTGGGAAAGTCCCTTTTGCTGGTTCCTCACTGCTGAAGAGACCGGTTTGGCATCCATCATTCATCACTCAGATACTCTAGTCCCTGTTCAGGTGCCACTATAAGCGGTTACCTGTATCATGAGTGTTGGTTTATATTTTAATAAATATTTAATCTTGGATTGGTGCATTTTAAGAGAAACTCCACCTACATCTAGCGGGCCTGTGCCCACGGGCATAGGGGGACCATTTGTGTTTTGAACACTAATAGACAGCAGAGGACAAGCAGAGTGTTCAGCTTTGGGAACATGCACTCCAGTGCGTGGGCTTAAAGCTCCCTCCCACTCCCCCCCCCACCCCCCCACCCCCCCCCACCCCCCCCACCCCCCCCACCCCCCCACCCCCCCCCCACCCCCCACCCCCCCCCCACCCCCCCCCCCCCCCACCCCCCGCTTCCCGCCAGCTTTGCCAGTGCAGCGTGGTCACCCATCCCAGCCAGCCCAAGCAGGTAAGTTTAAAGTGCGGGGTTCCCCATCCACTCTCCCTGCTGGTGCCACGTGTTGCCCTGCACCCCCCACCTTCCAGGCCAAGCAGTTTAAAGTGTGAGGTTCTCTGTCCGCCCTCCCTGCTGGTGCATCATGGTTGCCCCATCTCCCCCAGCCAGCCCACGTGGTAGATGATAGTGACCCAGGCAACTGTAAATTCCTCTGCACACACACAAGCGAACAAAGGAAACAAAAACCCTTCTATTTTGTGATTGACAACCTGTCTTAATTTGTGAGAATTTGTTTTTTCTAAGGACTGTATCCTGCCCGCTGGGGCCCTTTAAGACCATGTAGGCTCTGTATGTAGCCTCTTGCTGCTGAGTTTCTGTATCTGCCATATTGTGAGCAGAGCATTGAACGCTACTGTGACACCTGTGGACCAAACATCATCATTGCACCTGAATTGAGGTGATGGCTGATAATTATTTCATTAATGACTTCAGGTCATATTTTCCATGGTGATTGAGAAATTTTTGAATGGAAATCTTGACGGTTTCAATACCCCAGTCCTACTATTTTTTGGCTTGTTTCTCTATTTTGTGTTTCAAAATATGAGAATGGTAAAAGAGGTGAAATATGGAAATCAACAATTGCTGTCCAGGATATATGATATGGAAATTTCAAACACTAAAATGGCAGATAAGATTGATACTCTGGAAATTGGTTACAACAAGCTTTCAGATAAAGCTTCCTCTTCGGATATGGATTACATTGTACAAGAAAAGTATAGACTCTATGTAAATGATGAAAACAAACTTGTTAACTACATTAATGATGAGAACAAGAAAATCATTAATTATGTTAATGATGTGGATCAAAAAATTGCTGGTTCAGTGAGGTCTTTAGAAGGACTGCTTCTTCAGGAAAATCAAGCTCTAGAAAAAATCAATTGTTAAACTTCAAGAGTGGAAGCTGGTAGTATCCAAAATCCAGTAATGGGAAGACTATATTGCAATACTGGAAAAGGGTTGTGATGCATCTTATGCTCAGTACAGTTCAGGTCAACCCCCAATGGGATATTATGGTACTGGAGATAATCTACCTAAGGTGGTAAACATGACGGGGCTAGCCCCTTCCCCACCACTATTGTTCCTGACTACTGTTCAGACAAAGAAAGCATCTGGGGGATCCTCAGAATTTGTATAGTTATGAGCCAGTACATATGAGAGACATCAAGGATTTTAAAGAGGCAATATCATTAAACAGTATACACTCTACTTATGTAAAACAGCTTTTAAATTCATGGTCAGCAAAAAAAAAACAACAAAAAAAAAAAACCAAAAAACAAAAAAATAGATCCTACCAATTGATTGGATGCAGCTAACGGCTGCTATCTTGGACCAAAGTCAGAATTTGCAGTGGAGAAGCTGGTTTAGAGAGGAGGCTATGGCCTTAGAACAACAAGGAAAAATTAGGGGTTTCTTTGCTTCTCAGGACCAAATCCTTGGTGAAGGCATGTTTGCTGATGTGAAACAGTTAATATTTTCTATGGCCTTTGGTCATGCTAATCTGGAATGTAGAAGAATGCTTATGCCTTTAAAAATCAGAGCCACACCTATAGAAGAATGGATTCAATACACAATCAATGCTGAATCTCTCCATTGCGACAAGGAGAATTGGGTAGGCCAAGCCTAATATTAGGGTGAGGAACCAAGGCATCACTTGTTTCAACTGTGGTAAAAAAGGCCATATAAGACAGAATTGTACACAAGGTACTCTTGGAAATAATGCCGATCTAGGTTTAATTCAAACAGAAGGCCATTGCCTTCTGGATTATGCAGAAGGTATAGCAAGGGACAGCATTGGACCAACAAATGTAGATCTACCAGGGACAAAGAAGGCAACCTCTACCATCAGGAAACGCCTTTTGGGGTTTCCCCTGGGAAGCCCCCAAAAATCAGACTCCAAATTCGAGGAAGGTAAGATCATATCCAGTCACAGTGGAAGACCAGCATTCTCAGGATGAGTAGGGCATCCAATACCTGATCTAGAAGATCATATGGTATTAGATAATATAATAAATTCAAAAGAGAAATCTATTCTGAAAATGGTTATAGATACATATAGTCAGTCCATTAGGATCTAAGCATTGTTTTAGCTTTTACAGGATCCCAAAGAGATGCCATCGCTGTTAAATCAGCAGGAAGCAACCTTATGAAAGACTATGCCCCCTTTCCCAATAAGTTTTGTGTTCTGAAGGTTGTGGGTAATTATTATTCTGATAGAATAATTATCAGTTAAAATTCAGTTGAGGATAGAACAACAATATAGCCTCAAAGATCTCTTTTGAAGAAGAGGAAGGAGATAGATAGGATTAATCGATTGTTCTACCTACCTATAAACAATTTCAGCCAAATATATGGGCTAAGCTAGGTATATAAAACATCTTGTGCAACTAGTGCAATCATACATTATATCTAGTATAGTTAAATGCAGGTAGTAATTGCATAGTGGACATGACAATAATGTGCAAATATTTTAAACAGAGGTAGAAGCATATATAAAATATAGCAATTACAGATTCAATTTTACATAACAGTTACAGATTTAGTCTTTATATGGTATATATACCCCTGTCTAATGTTTGATAGTCATACTAAAAGTCATTGTTCAGAGATTATACACCCCTTATATAGGTAATCTAATTTTTAGTACAGGGTTTAATCCAATAAAAACTGCAGTCAACATTACTTAAGTCATCTCAGTCATATCACAGTCATCTCAGATACAGGTTAGAATATCATAGATAGAGACAGGAGTCTTCAACCATTTCATAGACCCAGAGAATATGGCATTTAACATTTGGAATTCGGCCACAAGAGACACGACAACTCCTGGTGTCACTGCTCCTTTCCCGAGATGGTGTTGAGCATCAAGGATACTCCTTCCTTTGGAGTTTGTCCTTTTGGCAGAGAATGGCCGGTTGGGTAAAGAACTGTCCTTACCTTGATTGCTGACAGTACACACATGATGTCCAAGCTGGATGAACAAGTTGATGAATGGAGACTGACAAAACCTGCCTGGACAGGACAAGACAGTCCCTCCAAAATTGCCCTGCTTGCGAAAATATCTATCAGATACCAGAGGCCTGTAGCCAATATGATAGCTGCTCCAACAGCGCACAGGTAGCTGTGTTGCTGTCCTCTCCCAAATTTTGGAAGCCACTATTTCTATGTACTTCTGACTTTCAGATAATACATTTTACTTCTCAGGCCTTGAGGGGGTTGAAGAATAGGTATTTAAGGTTACTACCCTATTATTCCTTAGAAAGGAACATTCAGGTGTTGAATTTTCACTTTCCCAGATGAACCTTTTGAAGTAATTTATACACCCTACAATCTACCAATATTATAGAAATATATGATGTACTTTATATGTGTTAGGTTTTGGTTTTAATTTGTACCTTATCTTCTCCTAGATACTACCTCATAATAATTCCTATTGTGTATAGCCTTAGTTTAGAACCTTCTTAGTTAGACAAAAGGGGGAGATATGGTGGGATTCAGGTGTCACCTGATAAGATCTGAGGATGCTTATCCAGGGTCCCGGGCCCCTGAAGGGGGCGTGGCCAACCCCATTGATAAGGGGCTGCTGGGACCCTGGGAAAGCAAGCCCGTTTTCCTGGTTCTGACTGCTGGAGAGACTGGTTTGGCATCCATCGTCCATCTTTCAGATACTCCAGTCCCTGTTCAGGTGCCACTATAAGCGGTTACCTGTATCGTGAGTGTTGGCTTATATTTTAACAAATATTAATCTTGGATTGGTGCATTTTAAGAGAAACTCTGCCTACAGTGTTGTACTTGAAGATGAGGTGAATGTGCTGAGTAAAAAAGATCAGTGCTGCTGGACACTTGAGAAGCCAAGCAGCTGGGTCGTTCATACCTGAGTTATGTATTAACATGATACTTGCTTCATAGAAGTTCGGGAGTCATCCTTCTGTTTATTTTTTTAATGGCTTGAAAGATTGGCTATAGAATTTTGAATGTCTGCTAGAGTTCTGCTGTGAATCTATCTGCTTTTGGACTTCTTCAGCCTTTTATTACTGCGTCAACATCTTCCTTTGTCTCATTAAGTTGTTGGTCTCTTGTTGGTTCAGTTTTGGTGGTTTGGGGGAATCTAGAAATTCATCCATTTCTTGTTAGTTTACCTAACATAATGGAGTACAGGTTTGTAAAGGATATTGCCTTTTACTGCTCTGATATTCTTTTAATATATGTTTTTATATTTTCTGCCTTAAGGTCTCCTGTTTATTTATGACTTTGTTAATTTGGGTTCTATCTTTCTTTCTTTCCTTCTTTTCTTGTTTCACAGATTCTGGTTGTATTAAATGAAACTCAGAGCCGGATATCGGGGGTAAAGCTGGAAAATCAGAGAGAGGAAACAGATCACAGTCAAATCTCACTCGCTCTCTTCCAGCTTCCTCAGCCTTGCTCTTTGTTGCTTCTACAGAATGAATCTGTCTTCTTACACCTTCCTTAAATACCCCTTTTGCCCTATTGTTTCACATCCAGGTTAAGATTAAAGGTATGGACTACTACTATTCGGTAGTTAGCTTGAACTCACAGAAACACAGAAAGATCTCTGTCTCTGGAGTTATGGGATTAAAGGCATAAGTCACACCACTCGGTCTTTCCCTATGCTGGAATTAAAGGTGTGAGTTACCACTCTCTGACCCTCCTGGATTGACTGAGAGTGGATCTGTTCTCCGATATCCCAGACTGGTTTTATTAAATATATAACATATCACTACATTTACTTTTCCTTTTCTTTCCTTCCTTTCTTCCTTCTTTTATTTGGGCCAAGGGTCTTTCAATCTTCTTTGATTTCTCAAAGAACCAGCTCTTAGACATTTTGATTCTTTGTTTTGTTTTATTTCTACTTAGTTAATTTCTGCTCTAATTTATTGGAGTTGGGTCATGTTTTGTTTTTTCAGGAATTGAGTTACATCATTAAGTTGTTTATTTGTGTTCTTACTGATTGTTTATTATGGGACTGTTTTGGTGTGTTGTGTTTTTATTTTCATTTGGTTACAGGGATTTTTAAATTATTTATTTAACAAATTCTTTAATCTCTATGAATTTTTCTGCTTAATAGGTATTTTTCTCCTGTTTAATATTAAGTTTTATTGTGTTATTGTGAGTTAGGAGTCATAGAGTTATTGTAGTCTTTCTGAATTTGTTAAAATGTGTTTTGTGTCCCAGATGCTTTCATGTGCTGCTGATTCGAATGTGCATTCTTTGGTGTTTGGGTAGAATATGCTGTAGATAACTTTTAATTCCATTTGATGTACAGTATCATTTAATTCTGATGTTTCCCTATTTATAATGTATTTCTATCTGCCTGTATGTCTATCTACCTCTATATATGGGTAGATGATAGATAGATATAGATACATCTATATAAATAAAGAGAAACAACTTTGAAAAGATATTAAATTTAGTTTATTCTGTTTAAAATTATCTGTTCTTTTAAAACTTAATTCTTCTAAGATAGTAAACATGAGTCATAATTTTCTTTCTTTGTGGTAAATTCCCTGAACAATCTATGAAAACAACTTGGCAGTTAGTTCTGATTTAAGCAAAGCCATTTTAAATAGAAACTAAATATATTATCTTCTGTTTAAAATTTATAAGACATCTTCCTTCCATCGACTGTAGTGAGCAGAAAGGAAATATTAAGACCCTGAGTCTGCAGCTAGTTTGTGAACACAAGATAATGCAATTGCTTTCCAATGAGTGCCATGGTCTTCTTCCAGGAGAAATTGCTTTAGGAATCAAATTATTCTGCTCTTTTGTCTCTCTCCTCATTTTTCTGTCCTGAGCATTGTATGTTATTTAAGTTTCGAATTCTACTACCTTTCTGGAAGTTTGCTGTGCTTTATTATTTTTAAATCTTATATTTTACTTCTGAAAGGTTTTAGTTATATTTCTATGCTTATTCTTGTATACAGAAATAGACAGCTGAGATGGAAGAGAAGTCTGGAAGCTCTGAGAGTTGAAGCCTTAGTTTTGATAAACAACTTCAGTTTTAATAAGGCTGGAACCAATTTGAATGATAAAAGCATCACAATTCACCGTGGCTTCTGTTGAGGGGTCCCCAAATTGAATAATGATCCCCTGACAGTCTGTGCTCCCACTGGCTATGAGCACCTAAAATAGGACGAAGAGGCAAGAAGTGATAATGTAAAACCCCTGCTGCGCAGGCCTGAAGGAAGAGCACACAACTCCTCCTGCTTGGGCATTTTCCAGACAGCACTGCAGTCCTTCTCAGGGGTGATCCTGGCAGAATAATTTGTTTTTTGGATTAGTCTAGGATTCATTTGTGAACCAATAATTACAGTAAAAATAGAAATGTTTCAAATGAACAGAGCAAGCAAACTTTACCATGGCTGAAACTTTCTCAGGTAGTGGAAATTGTTATGTATGAGTAGAGATCTAATCTACAATAATTAATATTTATTATCAGCATTTACAATAATTGAAGAAATGTAAGTACAAATAAAGCATCCATGAAAATGCACACCAATAAAAATCTAGGGTTTTCATTTATTTTTTATGCATGAAGTAGAGACAAATCAAAATGAAGAGCACAATAGACAGATCACACAAGACATCACATTCACCTGAAAGGCGATAATTAACTGGAAAATAAGACAGTGATTTAAGAGGGATAAATACAGTTAGGTAAGAAACTGGAGACACTTAGTAAACAGAGTTACCGCACAATACAGAAAAGGCATGCTAACAAGATAACATTACCAGAGAATAATTTTTCAATCTTATTTTTCCTCTCAGTTCTCCAGAATTACTACTTTAGTCTACCATCTTTAAATATCATTTATTGCTGCACTTTTTCTAATTATTGTCAGGCTGTCCAGTTGACTTTAGTTTGGCCACTATAATTTCAATTTCTGTAATTCTCTTAAGTTCCTATCTCTTTGCCACAACTCCTCATATTTCTATTTATTGCATTTTTATTTAACTCTCAAATACACTCATGTAGCCACTTAAGGAACTAGCCATAGAAGCTTGGGATTTGACTAGTCCCAGTACGAGCTGGGGTACTAGAATGGCATCTGGGCCCAATACCTTCATCCCTTCCCAGCAAACTTACTGAACACTGGGGTTTAAGCGAGGATGGCACTGATATTGTAGGCTGCTTTGAGAAATAATGAAATCTTAACAACTATCCATGAACATAGGATGGCTTTCCACCTGTTTATGACTTCTTTAATTTTTTCCAGCAATTATTTGGCTCTCAATTTGTGCTGGAAGGTTTTATGTCGACTTGACACAAGCGAGCATTATCTGAAAAAAGGGAACCTCAGTTTAGAAAAAGCCTCCATAAGATCCAGCTGTAGGGAAATTATCATTAAGTAGTGACTGATGGGGAAGAACCCAGCCCATTGTGGTGATGCCTTCCCTGGGCTGGTGGTCCTGAGTTCTATAAGAAAGCAGGCTGAGCAAGCCAGTAAGCAGCAATGGCCTCAGCATCAGCTCCTGCCTCCGGGTTCTGCCCTGTTTCAGTTCCTGTCCTGACTTTCTTTAATAATGGATAATGATGCAGAAGTGTAAGCCAAATAAACCCTTTTGTTCCCAACCTACTTTTTGATCATAGTATTTCATCACATCAATAGAAACTGTAACTAAGACATAATTTATATTCAATTTACTGTCTTTGTCAATTTGTAAGTATTCTATTATTTTGTTTCTATTATAATTTGAATGACTTCTTCAATTATTTTAGGACTTCTCATTGTCAGGATATAGATGTAAACTTGATTTTCCCACACAGAGTTTACATCTTGTTAATTTCCTATATTTATTCTAATAAGATTGTCTTGTATAGAGTTTTAGGAGTTTCTATGTGAGATCATATATTCTAAAAGAGAAATGATTTTTTTCTTACAATTTTGATGTATTTTATTTCTTTTCCATGTGTAGCTAATTAGTTAGGATTTCATACAAGCTGCCTAGAGAAAAATCTGATTCCCTCATGGCTACAGTTTGATATTACTATTTTGAGGTCTTTTTCCTCTGTTCCTAATTTATGAGTGATTTTATCATGAAAGGTGGTAAAAATCTTTTGTCAAATGCATCTTTAATCATGTGTTTTTTACCTGTTTTTCTTTCTCTTTTTTTTTGGTTTTTATTGTTGTTTTAGTGGAGAGTATTTTGTTTTGTTTTTCAAGACACGGTGTCTCTGTCTAACAGCTCTGGCTGTCCTGGAACTCACTCTATAGACCAGACTGGCCTCTGACTCAGAGATCTGCCTGTCTCTGCCTCCCTGCCTCTGCCTCCCAAGTCCTGGGATCAAAGGTGAGCACCACCAATGCCAGAGTATTTATAATTGTGGCCTGTCTTTTCCTGGGTAGTAGTATTACTCAGCCTGAGATGGGATAGGATGGGACAAAGATAAAGGAACCATTTGGTTTGAATCTAAGCTTGGTGGGTGAACAAGTTTATCCAGGTTCCATCTAGAAGAGCCTTTAAAGGTTTCATACAGAAGCACTAGTAACTCAGGAAACAGTAGCACTGTAAGGTTCCATCCCAACAGGGGTGAGTGACTTAGGAAAATGGCATCTCTGGGGTTCCTAACCTGGTCAGCCTCTCACCGAAGCTCCTGTGTAATCTAGTACTTCGCAGGAGTTTACACCAGTAATGAATTCTACTCACTGTGGTTAATCCTTCAGCATGCTGTGTAACTGAACCTTTGTTAATTTTTGGTTGTTGTGGAGGAATTTGTACCAATGTTCATTGGTCATGCAGAACATTTTCTCCTGCTGTCATATTTTTCTTGGCTTGTATCCAGGCAACATAGGCTTCAAAGAATTAATTAAGAAGAATTCCCTTTCAAACTCTGTGAAAGTGTCAGGATGCTAGTGTGATAACTGTTCTGCACTGTGGTAATTTGAATACGTTCTCCAAGGTTCATTATGACTTTGATAAGGTCTTTAAATTTTTTATATTTAAACCTTTTATTTTTGGATTATAGTTTAATTACAATCTTTTCTTTCCTCTAAATCCTCTCACACACCCCTTCCCACTCTCATCTAAATTCATGGCCTCTATTTTACTCTTAAATGATTGTTGTTGAATACATAGGACTGTGTATATATACATACAAATTTCTGAATATAGCTGGGTTAGTCCATATAATGCTACCTTTATGTTTTCATGGATGATGTTTGGCACTGGACAATGACTTGGTATGCTCTTTCCTGGGAAAGGCCACCTTTCCTGTTCCCAGCTTTCCTGAGTTGCCTGTAGTTCTTTATGTGGGGTGGAGGACTATGCATGGGTTTTTCCCCATCCTGTCTGATATGAGGTCTTTTACAAAATATTTACTGCATGGCCTTCACCCTCATTAATTGATCAATGTCATTACTAAGATAGTGGTTTGACAGTCCCCACCACATGACTTATTTTATCCATGTGATACCATTTCTCCATGGAGCCCTCAGAAAAGAAGAGCAACCCTCAGTCTCTAGAACTGTGATGGAAATACACACACACACACACACAGAGAGAGAGAGAGAGAGAGAGAGAGAGAGAGAGAGACATATTTGCACATATACATAAATAATATACATATATTTTCTGTTGTTGATTTGTTTGCTTTTGAGACAGAGTTTTACTATGTAGCCCTGGAAGGCCTTGCTTCTTATAACAAATCTTAGGTTCACCTACAGCTCACAAAGCTCTTCCTGCCTCTGCTCCTTGAATGCTGGGATTAGCATTACTAGAAAATTTCTATTTTTTAAGTGAATCTCCGATATTCTGTTATAGCAACAACACAAATAAAAAGAGAAGCCTCAAGGGATCTCTGCCAGTGAAACTATTCTGGTCCAGACATTTTAGCTAGAATTTCAATAAACAAGTCAACATCCTTGTTAGCAACTGATCTGCTCAGGTTTTCTGTTCCTTTGTGATGGTCTCGGTAGTCTTTGTGTATCAGGGAATTGGCCACATGTTGATTGGTTATCTGATAATAATTTTTGTTTTTTGTATTTGGTAACTATGTCTCCACATTTATTCTTGATAAAGCTAGACAAGGTTTTGTTAGCTTTATACATGTTTACAAAAAAATCAACTTTCTATGTCAGTGGTTTATTTTTTTCCTGTTTTTATGTACTTGGTATCTGCTTTAAGTTTTATTATTTTACCCGCTTTTGGGCATTAGTTTCAGTATTTCTCTTTTATATTTTATTAAGTTTGTAAACTTTGATTATTGATTTGAGATTTTTGTTTTGTTTTAAGACAGGGTCTCCTGTAGTCACAGGTGAGCTCCCATGCAGTGCGTACTCAAGGATACCCATGTCCTTTGGATCCTTTTGCTTGAGCTTACTGATACTGGTACAACAAGCATACACCACCATGTCCAGCTAAGAGATCTTTATTTATGATTTACTTTGTTATTTTGAGGATTAAAATACAATTATATATATCCCATTCCTTCACTCCAAGTTATAAATTTCCCTTCTGCATAATTTTTGCCTATTTTTAAATTTTTATATATTTCCAGATATTTTCTAATTTATCTTGTGACTTATGTGATCTATAGGTTGTTTAATAATGCATCATTTATTTTCAAAAATCTGTTAATTTTCTAGGTTCTTTCTGTCAACAGTTTCTAATTTCAACCTCTTGTGATCACTCACACTTTATATAATGTCTTACTTTAAAATATATTAGGCTTCAGTTTGTGTCTTAACATGCATTCTATCCTTGGTAATGTCCCACATGCCTTTGCATTCTGTGGTGATTAATCAGGATGTTCCATATGTCTTTTGAGTCTTCTATTGTGCAAATCTTCTGCTTTGGTAAGTATCCTCCATCTAACTGTTCTGTCCATTATTGACAGTGAGTATTGATGCTTCAAACTGTCATTGTAATTGTTTACTTACACTTTTAAATCTATCCAGTTTTATTTCATACACAATTATAATTGGGTATATAGATATTTATAATTATTTTATTTCCTTGTCGTGTTTGACCTTTTCCTGAGATTTTGAACGTATCACTTATTTTGTTTGATATTGGAATAATTAGTTAGAGACCCTGTCGTAAACCTACCTACTTTGGCTACCATTTGCACAGAACATCTTTCCACCCATTTTCTTTAAACTAATTGAGTTTTTGGTTTGACAACAGAGTTCTTATATTTTAAAATTGTTCTTCTGGTCCTTATCTTCAATTTGGGATTTTAATTCATTTACATTTAAGTGCATGGCACATTCTTCTCAACTTATGATGAGGCTAAAACTTAATGATGATGAGGTTTAAAACATAAGGGTGAAAATTCGTTTAGTAAACCTAGCCAGGAAAATATCATAACTCTGTGACACAGAACACTGTGAGTAGTTCTGGCCGTACTGCCACACTATTGGTGTGAAGATATGGCTTTCTACCACAGGCTAAAATTGTCAGAATATCTTCCTTTATAAGATATCTTACACCATATAAGACATCCTGGGAAATAATTAAAATCAAAGAATGATATCACCAGATAACCTACTAGATAATTATTATTTTCTGCAATTGCACAGTGTAAAAATAATGTGAGAATTATCTGTATCAATAAAGAGGGTATCTTTTGTGTGTTACCATTTTAACATAGCATTGTTTTTTTGTTTTTTTTTTTATAGTGGACAGTCTTAATTACCTTCTGTCTTGGTTACTGTTCTATTGCAGTGAAGAGCCATCATGATCAGGACAACTGAGGGATTGCTTATAATATCAGAGGATTAGCCCATGTGCATCATAGTGGGGAGCATTCAGGAACAGTGGGAGGAGTGGCTGAGAACTTTACATCATGATCTTCTAACAGAGAGAATATTGGACTTTGGAACCTCAAAGCCTACCCCCAATGACATACTTCCTTCAATAATACTAGACATACTTCAACATGGCCATACCTCCTAATATTCCCAAACAGTTCCACAAACAGAGGACCAAGGCTCCAAACGTATGACCTTATGATACCTATGGTGATTTAAATTAAAATAGACTCATAGACTCATAGGGCTTGGCACTATTAGGAGGTATGACCTTGCTGGAATAGGCCATGGTGTTGTTGGAGTGATACTGGGGACAAGCTTTGAAGTCTTAGAAGCGCGAATCTGGCCTAAGTGGCTCATTATCTCTTTTTTATGCCTGCAGATCCTGATGTAGTACTCTCAGCTTCTTCTCCAGCACCACATCTACCTGTACACCATGCTTCCTGCCATAATGATAATGGACTCTGAACTGTAAGTCAGCTCCAATTAAATGTTTTCCTTTATAAAGGTTGCCATAGCATGGTTTCTCATCAAATCAATAAAAACATGTCAGCCTCTTAAATTATTTAGAAACCAAAAGTGAAGATGTTGAAATAATGGTAACTCTTAAGATTGTTTATTTTACTTAAATTTACCGGTGCCTTAATTTCTTCCCATGACAAGAACTCCCAGGCAACTTTTTTAATGTCAGCACAACAGTGTTTTAGTGTTGTAAGCAGTGTATCATCCAGGAAAGAGAAAGGGATGAACTTGCTAAGGGGGAGTTGGAAGTATAGAAGAAATATAAGCCTAGGGCTTACAAAGACAATAGGCTTTCATATGACAAGTGTAGCTATGTGAGATGTTTCCAAACAACAAAACAGGGTGCTAGGGGTGTAACTCACCCAGTAAGGTGCTTGCCTAGTATTCATAAAACCATGAATTTAATTCAAAACACCACTTAACCAGTATAATGTCAATAACTTATGATTCCAATTCTCAAAGATGGAGACAAGAGGATCTGAAACTCAACTATATAGTGGGTGTAAGAACAATCTTAAGACCTAGTGTCAAAAACCTGGAAAGTCCAGCGAAGAACAAAAGTAAGTATAAGCAAGCAAACAAGCAAAACAAGTTCAGCTGTGGTCTAGAGGTGGAGCTGTGATTGGTGTCTCTGCCTTTCTGGCAATTACCCTACATTCAGTCACATCCTGCACACACCATAGCATTGTTTCTCTTAACCCACAGTAAGATCCTCTCCATCTCATTTACAGATTTCCAACCTGTATGACTAAATCTCAGGGGCAAAATTATAAGCTCCATCCTTAATCCTAGATTAAGGAAAAGTCCTTCAACCTGTGAGACCCTATAGTGCAGAGGTGGACAGGGAGGTAATAAGCATCTATGTGCCCTTATTACATAATACAGTCAGCCACTTGGTGTGCTGACCATGTGCTTCAGTCCATTTAATTTTTGATATCAACTATGGAAAAAATACTGAGCTGGCTTTCCTCACTTACATGACAAACTTCTAATATAACATATTTTATCCAAATAGGAAAAATTTTATTTATTACTAATGATGCTTATTCATTAAAAAATAAATTCACATAATTTCAAATTATTAGAAAATACTTAAAATAAAACTTATTATTGTTATGCTAAAACATTTCATGTAAGTCCTGCCTTCTTAAATACTTGTGTACAACAAATTAATGTTGACAACAGGATAATGTTTCCCAGCATCTCCAGGGTTTGTTCAACTTGCTCAGCTAAAATCTGATACTCATTACTTGGTAGATATACTTCTCAATTCTTTTTGCTCTTGTAGGGTTCTGCTCTTTTAGCCCATGAGTCTTTTTTATATAACTCACATAAACTAGTACATATTTTCTGTCACTGGCTTATTCCATTTGGTGGGTAATATCCTCTGAGTTCATCCATGTTGCCAGGTATTAATTTTCTTTCTTCTTTTTGAGGCTAAAATCTGTTCAGCTATATGCGTATGTATACACTTAAAAATACTCACCTGAGAATTAGGGATAGCTTGGCTACCGTGAATGGTAATTAATTAAAACACCCTATGAAAACTTTCAAAGACTTATCAAATGAAAATTTCAATATACAAGAAGCTTTTGCTTATAGAGTACTTAGGCCTAGCCTCCATCTGACATGTTACTTCTACTTGAGAGTTTACGATCACAAAGCAAAGACTGCAGTGGTGGGAGTTTGCAAATTACTGTATCTGAAAACAGAGTCTGGTAACTATTTCTAGAGGCTAAAACTCAGACCCCCTTCTATAGATTCCCTTGGTGCTCAACGACATCTATAACTCTGAAGTTGTGCATGCAGACTTCCAATGCAGTAATATATTTATTTATCATGATGCCGAATAACTTTCTGGGGGCCCAGAAGAGGAAAAATAAAGCCAATTGGTTCCCTTGGCCACTGTGAAGAAGTGTAGGTTTCCATATCAAGAAAGGAGAGGGGTCACTGGGTGAGGACACTGAATAGAACTCAAAGAATTTCCACACAAAAAAGATGCATGCTTTATGCACCCTGAGTGAGGACCACCGCAGAGACTACTGGGTAGACAGATGTACCAACACATACACCAGCACATATGAGTCGCACACAGGCAAGCAAAAGGACACACGTGGACTAGCCCATAGGTTGCACAGAGGTCTATAGACATGTTGACCTATTAAGTGGTCTCAGGCAGGATAGAGAAGGCAAACAGCAATCACCTTGGACTTCAAGTCCATATTTATACAGAATCACACAAACAAGCATTCTGTTAGGATTAGTTATGTAACAGATTACATCACTGTTTACCTTTAAGTCCCTTGCACATTTCTTATCAGAAACTTTGTGTTGACTCACAGACACCTAGACATTTAGCATTAGCCATCTTGTCACATCAGTGCCGTATTATCCAAACACAAACTGCCACCCCCCCCCCAGCTTTATGTTTCATTTAGGATGTATACAATTGGTGAACTGATACGGCATTAATAATCAAACCCAAAGCAGAAAGAGATATTTCCTTCCTGATAAAATTTTTCTGGAAAGTTAACAATACCGTCTCAAAACAGACACATTTGCCTTGTGGTTGATAATTTCAATGGCTGCAAAAACATGTCATTACCAGACTGGAGACCTACAGCATCATGTCTCTATTCTCTCGTACCACCTAGCTTTATGGGTAGGCACTTGTGGCATCTGGACACAATAATCTACTTCTTATTTATTGGAAACCAGCTAAATCTGTAGAGACACATAGTAGGAAACAGTATTCTGTTCTTGCTGGCTGACTTCAAGAAAAACAGTCAAACACTGAAGCTATGATCTTTAGCTCCAAATACAATTTGTTGCAAATGAAGAAACATGAGTTTTACAAGTAATAATGGCAATCAGTCAATTTCTTCACAGATCTCAAAAATGGGAAATATTGTAAAATGATGACTCTCATCAAGGTACTATTCTGGTAGTGATGAGACATTCTTCACTTCTCTCATTAGTTCATTGCACTGATTTGACATTCTCAACAGCCTTTGTGTGAATAGTGTTAAGCACATTATGTAGTAGCAGAAAAGCTGTGACTTCTATGACACCATTCAAAGCATTATTGATTGACTATACATGTCCCATCAAAATATCTCTCTAGTCCCACTGTTTATACTGCCCTTATCTGCAAGTGAACAACTTTCCCAGCTTTTGATAATTTTTTCAAGTCTAAGAGATGGATTTGATCATAAAAAGAAAAATGCAATAATGTGGTTAAAAATGAATACACATTTGGCTAGAATTATTCTTAGATGCATGTATAGGTGAATATGTAGATACATTTGATAAGCAGATTGTAGAAATTCTAACTTCGCATAATTTCTGTGGCTGAACCATTATTTTTTTTAAATTGACACAAATTATGTTAAATGGATTATGTTTATTTTATGTGTATGAGTGTTCTGCCTACATATGTACATGTGCCACATGTGTGCCTAGCACTTGAGGGTGCCTTAAGAGGACACTGGATTCTCTGGATGTAGAGTTACATCTGGTTGTGTACTGATATATGGATATCAGGAACAAAACTTGGGTCCTCTGCAAGAGAAGCAAGAACTCTTCAATGTTGTGCCATTTCTCCTGCCTGCCCCCATTTCTTAATAATAGAATCAAGTTCTGTTTGAACACTTGGTGTCTCAGAATACTTTTTAAAGATTTTGTTTGTTTGTTTGTTTGTTTTAGATATTGTGTGGTTAAATGAAAAAGTTTACTAAACAGTGTTAAACAGAGATGTGTCTCTTACTGTGCCCTGCATCTCTGTATGTGTCCTGTATCTCTACGTATGTCCTTCATCTCTATATGTGTCCCACATATTTCTGCATGTGTCCTGCATCCCTATATGTCTTGCATCTGCCCTGCATCTTTATATGTGTTCTGCATCTCTATATATGTTCTGAATCTCTATATATGCCCTGTATCTGTCTTGCATTGCACAATCATATGTGCCCTGCATATCTCTACATGTTTTATGCATCTCTCCACGTGTTCCACATCTCTCCCTATGTCGTGTAAGAGACTGAAAGGATGGGTTCTGCCTTGGTGCTTTCCTCTGCCTGCCGACTGGACCAGGTGCCTGCTGTTAGCA
Source organism: Phyllotis vaccarum (assembly GCA_033318265.1). Taxonomy (NCBI): domain Eukaryota; kingdom Metazoa; phylum Chordata; class Mammalia; order Rodentia; family Cricetidae; genus Phyllotis; species Phyllotis vaccarum. The sequence goes on along the minus strand of JARWLC010000001.1, from coordinate 54,177,181 downwards.
TGAAGGCACTTCTTTGACCATCATCACAGACCACACCAGTCTGTGAATTAAGAAATTTTTCTTATGATGAAAAACATGAAGTTTTGGCTCTTGTTGAATTTTTTGCTTACTTGGGATTGAAAATAATTGAAGTACTAAAATATTTTAAATAGTTTAATGATTTTACTCACAGAAAACACACTAGATGAAAATTTTTTCAGTATATCATTTCTTAAATGAAATCTGCCTATAAGCCTAAAAGAGGATGAAGATCCTGTGTATCCTCCGGGGAGCTAAAACTGTCAGTCACCAAAATCTATGATCATAGAGTTTGCCTGATTGTTGAGTTGTTCTCTAAGAATACAGATCTCTGGTAATTTTTTTCAATCTTTAAAAATATGCAGAGTGATGGCAGTGATGGCTCTGTTGGTTTTGAAGCAGATGACAAGAGGACTTGAATTGTATAGTAGACTAGTTTAAAGGAAACAACCAAAGGAAGAGTGAACAGAAGGACTGAAGTACACATCAAGGCCAACAGCAGAGACTCCTAGAACGCCTCTGTGGGAATATTGCCCACTGGAGAACAGGGTACTGGTGGTGGCCATAACTACTGAGACACAACCTCCCACCCAGAGATGCAGGAATGCATGGTCCAGGAAGATAAAGGCAAACTCCAAAATACAAAGAGAAAATGCATGGAAACAAGTCACGAGGATGACAGCAGAAAGGGCAAAGCAGAGAGGTGTAGAAATAGACAACATTAGAGAGTACGTAAAGATGTGGGTATGTGAGCAGGTTTCCTGGGACCTTCTGGGTTCAGGGGGATGTTTGAGTCACTGTCACGTTAGGATGTGTTGTTCAGTTTCGTGATTTGAAGTCTATTCCTTCAATCCCTTCCTACAATAACACATTTGGAACTAACTTAATAAGAGTATTCCTTGGAATGTTTTGAATTTTGCTAGCATGTGTGCTTATTGAATTATATGCCCCTTCGGTGTTTTGTCTCCAGTCAGATTATTAAGCTTTATGATTTTCATACAAATGGAGAATCAACCAAAGTATGAACTTTGTGGTGACAGTTAAGTTATTTTGAAGCATGACATATAAAGTTTTGTTCATTAATTTTTTTTCCTCTTAAATATCTGTTGAAAAAAATATTTGATGTGAATAGTGCAATTCAACTAAAAGGCAGCAATTACTTCAATTAGATAACAGATATTTAAAGTCATATTTTATTGACATTTCAAGTCTTGGATTGCTTATCAGATGACACAGAATTTGCTCTTGGACACCTTCTTCTGTTCTTTGGAACTTGCTGTATTGTGGCTATCAACCTTAATTATGATTCAACACAGCTTGCTATTCAGAGCTCAGATCTTCTCAAGATTTATGACATCACAATGCACCCAGAGACTAGCATTTATGCATGCCTTAAGTTCCCTTTAATGGTATTGTTCCTTGCCTATCCATTGTATAAGTCTGAATCTGTGCCTTCCTGGATGCTGTCTTGTGGCTGTCTGTTCCTGTCTCTTTGTGTGTGTCTCTAAAAAAGAGGTCGGCTTTCTCTTTTATTGAACAGCACTGAAATTATCACATAGGGAAGGAATATTGGATGCTTTACACCTTTAAGTTTTACAAGGGAACAAGTCACTGACTCCAACTGACTTCAGCTGACCGATAACAACTGAGCCAGATAAATGCTCTCAAGCAATATATATATTGTGTCGTCATCATTTATGGGATAGATATTCATTTTATAATATTTTCTGTTCCAATATTTATTTCCATAACACACACACACACACACACACACACACACACACACACACACACACACACACACACATACCTCTCTGAGCCAGGGCAGAGAAGAGTATATAATTTAAGTTTACAGCCACATATTAGCTTAGGCTGTAAAAGTTGATTACATGGGAAATCCAAGGCAAATAAGGTTGGTTGATACATTGTTATCTTAAAGGCAAGTTAAACAGTCAGGTTGAATACACAATAAAATAACAGTCTTAAGTGACCTCAAAGTGCGTTACTGACTGTGAGGTCCAACAAAAGTTCCAACCTCTTAGAATTTAAGAGATATTTTCATAATAATGGATCCTCATATGGTATAGCTGTATCACATGGTAATAAAATATCTATTTCTACTTCTAGCTGGTTTTTTTTTTTTTTTTGCCTAGGGAAAGGCAGAGCAGTGATATCATCACATCAAGGGCAGAGTTGACAACTACCAGACAACAGAGGTGATTTCTAGGAGCTAGACAAAAAGAGAAGGAATCCTTTTATCCCTTAAGGTCTCCAGGAGGATTATGTCCCTGTCAACACATTTTTTAGACAAGTTTTCACTGTTTAGGACAGGCTAGCCTCAAACTTGGGATCCTCTTACTTTGCTAGGATTGATTAGAGAGATATGACATCATATTTTTTGTCTGTTAAAACTAATTTCAACCTAGTGAAATCTTATTTGACTTTTAACTTATAGACAGTATAGGTGGAAAATATGTGTCATTGCAAGCTCCTGAATTCCAAGTATTTTTTATGGCAATAAGTAGGAAACTCATATACCAGGTAGAGCAATAGTCAAGTAATGATTCAGGCAGTGTTGGCTTATTCTAATCTTATTGAAGTGAGTGAATTGTAAGTACAGTAAGGTTCAAAAGTATACATGATTATTGTTACCATGAAATACAAGTTACCTGGAAGCACAAAGTAGGAGAGCTGTGACAGCTCAGTTCATCATCGTAGCTTGGTCATAGAGCACTGCACCACAACCACATGAGAACACCCTGCATTCTCTCTCTCTCCCTCTCCCCCTCTCCCTTCCTCCCTCCCTTCTTTCCATGTTCCTTCCCTAGATCAGTCTTTCTTTTCTTTTTGTCCATTTGTTGAGACATTATCTCACTATGTAGCTTTGACTGGCCTGGAACTTGCTGTATAAACCACCTTGGCCTTAAAACCAACCAAATCCCAGCTGTTTCTTCATCCTGAAGGCTGGAGTTCACCGTGCGCCACCATATTCATCCCACTTGCATAGCTTCTTGGCTACAACAAGTTATTTCTTATTTTTACTCCATTAGACCCCATTATTTTAAGGAAAATATTTATGAATTGCATACTAGGCTGTTGAGAAAATTCTTCCTCTCTTTAAATTTCAGAGTCATCAACTCTTTTCCAGTTGATTTCATCTGGACCTCTCTTCTCACAGGCTCTTCTTTCCATATATTCGTTGGACATTTACGACTAAATCCATCCTAAACCATTAATTAAACATTTCCCAAAGAGTAGGAAGTCACAGAGCCAGAATCATACAGCGTTAATACTATGTCAAGGAATTGACAATTCAGTGTAAGTTCCCCAGTGGCCAAGAACACAGCTCTGGCTCCCTGGGGAATTCTCAGGGATGTCCATACATGTGATAAAGAAATAATTTTCAGGGCAGGTCAAACATGAAATAGTTACAATTATTTAAAACATAAAAACATATTCTAACACATCACTAAGAGAAGGGGGGCTTCTCTCTACAGAGTCCCAAATACATTTCTTTACCAGTTATATCTCAAGTTATATCTCTAAGAGTTGCTAAGAAACCCCTACATTTTCAACATTCTCAGAGAATATAATTTCATAACTCATTTAATAGGTTAAAAGACTTTTCTCGTGTACATGAAGTTGATAGATTTATAAGAGGAATCATTTTGGTCTAGAAGAGGGGAACACTAGGAACATTAGGTTATACCTTTTAGTCCTCTATAATAAACACAGCCACTGATCTCCTTGTCAGGGTGTGTCTGTCTGGGGATCACCTGGTTCTAAGTGAGAGCAATTTATATATATATTGATGCTTCTTAGAAAACACAGATTGTCTCAGCCATTTCATCCCTAGCAGTGACTCTGAAGTCCTTTTTAGCAGGAAAAGCAGTTGGGTCCTGGGAAATGAACCTCTTTTCCTCCAATACTCCTCTGCTTGTGCCGCTGTCATCCTGGGTCTTTGTAACTTACCTCAAATCAGATGCAAATTCCATTTCAAAGTTGTAGAAATGAGCTGGCTGGAGTTTGCATAAAATGTTTTGATGAACTTCATTGGGATAGGAAGACAGGGTGGAAGTTCTTTAGAGAGGCTAGGGAAGGGTGCTTGAAGCCCACAAAAGCACAAGGAGGTACCAAGCCTGAGACCAGCATGGAAAATTGAGGAACACCATACAGCAGTGCAGTGACTGAGGGGGTAGCGATGAAGAATCTGGAGTGCTTTCATCTGTTATAGCAGCTTGTGATTAAAATAATCCCATGGAATTCTAATGACCAAGGATTTTTCATCGCTGTAATCAAAACCCTAAGTGACTAAGGGATCCAAATAGTACTTGCTAAAAAGAAATGAAGTGACTCACTATGAAATCCTTTTCTGGGGTCTCTTGGCTTAAAAGTTTACTACTTTCTTCAAGAGATCCCCATCCAAGATGATCCAGACTGCTATTTAATACATAGCATAGAAATTCAGCAGATTCGTGGACATGGAACATCCTTATGACAGTGTCTACTCTGACAACAGTGAAGCTATGGGTCTGCATCTGCTGTAATTTCTAGATGTTTGTGTCCCAGAACAAGGAACAGGACTAGAAACACAGACAGTGGCAGAGACAGACTGTGTAACTGTTTACTCTAGAGGCAGGCTTTGTGCATTCACAGTAGTGAGAGAGATTTTCTCTCTCAATGGTTTCTTCATTTTTCTCCCTCCCCCTTTCTCTCTCTCCTGGTTTTTCCCTCCCCTTCTACTTTTTTCTTTTTAAAATATTTATTCATGTATTTTATGTATATGAATGCCCTGTCTACATGTACATCTGCACACCAGAAGAGGCACCAGATCTTATTATAAGCGGTTGTTAGCTACATGTGGATGCTGATGATTGATTGACCTTAGGAGCTCTGGAAGAGCAGCCAATGCTCTAAACTCTGAGCCATCTCTCCAAACCCCACTCTCTCTCTTCTCTATTCCCAGAGGTGAACCTAATTCCCCTTTGCTTTGAAATGCTTGGTAATTTCTCCGTTAAGAGTGGGAAAGTTCTGATGGACAATGTGCAACATGCTCATGATTTCTGCTTCTGAGTCATCTAAACTTTGCAGAAGGGAAAAGGTGGGCTGGGCTTGGTATCCTCTTCCTCTCAGGCCTTTTCAAACTGTGCATCTTCACAACTATTTATAAATCTGTTAGAAAATTGTCAATCAGAAGAGAGAGAGAGAGAGAGAGAGAGAGAGAGAGAGAGAGAGAGAGAGAGAGAGTGACAGAGACAGAGACAGAGACAGAGAAGAGAGACAGGGAAGCAGTTGTATCAGAAAGGGCTGGAGAGATGATTAATGGTTGAGAGTACCACATTGGGTTCCCAGCACCAATATTGAAGCTAACAGCTGTCTGTAGATCCAGTTGCAGGAGAGCCAATGATTGTGGGAACTGTATATATGTGGTACATATACACATGCAGGTAAAACACTCATATACATAAAATGAAAATAAAGAAGAAAATCCAGAGAGAAAGGTTAAATTTTTGCCAAAAATTGTCTTTAACTTTCCACTGTTTGTTGGGTATAAAAGCACACAATACCATAAAATGTTTCATAATTTTATGTGATTTATATAATCATATATATTATTATAATATATATATATACATATGTATGTATGTATGTATAACTAGACCACACACTGAAATTCAATACTACTGAACTACAGAAATGGCCTAGTGGTTAAGGGTGCCAAGCCTGATGACTTGAGTAGGAGGGATCCATCTCCAAAAAATGTTTTCTGATCTCCACACGGCCACAGTGCTGGATTCATGTGTCTCACACAATAGACAAACAGATAATATAATAAGTAAAGTCTCCGTCTAAAATCTAAATCAATTTTTTATGGTTCTGACAGTTTTGTTCTATTACATCTGGACAAGATGTAGTTTTTGGTTCAGGTGAAACTTGATTTTCTTGGAATTTAAATCCTTTCTATTATATTGCATTAATCATTTTTTGTTTAATAATACTATCCTTTCCAAAAATATTCTAATATTTATGCATTTATAATGTTTGGGGTTAGATTTAACTGTGCTCATAAGGCATCTACTAGAGTTCTTCTTTCATAGGTGACTAAACACACATACACCAAGACAGCCAGGATCTGAGCTAACACACTTATGGTTTCCCTTGGTAACACACATGAAAGACTACACAGTCTCCTCAATTTTCTTTCCTGCCTTCACAGACACTGTTCAGACAGTGGCCAAAGGTGTGCCTGACACACAGGCACAAAATGCCAGTTTCACATTTAGGTATATATAAATGACAGGAGAGTACACAAAAATGTTTAGCCGAAAGCAAGTATGTAAGAGAAACAAGCATTTGGTAATGATGATGGGTGCAGCAGGCACGGAACTGAGAGATCCTTGATGGTTTCTTCTAAATGAGATGCAAGGAAAACATAAGTGACTATAACAATACATGAAATGAGATTGTGTTGTTTCTAATACATAGGTCACAGCTCAAATCTCTGCATTTGTGCTGTGTTGTATGAATCAGTGAAGTCGCACATGTGAACCTCACAACACTCTCTAGCTATGGAGCCAAAAGCTCACACTGTTTTAATAATGGCTGTGGTATCTGCATTTGTTTGTGTGCTGGGCATGTTCCTAGAACTTCCTATGTGTTATTTCAGTGTCACAGTAGCTGCCACAATAGTATCAAGAGGAGGATTTGCACACACACCTAAACCTTTGAGCGAGTAGGAACTGCCATACAATGTTACCCAGCCAAGTTAGAGTGGACCTAGGCTTTCAACCCAGTATTTGACAACACAGACACACTCATAACCAGGGAGCCATGACATTGCCACTAAATTGGGGTCAAGAGTAGTATCAAACCTACAAGGTCTCCATGAGATTTTTGATTAGTTTTTTCTGTACAATTAACCAAGATCTTATCAAATCTTTGGACTAACATGCAAAACCTGTAGCATGATTTGGAGTCAATGCACCACAACAGAGCAAGTTAATGGTAAGACAAGGAGAGTATAGACTTGCAGGTCATTCAGAAGGTAGTGGCATACACTATTTGTTGAGCTATTTGAAAAAAACAGCGGGTAAATCAGGGTAGCAAGAACTCTTTTTGTAACAGAAAAGTCACTCAAGTGGGAGCCAAGTATTAATAACTGTAACTTTGGGTTATTAATATTTGTATCTTTCGGTTATAAGATTCTGAGACTTATCTTTTGGGTCTGGATGTGAGGACCAATATATAGAGAGAATCACCAAACTGACTAAGTCCCCTTCATTAACTATATGTCAGCATTTTTCAGGTGATAAATGCCACTGTTCCTAAAAAGAAAGAGATATACATGTTTTGTTTTGTTTTTTTATAAAATAGCACATTAAAAATGAGAATCTCCAGGAAAAAAATAATATGGGTCTAGACCACTCAAAATCCATAATTGTTAAGTCAACCAAAATATTAATTTCCCAGTGAAAATATAAGCAGTTAAAATGCACATGTTAGAAGAGACACCTTAGTTCTCAAATAAATTAAAAACTCCACAGTAAATGTGGAACTTGACCCCAACAAAATAGGGACATTCTTCTCCAATGGAGGGTGTCAGAAGAGGGTGACCACGTAGAGGCATAGAAAATAAACCCCCAAACAGCCCAGTAGTAGAGTAATCACTTAGCATGACTGAGAGCTGTGGATGCTCTCACCCTCCCACATCTGCCCAAACAGGACACTTTTAGGAATGGGGCAATGGTCCACAGGGAATAACACAACTGCAGAAACATGATGACATGAATTTGAATTTATTTTTTTATTTAAAAAAAAATATTTGGAGAAGGGTAAATAAAGATGGAAAGTTTTAAAGGAAAAATCAACTGATTATAGGAACAAAGGTTCAGCCACAAATGAATGAATCAGACTTTGGCAGCTGTGGAAATCCAATGCAAACTGCAGAGGCAAATGCTTGAAATGGTGTCTCCGTGAAGGCCCTCATTATGTGCAAATGGATGTACGGATGCACGGCAATGAAACAACATAAAACAAATCGCAGGTTAAAAATAAAAGAATGAAAAGCCAAAAGAGGCATAAATATAGTCAGCAACAAATAGTCTCAGATAGGTCTCAAGGCCTTGACAATCAGAACAGACATCCCAGTGGATCAGAGCCCGGAAGACAGTGGAAGGATGACCATGGGATAAAGGTCCAGGAAGAATTCTGGGGCAAAGGAAGGCATTCTGTGATTTGATCAGCATATTCAACCAGGCAGGTACTAAGAATGAATTTCTGCATAGGAAGGGTTGCTGGGTACAAGCCCAGCACTGAATTCTGAATTTCCTAAGAACAATGAAGGCTTTTAAGCTTCTCCATTTTTATGACTGTTGTTTACTTTTCTCTGGGGGCGGAGGGTGATGAGAGGAGACAACAATGTTAGTAGATGACAAAGAGAGCCAGTTCCTCTGCTTTGCTTCGCTCCCCCCCCCCCCCACAGAGATGAGAGTGGAATGAGAAAGTAGAATATAATTTAACAATTTAAAATAACAAACACTATGAAACAGAAATTGAAACCCAAATTAGCTCCAAAATTGAGAGACCTGCTTTTAATGAGTTCAATAGATATTGCAGGATACTTAATAAATCAACAAAATTGATGATTTGGAGTTGTGAGTCAAAAAAGACAACCAAAATCTAGATAAAGGGTCAGGGTCATTGTCTAAGCCAAGAACAAAAAGCCGTAGATGTCAGAGTGTTACTCTGATCTTCCATTTTCAACGCTATCACAGGGATTTGCTTTTGTCCTTCTCTTCTTGGAAATCATTCATAACTAAAAAAGAAGATATGAATTAAGGTTGCCATTCTTAAATAACTGGCATGATGCTCCATAGACACAAATAGAGCATGTGAACACAGAGAAGCAGAAAAGGGAAGAAGACATGGTTGGGAGGGAAGAATTAGCTACCTGCATTGAAGCTGATGAGCAGACACTGAAGTGGAAGATCAAAGTATGATCATACCAAGAACAAAGTTGCACTGTGGAGTTCCACTGTGAGTGGGAAGGAGAGGTATGGGAACTCCTTGTTGCCATAGAAAAGTAATTGCAAAGATAAGTAACCCCCAAATAAATTGTGGTCATTGTTCCAAGATTGATAATCTGGAGAAAGCAAACCTGGCTTTCCTAGATGAAAGTAACATTTTAAAAGCAGGCTGTATGAGGAACAGGAAAATGAAATGTTAGATTGAGAATACCAGCTGAGTATGATGTCATATACCCAGAGCCCAAAATATCAGGGAGGTTGAGACCAAAAGGATCACTTGAGATCAAGAGTTAGGACAAGCACTTGTCCTTAACTACTTTGACAAGAATGTTATTGCGGAGGCTGCTCTGTGGAGGATTATCACATCACCATTGCAAGCCCACGTCCATCCATGTTTCTTCAACTAGACCAGCTTTGCCCTTTATATCTATTCCTCTTCCTACCAGGCTTTTGATCCAAGTATCAGACTGCTGCATAAGACTCTGTAATCTGTCCCTTTGAGTCACATAACTTTCCATTTTCTAATCAATGCTTTCTATTTTTTTGAGAATAAAACAAATCAGATCCACCACTTACAATGCCTTTCCTCCAACTCCTCCAGTCCCCCTTCTCCCTTTTTCTCTACTTCCCTTTTGTTGAGAAAAAAAAAATAAGTTGAATTCATTTAGTGTTCCCCATATGTATATAGATAAGGTGTATAGACCTTTCACTGAGTAAGTTATAAGTGGCTGCTTCCCGTAAAGACAAGGATTCATTGAAATGTTTGTATAAACAAGATGTCCGAGAATATAGTTCAGAATCCAGCTGCTTTTTAATGACTCTTCTAAATGTGACAAAAATATATTGCAATTAAATCTTCATTTGTAAACATATACCAAGCCTCTCTGGCTTTCTTTCGTTTGGTTATACTTGACTACCACAAGGCTGTGTGTCAACAAGAGCTAAGTGCTGGTGAAAACATGGTGATTAATATCCAGGATTCTCAAATACCTACTAGGGAATTTTATTTGTCATCCTAGTCTAGTTTGGGTTGAATCCTAAAAATATATAGTGTTTATATTATACCAGACTGCTGAATTTCCAGTTCAATGGATCCAACCTAAAGCACTTCATAATGGGCAGGTTGGAATTCATGGATGTGTCCATGCCTGGCTTCTATGATACCAGACATATTGTCTCTGTCTTGGCTGAAACAGCTGGTAATGTGTACTGATATAAAATCCCTAGTGAGCTTCCCAGCTAAATTTTCTTTTCCCCTCCTCTGTAATATTTATTTTTTCTTTTACATTAGCATCCATTCAGAGTCTACAGCAACATGACTGTAGCCCTGAGCCAAGCATTAGCCACCTTCAACTTATGAAACAAGGTGGCTCCCCCTGGCCACCAAGTGGGGGAAGGCTAGAGCCCAATATCATCTGAATCTCATTTTGGGGACCACTCCTAGAAAATGTAAGTTACACACAGATCTGTGCAATATCAGAGGACAGAGACACACACAGACCAAGCCAGGATGGTCAGGGAGTGGTGGCACACACTTTTAATCCTAGCACTAGGAAAGTTGACCCAGAAAGGGAGATGGGTGGAGACAGAGGAGGGAGGAAAGCAGCTTTTCCCATGCTCCCCTTTGGCTAAGGAGTCAGATTCATTGAATCTGAGGATTTGTTGAGACCCTTTTAAGCCTGAAGAATTGGCTAGGTGTGGCTGAGAAGTGACTGTGGCTTCTTTCTCTGTCTCTGATATTTCAGCTTTCCCCCAATATCTGTCTCTGCTTATTTTTTTAATTGTTAATACCAAGTAGAGTTTGTGCAATGCTGTGTAAGTCAAGTGCTCTGAGAAGCAGGTGACAAGAGGAAGTGGTTTGCAAGACTTCATTGTACATTTATTAAAAGTAAAGAGGCAGAAGTAGAGAGAGGCTTTACATTGAAAGGCAAACCTTATTAGAGAAAAAAAAGAAAAGGAAGAAAATACATCACACTTTAGAACTCCATTTTCCATTGGGTAGGGACCTACCTTGAGCAGTCTGTGATCAGCAAGTTCTTCCTGTAAATATCTTAGTAGATCCAGGTGGGCTCTCCAGTGTGGAAAGTCTCCACATCACATGTCCGTTACTATCATACACACCAACATACTGTAAATCTATGAGACAAATGAATCATTTCTTCCCTAACATGCTATAGGTCATGATCTTTATCACAGCAATAGAAGCTAGCTGGGGCAGCAGCGACACTGAAAAATTAGACATGAGTAACAGCAACAACAAAAATTGGAGAACACAAACATATAATCTGATGCCCCTCAAGGATATATAGAATTGAAAAGTAGCCAAATCCAAATGCAAGAGTGAGCAAAAAGTGGAATCCTCATAAACCCTTCCCCCTTCCACGATGGTGGGCACAGTGTTGTGCAGATCATGTTTAGGTAACCAGCTGCTATGAATTCACCAGTGCAAATGTCCGTGTCACGTCTGGAAAGTGCATTTTGGTAACACAGTCCCCTTCAATGGTCTCTTCTCTTCTTGTTCCTCCTCTTTCCGTGATGTACCTTGAGTCTTGGAAGTGGTGACACATTACTGAGCAATCTGTCATCCTTCATCCATATTAACACTTTGCTCAGTTATGAGTCCCAGCATTAACTTCTGTCAGCTTGGAGCACTGTTTCCAGTATGTATATATGTTTGTTTATATGAGACACAACGTAGCTATAGGCTAGGAAAATTGGATCATGAGTAAAATAAAAGAGGCTTTAAGAGAGAAATGCAGGAAGGCATTGTAACATGCAGAATATGAATGCTGATGTGGGAAACATTGGTGGAATTGTACAAATTCAGGCAGGAGGCATAGATAAGACAGAGAGAGGGGTGAGCAACCATAGGTAGAATAAACAAAAAGTCAGGACGTAAAAAGTCATAAGAAACCAAGTGACTTTGCTAATTAAAATACAATATCTAGTTCATTTAGAAGACAATAATACACTCTGATTTGATCATGTTCACACAAAACCTAGTGTGAAGTTGAGTACAACTGCTCAGCTTCAAACTTTGAAATTTGAATGAACATGTTACCAAGGCTGTATCCACACTTTTCTGAAAATAAAATTTCTTGTGTTAGAAGATAATAACAAAGGTAAAACAATAAAAAATAATTAGGCAGTGATATATAATTAATTCCTTATTGATCCAGTTTGATATGCATAGAATTATACACTTTCTGACAGTTTTTTTTATCACTGAGGCAAATTATAGAAAAAACAAATGTGGCCCAGGGCATAGCAATGCAGGCATTTGGACAATGTGGACAGTTCTGTGAGAGGAAACAAGAAGTGTCAAGAGGAAGCAAGGCATGTCTAATTTGCAGCCTGTGATCCACCAGTACAACTATGGATGTCACCTAACTCAACATCATGAAATTACTTAAACCATCATTGGTTCTTTTTTTTCTCTGAATTTTTTTGTAATTGGATCACCTGATTCTTTAGCATGAGGCATGCCTTATATGTTGTAGATGCAGCTTTCAGTTGAGTAGATAAACATGAGCTTCCCTTCTTCCCATATTAATATGGAATAAGGTTTTTAAAAGTCTTAGTGGGAATCTTCATTCAAATAATAAAAACATCTAAGCTGATATATCATCCAGAAGTGGATAGAGTAATATGGACAAAGGGTTCAGGTTCTCTTATTTACCAAAGAGCCAAAGAAATGATGAAGAAATTTGGAATGGACACCAGAATCCTGAAGCATCTCTAGCATCTTGTAACTTAAAGGATGAGATGTATGGGGGCTTTTTGTAAACTATCAGCTAAACTCAAAGGAAGAAATGTAATAGTTCTGTAATAGAACTAGTAGCCATTTATATTCTGAAGCTGTTTTGTGGAATAGAAATTCCCAGCTATATTCTATATTCTCTCCAAAAATACACAGAGGAAAGTTATTTAATTTTCTATCAAAAGCTGTTCATTAGTCTTCCTCTTAGAGATTGGCAGGTTTCCCCACCCACCACCTGGGAAGCAAAAGCAGCTGGTGGTATGAAATGGGATTATCTCTACGAAAACAGAATTATTGCTATTACATCAATTTTCATATTAAAACTGGTAAGGAACACCAAAGATGAAAATCAGTAAAAATATAAGAAATTTAGTCAAAATGACACTCAATCTTCAGTGGCTGAAGAAAAGCCACCAACTGAGTTCTTAGACTCACTATCTTCCTAAAATTGAGAATTATCACATACGTAACTTTGAAACTTATGTTCTCATTTATTTATTTGCTAATTTTTACACAATATATTTTGATCAAATATTTCCCTTCCTTCAACTCCTCCCAGATTTTTCCTACCTTTCTACCAACCCAGCATCATGTTCCCACTTTCTCCAAAAAAAACAACCACCAAATAAAACCAAAATAAACATAATGTGTTGGCCATCTACTTGGAGTATGAAGCCTGTCCTGGAATGTGGTTTGTACATCCAGTGACACTCAGCTGAAGAAAATTGATTGTCCGTTTCCTGGTAGACATCAATTGTGAATAGCTTCTTGATTAGGAATGTATTACATCTGCTTCCCCTGCTCAGTGCTGGTTTGAACCTGTGCAGGTCCTGTGCATGCTGTCTCGGTTTCTGTGAGCTCATAAGCATATCAGTCCTATTGTGTTTAGAAGATGCAGTTTCCTTGAAGACATCCACATGCCCTAGTTTCTACAATCTTTCTGCCTCCTCTTTTACATAGATCCCTGAATCCTAAGTTGAGGGATTTGATGAAAACATCCCATTGGAGACCCAATGCTCTCGCTTTCTTCACCTTGTCCACTTGTGAGTCTCTGTATTGTCTTCTCTTCTCTGATGAGGGTTGAGCAATGAGTATGGCATCTGTCACTAGAAGCCATTTTGTTCCTATGCTCCTTTAGTAGAATAATAGTTGTAGATTTTCTGCTAGGGCCTATGACCTATCTAATCTCAGATTCTTGGCCAGATATGGGTTCCAGATCATGGTGTGGGCACTAATCTAATGACTGTATAGTGGTTACTCCCATAGCCTTTGTGTCACTATTGCATATCTTGCAAGCAGGTCACTGTTGTAGGTCACAGGGTTTTTAGATGCTTGAACTGGAGATTCCTTTCTTCCCCCAGTCACATGCAAAGTGCTTTTCAGGACCAAGAACACTAGTTAGGAGTAAAGCTTCTATTTGGACATCAGCTTAATTTATTCATATTTAATATAGTGTGTCCTTTGCAATAAGGCTTTGCCTTCAGCGTACTGAAAGTAAAATATATTCTTGACAATAGCCTGTGATATTTGGAGGAGTCTATGGGCCCCTTTTGGCCAAACTCAACAAGAAGTAAACTATTCTTCACACTGGAGGTTTTACTTTGTAGTATGGGATGTCTAATTAGGGGAATTGCATTGTTACCCTGATTATATAGTGACTCCATTTAAATTTCTTTAATATGTATATAATATATATTAATATATGTGATATATTTTATATAACATTAATATGAAATGTACATTTTATGTGACGTATATTAATATTATATATTTATTATATATAACATATTAATGATATATGTGCTATATATGTATATTAGAAAGCTGTTACAGCAATAAGTTTTCATATAGCATTAATGTGGGTTTAGCCTATTTGCAGAAGCAACAACCTTCTAAGTTAATAGGTCTGCAATGCCTCTCAATCCCAACATACTATTATATTATTGTCTTTTCAGGGGAGAGGCTATGTCTAATTTCATCCTGTGAGAGGTAGTCTAATCCGTACATTTCAGTTAGTTGTACTTGGGGCTTAGGAGACCAAGACGCATCAATAGAATAATTTCTTTCATGAACTTTTACATTGTATGCATCTCACTGCCAAATTAGAGCAGTAATGCTCTGTTTGAAATTTTCCAGCATCTTTTTAACTGACACTCTTCCACCAGTTGTATGGGTTTCTCATTGAGAGTCTCGGAGGATAGCATAAAAATTTGGCAATCATCCTAAGTAGACTGAGAAAGTAGAAAGTTCTTTCACGGTGAATAGTTAACATAATCAGGCTGCAATCATTCGAACCTAAAACCCAGGGTAGAATTAGCCTTTAGTTTGTTACTTTGGGTTTGGCTTGATTATACTTTTAAGCACTATTTATTTGTGACAAAATAACTAAGACCCTCCCCCCAATGAAGCTATATTAGAATTGCAATATTCAAGTTTTTCTTTAGTCAAATGCTATACTGTGCATGATCTATGCTCTGGTAAGACTGTATCAGTTATCAGTCACTGTTTACAATATTTCAGAAGAATCTCAGAATGTGATGCCAAGGCACAGAAGTGGGGTTTTTTTGTGAATAGTCAGCACAGATATGTGACACTGATATCTCATACATATGATTTATTTACACTAATGCATTATTTGGTTCTAAAACTGAATTTTGTTTCTTGAGCTTACAACATTGATTGAGATTTTACACCAAACAGTTGCTACCTTGAAGCTGTGAAGACAGGACAGTGGCTAAAGGGAGAAGTAAGCCCATAGCTTTGGAGCTTATCTTCATGCTCAGGCATGGCAAAGGCTTTGTAAACATCTAAAATTATGTGATTAAATTAGATACACCAGTTTAATTAAAGACTTTGTGATATATGATATGAAGTTCTGTTAAAACTTCTTAAAACCAGTAGCTCTCAGGAAAAGTACTTTGGGAAGATTTTGATTCTATATATGCAGCAACCTTAGGGATGCTTAGCCCGGGGGCAGGAGGACTCAGCAAGTAAATTCAATGACCTGAGTTCAATACCCACAATCCACAAGGTGAAATGAGAGAATGGACTCCTCTCCTCCGACCTCCACATGCAACATTTCTGGCACACACATTCACACAAACATACCCCACCCTCACTCAAATAAATATATGTAAAAAGTAAAACATTAAAAGGGAATTTCTTAACTAATTTTATTATTATATATAGAAATAATACACAATTGTAAAAGCCTAAAATGGCTATTTTGCAAAATATAAATAATCTTGATGGCAAGAAAACTTTTTGTGCCACAGATGAAGTGTGTTAATGTTGCTTAATGATACAGAAAATAATGATGATTATAAAATCAAAATGTTTTCATGATCTTTCCAAAGCTGTGTGCTATAAATAACTCAAAGCCATGGGTTTTATATCCGTATGCTATGTAAGTATAACTATGTAGTCTTTAATAAACATAGACATCAATAATGTGCTAAGGATGTTGCCTGTAGTATTTAACCTTCTAAATATAACCTATTTCTACCATTTTACATAGGGAACAACTCAGAGATGAACAGTTCACCTACTCTCCCACAGATGAGTGTGCAGTAAAGCTAATATTCAGATTCAGAACTATTGAAGCTAAAAGCTGCTCCACACTAAGTAAAAGGAAGGGGAAAGCAGAAATAAAAACAAAATGAACAAAACAAACCAAGTTTTAAAATTTATGAACAACAACAGAGGTCAAGGAAATTAATTTTAGTGGTATGGGCCCCGCTGGGGTTTGCAGGATCTGTGTCCTTAATCAGGTTTAGGATAGATAGAAGTGTGTGAGTGATAATAGCAAAAGAAGAGCTGGTTTACTAAGGGGGAAAAGCACTCCTGAGAAGGGAGAAGGAGCAGATATGGAGGAAGACCAAGGGTTCAAAGACAATGGCTCACAAAGGACTGAGGCTCTATATCCCAGAGCCACAGGCTTGGGAGTCTTGTGAATAGGACACATTTTGCTTGTTTTATTTTCTGTTTCCTTGTTTGTTGACTTGGTTTGGTTTCCCCTGACATCTTTAGTGTAGAGTCTCTTTCAAAGCTGAGATTTTCCATTCACTTATTTTTAATCCCACTTTCCATCCCACTGCCTATAGAAAAATTATCTACTTCAAAAGTCACTTCTAGAAAAATGACAGTTTATATGAGTGATCACACTCATTGCCTTGTATGCAATTAAAATAGATTTCTTGGCCCAAAGACATGAAACTTTGCTTATGAGAAATAAGTTCAACTGAACTACTTATGCTAGAGTGACAATAGCCAATAACAATATATTTTATACCTGAAAATTGCAGAGAATAAATTTTAAATACGTTACTACATGCGCACAACAGTTAAGTGGTTTTATTTGGCATTCAGTAGTCTAAATATGTCATATACATCAATATTATATTTTACTTTGTGAATATATATATATAATTTTTGTTAATTAAAAAATTGAATGACCCTTTGGGATAGTGTTTATAAAACCTGGGTCAGTAACTTTGCAGAGGGTTCTGAGGAATTTGTTTATTTAAAAGTCTCAAGGGCAAATTTAGCAAAAAGTCAGGTTTGCAAAGCCCTTCCTGATAAGTTGCAAGATGAGAAAAACCAATTGAAGCAGAAAAATCCCATGAGCTGTGGAAAGTGAAGGATGCTAAGGTGAAGTGAGGAGACAGAGAAGGAAGATCTATTTATAAAAAAGAACCTTCAGGGTATATAGGAAATATCCCCTGGCACTCATTTTAAGAAATGATAAAGGCCGAGGAAGATATGCACAACCCCTTTGTTGTGGGATTCAGGTGTCAGCTGATAAGGTCCAAAGAAGCTTATCCAGGGTCCCGGGCTCCTGGAGGGGGTGTGGCCAACCCCATTGATAAGGGGCTGCTGGGACGCTGGGAGGCTCTTCCTGGTTCCTGGCTGCTGGAGGGAGGATCCCATCGTCCGTCCGTCTGCAGACTCCAGTTCCTGTTCAGGTGCTACTGTAATCTGTTGCCTGTACCGTGAGTGTTGGTTTATATTTTAATAAATATCTATCTGGTATTGGTGTCCTTGTGGGTAAACTCCGCCTACACCCCTTGTCCAAATAGAGATAATAATGCCATTTTCCCAACAGAGTTAAATAGTGGAGATGTGCCTCAGATGGTAGATACTTGCTTAACAGACTTAAGGCCCACAGTTCAATCTTCAGCCCTAAGAATACCAGATGTGGTGATGTATGGTTGTTGTCTTAGTTCCTACTAGTGTGATAAAGTTCCGACAAAAAGCAACTTGGGGAGAAAATGGTTTATTTTTGTTTGTAAGTCCCTACACAGCATGATCCATCACCCGAGGGAAGTCAGAACAGGACCTCAAGGAGGACAGGAACCTGGAGGGAGGAACTGATGCAGAGGCTATGTAAGTCTTCTCACTGGCTTGTCTCCTCTTGCTTTCTAATAGCACCCAGGACAACCATTCCAGCAGCGGTATCACCCACAATGGGCTGTGCCCTCCCATACCAATAACCAATTGAGAAAGTGCCCACAAGCCAGAATGGTGCCAGCATTTCCTCAATTGAGTTTCCATCTTCTGAAACTACTCTAAGTGACCAAGGTTAGAAGGGTTGATCCAAAGTGGTATATTTCAGAACCAAGTTGATAAGGGGTGGAATTGTAAAGTTTAATCTAAATTGGCAACTCTTTAAGATTTTTAATGTCCTTGGAGACAGATCTGTAGGCAAACCCGTGGGGATTATCTTGATTACATTATTTGAAATGGTAGGACTGACCAACTGTGGGTACCAACAGTCTCTGGGCTGGAATTATACACTGTATGAAAAGGGAAAGTGAGCAGAACATTAACATTCATTATTCTCCACTACTTGACAATGAAAGCAGTATGCCTGCCTACCCTAAGCCTGTGACTCGGTGATTTGACTAATAAGGTGCACAGAACCCTCGAAGTGTGAACCAAAAGAAACCCTTCATTCCTTGGCTGTTTTTTGTCAGAGTGTTTTATCATAGCTATAGACATGTAACTGAGGCAAGAAATAAGAGATGGATAGTGAGCATAGCCTTATTTACAGCCTCAGCTCTGGGACCACTCTGTGGGATCTATGTGTTATTTGCTGAAAAAGTAGAAGAGAGATATAAGGGTACAATGGTCCAGTAACCAGAAAGTTCACAATTAAAAATTGAAAATATTCAACACTTTACGTTTTAATGAATATGGGAGCCTTTGAATAACACTGTTGGTGTCCTTAGCAGGAATTGTTACCAGAGAGACCACTGGTGAGGACCTAGGGACAGCAGTACCTATATCTCAGGAGACACTTGAACGGGATTGGGGATTATGAAGATATCTCTGGTCCATAATGTGACCGAGGACTTAGTCTTAAGAGTTGCCATTGTAGTCTCTGGGGCCGCAAGGAGAATTAAATGGGTGTGCATTTTAGAAGTGATGTCTCCACCTGGAAGCAGAATGGGGAAACTAGAAAGAACAAGAAAGGAAAGAGTAAGTAAATGATTCTTGTCTATCACTCACAGTGAAAAACATGTAAACAAATCTAATTTGACGTCAGGGAGGTGGATTGGGGACTGAAAGTTCTAATTAGAGAAGGTTGTTCCCTGTCACATGTAGCGTTGTCCAATCTTATCCACAGAGGTAGATGATATGGAAGCTTGTATACTCACAAGGCCCTCTTCATCTGCAATAGTCCAGAAATAAAGTCAGGTGTCTTTGCCTTTTTCAGGTTTTACCTGAATCTGATGTCCTCCGATGGAGATTCTGTCCTCCCCTTATCGTGGAGAGAGGGCTTTGCTCTCTCCCAGTCAACCCCCTACTATGCAGATTGCATGTGGCTCTTGGAGGAGGCCTATAGCAATTAGCCTTGGGAACTTCTCCATAGTAAGAAAGAGTCTTATTCACCAGGGCTTTGCTGGTTCCCTTAGACTGAACTGGGTAGCTACCAGCTATAACATATTCTGAGAAAGACAGGAAAGGGGCTATTGCTTTCCTTACATGTCACCCATCTCTGGTTTCATTCTAACAATGTGATCCTTTAGCTCCAAAGGTCTCCTCCCAGTTACAAAGGACCTGGAAGGCCATGGTTTTGAGCTTTCATACAATAATCTGCAGGCTTGGCTTATTAGATGTGCATGCAGGGGTTTGGTCCTCTGGGAGTGCTGACAAGTATAATTTCCTGTGGCTTCAGGGGGCTTAAATGGAAAGAGGGCAGGGTTTTGGGAAGCCCCTGCATATTCCCCAGAGGTTATTACTGTTAATGAATTTGATAATGTCCTTTGTCATTCCCTCTAATAGACAAATAATCATATCATTTAGCAATCCTTTCATTCTTCATTATCCACTTTATGGCCTGGCCTGGCCTCCATACTGCGAGTATGAATCTGCTCCGTTCCGGTGCCCTTCCTCACGTATGCGCCAGATGTCAGGATGGCACAGATACACTGCTGGGTTAGGTCAAAAGTCATGGTGAGCCCTTAGAATTTTCTAATAAAGGTAGAAGGATTCTACCTAAAAAATACTACCTAAATTATATTAGACACAGGCAAGACGTAAAGGAAAAAAAAGAAAGAAAAAACAAGAAAAGAATGGGTACTCGGCATATGCCGGGCACTTTCCATCAAGTGAAGGAGCGGAGTTTTCCATGGGAGAAATAACTTTCCCTTGCTCTCTGTGTTATTTACGTGGAGCTTCCTATGTAATTTGCTTGTACAAGATTCTCAAACAAGGTGCGAGATGAGGAAGCTGCTTCTGTGCAGAGTTGGAGAGGCTCAGGAAAGCTCTGTGGGTGGAGAGGATCTCAAAGGAAAGCAGGCCAAGGGGAGAAAGCATTAGCAGTGTTTTTATGCTGAGGCATGGCTAGAGGTGTGGTTGGTGGTGGCTGTGGAGCAGCTGATGACAGGGAGAGGCTTGCGTGTGCAAGGAAGTCTCATGGAGCTGAGAGAGAAGTGGAATGTAGTGTCACATTCCTCCCACAGCTGAGAATCCTCTGACAGGAACACAAAAGCTTTGATATAAATATATTGATATTTTTTCCCAAATCACAGCCAAAGAGGCCTACTTATAAGGTACAGTTATAATTTAAATGTGCCATTAGGTAGCTAACGATCTGTGAGCTGGTATGAAGAAATTTACTTTTTCCTTATTTTGAGAGTCTCAAATGCAGACTTAAACAGTCTTCTGTTTTTAAGCTGCATCCTAGACAGAGCAGTATGAGAAAAAGAATATTGGATCCATCATAAGACTTAGCAGAAGTTCACAATAACTCCTAAAAGCTTCCCTTTTACAGATCGGTCCCCGCTGTGCATCAAGGATGACTTGACATGGTTATGCTGTGCGTGAGGGGTATTTCTCAGGATTATAGACTTCCCAGATTAGGCAGACAAAACCTAGCTTCACTCCATAGTCAAACCAGTTCCATTAGTTGAATCAAACTGATCTGGAAAAGATGCTCACACGTGGAAATTGAATATAGATCAGCTGTGAAGCAATGGGAAGCTCTCTGACCTAGAGAAAGAGAAAGCCTGCTTACATGTAGATCCCTCAGTCCAGTCTGGTTGGGAATAAAAACTGTAGCATAACCATCATCAACTACGTGCTCTGGTCCCTCCTCTTCTGAAGAGTAATGGCAGGTACATTTCAAGGATGAGCTCAGGGAGAGAGACAAGTCCATGTTCATAGTATGAGCTGTTACTGTCTATATACCACAGACTGACAGTGAGTGGAGACTCCCAAAAAGAACAGAAGTAGTGTCTTACTTTTACAGAGAGAATGAAAGGAACTTATTAGCTCATAGCCTGACAGGAAAGAGTGGCCCATCACAGCCCAGAGGCCGCCGGACCCACTAGAGAGCCATCCCAGCCAAGCAGCCATCGATCTTCACTTGCCCACTCTCCACTTGTCTGTGTACCACTAGTACCCAAATAAAGATCGGCTAAGGAAGGCAAGAAGAAAGTTCCCCAGCCTGACCCCAAATCTCATGCCTACAGGATGTGGTGAATGGAGGCAGGTGTAAAAGTATCAGCAAAGGCTGGATTAACCCTAAATGTCATAGTAAAGAACAGTTCTGTGACTGAAACAATAGGAAAATTCTTGTGAACAGCTTCCCTGGGAAGAGGGATGGAATTCTTTTATAGCAGTTAAGGGCAGTTAGCTACCCTTGCTTCCTGGACCTTGTGTGGGGTCATAGTTTCAGAAGGTAGCTTGCTGTCTGGATGCAGTGAATTTTATAACATCATTTGTCTCCCATACTGGCAATTTAGGTGAGGCACCAGAGACCGATGGGAGTTAGGCTAAGTTGTTTGTTCAAAGCCTGGCAAGTCACTGGGTCAGGACTAAGCAATTAGAACCTGACTGTGAGAGAATGGATGGCTTTGGGAATTTTTGTTTTGTTTTGTTTTGGTTTCTGTCCTTTCATTTGTGGCCATTTTGCCCCTATATCAGGAAAAATTCTGATCAAGTTTCATAGACACAGCAGTGATAGCTAAATGTAGCTGTGAGCCAGAGTGAGATGTAAATGTACTGCACACAGAACACAGGCTGACATAGATGTACCGGTGATGCTTACATGATGGACTTTGGGCCATTACACTGGTGTAAGTCATACACAGAAAGCCATACTGCAAGCTCCTTCTTAAGCTATGGAATCTAGAATGTTCTATTCAGTACAGAGAACATTCTGCATGACAGGAAAAAAGGAAAATGGTGACAAGTTCAGTAAGAGATAAAAAAAACTTTCAAATATAAAGCAAATAAATTCTGCAAATTTCATATATAACATGGCCATTATATCCAAAAATACTTTTATGTTTACCTGAACACTCTCTGATGAGACTTTAAGGTGTATTTACACATACACACAAATAGGGACTATGAGTGATCAGTGCAGAATTGTGAACCAAAAGTCTCAAAAAGAAACTGTTGCTTGTACTGGTCAGCAGACTACCTGATTGGAACTTCATAGATTGTGCAGAATTGAAAGGCTGTAGATCCAGAGTTATTTGGAGATTTCTTGGCCCCATTTGAATGGCTATTTATTACTCACTACTGTGTATGACCCAGTGTCCTTGTGACTACTAGTCTTTGGGGATTACAAAGACATTCCTAGCTTCCACCGGCCACTAGGAATGTCAGCAGATTTCATCCTTGGCTCTAACAATGGGATCCCTGTGTATTAGTTGATAGAATAATCATAACAGAGGCAATTTAAGGAGAAAAGGCTTATTACATCTATTACATTGGCATCTACTACCAAAAAAAGCCAGAACAGGAACCTGGAGGCAGGAACTGAAGAAAAAAGCATGGAGGGATACTGCTTTCTAGCTTGCTCCCAGGCTTATAGTAGGTTGTCTTTTTTTTTTTTTTTTTAAGACAGAGATTTGAGACAGGTTTCTCTGTATAGCTCTACCTGTTCAGTAACTCACTCTGTAGACACCATGCTGGCCTCCAAGTCACAGACATCTGCCAAGTACTGAGATCAAAGGTATGTACTACCACTCAGGGTCAGCTGTTTTCTGACAAACCCAAACCCACTTGCCCATTGATGATACTATCCACAATGATCTGGGCCTCCCTCATCAATCATTAATCAAGAAATTACCCCACAGATATATCAATCTGACTAAGGTAATTCTTGAGGTTCCTTCTTCCCAGATGTATCAAGTTATTGACAAAACTAACCAGGACACCTGCCTGACTTAAACAATGTGCCTTTCAGTACATTTGAAACTTGTGTTGATTTATGACTTCCTTTATTTTGTTACTATAAGAACTCCATAATACTCTTACCACCTTGGAATATGGAAATTTGGGGTGACCTTGAATCTGTACTCTAGGCTGTGGTTACTCATAGTTGACTCTCATCAATTTTGAGGTAGGAACTAAGTTTTGCTGTTGTTTTACATTGTTATAGTGCATAGCATGAGACCCCAAGATTAATCCACATTTTGGCAGAGGAATTGCCTTGACTGGATTCAGGAACCAGGTTAGAATAGTCCATTGTCCCCGACTGTCCAGCTCTGCCTCCCCAGGTGGGGGACGGTACTTTCTGGGGCCCAGGTTGGGGCCTTGTGGTTGGTGATTTATTCTGGTTATTCAGGATTATATTCATTGGATAGTTTTGTCATTTGTTTGCTTCTGTTGACAGAAAACCATACTCCCATTAAAGGAATAAAAATTATTTATTCTGAATCATTTTGAGTGACTGTTGGTCCAGGGGCACAGATTTAGGTCATCCCAAACTCCATATTCCGACGTGGAAGCCGTTTAATGAACAAGGAAAGTTATATGTCAAAGAAGGTTCGGAATCCACTGGTGCGTACATCAGAGAGACAGTTCCAGCCCAAGATGCTATCCGAGCACATCCTTAGCTTCATGTTGGTGGAAGCTAATGGTCTTCTGACTTAATAGATTCTCAAAGATTTTTGTTAGTCATAAGATGTTAGTTCCTAACAGAGGTAGGCAAGGAATGGCTATTGTAGGGCTAGAACTGAGATAAGATGATTGGCCTCTAGCCCTGCAACATTCCCAACATCCCCCAGTAAGGAATCCTAATCAGTAAAATAGTCCATCTCTACAGGCAGTTGCATTCCAAGCATCCCTCACACTTCCAAGGCATTCATTTCAGTTCATTTTGTTTGTTTGCTCTGAGAGTATTTCTGTTCCCTACTTTTCGGTTTTTGTTATATTTGTTCTCTGATCTCTTAAAGCATTGGGTTTCTAAATATTCAGTTCATTAGCTTGCTAGCATTCCACCCCCCACCCTGGAAACTCTTCAATGTCTAGTTGAAGAAAGGAGAAAAATATCTGTCGAAGGGAATGCGGGTCCTTAACACTACAGGGTGTTTTCTGTTTGATATGTGTGTTAATTTAACTTGCAAAGTTTTGGGGGAAAATCTAACTAAAAATAACTTGATTTTACAGCTCCCTCCTTTTTATATCACTAAGTTGGTTTATTTTGCACACTTACTAGAAATCTTAGATGTTATAATCTGGGCAGCAGAGGGTACAGCGGATAGGAGCTGAACGGGGCCCAAGCCCCATGCAGGCAGACATGCCATACAAGCAGTTGGTGGTCAGTGTGGGTGGGAGCCTCAGAAAGAGACAACTCTTACAGGCTGCACTCACATAGACACTATATATTAGAGTGAGGAGGCAGGAGAGAGAGATAATGAGGGGGAAGTGGCAGGTCAGAGTGCATGTGGTCTCTGGCAGGGAGAGAGAAAGAAGAAAACAGAAAAGCCATCAAAGAGGAGGCATCTTTTTTGAAAGGACCTTGGGCGGGCCAGGGTTACACTTATTGGCCAGGACTCGAGGCAGTGAGTCAGAACCCTAGCATTTGGCAATAAAAATTTGAAGTCATAAACAGCCTGCCTTAACTGAGTGAAAACAATGTGAAATAATGAAACTATAAAGAGCATCAGGAGCCACATCTAAGTGAAAAGAGGCTGTTAAAAATAAATAGAAAATTGGTAAGAAGATTCTAGCTATTATGTCGACACCGAAGACAAACTGTGAGCCATCTAATCCATTCCTTCTTCCTTACCTAACCTATCCTCTGACTTTGCATTTTTCATTTTTATCTCCTTACTGGGAACATTCTATATCAGAGGAAAACATTATGACCTGTTCTAGGTTGAAATCTGGAGAGAAAAGAGCTCTCAAACTGTAGTAAGCATTCCTGCTACCAAGGATGACTCTCCTGATGATGCAGCTCCTCACTCTAAGATGTGTATGCCTGACTCTTGAGCTCCCCTCCACCCCTCCTATACCTTGTGCTTAAGCTTATGTTAAAATATCTGTAATGAAATCTCTCTCTCTGCATCAAACTGGCTAAGCCTGCTATTCATTTCTGTGTTGAAGCCAAATCTCAATTTGGCTTGAGCCATGACCCATCAGTGATTAGGGGAACTCATCAGGATGCTGGGATTGGAAGTATAGAGCCCTGTGTCTGACTGCTCCAGGCTGATATCATGCTCAAATCCATCTAAAACATTTTTTCCTGCATTTGCTGTACTGCTCCTTGACTGATCTACCCTACTAAAAAGCATGATTTGCATGTTATCTAGATTTCTTTCCTTCTGTTTTTCTAACCAGCTATCGTGGTTGAAAGGTACTGAAGGCTGAACGTAAGTAGAAAGGCTTATATCTTAGATATAGAGATGAACTTGATCATTGGCAGACTCAAGTAGTGTCAAATCCTGATGTCAAGCTACCCCTCATACCTAAAGCAGTAGCTTTTGTTTCAAGAGCTAGCCAACAGAGGGAGAGATGTCCCTCCTGATGGAGATCTTGTTCTCAATAGCACTTTAGACTAGCGCTTTCTTCTTACTCATTCATGATGAGGTTAAACAATGTTGTCCATGCTTGTCTGAAAGGAAAAGGGACAAGAAAAAGTGAATAGAAATATAAAGGAAGTACAGATTCCTATGCTCAGCACCATCTAACTGCCTAGAGCCAATCCCTGGTTCTTATCTCATTTCCTGTTCTATATGCTGATCAGAGATGTGTCTATTGATCGAGGAGATGGACTGTGTTTCAAGATTTGATTATTCCTGTGGTACAGTTTTTTTTTCCTTAATGGATACTTATTGTTATGCAGGGATTACGTCTGGTAGACTTGCTATCCCAATAACTGGAAATGTTATCTACCCCTGTGATTTTCAACAATAAAGTTTCAAGGTGCCTAACTACTTAAACCTCTAAAATATATTCATTTTTAATTTCTTAAGAAAGCATAGCTCTATTAATATGTTTTATTTGTATTAATGACTTTTAAGGTTTTTTTGGTTTGGGGGGGATGGGTTGTTTTGTTTTGTTTTACAATGTACAAAAGCATGTTCTGTGTTCTAAATAAAGGTTCCTGGGTTTTCATTTCAAATATAATTTTCATATTAAGAAGGAAGTTCTTATGTAGAAATAAGAGTGGTAAACATAGACAAGAATCATCAAGTAAGGAAAAAGGATGAAAGGTTATAGACATTGAAGGGTTAAAGATCTAAAAGGGTTGGGGGGGGGGGGAGGCAGGAAAGCAGATGATGAGCTGTTAGCATCTCCAGCAGTTCTGAGGGGTATAGGAGCTCCTGCCAAGGTCAGAGTACCAACCTCCCTTGTTGATATTGACAATGACTTTGAGGTTGCTTGGGAACAGGTCTACAGATGGACTCATCCACCCTACAAATTACCCTTTTTGCCCCATAAAACCCCCAACCTCCCCACCCCACCCTGAACCTCAGTGCACACTTTCTTTTCCTGCCAAG
The DNA here is from genome assembly GCA_033318265.1 of Phyllotis vaccarum. Taxonomy (NCBI): domain Eukaryota; kingdom Metazoa; phylum Chordata; class Mammalia; order Rodentia; family Cricetidae; genus Phyllotis; species Phyllotis vaccarum. The sequence continues at coordinate 54,150,131 of JARWLC010000001.1, read as the reverse complement.
GCCACTGCTCTTCCTGATTGATCCCTTTGAAAGACAATTTGCTTCTGTTGAGGTCTCCTTTTATTCTGTCCTCATGGCAGCTTGATGGGTCCAGCCTAACAGGCATGAAATATATTTGTGGGAATGAGGTCAAAGGAAAGGGAAATGTTGTTAGTAGCTTCTGGTCTGGCCTAGCCCTAAAGTCCAGATCCATAGTCCTCTAGCTGCTTAGTCCTAAGAAACACAAGGAGGCTTATATTAATCATGAGCTGTTTGGTCTAAGGCTCAGTTTTATTACTTTCTAACTCTTAAGCTAACCTATGATTCTATCTATGTGCAGCCATGTGGCCTGGTACCTTTTCACTCACTACGGCATTTTTATCTTGCTTCCTCTGCATCTCACTATCATTTCTTGCTCTGTTCTTCTGCTTCCCAGAATTCTCCTAGTCTGGTTGCCCTGCCGTTACTTCCTGTCCAGCCAATTGACTAATCAGCGTTTTATTAAACCAATTTTTACAGTGTACAAAAGCATAATTCCACAGCAAGAAAATACTTTGGGACAAGGAAAAAATACTTCATATGGTAAAATAATATTCTTCTGAAGTGGAAAGATAATTGAGAACAAAATTAGGTTAAAGAATATTGTTAAAAAATGGTTGTGAGAGTCAAGAGTTGGGGAAAGGTGATGTAGTTAAAATTGGATTAGTAAAGGTTATTAAAAACTCAAAGGCCACAATTCTACATCCTGAGATAACACAGCTTCTTAAATAGTGATCTGCCTTTAGTAGTGTTTATTTTTTAAAAAAAAAAAAAATGTCTTAGAAAAGTGATTTTCTTTCTCCTTTTATTAAATGGGACACTTAAAAAAGTGTGACTAGATAATATGTAGCTAAATTGTTTCTCCAGAGACTAAAGCTTCTATTGCTCCTCAGCAGAAGGAAAATTTCTGTTAGAAAGAATTGTTTCTGCTTGGAACCCTACTGGGGGGTTATAATAGAGAACATAGAACTCAGGTTACTGGACAATGTATAAAACTATCCATACAATTTATCCCATTATTGACCCATTATTCTTTTGACTGCATTTATCATCCTCAACATTTTGTATTTGTTGAGGGAATAAATAGCAGTGTAAAAAAATAAGAATTAGTTGACAAAAGCAAAGCTTTTTTATCTAATTTTAGTCTAATACAATTCCAATATCTCTTCTAAATCTAAGAGTCACTCCTTTTGAAAATTACCCACTATATCTTTATAAAATGAATACTTGACATCCTCTAAAAATTAAATAATATGAGCCATCTTTGTTAAAAGTAGACATGTCCTATTATAGGGGACTTTTAAGTATCATAACTAAAAATGCAGTGTTGGTTACAATTTCTCTGGGAAGGTGAAAAAAAAACAGGTGGTTCTATCAATTGGAAAAAAAAAAAAAGACACAGAAACCAAGACTCACTTCCATCTTTAGTGGAAGGACTCTACCCGGAACTTCCAACTCAGCACCTATACTACAAATTTCAGAACAGAATCTCTGTGATTCACATTCCTCACTAAAACTTATATCAAGTTCTGAGAACAAATCCACTTGGATTTCAAAAATTTTGGACAATATTTCTCTTCAGTAATTTTCAAATTTTGTTTATTGAATTTATTTATAATTAGGAATTTTAAAAATTGCTTGATATATTCAGTATTTTGGTATATCACTAATCTTGTTTTGCTAATATGTATATAACTAATTTTGTATATAATTAATCTTATAATGCTAATCTTGTTTTACTGAAATTAGAAATGAAGATATTATTTACTTTAATTATGTTTTCTTTATGGACTGCTCAGCCAGATCCCTACCTTATTTTGGCCAAATTTCATGTTTAAAACGATTCAAGCACTCTTGCTATCAGTTTTTAGTATTATTAAATCTACTTTTTAAATTGATAGAAATATATTTGTAATTCTTCAAAAACTGAGCACCTATATTTTAAGCCCAAATTCTGCCAACCTTAAACAAAACTTGTTTTGTTTTGAAAGAATTTTGTTTGAAAGAATATTTATCCAGCCAGGTGGATTACTTTTCCTCTTAATAGTAAGAATGTTAAGATACTTAAAAAGTCTAAGTATATATGTGTATTTTTGTCTACTTAAAAAATGCTTTAAACAGAAATCAGACAAAATTGCTCAGCGGTTAAGACGACATACTGCTCTTTCAGAGGACCTGACTTCTGTTCCCAACACCACATTGGGTAGATCTTTACTACCTCAGACTTCAACTCTGGGGGGGGACCATGGCTCTGGCATTGATGAACACCTCCATTCAACACGGACATACCCATACACAGAATATGCAAATATAGCACCAAAATAATAAAAATAAATCTTAATAAAATATTTTCACTCCATTTTTCTCTTGTTAGTGATAATTGGTGGTTTGGTTTAATGCTTTTTATCCAAAAACCCAAAAGATACCAATCTTTTGGTATCTTAATAATAGCAGTATTCATATTGTTTTGTTTGTTAAGAGCAAATGTTTCTTGGTTAAATTATTATTTATAATGTCATATGGTACTATTAGAAAAATTAAACAATATTCATATCTTGTTTTAAATGGCTAAACAATGTTGATTGTTTTAATTTAAAACATTATACATTTGACATAATATGTAAATATTGTATCAAATACAAGGAATTAAAAAACAACTCAGACTCATATCTTGACAACTAGGAGATATTGATGCTATGACCCAGGAGTTTCTTCCTTAATGGTGTTAGCAGCAATTATGTGATCAATACCACCTTCCTACATGTATATCAGATGTAGGAAATCTCTTCATCTATGTCAGATTCCTGGAATAAGCCTTCCTAAAAAGATGGGACCTGAAATAATGCTTATATAATTACATTTAGTTTCCCAATACACCAAGTGCATGCTTAGCTAACAGAGGGATCTGTAAGGCTCAAGTTCTCAGGACTCTGCATCTTACACTGGACCTTATACAAAGGCTGATGAACTAAGGGGCTTCAGTGACTGGTGAGACTAGACCATTGTAGATCCAGATTCTGATTACAGCTCACCTTGTGCTATCTTTATGTACCTGTGAACATTTATTTAAGGACCACCATGTGTATGACCTGGCCACCTTGTAAGTGTTAGCTGAGTCTTTGTTGAACCTATAGAATGAAGCCCTGGCTCCTGTCAACCGAAAACTAGCAATGCCATTCCATAGCACGTGAGGCCTACAGCAGAGATTTCCCTGCTCTGCAGTAACTTGATGTCCCCACCACCATAATTGAAAACAGTGTTGATTTATGACTTTCCTTGTTATAAAAATTTTGTGAAACTGTTAACCAAATTGGAACATGGAATTTGGAGTAACCTAAATCTATGTTCTTGTGTGGCGGTCACTCATATTTGAATCCAAAATAACAACTTCCTTGCCTCTTTGAGGTGAACATTCTATTTGTTTTTAATGTGATCAGTGTGTGTGTGTGTGTGTGTGTGTGTGCGTGTGTGTGTGTGTGTGTGTGTGTGTGTGTGTGTGTGTGTGTGCAATCAAGCCATAATGGGATTATTTTGAGAAACAGGAAAATTATGATGACTTGGAATAAAAAAGAAACCTGATTAATGTCTCTTAACAACCAAAAGGTAAAACTTTGAGTACAATCAATATGTGCTGCAATGGCTATCAAGTCGGCATTCATTTTGTATTTATTCATACGGAGATAACAATGCCCCAGGTTTAAGATCTGACTATCTGACCTTTTCTTTGAGTCTCTCAAACAAGGCTGTTACTTTGCTTCCATTAACATTATACTACACCTTACTCCATACCAGGCATCTTGTCAATTGTAATTCTTTCTGGATGTCATCAAGGATTGGGACAGGATAAAAAGACAGAGAATTATGGTGACATGAGAGAAGAGACTAGGAAAAGGAGGAAACTCTGCTCTAAGGAAGAAACTTCAGAGCCTTCTGAGAAGGATCTAATGGCCCGCTGAGACATGTGTTTCCAATAGACACCTTGTTTAAACAGGAGGGACTCTGAAAAGCACTCAGGCAGTGGCCAACAGGGCATGACTAACTGGCACTGCACTCTACTGCATGGCACCAAGCAGTCACATGGCTAGGCATGAGGCTTTAGTAAATAAGGAAGGAAGGTCACAATATCAGCAAATGTATACTCAGGTTTACAGCAGCATCAGAAAGAATGAGAGAGAGAAAAAAGTTTGCACAGGGCTCAAAAAAGTGGGTAGACCCAGTGAACTGCATTGTGGTCTCATAGCAGCTTGCAAGGGCTGTGTCAGCAGTAAGAGTCCTGGCCTGCAAGGGGGGGAGCAGGGGGCGGGGTGGGGGAGTCTCTTTAAATGGATAATTACCTCACCTTTCTCTTTGGTTTGGCCTGCTTTTCTAGATGCAATCTAGTCTTTCCTTCCAAGGGCTGGTCCTTAACCAGCTGTTTTGACTAGCCAGCCCAACGGGAATCTATCCATGCAGAGGTTTGAGTCTTTTGACCAGATTTCTCTTACAGTAATGCTCTCATTCTTTGACAGCATTGTCGGCCAAACCAATAAGAGGCCCAAATAGCCTTTGATTGCCTCAGCTCACCCGATGAAATGGTCACCTGTGCCAGTCCAGTCCCTGCAGAGGGAACCTGTGGGGGAACCGAGTCATGCTCACCCTTGTCTACTTCCTCCCTTTACCTCTTTTCCTGCAGATGGTTGATCAAGTCATATCCTTGTTGTTGCTGGGCTATGTGACTAACTTAATCGTGTGCCCTGGGTGGTGACCTACTTCTTCCTTTAGAAAAACATCTGATCTCAAAAACGAAGAACAATCCAAAGTTCCTTACATTGTAGCATATCTAAACCACCTCAGGATGAAACAGATCTAGACCCACAAGCTAAAATTCTGGGGAAAAAATAAACCCTAGGGAAACATTTGTGACTTTGCATTTGGCAACAGTTTCTTACACAGGTCATTGAAAGTGTGATCAATATAACTTTATCAATATTATTTTCTTCTATTTAGAAAGCATCGTTGTTAGGATCTTGCTTAGTATGATAACACATTACCTGGTTAGCTGGTCGTGGGTGTCTATGATGGAGAGGTTTCGTGCCCTATGCAGGGGACGAGGTGGGAGGCAGTGGCTGGCAGCAGGAGACACTTAGAGGATGTTTATATGTAGGACTTTATTATTGTAATAACAGAGAGATATTATTATAATAACAGAAATGGGGGAAGGAAGGAAAAGAAGGGTGTTCTCCTGGAAGAACAGAAGCAAGAGAGAGGGCAGTGGCAGAAATTCTTCTTAAATGGGCTTTGACTCTAGAGGGTGTGGATACAGAAGCTAGAGCAGAATCTTAATAATCATGGCAAGAATGAAAAGAAGAAACATGTCAACTTGTATATGGTAAACATTTGTGTCAATGGAAAACACAGCATTCTCTTGTGTTTTCCTAGTTGCTTATGTATTTCAAAACAGCTAGGTGTGATGGCACAGACCTTTATGACCAGCAATAGGGAGACAGAAGCAGATGGATTTCTCTGAGTTTGAGGACATTCTGGTCTATATATTAAGTTCAAGGGCAGTCAGGGTTACATATTGAGCCCAGATTTCTACAGACAAAAACCAAACAAATTACTCCTCTTAAGAAACAACAACAAATGAAATATAAGAATTTAAAACTGGCTCAGAAGAAAACTCTTGGACAATCTTACTAGAGTAAGAAACTAATTAATCACAGGGGAAACAAAGGAGGCTATAGGTCTCCTGCAGCTCTGAGGAAGAAGGAGATTGAAAGAAGGAAGAGAAGTGGCCATGCCTTTTGAGTTAGGGATCAAGAGAGCAGACAGGCTCAACAATGGATATCTCTGACTAGCTGCAGAATGGGTTCAATTGACTCCTAACTGCCGATCTAAAGAAAGACACTTGTGTCTCTTCCTTTGACTGTCTGTCTATTGAAGCAGTAAAAAGACATGGCTCCTGAGGGAGGAACTTTGGTCAGTATGTGAAAATGGAAGCTAGAAAGGAGGATGCAGCTACACGTCCCACGTGAGAACTTAGCAAAGTGAGACTTTGCAATGCGAGCGGAAGTGATTTTCAGAAGGCAGAGGCAACAGTTATTCCCCCGTCTTTTACGTGCAACCCTATATTTCTTGATGCTAAAGCTTTTTTGAATTGTATATTTCTTTCTAGGTGGTCGACAGGTCCATTGAGATTGACTTTTAGAAGAGAAGATAATCCATTTGTGATCGTATCATCTACTAGACAGTTTAGAATGCTATGTCTCTATCCAGACAAAGCACAACTCAGATTTCATTCATTTGACAAAAATTCATGTGACAGATTGTAATCAACTGATGTGCAAATAAACAATAGATATATATTACCAGGAAGAATCAGCCTTCCCTTAGTGGGCCACTACAAAGCCCTGGCACCTTCCCCTTCCTCATTTGCATATGATATTTTAAAACATAAGGAAGGGTGAATGGGTTGTTTCTCCCTTATTTTATGTGGCATTTCAAATCCTAAAGAGGGAAAATGTAATATTTTCCCTCTCTTAAGTTTGGTGTGTTAACAGGGAAATAGGAAGTGGGATCCAGAGTTAAGTATAAGTAGGAAGGTCAATCCTCATTGACCTTCCAGCTTGATGGATGTCTGGCTAGCCATCTAATGTCTAGAACACAGGAAGACTCTCAAAATTCAATGGGAATATAGAATCTCCTTAAAAATTGAAGTATTCAATAAAACATTTTCTAAGAAAGATATGCAAATGGCAAGTCAAGTCTAGAAAAGATAGGTATCAACATTGTATTTAAGAATGACCCAAACCAATGATAACAAGATGAAGTTGGAGTCAGAATATCTAAGAGCAGTATGGTAAGAAGTGTTATGGTTAATCTCAGTTGTCAACCTTATGAGATTTAAAATAAGGGTGTAGGCCTCTGAGCATGCCTGTAGGAGAAAAACCATTTTGACTAGGTTAATTGAGCTGTAAATATCCATATAATGTAGATGGTACCTTTTTCTAGGCTAAGATCCTAGACTTTATAAGAAGGTGAAGTGGGTATAAATATTTATCATTCTGTTTCTTGACTGTGGATATAACGTGGTTGCTCTTGCTTTAGTGTCTTCTCTGCAGTGATGGGCTGTAACCCTGAATTATGGGCCCTGATAAACTCTTTCTCCCTTGGTTTGTTTCTGTCAGTATATTTTGTCATAGCAAGAGGAAAAGTAAGATGGATGTAGAACGTTGGATGCTCACACAGTGTTGAGGGAATGATGGTTAAAAGGAAAATAACTAAGTAGGAATTTGGGTATAGAAATCTTGTTAGCTGGGAAATGGCTTAAAAAATGATTATTGATTATTATAGCTGAGGAAAATACCTTATAGAAGTAATTAAGAACAATAATTAATGTTGTTTAAGAATTCTCTAAAGAGTAAAAATATAGTTACTCCATGTTCTACTATAAGAAGACATGAAAAGATAGAGTAAATAAAAAATATTAGTTAAAAATTTAAGAAATACTGCTTGGTAGGAATCTTTCTCTGACTACTCATAGCTTACAGATTCTCCACAGCTCAGTATACTGAAGATCCTCCTAAGCAGAAAGTGGTAGCTTCTTGTTATTCATATTTGGATTTATTGATACCAGATACATTTGGGTTATTTTGTTTTCAGAGAATTAGGAGATGAGATTCTGGGAACTACAGATTTCTTATCTACCACGGTCATGGAATCCATGATTTTATTTGCCATACAGAGCATAGAAAATATTGTTTAGATAATATGATCCTTCTAAGACAGAACATTTAAAAATATTGTCTTTATGTTATAGTTTATAAATAAGCAAGGCTAACCACAGGCTCTATCTATCCATCTGTCTATCCGTCCATCCGTCCATCTGTCTGTCTGTATATCCATCTATCCATATATTTTATCTATCTAGTCTTTTCTCTTACTCCCCCACCTCTCTCTCTCTCTCTCTCTCTCTCTCTCTCTCTCTCTCTCTCTCTCTCTCTCTCTGTGTGTGTGTGTGTGTGTGTGTGTGTGTGTGTGTGTGTGTGTGTGTGTGTGCATTCCATTGGCTCATGGTGCTGATTTTTCTAGAACTGTAATTACAGGCAGTTTTGAGCCACTTGGCATGGTGCTAAAAAAATCAAACCCAGGTTTTCTGCAAGAGCAGCAACTCACTCTAGCCTTTGATTTTTATTGTTTGAGACATGGACTTGGGAAAGGCAAGGTGAAAAATAAAAAATGGAAAATGTTTCTATCTTCAAAACATATTTAGATACTAGTGGGACAAGAAGGTGGGCAGGTGGCGATGTTGCATTGGACAACACTGAGGTGTTGTGGATTCCCAACTGGAATTTTTATAAGAGTGAAGAATGTCTTTGTTCAGAATAGGAATGTGTGAATATAAATAGGACAGAGAGTTGAAGAGTTTGTAGGTTTAAATTTTTTTTAAGTCCTTTTTGTTAATAAATCACTTTTAGAAGTGGTTGTGTTTTGTGCTCGTCTCATTATCGCTATAAAGTACTCAACAAAAGCAACGTCATGAGGAGGCTTTATTTTGGCTCAAAGTTTTGAGTGTGTGGCCCTTCATGGCGGGAAAGTCAAGGAGTTGGGAGTCTAGAGCAGCCACTTACATCATGTCACAGTCAGAAAAGCTGGAACTATGGCTGCCACGCTTTCTTCTTTTTATCTAGTCCAGTGCCCAAGTCCGTGAGATGGATATGCATACAGGTAAACGGAATCTTCCCATCATAGTTAATCTAATACATAGTCCCTCTAGGTATGACAAGAGGCTTGTCCCCTAGATCATCCTAGGTCCTATCCAGTTGACAATATTAACTATCACAATGACCTTCTTTTCCTGCCAGCTCTTAGCTGTATTCAGCATTCTACTCTACCAATGAGGTAGAGACCCTACATTTCAAATGACTTTCTCAGGCCTGTCAATGCTGTCAGGGAGAATTCTAAGACTAAAACCAGGTTATTTCATCTTATTTAAATCTCCTAAATGGTCTACTTCCACACTATGCTTCTTTCCCTCCCTTTAAAAGACCAAAAAAAAAAAAAAATTGGTAAGAATTCATCAACAAAATGGCAAACAGTATGTATTTAATCTTTAGGTCTGGTAATGGGAGTCTCAGAAATCCCCTCAAGTAAACTGAGCATCAGTTTTTTTTTTTTCTGCCAATATAATGAAAATATTTCCACAATCAATGCTGAAAGGGAAGTATCTGATTCTCCTTAATTAGCTTACTAATTAATAATAGACCCTCTCCCACATTCTACAGCTGGATAGATGACTAGAAAACCCCTGAAAAAAAAAAACAAGATGAAACTATCAAATTGTATGGCACATCCATCTGCAAGACTTGTTTTTGATAGGTGTTTGTTCATTTTTATATGAAGGCATATAAACATGTATCTGTGGATGTGGAGTAAGACACAGACAAATGCTCAGACAAACTCTTTGCCACATGTCCATTGTGTGATTCTATCTCTGTGTTTAAGTTAAAGAGTTTTGAATAATAATCATACAGGCAATTCTTATTTAAGACAAGTAGACAAGTTTCCTGAATCGAAAGAGAAAATTATAGCACTTGGGTGTACATATCCCTTTTGTAGATCCAGATATATACTCCTTTTCAGTAAAATAGCCCTTTAAAAACTTACCTGGGTTACTGTGTAGTTAGTGATGAAGCCATAAGTGGTAGGTCAGGTCGCCAACTGCAGAGACATCTAGAGGCACCTCAGTGCTTCGTTGACAGTAACAGCAGCATTTTACCTTCAGTTCTAAGAAGCCCCTGGAGTCCAAAAAGCAGGCCATCCAGCAACTCTTTCCTCAGCTTGTCAACTGAACATTTTCTCTGTATGTATGGCAAGTGAAACATGAAATGAAAGTAGAACCCCTACACAGATTGAAATGGAGAAAGTACCTCAAGCAGATGAGGAATAAAGAGATGGGAATGCCCCCAAGGAGACTCTGTATGCAAGGAAAAGTAGAGCCAGCCAACCCTGTTTACTGCTTCAGAGCTAAGTGCTAATTAGGAATGATTTCTTTGAGCAAAGCCTTCAAACAAAAATACTTATCCAAATTAAATTGTTTCTCTGTCCATTATAGATTATTTCATTCAAAAATGTTGCTGAATATATTTATTACAAAGAGAAAGTACTAAAAACTTCCAGATATTGGTAATCATTCACATTCCTACACATTTTTATCTTATGTATAAATTGGGACATTAGATACACAATGAGAACATTATTTTAACAGATGCCTTTTGACATCTTTCAGTCCAATTGGTAATGATTCATTCTTTGTATTTCTAGTTTTTAACCTGGTCTACCATGTTTTAATCTACCTTCTTCCAAATAGCTTTCCTTTTATCTAGCTTGGTCCTTTAAAACTAAGCAAGCCATGAGCCGTTTTATATCTAACTGTTATAAGCTATAATAAAGGTACATAATTAAATAATATTTATTAAGTATCTCCAACTATTTGTTTCTGGCAATACAGTATGGCTAGGTCTGCATATGCATACATACGTGTTTGAGGTGTATGTATTCGTGTATCTATGTATGTGAATGTGGTGAATGCTGTTTTTGTGTGTGTGTGAGTGTGTGTATTGGTAAAATATAGCATTTTCTTTTAAAATTTACAGATTAGTGATAAAAATAAAACAGATACTTATCAACTTTTGCATTCTGTAATAATTCTGTATTAAAAATGTTTTCTTCATACCTGAGTCAGTGATTTATTTCTGTGAAGAGATACTATGATCAAAGTAACTGTTAAAAAATATTTAATTTGGGGCTGGTTTACAGTTTCAGAGGATTAGTCCATCATTATCATGGTGGGAATCATGGCAGCATGCAACAGACTCCAGACTCCGGAGAAGTAGTTGAAGGTCATATCCTGAATCACAGGCAGAAAGGGAGACTGGGCTTGGTATGGGTTTTTGAAACTTCAAAGCACACCCCCAGGGACACACTTCCTCCAATTGGGTTACACTTCCTAATCCTTCTAATCCCTTCAAACAGAGCCACTCCATGGTGACTAAGCATTAAATGAGCCTATGTGGGGCTTTCTCACTTCCTGTAATTCGAGATGATAGATCCAAATACTGAGCTGCACTTGGATTCAACTGGACTCTTCTCCTAGGAATCTTGTAACTATAACAGGCCCAAGCCATCCTTCCAGCCTTAGCTCCTTGGCTATAAAGTGTCTACTTCATGTAGCTGTTATGGAGATTGTCTGAGGAAGGACAGGTCCAATATCTGACAGAAATCTAGAGCCGAGTTATTTAAGCTTTTTTTACATGCTTTATCTCAGCCTTTAAGTATCAGGTATTTTTGAGATGAGCAGCTACATTCAATGGACCAGAGAAAGAAACAGCAGGAAGCAAAGTGGGAAGAGTCCAGGGAACAATCCATCACAAAACCATTTTGTCTTAAAGTGAAGGTGAAGTCCTCTCAGGTCCTGGATAATTTTAGAAAAATAATAAATATTCATAGGCTCTTTTTTTTTTTCAATTGACTACAGCCAAATAAAAACAGGGAACCTAGGATTGTGAAAAAAACAAAAAATGAAGTGCTCTTCCCTTTCAATTGAAACCGTCATTAGTAAGCATTTGTAAAGGTCCAGTTACTCCACAAAAATAAAAAAATACTAAGGATTTGGTGCTAGTCACTTGTTTTAATGAGGTGAGTCCGTCAAAGGAAGTAGAGGAAATGAATAAAGGAGTCAGTTTGCTCATGGTGGCATTGGACAAAAATCTGACATTGCTAACGGAATGAAAATTGCCACCCAGGAAGAACAAAGGGATACAAAAGCTTTATGATTTCTTTTATGATATTGCGAGCTCAGCTTTTTGCAGGAAAGAAATGCATTTCTTTTACGCTGGGTTCACAGAAGTGAATAATAGAAAAAGCAATAAAAAAGTCCTTGAAAAGAATCACATCCTGCTTCTGTGATCACATTTTAAGTTTTTAGAGAGCAGGTTATCAGGCTTCCGTTGTCCCTTTTCTGCTGCTGTGTCTGAAACAGGCCTGACAGAAAGGAAGGTCTCAGCAATAAATACATCCCTCTTGGATGAAGATAAAGAAAGTGTGGGTGCTCAACAGTATTCTAATATCAATTTACACGGTCATTACTTTTTCTGCAGGAGAGAAATGAAGGCAGGAAGAAGCCCTGTCTTGTTTACCACACTTCACTTCCCAGAGATGGAGGAACTGAAGTACTTGTTGCCTTGTAAGAAAAACAACAGCCGGGAGATGGTTGCACTTCTGTTTCCAGGGTTACAGGGAATCCACCACCCTCCAGAGGTGCTCTGTCATGTGAGCAGCAGGCAAAGGAGAAGAAAATAAATCACCATGTCCTAGAATGGGGCCAAGATTCAAGGCAGGAGTCACCTGCCACCCCAGTGGCTAGCACCCTGTTGAGCCCTTGACAGCTCTGGAGCTGATGGGGTGGCTTACTGTTCCTTCCTTACTGTGTAGTTTCTTCAAGCCATTGAAATTCCTCCAGACATCACGTCTAGCTCTTTTGATACTCTATCTTTGTAGGTTTGTTCGTATCTTTCCTGCCTTAGGACAGCAATCTATCCCGGAAGTGGAATTTAAGATGTGTACACCTTGGATATAGGTCTGTCTGGGAATGTTAGGGAGATTTCCAGAGAAGCATTGGTGTGTGTCGTAATGCTTTCCTTTTCTTTTTTGATTCTGTTAATGTGAGTTCTCTCTTCCCTTCTTGGTAAGAGGTTTTGTTCATCTTGTTCATCTTCTCAGAGAACCAGCTCTTAGAGTCATTAATCATTTTGTACTCTTTTCACTGTTCTGATTTTTACAGTTAGTTTTCTCTTATTTTCAGCTTTTTGAGTTTACACCATTAAGCCATTTATTTGTTATCCTCCTGATTTTTTAATGTGTGAAACTCAGTGCTATAAATGTCCCTTGCAGGATGGCTTTCCACATGCTTCAGGCATTTTACTGTGTTTTCATTTTCATTCAGTTCTAGGATTTTTTCTTTCTTTCTTGATTTATTCTTTGACACACTTATTCTGTAGAGAACTATTTAATCTCCATGAGTTCATATATTTACTAGAGATTTTTCTGCTGTTAACTATCCTCTTACATTCTTTTCACTACCCCCTCAGTGATGTTACTGTTCTGCCCAGAGAACGACTGACCGCCAGAGAGATCACTGGAGTCTGAGGAATCCGAAATTCAATTGCAAGGTTTATTGAGTGCACAATACAAGCCAGGCAGGGAACTCGTCCACACACTCATTAAAAGGGAGGCCAGGAGGAGTTCCCCCGTTGGAAATAGATGTATCTTTTATAGGCAAAAGCCATGAGCTGGATTAAAATGAGAAAAATGAGGAAATAAGGATTAACTTGGCCTCTCCCCAGGGTGGGTCAGGATTGGGGTTCAATTGACTGGCCCCAGAGCAGGATCGGAACACTCTGCAGTTAGGCTATGGCCCTGGCCCAGATGTCCTTTGGATAACATCTTTTGCAAGTTCTTGGAACTGAAGGGGATTTATCCTGAGCTTTCCTTGACCTATTTGCTAACATGGCTGCTGATGGAGGAACTCCTGGTTCCTCATCTCCCTCCTTCTCTTGTGCCCGGAGCCAATCATAGGTCTCTGGTTAATAATTCATAAGAATCATGGGGTTCCATCTCGGTGAAGGTGTACCTTGAATTCTCAGTGCCTATTGGTGTGTAGCCCCCCTTGTACAATCAGCTGGATAGTGCCCAGCCACTGCTTCATGAATTGGACTAACCTGTTCAGAATACATGGCCCAAAGGTAAGCAGGAGTAACAAGATAATTAGTGGGTCTATAATTCCAGACATCAGAGTGGTGAACCTGAGGACCTCGAATACCATGACTCAAGTCAGCTTTGGTTGGCTTCTACCTCTCACCTCATCTTTAATAGCCCTTCCCAAACTTTGGTCATGGTCTGTTTGACTACTCCTGAATGATGTATATAAAAACAACGTTCTTCTCTCAAGGCAGCACATAGGCCTTTTTGCTGGAGAAAAAGGAGGTAGAAGCCTCTCCTGTTTTGCATAAATACTTCTGCCAGAGAACTGAGGGACTCTTCTAAGTGGGAGATGGAATTTTCTGATTTTTCTATACCTTCATCAATGGACAATCTTAGGGAAGCATAATGCTGCTGTTGAGTAAGGAGGAAAGCTGCCCCTGTTCCCAGTCCTGCCAGCCTGGCACCTAGGAGGATGCTTAAAGTTAGGCCAAAATTGGTTCTCATTTCACTCGGTTGTAACTAAAAGGTGTAAGCGGTAGCTCTCCCTCAGGCTGATACAGGAGAGGGAGACTAGCCGGACCATAATGCAGAAGCCTTGAGTCTTATTGAGCACCTACATTGAAATACAAGGGGGCAGACCACGGGAGCAGACCCACCAGGTGTCATTATGGGGAATCAAGTATGCTGTCTCTGAGGGACTGATGTCATAAGTCTGATTACAAAAGGGCTGATATCTGGGGGGAATTTTCCTATGCAAATTCCCTGCCCTTCTATTAGTTTTAGAGTTAGCACAGATTTTGATTGCCATCTACATGCGTGGAGTTCAGTAGACAAGGAACAGGCTCCTAAGACAGCAATCCCCTCATAGAAGGGGGGTTGGGTGTCATAACACAACCAGCAAGATTTGGTAAGGTCAGATTAAGAGGCATTTAGAAGCAGGAATGATCACTGGACTAAAGAGTAAAAGGGGCCCACATGGGGGAGACTGTGAAACTTGGACCAACTGTTGCTTTTTTAGAAGTAAGGGGGTCTGAAGCATGGGGTTAGGTGGAAGGTTAAGGATGTTATTGGGCCCCATAGGGGTAGTTGTAAGAGGAGAGGCTACAGTCCTTAGGGACATAGAGTTTCAGCCCCCAGGATTTTCCTGTCATCCAAGGTGAGTTTTTTTCTTCATTAATGAAAGTAATGGTAATGTTTGATTCACCTGGTGCAGTCTGTCTGAGTCAGATCAGGTCAAAGTGGGCCGTAGACCATCTGGAAGCACTAGACTCACATCCCCATGTGGTGCAATAGTGGCACAGACCTCCACACTTGGAGGTTCTCCCTTCCCCCAGGACATGCATACTAGTTTCTACAGTGGCAGGTTGGGTATGTGGGAGATTATGTTGTTCCATTGTAAATAATTGTCCCCGCGTATGAGTTTAATAAAAAGCGCTGATTGGCCAAAGGCAGACAGGAAGTGTGGGCAGGGCTAACAGACCAGGAGAACTCTGGGAACTGGAGAAACAGAGCAGAATGCCAGAGAGAAGCCAGAAGAAACAGAGGACAACTATGCTGCTCTGAGAACAGGTACCAAGCCACATGGCTGGACAGGATAAAAGTCATGGGTTAGATTAAGGGTAAAGAGTTAGTAAGCTATATGCCTGAGCCTTAGGCCGATCAGCCTGAAACTACTATAAGCATCTGTGTGTCTCTGTGGGTCTGTGGGTCTGTGGGCCTAAACCTAGAGGCTAGGCCTGAAAGTCCAGGCCAGAAACCTCATGCTACAAATGTCAGCCCAACGTGGGGCAAATATACCCACATAAAGCCATAGAAAGCTTAAAAATGGTCTAGAGTCCAAAGCAGCTTTTAAGTTGTGTCTCTCATGTGAGCCGTGGTACAGAGATGCCCTGGTGAGGCATGTGGGCTTGGAGAGCCTGTAAGAGGTCCTGGTTGTCAAGGTGGGCCACTAACTCTGTATTCAGGCTAGGGAGAAGAGGAAGAGGTGTCCATACATGATTTTAAAGGGGGTCAATCCCAACTGATAGGGTGAGTTCTGGACTCGGAACAAGGCAAAGGGGAGAAGCATCACCCAGTCCCCACCAGTCTCAAAGGCTAATTTGGTGAGGGTTTGTTTTAGGGTCTGATTTATCCTTTCTACCTGTCCTGAACTCTGGTGGCATATGCACAATGTGATTTTCATTTGGCCTCCCATGCAGTGGCTATTCCCTGGCTTACCTGAGAGATGAAAGCTGGCCCATTGTCAGACCCAGTCATAACTGGAAATCCAAACCTGGGTACCAGTTCCTCCAGAATCTTCTTGGCTGCAATATGGGCTGTCTTATGCTTTGTAGGATAAGCTTCGGTCCATCTAGAAAAGGTATCTATAAACACTAGCAAGTATTTATATCCAACTTTCCCTGTCTTAATCTCAGTGACATCAACTTCCCAGTACATACTAGGTCGGGTTCCTTGAAGACGGTTTCCTTTTTCATGGGTTGAGCGATTGGCATTAGTGACCCTGCAAGATTGACAGCTCTCAGTTACCTCCTAGTCCTCAACTCCTGTTTTGGCTCACCCGTGTCCTTAGACCTGGTCGTGGATTTGGCAACCAAAATTGTAGGCATCTAGGGAGGCAAAAAAGGTTTAACCCACAGGAGAGTGTCCTTCAGACTATCTATTAACCCCTTCCAAGTAACTATGTAGGGAATCTGGTCTGGGTGACCAGACCAGGCCTGGAAGACAATCTCTTCGACTCAATGTATTGTTTCATAGTTGAACGTTCCCCTTGATGGCCAGCTGGACATTGAAGGTCAGCCATTCTACAGAGTAAAAGGTGATTTCTTGACAATCACACTGTTGTTACTGGCAGTATCCTGGGCATCCTGACAATGAGCAAGAGTTAAGTCTAGGGATGAGGATGGGGTATTCCCCATAGTCAGAGACAAGAGAATTAAATGAAAATGTATCCCAAGGAATTGCGACAACAAACCGGTTAGAACACAAACAAATTACACAAAATACACAAAGACAAAAATACACAAAGACTCTCAATTTTTCCCGGGACAAGACACGAATTATTCTTTTGCTCCTCATGGGGTGGCCAAATTTCACAAATACAAATGCTTCCTGGTGGAGGCAAATCAAATGGTCACCTCAGGGGTGGCCTCATACAGCTCAGGGTCCATCGGCCCCTTGCCCAATGTAGGGTTTGAGATGCCTCTCTCCCCCTCCAGGATCACTGTACAGATGGGTCCACCACAGTGAGAGTTTTCAAAATACAAATGCAGTCAACTGATACAAACTACACAATGGACGAACGAACAAACGAACAGAGACAAAGATTGAGCGCTCTTGCCGGTTAAGATGGCGAACTCCTGGGGTCTTTGGTGAGCCCCCAAATATTCTGCTCAGAGAATAACCCCAAGAAAGATCACCTGTGTCCGAGGAATCCAAAATGCAAATGCAAGGTCTATTGAGTGTGCAATATGAGCGAAGCAGGGAACTCGTCCACACATTTGGTAAAACGAGGCAGGAGAATTCCCGAGTTGAGAATACATGTATCTTTTATAGGCAAAAACCATGAACTGCAGTAAAAATGAGAAAAATGAGGAAATAAAAGTTAACTTGGCTTCTCGTCAGGATTGGGTTTCTATTGACTGGCCCCAGGGCAGGATCGGAACATTCTGCAGTTAGGCTAGGGCCCTGGCCCAGGTGTCCTTTTGAATAACATCTTTTGCAAGTTCTTGGAACTGAAGGGGGATTTAGCCTGAATTTTCCTTGACCTGTTTGCTAACACGGCTGCTGATGGAGGAACTTTTGACTCCTCAGTTACCTGAACCCCGGAAGGGGTGTTACAGATATAACTAATATCAAGGCTAATAATCACTATTCTTAGCACTTTGCCCAGTTTTAAGTCTCTGCATTAATTTTAGCTACTATAAGCAAAAGCATCTCTGACCAAGGCTGAGAGTAACACTAATCTATGAGTATAAATATACATATCTAGAAGACTATTCAATTCCATGCACATGTACAAAACAACAGCAGTAGATTTCTGCTATGGCCTATGACACCCCCAGCCTCGGGCTTTAACCAGCTTTAAGTTAGTAGGCCTGGGTTCCTTCTGTAGACTGAGGTTTAAATCCAACCAGAAAGTGTCTGATAGTCATGTCACACTATTGCTCCAGTAGGCACATCATGTGTCACAGGTTATTTTTGCAGTGCATAGGGTCCACTGCTGAGTCAGACCACAGATAACCAGGTAACTGTTGACATATGAGTTTCTAGTATCCTGAAGTCTAGGAACAAGGAAGAAAGTATCTAGCTCCCTTCTAGTTTAATTTCTGTCCTGTGTGTGATATCTATAGCAACAGAATCTTTATATCTAGTTTTGGCAGGTAGTCAAGAACAATGGCCAGAGGTTGGCTTGTTTTGGGGTCCCCTCTGACCATCAGCTTATGAGGAAGTATTTACACCTGGTGTTGAGACGTTGGTTAATAAGTTGATGTATCTCTCCGCTTCTTGCATCTCTTGTTCCCTCCCCCTCATTCTCACTCAAAACAATCTGATCAAATCTCCGTTTATTGAAAGAATGAGTTGAATATATATATAGGGTAAAAGGGGTTGGTTATCACTCTTGCTGCTAACCTTGAAAAGAAAGTTACGGCTGCAGGAGGGGGAAGGTAGTTGAGATTATAAGAGGGGTAGTGTGGGAAAGCAAGGACACTCAGAGAAGAAACATTCCACTCCCAGCAAGAAGCTGTAAATAAGATCTGCTACAGGCCTCATCCTGTTTAATTGCTAGTGAATCATGAGATGTGACCTGGGGTCAGAGCCAGGCAGAGGTTTGCTCTCCACAGATGCCTACAGTGGTTATACCTGGGTCTTCCAGTTTCATTTACAGTGTTTTTGAGACTCCTTCCACTGATTTTCATAGCTTCTACAACAGACCCAACAGCATTAAATAAGGACCCCCCAACACACACACACACACACACACACACACACACACACACACACACACACGCACATACACACATGCATGCATCCTGGCCAATATTTGTTGTCTTTTGGGTTCCTGATGATGACCTTCTGACTAGGGTGAGATGGAATTCAAGGTAGTTTTAGTTGACATTTAGCTGAAGGGTAATTATTTTTTGCATTAAAAGAAAATATTATTATCCACTTATATTTCTTCTTTTCAGAGGTCTCTTAAGATCTCTAACCTATTTTGGAATTCCTTGTTTCTTTATCTTGAGTTTTCTCAAATTTTGTAGGCTGCTTCTTCACTCATTTAACAGAAGATATTTCATTTTGTGAATCTCACTGGTCAATTGTTGACTTTATTTTCTGAGGAGCAGATGTACCGTTTAGAAAGTCCTTATCTATGCTACATCTTGGAGCATGTACTCTAGCTTTTCTTCTAAAAGTGTCAGGTATTGTGTTTAGGTACTTGCTCCATTTAAGAGTTGAATTTTGTTCAATGGGGAGAAATAGAGATCTATTTTCATTTCTTTATATGTAGACATTTATTTTTCCCAAACGTTGTTGAAGATGTTGTATTTCTTCCAGTGCATATTTTTTTACATCTTTGTCAAAAGTCAAGTGGCTAAAATTACAAAGACTTGTATCTACATCTTCTGTTTTATTCCACTAAGTTATATAACTGGTTTTACGTGAGTACCATGCTGCTTTTATATGCTATATCTCTGAAGTAAAGCTTGAAATTAGAAATGTAAATATCTTGCCAATACATTTTTTTTTGCTGAAGGTTGCTTTGGCATTATATATATATATCCTTATGAATATTAATATTGTTTTTTCTATTTATGTGAAAAATAAGAAGAGATTTTCTTGAATTTACACTATTTAGAGTACTTTTGGTGTGATCATCATTTTGATAACATCATTTCTTCCAATCTATAAGGGGGGACTTTCCATCTTCTAATGTTTTCCTCAAATTTTTTTCCACAGTTTAAAATGAAATTCAAAGATTTTGCCATAAAAGTTTTAATTTATTTCATTATATTTACTCTAAGATATTTTTGAGGCTATTCTAAGTGTAATTGCTTTTTAACTTTTTCCTCAGCATATCCATCATTGGTATATAGGAAGGCTACTGACTTTTATTACCCTGCCACACTGCTGAAAATAATTATTAGGAGACTTATGATGTAGTCTTTAGTGTCCCTTATGTATGGAACCATATGATACAAATATGAATAAATTGACTTCTTTCTTTATTATTTGTATCCATATTGTTTCATTCTCTTGTCTTGTAACTCTAGGTAACACTTAATGAGCAAGACTAGAGAAAATGGGCCCACTTCTCGTGTCTCTGATTTTAGTGAGAACACTTTGACTGTATCTCCATTAAGTATCTGCTCACTGTCAAGTTTTTAATATACATCCTTTACTGTGTGAAGTGAAATATGTTCTTTTCAGACTTAGTCTCTCTAGAATTACTACCATGATGCACTATTATATTCTATAAAAGTCCCTTTCTTTGTTTATTGAGAGACCATATAATTTCTGCTGGCCTCAAGAGCGTGTGATGAACTACATTTTGATTTGCGTATGTTGAACAATCTCTTCATCTCTGGAACGAAGTTGACTGAAGATGATAGATGCTCTTTTTTAATGTGTTTACAAATTTGGTTTACCAATTTTTTGTTGGGAATTTTTGTGTTGTGTTCATCAATGGGATTAATTATTAGCTGTCTTTTCTGCTATGTCTACCTCGGGACTTGTGATCATTGTAAAGCATACTTTATAGAATTTGGAAATTTTTCTTCCTTTGCTATCTTTTGTCATAATTTTAGAAGCATTGGTTTTAATTATTTATAGATCTATTAGAACTCTGTAGTGAATCATCTGGACAAGAGCTTTGTTAGGAGGATTTTGTGGCTGCATCGTTCTTGTTTTTTATTGATATGTTTCAACTATTTATCTCATCTTGGTAAGTTATATGCATTTTGAAATTTCATCCATTTTATTCCCATTTTTCAATTTGATGGAATACAGATTTTTAAGTTTTACTTTTTGAGTTGCTGAATTTTATTGATATCTTTTATAAAGTCTCGAGGTTCATATTTATTTTTCTAATGTATTATTTTATTTGTACTGATTGGTGTTTTGCCTACATGTATCTTTGTGTGTTGCATGCATGTCTTGGTGCCTAGAGAAGCTGAAAGATGATGTCAGATCTCCTGGAACCGGAGTTGCAGACAGTTGGAAGCCTCTGTGGGTCCCTTAGAAGAATAACCAGTGTTCTTCATTACTGAGCCATCTCTCCACCCCCTCTTTTTTCAAAATTAATTTGATTAATTTGGGTTTTCTTTTATTTTGGTTAAAGCAGCTACAGGTGTGTCGACTTTATTTGTATTTTTCAGAGAGTTAACTCATTTTATTGATTCTTTGTGAATTTTATAAATTTTGTCTTGCTTTAGGTTTCTAGCTTTGTTTTGTTTTGACCAGATCAAATACAGTGAGGTATTTCAATCTTCTATGTCAGTTGAGACTTTGTGTAAATATGCAATCTATTTTATTTTATTCTTTGAGACAGAGCCTCCATATGTATTCCTGGGTATCCTGGAATTCTCTATATAGACCAGGCTGACTTTGGATTTGCAAAGATCTACCTGTTTCTGCCTCCCTAGTACTAGAATTAAAGGCCTGACCATATGCCTGGCTTATGTGATCAGTTTTAGAGTAAGTCTCATGAACTACTCCTGAGAAGAATGTGTTTTAGTAGTGTTTAGATGAAATGCTCTGTGGAGCACTCAACAAAATAAGTCACTTAACTCTATTGTTTCTCTTTTTATTTCTTCTCTGAGTGACCTAACTTTTGGTGAGAAGAGGAGACTGAAGGTCACCTCTGTTACTTTGTTGTGGTTAATTTGTAACTTCGTATCTGTTACTTTTAAAAGAAAGTGGATACTTGCCCTTATTTATCTGTCAGTAAACACAATTCTATTTCCTCTCACATTATCAAGTATTTTAAATCTTTGAAAGCATACATTAACTATCAGGAATCTTTTAAGTAATAAGTAAGTTAATATTATAATTTCAACATGTGATGATAAAGGGCAAAAATTTTAATGACACTTGGTAAGGAAGAGTTTGACAAACTTAATGTTTGGAGAAATCAATGTGAGGAAGACCGTAGCTGCCGTGGTTGGGCTCTGGTGCTAGGAGAGAGAATGGGTTCTATTCAACTATAGCAAAGGAAGAATGAGAATAGATAGCCAAGGAATGGAGTAGATATCCATGGTAGAACTGTCTTAAGGTTCATAAGGTGGATTCTGGTTAACTAAACTTTGGGGTTCTTGCTATAGGTGCTCCAGGATGAGCGATGACTGACTTTGAAGGTGACCCCATGAAAAGGTTGAGAGATTCTGATTGAACTCGTAGAGAACGCTTGATTACCTGATAAGTCCAAAGAAAAACAAGCTCTAGTTAAAAGGAAACCTCCAAAGACACTTGTCAAAAATTGGTCAAGAAAGAGTTCATCAGGAGCCACAAGAACAGGGAAGTAAGACTTCTAAAGACGCATGTGGAGAATTAGCTGCCCATGTGAAGTGATGCCATTTGCTATGGTGTGTTCATAATGTATCTCTTAGGGGTGTGCTTCTTTGATGTGTGCTAATCTTTAATATTTAGAAAACCGAAACCAAAGAGGGTGCTTGTGTGCGTGTGTGTGTGTGTGTGTGTGTGTGTGTGTGTAGTTTCTTTCTGTTCATATAATATATATATATATATATATATATATATATATATATATATATATATATATATATATTCTTTTTTTGGAGAAAGCATGCCATATCATGACCTGTAGTAAAAACACACATGTCAGCAATACAATGTCAACCAAGAAGAAAACTTATGAATGATGTTGTCAAAGCCACTGAAAAGTAGTGAAGAAGGAACATAGTTCAAGCCTGAGATGATTCTAGAAGTTGCATCTCCAGGGTACCACCAGAGTGAATTTCACCTGAAAGACTGAGTGATGTGTGCGCGCGCGCGTGTGTGTGTGTGTGTGTGTGTGTGTGTGTGTGTGTGTGTGTGTGTGTATGTATGTTTATAATGCCGACTAATTCATCCCACTGAGAGAGTGTGAGCTGTGGTTAACAGCTGAGCTTTTTTTGCAGTGGACTGAGATTTAAAGCTCAGCACTCACACCAGGGGGCACAGCAGCAGGGGGTCTGCTGTCCTGAACTCCTCAGGCAATTGCTCTCACCCACACACAGACCACAGACACACAGACACATAAAGACAAAGACACAGACAGACAGGCAGACACACACACATACATACACACACACACACACTAAAAACTAAATAAATTATTTTCTGAAAGACAAAACTGAGTACTGATATTTGTTCCTTCCAAATGACTAAACATAACATATCTCAGATATTGTAAGGTTCTTAGGAAGCTCGATTAATAAATACTGTCCTTGATAATCTTTTTCACTAATTTCTTTAATAACAGCCCAAGGAAATTGACTACAGAGATTTAGAGAAACAATCTAATATCCAACCAAGGGGCTCCACAATTTTCCCCATATTTGTTCTACAATTTCAGAAAAATTAATGCAGTAATTTACCGAAGCCAGAAGCTCAGTAAGAATTTTCAGAAGAGCAACTCATAAAAATGAGTTTTAAAAGAAGAATCAAGTTAGCAGAATATTGAACACATCTGTTTATGGGAAATATTTCCCTCTGTGAATAAATACGTGTTGATTACCTAATTGAGTACATTGGCTGGGAGATCTGACATCATCTTCTAGCCTCCGCATGCATCAAGACATGCATGTGCCATACAGACATACATGTAGGCAGATGTCGAAGCATGCAGTTTATTCCATGGGAGACAAATATTGCTTGTTTTCTCTTACATGTGCATGTTAGCTTTTAAGCCTTCAATCTGTGTACTACTTTCTGAAGAACCACAGAGGTTAGCTATTAAGTAAAGGACTAGTAGAGAGCAGAGAGTCTCCAGAGGAAAGGGAAATAGAACATATTATTTTAAGAGAAACAAACGAAAAATTAGAATGAGGGGATTAAATGGGGGAAGGATAAAAGAGAGGGTGAAGGAGAGAATATGAAGAGGCATAGGTAGGACTAAGGGGTATTTAAAACAATATAGAAACCTCCTACTATAGAAATATCCATGGATACATGAAATATATATGTATGTATGTATAATTATTATGATTAGGAAAGAAATCCTAATGGAACCACCAAATAATAGGAGAGAAAATGTTCTAACCAGGCATCTTATCTCCAGGGCCATATTTGAGTTATGGGGGGGTCTTTGGTATCATGGGAACCCCCAAATAGCATAGGCAATCGCAAAAGCTATCAGTTACTCTCTGTAAGCTAGTGGTAAGACCCTATTGCTGAAGACAATACTTTCATTTGTCATTGAACACAAAAAATAGAGCTGATACTAACTAGATGCCTTACTTCTACTGACCAGCATTCACGGTATTGGAGTGTCCCCTGCGTGCTACCAGAAGGAAAAGGTAATCATCCATGTTTTCCAGCTACAAGCGCTGATCACCTGTAACAATGAGTTGTCTTTAAGATAATTTGGTGTAATAAAGGCACAAAGTTATAGGATTAATCAACTGCTTTTTTATGTAGCTTAAGGGTACACTCCATGAGAAAAAAACCCATCCCTAACACTAATAAGTGGACAAAAAAAACCTGAGATTAGACAGGCCATGGCCCTAGGGGAAAACCTACTACTATTACTGTGCTAAAGGAACCTAGCAGTAAGATGACTTCTAATGACATACCACACTATACACATAGCTCAGCGCAGACTCAGTCCCCATCAGCGAGGCTGCTTCTTGCAGTAGATGAGAACTAACTACAACTGAGTCACGTGGAAACTGTGAAACTGTGATAGACTCCGGAGTACTGAGTTCTAAATGGGACACCCTCATCAAAGGCCCCTCCCCAAGGCTTGCGAAGCGATGTGTAAGAAGAAGAAAGTCCAGCTAGCCAGAGGTGATGGCTGACCCCCAAGGAAACACTCTCTTCTAAATACAAAAAGACAGATGCACAGATGAGCTCACGGCAACTGTGGTAACACAAAAGACCTGCACAAGTTTAAGCCAGCTCTAAGAGGGGGGAAGGAGACACAAGCTGTGTGTAGTTAATGCGCTCTGGTAAAAGAAAAAAATCAGTTTTCTTCCAAGGAGGTTCACACCCATGAAGGCATATTAACTCCATACTTTAAGGCAGATCTCAAGCCTAGGAGTAGTTGCCCTACACAAGATGAACTTAACGGCATTTTGTAACTTTTGCCTCATTTTGCTTTCTTTGGCACCTTTTTTTTTTTTTTTTTTTTTTTTTTGGTTACTGTTTAGTTTGTTTTTTTGTTTTGTTTTGTTTTTTTTAATATCTTACTGGTCTTTTGCTTATTTATTTATTTCCAGTTTGTGTTTCTGTGGTTTATTGTGTATTTCTTGTTTTGTTTTGTTTATTTTTCTTTTTGCTTGTTTTTTTTAAAAAAGTCAGGGAACAAAGATGGATGTTAGGAGGATCTAGAGGAATTGTAGGATGGTAAAGACCCTTAAACTACATTGCAGAAAACTAGCAGAAAACACCAAGAAATTAAAAACAAAAAAGTATGGTCAACCAGAAAGGTATTTGAAATTTTTTCATTATTTCCTATATAAAATAAATATACAGAATTGAGAAAATCAAAAGATATCAATTTTTGATATCTTAGCATTTCAGTTCTGGAGGATCAAAATTCATCAAACCAACACTTTCACTAGCTAAATTTTCTTCTCAAAGATAGTAACATTTTCCATTTAGCAATAAGGAAATGAAGATGCTTGGTGATCTTCCTTGATCACCAATCAGTGTTCACTGCTAATTCAGAGATGGAGTCTCTCGGCCCACTGCGTAGCTCAAAGATGCACATCCTTCAGTGATGGATTTGCGCACTGTTTGGTTTGATTGGGTTTCTGCACTACCCTCAGTTTTACATGCTTTCATCCACATTCCAGTGGTACCCTATATTTTTAAGACAAATCGAAAAGGTGAGAATAGTGTTCTTCCTATTCCATAGCACATAGAAGATGGATTGCAAAAGTCATATAAATATAAACTCGAAGAAAAGCTTAAACTAATGAACATTTTAATAGCTAGCCGCACTGGATTTCAAGCCAAGACTTTTTTTTGCTTATATGCATATTTGTGAACTACCAACTCTTAAAATCTACTTCTCTTTTGTATAATTCACAAAAGACTAATGCTCATCTTTAGCTTGTGTAGAATGACACACTTTAATTATCCATCTTATAATAAGTAGGTAAACCAGGAGCATTTCAGGGAAGTTCATGCTGTTTATTTCCAAGATGTTTAAGAGTATAAAAATAATTCAATTTGTTTCCTGAGACTAAATTTGCCGAACTTTCTGCAGAGTCAACGGATTTCATAAACAGATAGGTGTTATTGTTATGTTTGTCCAAATAAAACGGTAGATTGGTTCCAGAAAGAGTAAGCATCCTTGGTCCTTGGAAAAAAAGCAGATGGGCTGACAGTAAGCAAGCACGAGAATCTGCATCCAGGTGAGACGGTGGTGTTCTCTCCTGGCTTTGGTTCTCACAATGTAGTGGTGTCGTGTTAATTAAACAGTTTCTCAGCTCCGACCACAAACACATAGAAAATTTAGAGATGGAAATATGTATCTTATTCTATGTGGAAATTAAGTCAGTTTGTAAGTGCCTGTTCCACTTCAAAAACCTTACGAATGCGCGGTGATAGGTAAGATAAAGTAACCCAATACAACTGGCATTCTGTGGTCAGACAAGGAAACATAGAACCTTAGATGTACTGAATAAAATATCGACTGAAAGCAAGAGGCCACATATGATGGCCTCAGAGGGAGAACAGAAGATCTCATTCTTGACCAGAAAACAACTTAACTGCAAGGTAAAGTGAAGCCTAGATTTAAATCACGTGATTGGCAATTCAGTCTGCGCGTGAAAGAAACCACAGGAGAAACCAACTTAAAAATCCTTTTAACTTTCTGGTACTTTTATAATATTATTTATTTAAAAACTCAAAGAAAACTAACTAGAAAGAAAGTAGTAACTTTTAGAATGTGTGGGGTATAGATAGATAATGCAGGTTATGCCTTAGAATTAATATCATTACCAAAACAAAGTTTGCCGACACTTGATCATAGATAGATTGACACATTTGAAAGTTTTTCTCAAGCATTATGTTTCCAAGTCTTATTTTTATCATACAGCATGTGTCAAGTCTGCAGAAGGACTTATATGAGGATTTATGCTGTGGCATTCTTTGTAATTATTATATTTAAACCCTGAAAATGCTTGCAAGGGGGAAAATAGTTGTATAAGCTATGATGTATATATTTATATATGTTACATATATGTTATAGTTATATATTACATGTAATTACTTATAACAATATACTATATGATAAATATATATTATACATATATAATTGTAGGCGGCGTTTATCCACAGGGACACCAATACCAGATAGATATTTATTAGAATATAAACCAACACTCACGGTACAGGCAACAGATTACCGTAGCACCTGAACAGGGACCGAGGTCTGCAGATGGACGGACGATGGGATCCTTCCTCCAGCAGCCAGGAACCAGGAAGAGAGCCTCCCAGCGTCCCAGCAGCCCCTTATCAATGGGTTTGGCCACACCCCCTCCAGGAGCCTGGGATTCTGGATAAGCTTCCTTGGACCCCATCAGCTGACACCTGAATCCCACAACATCTCCCCCCTTTTTCTAACTAAGAAGGTTCTAAACTAAGACTATGTACAGTAGGAATTATTATGAGGTAGTATCTAGGAGAGGTTAAAGTACAATTGCTAATCAAAGCCTAACTTATATAAGGTACATCTAATAGTTCTAGAATATTGGTAGATAGTAGGGTGTATAGATTATTTTAAAGGGTTAATCTGGGAAAGTGAGAATCTAACACCCGAGTGTTCTTATCTAAGGGATACTAGGGTGAAAACCTTAAACATCTATTCTTCAACCTCTTCAAGACCTGAGAAGGAAGGTGAATTTGTCTGAAAGACAGAAGTACATGGAAGCAGCTACTTCCAAAATTTGGGAGAGGACAGCAACACAGCTACCTGGACAATCACCTCTGGATTTGTGTACCATTAGAGCATCTATTGGATTGGCTATAGGCCAATGGCATCTGACAGATCTTTTCACAAGCAGAACAATTTTGAAGGGACTGTCTTATCCTGTCTAGGCAGGTTTCGTCAGTCTCCATCTATCAACTTGTTCATCCAGCTTGACATCATGTGTGTACTGTCAGTAATCAAGGTAAGGACAGTTCCTTACTCAGCCGGCCATTTTTTGCCAAAAGGACTAACTCCAAAGGAGTATCTTTGATGCTCAACACCATCTCGAGAAGGGAGCAGTGACACCAGGAGTCGTCGTGTCTCTCGTGGCCGAATTTTAAATGTTAAATGCCATATTCTCTGGGTCTATGAAACGGTTGAAGATTCTTGTTCATCTATGATATTCTAATCTGTATCTGACATGACTGGGATATGGTACCTTAAATAGTGTTGACTGCAGATCTTATCGTCTTAAGGAATAAACCCTGTACTAAAAATTAGAATACCTATATAAGGGGTGTACATCTCTGAACAATGACCCTTAGTAGAACTATCGAACATTAGCCAGGGGTATTTTACCAGGTAAAGTGTCCACAGCATTTTAGACATGTAAATACATATATATCATCCAAACAGAGGTATATAAAACATCTTGTGCATATATCATAACTAGTGCAATCATACATTATATCTAGTATAGTTAAATGAAGGTAGTAATTGCATAGTATACATGACAATAATGTGCAAATATTTTAAACAAAGGTAGAAGCATACATAAAATATGGCAATTTCAAATTCAGCTTTACATAATAGTTACAGATTCAGATTTATATCGAAGTACAAGTTGCTTTGGTTACATAAAACAATCTCAGATTAAACTTTGTACCAATGTACAAATTATCACAATTAAACATATAAAATGATTTTGCATTAGTATCAATATACAGATATCTATGACAGTGCAAATTGTCTTTAGCTTAGCCCATACATTCAGCTAAAATGAAGTATAGGTAGGTAGAACAGTCTACCTTTATCTATCCTAAGCTCAGTCGGTAGAGCATGAGACTCTTAATCTCAGGGTCGTGGGTTCGAGCCCCACGTTGGGCGCCAGATGTAGGCGGCGTTTATCCACAGGGACACCAATACCAGATAGATATTTATTAGAATATAAACCAACACTCACGGTACAGGCAACAGATTACCGTAGCACCTGAACAGGGACCGAGGTCTGCAGACGGACGGACGATGGGATCCTTCCTCCAGCAGCCAGGAACCAGGAAGAGAGCCTCCCAGCGTCCCAGCAGCCCCTTATCAATGGGTTTGGCCACACCCCCTCCAGGAGCCTGGGATTCTGGATAAGCTTCCTTGGACCCCATCAGCTGACACCTGAATCCCACAACATATAATGATGTTTAATTTGTGATAGTTACATATGATACAACATATATCATAAGTATAACCATAAAATTTTAAATTTTCATGCATAAACATTTAAATAAAATAAAGTTTTAAATGCCAATAAAAAAATATAAATGTGTAGGCGAAGTTTACTTAGAAGGCACCAGCGCAGGATAGATATTTATTAAAATATAAACCAACACTCATGGTACAGGTAACAGTTTATAGCAGAGCCTAAACAGGGACTGGAGTATCTGAGCGATGGACAAGTGATGGATGGATGATGGATTACGATCCTATCTCTCTAGCAGCCAGGAACCAGGAAGAGAGACCCTCGTGCCCCAGAAGCCCCTTATCCATGGGGTTGGCCACATCCCCTCCATGTTGGCCACACCCCCTCCAGGAGCTCGGGACCCTGGATAAGTGTCTTAGGACCTTATCAGCTGACACCTGAATCCCACCACATCTCTCCCTTTTGTCTAACTAAGAAGGTTCTAAACTAAGACTATGTACAATAGGAATTATTATGA
Source organism: Phyllotis vaccarum (assembly GCA_033318265.1). Classification (NCBI taxonomy): domain Eukaryota; kingdom Metazoa; phylum Chordata; class Mammalia; order Rodentia; family Cricetidae; genus Phyllotis; species Phyllotis vaccarum. Next base: position 54,120,308 of record JARWLC010000001.1, on the reverse strand, counting down.
GGTAGTATCTAGGAGAGGATAAAGTACAAATTCTAATCAAAACCTAACCTATATAAGGAATATCATATATTTCTAGAATATTGGTAGATGGTAGGATGTATAAATTACTTCAAAAGGTTCATCTGGGAAAGTGAAAATTTAACACTTGAGTGTTCTTATCTAAGGGATAATAGGGTGATAACTTTAAATATCCATTCTTCAACCTCTTTAAGACCTGAGAAGGAAGGTGAATCACCTGAAAGTCAGAAATACATGGAAGTAGTGGCTTCCAAAATTTGGGAGAGGACAGCAACACAGCTACCTGGACATTCACCTCTGGATTTGTGCGCCATTGGAGCATCTATCATATTGGCTACAGGCCTATGGTATCTGACAGATTTTTTCACTAGCAGGGCAATTTTGGAGGGACTGTCTTATCCTTTCCAGGCAGGTTTCGTCAGTCTCCATCTATTAACTTGTTCATCTAGCTTGAACACCATGTGTGTATTGTCAGCAATCAAGGTAAGGACAATTCCTTACCTAACCAGCCATTCTCTGCTAAAAGGACAAACTCCAAAGGAGTATCTTCGATGCTCAACACCATCTTGGGAAAGGAGCAGTGACACCAGGAGTCGTTGTGTCTCTCGTGGCCAAATTTCAAATGTAAAATGCCGTATTCTCTGGGTCTATGAAATGGTTGAAGATTCCTGTCTATCTATGATATTTTAACCTGTATCTGAGATGACTGGAATATGGTACCTTAAGTAATGTTGACTTCAGTTCTTATCATCTTAAGGAATAAACCCTGTACTAAAAATTAGAATACTTATATAAGGGGTGTACAATCCCTGACCAATGACCTTTAGTAGGACTATCAAACATTAGCCAGGGGTATATTACCATGTAAAGTGGCCACAGCATTTTAGACATGAAAATACATATATATCATCTAAACAGAGGTATATAAAACATCTTGTGCATATATCATAACTAGTGCAATCATACATTATATCTAGTATAGTTAAATGAAGGTAGTAATTGCATAGTATACATGACAATGATGTGCAAATATTTTAAACAGAGGTAGAAGCATACGTTGGGCGCCAGATGTAGGCGAAGTTTACTTAAAAGGCACCAGTGTAAGATAGATATTTATTAAAATATAAACCAACACTCATAGTACAGATAACAGTTTATAGCAGAGCCTGAACAGGGACTAGAGTATCTGAGCGATGGACGAGTGATGGACGGACGATGGATTCTGACCCTGTCTCTCCAACAGCCAAGAATCAGGAAGAGACCCTCGTGTCCCAGAAGCCCCTTATCCATGGGGTTGGCCACACCCCCTCCAGGTTGGCCACACCCCCTCCAGGAGCTTGGGACCCTAGATAAGCGTCTTAAGACCTTATCAGCTGACACAATCCCACCACATAAATAGTTTTGAAGAATTAAGAAAATCATAGATCAAGTGATTAAGCAGCTATTTGGAAGATGGATGTAGACACTGGAGAAGCAGGAGGTGAAGAAACAGGCCAGGCTTCCACAGCTTACTGTACATTCACACAGTCCTATACTGTCTAGAGTTTTTACAATGACTTACCAGATATCATTTGTGTGATTTTCTTTTTTTGTGATTCAAAATGAAACTTATAGTATCCTCTTCACCAGGAATGTTTTAAAATAAAATGATAAAAGTACCTGGTGAAGTATTAGTAATTCCATCTTTACATTAGTAGTATAATTTGATAAGATCATGGCATTTGTGAAAATTTTGTTTCAGACCAGGTGGTGATAGCAGCAGTGGGTGCCTTTAATCCAAGCACTTGAAAGGCAGAGGTAAGTGAATCTCTGTGAGTTAGAGATCATTCTGGTCTACAGAGAGAATTCCAGGACAGCTAAGAATACATAAAGAAACCCACTCAAAAAACAAATAAACAAAAAAAAATTGTTTGGGATAATACATTTTCCAAATGTTTATAAACACCACACACACACACACACACACACACACACACACACACACACACACACACACACACACACACCACACGATTTCAATTAATTACCTAAACTTCAATGACGCTATTGTCATTTTTTGTACAGATGAGAATGCTGGCTTATAGAGGTTTGATTGCTTATGTCAGTTTTCAGAGCAAGCAAACAACAGACTAGGCTATGAAGCACATGCATAAGTGCCTTTTATGTTCTAAAATATACTATCTCCTGAGATGTCCTAGTTTTCTCCATCTTGTTTGGAAAACCCCATGTCTTGTATAAAGTTGTGCCCTGTTCGTACTAGAACAAATTGAATTGAAGTCAGAAGTTTTTCTGACCTGTCTGGGGCCACAGTCCAGAGGAATCTTTCTTATTCAAAGTCACACAATGACCACTTATAAAACAATTTTCAGAGGCTGATACTAATTATAAACCATCCTATGGCTCAGACACATTTCCAACTAGCTCTTACTACTTAATCCATTTTTATTAATCTATGTGTTGCCGCGTGGCTCTATGGCTTTACCTGTGTCCATTACATCTTGCTTTCTGGGCAACAACCTACAGCATTTTTCAGAATTTTCTCTCCCCTTTATCTCTGCTTGAATTTTCCACCTGCCTCCAAGAGCTGCTTTTCCATAGGCCACAACAGTTTCTTTATTAACCAATAGTAATAAAGCAGATTCCCAATATAGAGAAAGACATCCCACATCAGTAACTGTCTACAGATGATGCTATGACATGTGTATGTACCTGTCCATACCATTTTCCTAGATGTCTGTGTTATACAATTGACTAAGGCAGATCTTTCTCAGTAACACAATTTTCTCTCTGTTAATAATGTTACTACAAAGATTAAATAAAGATTAGAGCTGCCCTGTACTGTTGGTCTCACTCCTCTAAGTTCTGTGTTCCAACCTGTAGTCCCAAAAAATCAAGGCTCCTTCAAGTGACAATGAACTTTGCTCATTGTTCTAGATGAATTGAAACTTAGAGTGCTTTCATTTTCATAAGTTTTAGTTTTCTGTTCTTCATAATGATACTTTAGTCCAAATTCTTCATATTACCTACATTTGTAATGCATGTGTTCTCTTCTTTCTGTCTTCAGTGTGTGTAGCTCTTTAGAAAAATCAATGAACCAATATTAAAAACATAAATTAGGGCAGACACGAGGATCTAGAGAACTTTTTGATGTTATATTTGACCACATTTCAAGCAAAGAACGTGCTTCAGGCAAATAAGAGAAAGGGCAGAGCTACTTTACATTCACACATAGCCTCAAGTTTTAGAAGACAGCAGAAGGTTATGACACTCACAAAAAACTCCAGTAAGTATTCTCTTCTAGGAATCTGCTCAAGAAATTGGTGATTACTTTAAAACAATTGAAACTGTTCTGCTTTCCAGTACAGACCTACCATAGTTCACATGTGCATACAGTTTGTTATTTTTATCAACCCCTGATACTTCCTGAACTCTGAATTTTCATCCTGCAGAGACAGCCCAGATGAGAAACTAAGCTGGGCCTCTGGTTTTCATGAATGACTTTGGTCCCAAGAGTTATGAACTGAAAGCAAATCTAATTGAAGACAGCATGACTATTGATAATAGGAAATTTTCCACTGTTAATTTTTCTATTTCTCCCCCCACCCATCATTTTTTTTCTGTTTTATTATTGCAACCAAAGGTCTGTAAAGCAAACTTGTCAGAAGATAAGTTTGTTTCAGCTCAAGATTTCATAGAATTTTGCTAAGGATTGTGTGACTCCTCTACTTTTGGGCCCAGAGCGAAACTGACAAGCAAGAAAGAGAGTGTAGGGGAAGTGAAGCTGCCATTGGCAGAATGGAGAGAGAGAGAGAGAAAGAAGAGATGCAGAGAGGGGGAGGGGAAGAGTGGGAGGAGCATGAGAAAGAGGGAACAGGAAAAAAAGCAGAGAGAAGGGATAGGAGAAGAGAAAAGTAGTCATGAACAGTGAGTCCTCTTCAAAGACACATCCTGTAATCCGCTGGGTCACTTGATCACACTTGGTTCAGACTTCTACAATGTAAGCCTCTTAAGCCTCCCTTCCACAACCCAAGGGCATTACATAGCCAAGTTAAAAATAGTACATCTCATATAATTTTCATTATATAAGGCTTTCCTGTGCTTTTCTCAGAAAAAATGAGTTATTTTCCTACTATAATTAATAAAACCATTAAAGAATTACATCATATTTCACTTTGGTGATGGAGTTAAATGTACACATGGATGGCAGGGCACTCAGAGAAGAGTGGTCTTTTTATATTATCCTATCGTCTTCTCATTCTTAGACTAAAGATTAAAATGCATAACCTAGAAGTTAAACTTTATATATATATATATATATATATATATATATATATATATATACACTTACACATGACATAATATAATATATGAAGTACATTGTTCATAATATCCATCCATAATACTTATTTGTGGGTGATATATAGTACATATATGTATATATATATGAGAGAGAACAAGAGCATTCCATGTGCTCCAGGTTAGCCAAAACTCAATGTGCAGCTGAGGATACTTTTGAGCTTCCAATCCTCCTGCCTCTACACCCCAAGTACTGGGATGGGTTTATGTGGTGCTGTTTCAAACCCAAGGCTTTGTGCATACTAGCAAAGTACTCTATTAACAGAGCTACTGTGATTACAATAAAAATATCAGAACGGTGGTATCTGATTCTAGCAAATATTTCTTCTAGCAAAAATAACAAGACAAAAACAAATTTAGAATCATTCAGAGATTAAGATACTTCCCTTTCTCCTTCCAATCCATTACATCCCTTATCCCCTTTCAAAGTCAAGGTCTCTTTTTCTCTGTTATTGTTATGCACACACACATAGGCACATAATTTATATATTAATATAACTTGTTGAGTTCATTTAGTGTTGCTTTATGTGTATATGACTTCAGGATTGATCAATTAGGTCTCATGGTTCAAAAAAAAAAAAAAAAAACCAAAACCTAATTCTCTCCTCTCAGCTCTTCTTAAATGCCTGTAGTTTGTTTTGTCTAAGGATAGGAACCTATGGGATTTGCCTTTTCCACATTAGCAGGTCAATTGGTATCATTGAGCATACCTTGTGTAAAGCTGACTAATTGTTGAGGTATCCATAGGGGAAGCTTCTCTGTTATTCATTTCTCTCTGGTTTTCTAGCTCTCACAAGCATTCTGTCATTTCTTCAGCAATGTACCCTGAGCCTTAGGCATCAAAAGTTATGTTGTAAAGGTTTTCTGTCTAATGCAAAAGATGTTTAATTCATTATAAGGTCTCACTCTATAGCTCTGGGTGGCCTGGAACTCTCTGTGTATACTAAGATGACCTTGACCTTCTGTCTCTGTTCTAGAGTGCTGGGATTAAAGGCATGTGTCACAATGTCTGGCTAAAAACAACTAATGCATTGGCTGGGATTTGAACCTGGGTCATCTGCTTGGAAGGCAGCTACCCTCACTGCTATTTCAGAAATACACTCTTATATGTTAAAGAAAATGGTTATTTAGTTTTGGACTAATAAGTAGTAAGGAAATTGCTAGCAAAACAGGAAAAGCCATAAAATGATGCATTGCAATAAAGGAGAAAACTATTTCTCTTAATAAAAGACAAAAAGTAGCACATTTCAAAGGACTATCCTTAGGAAAACTATGACAGAATAACCTAATTTCTTATTAACTGTTTTCTATCATGGTGGCTAGAGAGTCTTGACTTTAGCATCCATCATGTTTGATGTAAACACAGCACAATGATTTGTTTACATAGATCATTTTTAGTTCAAGCTAGAGATTTTATCAAGATTCAGGGCTGATTCTTCTTTATTAAAAATGATAGAATCCAGTTGAATCTCATAAAAATGACTAACAATCACTATGAGCCAGAGCATCAGATACAGTAGAAAGGCAGTCATGACAGAAAATAAAACCAAAAGGTTTCTTTTTGGAAATTATAGAAAAGAAATAGAAATGATCAAATATGTTTTAGGAGTAAAGGAAATAAAAACTTTATAGGAAAGTCCTCACTGTTAAGAAGGCATTTGTACCCAGTCTTCAAAGGAAAAGGAAACATCTACATACATATTTAGTGGAAGGAAACTCAACAAGACCATCTCTGAGGCTTTCTGTCCAGCATAGGCTTACAAGATGACTAACTTTAGGGACACAAAGAAAATGTATTATAAAGATAGTGCACGATTTACTAGGAGCTTGGAGAGACCAAGTTAAAGATGAGCCAATAAGGATTCTGTGTTGATAAGATGGGATAGCAAGAAAGAAGTTCCAGTAAAAGAAAGAATTGACTTAGCTTTTATTTGTAAAGATTTGGATCAGAGTATGTTCCTGGTGCATGAACTGACATCATGGAGCCCACTCCCTGCAGAAGAAAACCTACCTCAGCCTTAATACTGGGACGAGGGACTCAGACCTACCTCAGGTGGATATGCCAGACTGAACTGACCACCTTGGAACTCCTTGTCCTCCTTGGGGAATGGATGGGGGATGGGGTGGGGGGAGGCTGAGGGAGGACTGGGAGGGGTGAAGGGAGAGGGAGCAGAGGTCTTTGATGAGGATGAAGATCAGGTAGCTCCAGTTATGATCATCTCCAATCTCAGCTAAAGGGCACTTAGGTACTAGATTCATTTTGTTCAAGTAGACAGGTTCTGAGTAATCTCTGTAATTCACCATACGTCAGTTATTTTATCCATTTAATATATGTTTTGTGTTTGTTCTTGTTAAAGTTTGATTTTTTTAAGTCATTGCCCTTTCCCCCTCCTGGACATTATTTGATAATTGTTTCTATTATATATAGTTTTATAAACAGGTTTAAACTTTCTTGTTAAGACTAAAGGGGGAGATATAGTGGGAATCAAGTACATCACCTTGACCTAGAGGCGTGACCTCTTGGCCAGAGTAGGTATGGGATCAACCCATGACCTTCAAGGCTGAGCCCAGGCATGGCTGAAGATGGTTTAAGTGTTAGATGCACATTTGTTAGCTCTCTCTGCTTTGCCTTCACTTGTAAGGAAGACCCATTCCATTCTGTTGCGTGGATTGTCCACCTATTCTTTCTATTTGAAAGTGCTACTAACCACCTTAATATTAACTTGTCAATCAATTACCTGTGATTAATAACCAGCTACTGTAGAGAGTAACCACAACTCTATGTGGAGTCACTGGGAACTCTTCTTCATGTCACATACATGAACGCATGCCACGCACACACACATACATACACATACATACAAACACACACACACACACACACACACACACACACGCACGCGTGCGCACGTAACAGCTGCCACTAAATATTTTCATACAAATCACAGTATGAATAAATGAGTAAACTATACACAATCAGATCTGCAGAGCATCAGCAACTACTTACAAAGAGTCAAAGCCTAGCCCAGACAACCCACACTTAGAAAATGCTATCAATGGAATGTACAAAAGGTCAAATTGAAGTTGGCATGTAAATGGCAAAGTGCTTCACCTGGTTCCAACTCAAGGATGAGTATGCTTGGTAGAGACACTTCTTTGAAATGTGGCAATCCCAGCACTCCGGAGAAGTTTCATATCTAGGATCATGTTCTTTGTCATGAAAAGTTACTGAGTAGCTATGACTAAGGCAAATATTAGTAACAAAAGAGATGGGCATTAAAAGGATAGAAGGTCAGAGCTTCCAAGATATTTTCAAACTTTTTGAGATAATGGAAGAGACATCCATGAGACTTAAATGCTATCCTGCCCATCTTTCCTTTGGTGAGAGTTAAGGCTCATTTTCACTAAAGCATGCATGAAGATATAATATGGTTCAGGGACACGGGGCTGACTTTCTTTGGCTTTTCTGTCCCCAGTTAGTAGTGTTCACTAAAAAGAACAGAGAACATTGTAAAAATGCCCCAATTCAATGTTCCACAGCACGTTTCCTACTATGAGGGAGCAAGAAATATTGAAGAAACGCTTATTCTAGGTCTCTGGCAGGATAAAGAAATGTGAAAAGTTTGTCAGCCCAGAAACTTGAAGAAATTAAAATATATTAGTCTTATGTCAAGTGACTTAAGACGCAGTTCTACAAGGTCCCACTGGCTGATGCTGTGACAGTGCAAACATCAGTAAGAAGAATGACTCCAATAAAAGCCAATATCTTATAACTCATGAATTTGGAATATTTTTTTAAATCACTGGAAATTTAAGATTTATTTGGAGCCCTAGAGATTTTTGGAAAACTCATTGTTTGCATAAAAGCTGTAATAAAAAATGTGTAAGAAAATGAAAATATACACTGTGCATTCTAACTCTGCCATGCATTTTGCCTAGTACTGACTAGCTAATGAGAAAATTCACTTTGTATGGGTATGCCAATTGATAAATGAACATGAATTATAAAGTGGCCTGTAATAAAATTAAAATGGATTAAAGCTGATTTATAATGTTAGAGAAAAATAGGCAAGTGGCTGGTTTGTGCTTCCTAAATGGAAAAGCGCATATATGTATCATTCTCTTGCAAATGAAAAGTTTTATTATTTTAAGCTTCTTTATCAAATGCAGGGGAAGTTTTAGGTCAAGGGCCCTGTTCCACCCTATCACAGAAATGCAGATGCAAATATCCTGAGTTTGGTAAACTTTAGTACACAGCAGACCCAACTCTTTGAGGTATGCTGTTAAGCTTAATCAACAGAAACTCAAAAGTACATCAAGACAAGGTTATATGACGACATCACTGTGATCCTAACTGGAGTCCTGATTCTCACACACTGTGTGTGAAGTCATGTAGGAGTATTTTTATATAAGTATGCAGGCACACACACATGCACACACACATTTATAAGAGCAGAGAAAATTTATTTCTGTCTAGGTATACAATGATCCCAGGAAACTGTTGATTTTATTTAAAATGTTGTAGTGATACTATGGTAACTTGAAACAGACAAAATAAATAAAATCAAACAAATCTAGAGATAGATCAGATGTTAAGAGCAGGTACTGCTCTTCCAGGGGACTCAGGATCCAGCCCCAGCAATCACATTAGGAGTTTCACAACTTCCTGCAACTCCAGTTCTGCAGAGATCCAAAACCTTTGGCTTCTGTGGGCATCTTCACTCATGTGCACATACTCATACACAGACAACACACATAATTTAAATTACTATCATTTAATTTAAAATAATGTAAAATAATAAGGTAATTTAAAACATAAAATTTTAAAATTTATTTTACAATAATTTTGAATAATAAAAATATTTTATGTTTATATTTTAATTTAAAATTAATTTAATTTATATTTATATTTATTTTTAGTAAAAATAATGTGATTTTATTATGAATGAAATTATACTAATAATTATTATAATTTATATTATATTATAATAATTTTATTATAAATAATAAAATTTAACATTATAAATAATGTAGTTTATTTAAATTTAAATAAATTTTAAGAAACAAACTACTCTTTAACAATTAGAGATACACTTCAAAAATATTTAGAGATGAAAGTAAAAGATTGCTAGAAAATAATTCAGTATTTAGAAAGTGAGAAATGGCTACAGATATACATAGGCTAATAATTATTATAATTGCTATAGCAGAGTGATGGACACAAAGACTCAATCAGAATGGTCTGTATTTGAACTAAAAGTTCACTCTGCTTATTGTAAAAAATATATTTATATTATTTGTATTTATATATAGAGAGAACAGCCAGCCAAGTGTTTGTGATCAAGTGGAGAATTCATTTCTATTTTTTTGCAGCAATACAGTGTACTGGCTTTATGGTGCCCTAAACAACCTGCCTGTATTGTTAAAAATAGGTTTTTGAAATTTTAACTGTTACTTTGCTGTTTTAGGTGTATTTATTCTCTTATTTATGATAACCCTATTGCTATTATTGTCATTTTCACTTGCAAACTTGATTTAGTAGTGCTTCAGTGTTCTCTATTCTTAATTTGTATACTTCTTTTATAGTCAGCTTTCTTGTTTGCTTTAACATTTTCCCAACCTTAGCAACAAATTATTACTTTAAAAAAGAGCTCATTATTAACTTTCTTAACTATATAAAACATGACCTAATTTAAATATTAATTCTCTGCATGTATCTCCATTTACCTACTACTTGAACTTTTGATATTTATCCCACCAACTGCAATTATTGATACTATGGTGAACGTTTATAGAATATTTATCAGGTATAACTACCCTCCATGTACTAAAACCCATTGATCTCTCAGCACAAATTTCTGGAACAAATATTAAGACTAGCCATGTCAAGTTTCCCATTCAATAACTGAAAATATTGAACACTGTAGATACAAGAGTGTTCGAGGAATAAACAGACAATGAAAGAGTTATTTCTTTTGGTGGGAAGCATTAAAGAAGTTTTTCTGCAACCAGTTAGTCTTTTATATATGAACAGTAGGAATTGCACAGTAACAATTTTCTTCTTTTGGGATGCAGTGGCCTTTGAACAAGTACAAGCCTTGTCCCACTTCAGTGTGTTGGGTAGTAATCTTCCACTATGTGTGGATGGTGTACTGTGGGCAGGGTTAGATGAAGTCAGGTTGTTGGAAAATTTTGAGTTCAGCTATTTGCCATATAAAATATTCTCACTGGGCTCTTTGCTGAGTATAAACAAAACTGTGAGCAGAGACTGACCTCCTTATTAGCTCTTTCTCTGACTTGTCAGGCATGGAAAATTCTGAGCTCTGAAGTGAATGCCACTGAACATCAGAAAGAGACGATTTGATCTCTTGATGTCACCAGAAATGAACATGAAATCTGTATTTTTAACTGGACTTGGATAAATTTATCAGATAAGCAAACTGTTTTGAAAGATTCTCTAAAGCATGATCTACTTTTTTTTTTTTTTTGGTAGCATTTGTCAAAATCTAAAGTCTGGATATTTGTAAGTTCTATTCTCTATTTGAGACTGAAGTTTATGACCATTTTTTTCCTTTCATTAGCTAAGAATACACTAGATACTTCAAGGTGAACTGAATGATGGCTGGCCAGACAGTGGAGCAAATCCAGTGTTGTACACATTCAGCATATAAGCATTGTTTTTTTCCTAGATGCCTCTCACTATGGGTTATATCAAATGGCATATCCTTGAGCCAAAAACAAGGACAGCAAGTTCCTAAAAGAAACACTACTGAAGATTAGGTCATGTACGGTTATTCACTAACCTTTACACAGTAAAAGTGTGTGACTTCAATACCCCACCCTTTTCTGAACAATATCTCAACAACTAATTCAGACAAAAAGGTAAACCGAGAAATGCTAGTATAGTGAGATTGTGTTCAGTTTTATTGTAAATAATTGTCCCACCTACTGGCTTAATAAAAATGCTAATTGGCTGAAGGCAGACTGGAAGTGTGGGTGGAGCTACCAGACTAAAAAAACTCAGGGAACAGGAAGAGCAGAGATGCCACAGAGATGCCAGAGAAGCCAGCAGATGCAGAGGGCAACTATCCTGCTCTGAGAAAAGGTACAGAGCCGCATGGCTGAACAGAATAAGAATCATGGGTTAGATTAAGAGGAAAAGCTAGCTAGTAATATGCCAAAGCCATAGGCTGACCAGCATAAAATTAATGTAAGTGGCTATGTGTTTCTGCAGGACAGTAAGACTGCCAGACAACAGGTCAGAACCTCAGGGCTAAGCTGGAAAGGCCAAGCCAGAAACCTAATACAGCATGATAGAGTTAAGTAACATTATAAATCAAATGAACCTAACAAATATTTAAAGAACAAAGTATACTCTCTTCTCAGCAGTTCATAGAACTTTCTCCAAAACTGATCACATGCCTTCACATAAAGCAAGTCTAAGCAGATATAAGTAATTTGGAGTAACATCATGCATCCTATTTGATCATGCATATCATCAACAACAGAAAGTTATACAAGCTCATATAAATTAAACAACTTACTACTGTATAAAAAAAATGTGTTAAGGCAGAAATTAAGAAATGTTTACAATGAATAAAAACACAGCATACCCAAACCTGTGGTACACAATGACAGCAGTTCTAAAAGGTGAGTTCACAGCAAAGAGTACCTACACACACAAAAAAAGGAGAAATCTCATATTAGCAACTTAACAGCATATCTGAAACCTCTAGAACAAAAAGAAGAAATAACATAGAAAAAGAATAGAGAACAGGAAATAATCAAACATAGGGATGAAATCAAAACAAAGAAAAACTAATACAAATAATCAATGAAAAGAAGAATTGGATCTTTGAGAATAATCAATAATATTGATAAGCCCTTAGCCAAATTATCTAAAAGAAAGAGAAGTTCCAAACTAATATAATTAGAGATTAAAATAAGAATATTATAATAGACATTGGGGAAATATTTTAAAAATCTGTACTGCACCAAACCAGACAATATAAAAAACGAGATAGTTTTTTTATATATGCACTCTACAAAATCTAAATAAAGATCAGATATGCAGTTTAAAGAGATCCATAAACTCTAGTGAAATGATGCAGTAATTAAGTCTCCTAGCCTCCACAAACAAAACACAAGGCTAGATGGATTTAGTTTAGAATTCTACCAGACCTTCAGTGAAGTATTAATGCCAATGCTCCTCAAATTGGAACATTTTCTACTTTTTTACAAGGCCAGAGTTACTTTGCTATTTAAACTACACAAAGAACTAACAAAAGGAAGAAAATTACAGATTAATTTTCCTTATGAACATTGATGCAAAAATTCTCAGTACTTCTCAGTACTTGCAAACAAGTACAAGAACACATCAAAAAAATTATACACCATGATAAGCAGATTATATCCCAGAGATGCAGTGATGATTCAACATATAATCCACCACATAAATAGACTGAAATGCAAAAATCCCATGATCATGACATTATATGCAGAAAAGACTTTTACCAAAAATTCAGTATCCCTTTATGATAAAACTCTTCAAGAAAGTAGTGATACAGGGATATACCTCAATATAATAAAAGTGACTTATAGCAAGCTCACAGCCAGCATCAGCCTAAACAGAGAGAAACTTAAAGCATCTTCACTAAAACCAAGAATAAGACAAAGGTGTCCACTCTATCCCTACCTATCTTAACATCTTAGCTAAAGCAAGGAGACAACTGAAGGAGATAAAGAGGGCACAAATGGGAAAGAAGGAATTAAAGAATCATTATTTGCAGGTGACATGTATGTAAATTAAAAATTGTTTTAAAGGTAGAAATGATTCTTCTGTTTTATGATTCACTTCAGAAGAGAATGAGAGGAAAGAGAGCAGGGGAGATGAGGGCAGACACAGACAGCTTCTGAAGTCCTTCCTTTCGGGTATCATGTTATAATTCCCAACAACACTTGCCCTCTGATTGCACAGTTAGTCAGGTTTAGATCTAGCTAATGGCTGCTGTTTATAGAAAACAAGAATCACTAATACCTCATTATTCACCAGAGCTCTTCTTCGCCTACAATAATAATCAAATTCTTGCCAAATCTAGGCAGATGGTTCTGAGGGAGGCCTTTCTGGGGTTTCTCTGTGGGATTCTCCATTTGCTTCCTATGTCTTCTTCTAAATTGGTTTACACCTCTGATTTCAAGAAGCCCATCTTCCACTAGCTTTATAAGCAGGGCGAGTAGGAGGTAAAATCCTGAAACTGGGTCTCTGAAGAATGTAGGCTAAGTTTATACTTGGCTGGTGTCCCGCGCCCACTTCTCGCCCGCAAGAAAAGGCACGACACACGTAGGATCCTTCTGCAGCAAAGCTTTAATGCTCCATGAGGGAGAGCATAAGCTTACATAAAATGGAGAGACCACGAGGTAGGAAAGCCCAACTTTTATATAGACCAAAGGCTTCTGCCTTGGACGTGTCACCTTTCTATAGGCTGCAGCTCATTATCCCACATGACGCCACGGGAGAGGCGGAGAGACCAGTCTCGCGAGAGTACCAAACGCATGCGCTCTCGCTTTGTTTACTGACTCAGGCGGGTTGGCCAGCACTGGATATCGGCGCCACCTTGAGGAGCCGGGGCCAGCGGCTCCCAACAGGCTGGTTTTAGCTGAGATGGTACAATTGGTTCTTATTCCATCTTCCTTTATTATGACTTGATTTTTCCTCTGGAAGTGTTTGTTTGTTTGCTTGTTTGTTTGTTTGCTTGTTTACTGTTAGTGGAGACTAGAGAATGGCTCAGCAGTTAAGAGAAATCCCTACTCTTGAAGAAAGCCTAGATTTGTTTCCCAACATCTGGTTGTTTGAAACCATCTATAACTCCATTTCCAGGGGAATCCAACACAGTATGACCTTCACTGATGCCAGGCACCCTTTTATATGTACACATACACACATGCAAGTAAAACATACACATATATAAAAATAAATTAATTAATTAAAAATAAACAAAATAATCAGTTTGTTTACTGTGTTGTAGCCTGGAATGAATCTTTTACCTTTTCATTGTCTAAGAACAAAGTCGGTCCCTTTATGGGTGATTTTACACCTGAAAAAAATAATTTTACAGTATTTCCTTCTCCTTCCCTCTCCCTCCCTCTACTCCTCCACCCCCCCCCCCCCATCTCTGAGATAGGGTCTCTCCAAACTGCCCTTACTGGCAGAGAACTCACTATATAGACTAGGTTGACCCTGAACTCACAGAGATTCATCTGCCTCTGCCTACTGAATACTAGGATTAAACATGTGCACCTTTAACTGGCCTGGCTAATATTTTATATATTGCCCAAAGTTATATTACAATCTTTCAGTTTTAAACTTTTTCACAATTAATCCAAGACTTGCCTTTAGTTTAGTTATGATCCCTTTTTACACCACCTTCTTTTAGGATGAGTGCAATAGCATATCTACAAGGTAAAATTGGGTATGACACTTTCGCTCTGTACCCTTTGTGCTTTGCGTTTTTGGTTATTTAATGAGCATTGTTATCCAGAGCTTTCCTCAAATGCCCTATGGAATGAAAGTGGGTGTACTGTTTACTGTTCTATTTCTGGGAAGAGATATCATGAAAAGGGCAACTCTTACAAAAGAAAGCATGAACTAGAGGATTGCATACAGTTTCACACCTGATGCTGGGACACTAGCTGAGTCACATCTTTATGCTCAGGCTTAGAAAGAGACACTGGGCTTTGCATGAGCTTTTAAAAACTCAAAGCCCATCCCCAATGATGTAATTCCTCCAAGAAGGCCACACCGCCTAATCTTTCTAATCCTTTCAAATAGTTCCACTCTTTGGTGGTATCTAAGCATCCCAATATATGAGCCTGTGGAGGCCTTTCTTAATCAAACCACCTCAGTGGTTCTCTATAGACTCTCTATAGACTCCTGTGATTGAACTCTTGGTCATAGGGAGTGGTTTAGGAGGTGTGGCCTTCTTAAAGGAAGTATGTCACTGTAGTGGCAGGCTTTGAAGTCTCACAAGCAAGCTATACTCAGTATGGAATGCAGTCTCCTGGTGCCTGGGGATCAAGATCTCAGCTTCTTCTCCAGCCCTGTGTCTGCCTAAATGTTGCCATGTTTCTTACCGTGATAATAATGGATTAAAGCTCTGAAACTGTAAGCCACCCCAAGAAAATGGTTTTCTTGTAAGAGTTGCTGTGGTCATTTTGTCTCTTCACAGCAATAGAAACCCTAACTAAGACAGAAGTTGGTACCAGGGATTAGAGTATTGCTGTGATAGGCCTGATCATGATTTTGTTTGAAAGAATGTGGATTTGGGAACTTTGGATTAGAAAAGCAATTGGGTGCTTTAAGTAGGACTTAATGGACCATCCTAGGAAGAACATGTAAGACAGTGGTGCTGAGTGTGATTTGAACTGTGGGAGCCTGGCTCAAGAGATTTCAGAGGAAAATTTTAATATGTGGCCTAGAGACTGTTCTTGTGAATTTTGGTGAAGAATGTGGCTAATTTTTGCCCTTGTCTGAAAAGTCTGCCTAAAGCAAACGTGAAGAGTTTTGGATTAATTGCATTGACAAAGGAAATCTCAAAACTGCCTAGTATAGACCCTGTCCACTGGTTACTAGTGTTCACTCTTATGAAGATTTATAATGAAAAGGTACAAGCTGGGCAAGTAAAAATACAAAATGTACAGATTGAGGAGAAAAGGGGAACTTAGAAGTGCAATGAAACTAAGTCCTATGTTTTCCTTACACATGTCGCCAAGATCATGGTTTCAGTGCAAAGAAACCCTAATGAGACACTCCACTCTGTGTAATCCTTTCGGGACCCAGGACTGCCCCTCTCTGTTTTCACATTGCCCTATAGTCTGCTTCCTCCCTCTTGGCACATTGACTTCCCAAACCCAGCCCACTGACTTCCACAATCTTAGAGGAGAAAGTGGGGCGTGCTCTTCAGCCTACGTCATGGTGGTGAGCATAGGTTCAGAGAGGGTTCTAGTTATACAGAAATGAAAGAGCAACCGACAGATGGCATCCCACAAAACTAAAAGCCTTCGGCATTACAAAGGAATTTGTTAACCAAGTCAGGAGTCAGGCTAAGGAATGAAAGTAAGGCTTTGCCAGCTAGATGTCTGACAGAGGGTTTAGTGTCTAGAAAATACAAAGAACCAAAAAAGCCAAACATCAGAACAACAAACAATGCAATTTTTTAAAAAGTAGAGTATGGATATGGGAGGAAAATTTCCAAAAGAAGAAATATAAACAAATAGTAATCATTTTTAAAAGAGCTCAATGTCCTAGGCCACCCAGGAAATACAAAGTAAAATTGCTTTAAGATTTCATCTTACTCCAGTCAAAATGGTCAGCATCAAGAATTCAAATGTCAATAAATGTTGGCATGGGTGTGGGAAACACCACTGTTGGGCATCAGCCACTTTGGAAACAAGCCTGGAGGTTTCCAAAAGAAACAGAAACAGAATTATCATCATGGTCCAGCTATACCACTCCTGGCAGGATGTCTTACTACCAAAATACTTGCACATCCATAGTAAATACTTGTGTTGGTTTGGATAAGAACGGCCTCCATAGACGCATGTATTTGAATGTATGGTTTCCAGGTGGTGGACTATTTAGAAGGGATTAGGAGGTGTAAGATCTTGTCAGAGGAGGTATATTGAAATTTGAAAGCCCCATTCTATGCCTAGTTTATCTTTCTTTCCACCTGCTGCCTGTGTATCAGAAGATAAGTTCTTAGCTGCTACCCATTGCCATGGCTACTGCCTGGCACACACCACACTCTCCACAATCATGATCAATGGACTAACCCTCTAAAACTATAGACAAGCCCCCAAGAAAATGTCTTCTTTGATATGTTGTCTTGGTCATGGTGTCTCATCACAGCAATAGAACCATAACTAAGACACCACTCTATTCTGGACAGCTAAAAAATGGAATATTGGCTGATAATGGACAATATAAATGTGGTATAAACATACAATAGAATATTTCTTGTAAAAAATGAAATTATAATATTTGCACATATATTACTAGAACAGGAAAGAAAATTATACTCAGGTTACTCAAACTTCCAAAGGACAAATCCTGGCTCCTGGGGTGCACACCTTTAATCCCAGAACTGAGTTCAGGAGACAGAGGCAAGTGGATCTCTGAGTTTAAGGCCAGCTTGGTCTATAAAGTGAGTTCCAGGACAGTCAGTGTTGTTAGATAGAGAAACCTTGTTTCAGGAAGAAAAAAAGACAAACCCTATCCTAGTATTCTTTTTCATATATGAATGCTTTTTAAAGGTGCAATGAGCATTTTTTTCTAATTTCTTCATACTTTCTTTGTGGCATCTCTCTCAATGTGCATAAGTCTGGCCATGGAACCCATTCCCCATGCATACCCATGCTAGCTCCTCTTATCAGAGCTTCATCTCTGAAGTCATTTTCTCCTCTGTATTTCAGATTTTCTGCCTGTCCTGTCAAGTAAGCGTTGTACCCATGAGGGACCCACAAAGACCACCAGGGAGCCGGACTGGATGCAAGCACAGGAGAGTTCATTGTTATGGAACTGTTCAAAATGAACCTGGGTGGAGACCTTCTATTCTGAAGCAGCAGAGGGTTGCCAGCCTTAGCCCAGAGGTGAGGGGGCTTTTAAAGAAAAACCTATGTAAGTGGGATGCTGCACGTCTTGGCATTCCAGGATTGGGCAAAGGGGCATGGGGTATACTAGCCATTGGTTGCTTTCTGGCACAAATCCAAGCCCTGAATCCACTGGCTGAACTTTAGGTGAGAACCTAACTTTTAAATTTATTGGTTGTCAGGAGCACTCCCAGACCTGGGCTCTGCCCTCAGGCACCAAAGGCTCCTTTCCTGAAACACAGCCCTGTAAGGAAGGATAAATGCATGCCTTCACATAAGTTGTGATCTAATAATATATTGCACATTGTAGAAGTAAAGTTTTAGTGTTTATCTGAGGAATTTGCCACTGTTTGGAACTAATAAGACAGATTTTGCAGTGCATGTGGCCTTTGTGTCTCCTGTAATAATAAACCTATTTTTTCCCTACATTCAACACAAATGAAACTGAGAAAAACTCTCCATGGAGATATCTGAGCAGAGAGCAAGCAGTATGGTTCATGCTCCTATTAACTGACGCGGCTGCTCCATGGTATATTTAAAGGAAGGTTTTTAAAGAGAGAGAATATTCAAAGACATATGGAAGAGTTCAAAGCACAGAGAGAAAACTGTAGACTGAATACAGTTAGCAGACCGGATGAGACCAGAGCTGTCTGCAAGGGAATAAAGAATAGTAGGGAACAGAGAATAGAATGAGACTAGAAGGGTCAGGGAAAGAACCTGCCTTTATAAAGAAAACACATGGGCATCTGGGAAGACTGAGAGGTGACAGGGATGCTAATGTGGACTTTGAAGTGTATAGCAGGTTCTTATGATACCAAGGGAGCCTGAGGCCATCATGGGCTTTGATATGCATGAGTATATGTCAGTGGGGAGTCATATGACCCTTCTGCCAGGGAAATGACTGCTTTTGACACATAGGGATCATTTTTACAAGGTCTTGAGGAATGCTGGCTTTTATCTAACCACCAGAAATCCTCCTACAGTCCAGGTTGAGCTCATATTTATGTTGCTTCTTGAAGTTTGGGGAATTAGAGTGTACTTTGGGCCTGGTGATAATGTAGTAGTTCAGAAATAGCCATTAAGAATGATGTTCATATTTGGTTGTGAGTCTAGCCTTCAATGGTTGAAATAAAATAGATTTTGTGGATGGACTGTGTGTGTGAGGATGAAAACAGGAAGGACCAGGGACCAGGTGGGGGAGGAAGGGATGGAAAGAGAGAGAGAGAGAGAGAAGAGAGAGAGAGATGACTGGAATAGTGGGTATTAAGGGACCATGTGGAAACCTAGTGCTGTGGAAACCTTCTGCAACCTGTGAAGGTGACCCTAGTGAGAACACCTTGTGATGGAGGATACAGAGCCTGAACGAGTCACCTTCTGTAACTAGGCCAGGCTTCCAGTGGCAGGACTGGGACATCAACCCAGACACAAAACCTTCGACCCATGCTTGACTACCTGCACAATGTGTGGGGGCGATGGAGGCTCAGAGCTTATGAGAGGAGTCCCAAGCCGGAAGAGGGAGCCCATGCCCAACACGGTCTGAGTGGCCATGTATTGAAGCTGGTGGCCCAGAGACCTAAGGTAGAACCAAACATTTCTGACCAAAAAAAAAAAAAAAAAGGATATTCTGCTATACTCATAAATCAGTAGATCAGTGCCTAGCCGAATCATCATCAGAGAAGCTTCCTCTATCAGCCAATAGACCTTCAGCCAAATATTAGGTGGAGCTCAAGGAACCCTGCAGAAGAGAGGAAAAAGAAAGAGTAAAGGAGCCAGAGGAGTGGAAGACACCATGAAAGACTAAAGCTGCAATCATGGAGGAGTCTGCATAGGTATGTATGTGACAGGCCCTCGAATCAGTGCTATGGTTGTTTAGCTTGGGGTGTTTGTGGAATTCTTAATAGTGGAAACGAGGGTGTCTCTGACTCTTTTGCCTGCTCTTAAGACTCTTTTCTTCCTACTGAGTTGCCTTGTCCTGGGTTTGTACCTTGTCTTATTGCATCCTGTTGTGCTATTATGCTTGTTATGTTATCACTGGGAGGCCTGCTCCTTTCTGAAGGGAACGGGAGGATGACTGTATCTGAGACAGAGGGGAAGTTGGGTGGGGAACAGGGAGAAGGAAAGGAGGCTGCAGTCGGGATGTATTATATGAGAAAGGGAAACAGAAAAATAAAAAAAAAAATGATGTTCAAATGTATTTTGAATGGTCCTTTTCAACTTTCCATATCCATAAATACCGAGTGGCTCTCGGTTATGACCTCCACTTACCGCGTCCGGTTTCTTTGTGGTCCGAGTTTTGTCCCAGGCGAGGAGCGTCAAGATTAAATAAGTCTACACTCAGGAGTCGTTTAGGTTCCATCATTCAGGCTCTCTCTGACACTGAGAGACCTGAGCTTTATTCAGTACATCTTATATCTTAGACCTGTCTGTCCCTTAGCCATGCTTCTCTCCTGCCACTGCATCTCGCCTAGCTTTTTCCCCTCTAGCTTCCTGCCATGCTGGATTCCTTCTGCCCCTTCCACTCACACTGACTCTACTCCATGCTTGTCCCCAGCTTCTGCCTCTTCTCCCGCTTCTGTCTGTGTGTCTCTCCTCGTGTCCTCTTTTGTCTCCCGCTATCACCTTAACTCTCTTTCACACCCTGCCCCCTCATCCGGCACACCCAAGGTCTCCAGTCTCCCAAGAGGCTAGCACTCAGCAGGTGGCAGCGTCTATAGTGCAGGAAAGCTTGTTTTAGCTTTTCTCCCTGTAAACATAAGGTTTTAGTCCTTAGGGGAGAATAGTGAGCCATAGAGGCCAGAATGGCACTTATTCGGGAGACAACACATAAACTTCTTCTTTATAAGATCAGCTCAGAAAGTAAATACCAAAACCAACCACAAAAAGGGTAGAGTTGAGCTCATCTTTACCCCAGCTCTCATAGAACCCAAGTACCAACCATCATAACGGGATAAAATTAATTAGCCATAATCATATAGAGGCCTAATTAGGAGAGTTGGGGGAAAGAAAGAAAACAAATAGAATGGATTTAGCCTGAAAACAATAAGGAAAAAATTTCAGGGAAACAGTGGAACTCCATGCCCCGAAAAACTCAAGCATAGGATTGTTCTAAAGAGTGCACTAAAGTAATCCAGTGAGAAGTCTTCCTCCCTAAAGACAGGGTACAGCAGGACAAGTTGTTTTCAGTCTTCTGACATCTGTATTGGATGTCACACCCGGGAGTACACACAAATCTGGCTGTTTGACCCCAGTGGATTAGCCTGCTCCAGTTCTCTACACCATTGTACTTCTAGAGGTTTCTGTTGTGTTGTGTTTCCATAACCACGTGTCCAGAAATGGTGCTCCCCAAAGTGAGCTGGGTCCTCCCACATCAATTGTTATGGAGAAAAGCCCCTATACTCTTGCCTAAGGAAATCTGATAAGAGGCATTCTCCCAGTTTCTCTTCCCAGATAGCTCCAGCTTGACTCAAATTGACAAAATCTAACCCGGGCACAGATCATTAAGAGAGCAGAAAAACATCGCTGGCTTGACTTCAGCTTTTTTTCCTGTGTAATTCCAAACAGGTACTTCCAAGGGGATGTGCTGGTAGGAAGAATAAAATTATTCTTTTGTTGTTGCTTGATAGAAGAATTCTGAGGCAGAAAATGTTTCTAATAAGGAAATCTCAGTAGAATGGCTATTCAATTATAAGCTACAAAGGCATTTGCATCTTAAACACTGTGCTTAGAACTTCCCTGTAGGTTAGATTGTTGATAAAGGTTCACTTCTTCCTGTTGTGGGAAAGTTCTGGGTTTCTTTCTTCTTACCTGCTCATTTACATACCTTCTCTGTCACACTGTTCATCTGTCCCTGACCCTGGGGAGAGCATGAAGGGGAGACTACAGAGTGACTACTTTTGACTGTAAAAGATTTTTTTTTTCTGCCAAGTAAAAGCTAGACTTGGTTAGAAACTAGTACAGATCTTTGTGTACATATTTCATATTGTGTCTAATTATACTCAAGTCACACCAAGAGCAAGCATTCTCTCTATAGTTGCTATGGTCACCCCTACAGTGAAAGAGATGAGATTTCTAACCACAGTGAAGCTGTCTAAGTGCTTGGACCAAGCTCAGCTTTATGAATACTAATCTAGGATTGAGATATCTTATACTACAGATTTGGTTATCACTGGGACACTACATGGATAAGTCAGAATCCCAGTGATGGGAAGTCGGGAAAGTGTTAGGAGAAGAAATAGCGTGAAAAAGCTTTTGAGGAATAATTAGGGAATATAGAATCCAGGGTGTATGAAACATAAGATGCAATGTGAGAACATCGGTGGCAGACAGTGGCGTGCTGAAGAAGATGGAATAAAGCAGTAAAATGAGAAGGCAGAGCAGTTCTCATAAGACACATAAACGATATATGTTTAAACACTGAAGTGTTTCAAAATGGCAAGCAAAGCAGACGGATTAAGTAGATGAAAGACAGATACAATATATTTTATGTAACTGATATAGTTATGATTACACAACTTAGCTCATTTAGAAAATAAATTGAGAGCTTTTCTCACTTCCTACTATATTATATTTTAATAGTAGCATGAAGATTCTGCAAGGGTTTTAATATCCCCAGTGCTTATTGGAGATCTTTGTATGCCAGGACCCATTTGCGGTGCTTTGTAACTGATGGCAGCAGGTTGCACCAGCAAATTTAATGATCATTCATTAGACCTCTTTATGATGCATGAGCAAAGCCATAGCCCACCCAGGTTTTCACAATCCTAATATTCTCCGTGTGATCAAGGATGTGTACACAATCGGTCCTTCTCACCTTTCTCCCTGGGACATTAGTCTCTTTTTGAGACCACAGCTTTGCACTGTCAGGCTCCTGACAAATTAACTTCCCTAGAACAGAACTCTGCCTCGTGTCTCCCACTTCAGAATCCACTGTGTAACAAAGACTTTCTGATGCTGCTACCTCTCCCAGTCACTTCTAAAGAAGGCTTCTCTTTTTACCATCTGTTCACCAGGCTGGACATCTTTATGTCAGTGCCTAAGAAAAGAAAAATAAGCAAGCAAGGAAACAAACAAACAAGAAAAACAACAAACCTCCCTCACTTGAAGATTTCTCTTATCATCTAAATGGAGGCTTTGACATAGGGATAGGGATTTCTTTTTCCCTCAGATCTGTCCTAAGCCATCTACAAATGTTTACATTTTCCTAGTGGTTCTCAATCTGTAGGTTGTGACACCTTGAGGTTGCATATCAGATATTCACATTATGATTTATAGCTGTAATTTATATGAGAGAGTCATGAGATAGCAACAAAATAGTGTTATGGTTGGGGGGCACCACAACATGAGGGGCTGTTTTAAAGGGTTACAGCCTTAGGAAGGTAGAAAACCACTGTTCTAGACTGTCTCAATCCTCAGAGGCAAGCATCTAAGAATCTTTACATTTAAAGCCATCCAAGGCTCATGAAAACCACTTCTCATTGTGAATTGTATGATGTTCCTTATGTCATCTATAATTAATGATCATTTTCATTGCTTTGTGCACATCTTTTAAAAGTTATTGACTTTCTCTTTGTTTTGAGTGGGCTTTTGTTCTTTTCTTGATTGTTGAGTTGGTGAATACTTTCTGGCCTGTTGATCAGATTATTAGCACCCAGGTCTCTAATCTAGAAAAAAAAATCTGTTATCTGGGATGATATTGGATGCTGGATTCAGGTGTGTGAATCTATGTGGTGTGCAGGGGGTGTCTTAGTTAGGTTTCTATTGCTATGATAAAACAGCATGACCAAACACTACTTGTGGGAAGGAAGGGTTCAATTCAGCTTACAGTTTGTACCTACCCTGAAGAGAACTCAGGAAAGGAAGATAAGGCGGGGCCATGGAGGAATGCTGCCTACTGGCTTCTTCCCCTTGGCTTGTTCAGTTTGCTTTTCTTGTACAACCCAGGCCTACCCGCATAGATATTGTACCACCCATGGTAGGCTAGACCCTTCTGCTACATCTCATATCAATCATTAATCTAGAACAATGACCCTACAGATTTGAGCGTAGGCCAATTTGATGGAGGTATTTTCTCAGTTGAGTTTCCCTCCTCCAAGATCACTCCAGCCTGTATCAAACTAATGAAGCAACATCCCAACACAGCTGGGGGTTGAGTAATCCATTGGCTTCATCATGATTGTACACTTCCAAAGACAAGTGTTTACATTTGACATGATAGCTCATTTAAATGCGGTCTTGGTCTCCCGAGACCTGTTTCTCACCTCACAGGTGCTCTATGGTTAAACAGCATCTGTCTGTCTGCTACAGTATCCCTCAATTTGTTTTTCTGTTTTGTTGTTGTTTCTTCCAGGACCTATTTCTAATCTTCTTTCAACCCTTCATTATAAGATTATTTTCCAAAAACACTTATGATACTGGGTACATACCTTCATATCAAGGCAGTCCTAGGCAACCCAGTAGGAGGAAAGGAGTCCCAAGAGCAGGCAATAGAGTCAGAGATACATACACCTACTTCCACTGTTAGGAGTCCCATGAAAACACCAAGTTAACAACCATAACATATGCAAAGGACCTAATACAGACCCTCCCAGGCTCCATGAAGGCAGCTTCAGTGTCTGTGAGCCCCTATGAGTCCTGCTTAGTTCTTCTGTAACCATCATCAGACCTGAAGGTTTCCATACTACCTCATATCAATGGCAGCTAAATGTAAAAGTGTCTGTTTTTTTCTGGAGCTGAAATAAGCTCCCCTTCTGTACCTTGGAACTCCACAGCCATGTTTTGGGGGTTGTTGACCTGCTGAGGGATAGGGCACCAGGTGAAAGCTAAAGGTGAGGAAGATGTAAAGTTGCCTTCACTGATTTTTCATCATAATCCTCCTAAGAAAATTTTAATCTCCAAATATGATGGTGTTAGGAAAGAGTTTGTGTCAAGACAGCACACTTGGCCGGAACCAGCTAAGCAGCCCAGCAGTTCCAGTCCACTAGCAGGCCAGAGAATCTGGTAAATTGGCTAATCAGTCAAGAAGATTTATTTTTACAGTTTGACAGATTTCCAATATAAACCCAACTTTGTTACTACTTGGAAAGAAATCCCCAGCATAAAACACACAGCTTAAGGAAAAGCAGCTGTGGAGTGGACGTTTTCCTGATAAGACTGAGTCAAAATTGTTCTCCACACAAAGCTTATGTGTTGCAGAAAACAAGAAGTGACTAAAAAATATAAGCTAAAAAAAAGGGGGACTTATTATAAACTTGAACTTCCTCTACACACAAAAGCTGAACATTTGTTAAGCTGAAGTTTCCACTGAACACCTGAACTTGTGCGTATTTTCTTTTAATATTTCAAGGACCAAATAGCAAAGATATTTGCTTTAAACTGTTGTATATGTTAAAATAACCAGACAAGATGCTGCCCCAGGACTTGGCATCAAGGAAGAATTACAAATGGGGAAAAATAAATAAGTAAACATTTTAGACAAAAGTATAATATGTCTTGAGTTTTGTAGAGGTCCTGGGTTTGGTTTATTATATCTTCAACTGATTAGTATATTAATCTATTTTTCATTGCTATAACAAAGGACCTGGGCATAGTAGCTTTATAATAAGAACAGCATGATTAATTTATAGATTTGAAAGGTAAAAGTCCAAATGGCATGATAGAGACTCTGGTGAGAAGCTTATGTGTGTGATACATTATGGCAGATGGTCCTGTGAGTATTAGTGGGAGGAACAGATCATGTCACTAAGTAGGAAAGAGAGGGTTTCATAGGCCTTTCTGAAGGTATATCTTCAGAAAATAAGCCTCCTCTACTAGGCTTCACCTGTTGATAATTTCCACACCATCTTCCAACACTGTCTCCCTGAGCCCTGAGCCCAGCATCTCCAACACAAGAAACTTAGAGGCACTCATTCAAACGTACATAAAATGCAGCAACCAGCACATCCTGCTTGAGAAGCTGCAATATTAATGATTGTAAAATATTAATAAAATAGGTGAACTATAGACATGTATATACTATTTGTCTATAGTTCACAAATTTTCATAGTTGGCATATATCCTACATATGTATAGTTTACAAATTTACAGGATAGATTTATCTGCTCTGCACTATGCAGTCTCAGCCTTTCAAGAGATATTAGGAAGAAAGTCTACTTGAAGACATAGAATATTCAGTGTCAGCTTAAATAGAAAAGAAAGCAAATTCTTTTAGCCTTAGGCCATGGTGCTGTAGACGTCTAGTTCCAGTGTCTGTGACTCACAGCTTCGTTTGTGACAGAGCTGATGGCTGCTTCTACAGCTCTTTACGAAATTGCCTGTGATTACCTGAAAGACGCACATAACACTGGGCCCATTAACATTCTCTCCTGAACTGAAGAGGGGTTCACAGTACCTGCCCCTACCTGAGGATCTGTAGGCAGTTAACTTCTCCAGAAGACAGAAAGGTTCACTTCAACTGTTCATGTTCCTGCAAGTAGCTTATATTAAACTCATAATTTTAAATAAGTAGGTGTTTTTTTTTAATTTTTTTTTTTTTTTATTAAACTCATCGATTCACCAAGCTAGAGTTGAGTGGATTGTGCTATTGGTTTCTTCTTGCTGTTCTTTCATGAAATTTTTACCTTAATATTTACAATTAAGCCTTTACCCACTATTTTCAAACCCATTAAGACGTGTTTTGTTGAAAACAACTTCTCTCTATATTTGATGCAGCCTCACACCATTTTAAGTGGTGAGACTTTACATCAGCAGAAGCATGTCTCTGGGAATACTTAAGGGACTTTGTCTAACAGAAGGGAGTACTCATTTTGTTATTTCTATTAAATTTTTACTTTGCTGAAAGATTAAGAAATCTGTGTATTTATGGTATTGAGTTTTCCTTGCCAAGAATAAACCCATAGTTCTCTATTGAAATATATATGCCAATTAATAGATTTTAAGAATTTTTTTGCAAAAGGTGTGTAGATGTCTTGGCATAAATTCACTGAGTGAGTTATTTAAGTTGCATCTTCTACAATTTACACTAAAATTCCACGTGATGTTTAATGAGCCTCTTGTTCTGAGTCTCAACATTAAACATTTTTGCTTATGGTTTCACAAACATGTTCTTATTTAAGCTTAACTGAATTAAAACATAGTGATTTCCGAGTATATAAAGTATGATGATTTGAACTGGAGTGGAGCCCATAGATTCATATGATTGAAAGTATAAGGTCCATGAGCAGACAGCATCCAGGGAGGAGCCAGCACCTAAGGGGAAATATATGACATCATAAACATTCAATTACTGGGAAGGGGACAGAGAGTCTCCAGGTATATCTGATGAGCTGCTGATGTAGGGGAATGACCACTGCTAACTGTTGAAACATTCCTAGAATTCAAAACAGCCAATGAATACATAACAGGTACTCCTAGCCCAAGCTTGGTACAATCCCACACTGTAACCCCGAAGCTCTGAAGCCCCTAGAGTCCTCCCCCCAATAAAAACCCTTGCCTTGTGCTGCTCAGGGTTGCTCCTATTCCACCACTGTGCAGGACAGATCGACAGAGTAACCCAAACTAGCTCATCAATAGAGACTCTTTGCTGTTCCATCTGACCAGTCTCTGGTCTCTTGGTGATCTTTTGGGAGGTCTGGACTCTGGGTATAACAAAAGCATAGTCCCCTGGTAATGTAATTGTTTGAGATTAGAAGGTGTGGCCTTTTTTGCAGTAGATGTGGCCTTATTGGAGGATGTGTGTCACTGGGGTGGGCTTTGATGTTTCAAAAGCTCATACCAGGCCAAGTCTCTCTCTCTCTCTCTCTCTCTCTCTCTCTCTCTCTCTCTCTCTCTCTCTCTCTCTCTCTCTCTCTCTCTTCCCCCTCTCTCTTTCTGGTCATGATGTAAAACTCTCAGCTACTGCTCTAGATCTTGCCTATTAGTTTCCTGCTCTGTATTTATATCTTTACATACACACATAAACATACATATTTATGTAGTCTTATGAACTGAATTTATAAATCAATATTATTTATAATGCTTTTCTTTCAGCAGCATGAGATTGTTTTTGTTTATCAGATAAGACTGAAGCAACCCATCCCTCTACTCTGCTCCATAAAATGTTTAGATGGAAACATAATAAACCTAATAACAGGCCTGAACAGATAACTTAGTAATGCAAGACTCTGGGCCTTTTCCCTCAGTGGAATTTTAAACATACAGCTCTGAAATTAAGTTATGTTTTATTATTAGCTTTCCAGAGAACAATTGCAGAGTACAACTTTTTGTCTTTTGCAGAGACGAGATAGATGTCTTTACTGTTTTTGCTTCTTCTACTTTCCACTGTGTGAAAGTCTGCACATGGACTCACAGTGACTTTCAGGATAAGTTACACACACGTAGGTTAGATAAACTTTGGCAATAACAAGGGGGTGTTTCTTTATTGGTATGGAAGTGTTTATTGGTATTTTGTGGTCAATATCTTTCTATTTTCCAAACATGTAACAATGGGGTGCCTTTTCAAAAACATCACACAGATCTGAATCTTATGAAATTAGGGTGTAATAAACTATGAACATTGTCCCAAATTATTCTAATAACATAATCTAATAATTTTATTTGGAGTATTTAATTATATGACATTTTATAATATTCTTTACAATTTGACTAGTATAGGTGCATACTTTGTTTATAAATTATCTAAATCATATAAACCTTGTTCTCAATAGAAATAATAAAAAATGGCTAAGAGATATCACAAAATGTGTTCAACTCTCCTGAGCAACTATGGAAGTGTAAATTAAAACCAGTTCATGATTTACTTCTATGCTGTTGTTTCAAAGGGGTCCCTATCAAGTTAACATGAGTTTCTTATAGCCAACAAAAGGATGGATTTTTTCTTTTCCTCAACCAGTCTGCATCTATTGATTAAGAAGTTGAAGCCACGATAATTTAAAGTTGTTATTGAACAGTATGTGTAAGCTGAGCATAGAGGCAGTGCCTTTAACTCCAGTACTTGCGGGGGCAGTTCTCTCTGTGTGTGAGTCTGAGGTCAGTTTTTCTACAAACAGACACTCAGAGCTATGTGGTCAGACCCTGTATTAAAAAAACAAGAAGAACAGCAAGACAATGTGTGTTGATTTCAGCCACTGCAGTCATTCTGCTTTTTGCTGTTTGTGTTCCCAGTTGTCTTTTGTTATCATAGTTCATAGCTTCATTTGGTGCCATTCTAAAGTCCCTTGTCTTCAGCACAAGTATTGCTTCCAGGGTTCTCTGTTGAGCTAGTTTATTGGAAGTACATTATTGTATCTTATTTATAGCAATGGATTTTTTTTCTTCTCCCTCAAGTATGGCAGATAGTTTTGCTGGATACTGTAGAGGTTGGAATTAATCTTCTAGGACTTAAAGTGCCTCGCTGTAAGTTTCTCTGGCCCTTAAGTTTCCATTGAGAAATAAGCTGCTATTCTGAGGGTCTTTCCCTTGTAAGAAGCATGTGCTTTTACCTCAATGCTCTTAAAATCCTCTCTTTGTTATGTATGTTTACATGTTTTTACTATGATATGCCTTGGAATTTTCGTTTTTTGATCCTAGTTGGTGTTCTGTGTGCTTCCTGTATAAGTGTATTTTCCTTTAAACTGGGGAAGTGTACTATGATCTTATTGGCAGTCTATGCCATTGACTTCAATTTCTTCTTATTCACCCATGCCTATGATTTGAAGATTTGACCTTTTTATGATATTCCACAGTTTTTGTATGTTTCTTTCAAGTGTTCTTTTAAATTTTAATTTTTTAAAAATATTCTTTCTTTATGTAATCCAGTGTTGCTAGACTCTTAACAGTTCCCTCAGAGAAAGGGGTAAGAAGTTTTGGTGCCAATGATACAGACCCAGGGAATCAGTTGGAAAGCAAACTATAGACTGTTTTATTCAATAATGGGGAGAGCCTTGTATACCCGCCTTGCAGCACCCAGGCTGTGTCAGAATCTGGTAATATTGCATGGCCAACCCTGATTGACTGAACAGGATCAGGACCTCTGACAGTGTCTGTTGGCTAGGCCCTCAGTCAGGCCTAGCTCATAAGGCTCATAAGGAAGTACATTATGTACACTCATTGACAACTAGCTTGAGCCAATTTCCTCAGCACTAGGGGCCTGTCTTACTACAACAGTCTGATTCATCAATTTTATTCCCAAGTCCTAATATTCTGTCTTCTACTTGACCCATTCATTCTAAGCCCCTTTAATCAGTTTTTTAATTGTTATTGACTCTTTCAACTCCATCTTCATATCAGCTTCTGTTTTTCCTCAACACTGATGTCTGTTTACTAAATTCAGTTTTCAAATCCTGAATTCAGTCAAACATTTGTAATTTTTGGACACCATTTGGATGTTTATCTCTATCACCTTTAGTGTATATATGTCTTCTTTAAATCCATTGAAGTCTTTGATGAAGTTTAGGATTGTTTTCTTAGATTCTATTTATTCATCTATGAAATTCCTTTTTCTAAGATTAAAAGTGAACTTTTTCCCATATATATGTTTTGATTACTCACTTGCTCCCCCAACTCCTCCAAGATCCTGCCTACCTCCCATCCACCCAAATCCATTTCCTTCCTTGCTCTTTCTCTCTCATTAGAGAACATTTCTTTAGTTCTAATGAGTTCAGTTGGAGGCACGCTGTTTTGGTCTTTCATACTGTTTGTTTATTATGGCATGATCTGAGCATGCAGACTTTTCTCTTTGGTTGTGTGTCTGATAATGAAATTCTAACCTGCCTTGGATTAGGCGAGTTCAAGAGCTGCATTACTGAGCTTGGCCAAATATAGTTCAGGCAAAGCTAGCACATGTGCGGTGGAGGGGGTGAGATTCACTGGTTCATGGACTGGGGATCTAGAGCTAGGTCTGTGGTCGTGGAGATGGCCAAAGGAAATACAGCCACACTCTGCTTTCTGGTCACTTCTTTTTTCTCTCTCTCTCTTTTGTGATGGTGGGGGCTGAGCTGGCTTCTTACTTCTAGGAGACTTCTGTGTCTAAGCTGCCTCTCTAATCCTTCCTTCAGGAGTGAAACCGTCCTGTGCGAGAATGTTTTAAAGAATTCTCTACTTGTTGAAATATATCTTCAGTCCTTTTATAGTATTGATTTCAGAGAAAATAATTAAGTTATTTCAGTTCATGAAGAAAATCTTCTTGGGCTTATTGAACAGACATTTTTCTACTTATATTTTAGGAAATTGCTACTTAATGTAAAGTGGCTGAGTAATGGCAGTGTAAATCAGTTAAAGAACAGTACAGAAAAAAAAAAACCTCCCAAACAACACACACACACACACACACACACACACACACACACACACACACACATATGGGCGGGGGAGAAGCCCCTCCCACAGATATCTCTCTCACACATACAGGTATACGTACAAATGCAAACAAACCACAGACAGATACACACAACACATAGGCATACATATCATACACATATATACCACATACCCACACACATGCAAACTCATGCATAATCATACAAACACCTCTCTCTCTCTTTTTCTCTCTCTCTCTCACACACACATCCACTTCTGCATCTCTCTTGACTTCTCAGTACCGTCCTCCACTTTTTTCCATGAACAACTTCCTCTGATCTCTTCGACACCTGTGGTCTCAGGGCTCCTGTCACACACAAAGAAACTGAGAGTGGTAGGGGGTTGGTTAAATGGCTAGCTTCTGCAGTTTACACCAAGCCGGCTACTCCACTGTCTCACTCCTTTAGAGAGCTGGTGTTTCTGCTAGGCATACAGCTGTCATCTGCTTCTGCTATCTCTGTAATTCATAAGCCACCAGATAAAATAAAAAAGATTAGTTCCTTTAGTCCTTACAAAATTCTTCTCTTTGTAATCTTATCTCAATGTATAAGTATTTAGAAAGACCATATCAAGTATAGTCAATCCTCATTTCCTTCTACAAGCTCCTCCAGGTTAAGTAATTTGGGGGGGAGCTTTTGGTGGCCAGAAGTTGTAATTAAGGCATTGAAAAATTATTCAGGCTCCTTCTCTGTAGTGGGATTATGTTCTGGTACATCATTAATATTTGTCTCTCCTACTGGTTTAATAAAAAGCTGATTGGCCAAAGGCAAATAGGAAGTGTGGGCGGGGCTACCAGACTAAGACAACTTTGGGAACAGGAAGAGCAGAGGCAGAGATGCCACCAGAGACACCAGCAGATACAGAGAAAAAAAGACAACCAAGCTGCTCTGAGAAAGGGACCAAGCAATATGGCTGAACAGAATAACAGAAATAGATTGAGTTAGGATGAAAGAGCTAGCAAGTTAAATGCCTGGGTCGTAGGTCAATCAGCATGAAATTAATAGATGCCTTTATGTGATTATTTGGGGTGAAGCGGCAGCAGGCAGAGGGTAGGTCCAAACCTCTGGACAAGGCTGAGAAGGCTGAACCAGAGACTTCTTATTACTTTTTCCCATTTGATATCTAATTTATGCAGTGATCCTATTGACTCTTCCTTCAAAATACACCCCAAACCCAAATATTTATTGTTCCCACTGCTGCCCCTGGCCCAAAGTTTCATCACTTCTAACTTCAGGGCCTTTCTAAGGGCCTGGTTCTTCATGCTGCCCTTACAGCTTCAGATCATACTATAAGTTGAGTATTTTGACATGAAGCTGCTCTGGCTCCTGCATTATGCTCTGCAAACCTTCTTGTTGCCTCTTGTAGCCTTCCAGGAACTCATGAAATATTTTCTTCTGACTTCATTTCAGCATCCTCTGTGCTCTGATCGAGCTTCACTGAATTCTTAGGTGTCTTTACCCACGGAAGGCATATTCCTGCCTCAGGGGCTTTGTGCAAATTATTCCATCTACCAAGAGTTCTGCCAATTTTGTACATAGATAACACATGTCCCTAAACTGTTTATTTTTCCCATTAGACCTTACTCTATATGGAGATACGTCATGGCTTCCCCATCTTATAACCTGCTTTCTTCATTGACCTCTTTTCTGTGTTGTTCCATAGTCTCCTTAATTTTAAGACCAAATTCGACACGCAATGTAGCAGTATTTGGATGTCTTTGGAAAAATTGAGCACAGCTGAGAAACAATACCAGAGATCTCTCCAGTTATTCCATTGTGCATGGCTAGTGGCTGCTACTTGTGAATCTGCCAAAGACTGACCCTGGGTCTATGGAATGTGTGTGTGTGTGTGTGTGTGTGTGTGTGTGTGTGTGTGTGTGTGTGTGTGTGTGTGTGTACATATATGTGTGATATATATATATATATATATATATACATACATATATATATACATATACACATATGTGTATGTATATATATATAGTTCATAAACTCAGGTTACTTGTATTTCATTGATTCCACCTAGAACCTGGCCAGATTGCTTTATCCTTTATAATAACTGGTATGAACACACATACAAATACATGGACATAAGGAATTTTTTGTATGTATTTTGTCACATTTAATTGACACTGAGCAGCCAGTGTGAACTAAGCCTTTGAGCTGACCTGTTAGTAAAGTGTTATGAACTAGAGAAATAATCACTGGGCATTGGTATGTTTGAAAACACTTGGTTTATCAATAACTTTGTTTCCATAATCAGATTTTACCATTACAGTAACTTTGTGAGTTATAAGGATTTTCACACCCATTTATAGATATGAACATAGAGGCTCAGAAAGCTTAAGTTGCTCTTCCAAAGTCAGATGCTTCAATTCAAAATAGGGTCCTTTCTATAGAACCTGCCATACCAAAACCTGGGAAATATTATGAAACATAACTTCCCAAATGCCTAAAAGGTGAACAGGCAAATGAAACTTGCATGTACGGACATGAACAAGTAGGTATTATAAGAATGAAGCTAGGAAGTGAAGCCATGTATCTGGAGAGAAGGGATTTTTCTCAATGTTGCTAGGAATGACAGCCAAGGTGCTGGGCCTGTCAGAAGTGGAAGTGAAGTTGTAACTGCTGAGTATGTCAAGGTGTTTAGCTCTAAGGAATTTACTTACAGTGTCCACTATCTGACTGTCTCCCGGATGCAGTTATGGAGGGGAGGGTGTTTTTGCTTTTTACACTCATGATCAGGACAGGGCTCCAGAGAAGGAGATTTCTACTAGAATCATGGATGATAGATACTTTTGCCGGAACAGCACCAGGGTCGACACCCCAGAATTCTTGCTTCCTGTTAAAATTTAATTTTAAAGTTTAGTTTTTGTCTCATGTTACTAAGATATCTTTAGCACATTTTCATACCCCAAACTGAAAACTCATCCACAAACCAGTGTGATAGGATAAAACCATTGTGAAGAGGAAGCAGATGTTTCTAACTGAAGGTACGACATTATTATCCCTACTGTGCATCTGACATCTTTCCCCTCATCAGACCATCTTCCTGGGAACAAAAGAACTGTATTAGTGTGTGTGAGAGAGTGTGTGTGTGTGTAACATTTAATGTTAGTGAACATAGCCATGGGCGGACTCTGTTTTATTATAATTAAAGTGTCACTTTAAAAGCTTTCCCTATTTTTGCTATATCTTATGGGTTGATTTGTTATATCAAATTAGTCCTTGGAAATTAGACTTTATATGATTTTTTTTTCTTAGTAAAACCAAATGCCTTATGCATCCTCTTTTCCTTTGTGAAGTTAGTGGCTAAGGCCTCCCCATTGGTAGTAGAGGCAGTTTTTACATGAACTGAATTCCAGGTGCAGCCTGTAACCGTAATGGCTGAGGGAGCCAAGCTCATCCTTCCTGGAAGCATAATATCATCACATGCCTCAGAATGCATAAACTACATTTCCAGAGCTATTTCCATTAAGGCTGTTTTCTCTGTGGCTTAAAGTATGGGTCAGCCCCATGATTCATATTACTCCACAGTTGGATCAGTCCAGAAAACTTCCCACACACAATTTTGAAAACATCACAAGCCATCTACAGCACTGACCTGAGAGAAAAATAGCAGGCACTTTGAAGAGCTTTCGGGAATTCTGGGCTGACTCAGCTCTGTAATTTCCCAAGATCTGGGGTGACACAGCTCCATCTCCGAGCTTCTGTGAGAAGGATGGTGGCTTGCGGATGTAGCTGCCTGTTGTAGACTGTGTTAGGAACCACGTTTCACCATCACAGTTTTAGAGAGGGCTCAGATAAGCTCTCACACTGTGATGATGAATCCCATCACCTAACTGGGCCCATCTCCTAATTCAAGAGCACCTAAGGAAGTTTCAATGGGCTCCATGCACTCCATCAGTGCCTGCAACTTCTGTGCATTTGCCCATGGCAATTTCCATATAGTGATAGCTTTAATGGAAACTCCAAAGTGACTGTGACCCTAAAACTGTTAAGAGCATTACTTGAAACCTGTGTTCTGGGCAATATACAGCTTTTACTCTAGAGAATTAGGGATAAGAGCAGCAGCTAAGACCTGGGAAAGGCCAACAGCAGTTTTCATAATGCTGAGACATTTCCATTTGTTTTTTTCTACAGATAAAAATGATAAAGAATATATCATTTTATGCTTAGAAAAGACAGACAGACACACACACACAGGACGGGGCGGGGGAAGCACATTATTTACGAAATAGAGATACTTTATGTTTCTAAGTCTAGGCTTGAAGGAGTGAATTATCCACTTCTGTTCACCTGAAACTACTGTGTACGACTGTGTATGTGAGAAAATGCTGGGAGACATTACGCACAACTACAAGAGGGTGTTTTCTCAATTGTGAATATCACTCTGATAAAATACTGTGGACTGGGTGGATTAACCAGCAGAGGGATATTTTCTCGAAGTTCTGGAAGATGTATATCCAAGGACAAGTGTTTGGCTATTCTGTTTCTTCCTCTGGTGTTTAGGGCACACAAAGAATACCTTTGCCTCAAATTTTTGTAGAATCTCACCGCAGAAGCAACATGTTACTGGAGAAACTGGGACTCACTCTTGGGATCTCTGGTCTCATTAGTGTAATAATTTAAGGATAAAATCGTTAGAAAATGATTGCAGTTTAAAAGAAAAATCCTAGGTCAGGCAAGTCAGCTGCTACCTGGCAGAGGGAGTTGTAGAGAAAAGGGGGGGGGGGTCATGCTCTTTTGTGTTTAGCACAGGGTTTGATAAACAGGCAGCCACTTGGTAGACAAGCAACTCCAGGGCACAAAGAGGGAGTGTGAACTAAGAGTGGGGAGTCGCAGAGTGTGAGGGAAGTGTGCTTAGAAAAGATGGAAGGAAGAGTAAGTAAGTTATTCTCTGGAAATGTCAGAAGAGCAAACTGGCTTATGAGCTGAATGTCCATGGCTCTGTCATGCCAATTGCACTCACAGGAGCTACTTAAATCTTTACCTAACCCTTAACTACCTGCCCATAGACCCTCTGTCAACATTCAGTCATATTGGAAGTTAGAGCTTCGATGTATAAATTTGATAAGACTTAAAAACTAACAATTCATAACTGATCTCTGACAGACGTAGATACATAGGAAAGCATGTCTAGAGCAACAGTGGCTAGAGAGAGAACTACCTGAAAAAAGATTTTCAGTCTGGCTTCCATTGCTAATCTTATTTCAAAATATTGTTATTATTTACTTTTTAATTTTCTTTCCAGAAACATTAGATTTATGTCAAAGTCTTTATTTAAGAGCTTACCAGTCTTTGAACTTCACTCTAAAATATGCAATTTTATTATATGATTTGATAAAAGTAAGACATGTTAGGAATGAGCACTCTAAATCTCCAAAATTAAGGCAATAAAAGTGTGTGTGTGTGTGTGTGTGTGTGTGTGTGTGTGTGTGTGTGTGTGTGTGTGTGTGTGTTTGTATGTATATGTGTGTTTCTGGGATTTTGTAATTATAAATGTGTATGCAGTCTTTTAACATGTACACACATGATTGATTTACTCTGGAGGTTAATATGATGATAATTAAATGACTTAGCAAATAAACATGAAGGATCCTGTTTTGCATGCAGGAAGAATCTAGAAAATGTTAGGAATTTTAATAGATGTTTGCCTTGCTCTCCATGGGTCTTCAGAGTAAGTTTGTTATTTTTGTGTGGACTTTGGCTTGAAAACAGCTTCTGGAGCGGAACAAACCTACCATCTGACCCAGAAATGCAGCTGCTGAGTGAAAAGGGAAAGTGTAAGACTTTGCTACAACAGGGACTTCATGGCGAGCCTCCTGCAAAGAGCAAGCCATCATTTTTCTACGGGAAGAACAGGCACTTAACAGATCAGCTCTCCCAGCTTGCTTGTCTGAACAAGCTGCCATCATCCTCAGGAAGGATGGGAGGGAGGGAGCGGTGCAGGCACGTAGCTCAGAGACAGCCCTGACAGGAGCCACTGAATTAAAACGCTGCTGGAAGAAGCCCTGTAGCTTTTCACTTGGACAGAAAACTGAGAGAGTGTCATGACATGACGTTTTAAAAAAGAGGATATAAACGACTCGATGAAAGGCCGGTTCACAGTTTCATACCACTAACATGACCTCACAGAGTCGCACCTCTGTTTTAAGAATATCTATATTTGTCTTTAATTCTCAGTTGTACTATTTTATAGACTAAAAGCACACTCGCTATTTTTCCTGCCCCCGGGAGGGATAAGCCTTGCAGAAGCACACAGAGAGTAACTTAAAAGGGAACATGATGGAAGCCCGTATGTGCTTGTCTTAAGTTATCGCTAGAACAGATGCAATGAAGGGACCACGGTTTGTGTACATTCGCTCTAACAGCTCCCGTGGCAGACACCCGTTCCCGTATCTTTTCAAGGCTGTGGGTTTTACTTATAGAACCATTGACTTTTCTCTAGACATCTTAGACTTGTCATCATGGAGGGTCAATTAAAACTTGAACTACCTGCATGATAGATTTTTTTTTTCCTCTCGAAGAATTAAAGATAACAGCTGGAGTTTTCATCTATAATGACACTGATGTGCTTAAGAAGAAAAAGAAAAATATCCTAGACTAACATCCTGGAATTGAGATGTAAGAGTTCCACCCCCCCCCCCCCCACACACACACATATACACAAATGAGATGACTAAGCTGGGCTCAGAAGCATACCGCCTACACTTCTCTGTGGCTTCAATATACTTTATATTTCAAGTTTACAGTATGATAGAGCATACAAATAGCATGGCTTATAATATGTTAGAAAGTCAGAAATTCTCTTCAAACATTTTACGTTCAATGGACTCAAATTACTTTAAGTGTAACAAACATATTCATTTATAAACACATGTAGGTGAGTTCTGTTGTTTTCCCAAGTGAAGCTCTGTTTAGTTTGGGGCCTTTTTGTATTTGATTCTGTTCTTCCAGAAGCTGGTGGATAGAAGAGCAATGTGATACTCACTAGGAAGTTTTTCTCTTCCTTCCCTCTCTCCCTTCTTTGTTCTTTTGAAACTTAAATTGCAGCTTTGTTTCTATAACTAGAGAGTTGGTGACGATTGTCAGCACACCAGTATGATTAATTCAGATAGGTGGAGAGGACTCCGACATGGCTATAAGCTCAGCCCTTCATATGTCACACTGTGAAGGTTAGGGTGATAGCCTGATGCAGTCTGAGGCAGCCTGCTGGCCACTGTATTTTAATTATAACTCTCTGGAGTAATTTTAATGTCAGAATAAATGCAGCTCATGCTTTATGAGGGGTGTGATTAAAGCTGTCAGTTCTAAAATACCAAAGGGCAAAATCAGTGTTTTATGTTTGTTTTAGTGAGTCATAAAAAGGATTAAGTACATATGTACTTTATTTTCAAAATGCTAAGGATTCTTTTAGATGGAAAGGATGATAAGTTATAGATTTTTTGGGGAAAAATGAAGGAAATATTTAGAATATCCTAACAAGCAGTTAAAGAGACTAAGAAATGCTTTATTTTGGAGGCATTCTGAGTGACCATAGCATGGGGACATAGAGTTATGTTATCCCACATTCTATATGATAGTATGGAAATGGTTTCATGAAGTTTGTATTGTTTTATATAATGAAGAAATTCATAAATCAAGGCAAGTTTAGAATACATTGGTGAGTACATCAGAAAGGCGGGTACATTGAGATGGGGGAAGTTTTCTGTAGACTCAAGATGCTGAGGACATTTTTAGTTTTTGGATTGGTGGAGTTAGGAGAAGTTAATAGTCAGATAACTTAATAAATTTCAAATTTTTCTTCCTATTATTTATAAAGTAATAGTTTGAGCATAGCGGTAGGCAGGGGAATGGCTGTACTGGAGAGCTAGAACTAGCCTAAGGTAGGTAACTAGGTTCCAGACTGTCAACATTCCAGCCTCTCCACAGAACTGAAGTTCTAGCCAGGCAATCTCTGCAGTCACAGCTTATTTTCAGAAGTGTTTGTTTGCATGGAATATTAGAGGCTGGAAAGACACACATGCTCCCTAGATGCACTTTCTCAAGTAAGCCCCACACAAAGACAGCATCCCTGTCAAACTTTAATCTAGAAAGTCACGTGCTTTACTTTCTGTGTCTGTCAGAGTTTCTCAGATTCTAGAATCCACCACAATTCTGGCAACTTTTTAAGAAGAACTCATAAAATAAAGGTGAGTTATTGAGATTCAAGAAAGATAATAGAATCACTGCAATCATATTTGCTCATATCAGTGTTTGTATAAAGTAACAAGCAGAAGAAATCAATCATTAAGCATAAATGTTATCTAGTTAGCTCCTATCTACACCAAACATGAATTAGTTAAGATCCTAGTCCTAAAACCATTGCCCTCAGAAAGGAAGTTCATGTAGAATGATATAAATAGAGCATAAATAAAATTTAAGAGTTACTTCCTTGAAAGTTTATTCTGATTACTTACTAAAAGAGAAGTTTATTTCTTTTTCTGGTTAATGCTGGGTTTTTAGATCCAACTTTCCAGTGACTATTCTCCAACCAAAAAAGATCAGAAGAAAGAAAAATGACCCCAAACCACCAAAATCCAAAGTGAGAAACTTCTTAAGCTGTCTTCTTCCTCTCAGGAAACTTAAAAGGACTGCCCCAGCAGACATGGTAGCAGACCCAGTACTTAGAAATGAGAATAAAATCTTGATTTGGTCCTCAGAGTGCACCAGTGCTGTCATCACACGATAAATATTGATAAATATTTTCTTACTGATTGAAATGAAGGAAAAGCCAAAATTGAAGACTTCTTTGCCCATGTAAGCCACTGGGAAGCAAATCAGAAGTTTTTGGCTACTATTGGGAAGGAAGACAACTAAAAATAATGTCATGAAGGACCTCACCAACAGGGCCATGTTACAGGCAGACACTGTCTGTTTATTACAATCTTACATGTAGTTATCATTTTCTTCACTTTCAAATGTAGCAACCAACTCACAGAAAAGTAGTTTGTCTTGTCTCATGATAATGTCACAGTTTGGTAGAGAGGATTTTAAGAACTCAGGCTCAAATATTAGCTGTGTTTTGCTAAAATCTCTTGTGACCTATTTTATTTTGGCAACGAATATTAATCAGTATCCATAGACACCAAAATGTGGGAGCTAAGGGTTGTTTTCATGTCTCTTCCCTAAGAATAAATTGCCACCAACATAGAGACATATGTCAACTTGGCTCTGTAGATTGCTCATTTTTGGCTCCTAGAATATTGCCAGAGCTAAGGCAAGTTAGTATGTTTCTTTCTTGATGCCAAAATCAGGATAGGGACAATATATTGTATTAACTTTCAGTAGTCCAGGCAATTCTCTTCAAAACAGGTGAAGTCATACTAAGAGACTGACATTAATGGAAATTGCTAGATGTTCTGTACATTTGGGGGTAGAGTGTATAAATCATGTATGACAAATCCATGAGAAAAAGGATGACTATATTCTGTGCTTGACACTTCACTTTCCAAAATAAGTGAAAGAAAAAGAAAGATTCTAAACATGCATTCTAAGTGACTAGGCATGCCTAGCTCTTTCAGATAGTTTGTGTTTAGCCTTTAACTAGGTGAACATCTGGGCAACTCCAAGCTTGCAACACTAAAGGGCAAAATTTAGAAAGCAAGGCTGTTGTTGCTGTACTTCAGACAGTACCACTGATTTGATAAAATGAATGCAATGAAACAGGAAAGCTAGAGAATAAATGATCATAAAAGAATGTTTTCATGGTTTTCCAATCCAGTCTTATAATACAGACTATGAATTAGTGAAAGGCAGGTGTAGCTTAAAGTCCATCCTGGGCTGTTGTAACAGAATATCAAAGACTAGGCAATTTTAAAGACAAACTTTATTTAGTATGATTTTAGATGCTGGGATGGCCAAGGCCAAGGCTTTGGCATCTCATATAATCTTCTTCCTGTACATTCATATGGCACAAGGACAGCAGTGTAAGGAAAGTGAATATAGTGTGAACTCCTTTGTAAGGGTCTTTGGTCAGGAGTTGGGAACACTAGTGGTCTAATCCCCAGTTACAAGTCCCTGATGCTAACCCACATCCAAGGCTATGGCGAATTATTTTAGGGGGTGGGCACTTTACCACAGAAAGTATAAGGTACCAAAATAAGGATCACTTCTGGAAGTCTACCTGCAACTGTCAATCAGAAGGTCAAGCAAACTAGAAGGAATGGCCTCTGCTGGTGAAACTGAGGGAGGAGGCAAAAATAGCAATGGGGAGTTGAAGGCAAATGTATAGATTATTTGTGCCAAGCTTAATTTAATTTTATCTTTTTAGATTTATTTTTGCATTTAAATATTCAAATTTATTCAAAGTAGCAACACGGATTTTATATTTTTTCTTTTCTTTACTTTTCAATTTTTTTTTAAAAGGCTTTAGTTAGCCTGGAGCTTCCCATGCCAACCTCAAACTCTCAGAGATCCCCTGCCTCTGCCTTCTGAGTGCTGGGATTAAAGGCGCCACCATGCCTCATAACTGTTTCTGTTTTGTGAAAGAGAAAACATAGAAAATCATGTAGTGAACTTATACTTCAAATCTAGATTATGTTCTTTTAACCATGATAGTATGATGGTTATCACAACCTAAAAGTTTTGACAGACCAAAGAGTGAGTTCTTTATACTCAGTGTAAGTGTTGAAAATACCATCTGAAGTTTTGGCCATTAACATGTGAACTCTGCACATGTTTTATCCTTAATATAATGGCCAATTAGGAAATTTTAATTCTCACTGAAAGTAGTATGTTAGTTAATTTTTATCAACTTGGCCCCCGGCAAGGATCTTGGAAGGGACTACTTCAATTGATGAAATGCCTCTATCAGATTATCCTGTGGACAACTCAACTCTGTGGTGCCCTTTCTTGATGGTTGATGTGAGAAGATGCAGACCACTGTGGGTAGGGCCATCCCTGTTGCTGGGATGTTTGAGCAATCCATGGAGAGAGAGCCAGTAGGCAAAAATCTACAGCTTCTACTACAGGTCCTGCCTTAAGATTCCTAACGAGTTCTTGCCCTGATTTCCTCTCTATAGTTCATCTTACCTTCTTACTACCTTTCCTCCTTTATCCTCTGTAAGAAGTCTCCCTTTTCCATTTCTCCATTAGGTAACTTTCCCTCCTGATACGTCATTTAGCTAGTGTGTTTGTGGGACAGCAATGCAAAGCTGGTACTATATATTAATGTGACTTCAACTGAATTAATTTCTGTAATTCAGTTTCTCATATGTAAATCGAATAGCAATTGTCCATGAATGACTTAAGAATTCAGTAAAGCTGTCAATGCACAGCTTTGGCTTTGATGACTAGGGACTTCAGTTTTTACAAAAAAACTCAATCCATCAATCAATCAAACAAACACCCCCACACACACATATGCTGCATATGATTCTATGCATCTCAACCCACCTTACTCTCTTGTAGTCAGAAGTTTCTGTTCCACCAGAAACTCTCAAATACTGAGTAGCCACTTCCCAAATAATTGATTAGAAAGCTTAATATTACTTGTAAATGCTCAGCCAGTTGCTCAAGTTTATTATTAACTTGTTCTTACTCTTAAATTAACCCACAGTTCTCATCTATGTTTAGCCATGTGGCTGGTACCTTTTCTTAGTCCAGCATTACATATTCCTCTATGCCAGGCTGGAAACTGTCTCTCTGTCTTTCCTCTTTCCAGCATTCTATCTATACTTCCTGCCTGGATACTGGCCAATCAGTGTTTTATTAAACCAGTACAAGTGACAAATCATTATCCCACAGCACCTTCTAAAACAACAAATATAATCAATAAAGCAAAAAATTAAATTTTCATTGCAGACAATTTTAATAGCAAATAGCAAATTTTATTAATGAGTATTATCTGTTTGTAAATTGAAGAAGTTTGACCCAAAGAAGATTGTTGTAGGATTATGTTGCTTCATTGTAAATAATTGTCCCTGCCTATGAGTTTAATGCCTCATAACTGTTTCTGTTTTGTGAAAGAGAAAACATAGAAAAACACTGATTGGCCAAAGGCAGACAGGAAGTGTGGGCAGGGCTACCAGACTAAGAAGACTCTAAGAACAGGCCGAACACAGCAAAAGGCCAGAGAGAAGCCAGAAAAAGCAGAGGACAACTATGCTGCTCTGAAAAAAGGTACCAAGCTTCATGGCTAAACAAGATAAGAGTCATGGGTTAGATTAAGAATAAAGAGTTAACAAGTTATATGCCTAGGCCTTAGGCCAATCAGCCTAAAACTACTACAAGCATCTGTTTGTCTCTGTGGGTCTGTGGGTCTGTGGGCCTAAACCTTGAGGCCAGGCCTGAAAGTCCGGGACAGAAACCTCATACTATAGGTTGTATCAACAAGAACAAGATAAACCATATACATTTAGAGAAATTAAGTAATACAAGTATAAAAAATAAATAAAAATGTCCGTAGTACATAGAATTATAACAATAAGATCCTGAGATATCTGAGTGGAACCTTATTAACATCCATGGACAATGTATTTTTTTCTTTCACTCAGAGGAATAGATGAATGTCAGTCTTTCCTAAGCTTAGAGTTCCCAGGATAATAGAAAAAGTGCAATGGAGCAATCTTTACAATGTTTTCCATGCTCAGTCTATGTGCATGGAGCTTAGCCTCAAAAATCAACCAAAATACTGTGTCAGATTTTATGCAATATAGCATATCTGATTCCAAAGCCTTCCACTCTGGTTGCTTATTTGACTTAATAAGCAGGAATGCCAATATGTTCTCATAATTGTCTGATACCACTATTACTGAAAATTCCAATAAGGTTAGAAATGCCATAACCATTTCTCTATACTCCTTCAGTTAAAGTATCTCAGATAAGGATGGTAATCTTCCAGAAAATGGCTGGCCAGAGTTACTAGTTTTGTGTGCATGGTCAGTGATGTAGATCACATCAGATGCTCTTGCCTTTTCTGTCCTTGATTGCTCTGTTAGCCAACTATTCCCCTTTCAGTCAGCTGAACTATGACCATACTCCTTATTATTCTTTTTCTTATTTACAAAATATCTCCGGTCCTTTTTTCCAACTCTCTTCTGTTGAGTAAATTTTTACAATATCCTCAATATAGTTCATGTGAAATCAGGTTGTTGTTTAATGCTGATTGGCATCTCTCCTCAAACCACAGAAGTCTA
This sequence comes from Phyllotis vaccarum, assembly GCA_033318265.1. Taxonomy (NCBI): domain Eukaryota; kingdom Metazoa; phylum Chordata; class Mammalia; order Rodentia; family Cricetidae; genus Phyllotis; species Phyllotis vaccarum. The sequence continues at coordinate 54,075,781 of JARWLC010000001.1, read as the reverse complement.
TTGAGTTGTTTAAGAAGAGGTAAGGAGCTGAGTTACCTTATCCTGAACAGCCTATACATACTTTGTAAATCCACATTTCCACTAGTCTGGGTCCTAGTAGCTTACTCCATCAGAATTGTGTTCATTCTAAATGATTACTATTTGTTTAGCTAGGCTTTTTTACGTACATTTTCCCATATATTTTCATCATACTTTTTCCCTTCTCCAACTCCTCTCAGGTTTTTGCCATCTTCTTATCCACCCAACTTCATAATCTCTCTCTTTCTATCCAAAACACAAACAAAGCAAAGAATGAAAATCAAAACAAAGAGAAATGGAATAAGACCAAAAAAATGAATTAAAAAAAAACCAAAATGAAACAAAAGTACACAAAAACAAAGCATGGAGTACATTTTGTGTTGGTCAACTACTCCTTGGCAAGGAACATGCTCTGGATTATGATTGATATACCCAGTAGAAACTGTCCTGATGTGAGTAGAAGGAGGCACTAATCTACAGGTATAGCAATATGTCATTAGGAATATTTTATTTTTATCTTCTTTTAGTGGGTCAATAGGATTATGTTTTCCCCTGGGCTCATGAACTATCTAGTATCAGGGTCTTAGCCGCTTAAACAGTGTGAGATATGGGTTCCGTCTCATGCAGTTGGCCTTAGAGAAAAAGAAATAAAAGAGGGTAAAAGATAGAGATAAAAAATAAAAAGTGGCTGGTTATTGCATTAATCTTTGTGCCAATGTTGCATCAGTATGTCTTCCAGGCAAGTCATTGTTTCAGGATTTGTACCTGGGTTGATGATGATTTTTCTCCTCTGAAAATAAGCTACATGCATTCCAGCATTTTGAATGCTAATTGGTATGGGTGAAGCTTCTAGCTGGGCTCAAGTTCAACTTCTGTGAGTTTGATGACATAAGTAAGTCAGCAATAGGGCCATACCATCAGGTTGCAGAGGGGAACCAATAACTTTGGCAATAGCCTCTAATATTTGGAGAATCTATGGGACTCATTTGACCAATGAATCAACAATATGTAACCCATTCCTTATAGTGGAGGTTATATATGGAAGCACTATTCCTTATGAACATAGACACAAAAAATTCTCAATATAAATATTTTTAAAAAGTATTTGCAAACTGACTTTAAGAACATATCACAAATATCATCCATCATGATCATGTTGGCATTATACTAGAGATACAAGGGTGTTTATACAAATATCAATGGGTAAATGTAACCTATCACATAAACAGACTGAAAGACAAAAACCATATCTCATTAGGTGAAGACAAAGCCTTTGACAAAATCCAGCACCCATTCATGATAGAGGAGACTAGCGATAAAAGGGACATAATCCAGCCCAATAAAGGCAATTTTCAGCAAGATCACAGTCAACATTATGTTAAATGGAGAGAAACTCAAAGCATTTTCACTAAAATCAGGACAAGACAAGTTGTTCACTTTCTCCATAACTATTCAGTAAAGTACTTTAAATCTTAACCAGATAAATAAGACAAGTAAAGGAGATCAGAAGGATACAAACAGGAAAGGAAAAAGTCAAAGTATTTTTATTTGCAGATTATATATAAAAACCTTAAAAATACCACTGGGAATTTTCTACCGCTGATAAACACTTTCAGCAAAGTAGCAGGATATAAAATTAACACCCCAAATCAGTAACCCTCTTATACACAAATTATACAGATGACAAAAAATAATAAGAACAGAATCAGTGAAACAGAGCTTTACAACAGCATCAAAAAATGAAAAGAAGTATTTTGGGATAACTTAAACCTAGCAAGTGGAAGATTTGTATGATAAAATTTTCATGACATTGAAGGAGACCACAGGCAATGAAAAATTTTCCCACACTTATGGATTGGTAGGATTAATATTGTGAAAATATCCTACCAAAAAACTGTATATTTAATGAAGTACACATCAAAATTCCTATGAAATTCTCCACATAACTTGAAAGGGCAGTTTTCAGCTTCATGGGGAAACACAAACCCAGTATAGCAAAGACAATCCTGAATAATAAAAAATAATTGAGGTTGAATTCCAGGTTTGAAGTTTCACTACAGAGCTATGATATAAAACAGTAAAATATTGTCATTAAAAATAGACACATCAATTGACGGGATCAAATTGAAGACCCAACCTAAGTTTACATGCAAATGAACACTAGAGTAAAGACAAAATCTACAGAAATGATGCTCTTCAAATTGGATGTTTATATCTAAAAGAATGTAAATAGATCCATATCAATTATCCTGTGAAAAACTTAACTTCAAATAATCCAAGGACCTCAACGGAAGATTAGGTATCTTGAGTCTGATGAAAATGAAAGTGGTAAATCTGCTAGAACTTAATGACACAGGAAAGGACTCCCTGAATGGGATACTGAAAATACAGGCATTAAGAACAAACCCTCATGAAGTTGTAAAAGCCTCTCTGCATCTTAAGGCAGCATCATTTTTTTTTTAACAAAGTGGCAGTCTACACAAGAAGAAAAATATCTTTACCAGTTACACACATGATGAATAGTAATATCTAGAATAGCATTCTAGATAGAAAACAAAACAATCAAAAGCCTAAAGAATTAAAACTGAGCATCAAGGAAACAGATAACCCAGTTCAGAAATAGGGCACAGTATGAGAGAGAGAGAGAGTTCTCAAAAGAGGAACTACTAATGATAAGAAATACTTAAATCTTCAACATCCTTAGCCATCAGGGAAATGCAAATTAAAAACTTCTTTGAGATTTTATCTTGCTCATGTCAGAATGACCAAGATCAAGAAAACAAATGAAGACACATTATGGGGAGGATACAGGCAAAGAGGACATTTATTCATTGCTTGTGTGAAAACAAATGGATCCAGCCACTATGGAAGTCAACGTGCCAGTTCCTCAAAAAACTGAAAATTAATTTAGCTCAAGATCCAGTCACACCACTCTTGGGCATGTATCCAAAGGATTCTGCACATGTTGTCATGTGTAGATATACAGACATTTGCTCATTGCTATTTGTAATAATTGCTCTAATAGAGCAATTGGAAACAGCCTAGAGTCTATCAACTGATAGATTCAAAATGGGAATGTGATACATTTATACAATATAATTGAATTCAGCTGTTAAGAAAAATAAAATGATTAAATTTGCAAGTAAATAGATAGAGCTTGAAACAATCATCCTTAGTGGAGTAACCCAGACTCAAAAGACAAATATAACATATTTTCTCTTATATGTGGATGTTAGCTTTTCAGCTGTCAACATGTGTGCTACAATCTGGATAACCACAGAGGTTAGGTGGCTGGCAAGGGAATGGTTAGGAGAAGGCGATCTCCCTAGAAGGAAAATAGAATATATGTTATTGAGAGACAAAGGGAGATTATAATAGGAGAAAAAGAAGGGAGTCAAATAGGAATTGAGGATAAAAGAGGGAATATGGGAAAGACAACTGATACTACAGGCCTTGAAAAGCCATAAGGAAACTTACCACTGTAGATGCTTTCAAAAATATATACATATATAAAGAAGTACTTAATTGGAATAGATAGATGATTATTATTATTTTAATTTTCTGAAGTTCTGAGCTTGAACCCAGGGCTGTGCACATGCAATGGGCTCAGTCTACTCCTCAGCTGCATTTTGAGTGCACATAGTTTTATATGAGCCCTGTATAATTTTAATAATCACCATATGAACAGGATGCATGCCATCTTCTCTTGGACTCAGACAAATCACAGAAGCTATCCTAAACACCAAAACACACCCTGGACAAGGAAGAGTCAGCATGGGAACCATTCCAGGAATCACCATGTGTCTAGTTCAGGGCTCCTTAGTCAGCTGCCAGAACAAGAGGAGTTCACTCCCCAAACTGTGTAGGAAAACCCCCTAGAAACCAATTCAGAAAACATCCAAATACCCTAAGTTTTCACCTCAAAATAGAAGTCAGATTATTACTGATTTAAATAAAAAAATTAAAGGCATGCATCTGATCACCCTAAAGTTCATCGCATTAAGTGTAAACATTGGTAGTAAATGGTAGGATGTACACACAGGCAATTTAAAACCTAATGCAACTTAATTTTAGTAATGATTCTATCAAGTTCGGCAATGAAATTTCTTTGAAAAATCATGATTGGAATCCTCCCCTGTAAAATATAAAATACAGCTTCATTCCAATCTGACACTTCACTAGGGCATTCATTAATAATCCCGTCCACTTAAATGTGGAGAGTTATTGAGTTCCGGTACCTCAAGCAATCTTCAGTCTGAAAAGTTGCTTTGATAATGGTGAGATGTATTCAGTGTGTCAGTCCATGATATTCCCAAATATAGCTGAAAGAATCATTTCTGATAAAATATAAGAGACAAGGAAAGGAATGAATCTCAATGACAAACTCTTGCCTAGCACATGCTAGGTCCCTCATGAATTCTGAACTTAACATTTACTGACATCTAGCTTTTTGGTTTTGTGTAGTAAGAGTTTCTGACCGGTCAAGCCCAAGGTCATGACCCGCAGACCCGCAGTCCCACAGAAACACACAGAGGCTTATATTAATTACAAACTATTGGCGTATGGCTCACACTTATTGTTAGCTAGCTCTTTCATCTTAACCCATTTCTATTCACCTATATCTTGCCACATGGCTCATGGCTTACCTGAGTTCCTTTGCATTTTGCTCCTTGGGCAGCTGTATCATGTCTCTCCTGACTCAGCCCTCCTTCCCAGGTATCTGTGCTTGGGTTTCTCTCTTGCTTCAAAGCTGCTCTGCCATAGGCCAAAGCAATTTCTTTATTGTCTAATGGTAATTCACAGCTTACACAAAGACATCCCTCATGAGCTTTATGACTATGTTTTGTTTTATCCCAAACTCTTGGTCCTATGTAAAAACAGCAGTGATGCTTGTTTACTCACCTCTGCATTGAAAATAGTCTTTGTACTTTGACTATATAATCATTGTTCTTCCAGAAAATGTCTCCTCATTTATTGAATAAAAAATTACAAATTAATAATACTTTCAAGATAAATATTAAATTACAACTAAAAGCAATAGTTGCAAATAATATCTGTCCTAAATTAAAAAAAAACATAGAATCTCAGAAATATTCTTTTTCTAACTAGTTCACTTGTTTATTATTTATTCAAATATAATCAACTCAATTTTTATGATCAATGAATGTTATGATGATTTATCTGAGTAAAGTTGTATTCAGAAAAACACAAGCATGTACATGCAGGATTGCTAAATAAAATAAGGATATAAAACCTTGTCTGCCTTGTAAAAGTCACAGACATGAAAGAAATAACGTGAAACCATAGCCACTACTTTGTGAAGATGATGGTGACTCTGTGGTATAACTTGCTATGTTTACAGTGATGTTCATGTGTATTCTTAAAATATAGGCGAATGAAAGACTCTCTGATCTGTTCCTTAATCTGAATTAGCTGTGCATTTAGGACTTCCTAAAAATCTGTAAAATTGACTACTTTCTCATTAATCCTCTAAACAACGCAGCCATTGCCTCCTATCTGGGGGTGACTAACACCTCACATTTACTCAACACAGTGTTTCCATCACACAGTGACTAACTCTATCCCTGCTCCTTTCCACCCAGAGCTCCCGTTAGTCTAAGAATAGCTATTACAACCCATTATCTCCTTAAAATCAGCAGGGAGAAGATGCACAAGAGCTTATGTGCACATGTTGGATGTCGAAGCTTGAGAATATCTGTCGGTAGAAATAGGGAGAAGCATGCAGTTTTCTCTCCAAGCGTTGCTTTCAGTTTGAAAAAAAAAATAGTTGTTTAAATATCCATGATTCATAAAAATGCAAGGCATTTTCAAGTGATGATGAAAAATGCTACAGATATTTAACATGGGCATTATCTTATCAAATACTAGACTGTTAATGCCTATCTACTTTCATTCAGTACTCCCAAGAGAGATAAGATAATGCGATGTATTTATAGCATTTGTAATCAGTAGCATAAAAATACATTTTATTAGACATGTCCCTAAGTTCTGTATAATACTGTTTTGTCATTTCCTTTAGGAATAGGGAGGGTGGAAAGAAGGGAGTAAGGGGAGGAGCTGAGGGGATGACAGTGATTATGTTCAAAATGCATTGCATGAAATTTTCAAAAAATTAATAAGACATTTTTAAATCCCTTTACCGTAGGCTTTCTTGTCCTTGAACACAAGATCATTTAGAGAAGTATACATTTGCATGAAATGTTGTGCTGTGTAAAACTGAAGTTGATGAATATGAATGTTGTTATGAAGCACTTGATTTGGGCTCTCAAAAAGTCTTGTTATAATTAATATCATTCTGCATATTTCTTTTAGGTGGCTTATCCAGAAATACTAAAGCATTGACTAGAAAGCTAGAGAGATTAAGCATTTTAGTTTCGAGTAATCTTTCGAGATGACTGAGAGTACCCTTGAGCTTTGGAATATGCCTGGAAACAATATTTCAGAAGAAGGCAGAGTTTGACAGGGCTGTCTTCTGGTTTAACTAATATTGATACTTTTCTGAGAGAGATAATTGGCATTTATAACTGCCAAAAAAATAAAAAACCCTGAAACACAGTAGAATAAGCTTTGAAGAAAGTGGTACTTTAAGTAAATTATGACATTCTAACGTTTTGCTCTGTAGTTTTTCAGCTTCCTGGGAGCCCCAAGAGTCATTCTGACCTAAAAATAAACAGTATTTAATATGTACCCTCAAGCAAACCCTGAGTTCTTAAGGAATGCAATCACCAGGGCAATGTCCCCACCCATGATTAACTGTCAACTCTCCTCACAGTTCTTATATTTATAAATAAATGGATACATATTTACTTATATAGTTTATAAATATTTGTGTATTTATATTTTTGTATTTACATATCTCCTTGTATTTGTGTATTGTTGCTACAGCAAATAAACACAAAGATAATTGATACAGGATACTTATAATAGGAAATAATCTAAAGCTTTATGTTAGGCAATACAGGGAAAGAGCAAGCAGGTATATGTAACAACATAGAAAAGAAAAGCTTTTTATCCACTGGTGTGTGTAGGCAGAAGTGGGCTGCAGACCTTCTGGGTACTTTCTCAGCCAGGTGTTTTGCCACTTCAATAGCTGCTTTTCTGGACTCAGAATTAAACGCAAACAGAACTTCACTGTTTCTACTGCCTCTGATTTCTCAGAGTCTGTAACTAAGCAATAGCCACAAGTATGGTGACCAGATGTTTTCTTTTATGGCTTATGTGATAAACTTTGCTTTGCCCAGGGAAAGTTCAAGTTAAGTCCTGGATATGAATCAAAAGATTAGCTGGTAGCTAAAATATGTTTATTGTCTAAGATTTTAGCTACTTGATGTTATGCCTAGGAAGATATGCATGAAGATAGCTGTACTCTTTGAGTATCCTACCAAGACTTACAAAATAATAAATCCTTAATCAGTTACCATCACTAAGGACCTTTTTTCTTCATCTGCAAACCGACCAAGGCAAAAACCAACCCAAGACAGCTGTATCTAGTCACACTTAATTAAAAGTTTGTCATTAAACATTAACTGTTCAAGTTTAGTCCAGAAATCTTCCCAAAGGGAATTTGTGTGTGTGTGTGTGTGTGTGTGTGTGTGTGTGTGTGTGTGTGTGTGTGTGTGTGTGTCCATTTGATCAGGAAACTCATTTCTAAGGCTTTGAGATGCCCCTGCTGTGGACGCCCAGCTGAGAGCACAGCTGTACACGACACCTGCTCCTCATTAGCTTCCATCAATTATCTCCATGGCACAGACTTGTCCCATGGATTTGCATTGAGTTTGATTGCTTATTTTGCTGTATGTTTATAGTTAAGTTTTGGAAATAATTAAGAAATTGACTGACGTTTTACAGCAAATTCATGACAAAGGCAGTATGTACTTGGCTCATTGAGTCCTGTGCATTCATGATCACCTTTTTTCTAAACTTTCCTAGGCTGCCAAGAATCCTATGCAAGATTTCTCTGTCTGTTCCTAGTAAGGCAGCACTTGAAGTGTAAACTGTCTCTTAAGGGAAGCTGACAATGTGAGTGAGGAAACCTCAGATGAGTTGGGTAATTTGGAAGAGTCACGTTGACCACAGGATAAGCTCAGCCTTCCTGATTTCTGAAAGGATATTATTTCCCTATGGCTCAGTCTTTTCTCTTAGAGATGAAACCAGTGGTTTGACATTATTTTGAGGGTAAACAAGCATTCATCCCTTTATATGGCCATGGGACATGGAAATCCTCCTGTGTGAACGCAGTGACATATTTCAGTGCTCCCAGCAAGAATACATGTGTAGCTGAGTGTAAATAATCATGCTAATGAAATTCTTGCACTTGTCTCCAGTTATGTTCTGCCCAAGTAAGTCTGGAGACTAATAGTGAAGTATATACTGTCTCAACTTATTTTTCTTTTTCACGTTAGCAGTGTTGGGATAGGAAAGGATGATTCAGGGTATACTGCCTAGCCGAGGGGCTCTTTAAACCCACAGCAATCCTGCTTCCCATCGATAATGACAGGATGACAGGTGTGGGCTATTAAACCTCTCTCATCCCACTTTAGCTTTTCTGTGCCAAGAGCAAAGGTTTCTGGGAATAGAAATGTAATCAATATGCATTTTTAGAAAAAAATGAGCTGTAGCGCTCTGTTACTGAGGTACCCCTCTACTAAAAGAAAAAAATGAAGAACCAAATTAGTCAACAAATAGTTGGTTAAATCTTAAACCTTACTTTCACTTGAGAAGAAAGCATTTTCTTTATATTCTGAGAACTGATTTTCTGGTCAATACTTTAAAGCTTTCAGTATGTTTGGATGAATTCAGTTTTAAATTGTCTTATGCAACCTGGAATGTAAATGAAAGGCTTGAATGACTGGATTAAGGTATATTTGGGATTAATGTAGAAAGTGCTCCCATTGTTAGCCTACACCATGTGAAGTTCCTTCATTTAGGTCAAAAATAGCAAACCACTAACCATTTGGCATGACTAATTTTTTTTTTTATAAAATGTACTTTATTTTTTGCTTATTCCAGGGTATAAGATATTGTGCTTTATGCATATTTTGTACTATAGATTTAATAAAATTACTGAAATAAGATTATTCCACTTCAGATCATTCTTGTACATAGATCCTTCAGTTTCACAGTTTCAAGCTACACTGTATAAGAAAACTGAAGCATATAACCTACTATCAGTGAGGCCGACTTAGCAACTTACCCAAGAAAATGACAGGTGCAGCCATCACAGAAGCTCAGTGTTTGTAGTAATTGGCGCTAAGTCAACAATGAGAAACTCTGCACACACTGTCTTTATTCATTAGGTACCAGCAAGGCTGACCCATCAGAGCCAAGAGCTTTTGACAGAAGTGAAGCCAAAATCTCAAGGAGCTTTGGTGTTGTCTTTGAATGTGTTAAACTTCCTACAGAGGATTTCTTTGTGTGAATACAGCTTCCCCCATTTATTATTTCTTTGGAATTTAGTTCTCAGGAATTTTTAGCAGTGTGACTCCCCCATTTGTTGAGCACAACTTCCCCTATACATTGAGAGTGTCCATCCTTACCCCTATCTGTGAAAATAGTCACACAGACAAGAACTCCTTCAGGTCTTTCCCCCCTGCCCAGAGCAGACTTCCCTCCAGTTACCTTCGCTAGAAAACATCTGGGTGGAGTCAGCCCTTGACAAAGTATTCCTTTTGAAAATTTTCTTAGTTATCCAAGGACAGCTACAGATAGATGAGGCTCTGAAGTCCCCACCCCTACTGATAAGAGAGCTATCCAGAGGTAGCTAACTCGAAGGGCTTTCTAACTCCTTAACACAAGTTCCTAACTTAAAGGTTTAGGAAAAAGATATTTACCAACTACCAGTAGCAGGTATCAAATATCTATTCTGAAGCATTAAGACCTGAACCCTCGGGTCCTGCTTCTTAAGCAAATTAAGCCTTTACAAGTTCTCTCCTAGGCTAGGAGGTTTAGCAAAACATAAAGCTGCAAAGTCCCCTTCATTGTTTACTTAATCACCTAGCAACCTAGAACACTTGCCCCTCCTTTATGGCCTGCATGACCTTATGGGGGACCTGTCTTCATTGTTGCCATCATCAAGCCATTAAGGATGTAATAAGAATTGCTCTAAGTCTGATTCCTGTGTAGATCTCCCCTCCCCACTTCAGTGTGTCTGGATTTTTGTTCAATATCACTCTTGTGAGAGCCATTTCTGTCTTCTCTGTTGCTGAAGTTAGCTATTAATGCTACTGTAGATAACCTCTTTATGCAAATATGACTTGATTGTCCTTTCTGGGTACTGGAAAGTGGGTACTCTCTTTGGTATTCTCTAGTGGGTGGTACCTAGAATTTTATTTTTCATAAAATACGAATTTAGAACTTTAAGAGAAATTGTTGCTTTCCCAGGGTTATGGTAAATTTATGCTCTCATCAATGGTGTGTTTAAATCCCATTTTCTTCGTATCCACATAAGATTTTTTTCAGTGGTGGAGTTTGATTTCCATTTTCTTCATATCCATGTAGGGTCTTCTGTAGGTATTGTTTAATCCTCTGCCATGGCTGTGGAGTGGCATCCCACTCAAAACCAATGACTGACTACATTAAGCTGTTGGTGTTCTGGGAGCTTTGGAGTTTATATGAAAAACATTGATTCTTCTCTTTGAGAATCATTATTCATTTCCCTTTACCATGAATCAAGTGTCCATTTTCTGTCAGTCCTATGTCAATATAGAGACATCAAGTGTCAGTAATATTGCACCTCTTGGAAAACATCTTTTCTTCTGTCAGCTTTGTGTATGTGTGTGTGTGTGTGTGTGTGTGTGTGTGTGTGTGTGTGTGTGTGTGTGTTTTATATTATCTTTAGATTTTTCAAAAAATTGGCAATGAAGTATGTTGTAATTTTCCTTGTCTGTACTATAGTAGAAGATACTGATTCTTCATGAGACTATAGCATTTAATGAGTTAAAAATTATCTGCCATTGTTTATTTCAATCAGATTTCTGCCCAGCTTTTCTCTCTCAAATACTTCTTACCTTGAGTTCTGTAAAACCTTGAGAGTATGTTCCACATTTACTTACTCCCTGTCTTGCCATTCAGTTTACACTGTGTGTGAGCATGTGTGAACACACACATGTGTAAGGGTATATGTGTGTGTGTGTGTTTTCTGGAGCTTTTCTATTGGTATATAACTAGCTGTATCTTGAACAACAATAAACTCATCAATTTAGCTCTTAACTTCAGATGCTGTTTTCCCTGATAAATTTTCTCTGTGATTCTTTGTACAGATTCATATTCTCTTTTTTTTAGTGTTCCTGTGTTTTTTAAAAATAAAGTAATCTCAGTTTCAACAGAGCATTTGATAATGTATATCAGATAGAAAACTTTGCAAATATGCTCTGTGATGATTTACAAAGTAATAAACATTCAGATTAAGAAATAGACTATTGGACAGAGGGAGGGGAGAGTAGGGAATGAAGGAGAGGAGGGAGGAAAATCAAATAAATAAATAAAATTAATTTTAAAAAATAAAATAAAATAAAATATTACTAGATGTCAGAAATTGCTTTGTGATCATTTTCAACAGCCATACGCCATGGATAATCTCTAACATGATAGTTTATTGCATTTTTAGACAGCTCTGTTTGCCTGTTTCTGAACTTTATGTCAGTGTAGTCTTAAATTGGGTTTTCATTCATATAGCACTTCTTAATATTTTCTTTATGAGATTCAGAATAAAAGTGCTCAGTCATTTGCTCTATAGAATTCCATTGTTTTATCATTGAGATGTTTACAGTAGTATACAAAGACAATTCACTGTGGGAATTTTTGTGCAGATCTTTTTTGCTGTACATATGTGTAAATATCTTTTAGCACATACTTCTAATGTTGGCATTTTAGGCTTAATAATCACAATTTTTTTAATAGGATGGGATCCTATCACAGTTTGGTATTGTCTGTGTTCTCTCTAAAAATATTTAGTCTACATTGAAAAATGTATTAATTGAAAAATTATTATAGAAATAATTGCAGAAACATATATTTAGCTTATTCCATGAAACATTAAGAAAACATCCCTTTCTCAACTCTTGTTAATCACAGCACTTTGTATAATATCATGGCTAGTGCACCACCATAAGTTAGACACTGCCGCGGACCAGCCCTCCTGGGGCACCAAGACCGAGGGAGAACACGGGTTGAAGGAGAGGAGAATGGGATTCGGCGAGTAAATGACAGACAGACACACTCAGAGGGTTGAGTTAATGCTGCTGCAACTTTACTGACTTTTTTAGGTGTTTATATACGGAAAGCAAAAGGGAACTTGGCAAGGCATTTAACCATGACATTTATGAGAACAGAACAATATGGGACATGTGCCATACATTGAATCTAGTACAAGCATTTGCTGGCTTGTGGTTAGGGGTAGGTGAGGCATGGCTAATGATTATAACTACTTATTAATCTTCTATGGGCATGGGCTGTGTCTTTTTGAGAAGTTTTTTTTTTTTTGTATGTCCATTTTTCTTCTCATAGCCGAATGAACAGTGAGGGCATGACCCCAAAAGGCTTTTGAAAAAAGGGGTCCAACTAGTTTGTTCATTTTTGAGTTAAGCAGACACCAGGGTTTTTGTGTATACTTTGATCTTTTAGAAAAAAGGGAAGTAAGTAATAATTTCTTTTTTATCTTTTGTATACTATTTACCTGTTGCCATGTTCATCATAAACTCTGTTACACTGAGTTGCTCCTAAGAATAGTCTCATTAATTTTTGTCTTAGGTGCTGTCTACTGTTTGCCATTAATCTTATAGTGTACATATCTCCCTGGGAGAGCCCTGGAGAGAATTCTTGTTGATGCCTGTTTCTCTGAGTTACTGTGTTGTTTATGAGAATTTCTTATCAGTTGTTCTATTTCTACTAAGTCATTGGTTTCTTAGGAACCTTTTTAATTGTCTGAAATTAAGGAGGAGGTGCTTCCTCCTGTTTCTCATCATTGACTGTGTTAGTTTTATTCCTGGCATTATAAATGGGTACATTTAGTCTCTGGTATAATACAATTAGCAGGAGCAAAGCAAACAAGAAAAAGATTAAGGAAAAATAGACTAGGTGCATTGTGGCCGAGAACGGGGTGACGAGGTCATTACACAGGCGCTGTATCAAGGAACCGGGGAACCCTTCGCTCCAAGAAGCTCTGGCTCACCAACATCCCACCATGAGGGCCACCTGATAGGCATTGCAGCTTACACCGGAGGCACGGTGGATGCAGCAGTTCCTCCTTTTTTTATTTTTTTAAAATGAGCCTCGAACACCTCTTGTTGCAGGGCGCTGATGGACATAGACAGAATTTTAAAGATACATGGAAATAATAAAGCAACACAAAAGATCAAAACAGCCAGAATCACAACGTAAATAATATATTGTGTCTAATCTAAGGGATTTAGGGATTGAATATTACTCTTTAAGCTAGCTGCTAAATCATCTAAGGCTGTCAACCGGAGATGAGCTTGACTCATTGCAGAAATATCTTTTTGTAATTGTTTTAGGTCATGAGTGGCATCATTATCCTGCCAAACACCTTGTAAGTGTGCCTTCACTTTTTCCCAAGGTAGGGAGGTATTATAAGGTAGGGGAGTAACGCAAATGGAGGAAAATCCATCATGACACCTGCTATTTAATGTGCTTTTTATATTGGCAATATCTTGTCCTAGGGCAAGCACCATTTCTTCTAGAATATTAATTTTTGCTTCCAGTTTATTATCTATCACTGCTTGTTCATAAAGAGCAGAGGAAATGTTTTTATTCATCTCATTTACAAAGTGTGCAGTATGTATCTCTTGAACCAATGCTGTGGTGGCAACTGTAAAGGTAGTTAAAATGGAGATTAAAGTTATTATTCCCAAAATAACAGCAGCCACAAATCTCTTTGGTCTCATCAATTCATTTAAAGAAGATAAGACTCGTAAGGCCGAATTATCATACCATGCCTCATCACCCAATTCCACAGGGAGCATAACATAAGGTGGACGGCGAACAAGCACAATAGTAGTTAAATCTTTATTCTCACTAGAAGAAACACAATTAGTTAATTTACAAGCACTACATATCACCTTGTAGGAATTGCCATGTTTAGATATATTTATTAGACCATATTGTCCTAACAGAATCCCATATGGATATGCTACACAGGCTCTGACTCCCACTGGAGTAGGTTTTGTTTCATTGGGTTTTCTTTCTAACAGTATGTTGGCCGCTGCTGCAAGGCGGAACAAATCTCTATGAATCATGGATTTATTTCCTTTTTTAACATGCCATATGGGCTCTACAAATCCTGGAGAAAACCATCTCCTAACCTTTTCACCATACATATATTGTAACTGAAATCCATGAAATTTAACTTTGTTATTGTTAAGGTATTCCTCGTATTTTTCGTCTCCGGAAGAAGAGGAATAATCCCAAATTTCTAAGTCAGCCCCCTTTGGGGAGAACATGGTAGCAGCATGTGGGAACCCACATGATAGCCATTTAGGATATTTAGTTAAAGAGGAATCCCAAAATTGATTTTTATCTCTAAATTTTTCAATACAAGAATCTAAAGGAATAGCATTAACTTTTTGAGTTGTTTTATTAAAGTTCATGAAGCCTAAAGTCTGCATGCGAAGTTCCCACACCCATCTTTTACCCTCGTTGTCTTGATCAGGAGCGTCTGTAAGCATAGTACGATAATTAATCGTAACACAGCCAGACGGAGTCCTTCCTCTGAGTGAAAGGCAGATCGGTAATGAATCTGACCTCCCTTCATATGCTATATAAGAGGAAGTGCTCATCCTGTCATCAGAATCTTGGAATCCCCCTAGTCTAATTGAATCATTGGTCAGAACTTTTATTGGTGACTGATCAAGCCATCCTACTGGCTGTACTAAAGCAGGACTGGGGACGTAAGCCCAATAAGCCACGCCCTCCACTGGCGTGGAAATGAGAGACAAAAAAGCTAAGAAATACATATAAGGATTTAAAGGTTGTTGTTGCTGTAAGATAAGTTGCTTAGCCTGTTTGACCATCGTTCGGATCATG
The DNA here is from genome assembly GCA_033318265.1 of Phyllotis vaccarum. Classification (NCBI taxonomy): domain Eukaryota; kingdom Metazoa; phylum Chordata; class Mammalia; order Rodentia; family Cricetidae; genus Phyllotis; species Phyllotis vaccarum. The sequence goes on along the minus strand of JARWLC010000001.1, from coordinate 54,060,703 downwards.
GTCCAAGTTATTTTTGTCCCCTGCTGTTCTTTTTTGATGTTTAGATGCTGGATCCCCTTTGTTATTGTGGTCACTTTTTCTCGCAGCCGTTTCCTCTTTCGATTTCGCCGCTGTCGCAGCCGGTCGGATGAGGCGGTCAGGGATCCAGATCGGGGAGTCTGCATTCTGTGGAAACACACAAGCATATCCTCGTCCCGAGGTTATTAAAACATCCGGGCCCTTCTAGACACCGGACAGCAAGTCTTTCCACATGACTTGTGGCAGGGGGGAAGCAGTTGCACCGCCCCAGTGTTTTATGGCAGGGGTTTGTTGTTGGTCATTAGTGTTAAGGTGATTGATTACAAACAGTGCATGAGAAAGTAAATGATGAGGAGAGAAGTAAGGGTTAGAGGCCTTAAGCCGTTCAATTTGAGTTTTTAGAGTTTGATGAGTTCTTTCTATAATAGCCTGTCCTTGAGGATTGTAAGGTATCCCAGTGGAGTGAGCTATTTTCCACTGTGCACAAAAGGACTCAAAGGCTTTTGAGACATAAGCTGGGCCATTATCAGTCTTTATTTGTAAAGGCTTCCCCATAACTGAGAAGGCCTGAGACAGATGCTGAGCTACATCTTTAAAAGCTTCTCCACTTCGTGCCGAAGCATACACAAAATGAGAGAATGTATCAACAGTTACATGGAGGTATCCCAGTTTCCCAAAAGATGGGACATGGGTCACATCCATCTGCCACAGGACATTTGGTCTCAGTCCTCGGGGGTTCACTCCCATTTTTGGCAGTGAGTGAGTATGAGGGCATGAGGAACATTCTTTTACAATTTGTCTTGCCTGCTCCCTAGTTATGTTAAACATTCTCTTTAAAGCTAAAGCATTTTGGTGATGGATGGCATGGCTTTCCTGAGCTTCTATAACTGAGGCAATTATGGGTTTTGTTAAGATATCTGCCATGGCATTTCCCTGGGCCAGTGGACCTGGGAGGTTAGTGTGTCCTCTTATATGACTAACATGAAACTTATTTTGTCTCTGATGAATCAGAGTTTGTAATTGCTTAAGCAAAGGAAGAATAGTGGACTTTCCTGACAAAAGAGAAGTTTCTAGGGCAGGAAATAAGTTAAATACATACTTTGAATCTGTAAAAAGGTTAAAAGATTGCTGAAAATTTTTAAAAGCTAAAATTACAGCCCTAATTTCTGCTTGTTGTGCTGAAGTCTGTTCAACTTTCTCTATGAGAGGTTTCTGCCCTTTCACATAGACCGCAGCCTTTCCGGATGACGACCCATCTGTGAAAATAGTTATTGCCTTTTCAAGAGGCTTTTCTGAATACCAGAGAGGGAAGATAAAACTTACTTTTTTTGTAAACTCTATCAAAGGATGTTTGGGATAATGATAAGCAATTTGTCCTGCATATCCTTGTAAGGCCAAAATCCAATCATCATTATTTTGTAATAAAAACTCTGTTTGCATTTTATTATAAGGAGACACTATTAAACCAACATCTTTCCCAAATAATTCTTTGGACCTCTGTCTTCCTTTCATAAGTAGCAAGGAGCACAGGTAAGGATAATCTGCAAGCATTTTTGGCTGGGAATGTGACAAATGCAACCATTCTAATATCCCTTCCTGCCATAGGCAGGCTGTAGGAGTATAGTCTGTTGCAAAAATTAACAAACTCCATGGTCTGTTTACATTTACTTGTTTTATCTTTGCATCATTTAGGGCTGTCTCTACAAGTTGTAATGCTTTTAAAGCATCTTGTGTTAATGTTCTGGGAGACTTAGGATCTGCATTTCCATGCAGTATTTGATATAATGGACTTAAGGTACCTGTTGGAATTTTTAAATATGACCTTATCCAATTAATTTCTCTTAATAGTTGTTGAAAATCATTTAATGTTTTTAATTTATCTTTTCTAATGGCCAATTTCTGAGAGGAAATGTAATCATTATGTATCCATTGTCCTAAATAGCTCAACGGTCTATTTTTTTGTATTTTTTCAGGAGCTATGACGAGGCCATGTTGAGTAAGTTGCTGTATGGCCTTTTGTAGCATTTGTTCAGCCATTTCTTTAGAGGGATGGGCTAACAATATATCATCCATATAATGAATTATATATGCAGTAGGGAATTGCTGCCTTACTGAAATTAATGCAGCATCTACAAATTTCTGACACAAAGTAGGACTATTTTTCATGCCTTGTGGTAAAACCTTCCACTGGTATCTTTTGAAGGGTCTCTGAAAATTAGAGGAGGGGACACTAAAGGCAAAATGAGGGCAATCTTGGGGTTGCAATTTAATGGTGAAAAAACAATCTTGTAGGTCGATTATTATTATAAACCAACCTTCAGGAACAGCCACAGGTGACGGTAACCCTGGCTGAAGGGCTCCCATGTCTTCCATAACAGCATTTACTGCCCTGAGGTCCTGTAAAAGCCTCCACTTTCCTGACTTCTTTTTTATTACAAAGACTGGTGTATTCCATGGGCTAGTGGTCTCTTCTAAATGTCCTTTTTCCAGCTGTTCTTGGACTAAAGTTTCTAGAGCCTCTATCTTTTCTGTAGTGAGGGGCCACTGATTTACCCAAACAGGCTCTTGTTTTTTCCAAATGATTTTTTCAGCATATAATTGTTCATCAGTGGCCCCTATGAAAAATGCTGGTCATTTAGATGATCAGCAGTTACTAATCTCACATCAAGGGATTCAAGCATGTCTCTCCCCCATAAGGAGAAGGGCAAAGAGGGCAGAATGTAAGGTTGTACAAGCCCCATCTTTCCTTCTAAATCCCACTGTAGTTGTTGGCTACTTTGCATAACCCCTGTTGCTGAGCCAAGGCCTAATAATGAGGACCCTGTTTTATGAACTGGCCAGGAGGATGGCCAATCTTTTGCTGAGATACAGGTCCTGTCAGCTCCAGTATCGAGGAGGCCCTTGAAGGGTCTCCCATTTAATTTTATGACCTTGAAAGGTCTAGCTGTCATGTCTTCCACCCAAGCCACCACATCTGATGAGCCAAATTGTCCTTCCCTTCGTTCTTGCATGAGAACAGGGTTGGGCAAGGCTATGTATGGCAATAGCAACAATTGAGCTATTCTTTGTCCTTTGTGGATTTGAATTGTTTCATTTAGAGGTCTCACCATCACCTTGATTTCCCCAAGGGAGTCTGAATCTATTACTCCTGGAAGAACCTCAAAGTTCTTCGTATAATTGGAACTTCTACCAATTATTAATCCCATTGTCTGGGGAAGTAATGTTCCTTGTACTGCAGTAGGGATGAGTGTGACCCCATCCCATTTGGATAAGACAATATCTATGTTACTTGCTAGGTCAAGCCCAGCACTTCCTGGAGTTGCTCTTGGCAAATCATGAATGGTAAATTCTGGTGCCAAAGGATTCAGGATAGTTTCTGTCTCCACTTTGGCAATCTTGTCCTCTTTTGGAAGGGGGCAAGAGGACAGCCCCTCTTCTAGTTTTTTGATTCTGTCTGTTTGTTTTTTTTCCACTTCCTCAGTTAAGGGAGTGCCATCCTTATGGAATTTTGATTTACATTCATTTCTCCAGTGTTTTCCCTTTTTGCATCGAGGACATAGCCCCGGGGGACCCTTTGAGTTCCCTGATGATTTGCAGTCTTTTTGCATGTGTCCTGACTTTCCACACTTGAAGCAGGTTATATTGGTGGGAGGATTTTTCCCTCTTCCTCCTCCATATGTCTTTTTAACATAGGCGCTGAATTTTTCCCCTTTCATGGCTGCAGCATAGGCCATCCCCTGGACCACTGCTGGTGAGGCATCTAAGCAAGCTTTAATATAATCTTGAATTTTCCCTGTCTTTCTAACTGGTCTGATTAAATCTTGGCAGAGAGTGTTGGCATTTTCCCAGGCCAATTGTTTTAGCAGAATTTCTGTCCCCTCTGATGGAGGGAGCATGCGATTAACTGCTTCCTCTAATCTGGAGACAAAATCTTGGTAAGGTTCTTCTACTCTCTGCTTAATGCTTGCCAAAGCACTACCTTTGGTTCTAGAGGGAGGCAGTCTCCTCCAAGCTGTAACAGTACAATCTGACAAGGTCATGCTGCCTTCTTCTAGGAACCAAGGGCTGACTGTTTTTATAAAATTTACAAAGTCCCAAATTATTTTCTCAGAGACCTTAAACCCCCTCGTGGCAAGCATTTTCTCAATCATTGTGGTGAACATCCTATCATTCTTGCTCATGTGTTGCCCCATGGTTACTGAGATTACTTACTCTTAACCGGTGATCCTTTACCGGCGGGACTGCAGTTCCCTGGTAAGATCCGATCCCTATTCTGAGATAGTAAGAGAAAGAAAAGAAAGATTACCTGTCCTTCAGGTCCCTGTTCGGGCGCCACCTGCCGCGGACCAGCCCTCCTGGGGCACCAAGACCGAGGGAGAACACGGGTTGAAGGAGAGGAGAATGGGATTCGGCGAGTAAATGACAGACAGACACACTCAGAGGGTTGAGTTAATGCTGCTGCAACTTTACTGACTTTTTTAGGTGTTTATATACGGAAAGCAAAAGGGAACTTGGCAAGGCATTTAACCATGACATTTATGAGAACAGAACAATATGGGACATGTGCCATACATTGAATCTAGTACAAGCATTTGCTGGCTTGTGGTTAGGGGTAGGTGAGGCATGGCTAATGATTATAACTACTTATTAATCTTCTATGGGCATGGGCTGTGTCTTTTTGAGAAGTTTTTTTTTTTTTGTATGTCCATTTTTCTTCTCATAGCCGAATGAACAGTGAGGGCATGACCCCAAAAGGCTTTTGAAAAAAGGGGTCCAACTAGTTTGTTCATTTTTGAGTTAAGCAGACACCAGGGTTTTTGTGTATACTTTGATCTTTTAGAAAAAAGGGAAGTAAGTAATAATTTCTTTTTTATCTTTTGTATACTATTTACCTGTTGCCATGTTCATCATAAACTCTGTTACACTGAGTTGCTCCTAAGAATAGTCTCATTAATTTTTGTCTTAGGTGCTGTCTACTGTTTGCCATTAATCTTATAGTGTACATATCTCCCTGGGAGAGCCCTGGAGAGAATTCTTGTTGATGCCTGTTTCTCTGAGTTACTGTGTTGTTTATGAGAATTTCTTATCAGTTGTTCTATTTCTACTAAGTCATTGGTTTCTTAGGAACCTTTTTAATTGTCTGAAATTAAGGAGGAGGTGCTTCCTCCTGTTTCTCATCATTGACTGTGTTAGTTTTATTCCTGGCATTATAAATGGGTACATTTAGTCTCTGGTATAATACAATTAGCAGGAGCAAAGCAAACAAGAAAAAGATTAAGGAAAAATAGACTAGGTGCATTGTGGCCGAGAACGGGGTGACGAGGTCATTACACAGGCGCTGTATCAAGGAACCGGGGAACCCTTCGCTCCAAGAAGCTCTGGCTCACCAACATCCCACCATGAGGGCCACCTGATAGGCATTGCAGCTTACACCGGAGGCACGGTGGATGCAGCAAGACACTAAAGCTGTTGGGAGCCGCTGGCCCCAGCCCCTCAAGATGGTGCCAATATCCGGTGCTGGCCAACCCTCCTGAGTCAGTAATCAAGACAAGGGCCTGAGTCAGTAATCAAGGCAAGGGCCTGAGTCAGTAATCAAGGCAAGGGCCTGAGTCAGTAATCAAGGCAAGGGCGCATGCCTTTGCTAATTTTCCGAGACTGGTCTCTCCGCCTCTCCCGTGACGTCATGTGGGATGATGAGCTGCAGCCTATAGAGAGGTGACACGTCCAAGGCGGAGGTCTTTGGCCTATATAAGGGCTGGGCTTTCCCTACCTCAGGGTCTCCATTTTATGTGGGCTAGTGCTCTCCCTCAAGGAGCATTAAAACATTGCTGCAGAAGGATCCTACGTGTGCCGTGCCTTTTCTTGCGGGCGAGAAGTGGGCGCGGGACAACTGGTGCCGAAACCCGGGAACTGAACACCATTAGCACCGTTGGAGACCCCTCGGAGACGAGGTGGATTCAGAACTGCAGGTAGGTTGCTCGGAGAGGTATGTCTGAACTGGACTTTGGTTTTTTTGAGGCCTTGATGCTTGTCTTGGCAGTGTTGTTGATTTTCTTCGTGGTTGCCTTTTGCTTCCACCGGTCCATGGGACCCTCCCAGTCTATTGTAACAGCACTAGACTCCCTGCTTAAGCAGCGTGATATTAAGATGGCACAGCGTACCCTAAAGAACTTTGTAGAAGATAAAGCCTGTAAAGATCTGATAGCTAAAGGGCGAGACGTGATGGAAGAAGTTCAGGACAGCATATCAGAAACCGAGCGCCATGTGAGGTTAGGCGCGCGCCGTAAAGTAACAATACTCAATAAGGAAAAAGGACCCCCCGGTAATATGGGGGAGTTGGGAAACCAGAAACTACTCAATAAGGAAAAAGGACCCCCCGGTAATATGGGGGAGTTGGGAAACCAGAAACTACTCAATAAGGAAAAAGGACCCCCCGGTAAAGTAAAGAATATGGGGGAGTTGGGGAACCAGAAACTAAAGCCTGGTCCCCCCACATTGTACCCTGTATGGGAACTTGAAAATTTAAATTTAAAGTGTGGCTCCTTGAGTGGCTCTGATACATCGGAATATTCGGGAGATGATGAGTTGAGCCCTGATGAGGAAGATGACCTAGAGGAAGAGGCGGCTAAATATGAGGCAGAGAGATATTATCCTGATGAATTTCCCCCCAAACAACAGCTCTGGATATTTGAGATGCTGATAGGGCAAGGACCACACGCAGCTGATCAGACTAATTACCCCTGGGGAGCTTATCAGCAGATTGCTAATACAGCCATTAGGGCATGGAAAGCTTTATCCAGAAAAGGAGAAGGGAGCGGTCAATTGACTAAGATTATTCAAGGTGCACAGGAGCCCTTTTCTGATTTTGTGGCTCGCATGACAGAGGCAGCAGGTCGAATCTTTGGTGACCCAGAGGCGGCTGCCCCTCTGATAGAGCAGCTGGTATTTGAACAAGCTACCAAGGAATGCCGTATGGCCATAGCTCCCAGAAAAAATAAAGGACTACAAGACTAGTTGAGGGTATGCCGAGAGCTTAGCGGTCCCCTGACAAACGCCGGTCTAGCTGCAGCCATTTTGCAGTCCCAGAGGTACCCTCTAGCGGACCCTGCCAAGAGAATTTGCTTTAAATGTGGCAAGCCCAGCAATTTATACATGTTCAGGTATTAATCTTTCGAGAAGCCTTTCTCAATTTTTGTTACAGAATTGGTCGTCTGAATTTGAGCAGACCCTTCGTGACCTGCAGGTGGCGATCGTCTAGGTCAATTCCACTCGGCTAGACCTGTCGCTGACTGAAGAGTTTTCTCCGTGGATTTCCTCAGCCTTCCCCTACTCCAAGGAATGGGTGGGGGTGGGTATGTTTGGCCTAGCCTTTTGCGGAGGACTAGTCATTCTTCTCTGGATGGTTTGCAGGCTCAGAATCCAAAGTCCGAGAGACAAAACAGTTTTGGCTCAAGCCTTAATGGCTCTAGACTCAGAAGCCTCGGTAGATGTGTGGCTAACTATGCTAAAGCAATAGGGATATTTTGGCTCGAACAGCTCCTGCATGCCTAGGACAGTCCTGTCCATTGCACTGGGTGGAGTGTTCGGCCCCTTTCCTGAGAGGGGTGTTGAGCCAAGGGCATCGCACAGGACATAGCTATGTCCTGGGAGGTATGTTGTCCTGCATAAGGGTGCCTGCCTTAACTCCCTTCCCAGCAAAAGGCAGAGGACAGGCTGGGGGAATCTCGATCTGTCGAGGGATTAGAGATGACGCCCATGCAAGTCCATAATGTTTTCTGGGGGATAACCACTGCCTCCACCCTCTTACAGGATTCCCTCATTGCTTAGAAAAAAAAAAGGGGGAGATGTTGGGAGCCGCTGGCCCCAGCCCCTCAAGATGGTGCCAATATCCGGTGCTGGCCAACCCTCCTGAGTCAGTAATCAAGACAAGGGCCTGAGTCAGTAATCAAGGCAAGGGCCTGAGTCAGTAATCAAGGCAAGGGCCTGAGTCAGTAATCAAGGCAAGGGCGCATGCCTTTGCTAATTTTCCGAGACTGGTCTCTCCGCCTCTCCCGTGACGTCATGTGGGATGATGAGCTGCAGCCTATAGAGAGGTGACACGTCCAAGGCGGAGGTCTTTGGCCTATATAAGGGCTGGGCTTTCCCTACCTCAGGGTCTCCATTTTATGTGGGCTAGTGCTCTCCCTCAAGGAGCATTAAAACATTGCTGCAGAAGGATCCTACGTGTGCCGTGCCTTTTCTTGCGGGCGAGAAGTGGGCGCGGGACATAAAGCTATTCAGTAATACAGTCCAATGACTGCACCCAAACTTCTCCAGTTTAATTTAAAAGTATATCTCATTTTCCCCCTTAGGCAGAGAGGCTAAATTGAACACATAAGTCTTATCAAAGGCTAAAACTGAAATCCTGGTAAACACAGCCTTCCTCCAGACACCCAGGCTCAAACACCAGAGTGCTCCAGAAATTTAGTGGGAAACCTAAGAAATTTTCAAACACTGGATGTACAGTATTAATTTTAAAATATTTTTAAACTTAGTCTTATATATTAGTTTCTTAATAAATTTCAATGAACACTCTCTGTACCTTTTGTAATACCTCATAACTTATCAAAATTGTTTAGGGGAAGTTGGTCAGCTCTAACTTCTTGTTATAGTCATGTATGTTTATTTAAAGTTTTATGCATTTATCTTTCTCTCCAAAGCTGCCTTCTGACAGGTTCATTTCTAAGCAAAATCCTCCAGGAATAACAGGAGCCTGTGCATGCATCCAGCCAGAACAATTGCTCCTCCAGGATATTAACTTCCACAGCTCTCTAGCATTCAAAATAAAACACAAACAAGCAAGAAGACAAACAGAAACCAAAGCTTGGCTCTCATAATATATTCACCCTTTCTAGCTATTATCTACCAATATATTGAGCAAGACTGAGCCAATAATAAATACTATTCAGAATAAGTTAGTCATTTTTAAACTTCTGTTGTTGTAGAATATTGTAGTAAAACACACAACACATAAAAGCAAACATTATAAAAGAATATATTTTCACATGCTTCCTCACTATTTTGGCCAAGGAGGCGTCACATATGCAGAAGTGGTCTGATGAGGTTGTACTGCCTACTGACACACAGCTATCTTATTTTATAAAAATATATTCTATGATTGTCACAGAATGATGCATTTGTGATGAACCATGGATTTCTCAGAACATATTCCTGACATTAAACATCATGTCACTATATATTAGAAAACAAATCTTTGAAAATCTATAATCCTTCCCAGGACAAAAACCAGTGTTTGGTTCCATATGCAATTATTTAAAGGCAGCGCAGTTATACCCCAGTGTGCACCCAGTTAGATGTTATGTTCGCATTATTTTCCTTCTGTATTATACTTATCCCATTCTAGATTTTGCTTTTTACACTGAACAAAATACTTTATAAAATTTTTAATGGAGTCCATTATTATATTAAATATCTATGTAGTGCTTAATGATATGATAATAAGTTCACTAACCAAAGGTAGATGAAATAAATAGTTCATGTATGGTATTTATCACAAACATCAAGGTTTGCTGTGTCATATGATAACTAATTATATGATTTCAAATATTTTTCTATAAAATACAGAAATAAATTACTCCAGTGTATATTATATATATACACACACACATCTATATTATAAAAGAATTATATATATATATATATATATATATATATATAATATGGACTGCATTATGCAACTTTAACAGACTTGTTAAGGTTCAGTGTAAATATTGTAAGATTTACCAATTTATAGGGAGGAGTTGTGCAGAATTTATTCCAATCTCATATTAAAGTTTTTCCAAAATATATTCCAAAAAGTATGTTGGAGCTGATTTTCAGTCTCTGCAACTGTACTCATTGTTGTAGGCAACGTCTGAACTGTTTTGTGTGTCTATAAACTTGCCTCTTTATGGTTGACATAAGTGGAATTCAGTGTAATATTTTGTACCTGGCTTCTTACGTTTTGCAAAATATCTTCTAGATGTGTTTCTATCTTAGCATGTACAAGTTTTCATTCTATATTCTATATCATATTCACTCTGTCTTTTGTTTCCTCTATATTGTATATATCTATACTCCAGCAGCCAGCAATGTGTGTCATTACCATGCATACTGAAAGTTCTGTGTCACCTACACCTTAAGGTTTTTTTTCTTTTAGCTCAGCACTACTCCTTTGGGTTTGCTGAAGCCTCATTCAGCTCTCCAACCCATTCAAGAACTAAATAGTCTCATATGAATTCAGATTTACTATCCTGAGGACAGTGCAGTTTCATGGTCTCAAGAGTGTCATCAAGTTCAATTTAATCACTGGGGAAGATAAATTTGACTGTTTACCAAATAGTCAACAAAGAGCTTTAAGTATGTTCCACAAAACCAAGAAATCTCCACAGAGGTTAAACAGTTATTGTTTCTATGTTCAAGATTTTATGTAATGATTCTAGAAAGCAATAGCAATCCCATGGTATTGATTAATTATCACTTTTAAAATTGTAAAAGTATGAATCTCAATGGCTAGTATTTAAGTATCCCATAAGTAATAAATGAGAAAGCTGGGTAGCTCTGTACTATACATCCGTAATTTTAACTCATTTATGAAAGATTTAGATTAGCCAATGATAGCGTACCTATAGCTGTAATATCTCTGTCAAAGAGTGATCTAGTTGTCTAAACAAAACTAGGTTCGGTAGGGCCTGGGTCAATTATTGTAGCAATTTTTTTTTTTGTATGGCAGTAACAAGAGGAGAAAGACAGTGGGTGTGCAATTTGGAATGAGGACCTTAAAAAGGAGCGTCTCTCCCATTGGTTCTTGACAACCAAGTCTGTCTTTGCCAGAAACAGTAAATGCTCTTGGCTCTATCATTCTCTCTGCCCTGACTAGAGGCCAAAAATAACATGCGCGTTTGGCCACAGTCATCTGTATTCTGACTTCTCATTTTTAACTGCTTTCTCCCTTTACATAGCAATATAGCACAGCTGCCTAGAAATTACAGGTAATCAGGTACTTTATTGGCTTTTGACTTTCTAACCCAGATACTAGAATGGAGAAGTACATAAACACCTTGGGGGCAGAACCACAGGACTGACCAGCTCAGCCTCGTGTGTCCATTCAATAAGCCTTCATCCGCAGGCAAAGAAGGACCTTTAGAGGCAACACAACCTAGGGACTTGTTTCTGCTAGACAGGAGTTCCTGCTTTAATCCTCATTTTAAGTTCATACCTACAATCAAAACCCCTTTCTAAAAGTCACCCTTCTGTTATCTGTCAACTTTATGCAAGTTTCCTTAACAGAGGACCCAGATGCAACTGGCCTGGGGTGACTTTGATGGTCGTTGATAGTCCCAGAACATAGTTTTATGTGGCACTTTCCTTTAGTTTGAAAGTTTCCCCTAAAGAGAAGGAACGGCTAATAAAACTTTGAGATAAATAGTGTTACTTGTCTGAGACATCTGAAGCTTGCAAGATTCTCCAAAGCCCGTCTCCAGTGTCATAAAGGAGTAAGCAACCTCCAAGCAGAGGTGTGTGTGACCAAAGGATCTGTGATAGAACTCCAGGGTTGCAACCTTTGTAAGTCATCACCCATAATGGGGTGGGCTTTGCAGTGATGCTGCTAGTTTTGAGTTATCCTTGCTCCTATAAATAACCCCTCACCCATAGTCCTGTTAAATAAATCTCATTGGTTCACCAAGTCCAACTTTGGTACAATTACTATTTTAGTCTGTCGTAGGTTTCCTATCTGGAGTAAGTAGGTTGTGTGTGTGTGTGTGTGTGTGTGTGTGTGTGTGTGTGTGTGTGTGTGTGTGTGTGTGTGTGTACGTGTGTACTACCTACAATGAGATGGACCCTCCCCATCAATCTTTAATTAATAAAATGCCCTAATACACTATTGCCTCCAGCCAGATCTTATGAAGGTATTTTCTCAATTGAGATTTTTTCCTTTAAAATAACTTTACTGGTGTCAAGTTGACATTAAACTATCCATCATATACTCTATCTTTGGCAATATAATCTGTTTATAGGCTTTTCTGTGAACTCCAACTTTATGAAAAGATAATAAGAAACTTCCAATTCAGCATTGAGTATGAGAAACATCATGTGGGGTAATTTAACCAGAAACCTTTGACACCTTAAATATTTTTTCTCTTTTATTAAAAAAAAATCAGAGTCATTTTTCGTGAGTTGAAGTGAGTAAAAACCAGCTAGTATTAGAAACAAAAAAACCACACAACAAAAACTTGGATTTTGTTAAAGACATTCTTAAGTATGTTGGGAAGAGTTTCCAACAGGTAATGACTAAGGATTCGGTGTCCAGTCAGGTTCCTATAGGACAGTGGTAGAACCATAGGGTATGTGAGCGCTCTTAGCTCTCCAGCACTAACCATTGTCAGGCAGTCTTATGTATGTTTTTTTAACCATAGCTGTCAAAGTAGACACTTGTAGAAACTGGTAATGTTGTTTTCTTTTAGGAATGGCCAGGTGGCATTTTTCTTTACTCCTTTGATGTGAGCAGCTGTAATTTAGGGACGCCTGGGGAGGCCACAGTCTAGAGGCCTATCTAGCTGGTGATTTGTTTCCAATTTCTGAAGCATTTATTCAGTCCCAGTGGTTGCACATCTGTCAGTGCAGACACCTTTGTTCTTGTGCAGTAGTGATGGAGGCAGCCATTAGTCATCTTTGCCAGCCAAAGCTAGCAGAAAGCATTAATCAAAAACAAAGAAACCATTTCTTCCTAGAAGAGGCAAACGTGTGTGTGTGTGTGTGTGTGTGTGTGTGTGTGTGTGTGTGTGTGTGTGTGTGTGTAATAAAAGATAGCTGTTTTAGTAGCTTCAACTTATATGAGCCTTCAGAAGCATATATTTTGTCTGAATGAAAAGACGGGATGACAGGAAACTCTCCCACATAATTAAGAGATATGTGGTCAGTCAGAAACACATCTTTCAGTTTTCTGAATTTTACATAAAACCCTGTTGGAAGTCTTCAAATTGTATTGTTAATAGTCTGAGCTAAATCCAGAACCTTTCCAAACCAGTGAAATTCCCCCTTTCTCCTTAATACCAATGGGTCATGTTGATGATTATTCCTGTTTACAGCATCCTAAAATTGTTGTCAGTGAACTAATTGTTGATCAGTTAACAAATCAACCATCAAATGTGTTTTGGCAGAACTGATAGAAGAGAAAATGTTTGTTGTTGAAGACCTGGGTTTAAGACTCTTTGAGATGACTGGATCTCAAGCTCTCATATGTGTAGAGGGAAATGAAGGAATTCTGATTATTAAAACACTAATTGCTAGATATTTTAAATATCACGCTAAAATGGAGCTAATATATATGCTATAACTTATCAAGTGCTTGTTTAGTTTCTAGGTACCTGGTACTAGTTCCAATGTACTTGTTAATTTCATTTTTATGTGGCTAAACTATGATACTCAGTTATTTGGCCAACTGCTTAGTCTAACTATTGCTATGACCGTATTCTCTACATGTGATTATTAATGCAAAACTCAGCTCTCCTTCCAAAGGAAAGTAGCTGACAATTATGAATGACGGTAACCTGCATGTGGCTAGTCACATAACAAAATGTAAACATGAACCTTTATATTTATTAAATATAGTAGTGGTGATAACAGTTACTGGATTCCAGCAGAGTGGCAAAACTTCTTGTAGACATTTATTTCAAAACTTCCTTATGGCATTTTCATCTTCATATTAGATGCTTAGTGATCTGCTGAGTTTAACTGTTAAATCAGGTTCAGATGCAAGAAATAGAAATTTGACATGGGCTTAAACAATAAGAAAATTATTTGTTTCTCAAAGAATGAGGGAGTTGCATATGGAATAACTAACAAAATAAAGTTGAAATAGAAATATTTTATCCAAATTTTCAGAATTGAAAATTTTCTCTATCTGTAATAAATACCAACACCCCCCCCAAAAAAAACTTAATGAAGAGGGGGCTTATTTTAGTTCAGAGGTTGAGGGTTCAGTCCATTGTGGTAGGGAAGTTGAGGCAGAAGATGCTGAAGGCAACTGATGGCTTTGAATCTGTAGTTCCAAAGAGAGAGTAATGACTGTTCTTCTCAGCTAGCTTCCCTATTTTATCTAGTTCAGGACCCAAACCAAGGGAATGATGTCACCCTCTTTGAAAGTGAGTCTGCCCTCTTCTAATAGCCTAGCCAAGCTATGCCCAGAGACTAACTTAAGCAAAGAAGTCCCTCATAGGTGTGCCCGAGGATGCCTTGTTTCTTATGTGATCCCAGAACCTGTCAAGTTGGCAATGAACATTGACTATCACAGCGTCAGGATACATGCAGAAAGTAAACTATTGTGGGGGAGTATGTATCAAAACAACCTAGTCTTAATTTAGCAATAAATAACAACTGGGAATTAGTCTTTGTATATTTTCTGCAGGAGCAGTTTAGTCTGACTGAATTTGTTCTGAAGTCTAAAATTAGTTGTCTTTGAGACTGAAAATACTGTTACTTTCCTGTGTCAGTAAAGAAGAATATCCTCATATTATTCCTATAGCTCAGACTAGACTACCCACAACTATAAGTATGCCTAAAGATATTAAACACACTACCAAAGGGCTATGGAGAGACCTGTATAGCTGTTCTTATTAGGGAGGTATAACAGTGGCATCCGAGAAAGCTACAGACAGAAAACAACTGGTATCCACAGCCAATCACCTTACAGGTTTTTCTTTGTGGGGCCACTTCATAGACTTCCCCATGGACTTTGTCTAGTGGTGTTCTCCAACACAGAGCTATTCATCTGGTAGGTCAACCTGTAAAATACTGGTTGTCATATTCTGTAAACTCCCATGGCCCTTGGCAATATTCTTAACAGCAATGGAAACTCTAAGACATACATTAATACACTTATTATACATGGTGTTCCAGCATAGGGCACAATCTACATAGACCTGAGATGTAAGCCCAGTATGTTTCTTGAGCAAGAGCATAGGGAATACAAGAAAATACCTGAATGTTGAGCACAGCCAACATAGCCAGGAAGAGATTTTTGGGATCATGTAAAATTGCCAAATGTTTAATCGGCCCCAAGTAGGAACTGAACTGCAGAGAGTGAAAGCAGCAGACCATAGGAGGAGGGAAGGGTGGGTTGAGGGATCTTGAGTTTCTTCCAGGAGAGCCAGGGCATCTGGTGTTGATTGTGGATTCTCAATCTCCATCAGAGGTGGTGCTTAGAGACATCAGAGGCTGGGGTGGGTGGGGAGGGAGTGGAAGACGTGGGAGTCTCTGCTTTCTCTGTGTTGTTGGGAACTTTAGAGTACATTGGGTTTGCAGTGGGCTGACCATAGGGCCTAACCAATCAGTCAGGAATCCACAAAGGTGAGTCACCAGCCTGTAGAAATGTAAAAGCATATCATCTTCCTGATGTTAATAATAAATACATCTGGAGCCTCCCAGAGGCCAGTTAAAATGTCCCTACATCTGGAGCCTTCCAGAGGCTAGTTAAAATGTCCCTCCATTTGACTAAGGGTTTAGGAGTAGTTTTGTGGAAAAATGTCTGAGAAAGAAACTCATTTTATCCTCAGAAATACTCATATGATTAATTACATACAGAGAATAGTTAAGAATATGATGGGGTGATGGGTATTTAAAATCCTCATTTTATAATTTAGATATTTGAATTTTTTAAAAATTTATGAGCTCTTTCAACAATAGCTTGACCTTAAGTATTATAAGGGATGCCTGTGGAGTGGGAAATATTAAAAGTTAATCACCATTTAAAAAAAAAAGCCTTAGAACTATACACAGGGGCATTGTCTGTCTTTAAAGTTCTAGGCATTTCTAGTAATGTAAAGCAATAAAATAAATGTAGTATTACATTTTAAAGACTTCTCCAGAGTGAGCAGAAGCACAGATAACATGAGAATATGTATCCACGCACACATGAACAAAGACTAGCCTGTGGGCCAGGCAGGATAATTACAATTGTCCAGGCTTCACGAGGGAGGGATGCTGGAATTGGAAACAGAGTACAGCTGTGTTTTGGTGATGTAAAGCATGGCTTTTCTAAGCTGCTTCTGTAGAGTAGGCTACAATTCTTGTTGAAGAATCAGCTGTGAAATTTCCTTTGTGTATAGGACCAGGAAGCATAGTGTACACTGAAACATGTCCCACAAAAGGGGGGGGGGATTCTAGATTGAATTAAAGTCTGCAGTTTTGAGAGCAAGCTTAAAATACTGAAATGACTTGAGGGAAAGAGGGCAGTCACTAGATGAGGAACAATCTGACTGTATATTGGGAATCAGTACACAAATTAAAATTTTGTCTTTAAATCTATCAAAAGCAGTACTTACTGCTATTAACTCCACTCTCCGTTCAAAGGTTTCTTGTGTAGTAAAGAATTCTTTTTGACCATCAATAATCAATGCAGCCTGACCTGAGGCTGACCATCCGTAAAAATCAGTGCTTCTGGAGCGGGTAAGGGGTCTTATTTAGTTCTATAGGGAAATATAATAGGTTGTAAAGCTATGAATTTTAGCAAATGATGATTGCATATCATGTGAAAAGATATCTGTAAACCCTGTTTGAGCAACTTGCCACTCCACAGACTCATATGACAAAATATTATGTTGTTCAGCTGTATAAAAATGATTATCTCATGAACATCTTTTCCAAACAATTCCTTACTATATTTTTTTCTTTGCTCAACAAGAATGCAACCAAGAGCTATAAGCTGTCTCAATTTTTTATGAGTTGCAGGTAAATGTAATCATTCTAGTGGCCCTTCTTGCCATAAGCTGGCAGTGGGAGAATACTCAGCACATAGTATAGCAAGGCTCCATGGGCTCATTTCTCTTTCTAAGGTTCTGTAATAACTCCATTTGCCTGATTTTTTCTTAATAACAAATATTAGAGTGTCCTAAGGGCTGGTGGAAGGCTCAATTCGACCCTTTTGAAATAGTTCTTCCACCAGGCCTTTCATCAGTTAAGGGCCACTGTTCAACCCAGATAGCATCATTTCTTTCTTTTTTCCTTCCTTCCTTCCTTCCTTCCTTCTTCCTTTCTTTCTCTATTTTTAAATAATTTATTGATATGTCCAATTTGATATAAATAACATTTATATCCCATGCCTCCTTGATTAAACTTTTTTTCTCTGTCTCATTCAGCTAAAAATTGAGTGATAGTCTGTTCCCATAATGCAGCCACTAAAGCCATACCTTGAAGGCAGGAGGGCGAAGGCCAATAAGCAAAGGTAGCCTGTTTTACTTTTTAATCAGTTTAAATGGAAGGGGTTCCCATTTGGGACTCATCACCTTCCTGATTTTGCTTATTTATGGGAAAACATCCCAGTGATTCCCCCTGTAGCTGAGCCTGGGAAATGTCTACAGCAAAGCCCACAAGTTTCTCAGTTTTCTCTCTACATTTCTTAGGGGACTGTGGGGAAGGTATAATGAAGTGGCTACTGGAGAGGGGTTCAGTGATACTCAACGGCTTCCTCTCCCAGATCAGCAACATTGCTGTGAGTTTGTGGGGATGACACTTAGTGCAAAAATGGAATACTCTGACTAACATTTCTCTAATCTCAGGAATTAACCATAAACTAACATATGTTTCTGGAAAAAAAACATTAGAAGATATTATGAGAAACAGTCACAAACTATTCAGGTTGTACAAAAACAAGGCACACAACAGCTATTGATCTTTCTAAGGTACCCACAGTGCTACCTTTAGAATGGTTAGCAGAGAAGCCTATATTGGTTCAGCAATAGCCTATAACAAAAGAGAAAATGTAGGCCTTAGAACAGCTAGTACAGTAGCAATTAAATGCTCAGCATACTGAAGAATCAACAAGTCCTTGGAATTATACTGTATTTGTCATCAAAAATAAATCTGGAAAATGAAGAATGACAGATCTAAGATCATTAAACAAGTTGATTCAGCCAATGAGCTCTCTGTAATCTGGAATTCCTTTGCCTTTTCTGTTACCTGAAGAATGATCTAGTATAGTTATTGACTTTAAGGACTGTTTCTTTATGATACCTCTACAAGAAGAAAACAAAGAAAAATTTGTCTTTACAATGTCCATTTATAATAATTTTTTACCTGTAAAGATATCTCAATGGAGGATTCTCCCACAGGGAATGTTAAATAGCCCCCACTCTGTGCCAATTAGAAGTGATAGCATAAGAAATTCCCACAGTCTATCATTTACCATTACATGGACTATAGGTGCAAAGGTACAAAGGACGAAAGGTGAAAATTGGGAGAGGTAGATTACAGACTCTTGAAGATTTCCAAAGATTCCTAGGAGATATTTTTAGTTTATATACCACTATTGGGATAAAAATGATGAACTAGATAATTTGTTCAAAACCTTAAATGCTGACAAGGAGTTAAATACTCCAAGGGGATTGTCACCTGAAGCTGAGAGAGAATTGGCTTTGGTGGAAAATAAATTACAGGATACACATGTGGATCATGTGGATCCAGTCCCTAATTGCATCTTGATTATTTTACCCTCTAAGCATTCTCCTACAGGAATTTTAATGCAAAAAAAATATTCTATTGGAATGGATATTTCTACTACATAAACTGAGTAAGAAATTAAAGACTTATGTGGAAAAGATTTCTGATCTGATTTTTAAAGGAAATTTAAAACTTTGTCAATTGATAGAAATGGACCTAGAAAAAATTGTACTTTTAACTAATGAAGAAATTTACAAATTACGGGCAGAAAGTAACCCTTGGCAAAGAGCTTGGAGTAATTTTGGGATAGATTAACAGCAAATATCCTCGAAGAAAAAATTGAATTATTTCACATAGTATACAATATATATAGAACCTGTTTCTCTCATACCTATTTTTATTCCCCACTATAGCCAATCTCTTTTGTTACTAAATGTTGCTTTTGCTTTCAAGTTGTGTAGATATATATGATTCTATTTATCTATATAAAATCCAAGAGTCACAAATGAGAAATGATACATAATTCTTAGATTTCTGAAACTGTATTAATCTGTTTAATATACTTTAATTAGATCCATGTTCCTGCAAATGACACATTCTTGTTTTTTATGGCTGACTATGTCCCACTATAGATACATTTTAACTCCTTAGGTTGGTTTCATATCTTCATCATTGTGAACAGTGATATAATGCAAATATTATGGTGTTAGACTAATGTTTATCTGTCTGAACATATTTTTCTATTAACATATATTTAAATAATTTCTCAATGAATAAGAATTATTGAGCCTCAAATTAAGAACACACTGTCACCATAATTTTGCCCCTAATGTGGCAGATTAAAAAATACAAAAGATGGTCTGACCTTGCTCTTTTACCAACAGAAACTCCCTTTGGTATCTTCAAATGTTTTCTGTTATCACTATTCATATGTTACATTTTTCTTTTGCTTGTTTTAAAATTTATTCCATTCAGTCCTTTGAATGTAGCATTCTTGTCTTTCTCCATGGGTAAATCTCTTCTTTAAGGAGCAGATTCACTTCATGATCTCTATTAATCTGGAGCATTTGTTAGATGAAATCTAAATTGTTCATACATTTCTCCCAGATATCTTTTAACATATATATTTCATTCAAATTCAGTAATTTTTCTCTTCAACTATGTCAATTTGCTATTTAACTCTAAAAATGTGTACAATTAAGTTCTAATTTCTACTGACTCCTTCATGTTTAACAGTTCTTCTGACCTGAGGGTTCAGGTCTTACTTCTTCTGATGTTGTTTTTCCATTGCTTACAAATCCTACATTGTCTGAGCTCTCCAAGCTCAGGTACAGATTCTTGGGCTAGTTAAGTTTTAACTCTCCCCTTCAGTATCTTACTCCTGTTCTCAAAGCATTGTAACTGGTTCTGAGTCCAGCCCCCATTACTGTTTACACGGCAGTAGACACAGTAAAGTCAAGATCTCTTGCCCAGAATGGACTTACTTGGACTTACCAGTTCATCTTCTGATTGTCTGCTGTTTCCTTAATGTTCTCCCAAGACACCACCAACAGCAGAGATTCCTGCTCTGCCATTACTCTTTGAAATTTGGCACTACTATCACTGCCTCCTCCCAGTTTAGAGTGAGAAGCAGGTGTCCAAAATGGAGCACCTGAGAGACAGCCTGTTCTCAAGGCAGAGAGACTCACATACAATCTTCAGTACTCATAAGACTCCGTTTCTTGCTTCCAGTATTTCTATGGTAATATTTTTATGCATACTCTGATAAGAGTTTTAACAATATCTGCTTTCAACATTTCAGAAATTCTATAGGCTCAAGTTCTAGCAAACCTCTCTCTCCTCAGCTGCTCTAACCTTTTTTATGCAACAAAGAGAAGACATTGTGTGCTCAGCTTGCCAGCATACATACATTTAGATTAAAACCACCATGAAAAGGTATACACAGGCCACTGTCAAAGCTCTGAGATCCTGAGCTCAGATCTACATCTGTATAATACTGGCCTCTGAATTAAAATAGTACATTGCTTTTCCATTGCAATAGGGTTCACTTTGTTATGGTTTTGACAAATATCTTGAAGAAAACCCTTTTCTTGTTCTTGTGAAGTCTTCCTTGCCTGCACATCAACTTCTTACCTTAGGCACAGCAGGTTTGCAAAGCGTGAAGCTTGGCAATTTGCACAAAACTTGGAGGTCAAGTCAGAAAAAAGATTACATTGCTCTGAGCCGACAGTTATGGATAGTGTTAAAACACCAGTTACATCTTGCTAACCGTCAACTGTGCATGAGTTACATATGCTCACTATCTCTGTGATAGCATTATTCTTTAAAATTCTAATAGCTGGGCATTGTGTACGATAAATACAGGAAATTATGTGACACAAGGAGCACCAACCCACCAACCACTTTACATAAGAGGCTATAAATACTAGACCAATGTTAGTAAGCTGTCTGACAGCCTATTGAAACATTTTTAGTAAAGATTGTATTAATTACTTAATGTATTTTTGTTGTTTTCAACTTGACAACAACTTTTGTCATCTTAGAAGAGGAATCTCAACTAAAAAAATTCCTCCATCAGATTGATCTGTAGACAAGTCTGTGGGGCATTTTATTATTATTATTATTATTATTATTATTATTATTATTATTATTATTATTAATGTGGGAGGGCTAGCATACTGGAGATAGTACCATCCTTTAGTAGCTTTTGAGCTGTATAACAAAGTAGGCTGGGTATGGACCAAGGAGTGAGCCAGTAAGCAGCATTTCTCCATGGTCTGTGCGTCAGTTCCTGCCTACAGGCTTTTCTTGTCCTAGTTCCATAAACTGTGGACTGTGACGTGGAGTTGTTAGTGAACTGTATCAACTCCAAAGTTGATTTTGGTCAGTGTTTTATCACAGCAATGGAAAGCCAACTAGTCTACCACCGAACTGTAGAATGGATTGGCACATACAGAAAAGCCATCTTTGATGAACTGTCCATGAAACAATTCTCCGAAAGTTAACAGCATTGCTCAAACTTTTCAAAACAAATATATGAATTCTATTAATATTATCCACAGTATATTGATAGAACTCACAATAGCTGATCAAAAATGCTTTTAATATAAATATTGCTAAAAATTTTCATAGTATTGAATGGTTAAGACTATAAAACTTTAATTTTCAACAATAAAATTCCAGTGGAACATCTCAGAATCAATTATATATGTTTTGGAGTCATAGGCTGGGGTAGTATTGCCTTTAACTCTACACCATATGTGCCTGGTGAATTATCATGGGATCTCTACTTTGTTAGAAGCAAATAAAGAAGCTCTTAAACCAATCTTTGAAAGGCATCTAATAAATTTTTTTTAAAAGCCTAATAAAAATAAACCATATTTACTGTCAAGTCCCCACCCAGCCTGTCAAACACCGGAGGAAAGGAGTGGGGATTGAGAACTTACAGGGACAGTAAAATAGAGTCAGAAATGCTATCAGTCAATACCAAAGTAGCCCCAAGTTTATTTATCACCATTTTGTACTCACCACAAGAGGTGGGGGCAAAAAGACTCCTTTATCATCGGTTCAAGGAATAAACAAGCATAAACACCTCCTTAATTCTCAAAACATCTAGCAACCAACCCTTTGGCCAAACATCCTGTTACTCAGCTTTAAAAAACAAAATGAAGTCCAAGTGTCTGACTTTGAGTCAGGCCACAGGATGGAGTCACTGTGGGCCCCCACAATTTAGTTTTAACATCCTAGAATAGCATGTATGTATTTACCATCTTTATTTATTGGTATTGGCTGTATTTGTTACCAACTCCTTAGCCTTTCCATATTAATGGCTCACACAGTGAATGGCAAGTTCTTTCCTTTTTATCATGAGTTATATACATTTCCTCCATTTTAAACAGAGCTTTGGTTTAGCAAGTACATATTCTATTATTTCATAAGTGCATTCTGTTGGTTTCTCAGGAATCAAGTGGGAGGATGGTAGCTCTACCAAATGACATTTTATAATGACATATAGGGATCTGTGCCAATGAGATTTTATGGCAAAATATGCCACTTGTGCAGATTTATAGCTGAAAAGCAAAGGAAAGAGATGTCCAGTAGAAAGTCACTGACAAATGCAATGGCCATCTAGAATATGAGCGGCTGTCTTCTCTAGGATTTGATCATACTGGTTATTTAGAAAAAAAAATATGATTTAAATTATCCTGTTTTTATGGATGAGAAGACATAGATCCTAACAATAATTTTCCCAAGATCAGACAGTCTTCAGTAATGCTTGGAGGTTCTTTGTACCAGGCCATCAAATGCTAGATGAGGATTACTATTCCAGCCTAGGCACTCCCAGAAGCCTCTTGGAAGAGGAGTGGGGCAGCAATTACTTTGCATTTTCTGAAACCATTTTATTACAAAGGCAAAAATTCTCTGTCCTTTTAAAGCTCATTTTCAACCACTTTCTTAATTCGGATCACAGATCCATTTAACTATTTTCAACCTAGATTTATAGAGCCTAGAGTTTCATTATGATTATGAAAATAAGTACTCTTATATTCATGTTTAAAAATTATTTCAAGAGGCTGGTTTGTCTAAAGAGTAATGAGTAGGATAAAAAAAAAGTAAATAAAGAAATCCAGGAGGAATGGTACTAAGATAGGAATATTTGTGTTCAGACATTTCATTTACTGAAACAGAAATAGAGCCTTAGAAGGAACAGGGTTGTTGTTGTTTTGTTTTGTTTTTTTTTTTTGGTTTTTTTGTTTGTTTGGTTTTTTTGTTGTTTTTTTTAAAGTAAGGCCTTTGAGAAGTGATTGGGTCATGAGCTTCACTTTCAGGCATAAACTTAATGATCCTATAAAACCGCTTGAGGAAAACTAATTATTTTTTTTGTAAATCATGTGAGGATGTAGAAAGTACACTCCATTAGGAACAGAGTAGGAAGGCACTCACTGCCTACTCTGTAACCACTAAATATCAGAACTCCTGAGAAGATGAGTTAAGTAGACACATTTCTGAAGGGTGAAGCAGGCTAGGTATCTGATTTATACTTTAAAAGATGATAATGCCATGTGGATGCACAGAAGACACCAAGGGACGCAGCAGAAGATGCTGCTAGCTGAGCGCTAGCTTCCAGGGCAAAGTCAGAAAGATGAAGACAAGTGGTACTTGGGGCTGTCTTTCTGTGTCTCCCCACTTTATCCTTCTATTCTGTAAGTGTTGTCTAGTTTTAGTTCTTGTGTTTGATTATCTGGATGGTTGGTTTTTAAATGAGCCAATGTTCATTCTTCCCAGTTTTTCAGTTTACTATGGGATGGAAGTAACACATGGGAAGGAGCCTCAGTTCCATGAAATGTGGTCCTTACAATACCAGGCTTGCCATACTGCTGTATACATACTTGTGCACAGACTTAGATCTGACTTTCATGTAAATATTGCTTCCTAGTGCTGCAAGCTGAAGATTTTACAGCTTTAAATATCAGTGAAGTGAATGAATTTGTATACATGAACGATTAGTGAGGGGTGGAGCACCTTTGGTCAGTGGAGTTTGTATTCTTGTTTTTGTGGATACACCAAAGAAAGAAGATGCACCTCCATCACCAGATTCGATTCAAATACCAAGACTGGTGATACCATCCCACTCTCACAACTCAAAGGCCTCCAAAAGTTTTGTTGGGTTAGTCACTGCTTCCCAAGGGATCTCAGAAGTTTTATAATTAACTAGAGGAGCCTGATGTGGGACATTGATTAGAGGTGAACAAGGGAGCCAAAGAAACATAGACTTTCATACCAGCATGCAAGGTGTAGGGAAAATAAGAGGAAGTCTGTGACTTACAAATGATTGGGATGCCGAGAGCCTGGGGTAGCTGACTTGTTACTACATAGGCTTGAACACCAGAGGAAACAAGAACATGATGTGTGTGCTGGAAGGCAGGAATGTTCACTAACTGTAACACCATTGTTTTGCCTTTAACATTCCAAATACAAATGTAACATTGACAGCAGCTCTCAGTGCCATAGTAAATAGTCATGTATAACCAATCTCATCTTGTTGGCTAGTTTTTATTAATAACAAAACCATAGCCAATAGTTCCTCTAGCATAGTTCTATCTCATCCAATAGTAGTTTCTACACATGCTACTTTCCTAAAATAGACTATGACCATAAGCATGAACACATACCCAGGAAAACTGTAGATAGAAAGAATCTGGTGACATCTCCTTCCAACACTAAATCACAGCAGGCAGTTCCTAATAGTTCATCTTCTTCTGGGATATAAACAGATTTGACAGGACTGAATCGAATTGTACATTCCTGTCATAATCAGTTTAATAAAATGAGCAAATTTAGGGAAAATGCTCAGAAAGGAGGAAATGTCTGAAAGCTCGGAGAAAGATAAAAATATGTATATTTAAAAAGTGAACACATGTTCAGTGACAGACTAAAAATGGAAAAAATAGGTAACTGAATCAAACAGATTTTTTTTTTAGTACATTTACATATCTGCAAAGCAAAGCTCCACACCCTTGCAGCAGGAGGAGGGGGTTCCTTTTAGTCCTTGGATACCCACTGGTCCACCACCACTGCTTTGATGAATAAGAAAAAAAAACAAACAGAGGTA
Source organism: Phyllotis vaccarum (assembly GCA_033318265.1). NCBI lineage: Eukaryota > Metazoa > Chordata > Mammalia > Rodentia > Cricetidae > Phyllotis > Phyllotis vaccarum. Next base: position 54,035,598 of record JARWLC010000001.1, on the reverse strand, counting down.
GAATTAATGAATTCTTTATCTCCTACTGTGCTTGTATGTCTCTGGTAAATTGATTTCACTTTTCTATGCTATTGTCTATGGATGACTGATAGCTACCTGTGTGACTGAGCAAAGACTTTTGTCTCTGTGTATTTTTAAGGCATTCTTTGTAGTCACAAAAGTCGATTTAGGAGGGGTTGGGAAAATTAATATTGATTTAGAGAGGGTATGATTTTGGAGAAAGAAAAAAAGCATAAGTATTAACATATACACATCAAAGAGATATTAGTATGGTAAACTGGCTAATAGTTACTTAGAAATTAGCAGGAAACAAAGATTATTTCAAATATTTGTTTTTTTAAAAAAACCTTAGCATGGAGAAATAGCATTCTCTTCTAGCGCTTTATATAAGGCCCAGAGTGAGGTAAGATCCAGCATTTAGAGAAATTTGCTACCACTGAGCTGCACTGAGATAACAAATTTGAAGACTAGGAAACTGTATCCTTAAAATAATGAGTTGTTGTTTTGCTTTAATTTATTTTTCTATTTATTTTCTCTATAACTCAGCATCTTTTTAAGTTGAAGATAAACTCATAAAACATATCTTGACTCCAGTTTCACCTGCCTCATCTCCCCCTATCTCCCCACTTCTACACCTTTTTCTACCTATACAGAAAACAAGAAAGATAAATTTTAAAAGAAGAAATTTGGCTTTGAAAATATGTACAAAAGAACAGCAGGAAATTCGGAGCATTGACTCTGGTTGTTCGTGCTCAGGCTCCTCTGCCTGCCTGGATGGTGACGTTCCTCCTCCGTCTTTCCCTTTGAGTACGTATATCCATTTTACTCCACTCTACGTTACTTTTTCACATAAAATTCATGCTGAGGACCTAACAGCCAGGTCTTGAGAACCTTGGAGCCTGACACTTTCAGCAGCTTTCTGAACACCATCTGACTTCCTTCCGCCTTTGCTGCCTTTGCAAATCTATCCTAACAGCCTTTTCTAGACACACCTCCTGACTCCTGATGGTCGCACAGTCATATGCATTGTGACTGTATGATTCTAAGAAATGACATTGCTAAAGTATGTGGAGAAAATGAGCAACAACAAAGCATCCTTTAAGCCAGTCCTGCCCTTTCCATTCTTCTAACACCATTCCAGAGACAAAGGCACTCTTCTAAAGTTTGAAGGTATACCACTCTTAAACATTCCTTCCTGAATCTTAATATCTCCTTTTTTAAATTCTTTTGACTTTTCCTGGGTGTCACTTGGCCTCTTCTGATGTTATTAGCTGCCCTCAGTTACCGGGACAAGTATTCTCTCAATGTTTTAGATCAGTAGTAAAGCAATGACATGTAGTTTATTAGAAACACAGATTTTTCAGACCTTCTAATAAAACTACTGGATGAGAATCTGTATTTTTATAAGATGTAAGGGATATTTTTTTCTTCATGTCAGTATTTTACAAATGCTCCATTGGTGCTGAGGTTTCCCAATGCTTCTGAGCAGTTGAGTGAGCAACACCCTGCACAGTACCAGAATCTAAACCAATAGCATTGGATTATGGTTTCTCCAGAGATGACACAGTCTACTTAGAAAAGGCACTGAGCATCCTGTGACTTACTCTACTCATCTTTGACTTGATGTGACAACTGAAACTGGTATAAAGACTCAGTGAGGGAAAGTCCACAATAGGTATACAATAAACACACAGGAATCACAACTTTCTGTAATGTCCACATCTTCCTCAATGGCTTCATCTCACAATTCCCCAAACACCCTCACATCTTTTTCACCTGAAATTAAAATACTTTTCCTTCAAATCTCTGGGATAGAAGAGATTATTTGATAAATGACACTGGGTAACTAGATATCCACTTAAAAAAAATAGGTAGATCTCCACATGCCACATCACACGCAGAAACTCCAAATTTGTGTGTACAAATAGCATACTAGCTTGAAATACGGGTTAACTGGCTCAGGGGACAAACCTCTGGAATAATTTCAGGTGACCCAGAGACAGTAAGAGAATCGCTGGAAAAGCCAAATATAAGTTCTTTTTGAAATTGCACTGACAAATATATTTTGTAGCAAAGCCAAGAGGCAACTGTGAAAATGGGAATAAAACTTGAATTGTGTTCCCAATGCATAAGGAGGTCTTTAAAGTTCAGGAAATGACCAGTGAGACAGACAGACAAAAAAAAAAAAAAAAAAAAAAAAAAAAAAAAAAAAAAAAAAAAAAAAAAAAAAGCTCACAACGCAGGCCTCGTTCAACAGCTCGCATTGAGGAGTGGAGAAGAGTCAGGTCCTGAAGATCACTCTCTGACTTTCACATGTATAAATACAACAATGATAAAAACAAGGATTTACTTTCAAAATAATAAAGAGAAAGAATTAACTCTTTGTTAAAATAATAAGAGAAAATGTATGCAGATATTAAAAAATGTAACTGTCAGGGATAGAATGATCAATAAGTAGCAATAATATTTGTAGAAGACCTATGTGGCTTAAAAAAAAGACTAATATTGATAGAAATATCACCAACTCTGATAACTGAAAAAAAAAGAAAACTTTACATTTATATACATTCACTGCATATAACACTGCCTTTCCCACAAAATTCCCATCTTTAAATTGCAAATTGTTCTGAATAACATCATGCCTCTTTCACACCTCACTCTGTCTTCCTTGGCATTGAATCCTTGCACTTTCACCTTTTTAGATATCCATGCACCATGCACCCTTAACTATTCCACAATCTTGAGAATTTTCAGTATCCCTCAGAGGGTCAATAGTGACTTAGTGCCACTGCGCCATGCTGACAGCCCTTCCCCTCACCACACAGCAATGATAGCACCTCACGAGAAGCTGCAAGGGAAGCCCTAATTAAGTCAATCTTGAAATGTAAGTAAATAAATTAAAGGAATGAATGAACCAATTAAATTAATAGATACATAATAAATAAATATCCAGGTCTCTTTTATTCTCTTCATCGTATTTCCTCCATTTTCTATTCAGCAGCAGAGGAAGAGAAAGTTATGTTCCAAGTCAATCAGAAAAATCCTGATTCAGGCTCATGGGAAGACATGTGCACGAGACTTACAACATTCACCTGCTAAGAGATTATATCCATTCATTCACTCTTAACATCTTACATTTATTATATGTCTGAATGTTATTATATAGTCTCCAGATAGGCTAGATTGCTTTTTCTAGTATTCTGATATTTAAAGAATAGTTTAACTTTAGTTAACGTGTGTGTGTGTGTGTGTGTGTGTGTGTGTGTGTGTGTGTGTGTGTGCACATATACTTGTGGGTCCCAGAGAGACCAGAAGAGGCTAATGAGTCTCTAAAACAGGAGGTTCAGTTGTTGTGAGGCACCATGAAGGGACTAGAAATTGAACCCATAGCCTCTGAAAAAGAGCATGCACTCTTAACCACTTAGTCCCAGAATTTCATATTTAGAAGTCATTCCTCAAGAGGACATTGTCTAGATTAGACTAGAAACATTATTTGCACATAATAATATATTTTACTTTTATTTGAAATTAATAAGAATATTATTTTTGTTTTTTACAAATTATTGCTCTTTGAGTCATTTTTGGTTTTGTTAACTGTACGTAAATGTAAACACAAGGCCTCTAAAGCCTACGGCCATGGATCTGCTTAGATGTTACATCTCTTTCTAGAGGCTGGGAGTAGGTTAGCACTGATATTTTCTGTCCCTTTGTGTCTGCTAACTTCCCTGTTGTCGTCTCAGAATTATTAACAGTGAATTGAAGTCAGATCCAGAGTGCACAAGTAGTTTTGGCTGCATTCCATTTTATATTGCTATCTGCTTGTCAAAAAAAAAAAAAAACCCAACAAATAAATAAAATCCTTAACTAGATTAAAACCCACCAGAGACCTGAAGCCTGGTCTCCCTCCCCTTGTCTCATGTACACTATCTCAGAACTACTTTTTCAGCATGAGCCTCTCTCCATAATCAAACCATTTATTCAATCGACACTGCCTACCTTGTAGATATTAAGCCCTTGCCAGGCACTGGGAAATAAAAATGAAGATGTAATTCCTCCCACAAAGAAGTATTAGTTGATTATAGAAGCCCGATATGTAGTAATACATTTTAAGTATATCATTTTTATAACGTTTTTATCTGCTCCTAGGGGTCTAGATTCTGCCTGCTTGCTGCTTATTTGAAAGAGTTTACTGCAGTCTCTGGTCAATGAAATATATTCAGTAAGCAATGAAGATCCACATGGGCCCTGCAACTCAACACCTAATCAAAATTTGTTAATATGTTAAGCATATGACTGGTACTAGAACAAGACTATTTTCAACATGGGGAACTGACTCTAATGACTCTAGGCTTGAATCCTCTTCAGTATTTCTATTTACTCACAGAATTCCATTTTAATATCCTGGATTCTCTTCATTACTTCAGTCAGCCCACACTTGTGTTTCCTTGAGCATCAATTAGGCATTTATTTTCTTTAATTTCATTAAGCAGTTTCTATGTGTCATCTTTAAACTCTTGGAATTATTAAATAAAGTTTATGATTTTTAAAATTCTATGTCCTGGGGTTCATCTAGGTAATTCTCTTTATCTTTCATGGTTTTGGTATATTTGATGTGATGATATTCAGACATATGGATTTCCTTTGGTAGTTCTAACTCTGATATGAACAAAGCAGGTTAGAGCAGAAGAGAGGATGTGTGTGCAGATTGAGCCTGGAAGTTGGGAATGTCTTGGGCGAAATGAAGACAGGTGAACAGAGAAGATTGAACTGACACATGTTCCTGGTTCAGACCTGAGGTGTGGAGCTACATCTTGCTGTGTAAAAGGCTGGATATGGCATGGGGAGGGGTCTATGGGTTGAGGGATAGGTAGAGAACATCCTAGAAGTAGTCTAAAGTTCCTTTGCTGTGCAAGTAAGGGATTAGACCTGGGACCCAGGCTTGGGGAGAAGGTGTGAGTAGGGGAGTCATAGAGACCCCAAAGCTACACATTTGTTCTTAAACATGAGAATCCAGAATCTAAAAGGCAAATCACCCCAGATCTTCAGATCCAAGGACTCTGAATTCAGAGGACCCAGGTATAACACCTTTTTGTTCTCCTGTAGCATTAAGTGATTTCTTTTTTCTTTTCTCTTTACAAGTTATTTCTTATATGCCTAATGCATTCCTCTTTTATTCTGGGAGTTTACATGAAACAAAGTGTGTGTGTGTGTGTGTGTGTGTGTGTGTGTGTGTGTGTGTGTGTGAGAGAGAGAGAGAGAGAGAGAGAGAGAGAGAGAGAGAGAGAGAGAGAGAGAGAGAACACTTGGAAGAAATAGTTGAGTGCCAAGAAAACACAGACCTCTGTGACAACTTACCAAGCTTCACTCAGAATAAACATCTTGCAGGTCTTTATTGTCTCCCTGTTCAATGCATTTCTCAGGATTTTGCCAACATATATGTGCCTGAACACTCTGCTTCATCATTAGTGACCACCGAATTAGAGGGGTGTGTTGCTCAGAATATTTGACCCATATGACTCTTCCTAATATTGATAAATTCCTAATTTTATTCTGCCCATCAAGATCCACCTTCATAATAACCAATGGACTAAATGTTCCCTCTATCACTTTCCCTCAAACATATAATCTGTAAGCAATCATGATAAGCACTCAGTAATTTGCTCATAATCTAGAGAGTGTGGAATGTTCTTTTTCTCCCAGCCTGTTTATGTCCTAGCAACTGGAAAGATGCATAGTAGAAGAAAAACAGTCATCAATGAGGGGAAATTGTCAAAAACATACTTCGAGATACTCATTAGCAAGAACAGGCATTGGGACCCACTAGAGCTCTCCTCTCCAGACTCCCTTCAAGAAAGACGATCCTTCTTTGCCTCCAGCTGTTACTGGGGCTGGAAAATTATGTCATCCAAGACTTCTCCTTTCTTTCTTTTTTTCTTCCATGGACTGATTTGCAGGGATGGATCCCAGGACCTCATTGTGTTTAGGTAAGCCTTCTACTGTTGGGCCGTCTAAACAGCCCCACGACGAGCACTATTGCCAGTTCAGTTTCTTCCCTGTCCAATCATCTTCCCAGAAGTCTTTTTTAAAGTCAACAACAACAACAAATCTCATACAATAGGGGTCATGTAGGAGCCAGAGTTATCAGAAGGGACATGTGCAGAATCAGTATTTTTCCTTCAATCCCTGTAATAACCATGTGAGTTCTGGCCCAACAGCCAAAGCTGCTTGGGGTGCCAACACCCTGCAGAGACAAAATTCTTTCCTCCCACTCACTGGTGGTAGTCTTGGTGGCCGAGAAAGTCTTTGATGGTATAAAATGGTAGATTATTGTATTTACTCTGAGAAAAAGGGAATACAGATATGATAAGAGATTAGGGTAGATTATTGGAAGGATGAAACTAATTCCACAAAGTTGTCCTCTGTCCTCCACATGTGCACTGTGTATATGTACATCTATACACACTCACACTCTCTCTCTCTCACACACACACACACACACACTCACACGCACATTCATTATTTAATAAACATTTTTCAAAGTTTTTTTATATTGACTCTATTGTACTTTTAAACCAATATGAAGAAACTTAAAAATTGGCTTATCACTTTCTACATTTGCTGATAAATAGTTTTTTCATGACTTCTATTCTAGAAGTAATTAGAAGCAAAACTAATTTTAATTTTGGGGAACCAGAGGTAACCATGGATCTTAAGAACAAGCTTAGAAATAAATAGACCAGGATATATCCATAGTGCATAAACTGGTTTTTTGGAGCCCGTTCTCTGTGGAGGGATACCTTGTTCAGCCTTGATACAGGAAGTAGAAGCTTGGACCTACTGCAACTTAATATGCCAGACTTTGTTGACTTCCTGTGGTAGACTATGGAGTGGATGGGGAGTGAGGAAGCTGAGAGGTGAGTGGGGGAAGGGAGAGAAAGGAAACTGCGGTTGGTATGTAAAATAAAAAGCTTTTAAACAAAAATTAAAGAACTAATTTATAACATTCCAGAAAAAAGAAACAAAGGAAGGAAAGAAAGAAAGAAGGAAGGAAGGAAGGAAGGAAGGAAGGAAGGAAGGAAGGAAGGAAGGAAGGAAGGAAGGAAGGAAGGAAGGAAGGAAGGAAGGATAAATGCTCACAATACCAAGCAGACCAAAAGAAACTCAGGAGCCAGAGATACAATGCCTACATTTGCTTTTTCTGTAATGGGCAGCATGCATGTATGGGCACGGGCATAAGTTGGATAGTATAAATAGGGAATGTGAATACATTACACTTAGAGAAGCAAAAGCCAGTGTGTGTGTGTGTGTGTGTGTGTGTGTGTGTGTGTGTGTGTGTGTGTGTGTGTGAGTGAAAAGTTTGAGTTCAGATCTTTGCTCTTTCTGGCACACTACTGCTGAGCATTATTAGCAAAGGCTCCTCACAGCCGTTTGCATTGTGTTCCCACCTGATCACACAGAGCATTTCAGAAACCCAGATGCAGAGTCTTAATGATGAGCAAGAGAGAGTCAGCAGCATGCTGAGGGCTAGATGGCCCCATGCTCACATTCCTTTATTCTGGTGACTTTTATTGATTTCAGCCTTTGAAATGTTTGTAGTCTCAGGCCTGATATTGAGACCCCTCTAAGACTCACTGGAGAACTAACTGCATTTGTAAACTGAAGAGTCACAAACTTCTGACCTTTCCTGCCTCTCCCCTCTCACAAAAAAAGGTTTAAAATTGTCATCCTATGAAGTATGAAACATTATTGCTGTCAAAATAAATTTGTGTAATTCGTTTTCTGAATTTAACTAATATTTCACTTTTCCCACTTTAGGAAACTGTTCTGGGGTTATGGCAAAGAGACTCAGAATTCATGGTGAAATTCACCTCTCTGGATCTATTCTCCAACTGCTGAGAGAATAAATAGAAAATTGGACAATGGCCAGTCTGTGTGACAGCAGGAATTGCTCACATAAGCTCAGCAGCAGGCCAGAGGGGTCAGGACTAAGTAACTGCCAGTTTCTCTGATGTTTGCTTCCTCATTCAAACTGGGACCACTCAGTGAAAGCCAGATATGCCTCCTCCAAGCTTGCTGAGTCAAGCTTGCTCAGGCTCAACTCTGGCAAGATGCCTCTTGCCCCTCAGCAATTCGGCTGAACACTCAGGGACCTATAATATTCTGAGAAAAAAAATGAATGATAATTTTTGTATTATTATATGAGTTTTTGTTACAAGATGAAAAAATAACAGGGGAGAACCAAAGTATAAAATTTTAAAGACAAGTCACAGAAGGTCTGAGTAAGTTATGCAAAGCTTATGAAGAATGGAATTTAAGGATGACAAACTTTAGAAAACTAAGATTTGTAGCTTTCTGAGGTTATAACGATTTATTCATGGTTAAAAAACTTAAAAGTGTATATGTAGTCAAGGCACTCACTTGTGTGTTTGAAAACTTCATTAAGTTCTAACCATTTAGAAAACGTGAGTCATAACCAAAACTATGGTAAAGGACTGTTTGAAGTCGTGTTAAATAGTAATGCAATTCATTTACAAAGGCAGGATTAGAGGGAGAGACCAATTTATATCTCTCATTGTATAGTCTTCTATATATGTTATCAAAGCTAGGCCTGAAGCAAAATTATTCTTTTTAAAATCTTCTCTTTGAATAGTTCACAAAATCTTTCATACTTTCTACATTGAGGGAGCCAATTGCAGATGGACAGCCTTGGTAGGAACATCCATAAAGATTGTACAATATCCTTTTTGTCAACACAACAAAATGAGCTGTATGCTGGGCAGGCATTACTAAAGGATGTTTCCAGTTCATTTAATCCTATGATTATTCTCAGTATGTTACAGTTTCATTACCACTTTTTAAAATTGCTCCTTTTATGCTAAATGAAAATAACTATCTCTCTTTGATATTTTTTCAGGTTGAATAATTGATAAGACAATGTATCCATTCTGTTTATGTCACTAATAGCAGATCTTACTTGGGACTTCATGGTCCCTAATAAAGAGGAATGATCAAGAAACTAAGCTTATGATTATCTAAGATACTCAATGCTCCTGTCTCTTACTTGCAAAAAAGACCTGGCTTTGTCTAAATCCTAAATACTACACATCATCTCTCATTGCCATTTAAAATATTTCTTCTTTCCCAAGCAAAACTAATCCCAAAGGCAACAAACCCAGTGAATTGTCATATGGATGTCCCTCATAATCAATTCTTTGGTCATTTGTCCTTTGTTTATGTCATTATTGACACTTTTTCAGGTAACACATGAGCTACAGTACTACCAAGAGAAAAACAACATTCATGCTATTTCTCATTTACTACATCAATTATTTTTGGTAATTTATGCATGCTTAGTATGCTTAAGATTGACGAGGGACTCACATATGCCAGTGCAGGCTTTGCCAACTTCTTACCAAAATAGCACATTAAGTATATAACATGTCCTTTTTAAAAAACGCAGGGACAATTCATAGTTGAACATAAACATCCAGTCATGGAAATGTTTCTCTAAAAACATAAAGGAGGAAATTTTATCTCTCCCACAGATTTATTATATCTTGCTTTATTATAGTCTATAAAAGTTGAAACTTTGAATGATAATTAGTGTTTTGTAGTACAACAGCTCCCCAGCCAGTAGAAAGACAAAGTTGATAACACTTGGACCCATGGCCTTGCTAAGCTGTGGAGTTAGTGGTGTGTTTGTAATTCCATAGAAGATGAAAAAGACATTTAGGTGCTGGCATATAACTTAAAAATTGTCATGAATTGTCATAATTTCAGTTATGAAAGCCCCCTTAAAGCATCATTGAAAAAGATTCATAATACCATCCCTAAAGTGGGAAGCACACCTCATAGAGAGCAAGTAGCACTACCCCACTGGGGACAAAAAGAAAGAAAGAAGGAATAAAGAACAAAAGGAAGGGAGGGAGAGAGAGGGAAAGGAAGGGAGAGGAAAAGAGATAACAAAAGAAAGAGAAAGAAAAAAAGGAAGGAAGGAAAAAAGAAAGAAAGAGAGAGAGAAAGAGAGAAAGAAAGGAAGGAAGGAAGGAAGAAAAAGAAAGAAAGAAAGAAAGAAAGAAAGAAAGAAAGAAAGAAAGAAAGAAAGAAAGAAAGAAAGAAAGAAAGAAAGAAAGAAAGAAAGAAAGAAAGAAAGAAAGAGATTGATTCAACCAACCAGCCTTACCTAGAGGCTGAGTACTTCTGAGGTGGCAAAAGGATTAGCTGTAACCCCTACAATAATGTTTCTTGGGATGTTAGCTTTTATTCATTTTCATACTATAAAGAGATTTGTCAACCATCTTTCTCTATTGTGGGATTGGCTGTAATCAGTTCTTCACTATTGCTAAATTGTACTTTCATGTATTACAAAATTGCTATGGGCTCCATTAGATGGATTAAAGATATTTAGTCAAAATTGTACGAGAAGCCTTTGGAAGAAAACCTCTGATAAAGCTAAAAGAAATAACCTATATTTTGGTACTTTTAAAGACCTTACCTTTATATCTGACAAACAGAATTATACTTGTGTACAAAATTTAAAAACAGAAATATAGATTTTTTTTTAATAAAAGGAGACTTCTTATTTGAATCCCCTGTTACTCTTAATCAGCAACTTTTGGGGTCAAAATGGTTACAGATACCATGTACAAAACCTCACTCTGTGTTCCAGAGGGACAATCTGTTCATTGTCTCAAAGAATCTGGTTTTATTGTCAATAAGGTATGGTAACTATGGTAATGTTACAATTAACAGTGTTATTTCACAAGATGGTTAGATTTTGATATCTTACTCTGCTTTACCCATTGCCTTTTGTGTGCAGGCTCATTGCTTTTGTATTGATGTACCAATACTGACTATGAACCTCCTACCTGTACTTTGGAAGAAAATATGTCTTTGCCTTTCTATGTAATCACATGGCTTTGGGGATATCACCAGCCAGTTTCTCAGGATATTGCTCTATTGGCAGAGTGTTTCCACAATAGTCCCTCTTTCACTAACATACATAGTGACTGGAAGTTTGCTATTTTTTTGCAATGACCATCAGCAATTGTTAAGCCTAAGCCAAATGGTAGCTGCCTTCTGGCTTCCTGTAATAGGACTGATCATGCACCTTCAGCAGCAAAACTTCCAATTAGCTTGCGTCTTCAACAAATCTGCCAGCATCACAGATTCTCTCTTAGGACAATTGGACACAGAAATGAAGGAACTTTAAGTACTGATTTTACAAAAACTGAACTTCCATTGATTATTTACTGCTGAAACATCACATTGCCTGTCAACAGTTTCCTGATATATGTTCCTCAATATTACAGATACTCAACTGGTCCCAAAACAATTGGGACATCAATAAAATCATGACCTCCTGGTGGAGCTGGTGTAATTGGTTTTCTTGGCACATTCCCTTTCTGGGACCACTGGCAGGCATTATAACTTTAATTTTATCCTACAGTTTTCAATATTTCATGAACTCCATATCTACCAACCTCTGTATTTCTTTTAATGACTTCATAGAAAAGGGGGAAACGTGCATGCAATAGAATTTCCTACACAATGCAGCTGCATGATTCTCTTCCTTTGGAACTTGTTTACTCCCCGGAGAGAAGTGCTTCCACCTGCTGAAGGGACACAAAGGGCAAAATATATCCTCTCTTGCCTCTCAGCAATATAGCTTAGACCCTCAAGGACATGGTGCAACCTCCATTGGCCCTGAGACCTGGTGTGTCCTGCACATAGCTGGCGACAATGATGAGAAGTACCCTGTATGCTTATCATTGCTTCTCTGACCTTGCTTTGAACCTTGAGACATCTTGGAATAAAGGCTTCAGAGGAGCCAAGTAAAGGGCTCTTGAACAGCATCACTTCTAGTCCCCTGGTTCCATTGAATCTTAAATTGGACTTTAATTCCTTAGCAACAGTCACTGGCAGGTCATAATAGTTATGTTGGCCAGATAAAATGGATTTTACCAGAAACCTGTAAAAATACAGACATACAAATAATTATTTAATTGTAAAGTGAATCAATTTAGCTAGAGGATCAAACAATTATGTTTATATATGCATATGAATGAACCACTTGAGCATCAAAACCTATAAAACAACTATCATTCTTGGGAAAATAGACTGCAACTATATGAAAATAAAACAGTAATACTATAAATTCAAAACTGGGCAGAAATTCAGCAAAGTGGCACTGGATTTCTATCATTCCATGTGATGGGTATACCTTTCAAGATCCTCAGAACCTACTGAATACACATGCTTTTTAACTACAGATAAAGAATTCTCTAGTGTAGGCTAAATGTTAAGCCACAAATTAAGTCTTTGTACACCACAATCCATTCCCCCATTTAACTGAGCAATGTCTAGAGTGCCCTCTAACAGGTGCAATATGATAAGGATAGCCATTTCCCCACTTTTGTGTGACATAGTACTGAAAGTTCTGGCCATAATGGGTTTTTTTAAAAAGAGGGAAAGAAATAAATACATTTCAATAGGAAAGAGCAAAGCCCTTGCAGATAACAGTATCTTATATATAGACGACAACCTACATATTCCTCTTGAAAATATTGTAACTGATAGGCAAATTCAGAATGTTGAATTTGCAGAGATTCCAGTATGTAGATGTGTGTAGCATCACTGGTAACAATCGAAAATATGGAATTATCCTAGGTGTCCATCATTAGGAAACCATATGGGTATATTATTGGACCATAAATATGGATGAAGGATAAAAGCCTACTACCTGTAGTAATATGGCTGAGCATAGAGGACATGCTGCTTATTGAAATAAGTCAACAAAAGAAAGACAGACTGCAACTCATCTGTGGCACCTCAAAAGCTGATCTCAAATAAGTAAAGAGTAGAAAAAAATGGTCACCAGATGCTCTGGAGAATAAGACTATAAAAGAGCGTAGAAAGAAAAGTTGACACATAGAGGATGCAATTAGATGAAAGAAAAAACTTTGTCTCATGACACAGTAAGATAACTGCACTCTACAACAATTACTTATTTCAAAATAGTTGGCCCAGAAAAGTTTAGATGCCTCTTAACACAAGGAAATCAAAAATATTTGAGGACATCAATATGCTAATTATCCTGATAATATGATATAATTATCATGATATAATGAATACAATGTAATGTATTTTAACTATCTCAGTGTAATACATAAATATGTAAATTAATTTAAGATATTTTTAAATTTTGGAAAAGAATATTTAGGGTTACTTCTAAGTGAATACTATAAATTGATATAGAGTGGCACTATCCTTTCCATACTGATTTTGACATTATTTCTCTGTAGTATGAGGTTTCTGGCCTGTCTGGCTGGTGGTCCAGACCCACAGATCTGCAGTCCCAGACTGACTAACCACAAATAATCACACAAAGGTTTATATTGATTTCATGCTGTTTGGTCTATGGCTCAGGCATATTGTTAGCTTGCTCTTTCATCTTAATTCAACTCATTTCCATCAATCTGTCCTGCCACATGGCCTGTGGCTTACACCTACTTAGTTATATCTTGCTTCATGGGTGGCTGGATCCTGTCTCCTCTGACTCTGCCCTCCTTTTCCTACTTATGCTCCAATTTCTTGCCTACTTCTATTGTGTCTGCCGTGGCCAAAAGAGTTCCTTTATTCACAGAATGTAGAAAGACATCCTACATCCTTTCTCATTCTACTGTTTCTTCTAAGAAGTTTAATACTCTTTCAAGGATGTTACAGCAAACAATATTTTGAGACTATAAAAAACACAGAAAGAAAAGAAGAAGCAGAGTTCATTTAAGGTAAATATGGAAATTATTTACTCACTAATTTCTCACCATTGAATAAATTTCTGGAGACAGGAGGATAAGTACTGAGCAGAAAAGGTGACACATACTGTAATTTAAGACAGAAACCCTATTAAACACTAATTTCCAGAAATTTTTGTTTAGTTAATTTTTCACATATTTCAGTGTTATTATGGTATTTTCCAAAATACCAAACTGAAATATAATAACTAGACAGAAGGAAGCAGAAACTGAATTTAGATTCAGAAGTTCAGAGAGAGAAAGGACTCCCAGAGGCTCACTTATTAGAACACAGCCCAGAATTTAGCTCTTTATAGCCCAGATAGATGGAGTGGCTGATGGGTCACCTAAATGGGAGGAGAAAAGATCATCTTTTATAGTCCTGTGCACCAAAAAAAAAGTTATTAAATAAACCAATATGTTGTTATGTGAAGCAGCTATTTTTCACAATTTTCTCACCATCGTCTTGGAGAGAAACACAAGTCAATTTTCTATGACAGTGTTCTTCTCTGCTCAGATATATCCAAGGAATGTAATTTCTCAGGACTTGCTACCCATGTCTGCTACATCTGCGACATGCAATTATGGTCTTATTGTCCTGGTTTCCTGTTCTTTGTGTGTGGAGCATGACCTGGGGGAACATAGCAGACACTCTTACCTTGTCAACCTTCATAGAGCCTTGAGGGACCCTCTGTTCAGGCCTACACTGGTGTACTGGTGTCAGACACTGAAGTGTAACCACTGTTGATGATAGACTAGTTAATAAACTACAGAATCCTACAGCCTGTATCTGTGTGCATGCACACACACACACACGCATGCACGCACGCACACACACGCGCACACACACACACACACACACACACACAAACTTTCATGAAAACAATGGCTTCCACAGGATTTCTTCATCCTTTGCTAAGAAAATAAATAAATAGAAAATAAGATGCTTAATATAGTCCTTTGACCAAAAGAATTAATTATAAATCTACTTATTCTTAAATCTAAATTTAAATTATATTATTTAAGAAAAAACTCATAAATAAAATTTCAAGCCAACTTTATAGGTAACAAAAATGAATTAATGTTTGCATAGATAAGTAGATCCTATTACCCATAATTCAGATTTTGGGGTCACATAAAACTGCAGGAGTATATAATATTATGAGATCTTTTATTCAAGTTCTGTATTAGTATTTCTAATAACTAAATAAAAAATTAGAATATGGCCAAATGTTAAAAAAAATAATTTCAAAGGAAAAGACAATGTATCAGTGATCTCAAATGAGGTATGCTTGAAGTCTTTCATTAGTTTCAAGGAGTTGAAATTGGCAAAAATAGTTTTCCAAGGATTGTAAAGGGATGAAGTGATATATGAACCATTCAGGCATTGAATGTAAACTTTTTTACTGGATATGAAAGGGGCATGGAGAGTCTTGGAAGCAGGTTCATACCCATGAATTAATGTTCATACCTCAACTCCAACTTTAGCTGGTACTGGGACTCTAAGCAACTCATATAATTGCACTGTTTCTTATTTTTCTAATGCATAAATATAGTATTGAAAGAATTTAATTATAATAATTATATGAACTCATGCATATAGAAAATTGTAGAGCAGTACCTACACATTTTACTGTCTCAGAGATATTGCTTTCAAATAATTTGGGTGAAAATGACAGAATTTAAAGAAATTAATTAGCATAAGATAGAAGAAAACATTTGTTTTTTTACCATTGTTTAAATGAAAAAGGACTTAAAGTTGTCACATAGGAACAAAGGAGATAAAGAGAAAAGAATGATTAATGAGGAAATGTTTAAATGAGTTTATGAACTGGGATGGGAACAACAGTTGTGTTCAAATGATATCCTGAGAAACAATATTTGTCCATTGAGATAGAGAAGCAGAAGAGCTGGTCAAAACAGAAAGAAATATGTTTGAATGGGGACATGTAAGGAGCTAAATTCACTCTCCCAGAAACTTGCTTCTCCTTTAGATTCTACAGAGAAGACCAAGACAGGGAGAAACCACAGTAGTAAAGAGACATATAGCCTCACTTGTTGGAAAGCAAAAATTAGCAATGTATCTCTCCCTAAAATTAAGAACATTAAGGAGAAAAAAATTAAAGGGGTAGGTCAAAGTCTGTCCTAGCTAACTTATCTGAGTGCCTCAGAATTGTTCCCTGCTGGCAGAGGGGGTAGGGAGTAGTCTGTTCTTATAGCTGAATCAAGTACATTGAGCCTGAAGAATAGAAAAGCTAGTTTTTAGGGTACCATAGTTGGTAGAGATGTCTGAAACCTCTGTTAAATTCTGTTTATATTTCAGCATTTTTAGACATGCTCTCTTAAGATTTGTTTAATCATTATTATTATACTGTCTCCTACAAACATCTCAATTTTTACCATATTCTCCTGATTGTGTCAAGAAAAGCCCTTGTCTTATTTTTAGTACTATGTACACATTCTACAATCTTTCTTATTCTTTTACTTTTACTTAAAGAAATTTACCTAGAGATGATG
Organism: Phyllotis vaccarum; assembly: GCA_033318265.1. NCBI lineage: Eukaryota > Metazoa > Chordata > Mammalia > Rodentia > Cricetidae > Phyllotis > Phyllotis vaccarum. The sequence continues at coordinate 54,019,288 of JARWLC010000001.1, read as the reverse complement.
AATAAATATTTAGAGCCATTATTGAAAATATCTTGTACCATATAAAGTTTATTCTGAATAAGGGTGAGCACAGATATACTTTAAAACGTGGAGAAACTCCTGTTCTATTACTAGAAGAAAAGGAGAGAGAAGACTCCAGGTCACACCAAAGAGGTTCCCATTTCACAATATATAGCACAATACACAGTATGTTTCTACACTTCTGTTTATATCAAAATCCTGAGTTAAAAAACACATTGCAAACTTAACAAAATTTTAGAAATAGAAACACCGATTATTTTGTTCTCTGATTTTTGGAAGATATATCTTAGGCAACATTTGAAAGCCAAAACAGCCTTGTAAAGAGCTATGCATTCAAGACAAAAAAAAATGTTTTAGCTAATTTTGATAATGACTTTATAAAACTGACTAGAGAAAATATTTAAAAAATTAATTAATTAAAAATCAATTATTTAAATTCATTAAATATTAATTAATTAATTAATGAGTTCTAATTCCTTTTCACACCTTAGAGGCTATCTAGAAAGGTTGTTTTAAGCCCCCCAAAATTGTTTATAAATGTTTCCTGAGAATCTGAAGCTTGTTAAATAACTAAATAAAAGAATGTAAACTGATGGAGAATGAGTCCAAAAGATAAGATATTGACCCAAAGAGATAATAGAATACTAATGAATACTAACACTGTCCTAATTCCATTTGCCTAATCCTTGTCAAAATAACTCAAAGAACATGAATAAGCAAGACATCACACACACACACACACACACACACACACACACACACACACACACACACACACACACACAAACACACACACACCCGAATTTTTTTAAAAGTGTATTACGCACATTAGCATTAAAACACATTGGGATGATTCTAACTATAAAGCAGAAAATCCTCTACAATAAAAACTTTAGGAGACCAAAGAAAGAAATTGAAGATGATGAAAAGGATTCCTATTCTTATGGACTTTTATTGTGAAAATGGCCATACTATCAAAGGCTGACCAGGATTTTATTCATCTGGGTGTGAGTGTGTGTGTGTGTGTGTGTGTGTGTGTGTGTGTGTGTGTGTGTGTAAGGAACAAGTGCATAAAATAGATTTGAAAATAAAAATGTAAAATCCAACGTGAAGCACCAAACCTTCAACATGACTATTGTAATTGTATATAAGTCCACTGAGACATATAGACTTTAATTTAGTGCCATTGTGTTTTTATTTGCAAGTTCTTTGTAATAAAGTTTTATTTACTAAACAGAAAAACTAAATATCAAGAAGACAAAGAACAAAATTAACAATGGGACATGATACTAAACATAGTTTCCTATAAAGAATAAATACAAGTGATTGATAAACAGTTTTTAAAAAGCATTCAATGTCCTTGGCCATGATGGAAATGCAAACTAAAACTACTTTTGTGATTTTATTTTATCCCCAGTCAGAATGATTAAGAATGATAAAACCAATGATAACATTCTGGCATAGATGTGGGAAGGGGAATACTATTCATTGCTGGTGTATGTACAAATGATACAGCCATTATGGAAATCAGTGTGTGGTTCCTCAAAAAGCTGGAAAAATATAGACTATATTATCCAGCTACACTCACTTATTGCTACCACTTCTAATATCCACTCCTATTCCTCCCTCTTTCCTCCCCATTCCCATTTGATTCTTTTATTCAAATGCCCCTATGCCCACCCTAGCGAGATCTTTCCCTCCCCACTAGCCCCTTACTCTCTACCTAAAAACTGTGGTTATATAGATTGTGCCTGCTTTCAGACTCAACGCTAATATACACACGTGTGTGTGTGTGTGTGTGTGTGTGTGTGTGTGTGTGTGTGTGTGTGTGTTTTGTGATTACCTCTGGATGATATTTTATTCCTCCATCAGTTTATCTGAAAATGTTATTTTTAACATCTGAGAATTCCATTTCGTAAATGTACCACATTTTTAAAAAATCCACTCATCCATTGACAGACATCTAAGCTGTTTCTATTTTCTGGCTATGATGAATGAGAAGCAATAAACACTGTTGAGTAAGTGTCTCTATAGTGGGATATAGAGTCTTTTGGGAATACGCCAAAGAGTGGTAAAGCTGGATTTTGTGGTAGATCTATTTCCAGTTTCCTAAGGAATGACAGCGCTGATCTCCATAGCTGCTGTGTAAGTTAACACTTTGACCAGAGATGAATGAGTGTATCCCTTACTCCATAAACTTGACATCATGAGTGGTCATTTGTTGTAGTTAGCATTTTCTTTGAGATGCCAATCAGCTCACAAATAAAGACAGAGAGACTTATTAATTATGAATGCTCATCCTTAGCTTAGGCTTGTCCCAATAGCTCTTTTAACTTGATTTAGCCTATTTCTATTCATTTCTGTTTGCCTTAGGGCTTTTTAACTTCCCTTCATTTTGTATGTCCTATTTTTCTGCTTCCTTCATGTCTGGCTGGCTAAACCTCCTGTCTCCTTGTGATCTCCTTTTCTTCTTCCAGAGCCTAAATTTATCTTCCTACTTATACATCCTGCCCAGAAGTCCTGCCTATTCCTCTTCCTTCACTACTGGCCATTCAACTTTTTCTTAAACCAATCAGGAGTCTTAGGCAGGCAAGGTATAAGAACAATGCCTCTTTACATAATAAAATAAATGCAATATATCTTTGTACAGTTAAACAAAATATTCCAAAACAATTTATTGTATTAATCTTGGCCATTTTGACTGGTGTAAGTTAAAATCTCAAAGTAGTTTCGATTTTCCTGATGACTGAACACTTTGAACATTTCTTCAAGTGTTTCTCGGTCATTTCTATGTCTTCATTTTCAAACTCCTTGCTTAGAATATATTCCATTTTTAAAGTTAGGTTATTTGTTTTCTTTATGCCAGTACATTTTCAGTTCTATATACATTTTAGATATTAGCCTTTTATCAGATATATAGATGGAAAATATTTTTATACTTGGTAGCCTGCCACTATGTCCAAATGATGGTATCCTTTACCATACAGAAGCTTTGTAGCTTTATAAGGTTTATTAATTGTTGTTATTAGTGCCTGGACTATCAGTGTTCTGTTCAGAAAGTTGAGGCATCTGAGGCACTCCTCTCTTACTCTTCTTAAAATTCAATGTATCCAATCTTATGCTGAGGTCTTTGATCCATTTGGAGTTGAGTTTTATACAAAGTTATAAGTATGGATCTATTTGCATTCTTCAAACGTGAAACCATCCTGTTTGACTAGCATCATTTGTTGAAGATGCTGTCTTTTATGCAGTTGTAACTCTGGTTTCTTTATCAAAACTCAGGTATCCATTGGTATGTAGACTTATGTATGGGTCTTCAGTTCGATCCTACTGATGAACGTGTCTCTTTTTATGCCAATACCATGCTAGTTATGCCACTATAGTTCTATACTACAATGTTGTACAAATAAAGGAAATGCAGGGCCAAATCTCTGGGAAAGGTGGAGATATCAGTAAGAAACACCACAGTCAGATCTCACCCAACTGTCTTCCAGCTTCCTCAGCCTTGCTCCTCCTGGCTTCTTCTGCCTGCTCTGACTTTCTATGCCTGCCTTAAATACTTTCTTTACTCAGATAAGGCGTGACACCACCACTGCCTGCCTGGGAGCCTGGAACTCCTTCTGTAAACTAAGATGGCCTCAAACTCAGATTGGATTAAGGGCATATGTCACCACTCCTGGGATATACCCTGTGCTGGGATTAAAGGTGTGAGTTACCACTATCCTAGACTGACTGGGGATAGATCCCTCTGACATCTCCAGCTATTTTTATTATATTTGAAAATATCCCCACACTACAACTTGAAATTGAGAAAGTTGATATTTCCAGCAGCTCTTTAATTATTCAGGATCATTTTAGCTATCCTGAATTTTTGGTGCTTCTATGTGAAGCTGAAAGCTATCCTTTCAAGTTCTATTAAGAATTGCGCTGGAATTTGGGTGGGGATTGCACTGAAGCTATAGATTGCTTTCGATAGAATGGTCAGTTTTTTGTGTTGTTGATTTCTTGTGTTTGTTTTTACATTAATCCTATTGAGCCATGAGCATGGCAGATCTTTCTATCTTCTGATATCTTCTTCCATTTACATTTTAAAAAATTTCTTAAAGTTTTTATTATACAAGTCTTTCACCTGCTTAGAAAGAGGTTTATGTTTTTTACAAAAAAATGTTTTATTTGGAGGAACATTATTATAACAAGTATTTTTCCCCTGATTTCTTTCTGAATCTGTTTTTTATTTGTATATATTGCTTGGGTATTGATCTTTGTTATTAACTTTATTGCTTACACTCTATTAAAAGTGTTTATGTGCTGTAAAGTTTCTTAAGAAGGTTTAGGATTTCCTCTATATTAAATAATATCATATTCCAATAAAGATACTATAGTGAGATTCAGACATTGTTGAGGTAGACAAAGAGGCATAGTTTTGGGGTCTCAGTACCTTGAATGGGACATGGTCAGCCCCTATTGAGAACCCGTGGCATGCTGATCTTTCTTCCTATCTTGTTCCTGCACTCTCAAGGAACAGATTGGGCCATCCTGTGTTGAACAATTCCACTCTACAAAAATTGCCTTAAGGTTCAATTTGTATCACTGAGTGTTTATATTTCCCTTTAATAAATATTAATCCCTTATATGATATATTACAAGTGAATAATTCTACAATATCTGGCACCTATGTAGGTTTTCAGTTCTCTGTGCTAGGTCAGGCCAGAATCACCATGGGCCAAAAAGGTACCTGAAGGTCTGGTGGGCCTGTGCCTGTGGTTTCAGCTCCAAGCTACAGAGGTGGTGAGTGTGCCTCCCCCACAGTTTTCTTGCAGCTGAGCAAGGGTCTGTCTCCAAGGACAAATGGCTGATATCAGTCGGTCCTTTAATGTGTATTTAGGGTAAATTATTCTGATTTTGTGAGAAATTGCCTTTCATAAGGTTATTTTCATAGAAAACCAAACTTTGTGTCCCATGCTTTGACTGCCTTGAGTGACAACTGTGACATCTTCTGGCCAAACATGTATTACATTTACTCTGAGGTAATTGTATATATGTATATATATTACTTCTCGGCTTGACTCCATATTTTATATCTAAAAAAAATGGCCTGATACCTATTCTAAATATGAGATGTTAATTGGCACAATGGGAGACTTAAAGTCTAATGATGAGCAATAGCTCTCTGAAGTACATAATATGGAATCTACAAATGATAAATTGGCAGGCAAAGTTACTTTTCTGGAAATTGGTCACAACAAACTTTCAGACACATCTTTCTTCTTGGACACAAATATTAACACCATACAGGAGAACTGTAAACTTTATGTTAATGATGAAAAGAATAAACTAATTCCATGGAATCATTAGAAAAATTGGTTTAAAGAGATTCGGACCCTAGAAAAATTGGTGGTTTCTAAATTTCAACAATGGGAGGACCATGTTGAAATAATTGAGAAGGATATTAAGGCACTGTCAACCCAGAACAATTCAGGACAACCATCACTGAAATCTTATGGTGATGGTGATGGTGATGATTTGCATAAAGTAGTTAATATAAAAGGTATTCCCTTATAACCACTTATGATTTATCCAGTTACCAATCAGATAGATAATACATATAGCAAATTTCCAGAATTCATAGAATACAATTATGAGCCTATCCATTTGAGAGATATAAAGGACATCAAGGAAGCCATATTACTCCATGGAATCCACTCTACATATGTAACACAAATATTAAATGCATGGTCATTAAAACATAGAATAACTCTTAATTATTAGATGCAATTAACAGTTGCTATATTGGACTATAGCCAACATTTACAATGGAGAAATTGGTGGAAGGAAGAGGCTATGTCAATATAACATCAAGGAAAAGTTAGAGGTTTGGACATCTCTCAAGACGAAATTTTTGGTGAAGACTCATTTGTTGATATGAAGAGTCAGACTACTTATGATGAACATACATTGTTTTTATGCCATTAACAGTGCTTTGGGTGCTTGGGAAAAGATTTTAGACACAGGACAGAAAACTGAACCATATACCAAAGTCAGTCAAGGCTTAAATGAACCTTATACTGACTTTCTACCAAGATTGACCAAGGCAATATATAGAGCAGTATCAAATCAAGAAGTTAGAAAGAAATTAATACTTCTTTGTCTTTTTCCAATGCTTTTGGAATGTAAGCAAATGCTTATGCCACTAAAGATCATATCTGCACCCATAGAGGAATAGATCTAGTATGCAATCAATGCCAAGACTCTCCATTATGATGAAGAGAATTGGATAGATAAAGCCATTTCCAATGTTATGGTAAGGATTCAAGGTATCAAATACTTTAATTGTGGTAAACAAGGCCATATAAGAAGGAATTGTATGTAAAGCATTTCTGATAATAATGTCCCTCTTAGAAATGACTCAAATACAAGGTCCCTACCTTCTGAGTTATGAAGAAGTTGTGGCAAAGGCCAAAAATGGACTAATGAGTGTAGATCTACAAGAGACAAATAAGGTAACCCGTTGTCATCAGGAAACACTTCTTTTAGTCTCTCATGGGAGCCCCCCCCCCAAATTAGCTCTCAAAATCAAAGATGGCTCAATCATATCAAGTCACATTGGAGGAACAGTTTCCTATGAACAATTAGAAAATCCAGTGCCTAATGTAGAGAATGATACATTATTGGATAATAGAACAATTTTAAAGGAGGAATCAAAGTTTTCAAGAAAGACCACAAAACAAATATTCTGGCAGACTTCTATAAATCAACAAAAACCAAAATTGAAAATACAAAAAGATAATATTTTTATCAAGGCTTATTCAACAAGGGGGCAGATGTTTCAATGATAACTCCAAAATAATGGCACCTAAGATGGCCTCTAAGCGAGGTGGATCCTCAATTTCTAGGTATTGGAACCATATATCAGGTAAAACAGTGTAAGATGGCTTGAATTCATAGGACTGGAAGGACAGAGAAGAAGCTTGAAGCAATATATGACCAAATATATGACCTAATATAGGACCAAATCTATGGGACTGTGACCTTCTACAACAATGTACTCAGATTAAAATCCCTCCACGCTCAGATATAAACCAGAGACTCAATTATGTTTCTCAGAACAATATTTTAAGGTATTATAAAAAAACAGTCACCAGCTATTCAGGTGGTACAAAAACAGAGTACAACAACTGTTGACCTTATAAAGACACTCATAGCACTGCCTTAAAAAATGGTTGACAGAAAAGCCTATTTGGGTTCAATAATGGCCCTTAACAAAAGAGAACTGCAGGCCTTAGAGCAGCTGATACATGGTCAGCATATTGAAAAATCAATCAGCCCTTGGGATTCTCCTGTATTTATTGTCAAAAAGAAATCTGGAAAATGAAGAATAGTTACAGATCTAAGAACAATAAATAAGATTATTCAACCAATTGGCCCTTTACAATCTGGTATTCTCTTGCCGTTCCTATTACTGAAGGGATGGCTCATTACAGTTATTGATTTGAAAGACTATTTATAGCTTGGGATTAGAAGGAACTTAAGAGAGACATCCTAAGAAGAGAAAATAGAGAAGATCACCTTTGCAAATTGGGATAATGGGTTGCAACCAAGAAGAGTTGGGAACAAATCTTGAAAGAAGGAGATAATTGAGTGAGATGGGCAAAGAGAGAGATAGAAAGAGATGGATATCTCGATAGAGGAAGCCAATGTGGGGTTAGAAAGAGACTGGGTGCTAGGGAAATGTCCAGGAACTCACAAGATGTTTCTGGCCAAACAAGGGTGGAGAGGGTGCCTAAACAGGACTTCCCTATAGTAAAATGAGTAACCACCCTAAGTGTTATCACAGAACCTACATCCAACAAAGAATATAGATAGAGGCAGAGATCCATGGCTGAGCACTGGGCAGAGCTCCTAGTCCAGCTGAGAGCAGGGGAGGAGAGTCTGTATGAGCAGGAGGATGGGGATTATGAGGAAAATCCCCACAGTGATGGCTGGGTAGAGCTATAGGGAGCTCACTGAATCAAGAATAGTCACTGGATATCCATTGGAGAAAAGAAGTTAGGCCTTCCAAGGGTAGGCAACTTTCAACTGGCATGAGACATATATGGAGCCACAAGCAGGGAGATCAGACTGTGTTCCTATTCATGGCTTGGCACCTTGGAGCCTATTCCTTGCAGAGGAACACCTACCCCAACATTGACTTTGGGATGAGTAAATTGGACTTGCCTGAAGCAGATGTGGCATGCTGAGCTGATCCACCTTTGGAATTTTTGCCCTTTTGGGAGAGGGGTTGGATGGATGAGGAGGGGCAAGATTAAAGGCTAACTGGGATTAGATTGAGAGGAGGGAAGGGAAGGGGAACAGGGGGATACATTGGTAAACATGACATTTTTAAAATAAAAAGTAAATGGATAAAAGTGAGGAAAAGAAAGACTTTCTTTACCATACCTTTATAAGAGCAGGACAAAGAAAAAAATGACTTTACAGTGCCCACCTACAATAATTAATAGCCAGTAAGGAGATATCAATGGAAGGTTCTCCCACAATAAATGTTGAATAGTCCAACCTTATTCCAATATTTTATACAACAGCCATTAGAAGTGATAAACAAATGATTCCCACAATCTATCATTTACCATTATATGGATGATATTTTATTGGCAGATGCAAATATAGATACATTAAAATGTTTGAAGAAGTAAAGAAAACTTTGCCTGATTGGGGATTACAAACTGCTTCTAAGAAAATACAAAGAGGAGATTCTATTAATTATTTAGGATATAAAATATCTCTACAAAAAATTAGACTAAAAATGGTGCAACTCAGAAGAGATAGATTGAGAACTCTTAACAATTTCCAAAACCTGCTAGGAAATATTTCTCATATATGGCCCATTATTGGAATGAGAAAAACATGAACTAGTTAATTTATTAAAAACCTTAGATGGTGATGGATGTGTTTCATTTTGCAGAATTCAGAAAGATGAAATATGTATATCAAACCATTGATACTTACTCAGGACTTCAATAGGCAACTGCCTTGAGTTCTGAAAGGCTGATTCTGTAATTACATACCTTTTAGAAATTATGGCCAATATGGGAATTCCTGTTCAATTAAGACTGACAATGCTCCAGCATATGTTTTCCAAAAATGAAGAAGATTTTTGGATATTATAATATAAAGTACATTACAGGTATATAACAGAACCGTATAGGACAAGCAGTTGTGAGAAGATTTTTTTGGACATTAAAAGAGATGCTTCATAAACAGAAAGGAGAAAAAAGCCATGGATAGATTGCATAATGCTTTACTAACTTTAAATTTTCTTAATGATGATGAGAAAGGAACAACAGCTGCAAAGACACATTAGATAATAGAAAATTCTTCCGAGTTAAACCAACCTGTCTACTTCAAGGATGTGCTAACCTCAGAATGGAAACTGGGATATGTGCTTCAGTGGGAAAGCTTTTGTTTCCATAGGAGAAGAAAAATGTGTGTACCAGTGAAATTAATAAAGATTTGATTTAAAAAGGAGACAACCCCTATTTTTACAATGTTTTCAGTTAAGCTTTTACAAAGGCTTCACTCTTTAGGATGATAAAAAAATTCTAGATCCCAGTTACTTAGATTTGCCATGTAATGCTTATATTGTTTAGGTTTAACAGATATATAGTAGAATATATCAGATAGACAGGATCTTCAATCGCTTCATAAACCTAGAGAATATGGTGTTTAATGTTTTGTTATTGAGAATTTGGTCAGAGAAACACAACAATTTCTGGTATTACTTTTACTTTCCCAAGATAGTGTGAGGCATCAAGAACACTCCACAAGAATTTGTCCTCCTTGGTAAACAATGATCTATTAGGCAAAGAATTACCCTTGCCACAAGTGTTGACAGTAAGTATGCTGTCCAATCTGGACAAGCAGGATGAAGGATAGAGACTGCTGAACCTGCCAAGACAGGATAAGATGGTTTCTAAACCTGCCCTGCTTCTGAAGAGATCTGTCAGATATCCTAGGCCTGTAACCAAAAAAGATGGATGTTCCAACTTTTCACAGAAGCCCTGGGTGACTATCCTGGCAGTTGACTGTCACTGTCTTCTCCTAAATCTTGGAAGCTACTCTCTTGTTTCCAGTTTATCAAGTAATATATTTTACTTTTCATGTTTTTTATAGGGCTTAAGACTATATAGTTAAGGTTACTACCATCTCATATCTTAGCTAAGAGCATTCAGGTATTATATTCATATTATTCAAGATAAACAGCCTTGGGATAATACCTGTATATTGCCACTTACCAATATTCTAGACACTTATGATATATCTTATGTTTGTTGTTTGTTAATTGTAATTTAACCTTGTTTATGTTATTGCCTTTCCCTCTCCTAGACATTACCTTATAATTTCTATTGTACACAGTCTTATAATTAGGTTTAGAACTTTCTTAGACAAAATGTGAAGATATAGTGGAATTCTGGCATTGTTAAGGGATACCTAGAGGCATAGCTTAGTAGTCTCAGGACCCTGAATGGGGCATGGCCAACCCTCATTGATCACCCTGTGGCACATTATCTTCCTTCCTGTTTTGTTCCTGTGCTCTTGGGGAGTGGATAGGGCCATTCTTTGTGGAACAGTTCCACTCTCCAAGAATGGTCTTAAGTTTCAATTTGTATCAGTGCGTGTTTATATTACGCCTTAATAAATATTAATCCTTTATATGATATATTGTAAGTGAATAATTCCACAATAAGATAATTTGACTTATCTTCCTAATTAGAATCTCCTTGATCTCCTTCAGTAGTCTTTCTGCTCTACCAAAGACTTCAACTACTACACTAAATGGATATGGAGACACTGCCCCAGCCTGTGGGGTCCAACAACATAGACCTAAAGAGGGGGCAGACAAATAAAGGGACAAGAAACACAAAGAATGAGAGCAAGACAGTATTCCGATCAAGCTCTGAAACTTTATTCTTCTCAGCAGTACATATAGTCCTTTAGGGGGAGGGTAAATCAAAGATTAAGCAAACAAGGAATTCACACAGCTGCAGGCTATTCTGCTAACATGATGTGTTGTCATAGAGGCTTATCTAATCTTAGCTATTGTTTAACCCCAGGAAGGTTACCTAATTCCTGGGAGGGGACTCAACTAGTTAGGTTAACAGCAGGGGAGGCTGTCTGGCTTCTGGGGAAGGATTCCTCTAACTTATTCGTGATTTAAGTAGAAATGACTTGAAATTTTCTCTGTTTATGTTGATATCGGGTTTACTGTAAATCACTTTTGTTATGTTGAGGATGTTTTTTGTATCCATAGTCTCCTGAATACCTATCATAAACAGATGTTAGATTGTGTTTTAAAAAACCCTTTTATGGATCTAATGGGATAATCGTGTTTTTCTTGTTTCATCTGTGTATATGGTGAATTCCTTATTTAATTTCCATGTGTTGAACCAACTCTGAAACACTGAGGTGAAGCCCACTGATCCTTTGATGATCTCTTTGATATACTCTTGGATTCAGCCCACAAGTACTTTATTAAGAATTTTTGCACCTTTTATGAAAATGATATTTGTCTATAACTCTTTTTCTTTGTTGGGTTTTTATACAGTTAGGTATCAGGATAACTGTGATCTTGTAAAAATAATTAGATGATGTTCCTACTGTTTCTGCCTTGTAGAATAATTTGAAGAGAATTGGCACTAGTTCTTTGAAGGTCTTGTAGAATTCTGCACTAAACCATCAAGATCATAAACTTTTTATGTTAGAGAGGCTTTTAATTGCTGTTTCTATCTCTATCTAGAATTTATATCCCTATTTAAATTGCATATCTGTTCTTTATTAACTTTGATATGGGGCATATTTATATATATATATGTATATATATATATATATATATATATATATAACTATCCATTTGTATCAGATTTTCCAATTTAGTGAAGTATATGTTTTTGAGATATATTCCTATGATTCTCTGAATGTCCTTGATGTCTGTTGTTATGTTCCTCCTCTAGTTTAGCTAAGGTTTTATCAATATTAATTTTCCCAGAAACAACTCTTTGTTTCATTAAATTTTTTTGTTTTTCTTTTTTTGTTTCTATTTTATTGAATTTAGCCTTGAGATTGATTATTCCTTGCCATCTACTTCTTTTCAGTGTTATCACTTATTTTTGTTTTAATGCCCTCGTGTGTGCTGTTGAGTTACTAATATGGGATCTCTCCAATAATTTTATGTAGGCTTTTAGTAATATGACCTTACCTCTTAGAATCATGTTTATTGTGCCCATAAATTGGGTATGTTGTGTTTTTATTTTCGTTCAATTCTAGTAATTTTTAAAATTTTTCTCTTAATTCCTGTCTTGACTCACTTTTCATTCAGTAGCAAGCTATTTAGTTTTCAGGAGTTTGTAAGCCTAATGTTGCTTTGCTGTTGTTGATATTCAGCTTTAATATATGGTGGTTTGTTGAGATATGAGGGTTCAGTTTTCTTCTATCTGTTGAGGATTTGTGTCCAAGTATATGGTCAATTTTGAAGACATTTCTATGAGCTGATGAGGAGAGGGTATAATCCTCTGTGTTTGGGTTAAATGTTATGTCTTTTAGGTCCATTTGGTTTATAGACATTTAGTTCCAACGTCCCTCTATTTGGTGTTTGTCAGAATGACTTGTCTATTGGTGAAAGTTAGGTATTGAAGATATACTCACTATAACTGTGTCAGGGTTAATATGTGACTTTAGCTATAGAAGTATTTCTTTTATGAACATAGGTGTTGGTGCATAGGTGCTTAGAATTGCAAAGTTTTTCATGAGGTAAATATGAACAGTGTCTATCCTCATCTATCTCTTCTTATTAGTTTTGGATTGAAGTATATATATGTAAATATATACATATATAAGTTTATATATATAATTTTATTCTTAGTTTTTTTCTCTTGAAGTATCTTTTTACATTTTTTTACCCTCAGGTATTACTATCTTTGATATTAGGAGGTATTTGGTGTTTCTTGGATCCTAAGCTTTTGTTTTGTTTATTAAGACAGGGTTTCTCTATATATAACAGCTCTGGCTACCCTGGAACTCTAGACCTGGATCCTGATTTTTAATCCAATCTGTTAGTCTGTGTATTTTTGGTGGGGATTATTATCTTTGATATGGAGAGTTATCAATGTGCAGTATTTATTTATCATAATTTTATTGTGATAGTGTGGATTCCTGTTACCTCCTCCACTTTGGTTTTCTGTCTGAGATTACTTATTCCTTGTATTTTCTTGAGTGTGGTTATAGCCTCTACAAATTAAAATTTCCTTCCAGAACCTTCTGTAGAGCTAGTTTTGTGGACAGATACTACTTAAATTTGTTTTTATCCTGTGATATCTTTCTTTATCTATTGTGACTAGAAATTTTACTAAGTATAGTAGGTTGGTCTATTCTCTGTGATCTCTTTTAGAGCATCTGTTCAGATTTCTCTGGCTTTTAGAGTCTCCATTGAGAAGTCAGGTGTGATTCCTGTAAGTTTGTCTTTACATGTTTCTTGTCTTTTTCTCTTGCAATTTTTAGTATTTGTTCTATATGTTTAGTGTTTTGATTATTATGGGTTTGGGGGAATATCTTTTCTTGTCACTTCTATTTTATGTTCTGTATGCTTCTTACTCCTTGATAGGATTTTTATACATGTCAGAAAAAATTCTCCTATTATTTTTAAAATATATTTTCTGTGCTTTTGACCTGGCTATCTTCTTCTATCCTCTATCCCCATTACTCATAGATTTGGCATTTTCATAGCGTATCAGATCTTGTAGATGTTTGTACCTGGACTTTTTAATGTTTCACATTTTCTTTGAGTGAGGAATCCATTTATTCTGTCTCATCTTTAATGTCTGAGATTATCTTTACTGTATCTTGTATTCTTTTGGTGAGGCTTGCCTCTGACATTCCCATTTGAGTTTCTACACTTTTCATTTTCAGTTCTCCAGTTTGGATTTTCCTTAGCGATTCCATTTCCACCTTTATGTTCTAAGATGTTCCTGGTTTATGTTCTTTGTTTTTTTTGTTTTCCATTTAGTCCACTGTTGGTTTATATTTTCATGAATTTTATCAATGGATTTGGACATCTTGTTTAATGTCCTTAAACAACATATTCATAGTAGGTATTTTGTTGACTTGTTCTTCAGGTGTATTTTATTCAACCTATGGTAGAGTTGCTAAAATTTCATGGATACATGTTATCTTGGGTGTAATTGATTGTGTTTTTATGCTGTTATCTAGGCATCTGGGATTTTGATGATTGTACTTCCAGGTGTTGATAGTTGCTGTTGTCTTTGTTGGTGGGTATTCTGTTCCTTGGTTTCTCTTGCCTATTCTGGATCTTAGGAGAGTGTGATGACTGACTATATGTTGTTTTATATGGAATGCTTCTGAAACCCTGTTAGGTGTGGCTCACTGGGGAACTCAGAGTAAAATGGATTTCTAGGTATCAATAGCTGACATAAAGGAATAAGGGATAGGCCAAAAATGGGTGTCCTTAGAGGGTTCGTGGGAGGGAGGAAGCTGGGTCTACTATAAGGATCATATACCATGGGATATGATCCCATAATCTCCTGGGAATGGGGACTGAGAGAAAAGTGAAACAACAGCCTGCTACAATAGGTATGAGGCTTAGATTGGAGAAAAGAAAGAGAGCTAAGATCCTCTGTATTGCCAATAGGCTTCTAGTCAGTGCTTTCAAGACACTTGAGACAGCAAGATGAGGGAAGGGAGGAAGGCTGTAGGAGAAGAGCTGCATAGTTTATTGGAAATAAGAAGAAGGAAAAGCCATAGACAGCAGGGGCCTGCTACAAAGTTGGGCATAAGATGTGGGAGTTGGAATTGGTGAACAGAAGAGATTCTGTCAGAATAATACAGAGTTTCATTTGAGGCATAACTATATTCCCAAGATGACTATCACCTTTTACTTTTCTAGCATGATGTAATGCTTTAAATAATAAAGCATTATTTTAGATGGGATGTCATCATTAAAGCTTCACTAAATTAATATTAGTGTTTGATTTTAAATGGAGAATAAGTTAAAAATCCAGCTTTCAGAATCATGTTCTGTAGTTTGGGGACCATGAAAGAATGTCTCGTGAGACTTCTGTCTTGTCACATTGTTGAGCAACTTCTGTCTCACAAAAGTTGACAGATAGGCATGAAAACATTTTTGAAAATTAACCTTTACTATTGTTTAGAAGTAAATTGATAGACCATCAAGCTGTTCTCTGTCCACTATTGAGTTATTACTATCATGTGAAACTATTTTCTCTGTGTTAATATCACAAGGAGACCATTCTTCTTGGTGAAATTGCAACCAAAATTTAATACTTTTGTTATATCTCATTTGTTTAATAATGCATAAATTTTCCTTCAGGATAAATCTATTATTAGATATTTCAAGTATGTAGTGGATAACAAAACCCTTCTCAATTAAAAATGAGCCTTAATATTTATTTGGCACTCACTATACAATACACACCTTATTAGATGTTTTATTTTCTTTATTTTAGGTTCTGCTTAAATTCTACCTAATCAGAAAAGTTAAGATTAACTGAAAGCATATTCTTTACCTGTCACTTTTTATCTGACTTCCTCTCTTATTTTGTTCATAAGACCCTCTTCAAAGCTAATGTTTCATATGTTTAGGTATTACTTTGTGGAACTCCTTGTTACCTCTAAAACTCTGCTGTTCAGTATTGAACATTTTTGTAGATTCTTCACAATAGCAAAAGCAAGTGCAATACCATCCTGTCTCAGTCTGTTTCTGGTGGTATAACAAAAATTACATCAACTAGGTTAATTTACAAACAGCAAAAAATTGTATTTTTTTCAAGTCTAAAAAAAACAAAACAAAAAACTCGGCTCCAAAACACTGAGATTCAGTGTCTGTTAGCAATCTACTTTCTGGATTGTAGACAGGAGACGTTCATTCTTTTTCCACATGAAATAAATTGATAAGGAAGCTCCCTTATGTCTCATTTATAACAACAATTGTCTTATCTCATGACCCTACTGCCTCCCATACATAGGCTCTTCATCTTAGTTTCATTAGTTTCAAAGTTAGTTTTCAACATATGAATGTGGGAGGCACACAGACACGTGGAATGATAGTGAAAGGCTAGTTTCAATCTCTGTGCATAGTTAATCGTAATAAACTATATGTTTTTAGTGCCCTCTTCCAGTTTATAAATGCATATTATTTTTAATAAAGTATATTTTAGTTTTTAAATCACATCCATAAATTTGTAAGAGTGATTCAAGAATATAAACAAATCATTTTATAATATAATACTGACCCCTTTTTACTACATGAAAAAAATACTTTTTATGAAAAAATAAGGAAAGTCCCATGATGACCTTGTAAATAAGCATGTTGGCTAAATTGACAATGCATAGCTATAACTCAGGGTCCCTCTGTGAAAGAGCTCTGTAGATGTGATTAATGTCCATAATCTGTCTGCACTTCCCTATGTAAGTCATATCATACTAAATCTAAGAATGGTATGCACTCTTAAGACAAGAGTGGAAACTTTTTTTTAATTGTGGAAGACAAACCAAGGCTACCTAATCAAAGCACAGGGATCCCGAATTCATCGTTGCTTACACAAAGTACCTTTAGAATTAAATAGAAAGAACACATGGGGTGACGGATATATATCACTCATAGGACTTGCTCAAGGCGTAATCATTGCCTCAGCTCTGGTCTTGCAGCCTGGTCCAGATCAGAAATTGTTATCACCAGTCTGGCTCTTGCAAGCTCATCTTTTCTGTTTCAGTACAAAGTGAGCTGTCCTAGGTAATTGTCCTCATTCTGTGAGGCTTTGTTGTTGCTAGTATCTAAGGTGGCTATAACCACCATCTTTAAGGTAGGTTTAAGACAATGACTGGAGACCATTAAGTAACTTTGGGATTCTGGAACAGAATGTTGTAAAACCTGGCAGTGCGTTCCCCCAGCTACTCTTATCTTTGTACCTTCAGTTCTGAAAGCTATTCAGTCAGGCTAGGTATCACTTTCTGGATAACATTGCTTAAATATCAGTATGCTTATTTTCAGAACACTGACGTAGATGAAGGAAGACACGCCAAGCTTTTAGTTCCTGTGTGGGCCCAAGATAGAAATCAATGTTTTAAATTTTGTTTGTTGTTTGTTTTATCAAAGTAATTTTAAATACCTATTAAACTCCCCCTCGTATATGAACATTCGTAAATCTTGAAGTAATCTGGCCATGTAGGTTTCTTAGCCAAGTGATAAACCTGAACAGGAGGCAACATTTAATAAAAGAAACATCTAAGTAAGGTCAGATTTTTAAGTCTGCAAGTAGAATTACCACTATAGGTAGAATATTAGAAAGAGTCAAGTGCATCAAAAAAATATGAACTGGACAGGAGTGATCCTCTCCCTTTAAACAGCTCCCTGAGTATGGGCTGAGTATGAGTTCCACTACCAGGTAGGTACTCCTTCATTGTTCCTGGTTCCCTTGCTTGAGAAGGACTGTACTGTATTGCTACTGTTGTTAATGTTCTTGGTGACTATTGCTGCTGTTGTTAATATTGCCCACTGACTCTGTTGTTACTGTTAATGTTCTTTAGTGACTCTACTGTTACTGTTGTTGTTAATGTATGATCCTCTTTCTTTAGCTTCCAAAGTTCTTCAATGGAACCACAAGTATGTTCCAGCTTACCAAGTAAGACTCCATTTGACTCTGACCATTTCCTCCCTTGTCTCTGAGTAATTTTCTCTGACAAGACCTTGTGGTTTAAATTTGGTTGTCCCTCGTCTCTGGGATATTATTTGTTCTAAGGCTTTCTTAAAGAAGGCCTGTATGTAACTATGTCTTCCTGTACCTGAGAGTTCCAGCCTGTGCTTCCTACAAGCTGTGCTGCAAAGTTAGAACCCACCTTACCACCCCACACTGTGTAGAAATCTCCTAATATATTTTCACTGGTTCTGTGTCTCTGAAAGAATTTTTTAATGTCCATATGAGCTTGAAATTTTATTTTATTATTTATTAATTTTTTATTTAAACATTTTCCCATACCCATTACTGCTCCCATTTTGACTTAAGTTTTGTTCAGGTTGATAGATATGGATCTGTTTGCATTCTTTTATATACCACCATCCCATAACTCATTTCTAATAAGTATAAGTGATTATCTGCTATTTTTTAATTGCATGGCAGAAACTAGGGAAAGAGAAGATAAGATTGGGATCAAATTTTCTGCTTTTAACCTCTGTACCAGTAGTCTGAAATTTTCTTGCAACACCCCTGAGTAAACAGAGGTGTTTTTCCTACCCACTTATTTTTGAATACTCAACAGCCACCTCCCAAATTACCACACAAAGGCTTATATTAATTATAAATGCTTGGTCAATGGCTCAAACTTATTACTAACTAGGTCTTACATTTAAATTAACCCATTTCTATTAATCTATTTATTTCCATGTGGTCTGTGGCTTATTAGTTCTCTGGTATCTTGTTCCTTTGGTGGCTGGCTCACTTCTCTCTGACTCTTCCCCTCTTCTGTCAAGTTCTCAGTTTGATTGTTCTGCCTCACCTATCCTAGCTTGCCACAAGCCAAAGCAGTTTTATTATTAACCAATGAAAGCAACACACATTTATAGTGTACAGAAGGACCATCCCATTGCATCCCTCTAAAAACATTATCTTCATAGAGACTCAGCCAAGATTTCTATAAAACAAGCATGAAATTGGATTCTTGTTTTGGGGAGTCCACCAGGAATGATCACTCATACATCATTTATAACCAACTGAAATTCTATTCCAGATGTCTGGGATTGCAGTTGAGTATTTGAGGACACAGATGAATAGCCCAAAGTGTCTAGAACATAGGAGTTTTGGAGGCAAAACCACATCCTGATGTCTCATTTGGCAGGTGCAGGGAGCTTCACAGAAGCAAGCTAAGGCTTCTGTTCTAAGTGGTTGTCTGGGAAGGATTTCCCACAAGTAGATAGTTTAACAGAATCTAAGATTAGCTATCTGAGTCATCTTGACCTCAGGTTCCTAGAATAGAGTTGGGTAACTTTCCATGGGGTTCTTTATCCGGGAGATCAAATTCTAACTAGACCTGACATAGACTCAGCAAGAATGCACAATGAAGGTATTTTTGCATTATCTTGCCCTGCCACATGTGTTTATCTAAATTTTAGTGAAAATAGACTTTCCAGTATCAGTGGAATTTTTTTCTAAAGAATGTTTATTGATTATGAAAAACAAGATCCTGAAAATTGCAATGATGATATGTAGATAGATCCCAGCAAAAGTAGAGACATTAATCATTTTAAAAATCTATTGAATCTTCTTTGTCACTAGGATAGTCCTTCCTTCCATGCCTGACTAAGAAGGTTAAACTTGATTGCATGGATGTCATGGAATGATCTACTCTTAAACAGTTATCTTGAAAAGCATTTTTGATTCTCTTTGGACCTTCCTATCACTTTTTCTCTTTGCTTCTAGATATATAACTAGATTTAAGTGCCAGACAATCATTTAAGTATTAAATGCAAATTATGAGGTATGCTAACACACAAAAAGATTGCATGATTTTTCTGCCTGGTGTAGAAATATAGGGAATGTCTATAAGAATGACTCAATAGTTTAGACTCATGTTAAATAACATATAATATTATATTAGACAAAATTTATTGATATGAATCAAGTAGATATTTTGGATTTAACATTTGAAATCTAACAGTTTGACTTGTTGGTTAAAATATTGTCAGGAGCTGGTTCATTAGCCAAGAGTCAACTAAAGATTTCCCTTCTTTGTCATTCGTCAGATAGGACAGCATCCTTTAGATTAAGAGAGTCCTTGGAAAAGCCACAAGGGAACCCACTGACCATTGACTCATAATGGCCTAACACACTAACCTTGATTCATAATTACTCACTGACCACTGCTCATAATTGCCTAACACACTGACCTTGCCTCACAGTTTCACCCCCTCACGAGCCCTCCCTTCCCCCTGCACGTACGTACAGCCCTGCAGAAGCATATATGAGCAGCCTGGAAATAATAAAGACAGACCACTCAAACAGCTTGTCCTGTGGTTCCTTTCTCTGTGCCTTCCCATCATTCTCTCACTATAGGTAACAGGGACCCTGTTAAAGTCCCACAGTTTGGGACAAAATATAAATTTAAAGGAGGCTTCCATTAAATGAATTTGAAATGCCAGAACTGTCTTGTTATACAGAAGAAATATATAAATGTTTGTTGATATTGGAATGTTAGAATAGACTTATCAGACAATTGCTGTTATGAACACAGGTCTGAAGGACAAGATCTTTATCAGTTTGAGAACTAAATTTTGTGTAGGAGTCCCAGCATTCTTGAAGAACTCTACTGTTCCTGGGACAGAGGTTCCAATAAAACTTCAACTTTTGGACTAAACCTTCTAAATGTAGTAGCAACAATAAGTCATGGGGCAGCATAGGGCAAGTGGCAATGCTTAATCAGCAAACACAGCACTAATATTTTTACCATAATGGGAACTGAAAGCAAAGTGATAATGAGAATTGGCTATCTTCCACAGACATATTCATCCATGGTGATAACTGCCCTGGGACAGAAGTGGAAAGGACTGTACATATTCTTACTTGATTTTTCTTAAAAGAATCTGAGGTTCAGCTAATGTAAGCCTAAGTTCAATAATCAAAATAAAGATTTATAGTCCCTAAATATTCCTTTAGAGGAACCATCCCATAAACAGACATCCTTTCAGGGAAGGATTACAAGTCTCATCTAAGAAGGGAACTATTATATTGTCAAAATTGTCTACTACTGTGGTTTCCAGATGTTAGAGGGAAGGGATCAGAACTAGGTAAAATAGAAACCTTTTTTTTTTATTTCATGTTTCAAAACCCTCATTATGTAGCCTGACTTGCCTAAAACTCTCAATGGAGCTCAGGTTTCCTTCAGAACTAACTTCCTGTTTCTACATCCTGTGTACTGAGATTGTAGGAGCACATTGCCATATTTTAAATTTTAAAATCTTACCTATTTACTGTCAGAAAATGGTCTAAGAATGGAGTCCTGTGAGGAGATTTCTGAATGCTAGTGGAAAATCAGAAAAGGGTCTTGTGACTTCAATTTCTTCAAATCACAGATTTTTCTTGGGATGTGTTTTATCCCCTGCCTTAGGCACAGCAGATAGTATTGCTTCAGATTGTTCATTACAATGAATGCATTACAAATTATTGTTCTTATGCCTTCATGGGAAAACATATTTCTGATGTGTGAAGCTTGGTCTTGGTGATTGTACACTTTACTCTTGTGACTCCTCTTACCCCTAAGAGTATAGATTGTCTGATGCTATGAGTAAAGGTGGCTATTGAATGAAATTTTAGTCCTTCTTACATACTGGCTCTATTCTCCCAGGCCCCAACACCTCTAGAGTAGTAAACAATTTAAATATTTTATATTTTGAGAGAAGGTCTTGGTAGGTTTCTCCTTGGCTTTGCATTCTCTCTGAAGTATACGTAGACCTTCTCCAGCACCAGTTACCTGAGTATCTCAGCTGATTCTGCACAAATGACATTGTCACTAGAATTTACTCACACACACACAGACTTCACAGTCTTACAAGGGAACCCTAATGTGAGCTGCAGCCTTGTAGCTTCAGCTGAAGCATTTATAGTGCTGTGCTGGGAACACTGCTCATGTGAGAGGCTCTGTGAGAGAGCCTGTGTGAAGTCTATGCTTCTTTTGAATTTGGTTGTGAAACTAAAATTGCTTTAGAAAATAAAGCCTAAAAATTTAAAAGAATGATTATAAGTATATATATTACAGATTCATATAAGTTAAACAGTAATGAGAGTGGTGTTGGTCTATGCTAAAATATGGACAAAATTTAAAAATATCATTCTAAATAAAAGGCTAGTAGTGGAAACAGAGCATATATTATATGTTTCTGTTTGTATGGAATGTAAACACTAGCTAAGTCTGAAGAGGAAGGATTAGTTTAGGAGCATCCCAGGGTTAAGATGAGCAGAGATGATGATCAATCACTGATGATAATTGTGGTATTTCATAACAGAAAGATAAAAATAACCTAAAATTGTAATGATGGCTGCAGATTTTGAGAAATTCTAGAATTTCCTGAGTTATACACAAAAAATCTTATGTATGTACTTTTAATTGAACAAGTATTATAGAAATTATAGTCATAGAGATGTTATTTTTACAGACCTACGGTTAATGAGTCTACCTGTTAGCAAATATTAGTTGTACAAAATAGTGGGTTTAATTATGGGCAATTCCATATTTTGAGAAATGTATAATTCTAGTACTGTAAACAGTCATAGAATAAGATAAAATAGTTACTATTTGTTTAAAGTCACAAAATCCTTTGTACCAAAAACCTAATAAAAACTAGCATCAGAGACAAGACTTCCTCTTTAACACACATACAATAGTACAAACAAATTACTAGCAAACTAATTACCATACTATACCCAGGAGGGAATAATTCTAACAACTCAAGAATGTTTTCATAAGAAACTATGCTCGTCTTTATAGAGATTTTATAAAGCTATTTACTGAAATCAATTCTAGTTTTAAAGAATTAAAACTCACAAACTAAGAGTATCAAAATACATCTTCACAACAAGGAAGCAAGGAATAAGTTCATACATAACAGTAAAATATATCAGGTATTTCTACTGATGTTTAGAATTATAACACAAAAATGATAAATATAGAAATAAAAGTTAAGAAATAAAAAGAAAAAAATTTAAGTTGATGATAAATGTAGTGGATAACATTTATACGCAACTAAATATAACTAACTAATAAAATACAAAAGTTCTGATTAAGCACCTTATAAAGCCATTAGCTATATTATAGAGCTAATATAGACTAGTAAAAATGGAAAATTAAAAACTCATTTTTCATAACCATTAACTATAAATGCTTAGTATTTAACTCACAAGCAATAGAAAAAACTTACTTGAATAAAGTATAAAACATTACCAAATAATAAAATAGACATATTTGCCTTGATACAAAGACAGGTCTCAGTAAATATATCATTCTTCTAAAATTAATTTGATGGATTAATATAACTCTAGCCATAACTGTAGAGACTCTGCTTTTGAAATTCAGTCTGCTATACAAAAGACTGTAATAGAATATTAGAAGTAATTTTATCAGAAAGTGATATTATGATACAATAAACACTGCAGCATTATATCTTTGTAATATGTGTTTCTATGATGTTAATATAGAGTTACAGCATTGAGTCAAATTGGAAAGTCATTACATTCAGATTTTGGTAACAATGACATAGAACGCACTGAGTGAATTAACTTAATAATAGTTTGTTCAGCTTTTAAAACTAAGATTTACAGATCAATTTGTGGGATCCACCAATATTTTATGTACTTCAGTATGAAAGGTCTGTGAACTAAAATTAAGTACACTTTTGTTATCTAGCCTCTACTCTGCATTGGGGAAAAGCAAGGGCAGGAGCCGTCTTTGCTGTTGTCAGTAAGATTTAGATGTACTCCATCTGCATATCTTCTGCATGGCAACTGAACTGTTGACGACTGTGTCAGAAACTATGGGCTCCCAAAGCCCCAAATTCCTATTTCCTCAACTTTTCTTAGTTCTAGTTTCCTCTGCTTCTCTTCCTCTCTTTCCTTTTTCCTTCCCTCCTTTCTTCTCAACTCTCCCTCCAATTTCTTTGTTAGCTTTCTAGAAGAGCTATTTTAGGGTTATGTTGACTTAAAGCTTTTAATAGATTATATTTGAATGAAGTCATTCTTCAAACTACTTTTGTTTTTTAGAGAGAGAAGTATATTTTCTTCCTTCCTTAGCTTTGCTGGTGTGGTATTTTTAATACATTTTACAATTTCAAAGGTTTATACAATACACTTTTACTATACCCACCTCTCCAACTCCTTCTGGGTTACTTTACATATGCACCTGTCAATCTAGTATACTATTCTTTTCAACCTACAGAGTCCAGTTAGTGCTTCCAATAGGCCCAGGGGTTTGGGGCCGTCTACTAGGTCATTGGCATCCCAGGAATTGCAGACACTCTTTAAGAAAGCTGATTCCATCCCTGGTAGCAGTCATGAACTGCCATTAGTTCCTTATCAAGGGTTGGTGTTTCATGAGACCCTTTCTCATTCTTGCTGGAATGTTTCCTGGCTTAATCCTGAGCAGACCTGATGCAAGCAACCACAATATTACGAACTGTGAATGCTGTCATGTCAAGAAGACTGATTTCAATCTTTCTATTGCCTACTCTGAAATGCTTGAATACAGGAAGGGACAGGGACATGATGTAGATATTCATGTGAGACTAAGTTGTGGTTCTCTCATTTACCTATAACCTATTATAAATAAAAGCATCTCTGATGAAGGGTGAACACTGACTGCATTATTCTATAAGTATAAAGAGAAGTATCTAGAAGGCAGTTTGATACTGTGTTTATTTAACAAAACAGAAAACAGCTTTTTTAACTTTAACAGTATTTTATTAATTCTTTGAAAGTTTACATAATGTATTTTGAACATATATTAATGAGGTCTTTAAAAGCGTATTTTAACTGTGTGTCTGTGTGTTTGACATTTACATCTCAAGTTTGATATTGGCACTGTCATGATCTTTCCAGAAAGAGTCAGAGAAGGCCTCTACCTTCCTGATTTTATGGAGAATTCTGTGTTAGAGATGCTAAAATGATAAAAGATGTATCTTACTGTGGTATTTCAGTGTAATTGGCCCTCATAATCTCATAGAAAGTAGAATCAGACTGGGCAGTATCTTGGACATATATGAGCCCTAAAGCCTGCTTCCAAGTGACGCACTTCCTCCAACAAGGCTATGCTACCTAATAGTGCCACTCCCTCTCAACTTATGGGTGCCAGTTGCATTCAAGCTACTACACTTAAATTACTAAAACATAGTGAACCGTTTCCCACACTGTCTAAGCATAAATTCTAGATGGAGAAATAGTTAGATGCACAATGAAAGCATGAGATGACCAAAAAAAGTAGAGCTGAATTCATGCCCGGTCTTGACAGGAAGGAAAGCAGTACTAAAAGCAGTGGCATAAGGAAAAAAGAAACCATAATGGAAGATGGTGACTGGCTTTGTGTACTCACCATGGAAGGAAATTTTCTCAAGTGAATTTGTGTGCCTCCCATTCTCTGTCTTTGCTACAAGGACAATGCACCTTCCTCAGAAGGTTGTTGTGAAGTTTAAATGAAGCATGATCAAGCATTAGCTAATTCTTAGAGCACAGGAAGAGTGATGTAAATTTGAGTTCCTTTTGTAATTTTATAAAGCAAACAGACTGATATCAGTAAAAATTTACTGAGTCTATTTATGTCCTGTGTAAATTTTTCCTTCTTTATGAATGTAAGTTTTCATGTGCCCCAAGTAAAGTTGCTTTCACTCATTTGTGTTAATTACCTTCTAATCTCGGCAAAATAGGTATTTTATGATTACAGATATATTGAAGAGCTTTTAATAAGCTCTGTCATTTATTCATTTCAGATTCTCAAATTTTATATATTTCTTCTCTACCTTTGACATTTACTTGGAAGCAAGATCCAAAGATCGTGCTCATACTGAAAGTAATTGACAGCTCCAGAAAGATGCCTCATAGCACATGTTCTGAGTGTGTGCGTGCTCATGTGAGTACAAGCAACAGTTTTCACCTGAATCTATTTTTACACATTTCAGAGGAGGAGGGGAGAGTCTGTGACTGAAAGTGCAACCCATTCAGCCTTCACAGGGATTAAGTCCATTATATTATGCAAAATTTCTACCTAGTCAATCCTTATGGAAGGTAAACAAATCCTCCCTAAGCCCATTGCCTCTCTAAACAGATCTACACAAGGCTATGAAATGTGCATGTCTTCACCATGCTCTGCCAGAGCAAATACACAACTAAACATGGAGAAAAGTGCTCTTTGCAAAGCTTGCTGAGAAATACTAATTACAATATAAGCATCTCTATTCCTCTGACTAGGGGATAGGTTTGTTTTATCATGTTGAGATATATCAGTCCTTCTGGAAGTTTTTGTAAGCATCTTCCCTGACACCAATCAAAAACAGAAGTAGCAAGTACAAATAACACTATGAATGAATAAAGATAAACAAAAACTTGGGGATGCATCTAAATATATGTAGCAGGTGTTTGATCTTCATAAGAAAAAAATTTAAGAAACAAAAGAATGAGCACCACACCTAGAAAAGACAGACATCTAAATCAAGGAATCTGGAGGAAAGACACCATAGCATTATAGAATGCTGTCATATGTCATATGCCTATTACATAGAAACAAATATGTCATATACCTATTATATAGAAATACCATATGTGTGAATTTAGGACATGTGTGCTGGCTGGTTTTTACCAACTTGACACAAACCTAGACATATCTGGAAAGAGAGAATCCTAGTTGATAAAGTGCTTTTGTAGATTACCTTGTAGGCAAATCTGTTGTACATTTTTTAGATTCATGATTGATGTTTAAAGACATAGTCCACCGTAGGCAGGTGCCTATGGTTGTCTAAGAAAGCAGGCTGAGCAAGCCATATAAATGAACAAACAGGAAATGACATTCCTACACAGTCTTTTGTTCAACTCCTGTGTCTAGTTTTCTACCTTGAGATTCTGTTTTGTCTCCTTTTAAAATTTTTTGATATTGTAACTTAATTACAACCTTTATCCCTTCTCTTTGTTCCCTTCAAATCCTCCCATACTCTTCCTACTCCCCTTCAAAGTCATGGCCTCTTTTTTCACCATTGTTGTATTATGTTTCTGGCCTGGACTTTCCAGTCTATTCTCATGACCGGACTTTCTGGCCTAGCCTGGTGGCCCAGATGTTCAGACCCACAGTCCCATAGTCCCCTGAAACACACAGAAGCATGTATTAATTATACACTGATTGACCTGGGGCCTAGGCATATACCTTGCTAGCTCTTGCTCTTAAACTAACCCCTATTCTACAACAATGATCAATATGCCTGAATTTTTAGGAGTCCCGTTAGTGTTTAAATGTCGATAGCATAACTTGAACTCAGGTATTATAGTGGTTTGAACAAGAACAGCTCCCATCAAGTCGTATGCTTGAATTCTTAGTCCTCTGTAGTTTGAATTCTAATTGGTCTTAATAGTAAACACCTGGAGTCAGAGAGAGTCATAAATACAAAAAGATCAGAGAGACAAAGGAGCAAGCCACAGGCACTAGAGAGACTTCTTACCTCTACTGCATCCTCAAGCCAAAGGGGCAGAGAGCTTCTGTCTCCTCCCTCCTTCTTCTCCTCTCTCCACCCAGCCATATCACTTCCTGTCTCCACCTCCCTAGTGCTGGGATTAAAGGCCCTTGTGCCTCCTGAGAACTGGGATCAAAGGCACAAGACCCCATGTTCTGGGATTAGAGGTGTGAGCCTCCACTACCTGTCTCTGTTTCTCTTTTAGACTAGATCAATCTGTAACCCAGGGTGGACCTGAACTCCTGATCTTCCTGCTTCCTCCTCTTTCTTATGTTTGGGCATCATTCTCTCTCCTTATTACTTCCTTAAGAGTATGCTACTGTGAGAAAAGAACAATGACTGTCACAATGTAATTCTACTACATTTATTTATTTTATCAATTGATGGACATTCAGCTACTTTGAATTTGAGGCTGTTAGCTATGAAAATCAAGCTATAAATATTCAGGTATTTGTACTGGCGTGTATTCTACCTCTTATGAATATATATTTAACGTTGATTCAAATCCATAACTTGTTTTAATATTATATTTTTAATTATGTGTCTGTGTATGGGTTTATGCATGTGAGCATAGTGTCTGTGGAGGACAAAGAAAGACTTTAGATCCCTTGGAATAAAGCTCTGGGTTGTTAAGAGATGCTCAATATGGGTGCTGGTAATTGAATTCAGGTCCTTCACAAGAATGGTTCCCAGCTGATGGGTCATCTCACTAGACCCTATATTTAATCTTTTGAAGAACTGCTCTAATGATTTTCAGAGCAACTGCACTTTAACAGTCCCTGTTCCTCATTCGGGTTGATCCTTTTTGAGTTTTTAAAAGTTTACATGTATATATATGTCTGTGTATAAGCACACATATAAAGGTTAGGCAGCAACTGTGGAAATTAATTCTCTTATTCCATGTGTGGCTTCTATGGATAGAATTCAGGTTATTTGCCTTCGTGACAAGGAACTGTAGAACCATCTTGCCATGCCCCTTAAATTATTTTTATATTATGAAAAGTGGAATTACTACTTTGTTCTTTTGTATGTGCTTCCCTAGTTACTCCAACAGATTTTATTTGTCTGTCTGTTTGAGATATGTTCTCATGTATCCCAGACTGGCCTTCCTTGTACTATATTGTTGATGATGGCCTTGAACTCCTGCTTCTGCATAGACCTCCCAAGTGCAGTGATTATAACCAGGAGCAATTTATAAAATTACCTTTTCTTTTGTACTTGAATTGTAAAATATACTGGATACAAATGTGGCAGTCTATGTCCAAGCCCCAAACTTTAATTTATGGATACACAGATCTGCTCATGACATTGATACAATGTATTGATTACTGTATCTTCTCAGTAAGATTGAAACAAGAAAGTCTGAGTTTTTCTGATTTTTTTTCAACTGTTTTAGGAAATTCTTATTAAATTTTCTTCTGAGCTTCGTGAATTTTCATAAGAATTTTATCCTTCATTTGACAATTTATTCAAAACAGGCCATTTGAGGTTTTAATGGAGAGTGTGTTTGCTTATAGATTGGTTATGATGGTTTCATGTGGCAGTTTAATTTTCTTGTTCATGCTGATCCATCCACACAGCTTGCTTTGAAGTACATTTCTATGCAGCAGTTTTCCTTCTTATTAGTTAATAAGCTCCACACAATAGATGTTCTTTATTTTTTAGAAAGTCTCAAAACTCTTGAAAGGGTCTCAAAAAAATCCTTAAATCAGATTGTGAAAGTATTGATTTGTTGAAATCTTTAAGTGCTATTTGTGACTCTTCTCCAGAATCTCTCTCTGATGGTTAGTCACTTATTGTCAAACAAAGGCTTATACAGTTTGGTTTCATAGTAGGTCCAAGATAGGCGGGTAAAATTATAATCTTTTCTCCCTGTAGCTTGTAAGTTTCACTTTGAATACAGGCCTTTGTAATGCTGTTATTTTATTTTAGTTATTTAACAGCTCTTTGCTTTTAAACCATATTATGTTTTTTTAAAGCCCAAAATAAACATGGTAGGTAATACATGTGTTAGGTCTATTTCAGGATCCCAGAAAAATTTCAGTAGATGAATATAAATAGCTATAAAAGGTTTAAAATAGGAATATGCAGGTAATTGGGTTTGAGCAATGACTCATGAACTATTCACAAACATCAGGGAAATTATAGTTACTCTGTACAAGTCATCTCTTTAACTAAGGATGAAGAAAATTCTTGTACATGTATTAGTTCTTTGGCCAAAAATAAATGAGTATACTTTTTAGATTTAAGTGGCCACATCTGTTTCTCTGGTTAGTCATGCCATTAATACAACGAGATGTGGCTTAATGGCTAGCAGACATGATACAAATTATTTTCAGCTCACAAAATATTTGGCCCTGAGACTCTCATACATATCTTTCCTTTGGGTGCCGAAATAACCAAAGCCAACTCACCTATGCTATTATTAAGACTGAATTACTTGATACATCGTTCATTAAAACTACCCATAGTTAAGCTCGATTGACAATATGATCTACATGGATCTGTGAGGGTGTTTCCAGGAAGGATTGAAAAGGCCTCTTCCCAGGTTGGGTGGAGCAATCCTGTAGGCATCTCACAAAGAGATCTTAGGATCTTATATGCCTTCCTTCACTTCTTGTGAGTTGGGAGTATGTCTATGCTGTGATTCCTCACTGACATCAAACTATAATTTGCCTCCCAATGTGGATAACAGACTAGCATCTCTCTCTTAGGATATTCCAGGACTAAAGCAGCAGATGCTGATACATCCAACTTCCTCATGAAGCATATGTATATACCAGATATTTAGCCTCTACAGACAGTAAATGATCACCATTAAACTACCAAGCCCTAAATACTGTTAGCTAGTCTAACAAATCACCTCATATTACATACATTTTAATGTAGTTTCTTCTAGACTGACACATAAAAAATGTGCTACAAGGAGTGGTTCTAGAGACACATTATTGTAAAATTGGAAAGAATTTTTCTACTGGGCTTGGATCTGTTGGGAGATGGCTCTATAGTAGTCATAAACCTAAAGTTGCTAAGTACATTCTTGGTAGTATTAAAAATGCTGATAATCCATAGTGTAGAGTACTTTAAAACTTTATAAAATAAATGTATTTGACATTCCAGGTTGAATAAAGCAAAGAATTTTTTTGTTGAATGTGTGTCTGGATGTATGTGTGTAAGCATACAGTTTTTTTAACATTTCTGAAAATAGATAAATATAACAATATTTGCTGTTTATTCACATATCTCAAGATAAAGTAGCAACAAAATAATGATGTAATTTACCATACTAGGTCAAGATTCATATAAATAAATATCACAAGGCTGTCCAACCATGTTCTAAGACAAGATTTCACAAGTGGTCACGGAGCTGGGATTGGCAGAATCCAAACTCAAGTTCTCTTCATTTATTGTTCATCTTAACACAAGCTTAAATGTCAGCCTTGAAGGACATGTGTAGTTAAAATGAAGTCATTATTTGGAAAGTGTGGGACCTTAAAACAGAGTAGAGCTATGTGATGTGACCTTGATGGCATCCCATCACACTGAATCTCAGATTATTTTGGCTTTGTTTCATATGAGGAAGCTGTCTCCACACACTGAATGGTGGATGAATACCAACCCATCCTCCTGCAGAAGTGCCATTTTGACAACTGACAAACTTATCCTATATTACCAGTGGAGTCCCCACCATTAGCCTTCTGTAAATAATATGCCAATAAAGACTGGTACAGTCAGGGCCTACTTTTATCACCTATATTTTTTCTCTAGTCCTAGAACCAGATGCAAGTTTCATCAGGCTCCAAATTTGGCATACAAAGTGAGCCCATGAGGAGGTGAGCAACACACCTAAAGAATTTCTTGCATTTCCTAATTGATTACAATTTGGAGATTATGTAAAATGTAAGTTTCTGGGACAATATTAAAAGGAATATATAGCAGGTCAAACTAAGTTTATTGCCATGGATTGCTCAGTGAAGGCCTCAACCTTAGCAAAGGTACTGCGGTTCATTTGATTGACAGGCTGAGGTAGACATCAGAAGATGGCCTGCTGAGAGTAAGTTGGAGACATCTGATGTTCTTTAGCTTAATGCTGCTAAATGGATTTTAAAACGCAGAAAAATTGGAATCTTAGAGTGGGTTTGCCATGTAAAAGCTCTTCTTTTATAATGGAAGGGACAAAAAGATGCACCATTCATAAATGCTATAAGAAACAGATTTGTGAGAGGAGCCCAGAACCCCTCAAGTGGAAACTTATAACATAAAGGTGTTTAGATGGCTTCAATGCTGGGATATGCCCATATGCAGTTCTTAAGAATTTTCATTAAATTGTGCTATATGTTCAAAATATTATCAGTCTATCTGATCTTCAAATTTTGCAGTTCAAAATTAGTCTGGGATATGTCTTATACTGTATCAAATTCTAAGATAATTTAATCTCCATGGCATAACTCAAAACATACATATGAGTGTATTATACCAGCACGTTGGTTTCATTTTAAATAAGGAAATGATTGTCAAGTAGTAGATACTCATTTTTATGGCTGTCATATTGTTATCTCTGTAGAAAAATGTATAGGAAGTCAAATTAGACTCAGAAGACTATTTAGTGGTTCTAGAATCAAAAAGCATGGGTGTCTGTTACTTGATTACAGAGCTAATGGCCTCCTGGTTGACAGCAAGAAGCACTGTACATCTGCAGATGTACCTATCTCCGGAACAGGACAGATTTATTTCTGGGCAAGTCAGTGACAGCACTACCACATAGCACAAATCTAGTGGATCTGCCCACATGTTTATCTATGTAGTTATGCCTCTGGCATTGTACAAGAGGCATATTCCTGATAGAATCATTTTTGCTAAATTTTATTTTAATGCACAATATCATTAGTGTGTCCTTGTCAGTGATGACCTTTTCTCTTTATAATTGGCACATTGTTAATGAGTTTTGCTTCACACTATCTGTTTCTACACCCTATCTTGTTATTGTTAGAAAGCTTGCCTGTCCAATATCAAAAAAAAAAAAAAAAAAAAAAAAAAAAGCTGTGGCCAGACAGAGCTGGTCCACCCTTTTAGCTCAAGTACTTGAAGGCAGAGACAGGCAGATCTCTAAGTTTGAGGGCCAGCCTCATCTACAGTGCAAGTTCCAGGACATTCAAATCTACAGAGAGAAGTCTATGTCAAAACAAAACCAACAAATTGTAAGCAAGGTACTTCATCAGGATACTATCTACTTATTACATTTTAAAGCTTTTATAAAAAATACAATGAGTCTTCCAAAAGAAACAGTGCCCAAGATCTCAATTCTTTAAACCTCTCATGCAATGGTATGCTTTGAACATGAAATGATCTCCGTATAATAATCATGTGTTGACATCTTTGTCTCCAGTTATCAGCACTGTTCAGAGAAGTGCTAGAGACTTTGGAACATGGAACCTATCTGGAGCAACTTGGTAACTAGAGGGGAACTTCTTAGGCCTAAGGTAGATCTTTCTCTAGCCTCTCTTGTATCTATCTTGTTGCTTCCTGGCCACCCTGGTGTAAGAGGTGTTTCTCCTGATTTCTCCACTCACCACAAAGCTCTGCTTTACCATGGTCTAGATATAGTAGAAAAAGAGTTATAGGATGAAACCTGAACCCTTGAGCTAAAACTGCCTCCATAACAAAAATGTAGACTAACAGATGCCACAATCAAAATAGCCTTTAACCAAGGCCGTTTAAATGACTAGTCTAGAGAAAGTAAAACATGGAAAGTGAGGTTTTGACCTGAAAACACCAGTCACTGCCCCTAACTCTGGCACTCACATCTCTTTTACAAGCTATCAAGCTGGCCTATTACATTGATGACATGCTAATAGGACCAAGTGAGTAGGAGGTACCAACCACTTCAGACTTAATGCTAAAGCATATGAGCAAAAAGGGATAGAAAATAAACCCAACCAAAGTCAAGGACCTTCTATTTTCAACCCCGGGGAAAAAATTCTAGTACAGGACATGCAGAGCAATCATTTCATCTAAAGATTTCTCAGTGCAGCTTAAAAACATCTTTCCTTTGCTGCTCTTCTCCTTCATCTGGAGGCATCATTAAGTGCATAACATCATTAGTGAGGCGCTTACTTAGGAACAAATATTGTTTTGCTTTTGGACATGTAGAACTTGAGACACTATTTTTTAAGAGACTTCTAGATAAAAAACTGCCTCAAACCTCAGATTTCACTAGCTGGGTGACAGCTGAAACTCTGGAATAGCTGGGAGTTACTGGGGGCAAACTGCCGAGCTCAGAACACAGTGAGAGCAGAATCTTGATATCTGGTGCCAGTTCGTGGTCAGAGAGAGGTATTACAAACCTACATTCCAGTTAGGACTTCTGGAGATGTTTACCAAATGTCACCCGGATTGCATTTGCTAAAAATGTTTCCAGCTAAAACTAATTTTCCCCCTCCCATGAACCTATTTCTAATTTTCTGGCACATACCTTTCTTATTCCCATATAGATATATACACACAAAATATAAGAAGCTAAAAATAAAGTGTGTATAAGACCATGTGGTGTTTATCTTTCTGAGACTGAATTACTCCACTTACATATTTTAGTTCCCTCCATTTTACCAAATATTCAGAATTTTATTTTTATTTATGGCTAAATAATATCCCATTGTACATATGTAAAATGTACCACATTTTTATTATCCATGTTTATTGATGAATACCCAGGATGATTGAGATTTTTCTGCTGCTGTGAATAATATAGCTTTAAGGATGGATATGCAGATGTGGTGAGATTTATCAGTCTTTGGCTGCATGTCCAGATAGTAGCCATATATTAGTTATAATTTAATTTTATAAGAAAGTGCCATACAGATTTCCACAGTGGCTTGCACACTGCCATCAGTAGGGCATGAGGGTTCTTTCCCCACATCCTTACTAGCTTGGCTACTGTATCTGTCCTTGATGGTAGTCATTCTGATTAAGGTTAGATTGACTGGTTTCAGTTTTAGTTGGCTTTTATCTGATGAATAAACACTTTTAAATGCATTTATTGATCATTTATATTTCTTCTTGTGAGGACTGACCATTTAGTTCATTATTTTGTTTGTTGACTGACAAATGTGGGGGTGCTAACTTTTGCAGTTTTTAAAAGTATATTCTAGATATTAATCCTCTGAAGAATAGCTGGCAAAGATTTTCTCTTTACGGTTTCCTTTGCTGTGCATAGTCTTTTTAATATCATGTAGTTCCATTTGTTACTTCTTGTCCTGAGTCCTGTTTAGCAAGTGCTTACTTAGACCTGTATCACCAAGTCTACTCCGTATCCTATCATCTACCTATTTCAATATTTCAGGTTTGAAATTTAAGGTTCCTAGTCCACTTCAAATTGATAAGTCAGGCATACATTATCAATTTCATATAGGTGGCTATCCAATCGTGACACTACTATACTTTGCTGAATAGGACACACACGCACACACACACGCGCGCACACACACACATATACACAATGTATATTTTGATACTTTTGTCAAATATTTGTGTCGAGCTGGAAACTATCAACTGGCTGGTCCTCCAGGGCCAGAATGCAGGCTGTTAAGGAACTGTCATCCACTGTCTTACTCAGCTGTGGACCCTGCATTTCACACTACATGGGCCAGGCAAGACATTCTCAGTAGAGCCTGTCTTTATGCAATAGTAGAAAGTTTGTTATTGGGGTAACAGGCTGTCCTGTGACTGGGTTTAAGGCCTCCACATCTGGAACAAAACATATGGTCACTTTCATAGATCCCGGTCGGGAAACTACTGCTTCTATTCTGTTAACTGGACAGGATGTGCTTGTCAAATCACCTTCCAAATATTTTTATTTATTCCCATAGATCAGTGCTTCTGTTAGCCTTAGAAAGGTATTTTGTTTGCAGTGAGTAGCGGTTGTCGGAACTGCTCAAAGTGCTGAGATTCAGTGTTGAAAGCCGAACACTAAGTGGAGCATATACATCACCCTCGCTCTCCCCCAGGGCCCAGAGATCATCTCAGAAGAGGGTGTAGAAAGAATGTGAGAGGCAGAGGGGAAGTTGTGCTGTGGAACATTTACTTCTGGGAATAGCCCAGTGTGCTTGGGCTCTCAGCAACTGTGGTCATCAGCATAAAACCCACACAAGACTGGGTTCATCAATATCCTATCCTAGCGGGGAGGGGGATCATGAAGCCCCCCCATTCAACCCTGAGAATACAGATGCATTTAACAGTTGCTGGCAGATGGAGAGACATTTTTTCCCCAGTGGTGTAGACAATGCTAAGTTCTATGGAGCTATAGCAACCCCTCATCAATGCTTCTGTAAACAACCATAATTAAACTCTTTGGGTCACACACTGTGGTGGTCTGAATGAGAATGGCCCCAGGGGCTCATATTTGAATGCTTAGTCATCAGGGAGCAGCACTACTTTGAGGGATTAGAGGTGTGGCCTTGTTGCTGTTGGTGTGGCCTTGTTGAAGAAAGTGTGTCACTGGGGTGGGCTTTGAGGTTTCAGAAGTCCAAGCCAGGCTAAGAGGCTCTCTCTGTTCCCACTGCCTGAAGATCCATATGCCAATCTCGAAGCCCCTGTTCCAGAACCATGTCTGCCTGCATGCCACCATGCTTCCCATAGTGATGATAATGGACTAAACCTCTGAAACAGTAAGCTAGCCCCAATTAAATCGTTTCCTTCATAAGAGTTGCCATGGTTATGATGTCTCTTCCCAGCACTGGAACACTAAGATACATATACAGAAGAACACAGCCTTGGAAATGGGACTGACAGTGAAGAAGAGCCATTGGGTGAGTATGTGGAGAAAGGCATGACCAAAGTAGATTACATACATGCGCAAAAACTCCATAATGAAACACAATATTATGTGCAATTAACATATACCAATACAATTCTTTAAAATTAGGTGGTCATAGATATGCAGATTTATTTCTGCGTCTTTTATTCTGTTCCTTTGGTATACCTGTCTCTTCTTGTACTGATACCATGATGTTTTTGTCTCTGTATTATTATTTAAGATCATGTATTCTTTTTACTAAGGATTGCTTTGGAGATTATATGTTTTCATATAAAATTTTTGTCATTTTTTTAATTCTTTGAAGACTATAACTAGAATTTTGATGGATATTTTTAAAAAAAAATCTAACCATTTTACAGTACTAATTCTGCCAATGCAGGAACATGAGGGTTTCTTCAAATTTTTTTCTTGTATATTTCAGACTTTCTCTTCCAGTTTACTGACTGTTGATTTACTTTGGAGACTGTCTTGAATAAATCCCCTTAGTCCATGTGTTTTCCATTAAAAAAATAAACATAAGGCCATTAGGAATAAATTCATATGAGCCAGGAAAACTTCCATTCCCAATAGCTACAATAGTTTTCATAAGTAAGAAGTAAGACAGGAAATTGCCCCACTGCTGACAACATGGATATAGATTATCAGTAAAACAAGGAAAAATTGATGTCTCTTATCAATTAGGAGGAAGTTCCTGAATGTCCAAGTAAGAGCTTATTATTCCTTGAACAGTCCCTTTTAGTGCTCTTGTTCCCAAGCAAAATAGTGTTACTCATGGAGCCCATGAATGTGCAAGAGAACTAGACAGATTGGATCCGTTGCTACTCTGCAATGATGTCTGATGCATGTCTCTGGAGCTAGGCAGCAAATGATCACATTATATGACAGAACATCTTAACCGCACAGGCTTGGAGCTAGATGTATGTCTTTCTCTTTCAGTATAATCTAATGTAGATATAAATGTTTTTTTTCATGATGAAATATAAAACTTGACAAAGTATTTAAGACATTTTCTTGTCAGACTTGGCAGAGCCTTCACCAGCATGTGCCATTGTGAAGGAGTAGATATAAGGAAACGTAGATTCTAAGTTCTCACAAATCTCATAAAGTCTCAGTTGAAATCTTAACTGTGTCATAGCATTGATGATAACCATAGTTTTTCAGCTTATACTTAATTTTCAATGTATAGAACAAGGAATATGAAGATAGTACTGTTAGACACAAAAATAAATACATAAATGCCAACAAACAAAATATTTTGTATTTTGGTAGATGTTGGTTGCATCAACCCAAATAATCATTATATTTAACATGCATTGTGTCATACCATAGATATGAATATTACAGTTGACTAAAGTCATCCTTAATTCACAAAGCATGAAACTAATACAAACTGATTAAGAATAACAGCAGAGTAGGAGTCAAATGATACAGGCTCCCAGGTTGCCATGCAATAGAAAAAGGCACTGAATTCTGGATTTGGAGAATGGTTTTAGCTTAGCTGCTGTTTGAGTTAGACAAAGTGGTTATTTTATCCGTAGGATTCAATTTGCCCATTTGTTACAT
Source organism: Phyllotis vaccarum (assembly GCA_033318265.1). NCBI lineage: Eukaryota > Metazoa > Chordata > Mammalia > Rodentia > Cricetidae > Phyllotis > Phyllotis vaccarum. The sequence continues at coordinate 53,981,621 of JARWLC010000001.1, read as the reverse complement.
TGGGGTAGCGATATCCGCAATCTCCTCCATCCCTCAGCTTTCATTGTGGTGAGATTTAGGTGTCAGCTGGTAAGGTCGGTCTGAAGACACTTATCTAGGGTCTCGGGCTCTTGAAGGGAGAGTGGCCAGCCTCATTTAAAAGAGACTACTAAGATCTTAAAGAGCCCCACTTTTGGTTTTTGACTCCTGGAGAGACCAGTTTGGCATCTATCGTCTATTGTGTAGATAATCTATCCAGTGCTTATATAAGCTGTTACCTGTATCATGAGTGTTGATTTATATTTCAATAAATATTAATCTTAGACCAATAATATATATATATATATATATTTTAAATTTCCGCCTTCATCTGGCAGCCCAACATGGTGCTGGCCTGTGCCTGCCGGCATAGGGGGAATGTCTTTCTGTATGCTGTGAATATCAATCTTTAAATAAAGGAGCTGTTTTGGCCTATGACAGGCACCATAGAAAAAGTAGGAGAGGAAATCACAACATAGGTAAGAGAAGCAGGGCGAAGTCAGACAGACTGGGCCAGCGCCAAAGAAGAAACACGTGAAGAACACAGGTGAGCCACAGGCCATGTGGCAGACGGATTAATAAAAATGAGTTAAGATAAAAGAGCTAGCTAGAAATATGCCTAAGCCATAGATCAAACAGCATAAAGCTAATATAAGTGTTTAAGTCATTTCTGGGGGCCTGATCAGCTGCAGGCAGCTAAGGAGTCTAAGACCAGAAGTCTGTGGGTCCAAACTTCTGGCTGCCCTGGGCCAGAAACCTTATTATAACATTTCATGAATCCACAGATAAAAGAAGTGAAAAGATTTTGAACAATATAAGATTTGACACAAGGGTATGCTATTAACTCATGAATATCTTAGCTAAAGAGGGGAACAAGGATAATTTACAGCTGCTATTGACTGTAGAAAGTTGTAAATGTATAGGCATGCTGCTTCCAGCTGCCCCTTGAAGAACTGAGAGAGCTCACATTCAAACCAGTGCTAGGTGGCAAGATACTTACTAGCTACAGCCTGGATGCCTGGAAGATGTCCAGACAGAAGTGAATCAGGAATGCTGAAGACTTCAGAATCTTATATCCACTTCTCATTGGATAATCTCATAGCGAAATCTACTTCTATTGGCATCTGGAAGGATCTAAGAGCTCCTGTCATCCCACAGTCTTCTTCTTTCAAGAATTACTAGTTTTGTGGACTATAATGTCTTTATTGTGTAACGAAAAAGATAGCACCATCAGCTATCATGGGCAAATATTTACATTACCAGCTCAAAACCCAGTCTATGAGAGCTAGGAAGTGACAAAGCAAACAGAAACTTCCATTCTGTGTTTCCCTTAGATCTTCTCAGTTACCACCCCCACAGGTTTCTAAAAGGATCCTAGCCAGCTGCCATGTAGTAGAAATAGACACTGGGTTAGGAGGTGGAAAAGTTGAATAGCGGTTACTTTATGGTGTGTTCATTCATTCATTCATTTATTCATTATAAAGGCAAAAATTCATGTGATCATGCAGGCCAATGACACTTATTAAAATGTCTGCTCCTCTCTGTCCACTATATGTCTTGTCCCTACTCACAGCCAATCTGGCTACTCCACAGAACATCCATCCATGTTTCTTTACATATAGCAAAACAATTGTGCTTTTTTTCCCCCTCTGCTTTTTCAAATATAACTTTGCTAGGTGAGCACTTTGTGTGTTGGTGATGCAGCCTTATTTGTAGTAAGCATAAATAGACAAGTTTGATTCATTCAAAAGGTTATTGTCTTTCTGAGGAGGAAATTAAATCCTACATAGCAATTTTAATCTTAAAGTAAATTGTGGTATGGTGGCAGAGCCCTGACCCTGAGCGATAATCTCATTTTATAGACTTGGAACATTCCGGAACATCTGGTGTCCTTAATATTTCCCAAAAGTCATATTATAAAAGTGTGTAAGAGAAATTTTTTTAATTCAATTAAGTTTCTGAAGAAACTTGCCTCTTTTTCTTTGGTTTCTTCTTTATTTTCAATTTAAAATAAGATAAGACAAATAGCCAAGGTTATAAAATTAAGTACTAAACATGAGGAGACAGAAGCTGTGTAAGTCTAATTTTAGTTCACCCATTGACTGATGCAAGCAACACTGAGCTCCCATTCTGTGCCTGTGGAGAGTGCATGCCATAGAGATAAAGTGATTTCTTAATCAAGTTCCTATCCCTTTAATGTCTATATTTCAGTTCTTGGCATGTTCAATTACCTGACTTTTTTTGCATACAAATTACTGTTTTCTTCCACCACTTCCTTGCTTCTGTGCATTCACCCCTTAGCCTTACTCAGCATGGCAGACATTTTTATTTTGGTGAAAATGTGGTACCTTGCAATGCCATCAATACTTTCTTAAACCATTTTTAAGCCTAAGTCTTTATATAATAATACCATAATACCTGCATTACTTAGAACCTATGCTTCTTAGCAAAAGCATACAAAATTGAAATACAGTGCAATGTTCTAAAGACTATGAAAGCATTAACAGAATAATGTATAGTAGCAGTCATCTTTCAAGTCGACAAAATTCAGTGCTCAGTATTTACAGATTCTTATTGATAGCACAGAACAACTCTGAGTAAACTCTAAGTACAGCCACTGGCTTAAGTTTCCTCTTTAGGAGATATTCGCATGTAGTGAACATGGATAGACGTGCACCCTTTTTCCCCCATTGTTGTTCTATGTGTCTACTAATTAATAAGAAAATAAGTCAGGAATGCCACAAAAAATGACAATAGTATATCTACATAGGTACTATTTAAGAATTTTTGAAATTACCAGAGTTCAGAGATGACAATAAAGTAACTCAGTGTAGTTGGACTTTGCTTTGGGCTGCCAGCTCCCAATAATAACACAGAGATTTATTAATTACGAGAGCTCAGCCTTAGGTTAGGCTTGTCCTACTAGTTCTTATAACCTAAATTAGCCTGCTTATGTTAATCTACTTTTTACAATGTGGCTTTTTAACCTTCCTTTTATTCTGTACGCCCAACTTGATTATGTCTCCTGTGAACCTCAATGTATATCCTCTTCCCTGCTCTCCCCATAAATTCCTCCTATATCTCCTACCTAGCTATTGGCCATTCAGTCACAAGATGCCTTGGCAAAGACACATCTTTACAGTAGAAGCAAATATTCTGCAACAACTCAGGATATCATACATCAGTGTCTTGTCAAATTCTGCTTTATTCTGAAAATCAATACAAGATGCCAACAATGCTTTTCCCTTCATAGCCAAAAGCGGAGAAAAGGATAGGCTTTGTGTACTTGCAAACACCAATCAGACAATAAACTCTGAAGGCAATTCCCAGACAAGTGTGAGGTTTTCATATGAATTAGGTTCTTCCATGTAACCACTTACCAGAACATATTATATTTTAGAATCATTAAACAGCCTAGTAACAAAACCACTACCAATTCCTTGAAAGAAATAGATCAATACTATCAAATTCTGTATTCTTATTCTTGAACTTAAATCATAAAATTATACTGTATACACAAAAAAATCTACAGAGTACATTAATAAACCACAGACCTCTGTTTCATGCTTTTTAAAAAAGAAATGAATTATGAGAACCATTCAGATGATTTCCTGTGGTTAGGATGTGCATCTCCCTTTCTAATTCCTTACTGATGGACTGAATTTGAGCATTAGCTCTCATAGAAAAGTAGAACTATATAGCTTCTGTGGCATAATTGGCACCTTCCCTTAGACCTAAATAAATGCCCGCTATGGTTTTCAATTTCATTACCTCTTAAACTGAGTGGGTTTTTTTTTCTTTTATAAAACCGAGTGAGGCTTGTGGAAGATGCTGTGTTTTGGTCCCAGCTTTTGTATCTGGGGCTGTTGTCTACTGGAATAATCCTTCATGCTTATTCTAGAAAGTGTATTCCATTCTTATTATTCAAGGTTCAACACCACAAGAACTACCTTCTCTCTCTTCCTTCTAAACCTAGACCTCTTTAAAAAGACAACATCACTTTGAAGTTTTCCTCATTGAACTTGCTACCCTCTGACTTAGCCTTGCTTCCACAGCTACCAGCTTCCTCTTTACTAGATGGTTGCTGTTCAAACTAGGGACGTTTTTCCCCCTGCTTCCTTCAGCTCATGGTTCTATCTCTATTCCTAAAAGGAAAATATACTGAATGAATGGATGACAGTTTCTAGGTTACGGGTTTATTCAGTTAATTATTCTTCTCTCTTCTTAAGGAAATCATTAATATTTAACATTCTTGATCACAACTGATCTATTCACCATGTGAAACATCAGAACGTTTTCTGTACAAAAAGCTTTTCTAGGTTCATCCTTCCGTTCCTGTTCTTCAGTATCTTATACAATTTTGTCATTTTCTATTGCTGTGTAAATGCCTGTTGGAAAAAAATAGACTTCAAGTAAGGAAGTTCTAGTTCCAGAGGTTTCCATGATTGGCTGAGTCCATCTGGGTCTGAGGCAAGGCAGAATATCACAAGGGGAAACCCTGGCAGCAGCTATCCAAATCATATTGAGCAGGATGCAGAGAGTGCGGAAAAAACACCTTCACAGGCTTCTTCCCTCTATCATTTTCCATTCCACAGAACACGTCAGCTTATTCACAGAGCTGCTCACAGTTAGGGCAGGTTTTTCAGCTCAGGTAATCATCTCTAAAAATTCCCTCACAGACCTAAAGTGTGTTTTCTAAGTCCCCTAGGCATTCTTCAGGCCAATCAAAATTGAGAGTCAAAATTAACCACTTTATGTGTTGCTGGTTTAGCTAACAAATATATCTTCTGACTACGGCTCCATCTGACATTCATTCCCAACCAGCATCTTTATATAAAATTCAGTAGGAAAGCTGATGGAGGTTACAGGGAAGAAATGTCTGTGGCCAAACACCCACTGGCCAGCACTGGCTTCCTTGTCTCTGCTTATGGTTGGATTCTTGAGAAAAATGACAGGTTTTATACTTGGTTACCAACTAGGTTAGAAAAAAAAATGTTACTGGGCTTGATAAAACAACTTGAGGTAAATGAGGCAGTCATCAACTAGTAACAACCCTTTTCTGGTCACAAAAGATTTCAGAAAAAAAAAAAGAACTTGATGTTCTGTAAAATTCAAATAAAGAAATGTAACATCAGTTCAAGAATTAATGGCAGAAAACAAATGACAGAAAAATGAATATCAGTAATAGAAATTTAGTTTGCTCTACCTACCACACCAGACTTCAGAAAATATGTTACAATCTTATTGTTCCACAATCCAAAGAACTTTTCAACAGTTAGGAACAGTAATCTATAAATTATTACATTTAATAAAAATTGTTCCATTACATCGAAAACACTGATCTATACCACTTGTACAAAAATATTTATAGTATTTCTTTTAAAAATATAGTAAATTAAATTTTTTTGTGAAGTTGGTAACTGTTGCCCATATGAAGAACAAGAAACAATTCGAAGCTCACACAAGGCTAATCATAAGGGTTCAATAGACATTCAAAAATGTGTATGAGTATGCCATTTCTGTGAGTGCTTACAGGGACAAAGAGTGATCACCATCACCTGGGGATGAAGTTGGAGCCACTTGTAACTGGCAGCCACTCCTGAGTCTCTGGAAGGGCAGCAAGTGCTCTTAACCAATGAGCCATTTCTATATCCTAAATCTAAAATAGTTTAAGGCTTTTTCTTGACATGGTCATTTTTCCCTCACCCAGATTTATATTTGGTCCTTTAATCCTCCTGATAGCCAGAAGGCCTGGAGCTTATTTGTTTTCCAACTCCTAAATGGAGGGGTTGATAGAGATAGCTTAGCGTTGAGAACACTTACCGCCCTTGCAGAGGACAGCACCCACACTGGGTATCTCATAACTGTCCATAATTCCAGCTTCAGGGGAACTGATATCTCCATGGACATGCACACACATGTGCACACACACATAGTTCAAATAATTTTAAAAAGTATTTCTAAATAGAATACAGCCAAAATATTGCCAAAACTAAGCCAATAGTTCTCAACCTGTGGGTTCCCACTTGTTGGGGCCAAATGGCCCTGTTTAGCAAGGTCACCTAAGACCATCAGAAACACCAACATTTATATTATAATTCATAACAATATGAAGTAGCAACAAAAATAACTTTATGGTCCAGGGGGGTTACCACAACATATATTAAAGGGTCACAGCATTAAGTAGGTTGATAACCACTGCTAAAATTTATTTCCAATTCATGATTTTTTTTCAGAGTTATTGCTTACAAAGTGCTGTTTTACACTACTAATTGCCTTTTCCTGGAAAAGGGCAATGGGAAAATTCAGGGCTAATCTTCTCTATGTGTCCCTAACACACATGTTCTCTGAGTATCATTCCTACAGCGACCTTCCTTGTATTGAGCCTGGCTCCAGCACCTAACAGTTAGAAGAGCTTCTTAGTCTGTTTTCCCCCTAGTTTGTCTGTATATATACACACACATATGAATTATGTCTTCTTTCTATGATGTCTCGCATAGTTCCTGTGAAAATGAAGTTAGTTAACAGTGAAATCCAGTAGAGCAGGAGCAGACATTAGTCATGCATACTTACTGATGACAGTGAGCTTTCTCTGATTCAGATTCAGAGTAATCAAAGGCAGAGCATGGATAAAGCTCAGTCCTTTACTTCCCTTTTCAGTGATAGCTATTGGTACAGTATGAGTGCAGGTCCGCTGCTAGCCACATCTGCTACAAGAGACTCTGCCTGGCAAAGAGAAGCAGATCAGAGCCTAAGGCAGGGAAACCATGCTGAGGAGAGCCAGGTCTAGACATGAGGTGCCAGCAAGGTAGTAAGTTACTAAAAGTGTTATCATGATATTCCAATATCTTCGTTGCTTTGTTTGCACTTAAATTGGAGTTATCTTTCCATTATTTGAAACTGGTAGATCTTCCTTGAAACATGGAACCAACTGTATGAAGCAAGCTCACTCACAGCTCTCAGCTTCTTGGGCTTCAGTAGTTTATTTCTACCAGGCCTTTGCCCAAGGATGCTTTGACACTGGAGAGTGAGGGACAGTGACTTTGGATAGACCAGGGAAAGCAAAGCAGGAAGGGAAAGAACCACATGAGGAGAAAGGGGCGGGGGGAGTGTATCTCTAAGAAAAACAAATGGCATTGGCTTATCACTCAATGTCTGACTTCAGAATTCTGAAATAACTTGTAAGGAGACTCCAGAAAAACATGTAGGGAACAAATTTATCATTCCAATAAAAGTAGACTCACAATGTACTGTTTGCCACAAGAGTACAAGTTGGCCCCATGTTCCCAGAAAAAGCTGCAGGTCTTGAATAGCAGAGAAATAACCACAACTCAAGCACAAAGGACATTATTAGAAGAACAAAGACAGAATTTAAAAAAACCTAACACCTTCTTGGCACTTTAGGATTATGTGTAAATATATATGTAAAGGATATTATATACAAACATATATGTATATTTGTATATGCATAATATATATTATATATAACATATATATATAGAACTCTTTGCTAAGAAAGTCAATGTATGAAGCATTTAAAATGCCCTAAGAGAAAAAATGTTGATTTTGGTAACAGTTGAAATCTATCCTGCTAAAGCAAAGGTTAAGACTAATGGCTGAGGCCGTTATTCACTCATACTTGATTATTGGAACCCCATGGTTCAATGTTATATACTGTCGTCTGCAATAAATGTCTAAACATGTTTAATTTTTCAATGATGTCAATTATTATTATTACTATTAATGGAATTCTATGATAGAACCACATATAAACTCCAGGAACTATAAATGGTTCCATATATTCTTAATTATGGAGAATGGAACGCAACTGTGATTATCTGGTTTAACTTGTACTGGAAAAAAAAAAAACATTAACATCTGTCACAAAAGAAAGGTTAACAATGATTTAAAATGCCTATTAGACTGACAACTAGAAAAGATGTCCAAGACTGCCACCTGGAGGGAAATGTAGAATAACGCACCTTGGAAATCAAATTACCAAACTGTGATTGAAAATTGCCTATCACTGTTACTTTTATTGACGAATTAACAAGAAACTTTTACATATAAGCAGGAAGAATGTAGTCCATCACCCATATTGCAGCCTCTTTCTACAATAGGGATGGGTTCACTTTCTTTCCAAGTGGCTCCCTCATGAGATACTATTATGCAAAGGGAGTTCTCAGAATCCTGACTGTTGGGAAACAGTGTTGCCTTTCCATGAAGCTTTTTGATTGTCTCTGTCTGTCCGTAGTTTTCATACTTATTTTCTTCTTTTCTTAACAGTACTTCTAAGATTGTAATGAATGCTTTCCATCTCCAGACACACTTGTACTTTTGTGTGGGCATGCAGTATGCAGGTACATGTTTGTAAGGTCAGAGGGATCACAGATTTTCTCATATGGTATTCAAATATTTATAATTCATGCTTGAACTGAGCACTTTTCTCTGTATTACAGAGAGGGAAAGAGTCCTTTGACCAAAGGAAAGATGTCCAAGTGGAGCTTAGAATTGTAGCCATCATGAAGGGGCGTCAGGGCAGGAGCTCAAGGAAGGAACCTCTACTAAAGTAGAGTCCACACAGGAAAGCTGCTTACTGCCTTGTTCCTTGTGGTTTGCTCAACCTGATTTCTTAAGCATCCTAGTGTCCATGGTTGGCACTGCTTAAAATGGGCTGAACCCTCCCACAATGGTCATCAATGAAGAAAATGAACCACAGGCCAGTGTAACGGAGGCATTTTCCCCATTGAGTTTCCCCTTTCCTAGACGACTCTAGTTTGTATAAAGTTGCTAAGAAAATTAACTAGAACAGATACTTTGGAAGATACTTAATCTCAAGACCCTATAGACACAGAGGCATCACCTAGAATCAAGCTTCCAAGTCAAACTGTTAATTTATATACATTTGATTGTCTCTCAGACTGTTACAGATAAACTGTAAGCACACATCTGACATTGTACTTGCTTCTCATAAATTGTTTCTCTTGAGAAGCCCTCTCTCCTCCAGGTTTGAAAATCTTTCTGGGAGGGGAAAGAAGGGATGGTCCCAAACAAATGGCTGAGAGTCCTAGTTCAGAGCACCATTCTTTCTGCTATCTGTCCCATCTTCAAGAACATTAAGATGAGCATGCAGGGGTCCTCTTTTCCTCTTGGCCTGTCAGCCATCAGTCCAAGAGGAGGAAACAGTCAGAGGGGAGGGGTAACAGAAAGTTTCATATGCTGTCCATGGGCATGGATGGAGACAGCCTTCCAGGAGATAGATTTCGGTGAATAGGGTCAATTTTATTCCAGAATATAAGGAATATATAGGATTGGGGAGCCTGGGGACAACCCCTAATTTGCATTAAGTGGCACTTTCCTATCACAAGTATGTGGCAGTAGGGTTCTATAGCAGAACTCCTAGCAAGTCCTCTTAGCAGGAATCTGTGTCCAGGGTCAAGCTAAAAATGAATCAGGTATCTGGTTTAGAGACAGTTTTCAAATAATGTCAGACCTGCAGGCCCAGGGACATTCTTCAGATAAGGACAGGTAGAGGCAGGAATCTTTGCTGGGGAGGGAGGGAGTTTTCATATTGCCGAACTTAGAAAAAGCTGCCAGGCTATGGCAGACAGTAACCTCTAACCAGTCAGCAATGTATTCTAATGGGGTGGGGAGGCAATTCCATTCATCTTGTTTTAATTGAAGCCTGTTTATTCTTTCTCAAATACTAGACACTTCCTCTACACTGTACTTCTTATGCAGACTCTCTTTGTGGTGTGAGCTTTTAAGGATAAGGCAGAGTCTTCGGGGTTCAGCAAGAGTCAATATAGTAACCCAGTTGAGAGAGAATTTTTCTGAAGCTACATTTTCCAAATTTTAATACCTTGTTCCTTCCTTTCTCTCATCAATAAAAATTGTGATCATAGTAGCATTTGCCTAATGGAGGATTACATCAGTAAGCACTTATATTAACATGTTTTACACTTAAGATTAGCACCCGGCATATGCTCCAAAAATGTTAGTCAACTACTCTATGTCTATTACTTTTACTATGGAATTTCTGATCACATTCCTTGAAGGCTGAGCTGCATCCCACAGCATCTCTACACATCTTTTTAAGTACATAAGAACAGCCAATTTTTCCCATGAAATATTCTCTGTCTCCAGTTACATGTGACATCTGGACAAGCTCTCACCTTCCTCCTTTGTGGGAACTTGTATTAGGCTCTGGTAAGAGTAAGTTGTTATTTTCTGGAAAAACCACCTATGTTGTTTGACGTTCCCCTACAGGATACTATTACGCAGTCATTGGACATAAAACACATGCAATACATAAAGAAATCATATTAGACATCCACATTTCAAAAATGGTACTGCTCCCACCTACACTATCTTCAGAAACTCTGTAAGTCTTTCAAAAGTAACAACCATCTTCCTTATCTACAATGAGATTACACACAATCCATGCCAGTACAACTGAGATGGGGTTCTCAAGCTGGCAATAGAAGAACCTTTTCACATTCTTTCTCTCACAGTTTAACAATATAAAGAGCCAATATTTGAAACCACCAAGGGTTAAACAAAAGCAAGCAGGAGGTAAACAGGATTTGCAAAATCTCACTGGTGACCCTAAAATCTGTACTCAGTACCTGCACGCCTCACTATCTGCCCTCACATCTGCTTACCTGACAATCTAACCTTGATTTCTGAGGGACTCTAGGGAGAATCTATATATTCTACTGAGTACCCCTAGTGAGACCAGAAACTTCCACTTTCCCTAACCAAGACAGGCCCACCTGTATACCACAGACATGAATCAGTCCTGACCAGCCCCAAGAATGAGTTTCAAGCACCAACCAGGAAATCCAGGGTCGCAGAAAGTAGAGATCCAAATACATACTCAGTGAAGCAAGGCTAGACATCAATACCAAAAGGCATACCAACAATCTAACTACAGATGCCAGATGCCATGATAAAAACATAAACAACATGAAAAAATAAGACAATGTACCTTTTCCAAAAGATATTAAGACCATAGTAATGTTCCCTGCTTTGATAGGGAAAAATATTGTAGACAGCTCAAACCATAATAAAAATTAGATTGAAATATTCAGTAGGATTAATAAAAAGATCAAAGCCTCACAAGTATATATATATATATATCAGAACTTGAAGGTAAAATAATTAATTGAATTACCTAGTCAAAGAAAATAAGATGTTAAAACTCATGAATGGAACATCAAGGGCACCATGAAAAGTATGAAACTATGACTCATGGGCATAGAAGGAAAAGAAATGCATGTCAAAGGCAAATAAAATTCTATCAATAAAACCATAAAAATAATTCCTAGATCTTAGGAAGGAAATGCCCAATAAAGTGTAAAACTGCACAAAACGAACAGTGTGTGAAGCCACGAGGGGTGGGATCAGACTGTGTTCCTGTTCATGGGCTGGCACTTTGGAGCCCATTCCGTATAGAGGAACACCCAGCCCAGCATTGACTTTGGGATGAGTGAATCGGGCTTGCCTGGAGTGGATGTGCCACGCTGGCTGGGCTGGTCCACCTTGGGACTTCTCTCCCTTGGAGAGGGGTGTGGCTGAGGACTGTCTGGAAGGGAGTGGGAGGAGATAGTGGGAACAGGGGGATGCATTTATGGAGATGACATTTTTAAATGAAAATAAAATTGAAAAATATGTTTATTTAAAAAGACAATACACAGTAGATAAAAGCAAAGAAAAAAATCTCATTTCATGTAAAAATCAAGACACTAGGTGTGCAGAAGAAATCAAAGATATTGAATAATAAAAATCAGAGCTAAAATTAATAAAATAAAGATGGAAAATACACAAAAAATCAATAAAATGAAAATAGTTCTTTGAAAAACAAAAACAAGATTAATAAAGCTTTAGTCAAAGTAACCAAAAAAGTAGAACAAGTTTCCAAATTAATAAAATCAGAGTAAAAGGAAACATTTCAAAAGATATCAACAGAATTCAGAAAATCATGAGGGCATAGCATAAAATCCTATATTCTACTAAATTAGAAAACCTAAAGGAAATGGATGACTTTCTAAATAAATGAGTAAAGTTAAAAAGATAAATATTTAGAGACATTCAGTGAGACTGAAGTAATAATGAAAATCTTCCCAAGTAAAAAATGTCTAAGGCAAGATGAATTCACTGCAGAATTCTACCAGATCTTTAAAGAAGAACTAATGCCAATCTTAAGCAAATTATTCCACAAAACAGAAAAGCATATTGTTGCAGAGAGGTTTTCTGGCCCCGGGTGGCCAGAGGCCCAGACCCACAGACCTGCAGCCCCAGACCCCTTAGCCACCCGCAGCTGATCAGGTCCCCAGAAATGATTCAGACACTTACATTAATATTCTGTTTGGTCTATGGCTCAGGCACATTGCTAGCTTGCTCTTTCATCTTAATTCAACCCATTTCCATTAATCTGTTTGCCATGTGGCCTGTGGCTCACCTGTGTTCCTTACATGTTTCTTCTTTGGTGGCTGGCTCGATCTGTCTGACTCTGCCCTTCCTTTCCTACCTATCCTGATTCCCTACCTACTTCTTCTATGGTGCCTGTCATGGCATGGTGATAATTTAACAGAACAATATATACCAATAAATAAAACTCATTGTATAAGTGGACTGAAAAATGGAAATCAAATGATTATTTCAATACATGCAGAAAGGACTTTGGCAAAATCCAACATTTCTTTCAGAGGGATATAAAACTGATAAACAAAAACAGTAGGTTTCCTTTATACATTGAAAAGAATAATGAAAAAGAAAACAGGAAACAGTCTCATCCACAACATTTTACAGACAGACACAACAACAATAATAGTAATAATAATAATAAATTAATTAAAGAAGAATGGAATTTAAAGCTCCTTGAGATTCCATCTCACCCCCGTCAGAATGACCTATCCTCAATAAAGCAAATGACACCAAATGCTGGCCAGGATGTGGAGACAAAGGAACCTCTTACTATTAATGGGAGTGTAAACTGGTGCAGCCACTACTGATATGAGTGTGGATCTTCCTCAAAACACTAGAAATAGAGCAACCATTTGTCCCAGCTTCATCTGTTGGGCATCCTCTGAAAGGATTATATCAAGGTTGGCCATGTTCACTGCTTTGTTTTTCCAATAGCTAGGAAATGGAATTAGCTGTCCATCAACTGATGGATGAATAATGAAAATGCAACGCACACACATAATGGAATTTTGTCAGCTATAAAAGAAATAAAATTATGAAATTTGTAAGTAAATAGATCAAGTTAGAGGAAATTACATGGAGCAAGGGAGTCCAGACTCAGAAAGACAAGTACCACATGTTCTCATAGGTAGGTCCTAGCTTGCAATCTTTAGGTTCTTCTGTTTAACACTGAGTACAGAAACCAGAAGAGGGCTATTGGGGTGAAGCATGACCTAAAGAGGTGAAGATGGCAGAATATTATCATATAAGGACTGAGAGGGTGAATGCTGAGGTCAGAAAGTTTAAGCAGGGATAGGGCAGAGAGATGGGAAAGATGAGAAGGTAGGGAGAGATGTATGAATCCATGAAGTCATATGGAAAGTTTTTATTTTGTAAATGATTTAAAATATAAGCTGAAAATAGACTTGGAAGGGAGGTAGCCTGTATAGCTGGGTAGCTGCTCCTGAAAGCCAAGTATTATTGAACAAAACCCGGTGTGAGATACTTCCTTATGAATAATGTTGCTCAGGGACATCTCAGATTTCTAAGATGAATACTCTTGCTTCTTCTTAATTATCCACCAGAATTAGTTAATAAGACCCTATTGATTAAGACCCCCCCCCACTAGTTTTCCAGGAAATAAAGAAATCAAGCCAAAATTGAGATGAATGCTTCTTCCCTACTATTTTTCATGGTGCTGAAATAAACTGTTGGGGAAGAAAAGGCATCAATAGTCACACCCAGATATAAAGTTTATGAACTACAACCTTCCAGGTAAAATGTACCCATTGGTAAAATAGTTATGGGGGTAGCCAACTCTGCTCACTGTTTAGATATAAGGTCCAATCAACAAGAAAAAAAAATTCATGCTTGGTGCAGTAAACTTGTTTCTAAAAATCTATGATTTAAGAAGCCTTAGGCCCTAAAGGCAAACTACTATTGTTGTTTAGCTAAATGTTCTTTGCACCAAGCTATCTAATTAGATTGGTAATAGCTGTTGTTGAATGCAAATATACATAGCTATTGTGTAAGTGAAATAATTAAGTGCCCAGGCCAAAGCAGGGCATTTATACAACTCAAAGGCTCATGGATTACTGCAGGAAGAGTAGACAAAATGAGAGGCAAGAAGGGCTATGAAGTGCTGTCTTCTGGAATGTAGTCATGGCCTCACCATCAGTTGGGCTTGCCTGCTACCAGCCTATCACAGGCAATCATGGGTTCATGGAGCCCACCTCCCCACTTCTGTACTACTGCTAATGGATTCTAGGGGATTTCAGGGTCCAGATAGCCTGCAATCTGTATGAGATAACTTGTTAAGAGCAGTACCTGACACAAAAATACATAAAAATAAGTCACAATGCAGGAGATACAGTAAGAGAAACTCAGAGAATGGGACTAATGGGTTCTAACTGCTCAAACCTGCTTTCCATACTCTTTAGTCATTAAATGCTATATAAATAGCTGTGAGAGAAATGAATTGCTCATCTCAAACATGAGCAGAGACCCACATCTCTGTCTACCATTACCTTCCTTTCCAGGTCCCTGTGGTCTCCATTGTTCCACTGGCCACAGCAACTGGAGGGGCAGTCTTTGTCTTCAGCTACATACATACTGGTTAGACTACAGCTCCACACTGTTCACCCTGATTAAACTCAATGGGTCTCAAAACAGGTGTGGATATGGGAAAGAGCCTGTGGGGCTGACAGTGAGGGAGATTACAGCAATCAGAATGTACATACATATGAAATTGTCAGTAGTCAGTAGTCTTATAAAAAAGGATTTCACTGGGTGGACCATACATTTAAATACCATTTCCTAAGGGTAAATAATAATAAACTGATAACTGTTGTATGTTGTGAAGGAATAGAATTTGACTGTAATAATAGCTGTAAATAGATGGCACCTAGAAGAGGTAATTACAGAGGTCCACAAATCTGAGTAGAGTGTAAGTCCTTGGATAACCTCTTAGCAGGGTGTGAGGGGAAAGTCCACACCAAAAAAAAAATAAAATAAAATAACCAGCAGTATTCATGTCTTCATAATGGCCAAAGCCCAAGGTTTGAGTCTTTCCAAGTTAGAGGTTTCCAAAGAAAATGAAGCCCAGAAACTCAGTAAGCATCCAGTAACTTAATTGACTACTGTGATTGTGGAATTAAAATGATAGGTATCCAGGGTAGTGATAAGCACTTTAATAGGTATTTAAATCATATTCACTCATCTCAAAACTAGTAGTCTATAAAGTTAGGTGGGAAAATGGCTTGAAGTAGAAAGGAAGGAAAAAAGCAGTTAGTCCTCAGCTTGGACTAAGAGTATATTGAGATGGCACAATATATTACAAAATATGAGTTTATTTATGAATAAATATATTAAACAAATTATTTAAAGTTTTTTATTCTTATAAATAGGTTTACTCAATGGTTTAAATGACATGAATCACAATTTTAGAGTTAAACATTGTAGTTTTTGATATAATAAAATGTAAAACCTTAAAAACCATATTTAAAACACACATTCACATATTTTCAAAATAAAGATCAAATTCTTTCAGATATTTAGAAATCACAGATCATTTTAAAACATCCTTTTTTCCAAAATAGGAGTCTTTCTGCATAATTAAGTTTTAAGCAGCTACATCTCTACTTGATAACAAAGATTTTGCTTCCTTGTAAGTTAATAGGGCTGAAAACTTCAGCCTGCACTGTGGATTTTGTGTTCATATAACAATCTGAAGCACGCATGGGAGGTGGAAGATTGCCTGCTCTGGAAGAGCCAGTTAGTGTGTGCCTCACTGGTCTGATCTAGAAAAGAAGGAAGTGTAATTATAGTTTCCATGGCATTTTTTTTTTTTCTTCTAAAATGCTACAAAAGTGAAGGTAGGTTTAGTGTCCATTTCCCACTCCTGAAAACACCTGCAGCCACAAACATGGGATTCTGCTTGGGCTGCCTACTCATAAACATAAGCTCAACCGGCTACTCTGTAATAATGGACAATAATCTCTCTGCTTATCCCCATGCATGGGGAACAGTTAACACCAGAGAACTGAGACACAATGACTGAGCAAAGCACTGACAGAACAGTCAGTACAGTTGAAACCAGTCACCACTATCAAAAACAATCCCAAATCCATGAGGTAAACAATTCCATGGCGGGGTATGTTAGGTTACATCATCTGAGACACAATTATGCAAGAAATGACTTGTTTTTACATTTACCTTCACTTCATGTAACTGGGAAACGTTTCCAGTTACAGTATAATAGGCAGGGCCAAGGATATAGCTCAGCTGTAGGTACTTGCCTAGCAGGCTTTAAGTGCCATGTTTGATCCCCAGCACTGCATAAACTAGGCCTGGTGCAGCAAGCCTGTAATCCCAGCAGACTAGAGGTAGAAGCAAAAGAATCAGGTCATTCTTGGCTACATTGCAAATTCCAGGCTAGCCTGGATTACGAGACCCTTAGAAAAGAACAAACAATAATAAACAAGAGTGGATAATTATAAATCTTTGTGGTTCAAACAAACAAAACTATGAAAAGTTTAATCTAAACCAGTAAAAAAAGTTAAGTTACAAGAACACTTCAAAATGTAGCACATTGTCATCACCTGGTAAACACTTGATTAACAATTTTTACAGACAGTACTTTCCTATGTATCATTACAGGAAAAACACAAACACATTTTTTTTTCCACTGACAAAGGAATATAAATGTATGTAAGATAAATACTGAATACTGGCACACTGAAATGTCTATCAGCTTTGGCCAGGTTGTATAACTCAAATTGGTTTTAAAAATAGGATAGCAAGAACTAGAAGTCCACTTTAATTCAGAAACAAAACATATCAAAGGCAGAATATCTTAAGTACTTGAACTTGTCTTACCAAAGACTATAAATAACATCAGCGGCAACATACACAGGCTCAAAATGACAGGTTTTGAGACACCTGGCAAAGGTATTATGCCGTATCCATTCTTTTCAAGTCACTGAGGCTTTCCTGATGAAATGTTTCAGTAAATCCACAACTTATTTGGGAACCTCAATACCCCTGAAGAGCCTTAAGGAATTAAAAACAATAGGTGTTTTTGTGTGAGCTGAAATCATTTGTTGACCTCTGATTTACATTTAAAGTGATGTAGAATGTATAATGCTTTCAAGCAACTGTAAGAATTTATTGTTAAAGGAGTGTTTTTCCAAGTTAAACAAAAAGATTTTTTAACAGTCTTGTAATAAAACCATTTCAGCATTTATCATTTTATTTGTGCTCCACTATATAGCCTCTGACATTTTCAGAAACATGTAAGTTATTCTGCAACATGCCATGAAAGGTCTGGTGAGTACCGAGGAGAGACCTCGCTCCATATGTTCTCTTAATAAACTCTGACAGTGAGGCAGAAAAGCTCACAGCTTTATATCAAATACAAAAGGAATGGACTTTGGAGAGTAACCAGGGACACCTGGCTTCCAGCTTCTCCACCAGTTGAAAAGACATCAGCATCTACATCAGAGCCATGTGAGTGGGGTCAAGTGAGACAGCATGTAGGCGGGTAGATGACAGGTGACAGGTGGCAAGCAGTACATCAGTAGTGAAGGAAGTATGTAATTCTTCCTTTCATTCTCACACATTCCCAGCAGTGGTAAACACACAGCCCAACCCAACTGACCACATTTCCAAATGCGAATTCAATGTAATATTTGATATAACATTTCTGAAAAAATACCCTAACTACTTTCGGTTTAATAGTGTCTAAAAAAATAAATTACCATTGATCAATGCCTCATTTTAAAATAATATATTATTGGATTACCAAATCACGAAACTTACTTTAGAAATAACTTCCAAGCATTATGGAATTAAGTGCTGATTCACGGGTATATTTAAAATGTCATCAGTATCTAATTTATTATATATTTCTCAACATATTGCCATCAAATTCAAATACATAAAAGGCACCTAGATAAAAGCAATCCATTCCTTTGTGGAGCTAAAACAGCCAAACACCAGATGTTTCTAACTGGTTGAAATTTCATGATTAAAATATCATAAATCATCAAAATCATACCCTATTGTAGACAGCACATACGCAAACTAAATGTGCATTTCTGCACTAAACAATACCAAAAATAACACTCAGAAAACTGGCAGAAGAGGGTTCAGGGTAGCTCCCAATAGAAAACACGAGTTACTTCCTAAGATTCAGTTGGTAATATAGTACTTTTCTAGGATATCTGCTTCCCTCTATGCTGAAAACTCCATTCAATATACATTTACCAATATATAACATACGGCATGTTTATGAGCTTTATGGAGATGTACAGGGTATGAATCTTCATTGAAAAGAGTAAGACCCTCATCAGATACTAACTAAAGTTCAGACATAACATTCTCCTTTGTGATTAGGAATAAACAACTGTCCTACAACAATGTCTTTTTATTCTGGAATCAAAAGTACATTTTTCTACAATCTTATTTTAATTTCCTCTAGGTGAAATATTATGTACATTACACTTGTTTTATCCACTTAAAGTTCTAATTGTTCCAAACGTAATAATGATCTATATTCTTTTTATCTGAATACAGTTTTGAGTTAAACCTAACATATATCTTCACTCTTTAGAAATTCTACATTAAACCTGTGGATCCCTTCTCTTCTTTCTAGACAATTATGGTGAACATAATGTCAAGTCAGTTCACACTAGAAATACATTATATCCTAAGCTATTCACCAGAAATATATTATATTAGTTTATAGTGGGTATTTTGTAACAGGATAGACAGATAACTATGAGAACAATAATTCCTCTTGCAATATTATGTACTAGGTGTCAAGAACACTATTTCCACATCATTTAGGGAGACATGGCCATAAAAGGAGTACACATGGGAAACATAAATGTGAGCAAAATCCATTGCACACAAAGCCTAACTAATATATCTGAAAATGATAGTCTATGCCTATGGATTTCCACATAAAGTAGAACTGGAGAAACTGACTACTGAGCCTAAAGCCCTTAAGCTAAGGCCTAGGCCTTACTGTGAGACACTTTACAATAACCCCAATGAAAGAGGAGAGCTAACGACTGTATAGCTCCACAAGCCCTTCAGCAGGTGGCACAGGTTTTCTAGTTTTTAACTTAATTATGTGTGTGGTGGGGGTGTGTGCAGAGGCGTACAAGGGACTGCAGAAGCCAGAGGCTGACGATCCCCAAGGTGGAACTGAAATATTGTGAGATGCTTGACACAGAGGCTAGGAGGTGTACTAGGGTCCCCTGCAAGAGTGCTTTTTAACTACTGAGTCCCTCTATAACCACCTATTAATCAATAATTCAATTAATTATAATAAAAATATTTGACAATTTTTGAAAAAAGCTTAAAACTTTTTCAGAAATACAGCTTATAATATTTGTAAAAGCATCTTTACAAGTGAAGTAATTTCCCAGAGATGAATCTGTTGTTTTGAACAAGCAAAGGCAAAGCCTGCTGTGTAAAGCTTATTTCTCTCACATACTATGTAGTGACGGGACTGAGAAATTCACCAGCAAATGACCAATTGCCCAAGGAAGTTTAAGCAAGCTCCTCCTTTACAAAGTACCGACATTTACTCATGTTTCAGTCATGGTGAAAACTAACAGCACCTTTAGTTCCTGGTGTTCCATTCTGAAATGCCAAGGCCTACTTTCGGAACTCCTAGGAAAGGAGTGTAGAGCACCCACTTCTTTCCCTGTAGACCTCTACATGTCTCCTAGTTTAGAAGTGACTCAACACTTAACTAAAATAGAGTAGGGCCTCTAAAGACAGCCTCTTTCCATCACATGGGACAAAGTGTCCACTCAGTGTTCCTAGATGCAAAATGCCTGACCTAAGAGCAGCAAAGAGCAGTTGCTTTAATTCAATTGCACGTGTCTGTGACTTTACCTTCCTGGACTTGGTCTCTCTGATAGTAAATCCATCATGAAAGCAGAAATGGAGTATGCTTTCTGATCTGACCACAACTCAATCACTGTTAGACTTGACTCACTTACCTTCTAAGTATCGGGCAAACCAATGGTCTGTGCTGACTGACTGCTCTTACTCAAGTATACAGTTTTAAACTTGCATACAAATTTAAAACTCAAAGAAAACATACTCCAACAATAAAAGCAAAGTTTTTGGTCCCTTTTTACAAGTGTGTGTGTGTGTGTGTGTGTGTGTGTGTGTGTGTGTGTGTGTGTGTGTGTGTGTGCGCGCGCGCGTGCACACACACATGTATGTGTAAAGCTCAGAAAGAAAAGTGGCTGAAAAAGTAAGCTCTCTCACAGTTCTGGATTTGCAGTCACAATACACAACTAACCAACAGTATCTGTGTGTCAGTAATGGAGTGACAACTGCTGAATGAATAACTTTCATTAATAAAGTTAATATATGAATAAACAGTAAGCACAGAACCA
This sequence comes from Phyllotis vaccarum, assembly GCA_033318265.1. Classification (NCBI taxonomy): domain Eukaryota; kingdom Metazoa; phylum Chordata; class Mammalia; order Rodentia; family Cricetidae; genus Phyllotis; species Phyllotis vaccarum. The sequence continues at coordinate 53,960,994 of JARWLC010000001.1, read as the reverse complement.
AAAGACATAGAAAAGCCCAGAGTTATACCCACTAAGTGGTCCCTAAATATAAAATAAAGCTAAACTAATGACTTCTCACCTCAAGAGTTCTTCTGGTTTGAATGGATAAGAGGGACAAATGTAGATTACATGAATCCAGACATCTTTTTGTTTGTTTTTGGACTCTTAGTTATAGGCAAACTTTTACTTAAAAGATCTTAGCAAGGACATTTCCTAAAACATTATTACATCCCTCCTCCAAACACACACACAAAATCATGTGTACCTGGAACCTGTAAATAGGACCTGACTTGAAAAAGTTTTACAGATATAACCAAGAGTCTCCAGATAGTCACCATGAACCAGAGGACCCCTAAATCCAAAGGTATTATCTGTATAAGAAGACAGAGGAGACAACCCTACAAAGACACAGGCAGCCTGGGGGACCTGTCCAAATATGAGTCCCTCCAAACAGTTGTTGGCATGAACTAGTGGGAACAATGAAGAGGCTCTGGTAACACTGTGAGTCTAAACGCTGCTGCCTGGAATATGTGAGGGAAAGTTAAGACACAAGGTTTGTTGTCGCTTCTGTACAGGAGCTCTGGGTAGTTAATAGAGCCATGTATTTCAGAAAGGTGTTATAATCAACAGTTTATCTTTGGCCTGTATAAACACTAAATTAGGAATTATTTCAAATGGCTTCATCACTTCTGTATTTTAACTTTAAAAAATTGATTCCTAGGTAAGCATCCCAAAGCCTCTAGTGCATGATTTGCTATGTCTGTAAACCCATTCTAATTCAAGATCAGGGTTATATTTACTATAATATCTGCCCTCTTTACTTGGAAATACTGCAGGGTCATTTGTAAACAGTTTTCAAATTCTTTGAAGTCTTTACAAGAGAAAATCAGGAAATTGGTTCTAGTGCTATGGAGCTTACCCAGTGCCCTCAATGTGCACACATAAGAAAGCCCCCAAACTACTGGGAAGCTGGCAGTACTAGTGCATCTCAAGACAACTGTAAGCAACTTTATGACTATTATTCAGGCTTTTAGGCTAGTCTCAAACTTAATGCTTTTCATTCAACTTCCCTGAATTTACCTAAAAGGATTTCCATTTCTATTTACCCAGTTATTCCTTGTAGAAACAGCCTACTTTTAAAATTCAAAACATTCCTGACACTACCACATAAATCTTTGAATGTCCTGATTATTTGGCCATTGAAAAGTCTTGTTCAGGAAGATATAAAAAGTTAGAAAATTAACAACCGTATAGCAAGCTAATTCACAAATAAGTCTAGATATGGGTGGCAGAGGTATGTTAAGCCTATAAATAATGTACGGTAAAATGAAGTAACGAAATTCTAATAGTTTCTGAGGAACTGTAGAAGTGATCAAGCATACAAAAAACATTAAATTCCAGAATATTGATTTTGATTTCAAAGAGTCAGCTATGGCCCAACCAGCAAACATGTAGGCTGGGACTAATAAATATTTCACAATTTCATGCCTCTGAAATACTCTTTTCCACACGTAAAATGTGTAATGCCTATTGTCTGCCAGTAAATACTTATGGACGTATGTGAATTTCCAAACAAAAAATACTGAGACTAACATAACCACAGAGAACTGAACTCTACGTTTCCAACTTAAGCTAAGGAAAGCCTTGACTTTTGTAGGGGAAAGTAGGTGTGGGAAAGAGAAGAAAACAGTAAATGAGAAAAAGTAAAACAACTGAGGAAAATGAAGACAGGCTTCGTGACTACTCCGATCACCAATAACAATCCCACCATTAACTACCACAAAAACAACAAATGCCAACAGCAGAAGGATGTAGGGCCAGGTTACGAGCAAGAGCGCACTCAGGTTCTTAAATGACAGGGAGTACAGCACAAGAAACTGCAGAACTCTCCTGAGCTCCGAGAACGGTCCCTTCACAGGGGGAGGCCTCTCCTCTCTCTTCTTCTGCAGCTCAGTTTTCCAGGCTTCACTGAGCTTCTGTGCGATGATGTGTCCTGCACAGAAGGCAACCCAGATGACATTGGTCTGACGAAACATGAAGCCACAAAATCCAAGCAAGGCGGAAGTCCTATGATTGCCATAGAGACACATCAAGTAAGCAAAGAGAGTGAAGAACACAGACCCAGGTTCTGTATAATAGAGGAAGTTAAAGAAATATAGGGTTGGAAACACAGCTAGGGTTAATGTTGACAAGATTCTCTGGATACTTGAAGAAGCCTTTAAAAAAAAAAAAAATTATTTTTAGGGTAAAATAAATACATCATTTCTGTTGAATTAAGAGATTTATTTAAAAACTCACAGAAGTTGAATTCAAATGAATCGTATTTCTGGCTTTGCAACACCATGTAGAAGAATAAATACCTCTGGTAATTTTTAAATTCAGGCCCACTCTAAAGTCAAATGTGTCCTTTTAGCTTTTTTGACAATTACAGAACATAACTGTCTTGAATGTCTTTGGACTATATCCTTCACTTAACTCTCTCACATAAAGTTGGACCATGCCAATCCTTTGATTAAATTCCTCCTCAGGCAGGTGTGGTGACACATGCCTTTATTCTTAGAACTTGGAAAGCAGAGGCAGGTGGATAGAACTCAGAGATAAGTTCTCGGACAGCCAAACCTGCATAGAGAATTTGAGACCAGCCAAGGCTACACAGTGAGACTCTGTCTCAATAAATTAATAGACAAAGCTCCACAATAGCCTGTAAACTTGGCACATATGATACATTTTGTTGCTTCTGAAGATTTTGTGTATTGTAAATGGTTTTATACAAAATGTTAAATAATGGAAACTGTAATTTACAAACATATATTTAAAACTATTAAAGGAAAATTTGCAAAAATCAAAGTACTCTGTCATAAGCAAACACTTTCACACTCTGCTCCCGCTTCACATCACTATAACTTATGATCTCACCATTTTAAACAGTAATTCCCTTTGCTAACACTGTTTGTTTCAAGATTACCCATCATTACGGTTCAACACAGGTGCCATTTATGAAACCTTTGAAAAGCTATCCTTTCCCGATTCCCTCACTACAGCAGAGTTTCTCTGCTTCTGCCATGATTCCTTATCCCTTGTTATAACTCATACTGCTGAAAAGACCTTACTAAACATTACCGTCATGGTCAACATTTATTAAAACTTTTTATTTCATGCTAGTCTAAGTAACTTCCATTTAACAAGCTCCTTTACTCTTGATACAAACTCGATGAGGCAAAATTTATTATTACTATTGAAATTTAATTTATTTCAAATAGATAAAGACATAAAATCACAAAGGAGTAATTTGCTCACATTAATATCAGTAGTGGTCAGGACTGAATTTAAACCAAGGCAATCTACCTCCAAGACTTACATTATGAAATCACATCAAATTACCTCAGCTAAAGTTCATTTCCACTAAAGAGGATCTAATTTCCTGAAGAAAACATGTAATTATTAAACTAGTTTGGCTCATTAACAAACATTTACTTTAGATTTTCAAGTAAAGTTATTCCCTTATTTAAATATAAATGCCTTCAAGCTAAACTAGCACACAAAAACTGTTAGACATTTTCCTCCATGTCTTATAAAACCAACTCATAATTGTGAACTTGACTGCACAGATACTTCCAATAATTTTATTCTGTACATACCTTGTTTCTGGGTTGTACCTTTCTGAAAAGCAAATACAGTAAATAGAAATTGCCAACACTGAAGAGAAGATTAACAAATCTGAGCATTCCAATGGAACAGACAACATGTTCAGACCATCCGAGGATCCAGCTGGCAGGTTTGACCACTCCAACTGACACCAGGTACAGGCCGGGTAAGGTCGTAATCATGGGATCCCACTTAAAAAGAAAAGGCCAACAGTGAAGCACAAGGAATAATGACTCAAATATCAGAAAAAAAAAAAAAACCAAAAAACTGCTTTCATTTGTTCCATAATGAAGAATTTGGAGAGGATATTCTGACATAATTAAATAAATCCTGGCAGAAGAGATGTCTCTAAGTTTTATTTTTAAGATTTAGTGGGTGTGCCCACGCATCTCAGTATATTTATGTGCAACATACACATGCAGGTGCCTGTGGAAGACAGAAGAAGACATTGAATCCTCTGGAACTGGAGTTACAGATGGTTTGTGAGCAGCTCAATGTGGGTGAAGGAAAATCTGGCTTTGTGCCAGAACAGCAAGCGCTCTCAACCACTCAGCCACAGCTCCAGCCCCATTTTAAGAAACCATTTTGCTTCATCTCAAACCTATTTGCAATTATTAAGGTATCAACAACCAAAAGACAGTAAGTTATAATCTGTTCCTACTTTACATGGCTTGCACTTTAGAAAACATGTATTTTGTGACTAAATGGCTCAGGCCCCAATTTTCCAAGCCAGACAAACAACAGTTTGACTGGTGGATCTTAAGATACTGTAGTATTTAGAAAGACTGCATTACAGGATTTCTAATCACAAAACCTGTCAATGTGGGACTTGTGCTTTGCCTTGTTTTACATTCTGCAATACATCCTGTATTCGATTGTAATTACTATTATTTTGCAGGTTAGTGATCCTTAAAATGCCAAAGGTTTTGAGTAACAACACCAAGAAATCAGTTTTTTTTTTCAACTGGCTTTATATTTTGAAGCAGCAACCCAAAATGTTCATTAAAGAAGGGTGCTATGTTTATCTTTGAATTATGCATATTTATGCAATCGAAAGTACATATTTTAAATGATGCAATCTGACTAGTTGCCGATATATCCAAATAACAGTAAGTTTCTAAAATATATATATATATATTGTTGAAACTATCACTGTTTAGTGCCCTACGATCCTCCATTATGCATCCATAATACTGAGTAGAATACCTGATAGGTAAGTTTTAGGGTTTTGTTTTGCTTTTTCCTGCATGCCTCAAGTCCTGAGACTTAGGGAAGCAAATTGGTCAGTTGCCAAGAGGAGCAATAATTTGATGTCCACACTTCTCCCATCACCTGCTCTTTAGGCATACACCTAACAAATATGCCACAGGTTAGGTACATCAGTCAGTCATTACCCAGTTTCTTTCCCGTTTTGAGTCTGGGAGGAAGGACAGAGAAAGGTAAGGACACACACAGGTTGGGAGGGGTCCGTCCCGGGGCAGAGCCAGCAGGGACCAACCTGTGACAGGGAGAAGCGGCCCTCACAGTAGCGCTGCGCCTGCGGGAGGTGGAAGATCTCGTCCATGTAGGGCTCCCGCAGCGCACGGCTGAAGGCGGAGAAGAGCAGGCAGGACACCAGGAAGGTGCAGCTCAAGGCCGCCGAGAAGTAATAGCCCTCCAGCTGCGCCATCCCGCGCAACCGCGTCCCGGCCCCGGGCCCGGGCAGACGCGAGCTTAAAATCCAGCGCGCTAGGCCGGCGCTGGCCGGAGGCGGTACGGCAGGATATACACGCAAGGGATGCTGGGAGAGCGCTGGACGGAAGCCTAAGTAGGTCACTGTTTCCGGGATGAAGCATTTTTGGAACGCACTGGACGGTAGTCCTGTCAATCATTCTACTCGGAGCTCTCAGAGTGGCCAGAGCCTGAGAGAGGGGCGGGTCTCGGCTCAGGCTGCCTGGAGGTTCTGGAAAGAAAGGGCTTCTTGCGCCCTCTGTTGTTCTCCGAAGGCCGAGAGCATCCCCAGCTTTCTAACCTCCAAGCTCGGAAATTGCGTTTGTTTCCCATTAGTGCTGTTCCCCGTGACCAGTGAGATGCATTACAATCCTTTGCATCCTGTCATCTCTGGCAGGTAGGAAAAAGTGACGCTTTCTGAATGAGACAGGCAAACAGCCCTCACTGCCTGGTGACTTTCCCTCTTGAGAAGTCTATTAGTTTAAAGGACAGTTTTTTTTTCGTGTGCCCACACCAGGTGAGATTGAGTTAAGTTGAGAGTTGCTGCGTTTTAGATGAGGAACACTTCTCGGTGGATATAATTTTAGCTGTTGCCATCGGTATCTTACACCTGTTGGGTCTGTCACATGAGAGGCTGAGGCAGGAGGATTGCTCCTTAGTTCCAGACCAGCCTGGGATACAGTTAAAGATTCTGCCTTAAAAATAAATAACAAAGTCACCAGTATCTGTCTCTGTTGTCCTTCATTCTCCCAAAATGTGACCGTAAGTATCCTAATGAGGTGATATATTGTATATTTAATAAAATCAGCCTGTAGTACCAGAGAAGAGAATCACCCACACAGTAAGGCCTTGAAGGTCAGAAAGTGCTAAGCCACGTCTTTAATCCTAGCATGGGAATTACTAAGTGGTAACTCATGCCTTTAATTCCATCCCTCGGGAAACAGAGATCCTTCTGGATTTCTGTGAGTTCTAGGCCTAACAACCAGTAGTAGCTCATACCTTTAATCCTAACTCTAGGATTATAATATGGAGTTGAACCAGGAAGTAACACAGGTGAGCAGGGAAGATAGATAAGGTAGGAGAAGGCAGAAATTGACTCATTCTGTAGAAGGGAGCAGTCAGGTTGAGGACACTTACCCTGTTCAGTCTGAGAAGTTGGCTGGGTGAGAATTGACTGTGGTCTGTTTCCTTTTTCTGATATTTCAGGCTGATTTTTATTAAATATACAATATATCACCACATCTTAATGTGTGCTATAGTGGATTATTTATGTGTATGGTCTCAAAATGGTGCTCACATATATGAAGTTCTAGGTTTCACATAATCCCTTTATTCTGAGATTGGAGTTTAGACAGAAGATTGAAAAGATATTTGAAGAAAGCTGAAGATTTTTTAGTACGGTTGGTGATGTTTTGCTGGAAAAGACTTCTGCTAATCTTCTGGCAGCCACATATCATAAAACAGCTGGAATTTAAATGTAAACATTGGAATTGTCAGTTCAGTTTTTTCTTTGAATCATTTAATCCAGCCAATTTATAGAAAGTTTCTCAAAACAAGGCACACTACTATTCCCCTCTCTGCTATTAGAAATATCTGGGATCAAATTATGTGTCGGGTTTCATGATGATGTGTTATTTATCTCCCCCCCACCCTATATCTCTTCTTTGATTACTGAGTCCATGCTACACTTACCTATTTGAGACCATTTCCAGATAATTTAGACTACAACCCCTTGACCTCAGATCCAGTATGCTTGCTCAATCATGACCATACATTCAGTTATGACAATACACACCATAGAAGCTTCTGGCCTTTGTTAGATATAATGGGCAATTTTTAAGGAAATAGCACAAAGTTACCTTTATATGCTCAGATTCTCATAATAATTGCTACCAAGAATTTACTTAGATACCCAATTCATATGTATGTGCTCCCGACTCTTCTTGGCTAATTGGAATGTTGCAAGTAAATAAAGTGTTAGAACTGCTAGGTACCTTTTCCTAATACTTTATTAAGTTTGTCGTATGGAAACAAGATCAGATAGGTGGTATAACTAAAATTATGACAGAAGATGACTGTCTATGAGAGTAATAGGAATTGAAATAAGAGTTATAACTATAGTCTTATGGTTTATAATTATAATTCCTATTGACCTGAATGCTTTTCATCATTTGAAATTTAAATTTATATCCCACATCTGTTCCCATCAGCCAAAAAAAAAAAAATGTGTTGCATCAGAAGAAAAGAGTTCACTTCTGGAGGCAGCTAATTATCAATGGAGACAGTTGTTTTTCATAGTGTGACCACTGGTTGTCCCCCACCTGCCCCGCCCCTGTGAGAAACCCAAATTAATCTCATTTGGGTTCAAAGACTTCACTTTATCGGCAGACTCTCAAAACACAGAATAGTCATTTCTAGATGCAAGAAACTCTGGGAGGAGAGGTTCACTTCTTAACAGCTATGAACTGAGGGCATTACTGTTACTATAGCAATTGAGGGTTTTGAGGCTCTGAGGGATTGGGAGTTGGATTCTAAGATGGGTGGACATAGGGAGAGGGCCACGAGTATGTAAGAAAGATAGCTGACTTCTTCCTCAGCCTCCTCACAGCTTTGTCTGCCACCATTAAGGACTCCCTGTGGACCAGTTCAAGGACAGACCATGACATTTTTATCCCAGACATGTGGCTCTCTCACCACTTCCCTTGTTCCAATCCTAAATTAGGGGAGGACTTCCCCCCAAGACAATTAAAACCCCCAGATTTCAAAGAGAGACCTGACTCGGTTTTCGAATATAAAGGAAACTTCCTACTCCAAACGAGAGCAGTAAGATATGCCCAAGGCTTCAAGAAACCTATCTTCCCCAGATAGAAAACTAGCCCGCTATTACCACAAGTCCTCAGACCCGAGGCCACAAAACCAGGCAATCAAATTTAAACTACTACCGTGATGTTTATCTCAATAAAGAGCAGTTTCTGGACCTTTTGAAACCAACCCCACACTGCCCCTGCAAACTAGGAAAACTGATCCTCAGACCCCACAAGGTACCTTTTCCTGCCACCTGATATTGAGCTGCAGGTGCCGCAGTCTCAGATCAATACAATCTGCTCTTGCCTCTGGGGGATCAAAATGAGTCCATTCATTTCCCTGTACTAACTTCTTATTTCTTATACTATCCCACCTCTGCTTTACAGAGAGTATTTCTCTTTGTGTGTGTGTGTGTGTGTGTGTGTGTGTGTGTGTGTGTGTGTGTGTGTGTGTTTCCTCACCCCTAATAACTTTTTCTTTATGTGCTGAATCTTTTTGCTGCTTTCTGCTGTCTAAAATTTCCCTTCCTTAAATCTTTAACTGTCAGAGAAAATGAATCCACTCGGGACCCCTAGATGATAACTGTTTGTTTGTTTGTTTGTTTGTTTGTTTGTGACATGGTTTCTCTGTATAATCAATGCTGTCAGAATTCACTCTATAGACCAGGCTAGCCTCAAACTCAGAGATCTGTCTGTCTCTGCCTCCTGGGATTAAAGGCATGAGCCACTACCTGTACTCGGTAGAGCCTGAGACTATTAATCTCAGAGTTGTAGATCCATGCCCTACATTGAGTGCCATTTGTAATCAGAAGTTTCTCTGTCCTGCCCAGCTGGTCTGGCAGCCATTTAGTCCCAAATAAGGACACAAAGGCCTATATTGATTATAAACTGTTAGGCATATGCTCAATCTTTTTACTTACTGATACTTTTAAGTTAACACATATTTCTTATTTATATTTAATCACATGCCTTGGTACCTTTTCTCAGAACAGTATACTCATCTTGCTTCTTCTATGTCTAGTTGGCACCTCCTATGTTCTTCCTCTTTCCAGAATTCTCCTTGTCCAGTCATCCCACCAATACTTCCTGTCTGCCTAGATTCTGACCAATCAGCATTTTATTAAACCAATATTTAGAGTGACAAATATTTACAGTGTACAAGAGCACAGTCCCACAGCAACCATGCTCAGCTGATAAGTAACATGTTTTGATAAACTCAAAAGACTTTTTAAAACTTCTACCCCTAAATAAAGATATCCCACTAAAATAGTTACTACGGGGATGGGGGGGGGGGGGTTAATAAGGTGCATTGTATCTCCTTAGACCTATTTTTATAAAATTGATCATTTTTGATGTTTATTTTTTTAAGAGTTATCAATCAGGTAATGAATTCCATCATTATGGAGTGTCAAACTATTTGAAGCTTGTTACTTAAATTATGGCATTTAGTATTATGGGAAAATGAATAATTTTATCTAAATTCTAAGGATAGACACTGTTGGCAAAGAAGTAAACCTATAGTTGAAACAGTTGAGTTTTTCAAATTTATCACTGCCACATGAATTTATGCATCTTAATAATTAAGATAGCCTTAGTTTAGTAACAAAAAGTGTGCTTGTGAGTGATACAGTATTTCTGAATAAGGGTTTTTCCAAATACTATACTTGTAAGTAAAAAAGAAAGGAAAAGAAATGTAGTAAGTGCCCTTTTACATTGAAGTATTGTCAAATACTTCAGGATAGAAACCTTACCTTACCATCCTTACACTTGTTCTACTTGATCATAACAGTGCTGATTTACTTAGTGAAATGACAATTGGTTCTAGCTATAGTGAGGACTACAACCTGAGCCAATATCCTACAAAGTAGCCTCCAAAATGCAATTTTAGACTTGAAATCAATTTTTGGTTGATGTCTTATCACTGGGAAATAAACAAACAGAAAGTTTTAAATGAAAGGAAACATGTACAAAATTATAGTTCAAAATGTTGTGGGGCTGCCACCAGAGAAGACCTCTCAAACACAGTCTATTGAAAGTCTTTATTCCAGCTAACTGGTAACTATATCTAGGTATTCAAGACCTATGTGCAGTCCTGGGCCTTTCTCAGGACCCATATTTATACAGGAAAGCCACATCAAGTTGTGATGATTTGAAAGAAAATGCCCCCCATAGTCTCATAGGGAATGGCACTTGTGGAAATAAGTATGGCCCTGTTGGAGGAAGTGTGTCACTGGGAACAAGCTTTGAGGTCTCAGATGCTCAAGCCAGGCCCAGTGTGGCATTTCTTCCTGCTGCTAGCCCATCTATATGTAGATCTTATAGTTCCTTCTCCAGGACCACATCTGCCTGCATGCCCCCATGCACTGCCATGACAACAATGCACAAAATGTCTGAACTGTAAGCCACCCTTAATTAAATGTTTTCCTTTATGAGAATTACCATGCCCAAGGTGTCTCATCACAGCAATAAAGCCTAACTAAGGCAGAAATCCTCAAGGTTCTCTTCTTGCAGCTTCAAGCTAAGAAGATAGTCACAAAAGCCAAAATATGCAATTAACAAAAATAGCAAGGTCAGATTGATCATCACAAAGAACCAGTACCCTTGAGTCGTTTTTCCTCACAGAATTATTTTTCATAGGTTGCCCCCTTCCAAGAACTGGCATTCAGCAAGACAAAGCTCACCTGAGGTAACAAAACAGAGTCACCATAGGCAATTTGAAGCCCTTGTTACCAAAAAATATTAGCAAGTATTTTACTGAAAATATGGTGAGGGGACAAGTTTTTCTGCTCTTATGGATCTGTTCCAATTCTGTCCCTGAGCATCTCAAATAAACATTAACAGACAGTCATCTAGAAAGTTGTGCCGTACAATACAAAATTGTGTGTGTGCGTGTGTGTGTATTATAACTTAGTCTTAAAATGTGATACCCCAGACAAGCAACACTAGCAGCACCCCAGAACCTGTAACAAATCTGAGTCATCAAGCTAGTGTCCTGAAATTTATGAAGCACATGAGAATTTGAACCAAGTAACTAAGGGTTAACCATTGACTTAATAATCATTTATGGGGCTCGGGATATGGTTTGGTGGGTAAAATGCTTCCTGTGTAAGCATAAAGATTTGAGTTCAGTTACCAACAGCTACAAGTAAGCCAGGCATGGTGGTGAATGCCTACAATTTAGTAGGAGGATCCCAAGGCTTCACTAGCAATCCAGTTCAGCAAAATTTATCAATTTTGCTTTAGATCAGTGGTTTTGTCCTTTCACAGGGGTCATCTAAGACCATCAGAAAATACAAACATTTGCATTTCAATTAACAGTAGCATAATTACAGTTACGAATTAGCAACAAAAATAATTTTATGGATGGGGTCACCACAACCTAAAGAACTGTATAAAAGGGTTACAGCATTAGGAAGGTTGAGAAGCACTGCCCTAGATCATTTTGAGACCTGACTCAAAAAATTTAGGTGGAGAGCAGTGGAGAAAAGTGTGATGTCATTAATGCCTGGCCTCCACAAGCAGGCACACACGTGTACATACATACTGTGTACAATGACACATGCACATGAATACAACACTCCACACAAGAGTCAGTTATGACTGTCTTAGGTTGCATCTGAACCCAGTGCATGTGGATTTCCACAGCAGTTCTTGCTCTTCTGATGTCCACACTGCCTTGTTTCCTCTGATAGTTCATGTTAATTCTGTCCTCTAATGTGAGGGGATGAGTCTTTCCTGGTTCTTTATCTTCATTCAGGTTTTCCCCTACCACAAAACAAGGTGCATTGCCAATGTTCTCATTTACTCAGCAAGAAATAAGTTGGACTTCAAATACAATTTAGTAGTTTTGACCATATATGTTAATATTTGGATTTTTTTCTTGGAAGATTTTTATATGAAGAGACTTTTATGCTATTGCTACCTATAGATGAGGAACATTCACAAAACAGAAACTTTACAGGTTCGATTTTTTTGCATTTAATTGGTGTAAAACAAATGTATTGTGAACTGGTTATTAAATTAGTCTGACAATGATAGTGGTGAGGTTTCAAAATAATTTAAACACCAATGTGCAAAAATGAGATGTGACAACAACCTAATTTTAATTTATAAACAACCTACATTTTAACAGACACCATGCTATAGTCTAACTTGAAAATCTGTGAGTTAGAACTGAGTTTCATCATTAAAATTTTAAAAAAAAACTGAAAAACTATGTTTCAATCAAATTGATGTACAACTGGAGGTGGTAGGCAGATGTGTCCCTTTGCTTTTAGAAGTAGAGGAAATATGCAGGTATCTTGAAATCTAGTGACTTGGTGTCCAGTGAGGAGTTAAAAGACCGGAAGACATTTAAAAGATTATTCTTTTGCTCTTTTTATGCTCTCCAGTTAGTATAAGCAGAGATAACACAAGTTTTATCAATAACATTTATGTTCATGTCCAGTGCAGATTTCCTTTCAGGGCAGAGCCCACACTAGAGGAATTTCCTGATCTGTGGTTCCTGCCCTTTCCTCTTGTTTGCTCTATATTCATTGTCTGAGTAAGATTTAAAAAAACCTACATTATATAATTTACATTTATTTAATATAATAATAGCCAATACACTACTGTTTATTACTCTCTCAAACAGGTATATTTGTAATTATCAAGTTTCAATGATTAATTCGGTTTAAGAAATGTCTGTGCCGTTAAACGGTTGTGATAACACTTACTTCCACTAGAGGGCAGTGACAACCGCAGTGCAGGACCAGTTTATGCCTTTCCAGTTATGTAGTGCTCATAGGCAGATATTTGCAATAAGGCTGCCATTCAGGATGGCTGTGCTTATTAGCATTTGGAGTTCATAGTTAGCATTAAGAATAATTCCTCACTATTATTATTTTTGTTTTCTGTATTATGTGATCTAACAATCTTAAAAGCAGGCCAGAAATTCTGGAAGCCTGGAGAGTCTGGAGTGTCTGACAGAATCAAATATGCATGGATGTGGTTGGCAATCTGCCCCTGGGACTAAATAGAGAACACTTTATACTTTCCTGAACCCACTGATAAATGAAGTAAAATCCTTATTGTTGAAGAAAGTAAGTTTCTATCCCAGGACTCAGGCAGTGAGCCTATAGGAGGAAGAGAGACAGGAAACAGTCTTCCCTTTTTAAGAGAAGGCTTTAGGCCAGGATTACCAAAGCAGGGGTCTGTGCTTCTGAGGGAAGCAGGAAATACTGCAAGATCTGAAGCAAGTCAGACCTTCCTCACAGGGGAGCTTAACAGTGGCAAAGAGCCTGCATCCCTCAGATGCAGGAGGCTGGTACCACCAAGGAGGAACCATGGTGCAAGTTTGTGTTATCTCTTACCATGAGTGCAGCACCCAGTGGTAAGTAGTGGAGTGCTGCCAAAGGATGGGGCTAGGGAGGGTCCCTCCAGACTCAGAAGGACAGCTGACAAGAGGCACCTATGGTATCGGAAAGGCAAATCTGCACAAAAAACTCAAACTCATATCTACTCTGTTTTGTTTGGTATTTTGGGTTTTCAAGATAGTATTTCTCTATGTAGCGCTGGCTGTCCTGGAACTCACTCTGTAGATCAGGCTTGTTGCAATAAGGTTTCTTAGTCCCGGGCAGCCAGAGGTCCAGACCCACAGACCTGCCCTGTCAGACCCCTTAGCCGCCCGCCACTGCTCAGGCCCCCAGAAATGATTCCGATGCTTATATTAACTTCATGCTGTTTGGCCTATGGCTGAGGCATATTGCTAGCTTGCTCGTACATCTTAACTCAACCCATTTCCATTAATCTGTCTGCCACATGGCCTGTGGCTCACCTGTGTTCCTTACATGTTGCTCCTTTGGGCTTCAGGCTTGGTCTGTCTGACTCCACCCTGCTTCTCCTATCTATGCTCTGATTTCTCCTACTTTTTCTATGGTGCCTGTCATGGGCCAAAACAGCTCCTTTATTTAAATATTGCTATTCACAGCATATAGAAAGACATTCCCACATCACCTCCCCCTTCCTGTCTAATCAAAAAGGAAGGTTCCAATTTTAACATAGCAAAATTACATGTAACAAAATAGCCATCAAGTAAGAATCACCTCTATAAAATCTAGTCTATTTGTATTTAGCAAAATTAAAGAAAATACTCTATCATCTACCTTATCATTGTAAATCTAAAGTTTCATATCCAATATACCTTTTAAACGACTAAGAAAAACTATACCTATAACTATCTGATCTTCAACTACATCAAAGACCACAGAAGGATATATTTACCCAAGTAAACCGGAAGTGCAAGCAACTTCCAAAATCTAGAAAGGACAGAGATGACACCTATCTGCCTGGACAGTCACCCAAAGTTCCTTTATAAAGTTGGGGCATCCATCTTCAGCCTACAGGCCCAGAGTCTCTTTTCATTTCAGTGAAGCAGGAAATCTGCTCTGCCCATTCATCAGTTACTTCTCAAGTCTTGAAGAGTGTCTGACAGTTTTCTCTGCAAAGAAGGAAACTGAAGGACCCTCTTGGCTTGTTCTGCCAAAGTTCAGAGGTCACATTCCTATGGAACCTGCATGTCCAGTTTAAATAGCATGCTGTCAAACAGTCAATATAAGAACAGGTTTATGTCCAGTGGCTAACCGATGCCACAATGAGACTAATCTCCATATGGAGTTTTTTCGATGCCCATTTTTCTCTTGAAGTAATTGGTGCTGCCAGGAGCAGATCTGTCTCACTGTCCAGAAAAGTCTAAGTTCTTAACACATTTTAAATGCCATATTCTGTAGGTCTTAGAAGTTTTTGAAGATTACCTATCTAATTGAATTATATCTTTGTATACCTAAACATCTAACTAACATGTATTTCTTAATTATAAATTATAATTTTAAATCCATTACATAAACATCATATCTTAAACAAGAGTAGAAAATGCATACAACATAACAAAAATTGAGCTTAAATTTGTATCAATAAACCAAGTCCACACCAATGCAAAAAAATATTTTGAGTTTAGCAGCTAGTTTTTTGGATTAAAGTAAATTCAATAATCTAATTTTTAAAAAATCATTCATATACCATATCCCCTTTTTCTCCTTAGAAAGAGATTAACTAGGACCATTAACCATTTATAATGAAAACAAATATTTATAAACAATATTCTGGGAATTTGGACATAGATTTCCATTACTACTTCCTGCTGATTATGGGGCGCTGAAAATCTCACAGTTGTTGAGACTGGATCATAGTCTGTAACCTGAAGCTGATATGGCCATTTCTTCCCATCAGAGATTTTTTTCATGGGGTCTTGGTTGATGAAACCATATTTGCCTGGAAGCAATCCACAGGGTCTCATCTTCTCTGGAAACAAAAACAGAACTCTCCCAACGCAATAAATCCTTAGACACAAATTTCAAAATCAAAATACCTTTAAAATATATATTCTTGTTTAACTTAGTAGCCTTTGCATTTTCAATCCATTGTCTTTCTGCAGTTAGCTCATTAACAGTTAAAAAATTAAAAGAAAACACAGTAATAACTAAAATCCAGATTTTGTGTCTATTTTCCATCTTCATGTGGCTTATTATATTTTTATTACTCAATTTATCCTTTTAAAGACTTTATCCTCTTTCTTTTCTCGTCAAAGCCTATGTAACTTTTACACACATTGTAACCCATTTACAGGTTTTTATTTCCATCTGAATCTGTTTTATTGTGAATCCTTAATCATCTTTCAACCAGAAGAACTTTTAAAATACACTCTCTTAAGGAGATACTGTTTGCATACTTTTTGCAGATAAAGCTGAATCAGTAAGTTCTCTTAAAGGGACCCTGTCTCTGTTGTGGCCAGCAAACAGAGCAGACCCAAAAAAATGCTGCTACTAAGAAACTGTCTTTGTTTCCTTTTTATTCAAAATAAACAGAAACCTTAAATCAATCACATGCTGCTGAGTCTTCTGTGAGACTCCAGGACCCTGCCCTGTTGCAGCTTACACTGCCTGCAGCCAGTCCGCCAGCGCCATTTTGAATGTAGCCTGGATGCCGTGCTTTCTCTGTACAGTGACCTGCTTCAGATACACAATTTGGAAGCTGCTTTGGCTAAGTTTCTGTGCTAAAACCCTTTTTAAACTTTCTCAGGCCTTAAGTGGATATTTGGCCCATGTTGGGAAGCCATCTGTTGCAATAAGTTTTCTTGGTCCCAGGCGGCCAGAGGCCCAGACCCACAGACCTGCAGCCCCAGACCCCTTAGCCACCCGCAGCTGATCAGGCCCCCAGAAATGACTCAGACGCTTATATCAAATCAACTTCATGCTGTTTGACCTATGGCTCAGGCACATTGCTATCTTTCTCTTTCATCTTAACCCATTTCCATTAATCTGTCTGCCACATGGCCCGTGGCTCACCTGTGTTCCTTACATGTTGCTCCTTTGGGCTTCAGGCTTGGTTTGTCTCTCACTCTGCCCTTCTCCTATCAATGCTGTGACTTCTCCTCCTCCTTTTTCTATGGTGCCTGACATGGGCCAAAACAGTTCCTTTATTTAAAGATTGATATTCACAGCATACAGAAAGGCATTCCCACATCACAGGCTGGCCTTGAACTCACAGAGATCACCCTGCCTCTGCCTCCCCAGTGCTGAAATGAAAGTTATGCACTACCACTGCAAAAAATCTACTTTTTAAGATCCAATTATGCATTTTGATTATGTAGCCAAAGTACACACTTAGGTTATAGAATATATTCCAATGTTATTGTGGGTCTCTCATAAATATGCACATTTTCTAGATCAGATATTGGCAAGGGTGTTAGGTGATGATTACAGTAACTTATATTTTTTCAAGCAGTATGTGTCAGAGGGTTTCCTAGCTAAAACCTAATGCTGCTTATTTATTATTTTACACTCTTAGTGCATAGTTGATAACATTGCATTTAGTTTTAATTTGCCTTCTCTGAGGATGATTGAAATGTTGTTTTGGGCTCTTTTTAATATGCTCTCTTTTAAGAGGCCCTTTTCAATTCCTTTGTCCTTTTTTTTCTCTCTTTTTCAGTTGACAAATTTGATGGCAACTATAATGGTTCTGAAAAGCCATGCAAATGTTTGGTAGTGACTGGACAGTGCTTTGTGAAGGACCAATACCCTAAGAGGAACAGGAGATGCTTGACATGAGGAGCCAAGCACTAACATCAGTGGGAGTTGTTCTAAAGCCAATCTGCCTGCTTTTTTATACTCCTACATTTCTGTTTTGCATGTGTGTTTGAAAATATTGCCAAAGAAATTTACAAAATAAATATTTCACTTACTATTGAAAAAGAATAATTTCCACATCACTGTTCAGGAATGAAAGCAAGACATCTTGAATTTCAAACATGACAGCTATTACAAGTTCTATTCTGTCATCAAAAATACTTTAAATGGCCACAAATTGGCAGAATATTTCAAAATAATGATTTTATTTAAATACAATAAAAATGTAGCCAGTTGTCTACTTCTGACTATTAAGGTCCAGCTGCTGTTTGTCATGTGCCATCTTACCTCCCTGGTTCTCATCATATCCATGCTCTGGTCCTCACTGTTTGTGTTTTCATGTGCTTTTTAAACTATTCCAGAAGACCTTGTAAGTCAGAACCTTGTATTTCAATCATTAATGTAATTATTTAAAATTGAAATACTTTTTGGTGAGAGAATGGCAGAAAAATATATGCATCTAAGATTATCTAATACTGATAAAAATCAAGGTATACTAATATGTAGAGTCATAAGATCAGATTTAGAGAGTTTATGATGGTTACAGCTGAGAATAATCAAAGATTGGTATGAATAGTGTCACTTATTTAGAAAACTTGCAAGTATATTGTACTTAGTATACCTTTGGAATTCAGTTGCAACTCTAAAGTTTATTTTAATTATATGTTTATAGTTATTATTATGATTATGGATTATTTAAAAATATACTTTACAGACCTGGAATTGATCCAAGTAAATTTTTTTTTATTTAGGTGTACATAGACTGTCTACAATTCTCCATGGATGTAAGTGCAAACCTCCCCCAAAGTTTCTTCATGTACTAACCAAATCTGAATATGCAAAACAAGTTAAAATATATGCCAAATAGGTTAAATAAAATATTTTGATTCAACTTATCAGCCACTTATCTCTTACTTTTCACAAATGTAGCAAGCAGCTTTATTGGAAATTGTAGATACTTTCCTGAATGGAGAAAATTCATATCTATACCTGCATCTGGATTGATGTCTGTTTGTTGGATTGATGTCTGTTTGTTGGATTGATGTCTGTTTGTTGTGTGCCAACATTCAATGGCATTGGCTCAGACAACAGCACTGAGGCTATGAGAATCTTGTGGGATTGATTATATTAGTTTTCCACTGGGGTTGTTCATATTAAATCTGTAATTTATTATACTGTATCCTTAGTTAAACGTTACTGCTGCAAATATTGGGAGTCACATGTATGTCAACGCCTCTGCAGAATCAGATCCCGCTGCTTCATTCCCATGAGGATGTCTCTTTAGCCTGCATTCCAGATGGAAACATAGGATCAAGTCACAGCAGCCAACATATGGGTCATGTCATTTCTGCTGTAGCCAAAATGACCATGTGCTCTCATTTCGATACAAGTTGTTCTCAGACAAGTTTCTGAGGTCCATGTTGTTAAAATGGGATAATGACTTTCCTGAGGGACTGGGTTCTTGCTCTTGCTGGTGGGTAAGCCACTAGCAAGGAGATTGGGGGCTATGAATTGAGCCTGGTGCCTTGTATCTGGGACACACCACATGCTCTTCTACACACTGTTTCCCCATTACACTCTGCAGTCATGAGTAGAGCCATGAGGAGGCCCTCACTGACCCTGCATTTATATACTTGGGCCTTCAGAACTGTGAGTTTTAAAAAAAGGTCTCTATAAAGTTCCCAGCCTCAGGTGTTCTGCTTCAATGATACAAAACAGACTAACTTACTTTCTAAACATGAAAGAGATGACACGTTCTGTGTCCAATATAAAAGGCTGCTATTGAATGAGTGTGTACATGGATAAATGATGGAAAAAACTTGACAGGGCTATGAGATACAGTATCATCTGAGTTGTATGGAAGGAGAAAAGTAGTTAAAATCACAGGGGTCACTGAGGAGATGGGCTGGATATTAGGAGTGTGGGAATGTGATGAGAGCATTGGCTTGACATGCTACAATGCCTTTTGCCCAAGAATATGTAAATAATTCAGGCTATAAAATAGTCTGTTGATGCATGAATAATGAGTCATCTGTTTGACATGTCCTCAGTAAATATTTAATGAATTTCTGTTGATCTTAATATCACTTTAAATAACATTTCATGAAAATGAATGCTGCCTCATTAAAATAAGGAAGTAAGCTAGAACGGAGGGCTCTCTATTAAAGATTATAACTGTTTTGATTAACCAACGAATGATTTAAAAACTCCAGGTTATTGAAGCAAGGTCACGGCACTACAAATTGACTTGGTTTATTTATTTTGAAGAATAAATTTTAGCTTTCATTATTTGTGACACCTTACTTAAAGTATGACCAACAAATTTACTGCCTCATTTGGAATGTTTAATCAAATCTATGCTTTGAGGTATTTTGCTGTTGTTAATGGACACAGATAAATCAGAAATGAAGTTTGTGAGAACTGGGACATTTGGGATGCTTAGGTGCTTCTATTTTTGTGTCCAGCACTCTAAGTGCTGCGTGGATGTGAGTACTGTGCTGTAGTACCTCTGGGTGGATAGAGTACTGTGCTGCAGTACCACTGTGTGGATGTGAGTACTGTGCTGTAGTACCTCTGGGTGGAGTGAGTATTGTGCTGCAGTACCACTGTATGTTGGGAGTGCTGTGCTGCAGTACCACTGTGTAGAGAAAGTACTGTGCTGTAGTACCACTGTGTAGAGAAAGTACTGTGCTGTAATATCAAGTACTGTGCTGTAGTGTCAAGTACTGTGCTGTAGTGTCAAGTACTGTACTGTAGTATCGAGTACTGTGCTGTAGTATCGAGTACTGTGCTGTAGTGTCATTGCTGCAGCGCCATGGCCTTTTGGGAGTGGCCTTTCTCCTTTGTGGTAGAACAGGAAATTGCTGTTTCAACATGCTCCCCTCCCCCAAATGTCACTGTTTTTGTTTCCAGATATTTCCAGTAGCATAAATTTAGTTTTTTTAAAGTAATGCTTTAGAATAACCTTTGTCTACCTCATTCAAAAGACATAGTTTTCATTATTTATACTAGTGTGTAAGAAATAGCCATGCCTCATCTAACATTGTGTAAGATGGAAGGAATAAACACTCACAAAAAGGAGGCCAGTGAATGCATTTCAGTCCTTATTTTTAACTTTTCCCCTTAGGTTTTACATTGACCTGCACATTAGTAAATTTTTAAAAATGACTTAATATGAGTTTACTAAATCAACTAATTATAAGAATAAAAGAGGATGAAATAATTTTACTATAAAAAAATCAGTTTATAGTCTTTTGCTTTAAAAAGGTTTCTTGTGAATATTTGAGTAGGGGTAATCATTCAATGCCATATCAACCATTGAAGATAAAACACACTTGTCCTGCTTGTTTATGAGGTTGGAGCCCAAACCTAGGATCTTAGACTTATGAAGCAAGCATTGTACACTCACCATCACCTACCCTTTCTAAAAATAGTTTTTGAGAAAACTAATGCACCTGACAAAACATTTGAAAATTAGTTTCATTTATTGTCTTTAATATAAATGACTCTACAAAGATTCTCAGAATAAAAAAAATCTTTGGATAAACACATATAAAGTTGCTGAGTATCAAAGGAGGTTCTTAAGAACATGAACATTTCCTTATAAATCATGTCATGAGAAAGTAAGCATGAAAACAAAAATATTTAAAATACGTTCATTTGAGTTATATTTTATAGAGAAAATTAACCCACAATACTGTAATAGGGAATTAGTCTTCTTAAACTCCCAGGCCTTTTACATGACCTGACCACGATTGCAGAATATTATTTTAAAGTGTGTTGCCTTTGTTTATGTTGCATTTATTTAACTCTGTGAAGCTGTGATACTTTGCCTGTCTAAACTCCTGATGATTTAATAAAGAACTGCCTGGCCAGTAGCAAGGCAGGAGAAAGGATAGGCAGGGATGGCAGGTGGAGAGAATATATAGAAGGAGAAATCTGGGAGGAGTAGAGATGGAGGAGGGAGAAAGAGGAAGGATAGAGAGAAGGAGGATGGATGCGAGGGGTGTGGGGTCCCATCTGGCCTGTCAAACAATGCTGGAATAGGGACGTGAGGACTGAGAAAAGAGACAGAGTATAGATTCAGGAGGGCTCTCAGTCAATGCTGTAGCAGCCCTGACTTCATTTCTCATCACCTTTTTATACACACCTCAAGGGGGGCAAAAAGACTTCCTTACCATTGGTTCAAGGAACAAACAAGCATTAATGCCTCCTTAATTCTCAAAATATCTAGTAACCACTCCTTTGACCAAACATCCTGTTATTTGGCCTTGAGGAGTAAGACATCTGATAATCACAGCCTTTGGCCAAACATCCTTCAAGCCTTCAAGAGCAAATCAAGCTTGAACACTCTGAACTTAAGTCAAGATGGAATCAAGCAACAAGTTGCAGTCACTATGGGCTCCCACAAAAGAGCCAACCACCCAGCTACACAACCAACAACAGAGTAAGAAAGAAATATTTACAGAAGTAAGAAAAAGGTAAAAGCCCAGAGGCGGAAGGTGAATGGGATAATTTAAAGTTAACAAAATCTGGCAAGAAACAAACCAAGCTAATTTATAATTAAGAATAAAATCTTTTATAATTAAGAATAAGCCTCCATGTGAGACTTCTTTGGGAGCTGGGTTACAGTCCCCCTAAAAGAGTACAGTGTAGCCAGAAATGTCTTGGTCTTGCCTAGCACCACAGTCTAGATGAATCTTTCCCACTGGTGGTCCCACGACTACCTATAAAATAATTAAGTCAGAGACTTAATATTATAGTAACTATTGGATCAGTAGTAGCTCAATTAGTCTATAATTCTTGTCTATGTTTAGTCACATGGCTTGGTACTGTTCTGCTCAGAGAACAACCCCCAGAGAGACCACAGGAGTCTGAGGAATCCGAAATGCAAACGCAAGGTTTATCGAGTGTGCAATACAAGCCAGGCATGGAGCTCGTCCAATGCACTTGGTGCAGTGAGGCCAGGAGGAGTTTCCGAGTTCAACACACATGTATCTTTTATAGGCAAAAAAACGTGAACTGGGGTAAGATGGGGACGCGGGGTAGGGTTGATAGCTGATTGGGCCATGACCAGGGCTTTGATTTGTTTTGTTGATTGTTGCTTAACTTGGCCTTTGGTCAGGGTGGGAGGTTGTTTGTCTGGATTTCTATTGACTGGCCCCAGGGTTGGAACATTCTGCAGTTAGGCTAAGGCCTGTCCCAGATGTTCTTTTGGATATCTTGTTTTCCAAGTTTCCCGGAAATACTGAAGGGAATTTACGTTGAACTTTCCTTGACCTGTTGACTAACATGGCTGCTAACTCTAAGATGGAGGAAATTTTGATTCCTCAGTACCTTTATTGAGTACAGCATTCTCATCTTGCTTCCTTTAAGTCTGGTTGATGTCTTCTGCTCCACCTTTCTTCTTTCTAGAATTCTCCTAGTCTGGTTGCCCTGCCTATACTGTCTGCCTATTGGCCAGTCAGCATTTTATTAAACCAGTACAAATAACAAATCTTTACAGTGTACAAGAACATTTCTCACAGTGATGGGCAAGACCAACAATCAGGTATTTAAGTTCACCACCTTGCTCAAGGGTACATTGGAAGAGTTAGACGTAGGTAAGCAGATGAGAAAGAAGAGGTGTGTTTAAGATAGCTGCTTCTTTCCCCAAGGGACAGGATGGCAAACAATGGCAGAGGCAAATAGTGTGGTGATATATTTAATAAAATCAGCCTAATATATCAGAAAACAGAATCACCCACAGTCAAGCCATGAGGGTCAGAGAGTGGTAACTCATGCCTTTAATCCTAGCACAGGAATGACAAAGTAGTAAGTCACGTCTTTAATCCTATCACACAGGAGACAGATCTTTCTGTGTTTCTGTAAGTTCAAGGCCTAACAACCAAACAGTAGTATCTCACACCTTTAATCTAGAATTGTGATGCAGAGTTGAACCCAGAAGTGAAACAAAGGAGCAACAAAAATATTTAAGGCAGATGTAGTTCTTAAATTAAAGGACTCTGTAGTAGGGAGAAGCCAGTTGAAGGACTTTTGAAGATAGCTTTTACTCTGAAAAGTTGGCTGGGTGAGAATTGACTGCGGTTTGTTTCTTTTCTCTGATATTCCAGATTTCCCCCAATATCTGGCTTTGAGTTTTCATTAAATACCAACTAGAATTCATGCTTAACTTGGTGCTCAACTTTGGAAGCACAAATTCCCAAAAATGCCACTTGCCGGCCAGAGCAACATGTGGCCAGAGGAGTAATTACTGGCTGGCCAGGCTTTCTGTTCACAGATAGCCTTCAGGCTTAGGCAGAGTGGGTTACACATGCTTCTTCTCCACATTCATCTGGGTAAGTTTTTCAGACAGTGGCCTCCTTCTCCGGGTGGGTTGTGGTTTTTTTCTCTTTTTGAACCCCTTGAGCTGCTACCACTAGGTAGCTGCCTCACTTCACAGTCATCTGAATCATACTGACAAGTTTGGTGAGTAAATTGAATTTTCTTAAAAGGGGGAATTCATTTAAGGCAATAGAAGGTGTTTGATCTTTTTTTGATATTACTCTAGACAATTTGAAACTGGAACCAGTAAAGGAAAAGATAAATAATGTAGATGGATTAGCATCATAATGTTTATCATATTTTGTATTATGAATATCATTGGTTTGACTATTTCTGTTTTATCATTTAAAAGGTCAGTTAATGTGAATACCAAGAAGAAAGTCTTAGAAAAGCCTGTTAAGAGAGAACACAAAGATATTCAAACCCAAACAGAGGAATATAGAGAACCAATCTCAACATTGTCTTAGAAGATTCACAAAGACAGCCTAAGGCTATCAAACAGTCAACATTAGTATAACCAGTAACTTTAAAGAAATCACAAAATTATTTTTAAAAATTTTACAAAAGTTAGTCGGACTCCAGTACAAATGTTAGAATTAAGGAGAATCAAGGAAGCAATCATTACATATGGAATGCACTCACCATTTGTAAATAATAATAATAATAATAATAATAATAATAATAATAATAAATAAATAAATAAATAAATAAAAAGAAAAAAGAAAAAATGTTAAATTCCTGATCAACATGTAACTTAATTATCACTAAGGACTAATTAGATATGGTCACTGCTGCTTTGGAGGATGGGCCACTTTTACAGTGGAAGACATTGTGGAAGGAGGAAGAAACAATAGAACAAAAAAGCAGAGAGAAAGGCACAGAAATCTCCCCAAACCAACTTCTTGGGGGGGGGAGATTATGCTAATGTAGAAAAGCAATCACTGTGTGATGAGCACACACTGAATTTATGCCAAATGGCAACATTAAATGTATGGGATAAGATTGAAGAAAGAGGAAAGAAAACCGAATCCTTTACAAAAGTAATTTAAAGCCCAAAAGAAACTTTTACAGACTTTTGCAGAGATTAATTGTAACAGATTTATAAGCTAGGCAAGTAATAATTGAATTTCTGCCTTTTGTAAATGCCAACTCACAATGTAAAAGAATTAGACTATTGAAAGCAAGGTCAGCACCCTTGGAGGATTGGATTCATGATACAATTAATTTAGAGCCTTATAACTGTGATGATAACTTGGTAGGAAATATTATTTCTAGAGGTATAAGGTACAAAATATTAAATGTTACAATTGTGGAAAACAATGTCACATAAAAAGAGATTATAAACAAGGTGTTCCCAGAAAGAGTGTTCTTGTTAGGAATAATCTCAAGAGAATGCCTCTTCTTTCTGGAATACGCATAAGATATGGCAAAGGGAGGCACTGTACTAAGGAGTGCAGGTCAACAAGGGACAGACAAGGTAATCTTTCGCCTTTGGTAAACACCCTGAGGAAGCTTTTGAAAGCCCCCAAAGCCTCCATATCAAATCCAGGTTAGCCTTATCTTGTTATCTCAGAAGGAACCCCTTCCCAGAGCAACTAAAGAATATAATTCCTAGAAAAAACATGTTTCTCTGGATGATTGAAAATCTATAGAAGAAAAAAATTAGAAGAAATCACAAATCAAAATGGATAATGATTAAAAATGGAAACTCCCCAAAATTAGGGTTAAGGAAGGTTTTGCTTTTGTTTCCATAGGCAGAAAAAAAAAAGCTGTGGATACTATCAAAATTAATAAAGACTCTATTTGAAATGAAGAAAAATTATGAAACTGAGAAATGATGGCTCATCTACCCATGTGACTTTAAGTTGTAAGAAAAACAAGGGTTGTGGTAGGTTTTTGTTTTTGTCTGTTCAGAAAAATAGAAATACCCATCTTCAAGAAGTCAAAAGACATTGGACATTTAGACAGCTATAGAAAAAAAGTGAGCTATCCAGAAAAATTTACAAGCAAAGACATATTGGAACTATTGGTACCAGTATATTCAACAGGGTAAAAATCTCATTGTTTAACGTCTCTATGCCTTTATCTATAAGAGAAGTTTAAGTCTCAGTTTAATTGTAAATTAGAGCTGGCTTTTGTGTTGGAATATGGCTCTCTCCTTCTCTAAACCCAAGCTTACCTGATAGGAGACAGAAGAATGACTAAGAAAGGTACTAGTTCATTGTTACTAATACTATACTGAATAAATATTTATATTAAAATATATGACTGTATATATTTTCAACTTTTTGACATGATATTGATGTTCATATAGAGTAATTCTAGAAAAAAAGACCTTATTTAGCTTCCTGTACATTGTGGTGGGTTTTAATCTCTTATCAGTTTTCTGCAGTAAACCATGTAGGGGGATTAAGTTGTTCCATTGTAAATAATTGTTCTTGTCTATGAGTTTAATAAAAAGCACTGATTGGCCAAAGGCAGACAGGAAGTGTGGGTGGGGCTACCAGACTAAGAAGACTCTAGGAATAGACAGAACAGAGCAGAATGCTGGAGAGAAGCCAGAAGAAGCAGAGGACAACTATGCTGCTCTGAGAAAAGGTACCGAGCCACATGGCTGAACAGGTAAGGGTCATGGGTTAGATTAAGGGTAAAGAGTTAGCAAGTTATATGCCTGGACTTTAGGCTGATCAGCCTAAAACTGTTGTAAGCATCTGTGTGTCTCTGTGGGTCTACAGGCCTAAACCTTGAGGTTAGGCCCAAAATTCCGGGCCAGAAACCTCATATTACTGACATTGTGTAATTGCAAACTTTGGAGTATCCAAAAGGAAGATGTGGCTCCACAATGATGATTTCACATGGACTGTGACAAAGCCACTAGATTGATAAACACCAACCAAAGATTGGATTTGGACTACAAATTGCTCAGGACAATTTTGAGATGTCTAGCTGAGATGAACCAACTACATAGACTGCTCTAGCCAGACAAGCCCTGCAACTTTCCTATTATGCAGAGAGTGAACAACAAATGATACAACTACCTATTTCAGGAATTGCCAATTAACAAAACTTTTCATTTCAGAATCCCCTGAAGTTGTTGTTAGCCCCAGACAGCAGGAAGTGAAATTAAGAACACAGTGCCCACATTCCCAAGAGGTAGGGTTGGTGATTTTTGGTCTTCAGTGGGTATAGGTGATAGAAATTGTTTAGGATAATTGGTTACAAATTGTATTGGTTATGGTTAGAAAAAAGCTAAACAAGGGAGATTAGACTCAGGGTTCTTGTTTGAAAAAAAAGAAGAAAGGCAATACTGATATGATAAGATATAAGGGTAAATTATTGAATCTACTTTTTAAAAGCAATTACTAGTTTTAAATATTTAATGTTAAATTGGATTTGTTTGTATATTGTTTACAAATTGTATATATTGATATAAAGTTGAGTTAATTTTGTTACTATACATATATTTCTATGCTTGCTTGAGGTATTGTACCTATACAGTTCATCTAATAATGCAATATAAATTGATAGTCTGTGAAAGTTATTATTACCAACTAATTAGGATATAAAGAAATGCAAGTTAGTAGTTAGACATTAAAATCAAACTTATAGTCATACTAGATATGTTTTCAAGGTCAAATAGATATATTTTAGATGAACAGGTCTTCTTTAAACACTTCAGAGATCTGCAGAATATTGCATTTAATATATTTTAATAACACAGGTTCTTATCATTTTTATAACAATAGGACATCTGCTCCTGGAAGCACCAGTATACTTCAGAAAAGATTATGAGCATCAAAGAAACTCCATGTGTAGTTGACCTTCTTTGTGACAAAAGTTAGCCACTGGGCAAGAAAGTCCTCTTGCCTTGACTGCTAACAGAATGATGTTCAAAATGGACAAGCAGGATGAACCTTGCAAAGATAAAGTAGGAAAGTCTTTGAGAATATCCTGCTTCACAATGAAGTCTATCAAATATGTTAGGCCTGTAGGCTGAAGGTGGATGCTTCAATGATACAGAAAAACCGTTTTTTAGGAAGCCAGCTGTTTTATTTTTTTACATTTTTGGAAGTTGCTTGTTTACACATCCTGTTTACTTAGTCAATATTATTTATTTCTTGGGTCTCTGAGGGAGTTGGAGATGAGATATAGTTTCTAGTGACTATTTTAAAAAAGAAACTCACATAGAGGTTAAAGGGTATAAGTTTGAGGAACATCAAAAGATAGTTTTCAGTTAGTAATACAAGTTAGATAGTGAAATAGGTACAATCCTTTGGACTCACCAAAATACGATAAATAATGGAATGTTTTCTTTGAATTTGAATTGTTAATAGACTGGACATTTATATACAACATATAAAAATATATTGTTTGTATATATTGTATACAATTATTGTACCTAATATATATGGTTTTTCTTATCTTAACCTTTTTTTATTTTTGACACAAAAGGGGATATGTGGTGATATATTTTTAGATTTAATAAAATCAGCCTGGAATATCAGAGAGCAGAATCACCACAGTCAAACTCAGAGAGTGATAATTCATGCCTTTAATCCAATTACTCAGGAGACAGATCTTTCTATGTTTCTGTGAGTTTAAGGCCTAACTACCAAACAGTAGTGGCTCACATCTTTAATCCTAACTCAAGGATAATAATGCAGAGTTGAACCCAGAAGTGAAACAACTGGGTAAAGAAGATACTTAATGCAGGTGTAGGAAGACATTCTGTAGAGGGGACCAGCCAGGCTGAAGACTCTTGAAGATAGCTTTTACCCTGTGAAGTTGGCTGGGTGAAAATTGACTGTGATCTCTTTCCTATTTATGATATTCCAGCTTTCCCTCAAAATCTGGCTCTAAGTTTTCACTAAATATCAACTAGAATTCGTGCTTAAAAATATTAGATAGGATATTAAGGAAAGTGAGAGGACTCAGTGGCCTTATCAAATACCCAACACAAAGCTCCTGGTGAACCCCACAATCTGAGGTCCCTTCACCATGGTATGAACTCTCAGCTCGTTTTCATAAAACAGTTACTCTTGGTTCTCTCTGTATTTTCTCTTTGTCTTTCCTTCATTTTGGTCTTTTTTCTTTAAGACAGTCATTTATCATCTACCTCCAGCCCCTTTTACATCTCAGATCCTTCCAGGATCCTGCTTAAAATCAGTATTCAGACTGAAAATTGTGAACAAAGACTCAGAAGTGACTGGCATCCTTAAGGCTCCTTTAAAACAAGATAACTTTCTGGCCACAAATTGCACTGTCAGAACCCCATGTCAACCCTCTCCCCCTTCTGGACATAGAGAGACTAGCTAGCATTGGGTTCCGGGGAATTGCTTGTTTTGACCTCATACAGTCAAAGTAAGATTTCACCCATGAATTTGACCAATAGAGGACCTGAGCCAGCATTTACACTGCCACCTCTGATCTAAGACATACTGCTGCGGGACCTGGAGAGGTCAATCACTTCCCTGGAAGCAAATAACTTAGAGGAAGTAAGAAACCTCAATTGATATGTCTTGCTGACTCCTCCTGCCTTTGTCAGATTTGGACTACATTTTTCATGGCAACCTGAGAAAGAGCAATGCAAAGAACCCCCCCCCCTCTCTCTCTCACACACACACACACACACACACACACACACACACACACACACACCTCCTCAACCATTTTTTAGGATGCCATTGAGAATCCTCTGATGCTTCAATCCTTTTCTAGGAAAACGCTTGCAAACTTAGTATTAATTAGCTTTACTTACCTTCTTCACCTCTTCTTCAAAAAAAAATCAGATGGAAAAACTTTTGTTTTAAGGAATGGTAATTTCAAAAGTATTGGTAATATAAGAAAAATTGTAAATTGCTGAAGTCCCTGAAGACTGGGGCCAAGTGTCATGATGGTTATAAAAAGATAACCTAAATGAGAAAATTGGGAGATGGAAGGGACTGAGCTACCAATGAGTGAAAAAATAACACCACCAGGTAGTCCAGTCTTTCCCCAGGGCAGAGGAGATCTGCCTGACCAGCTGCTTGCAGCCAACAGACTAGGAAAGTCACTCCAGTCAGGCAATGAAAAATGGGTAGAGAAAGGGAAACCTAACCCAATATTTCATTATGTTTTATCCTCTGTCTTGTTGCAGATAGGGCAAGCTGTCTCCTGGGTACCTTGGAATCTGCTTTCTCAAACACTAGGAACAATTAGATCTTGAAAAGGAAACGAAAAAAACAAAAAAAAAAAACAAAAAAACCAAATTGTGTAATGACTGTCCTGGTTAGTTTTTGTCAACTTGGCACAGGCTCAGGTTATGTGAGGAGAGGAACTTCACTTGAGAAAATACCTAATCAGATGCTTATAGGAAGGTCTGTGGGGTATTTTCTTGATTAATAATGGATGTGGAAAGGTCTAGATTACTGAGGGTAATGCAATGCAGGCTGTCCAGGATAAGAAAATGGGTTGAGCATGCCATGGGGAGCAAGCCAGAAAGCAGCATTTTCCCATGGTCTCTGCTTCAGTTACTGCCTCCAGGTTCCTTCCCTGCTTGAGTTCCTGCCTTAGCTTTCCCTGAAGATGGATTATAATCAATTAGTCAAATAAAACCTTTCTATCCCAGGTTGATTTTAGTCATGGTGTTTATGACAACAACAGAAACCTAACAAGGACAATGTCCTTCTAGCTGATATAAGAGTTACTCCAAAAGAGGATGGCACAGGATCCCTCTAGAGCACACTTCCTCTATGAACATTCAGGGACCTTCCGGGGGAATTCTCCAAGAAGCAGAAAACTGTGGATAGATATGTTCTGCTTTACCTGGACTGTGTCCCAGCTGCAAAGGAAATCATAAGTGGGTAAAATGTTCCCTGAGCTTCAAGGCCGCTAGGCCATTTCCCTCATCTAGATACTGACAAGCCCTTGGCCCTCTCTCTAGGTCCCTAAAATACTAGTCAAATTCAGAGGTACAGTAGCACACCAGGTACAACAGCACACCCTGAACTTCTGAGGAATGGATTGTTCCGACCTTATACAGTCAATGAGAGATTTCACCCATGAATTTTTCTAATATAGGACCTGGGCTGGCATTTATACTGCCATCCCTGATCTAAGAGGTACTGCTGTTGAACCCAGAGGGGTCACAAGAACCAGATATTCAATATTGCCCTCTTCTCCGGGTCCCCAGCACAACTGTCATTTTCAGAGGCATATTGGACCATCCTCTGAAGAGGTTCTACACATCTGCTTGCCTTTTAAAGGAGAAACTTCCTTTCTAACACTCATCCCTCATAGTACCCACAACTCTTGCCCTTCTAGTAGGCAGAGATAGCCTATCTCTATTCCAACTAGAATTGGTCCTACCTCCAGAAGAGACTCTAAGTATGCCTCTGGTGGAAACCAATATGTATCCCTCAGTCTGGAAAGATGAAGAGATTATAGGCCAAGCCATGATCTCTTTATGAGTTCTGATACATCAAAAAGGTCCCACCAGTTTTCTCTACCAGAAACAACACCTACTTTATACTTGAAGCCATAGAGGAGCTAATACCATTATTATGACCATTATAAGACAAGGACTCTGAGAGAATATTCTAATCCCTATAACTCACCCATTTAGGGAGTTCAAAATGACTTATGGAGGTTGGTACTGTACCTCTAAATAATCAACAAGGCTATTGTCATTCTTTGCCCTGTACTATTCCATCTTGGATTTGAAGAATGTCTTATCTTGTATATTTCTGCTCTGTGCAGTCATTTTTTGGTTGAAGCCTTCAGTTCACCCCTGCATGGTCCATGAAGCTCCATTTCTTCCCTTACCCACCATTCTGCCTTCTCTCTCAAAATCTCACCAGCTCAGACAGCCTTCAAATAAAGGAAAGGCATCAAAAGTCCAGTTCTGCATTCTTGGCTACTGTTGCAGCTTCCTCTTCTGATGCTATCATTGCCCAAGTCTTCATCTATGTGCTTTTGACCATACTTGGGCACAGACCCTCCGTACCATCTCTAAAACTTCCCTGACCTGGTTCTGATGTGCGACTTCTCTGGTTTCAATCTCTGTGACCAGAGAACCCACTCAGGACTTATTTTACTCAAGATAACTATTGTACTTTTCAATTCTGCTTGATCTGGCTTATTGCATCCATTGGGAAACATTGTGGGGGTAGGAATGGGGTCCTATTAATCATCCCTTTTTTTTTTTAAAGAATCTAATGCATAAGGCTGCATAATTCAGTTGGATTGAGTAAGGATTTAAAGATAACCATTATTTATTTAGGCATGGACTGGTTAAGCAAATATACGTACAACCTGTTTATGATCGAAATAGACTGACTGTTCCTCTGTGGGCTATCTGAATGAGCCTCTCAGGAAACTAAATCTGTTTTTTTCAACTTTATAGCCATTAGAAGATATAGTTAGTCAAGAAAAGGCCAAGTTCACCCACCGTGAGTCACATATTTAGGGATAATACATGAAGGATAAGGTGCAGCTTAAGCTCTGAACAAACTGAGCCTTTTTCTGACCTCTCCCCTTCCTCAGACTGACAAGAAATGAAGGACTATAGTGGCTTCTTATGATAACATGGGGATTGGGGATTATCTTCAGGATTAGACATGGGGTTAGATATCATCTGGTATGCTAGATAATGTAGTTAATCACTCCATATCACTACTTCTAACACCATTTAATTATATCACTCCTTTGATCTGTTCTCATGTTAAACAGAGTTCAGGGATCCTTACGAAAGGAAATAATGAGAAACATCAACAGGGGTCATGTTGTAGTTTGCTCTGGGTTATTGCTAGAATACTGTGGTGGAGCTAACTGAAGCAGCACATGTCATTAAAAGTATTACATATACTTTATCTCTTATAATACATCTATATATAGTCCAACTCACAACTGCTTAGCCTAGGACATACTATTTGTTGACCAGTGAAGAGTATGTGCAGTCATAAATACACCTTATTGAACTTAGAAAAACACTTCATCCCAGGTGGAGACAAATGTTCAGAAATTACACAAAAGGCCACCAGTACACATGTCCTCAAACCAGCCACTGAATCAAAGCTATGGGAACAGATCAGTCTACCTCCCCTCCTGGACTTGGATCATATATAGTTTGAGTCCCTCCTTATCATCATCCTGTTACTGTCTTTGGTGTTTGACTTCTTAATTGCATTTTTAGGTCTGAATCTCATTGTATCAAAGCTATTCACTACAGATGGTCTTGCCAATGGAACTCCGGATGACCTTGTTTGTGGAAATTCTATTGCAGTCCTATGTAGCAACCCCAGGAGCCTATCTTGGATGAACACCTCCTAAGCACTCTCAGCTTGAAGCAGCGAGAGCAGTCATTGCCCCTTTGCTCCTAGCAGCAATAAGTGTCATCTCCGAGATGAGGACTGAGAGAATTTTAAGGGTATGGGCACATAGGGAGAACAGGGACTTGCATCTTAAGACCATCACTTCTTTTCCCGGGGGGTGGGAGGGAGTGACAGAAATATATGGCAGTAAGAAAAGGCCAACCAGGGCAAATAATTGGGTAGATGATAAGAAATGGGCGAATCTATGAACCTTATAAATGCCCAAATCAGATCCCCCTTTTGATGAGCTCCCAAATCTGGACGCCCTCTCATCCCTCTCATCCTGTTTCAATAAGACAGTTATTTTTGCATCTCCTCATTTCAGTTTTTTTTGTCTCTCCTGGACTTCCAATACTTTTCCTGTCTCAAAGTATGAACTTGGATATCCACCCAACTCTCATAATAGAGCAGCATTATTCCCATCTCCATAACAAGTGGAAGGCATACTGGCACTTGATGAGGGTACCAATTCTCAGAAGGACGCCCACCAGAGGAGGCATTTTATTGTCACGGCCATCTCACTTTACTGCTCTTTCACAGTAACTCAGATCAATCTGGACCAGCTAAAATTGATGTGGTTAGGTGCACCACAGCTATTTCTTATGTGCCTTTCAGAAGCACTTACATTCTAAACAAGGAAAATGGAATCTCTCAAAAGATGAGGGCCAAGGTTTCCTCTAAATCAACATTTTATTCTGTTTCTTAAAGTAAATCTT
Organism: Phyllotis vaccarum; assembly: GCA_033318265.1. Taxonomy (NCBI): domain Eukaryota; kingdom Metazoa; phylum Chordata; class Mammalia; order Rodentia; family Cricetidae; genus Phyllotis; species Phyllotis vaccarum. The sequence continues at coordinate 53,927,224 of JARWLC010000001.1, read as the reverse complement.
TGCTAATAGCAAGCATTTTGTCCAGCATGAATTAGGTTACTGTGCTCTACATTGCCTACTACAGAGTGTGGATTATTGGCAACATTATATGAACTTTGGAATTTTGACCAAAAACAATCTCTTTTGGCTATTCTCTTAAGGTTCAGAAAAGTAATACTCTATTATATTGTATTGTGTTAGGGTTTCAAGAGAAATACAAAATTTGCATTATGCATCATTGGACACGTTCACGCTATTTACAAGCAACCTGTGGATTTTTTTTTTTGTAAATTAAACAACCTAGTAATAAAAACCCTTATTTTCCCAAAAGTAATATACATAGTAATACTTTGAAATTGTTATGACAGGATGCTTTGCCTTAAGTTGTGATTACTAGACGTTTTGAGAATTGAGAAGGTGTTTACATTTGTCTATACCTTGAACCATGCTGCTCTTGAGAGGGGGGTGTCTTTTTGACTCCCCTGCTTTGGGTTTAAAATGGTCCAGAGAAATAACCTCAGGGATACTTCAGTATTGATTGAGAACCCTCACAACTCTATTTTCTGTCTCTGATTTTTCTCAGTCATCACTCCCCTGTATCAGAGACAGTTTGAAAGGTCAGACTGGACCCGACACTTGACAGTAAGATTACTAAGTATGTGAAGACATCGGCACCAATAGCAAGACATATGTCCTAACTCCTGTGAAAGCAGTTACCACGACAGTGCCTATTTGTAAGAATAATGAAACAAAATGAACTTAACTTAATGCCTGATGCTTAGTACTATTCACAGCATACCTTGATTTGTTGTTAAATTCACATGGTAATTTCCTTTATGCTCTCTTTTAGGTATAGTATGAAGTAAAAATGTCAAGGGATAAGCAGAAGCTGTAGAGGCTAACTTAGCTATTCAAGAAGATAGATTTTGAACTTTATCATTGTAATAAACACAATAGAGAAATACTATGTTTTGTCAAAAGATTTATTCTCAACAAATTAATGTAAATTGGAATCTTTATATGCCCTATCTCTTATTAATAACTTTAAAGATTTAAACAAATTTTTATTTCATATGTATTTAGATCTTCATAGTTTGTCTGTGTACCACATGTGTGCCTGATACCTTGGAAGAAAGAAGAAGGCATTGGATTCTCTGGAACTGAAGTTACAGGAGGTTGAAGTAACCTCTAGGTACTGGAAACTAAACCTGAGTCCTTGAAGGTGAGCCAGTGTTCTTAACTTCTGATATATCTTTCTAGCCACAGTTTACAGAGGTGAGCCAGTGTTCTTAACTTCTGGTCTATATCTCTGGCCCCAGTTTACAGAACTTCTTAGTTTAAAAACATATTACAGTATTGCTATTTTCCAGATTCGCTTTATTTTTGAGACAAAGTCTTAGAGATTCAGAAAAATGTGTTTTCAGTACCAAATGACCAAAGTGCATTAAGAAAACTCCCTTTTCCCTGACCTGCTTACCATCCACTCAGTATTACCTTTATTTTGAAAAGAACATTTTCACATACTCTTTTGAAATTTTCATAAATATATACAATGTATCTTGATCATATCCACCCAACTCATTCCTCAAACTTCCCCGAAGATCACCAAATACATCTCTATTTTGACTTCATGTCTTTATTTATTTATTTGTTTGTTTAGATGCACCGAGTACAGCTCATGTTGCCCATATAAACATGGATTTGTAGCTATCCACTGAGACATAGACAACCTACCAATAGATACTTTCCCAGAGACAAGTAATTCTTTGTCCCACAGAAGTCATCAACTCCCAATAGCTCCCCAGATAGTTCTAGGGCTTCAGTTGGTAGCCTCTTTGCCTATCCATGCTGCTATTTTTAACTGCCTTGATTTTTGTCCATGTCTTATGCAGGTAACCACAGCTACTGGGTGATAATGTATGCCCATATCAATGTCATATCTAGAAAACAGTATTTTACAGCCCTTTTCTTTCTTCTTCAGGCTTTATATTTTTTTCTACCCTCTCCTCTATCATGTTTCCCAAGCCTTGGGAGAGAAGAAGTTAATATAGATTGTCCTCTATGGCTGAGCACCCAGTTTCTTATCTCATAACTTTGAGCACTCAGAAGTCTCCATTGACTACACCCACTGCAATAAGAAGCTTCTCTGACCAAAGTTGAGAGCACACAAATCTATAGTGATAAACATAAATGTTTAGAAAGAAAATTGACAATAAGATCATTTAGCAAAACAACATGAGTGTAATCTAAATCAGCTTCTAAAAAACTGAACAATGTTAAAAGTGTCTTACATTGCAAAATGTGGTAGTATGACCACATGGAAATATGAATTATGATGAAATGAGATTTACTGTGTTATATTTAAACTTAAATATTCTCATGTGGCTAAGTAGCTGTTGTATTCAAATTTTTGTCAGTCGATGGATATTTTAAGAGTTGAATATTGCCATCTGGTCTAAGTTCTGCCTTGGATTTCATGTCTAGATATATGGCAAGAGAAGAAGCTCAAGCGACTGCCTCTCTCACTCATGGACATTTTTCAGTTTGGACATGGAAAAGTGGTGGAAATGAACTGGAACAGCCACTCTGCAAATCAGGATGGAGATTTCTTATCAAATCACTGAATGTTGAACTCTAACCAAAGATCCAGGAGCACAGTAGCTCCTTTACCATTCTTTACAGCTATGGTTAATTCCAAGAGTATCATTACAAATTGCTTTTTATATTTGTATTATAGTTAATACTGAAAAGGAAATTACCTAACTGTATGCTGCACTTTAAAAAATAAAGGTCTAATTTAGGAGCTAGAGAGATGGTTCAGAAATTAAGAGTATTTACAGCACATTTTACTTGAACAGGAGTTGGGGACATCGTAGGGTCTATCACCAGGCCCAGGCTATGAACTAAATTCCAAGAGACTACTCTCCATAATACTGGTTGCAAAGCTGGAGGTGGAAATGATGGTAGACATGTACAACAGAATGAGATGATGGTTGACATGTACAACAGAGTAACCAGTGACTGCCACAGAAAGTGTGTGTCCCCCCCCCGCCCCCTCCCCCACCACACACACACCACAAAGAAGTAGACTTCTCCAAAGGTGAGTCTGTGTGCCTGGACCAATGTGTATCTAAGTACTTGAATATCCATGAGAGGATGAGCAAAAAGTTAACAGAGTTGTCTATGCAGGATGAAGAGTTGAAGAGGATCCAGCAGAGCTCTGGACTTGCATGAAGCCCCAGGCAGTATACACCTGAAATGCACCTTGCCACTTACCTGAGTAAAGGGTTCCATAAAGAGTTCCCTAATGGGTATCACATGTGAATGCTGTTATACTTAGTCTCAGAAGCATCTTCAGAGGGCTCCCCTGGGTAAAGAAGGGGACTTATCATCCTGGTTTGTGACTATGTGTGTGTTTATATGTATACATCTGTATTAAAATAATTTTTTGCAAAGCAAAAATTTACTGATCCTGTAGAGGAACTGGAATTAGTTTCTAGCACCCACATGGAGTAGCTCACATCAGCCTGTAACTCCAGTTTCAGCGGATCTGATGCCCTTTTCTGGCTACCATGTTTGTACTCATGTATACAAGCACATATTCACATTCATATGCACAGAATTAAAAAGAAAATATTTAAAAACAGCAGCAACAATACACACATACACCTTAAAATTCTAATTTACCTTTAGATTACCAATGCTTAAGAATTATTTATTTCTTGGTAAAAACATCATTAATCACTCAAATTTTAGGAATATCCATTTAGCAAATAATATCATTTTAGGCATTAACTAGCTATCTGTTTGAATATTTTATTTTTATAACTATCCAATGAGAAAGATACATATACAGCCACCATTCTACATATCTGGAGGTGGAGAACTCCCAGTAACTGACTCCAGGTCCTCTAGTTAACACAGGGTGAGTCTGGGAAGAAGAGGAAGGAGCATTCAAGGCTCTCTACTGCCCAGACCCAAGAACCTATGGATAGGTCACATTACCTGGAAAATTCTACTTTACAAAGATGATTAAGTTAAGGTTTTTGACATATAAAAGGGTTGTTTTATAAACCAAATATACTCATAGAGGTTCTTACAAAATGAAGAGCAGGTCTGAATGAGAGGAGACCTCATGGAAAAGCCAAACCAAAGGATTTCAGGAAGAAACCACAACTCAAGAAATTCAGGGCTCCCAGAAACTAGAAAGTCCCCTGCCCAAAATATCCAGAAAAAATCCATAACCCTTAGGAACCCCTTTACAAGATATTTAGCATCCATTTTCATGTCTCTTTGTGAGAGGGAATTTCCACTAAAGGTGGAGGCTGGGAGACTATGCTTCAGTCCTGCCCTCCCTTCCGATATGAGTCCAAAAAGAGCATGGACTTCAGCACACCGATGTACGGATTACAGGGTTACACTGTAAATATTTGTCCCTCCTACTGGTTTAGTAAAAACACTGATTGGCCAAAAGGCAAACAGGAAGTGTAGGTGGGACCATCAGACTAAGAAAAAGCTGGGACCAGGAAGATCAGAGCAGAGACACCAGCAGGAAAGAAGACAACCATGCTGCTCTGAGAAAAGGTACCAGCCACATGGCTAAACAGATTAATGGAAATAGATTAAGATGAAAGTGCTAGCCAGCAATATGTCTGAGCCATAAGCCAAACAGCATGAAAGTAATATAATCCTTTGTGTGATTATTTGGGGTTAAGTGGCAGCTGGGCTGAGAACAGGTCTGAATCTCTGGGCTAGGTCAGTAAATCTGGGCCAGAAACTTTCTATTATACACTGAGGGCACTGTCAGAGAGACTTCATAAGAAGCCCGCTGTCTTCTTTACATTCCCAGAGATTACACTAACAGTTCACTTCAAAATCTGTCCACTGGCACTTTTATTAATAACAGAAGCAAACAGTCCAAGTCATGAATCTGGTCTGGAAAATAACCCAAAGCCCTTGGGTATGAAAAGAAAATGCTCTAAAGGCCCACAGAGCTAGAGTGAGAAGAGCAGTAAGAGACACAGGCAGCCACGGCTGTCGCTGAAAAGTAATGATCTAAGTAATAAACGTGTTAGTTTATGCTTCAGTGGCATGGGTGGTGTTTTCCTCCTTCCTCAAAGGTTTAGCTCTCCAAAACGGTCCGATCTCTCTTCATGTCTCATAGTGACACTATTCTCTACTTGATAGCTTGGTGCTTGTCTCATAGCTTAAACAGTTTATTTTATTTTTTTAGGTGTACCTTTTAATAATCCAATAACAACACCTAAATTTACAGGAAGTCCTGAGTATCAGATCTTTATATATATATATATATATATATATATATATAAATATATAAAACTTAAAAATTTTATAATTATAAATATATGTATATGTGTGTATGTGGTTATATACATGCACACACACACACACACACACACACACACACACACACACACACACATATTTTATGCTACTGTTTCATAGATTAAATTGGGCCTGGACAGATCAAGAAGCCTGAAGTCATGTAAGCCGGAAGTGGTGCTTTCTAGTCTTGAACTACGCTTTTGCTTATGTCCTGTACTGGTGTTATTCTTTTGTTACACAGAGAATGTGGGCATTATTTCTTTCCCACAAAACATTCCCCCCTTAAGCATCAACTAGTGACTAATGTAGACAGCTTTGTCAGTGATAAGAAGTGGGAACAGTGGAGCCTTTTAAAGCAGAAGTATGACTGAAGTTGGAACCCAGTGGCTTCTGTAGCCATGGCTCTAGGCACTATAGACAAGATAGTGGACCACAGTTAAGTAGGAGTACACACTATTGACAAGAAAACTGAAAAACAGATTTGTTTACAAGGAAGATACACATTACAGTTTGACTCTTAATTTGACATTGACAGAGGAGTTGAAGGCAGAATGCCTAGTATCAGTTTCATAAAAGAGAACCTTCTAGGTATTTTGGGACTAAGGTTTCTGTTGCTGTAATGAAACACTGCAACCAAAGGCAACCTGTGGAGCAAAGTATTTGAACTGATATTTGTAGGAATTCAGGGCAGGAACTCAGGACAGGAGCTGATGCAGAGACCATGAAAGGAAGGGTGTTGCATGATGGCTTCCTTATCATGGCTTGCTGAACCTGCTTTCTTTCTTATAGAACTCAGGACCACCAGCCCAGTGGTGCATTTCAACTCCCCAAAGTAAGGCAGGTAGATGGTGATTTCTATAGTTGACTCATAAATTAGTCAATAAACCACTCTACCTAAGCAGCCTTTCGTGTTTATATATTTGCTTAGCACATGGATGTTGCACCTACTTTTAGTAGAAGTAGAAAATAGAGTTAGTCTAGATTAAGCTCATTATTTATAAATGGATGAGGCTGGGGAGTGGGGGGGGGGGGCTGTAGTTTGGCTACAGTTACACAGAAACTAGAAACGTAAGTAAAATTGAGGAAATCTTAGTCTCAAATTCAGGTTGTTACTTACCTCTTCCTTTTTCACCTGGGGCATAAGTGGGCAATATCTAGAACTCGGCCAAATGGGGGTTTCCACAAAAGCAGCAAAAACTGATTCCTGTGTAAATCTTTAAAATTCAATCTTGACCTATGCCCTTTATCCCCAAGGCTAGTGTTAGTGCCCTTTTGCCTCTATAATTTACATTTCATTGGTGCATTTTACACACACACACACACACACACACACACACACACACACAAACACATATGTATGCACATGCGTTTTCTATCCTCTTTGCAGGAGAGAAGAGCAGTGTGCATTGTTTCATTTTCTGATGCAAAGTTGGACAGCATAAAAGGAAAAGGGACATTTGAAGATTGTAGTTTTGTAGCTAAAGACTTCTTGCCACAGTCTAAGCAGTCCCTTCTGTGCCATTGAGGGAGGCTTTACACCAGGCATATTTTATGTTGTACAATTGTCGGATGTACTTCTGAGCAGTGTTTACATCCTTGTCATGCTGCAAATAAGCATATTTGCTGTGTTTCTTGACACATTGTCAGGCTGCTCTGTGAGTTCCCTTGAGTTATATGATCTGGAGCATTTAGTAGAGCATAGTGGCTAAGGGTATGGCTTTTTATACCTTGTCTAGCACATCTTCTGTACACCTGATTAAAATGGAGACGATGATATGAGCTAGCAGAGGTTAATATGCTTTTCAATAAAATCATACCCACAAACTCATAGCATAATATCTATTACCCATGCCAGTCTTCTGGAATTATTACTGTGCAAGTTTTCAATTTTGCATGAGAGAAAATTGAAAATGAATCCTTTTCTATGCACATGACTTGAAATTCTAAGAATAGAATTACCTCTTTATTGTTTCATCCTGTGATGCCCAGGGGTTCAGAGCAAGCTGAGGGGCTACCAAATGCTCTCTACAGCCTCTTCTGTGTGATTGATTATCCACGGAAAGGAGAAGCATAGATTTTGAAGGCCATATTAGCATAATTTGTCTCTTCTTGCTCTTCTTGAATTGAGCTAGTGACTATGTGTGGGATTCTGATGCAGACTCTGACAATGTGGGATAATTTCCGTGACACACCATGACGAATGAAACTACATAGTCATACATCGTCAAATGAATGTGATGATCTATGAATTTCTCCATTGAAAATAGAATGTCATGTACACTGCCCTGGTTTCCTTTCTATCTATGAAGAAAAAACAAAAAACAAAAACTCTGACCAAAAGCAGAGGGCTTATTTCATCATATGCTTCCAGGTCACAGTGCAACACACTGTGGAAGTCACAACAGGAAGTAAAGTCAGGGACCTAAAGTAAGGACTGTTTACAATTCCCTGTAGAATAACCTCTGACCAGAGAATTCATAGCTAAGGAAGCAAAGAAAATTCCACTTCCAGGCTCACTCACTGGATCATGCTTAGCTTGTTTCTTACATAGCCTAGGATGAGTATTGTATGTGATGGGCTGGGCCCCCTTTCATAAATTACCAATTATACATTTCCCCACATATGCCTGTAGTAAGAGGTTTCTGGATGGACTTTCGGGCCTAACCTCAAGGTTTAGTCCCACAGACCCACAGACTCGCAGAGACACGCAGATTCTTACAAAAATTTAGGCTGTTTGGCCTGAGGCCCAGGCATATAATTTGCTAACTCTGTACCCTTAATCTAGCCCCTTACTCTTATCCTGTTCAGCCATATGGCTTGGTACTTTTCCTTAGAGCAGCATAGATGATATGTGGGACATTATGTTGTTACATTGTAAATAATTGTCCCACCCACTGGTTTAATAAAAAGCGCTGATTGGCCAAAGGCAGGTAGGAAGTGTGGGTGGGGCTACCAGACTAAGAAAACTCTGAGAACAGGAAGCACAGAGCAGAACACCAGAGAGAACCGGAAGAAGCAGAGGACAACTATGCTGCTCTAAGGAAAGGTACCGAGCTGCATGGCTGAACAGGATAAGAGTAAGGGGCTAGATTAAGGGTACAGAGTTAGCAAATTAAATGCCTAGGCCTTAGGCCAAACAGCCTAAAATTATTGTAAGAATCTGTGTGTCTCTGTGAGTCTGTGGGTCTGTGGGTCTGCGGGTCTAAACTTTGAGGTTAGGCCCGAAAGTCCGGGCCAGAAACCTCTTACTACATATGCCCCTTGGCAAATCCAATTGAAAGAATTTCTCAGTTGAAGTTTGTTCTTCCCATGTCCAGCTGATAATAAAAATTAACCAGTAAAATTCACCATTCAAAATAAAAACCAAGTCATTGTTACTACTTCTTGGAAAATGCAAAAAGACACTATGCATAAGTGTAGCATGCTCATTGTTCATATAAAGAAAAGATTCTTTTATATCTTAGATGCAGAAGTGAGGTACTTTACAAGGAACACTCACAGCTAAACAATTGGACTTTGCCATTAACCAACTAGGAGTTTTAAGCAGCCATCAAATGTTCCCGGGCCTTTATTTCCTTACCACTCTAATTTAAATTCTAAGTTAAATGCTTGCTATAATTTCTTTCCATTCTAAAAGATTCTTGGGGCTTTGCAATGGATCCCAGTGATAGAGCACTTACATCACATGTATATGGCCTTAAACTCAATTCCCAGTGCTGAAAAATCTATACAACATAAAACAGAACAAGCAAAAGATATAATGAACAGTGAGCTAAAAAGCAAACAAACACACACAAAAAAACCCCCAAAAATTACTGATGTTTTTACTAGACCTTCCAAGTCAATGTAAGTGTTACAAACATTTCTTGAGTTTGGTCCTAAATTCACAATGATGAAAAGAAATGGTAAACACGAAGAAAGATATTCCAGAAAAAGAGCATGTACCACACACAAATGCAGAGGTACAAAATTTTCTGAAGTACCCAGAGGACAAAATGGGGTTCAGTGTTGCTGAAGTACTGCAGGATCCACCATGCACAGCAGAAGCGGACTTCTGGCAAATAACCAGGGTCAGATACAAATTCAAGGACTTTGTTATAAAGGGACAAGAAACACCTGGCCAGGTGTTCTAGCCACTAGGTGAATTTACTGCTTCTCCCCAGGGCTCTGTAACTGTTAGTGGTCTTTAACTTTGCAAGATGTGTTCTCAAGCCTCTTCTGTTGCTGGGGATGCCTACATTTTAAAACAGGCAGCAGTCACTAGAATGGGATCATCTTCATTACTCCCATAGTTAGCCCAAGGCACAAACATCACAGCTACTGTTTTATTAGAAGTGAGCAGTACAGGGAACCATCTGAACAAGACACTCCGTTCTGGGCCAGGCTGATGGTTAAGAAGCTCGGATCATGAAAATCTGTGATTCTGCTTGTCCTTATTTCTTTGCATCCCACAAACTCCCACCATGGAGCATCAATAGGCTCCTTCTTATCTCCAGCTCCATTAATGGCTGTGCTATTCCCTTCCAATGTGTCTGAATAGATAAGTAAGTAACTTCTAAGCAGGATATAAGAGGGTGCAGTTGCAGAACAGATTGGAGTGTTTTCAAAGGGATGGTATTATTAAAGGAAGCTGTGATCAAGAATTCTTAGAAAGAAGCTGTGTCTGCAAACCCTGATTGACTTTGGTGATGTGGACAGGATGAAGTGTTGCAGGTTGTAATTAGGTTGTAGCCTAATTACAATTTGTCTTGGGCTATCTTTAGTCCCCTAACATTCAACCCAGTGTTAGCCCTAACATTCTGTCAGTAAAAAATAAAGCCTAAACTAATATCTTAACAGATAAATAAATAAATAAATAAATAAATAAATAAATAAATAAATAAATAAATAAATAAATAAATAAATAAATAAATAAATAAAACTTTTTGGAATGTATTAACATTACCCTAGTTTTATACCAATTGATGGCATCTGAGACATATAGTCTAGATTTCTCTGCTTGGCTGTAAACTGTCCCTTGATGTTTCCGTCAATGTGTTTTGAAATACTAGTTCTGTTTATATATGCAAATAAACATGAAACTACTTAAACATTGGAACACGTAATTTGGGATAACCTAAATCTTCATTCCTGGCCAATGGTCATTGATATTTAACTCCAGAATAAACTATCTTCTATTTCCTTTGAGGTGAAAGTTGTGTTTTTGCATGATCAAAGCTTTGTACTCTCATAAATGGTTTAAACAGATTAAGTGGTTTTCAAATTAAAGCAGTTAATATGTGCCACAGTCAGATTTCACTCTTTGATCTAACACCATCACTCACTCACTCACTCACTCACCTTTTACTTTTAGCATGACTGAAGACCACTTCCTTTCGGTCACCCACCATTGTATAATAGAGCTCAACAAAATGTCACCGCAAAATGAAGTTTATGGCAGAATACTAATTATGTGAGTCACTATTCCTGTCCCTCAGTTCCTATGAGTCATTACTATTCTTGCAAAATAAGTGCCCCCAGGTGAAAAGCAAACCCTGACTAACACAGCAGCAGCACACACGAGCCAGCCTTGAGCAATTGTGACAATTAGTTCTTGTCTGTCAAGTAGTCCTTTTGAATTAGAGATACAGAGCCCAACCAACCGCTGCTGGGTAGTGAGGAGTCTAGATGTTTCACTTTCCCCCTCAAATTCAAAATAAAGTATTTCCACTCTTCATTGATGGAAGACAGTTCTTATCTGAAACCTGCGCCCTATTCGGGGCACACATTTCTAACTGGGCGGCTGACAAAATTAGCTCCTCTTGACTCAAACCTCACACTACTTGCTTTAACTAAGCAAGCAGAATAAATGGCATAATTCAGTGCACATTGTCTTTTTCTTAAATTGGCATTTTGTTTAGGCTTACAAAGGCCACCCATAAGTGTATGATAAATTGGCATTTTGTTTAGGCTTACAAAGGCCACCCGTAAGTGTAGATAAACAAAATGAATGATTCTCAGCCTGCAAGTTTTCTGCAATAGCTTCGCACCCATTGCTCAGGAGACTAAAAACTCAGGAGAAGTAAAGGTTCCTGATGTGGGAATGTGTTTATGTATGCTGTGAATCTCAATCTTTAAATAAAGGAGCTGTTTTGGGCCATGGCAGGCACCATAGAAGAAGTAGGAGGAGAAATCAGTTTAGGTAGGAGAAGCAGGGCGGAGTCAGAGGCAGATCCAGCCAGCCGCCCAAGAAGAAACATGTAAGGAGCACGGGTGAGCCACACGGGCCACGTGGCCAACAGATTAATAGAAATGGGTTGATTTAAGATGTAAGAGCTAGCTAGCAATGTGCCTGAGCCATAGGCCAAACAGCATAAAGTTCATAGAAGCGTCTGAGTCCTGTCTGGGCGGCTGGGCGGCTGGGCGGCTGGGCGGCTAAGCGGTCTCGGGCGGCAGGTCTGTGGGTCTCGGATCTCTGGCTGCCCGGGACCCAGAGAAACCCTACTACAACAGGTTCCCATGTCAATGTAGACAAAAAGAGTGATGGCAAACAAAACAGGAGAGTTGAATATGCATGGTGGAGATTCTTGACCAGAGTCAGAAGCCATGAGTGATGGGAGACTGTTACAAAGCGTAGATTCTTTACAATCATAGCTTGGGCCTAAAATAAGCATTTAAAAATCTTGTTATACTTAAGAGTTATGTCTTAATCAATAGTAAAATAGACTATCATGATAGACACAGGAAATGATGTATCAGTTGGATGATAAAATCAGGGTACATTTAACTTTACACTTCCAAAATAATCATCAAATTTTGGGCTGGGTGATGACTCAGTGGTCTAGGGGATCACTCAGTAGTCTATTGAGTGATCTCATCTGGCATCTGTAGGCACTTGTGCGCGCACACACACACACACACACACACACACACACATACACACACTTCTTTTAAAGTTCTAGGGAAAATGGTCACAGGAAATCAAAACAGTTATTTTTTTAATTCTATTTTTAAGTTGTAATTGTTTTCACATAAGTTATTGTATGGTAAATTATTTTTATGTGTTCAGCATTGATAGTTACTGCATAAGTGTATATTTAAATGCAATGGGATAGCTCCCTGGAGGGAAAGCTCCCTGGGTTGGCTATCCTTCAGAACTCTTGCCTGTAGCAGCGAAAGTTATTAGTGATTAAGTCAGTGAATTAGGCAAAATCAAATGCTAATCAAAACTGCTAAGAGCAGACTGTAACACAATCTTCCAGCATATTTCAAAGGCTTCACTCAAGAGTAACAAAAATAAAATATACACAGCCACAGCTGGTCTCAATCATTCTTCACAAAATCACTTTTGATTTAGGACATTTTTAGGTCAACTGCAGAGACACGGGTATACCCACAAGAGCAAGCATTTCACACTGTAGAACAGGCGGCTACCCATGTCCAGTGTTGTAGGGAAAATTCAGGCATGACCTGGTGGCCAGCCTACTTGATATACTGTACTTCTAAACACCTCAAAGCTCTCTCTCTGGACAAAGAGTTAAGAAGCCAAGGCATGCCGTAGCTCTAATATATGATTCTACTCAGCACTTGCTCCTCCATACTCTTAATCGTAGAAACTATTTTGAATTAAGGCAGTATAAAATTTTTTCTTTGTAGGATTTCTCTGAAGGTGCTCCCCACTAAGCCTTCTCCTACTACCCCATTCATGATTAGCATTGTTCTTATTTCTATTAAAGATATGTATCTCTTCCCTCTGTTTGAAAAGATCTCTCCGTCTCTTTAAGGCTCTTTCCACACTATCCCTGATACAATACACCCTTTGTAATGTTCTCTTGCCTCAAGGTACAATCATGGCTTCCATTATTTGGAGGTCTATTCTTCTAATAAAGCTACTTTTCAAAAGGAACTTCAGTCACCTTTTCTCTATGTAATAGTTTCCAAATCTTATCCTAACCAACTAGAACTATAAAATGTTCTCGTTAGTTGTACATTTCCCTCATTTCTCTCTCTGATTCATCTAAAAAATTGTTAATTTTGAGCTTGAAGTTGTTAAGCCAGTCTAATTACTCTTTTGGAAATAGCTGGTTAATTTGCATCTCGGGAGGCTTCAGAAGTAATTTCCCTTCATCAGGGTGCTGGGGTCACTTGTAACCCCGTTAGATTCAGGTTTGAAGATAGTCATATTAAAACATGCTTACTTCTCAAATTTTACTTGACCTTTCCAGATATAAGCAAGAGAAACTAGTTTTTAAATGTATTGAATAAAGAAGTCCTAATGAAGCCATTTTCTAGAGTCAAAATGTGTGAAAAATCACGGACATGATTGGAGTAGCAATTATAATATAGCACTTGAGACTCTCTGGTCTTCATGATCAAATTGCTATTTAAATCTATCCCACTAGGACACATCTCTGGTTAAGACTTTCCTTTTTGCTTTTTCAGTGTGCTAGTTTTGTGCTGCATAAACATGTACAACATGCTAAACATATATGAGACACAGGGCTTAATCAAAGTAGACACATGTCTGGTGGCCTATGAATGGTCTTATTAAATAGAGCAATCCTCTCTAACCTCCTTCTTCCCTTCCTTACCCTTTTCCTCCGTCTACCTGCAAACCATCATTTTAGTTTTTCATATCACAGATTGGTTTGCATCTTCTTGAACTTTCTAGAAGTGTACTCTTTTGTATATGGCTCTTTTTCCCCTGTTTTTTATTCAGAATATTTATTTATTTTTCTTTATCTTAGTTGTCTACACCGTCCTCTAATGTTGCTCAGTTCAGACTCTCCATATCACAATTCATTTACCACTGTGTCTGTTGCTGTGATAAAATACCAAGACCAGAAGCAGCTTAAGGAAGAGTGTTTATGTGGACTTGTGTTCCTTCTAGAAGAAGAGTTCATAACAGCAGGGAGGGCGTAGAAGGTAGTGGCAGAATCAGGAAGATGATCACATTTTCCAAACACACACAGGAAACAGAGGGACCTAGAAAAGGAAAGTGGCTCTAAACTCTCAAAGACCACCCGAGTTTATATTTCTTTCAGCAAGGCTCCATGTCATATCATTCCCACCAACTGGAGAACAAGTGACCAAATACATGAGTCCATGGGAGTTTCACTCAAACCTCCACCACCTCTCGGTGAACATTTGGGTTCGGGAAGACTGTAGTAAAGCCATGAGGAGTGTGGATGTATTGAGTCTCTGTGAACATGTATTTTCATTTTGCAAGGAAAGGTGGCAAACATTCAGGAATAGAACATCTGGATCATGTAGTCAGTGTGCATGTTACATTGAAAGAGACAGCCAAGTTGTTTTCCAAAGTGATTTCATTGTTTTATATTGAAAGACCCCCGGGGGTGCAGGACCCCCAGAACGGATCTTCCCTCAGGAAGAGACCCCAGGACCCAAGGACCGAGCCAAGTCCACAATTCAGATGCAATCAGCACAAGGTTTATTGAGGAAGCACAGGATCCTGTGGGCCCAGTCACTCGAGCGGATCTGAGTACCCAGGCCTTTGTTCAGGGCCTTTTTATAGTGTTTGGGAAGCAGAAGCACGTGTACAAAAGCAGATGCATGGTTACAGGGTCCTGATTGGTTAGTTCAATGGGACCACCTCTGAGGGGCAGTCAGAGTCCAGGTGGCTGTTGTTGGTCTTGGCCCGAGGCCGGGGCCAAAGCATAAGCCAAGACCACCGGTTATTTTTCACAAAATATTTTGTCTCGTAAGCTGTTTTCCTGGATTTGCTGGCCTCGGTCGAGGTCACCCTGTATGTTAGTTATCTCAAGGCCCTAGCTTGTTTTTCTTGGTCATGGGTTGGGGCCCACCCAAAACTATTTTTACTGCCATCCTGCATTTTTATGGTTTTTAATGTAAGTCTTGCAAAATGGCGTTACTGCTGTTTCAGCATTGAGGCTTTTATTAGCTTGAACTGGAATTCTTGCCACCCAGCCCCAGACCATAGGTATTTTTGGACCTGAATTTGGTGCTATTTTTAACTCCAGCCTTTTCCCTGACTTAACATGCCTTGCTAGTACTGATTAGTTATGAGGAGGGGAGAGAACAGAGGACTTTACTAGAGGGTCTAACAATATGACAAAGGACAGTGTATTTTAAAAAAAAAAAGTTCCTCTGCTTTGTATTTTAGTTGTTCTACTAACATTAGTTGGTAGATAATTATGGTTTTAATGTGCATCTACCTAATGGGTAGTGAATGTTTTAAATACTCTATTTGATGAGATGTCTTTGTTCTTTAAACTTTCTAAAAATTATCTGACAGTTCATGCATGTATGTGATGGATAGTCATTTTCAATCTCTTCACACTCTCTCATCCCTGCTGAAATTTGCCTTCCTTCCAATAAGTCTCCCCAATTATTTGGTGCCTCCTCTTTGTGTGTGGCTTGTGAGGTTTAGTAGAGTTTCTCGGACAAGCATTGGTAGGAAGTTATGCAAGGGAGCAGAGACAACTTATCACTGACTATATCACTTCCATTTTCTGTTGTTCTTCCCACAACAAATGTTAGTTGCCAACAGTTGCTCAGGCCCAGGCAGGCCCTATCCTTGGGGAAGTGTTGGTCTCAACCTTGTGCAGGTCTCACCCGTGACTAATAGGGACTGAGGTGGGTTAATGAGTGCAATGGCTGTGACATGTCAATAAGACGTCCTTGTGTGGCATATCTCCTCATCCTCTGGTTGTTACATTCTTTCTGATGTTCTTTTGGTGATCTCTGAGCCATGGAAGGGATATTATTATTATTATTATTATTATTATTATTATTATTATTACTATTTATGATTGACCATTTACTCCATTGTTACTTCTTTGTAATAACTGCTGACTCTACACTAAAATATTGCCTCTGAAGAAGACTGAACACAGCATTAATCTATAAACACAAACATAAATATTTAAAAGTTTTTATAACATGACCATTTAGTAAATGTTAGCATATTTGCTAAATATTTCCCCACAGAACCTATGCTCTCTCTTGATCAGGTTTACGTACTTCAAATGCTATCAGGAAGCAGCTGTTTATCTCCATACTTGCCCTGTCCTATTACTTCTTACTGGTTTTCTGTATTATTATTGCTATTTGTATTAATGAGTGTAATAACTCTTCGTGTATTCTGAATGCAAGTCATTACTAGAATGCCGTGACCTGTCTCCTACTTAACTGGTTATGCTCATTTCTTGTGGCAAGAAACTTTCCAGGGGGAGTTAGGAAAATATCAGGGTTAGAACATTTATGGCTAGTAGGAAGTGCATTATTTTACAAATATTTTGGAGCTCTTATTATTGTGGAAATTAAGATAGAATTGCAGATATCATTTTACTCATGGTCAGAACCATCCAGGTCATGAAAGAGCATTAAATGCAAAACGGTGGATTTTTAGGTCTTGGAAAACTTTATACAGAGGTACAGGTGCCCCAAAACTGGCTCTGCTTTCTAAATTCGGTGATCAAATGTCAGCCTAACATCTGTAAGTAAATTCTTGGATGAAAGAATTGTATGTCTAAACCCTGGAGAACAATGTTATCTGTTCAAGCATGTATATACATGGGTGTGCATATGCACATGCGTGTGTATTAATATCAATGTGTTTGTGCATGTGTGCATATGCACATATATGTGTGTTTGTGTATGTGTGCATGTACATACACAAAATTGTCTATCTTTAGTCTTCCTATACTTAAGTAAAAGCTGTTTTCAATATAGGTAATAAGTGTCATGGAAAACTATAGTAGATGTTTCTTTATTTAATGTGTGTGTTTTTTTTTAAACTGTGTTTAATAATAGCAGGGCTTGGAAAGTAATTCATGGACATTAGGGATCAGGGTAGATATCTTTTGAACCTGAAATAAGCCAGTGACAGCTACAGAATGCACAATCATAAACAAGGTGTTTACTAAGTAGGTTTCTGGAGAGAATGAGCAGCTAAGGATGGACAGGTATTTGGGAGACTTGAGAAGAAAAATCAATGAAGACACAATGGTTTCTGAAATTGAATTAGAATTTGGAGGCAAAGAATATTTAATTAATTCATGACCCCCAGAATACCAGCTATGTACTGTCTTTTGAATGAGTATCTGTTTCATGAAAAGTCTTATCTAAGACTGTATTTTTAAAGTAATTTTAAAAATGTTTAAATTATATTTGCAAGGATTCAGTTGCTAAATACAACTTGTAGTGGTTAAAATGATGGGCAGACATTAATTCTTTCTATGCTGCAAGACTGTTTCTGGAAGCACCTTGAAGTGCTGACAAATAAAATTTACTGCTTATTAAGCAAAGGCATTTGTGATGGGCTATTCAACTTAGAATTTTAAATACATGGACAACCCCTAGTTGTTAGGGATCTGTAATTCCAGGAGTAAAGCAACATGATTGGTTTCATGTTCAAACCCTGCTATTTGAAGAGCCCAGGTCAAGCACTCTCTATATGGTTTTGAGTAAGTTCATCAATCTGTGTTTCTATGGTCTCAACACGATGGGGATAATGATAGTCCCAAACATAGGGTTCACACAAGAAAGGAACTAGATAATAAGTCTAAAATGATTAACATGCTCTATGGCACAAAGTTAGTACTAAATACGTGTTCATTTCTGATAATTGGTGTCATTACTGTTATTGTTATTTCTAGGAGGAAAACAAAGAAGAGGAATGTTATATAAAACCACAGTATAACTGGCAGGTCATAAGGTATTTATGTTTACCTTTGATGAGGCAGAACAATCCCCTCACTCAACATACGATTTAGCTACTTGATATACTTGATTCAAATACGAAGTTCACATCTTGATGCCTTTTGGCCATATTCTTCTGTGTTGGAGTGCCCTACTCTGTCCATCCATATAGCTGGCAAACTGTTATTTATCCCTCAAGACACAGCTACCACAGTCAGAAGTTGTTTGGATGTAGTTAGCAGGAATCACCGTAAGCTAGATTTTATGCAGTCTGTGATTTAATGAGAGAACACACTGGTTAGTAAATAAGATGTGTGGTCAGCCTCTCGAGGCTTGAGGCAGCTGGAAAAGCAGCCTGAACTCAGAACTGTCAAGCTGTTTATTCTGTACTTCATCAGCTGCTGTAATCATATCTGAGATTGGATTCTGCCTTTTCAAGTGTATGCTAGCAAGTAACCACTACAGGTTATACTTACTTCTGTTTAATTGATGACTAAGTTGTCTAGAATTTAAGTTCTAAGTTACACGTTTCCAAGAAACACAGTCCAGTTATTTAGCTCTGAAACTTATACATGGGTAAGTTGAACACCAAGAAAGCGAGTTCTCACTCCTGTGCTCCAGGTTAGCTTAAAAGAAAGAAGAAAGTTACACAGATAGGATCAGAATGTTGGGAATCACACTGATACTTTTATTCCACTTAAATATATCCATATTCACGCAAGGTAGAATTCACTACTCCTGTGAAGTTTGAAGTTCCTCATGTCATGATGGTAACT
The DNA here is from genome assembly GCA_033318265.1 of Phyllotis vaccarum. NCBI lineage: Eukaryota > Metazoa > Chordata > Mammalia > Rodentia > Cricetidae > Phyllotis > Phyllotis vaccarum. The sequence goes on along the minus strand of JARWLC010000001.1, from coordinate 53,908,460 downwards.
ATGAAGCATGTTTAGATATCCTCAAGAAAGTGTGAATTCCTCAAGGACAAGACAGCTTTTACATAGTCCCATGTTTTTACCATTTAGTGATGGATTATCAAGGATTTTAGCTACCAGAAAAGCAAAAAATATTCACTGGAATACAGGAGAATGTTTTACAAAAAAAAAATCAATAGTATTGGATTTTAGGAGAACAAAAACTTATTTTTGATATAGACACGTTTTAGTAAAAAAAAAGTGACATTTGCCTGCATTTTGAAGGACTATAGATTTTCCAGATAGAAAAGTTAGAGAAAGCTATTTCTAGGTTGGGTTTTTTTTTTTTTTTTTTTTTTTTTTAAAAAAAAAAAAACCAAAAAACCATGACTGTTGTGTAGCAGCTTTTTCCTCTGGGAATAACATGATGCTCCCTTGGACTTTGCCCCTGATTGTCATGGCAACTAGAGCATAACAATCAATGCCATCTATGTCTATGGTAACAGTGCTAAGATTGATCATCTGAGGACAGGTGTCTTTTCCCGTTTTGCTAGACCTTGTAATCATTTTTCTTTTGTCTATTCTTAGCTGCTGGCTCCTGAGATCAACTGACTTGGAAAGAACAGCAGTGAGCATATGGGGGTGCTGTCTACCCACTGCAACCTCAGACTGTTACAGACTTGAAAAACAGTAACAGTTTTTTGGTTTTTTTTTGTTGTTGTTGTTGTTTAATACATTCCAACTGGGTAGAAAAAGACATTCCCCAAAGCCATAAAGTTAATTCCAGTGCCAGGAATGGGTTACCCTGATATGAGTTGTTAGTTAGGGAGGTAAATAGCATAGGATATTACCACGGCTATTGTTTATATGAAATGAAGTTGCCAGAGAGGAAAAAGAGGCAGAGACAGAAACAAAGAGAAAGATGGGTGATGGAAGCTATATCTAGGTTAAAGATTCTACAAGTTCAGTGGACTAAATTTCAAGATTATAAACAGCTTAAGTGTTGAAGACCAGAGCTAAATTATTGTGGACTATTTATAGTCCATCAATTGTCCACATCTGTGTCTAAACTAATATTTTATGAATATATAAGCAAACTCCCAGGTTTTACCATGTCACTAAGAACATCTGAAACCTGTATCAAAGTTCTGCCTGCTCAGCTATAATCTACCCACCTGTCAACCCCACCAATTCATTACAACGTATTTGGCAATTGATAAAATTTCATGTAACCACTTCCATGGTGTAACATTTAGGACATTTGGGGAAGCTCATTATTGGGCAATAAGCACTCATATTTAGGTCCAGCATAAACTATCTCTTATCCACTTTGATGAGAGTGGTGGTTTTAATGAGAATGGCTTCCAGAGAGTGATACATTTTGAATGGTTGGTCTTCAGTTGGTGCAACTATTTGCGAAGGTTAGGAGGTGTGGCCTTGTTGGAAGAGGTGTGTCACTGGGGGTGGATTTTGAGGTCACAAAAGCCCAGGATATCCCCATTAGCTTTTTCCCCCTCAACCTCTTGCTTATTATGGATCAGAACGTAAACTCCCAGCTACTATTCTAGCATCATGCTGGCTTGCCTACTGTCATGCTCCCTGTGATGACGGTCAAGGACTAACTCTTTGGAACTGTGAGCCTCAAATTAAATACTTTATATGTTGACCTTGGTTGTGAGGTTTTGTCACAGGAGTCGAAAAGTAACTAAAACCATGAAGGCATAGATTTACCATTATAGAACTTTATCTCTGGGAAAGACCATTCAGTGCCTGAGGGCGGGGCCCAGGTCTAAGAAGAATCTAGGAAAATCTCAGGAACATGCCTTACAGTTGGTAGATTCAAAACTTGGTTTGACTCCGAAAGTTTAGCCAATAGTTTCCAAGAATTACTCCACCTCGTACCCTTTTACCAAATCCTGAAATGCCAAGACGTGTAACACCCAACTTACGGTATTTTTTCTTTAAGAACCTCCCACCCTTGAGCTCCAGGCTGAGTTTCCTCTGATGTTTTTGAACACAGGGTTTTGGCCAGGGTTCCAACCCATTCAAAAGAGTAAACTGACCCTCATGTGTTTGCATAGGAATCCAGTTCCCTGATGGTCTTGGGGGTCCCTTGACATGGGTATAACAAAAACAACATGAGAACTCTGTTTTGTAAGCAGCTGCATGCCAAAACCTACTGCTGATACCACATGCTTTGATTGCAGATCATGGATAAATTGAGATTTGAATGAAGTCGCCCCCCCCCCCACTGGCTACCTTTCAAAGTGCTGGGATGTGCTACACAAACTGTTGGAGGAGAATTATTACTAACCAGCCGGCCTAGTACAGACCCCATGGGGTACACTATTTCTGGAAAAGGAAAATTTTCATTGTCACATGAAAGAAATACCTTAGCAAAATAAAAGTAATCCAGCAAGGAATTCTTTATTTAAAAATGTACTTGCCACCCACAAATTAGGGTGTCAAGCAGCAATGCACACTGAATGGCTTCTGTCTTTTCCTTTATCCCTAGCTCAAGGTATGTGTGTGTGTGTGGGGGGGGGGGGGGTCCTGCTATTCCTCATTGGCTGAGGTTCACGCACAATTAGCTAATTTAGAAGTGGCAGGAAAGGAAGAGCAGAGGAGAATGAAGAATTAGCAATGCTTAGATGTTTAATCTGAAAAGGGATTGCAAGAAGCGAATTCCACCAATTCAAACAGCTTATTAAACAAATGACTAATAAAAGGAATTATAAGGGTGGGAGGTGGGGTCAGGGCATGAAGCATGAGGGGAAGCAGACTCAAGGCCATTAGATCTTCTTTTGAGAAAAAAAAAAGGGTAAATATGTCCTACTATTGGGATTTCAGTTAAAATAAAAACAGGTAATATAATATTGTCATATATAACAACTTTCTGATTAGGTTTACAGCTTGCTGGGGAACCATTAGACACAGGTAGGAAAGCAACTGCTATTGTTTTGAAGCCACATGATCACATACAATTGTACCCAGAATTAGCTACACAAGAAAAAGTTTCTTAGTTTGGGTTTCTATTGCTGTGATAAAATCCTGTGGTCAAGAGCAACTTGGAAGAAACATGATTTATTTACATTTTTGGATTATAAATCCATCACTGGGGGAAGCCAGGGCAAAAACTTGGAGTGAAAACCTGGAAGCTAGGACCACTCAGAGATTTTACCGCCTCCCATGGGATGAGTCCACCCACATCCATCATCAATCAAGAAAATGAATCACACCCTTGTCCTCAACCTCCTGGAGGAATTTTCTCAATTGAGATTCCCTCTTCCAAAATGTCTCTAGCCTATGTCAAGCTGACATAAAAGATACCCAGAACAAGAAATCTGAAATAAGCTTGGAAACCATGAAGAACAAAGGATGAGAGATGGGGTGATATGTTTATGAGAAGGAAATGAGATGGTACATAAGAGAAAAGCCAAAGGGTGATTTGGGAAATCAGAATTATTTCAAAAAAATGTAACTTATGGAAGCCATCAACTGTTCTGGATTCCAAATGCACACACTTGTCCAATACAGAGGTAGAATAATTAATTTTATTCAAACTGACTTGCTAGTGATTATATTATTTGTATGAATCATAAATTCAAGTTCAGAAGATAAATGGGCAGCACCCTGGTCTGATCATGGATGTTTAAATAAAGATATTTTTAAAAATTTATTTTAACTACAAGATGAAGAATTTTCAGTACCAACTACAAAACAAAGCAGAAAACAGAATTGGACTGGAAATTTTTGACTAAGTAAAAATACTGTTTTGAACTTGGATGATTGCAAGTATAGGCATCAAGTAGAAGTCTAAAAGCAGCTGACTGGACACTGGAGAGTAATTGTAGATCTTCACAGTTAAAAACAATTACAAGTGTTGTCATTATTTGTATATGTTAGGGTCAAAAGCTCATAGGCCTAGAAAATGTTAGTATAAAGCTCGCTTATTTCTCTCGCTTATAACTGCTTACATACTTACTTTGTTCAACGTATATATAACAAACCAAAGATGACTATAGTCTATTACATGGACCTGAGAAACTTTAAAATCCCATTTGTACCTTCAAACACTTAATTTTGTCTTTGCAGAGGAGATACTGACTATACAAATGGATAGTAACCAAGCTTTATACAGAATTTAATTGTTATATAGAAGTGTTGGAAATCTGACAAAAGAATTTAAAATTTACTGTTAATATCTATTTTTGGTTATCTCATCCACAGCTTTCCCATTCTAAGTCCCTACAACCAAGTCATACTTGGTACGGGACACAATGCCCAGTGACTTCTTACTCTAGCTAAACCCTACCACATAAATTTCCAAATTAAAAAAAAAAAAGCATCTATTTCATCCCCTTTGACCTTTGATGGGTGGTAATTTGACAAGTTTATAAAATGGTCCCAACCAATCTTTGTTGTGAGATAATCCTTTTGTACACTGTGAAGATGGATCTCTGCCTAAGGTGACTTCTGATTGTTTTAATAGAGAACTGAATGGCCAACAGCTAGGCAGAAGAGCTAGGCAGAACTTTTGGGGAGAAAGAGGAACTCAGGAAGAATCTGAGATGGCAGGATTTTGCCAGTCAGACAGGAAGTGAGTCAGGCATTACAGAATGGAGAAGAAGTAAAGAACCACCTGACAGAATGTAGATTAATAAAACTGGGTTAATAAGAGCTAGTTGAGAATAATCCTAATCCAAGGCCAAGCATTTATATGCTGTATCATTATTTGGGGCTGGCAGTCCAAAGGAAGTCTTACTGCAAATCTTTACAATTATCCTAATAAAAAATAATTGGCTTTTTAAAAAATGTCCTAATTTTTCTTCAGAATCTCTGACTCTCTTGACTCCAAGTTGAAAGCTTTTCAAGGTTTTCCACTTAGTCTAGAATACCCTGTTCTCACTTTTAACCAAACTAAAATCAACCATCAATAACCATTGCACAATCTCAATCTAGAGCAGCCCTAAAATATTCAGAGTAATTATTCCAATTAATTGGTTCAAATTTTGATAGTATATGAACAAAATATAGACAAGTTATTTACAATAATTTAGCATCCAGAAATGAAATCAAGAGATATAAATATTAACCAAATTCTGATATTTTTCATAAACCTTCAGATGACTGAGAATGAAGAAAAAACAGAAATATCCAATTTTTATTTTCTTCAATGTTTTTCAACAAATATTAAAGTATTAAAGTAGAATGGTGTAGAGAGCTGCGTGGCCGCACCTTAAAGATGGTGCTGGCTTCCACCCTCCACCTTTCTGATGGTGAGCGCTCTCTGAGATAAACAACTCCTTATTTAGCTAAGGCTAAGCTCGTGGCTTGCTTCGAGGTGTGGCTTGCTTCCGTGCACCTGGATCTATTGGCATGGCCCACTTGGCACCCTGTGATTGGCAGTCCAGAAGGTATTTAGCTGGGAGCGGGTTTTCCCCAGCAGCAGAAGAAGCTTCAAACGTCCTGAATGAACTGCTGAAAGAAGAGCCTGGTGTTGTGTCGTCCTTGCTGGCGAGGTGGCACGCAACAGAACAGGAATTCCCTCTGCAGTGTTATCATGTTCCCAGGAGATATACTGTATCATAAAACTGCTTGAACCTTGTGGCTATCATCAATTTAAGACGTGTAAAGTATTTACATTATGATAAGAAACACCCATGCCTCTGAGTTCTATGATTCTAATTTTTGGGTGACTTTTCTTTTTAGAGTTTAATTCTAACACTTGAGAAGAAATAACTTTTTATGAAATAGTTTTAAATATAAAAGATTTCTTGGAAATGGGATTAAAGTACATGTGTCTCCACAGACCTTGTAAAATGGATGATATATAGAACTGAAGGAGAGAAGAATATCTTAAAGGTACAGTCACACTTTAACTACCAAGTCCATAGTTATAGGCAAAATAAAAAATGTATTTTCATAAAAGTTACTAAAATCTCATTACTGTATAAAAATCACCTCTAAAAGAAAAACTCTTAGAACTATAAAAAATAGAGCAAAATGTTTCATAGAACTGCACTAGATTTTTATCACATCTTTCCTTTTTATCAGAAATGAAAAGCCATTTGGAATATATGCTCTCAATATTTTATTTGAATCATCTACAGAAGATGGTAGATATTTTGCATAGAAATAATTATAACTTTGTTCAAGTTAAATATTGTAAATCAGAAATCATGTCTACAACTAGCTGAACCCTTCACAAGACCAACACTGAAAGCTTTCCATTGCAAAAGTTAAAAAAAATACCGATATTCATAGTATTATTTTAGTCTGTGTTGGACGAATATTGCCCTTTCTCCTGTCCTTGGTTCTGACTGTAAGTAGCTCAATGGATCACATAGTCCTTGTGATGACTTTAACATGCATTTTGCATTTACTGTGTAACAGTTATTGTTATTTTTACTCTATTAATCAATTTTCCTAATACTATTAGTACTAGATTTTCAAGTTATCTTTCTGAAATCATATTTATTTCCAAAATTAGAAATTTCAAGTTTGAGAAAGACAGTACAGTTTAGATCATTATTATCTGGATTTTCAGTAGTGTCAGGAGGCACTTAGGAGGCAAATACTATTATCTTATAAAGAGACTCACAAATGTTCACACCACATGAGAAAGCACAGCTGTAAATAATGTGCATCAGTTTTAGATCTGGTCCTCACTTATCTTTATTCAAACATAAAAAAGAAGTTTTAGTTTAAAAACTTTTCAGTTTTATACTTGTGCTTGAGCATCTAGTGAACTGTGTTGTTGTCTACATTCTACAGAAGAGTAAATTGAGCTATGAAGATACTCAGTCCCTTGCCCAAAATCATACTGAAATTACTACAACAGCCAAGTGCTGACCTGAGGCAGTCTGTCTACAGAATCTGTCAATCTCTAGGATGTTTCGGCTTCTCTTAGTGCTGGACAAGAAGTTATGTCTCTTTGTCAGCAATAAAAGATTACTTTATTCTGTTTTCTTACAGGTGAATAATTTTAATAATATAAAATTCATTATCTCTAAAGAATCCTTGTTCATTCTCTATGGGAGACCATAGGCAATACCGGACTAGGTCATCAACACACATGAGAGTCTTTCCTGCCTTGAAAATATCATATGCTACTAGAGAACTCAATGAAACTACTAATACCAGTATTGATTAATTAACTGATACTGGTAGTAATAACAGTATTACTATTAAAGCTCCATACCAGTCTCATGAACTTGGCAGACATACTCTTTCTTAACTCCTGTGTGAACAAGTTCTATCTGGGTTGGAGACTAGGGCTTGAAGCACCATCCCTTTATACCTAGCTTTCTCAGTAACATCTGTTCCTCTTCAGTTGTCTTTCAGTCCAGATGTTCACAAGCATCTCATCTGATGATAACCCAGTATACCTAGTGGCTCATATAAGCCTTTCCACCATGGACTCATTTCTTTCATGTTTCTTAGGTTGTCTTTAAAATGGATGGGTAGTGTTGTTACTCAGTTTGCCAAATATCACAGCTCTCAGAATAATTATCTCCATGTCCACAGTCTCACAGGCTAGACTATGGGAGTTCTCATAGCTTGTTTTTGTTATGGATAACATTAAATTTTAAGTTTAAACTTACTAGGCTTGGGGGACTAAAAAACAAAACAAAACAAACAAAAAAAACCCAAAAAACAAAAAATGCCTCTAACACGTAAGGCCCTAGCTTGTACAGGCTATATCCTAGGTGCCCACTTCGGTTTTTCCCCCAGACATTGAACACTGGTCTTAAATTGACTGATCTTTAAAAATTTGCTTTCACAAGATAGCAACTCATATTACTATTTTTGCCCTTGTAATCAAACTTGCTTACTCTGCTCAAAAGATGACCAGAACAACTGCAAGACATTTATGCTAAAATAAAACCTTGTCTACACGTAGACAGAATACATGTAATTATATGGGGTTTGCCTTTATAGGTCCTGGGCTGATATGGCTAGATGCTGCATCTTGGGAGAACTCTCAGGTGCAATCCTGGCCCTACATCCGATGACAGTAGCTAAATAAAAAGCCTATTGTTAAAATTTATTTATGGTTGTGATGAACCTCTAAAATATCAGTTTATAGGTCTAAATAAGCAGTTTAGGTGCTGAGTAGTCCCTGAATTTCTGTTTCTTGCACTGGGCCACTACTAAACTCTCTGTCTACATGCAGAACTATGGATTTTCCCTTCTCTGTTAAGGAGATAATAATATGTATCTTATATGACTTTACCTCGGTTTTTTTTCATATCTGATTCTTTGTAGAGGTTCCAATTAAGGTCTAACTTTTCTCTTTTGGCCCCAGAGCCATAATAAATGGCAAGCTAGCATCTCCATTTTGACTCGAACCCTCTTTTTTATTCAATTAATCTGACAAGCCAGAAGTAAAACTGGAGGACGCCAGACACACATGCCTTTCCCTTGTAATTTCCCTCTTTAACCAGAAAGTTACCCCCTAAGCAGCCATCTTGACCTTGGTTGCACATCTTATTCCTGTAAGCCTTTCCAGGCAGGAGTGACCAGGCTTCTCTCTCAGACTACTCTTAGGGCCATAATGGCTTTTTTCAGCCCCTCAAAACACAAACAACCAAGCTTTCTGCACTACAGAGAAAAATAAAAATCCCACCAATCCCTGAGCTTGTCCCAATATCAGGCTATAGAATCCCTCCAATCCTAGGCAACCCTGGAAAGCCCCCCATCCCACCCAAGAGTCCTGCCTCCTGCTCAGTTCTTTGTTGTTTCTCATCCAAGCAAAAACAGACACCCTCTTATGTCTTTCCCAATAATTCTCTTGTGTGTGCTTTGTTGTCTAGTGTGACTTTATGGTATTCCTACATTCCCAACTGCCAGAATACATTTCCCCTCAGAGCTGTAACAGCATTAGCCACACAACTGCTGTGACAGTTTACAGAAGGTTTGTCCTATGCGTTCCATTCTGACAGACTATAATACATACTCTAAACCGTTAAGTATTTCTGGGTGTCATTGTGCTCACATGGCAGAACCCACACATTAAGTAGGTGTGCCAATCTAAACCACACAGAAGACAGACACCTCATGATCCTCCTAAGGGTGATCTATTCTCAAGTAAGTCGGCTGTGGTTGAATGTTCTATGTATCAGCCATCTCAGAATGTAAGCAACCCCTTAGAGCAAAGAGGTACACTATCCCAGACCACACTTGGAAAGGTGACATATCTTTATTTCCCTGATGGTTCTCCACACTCACGTGGATCAGGCTGTGAGGGACATATCTCAGCACCCATTGCACAGGCCACTAGAGCACTCCTCCAAAACACATCTTTGGTTCTATTAGCACCCTGTTTGGGTGCCACCGGTATTGTTAACTTTTATGGGGAGATCTAGACAGATGTATATTCATTAACTCTACATCTAACAATAGACCAAAGTAATGATTCCATAAAATTTCAACTTGGCAAACTGATGAGTTTATATGAGTTAGTTACAGGAGTGTGGGTAGAGGTTGCTTATAGAAGCATGCATAAGTCAGAAGCAGGAGCACCACCAGAAAGTTCACCTCTACCTACGTGATAACTCATGAAAGCTCAGCCCTGGAGCTCTCTGCATGACTTGCAGGTAGGTCTGCTGCCTAGAGAGTATCCTGCAGGCATTTCTGTCAGACAGAGCTTCCCACACAGAACTGCTTCCAGCTTCTGCTTCTGTAGAAATTGGAGAGATGGCTTGTGAATCTTGCTAGTTTCAGCCTCTTAAAACCTGTGAGGTCTGTTTACTCACAAGCCACTCCTTCTTTTACCTAGGAAGGAAGGGGTTCTCATCTGGAGGAAGTTGCCACACAAAGACAAAATGGAAATTATTTCAAGATGTTTTGTTGTTCATCTTTTATAGGAATATTAATTTGATCAACTTTCTACACATAAGAGCAAATTCCCAAAAATCAAAGGCCTCCACAGAGTATTATTTCATGGAACTATGAAGAAATGCACTGAGCAGGGCAGGAGGAACACATAGGTCTAAAAGAGAGATTTGAGAGGCAGCTCAGTATAGTACATAGGATTTCACACAGGGCCTATCTCTGTGAAACTAAACTGGCTCCATTGCCAAAATGCTGGGCTGTGTCAGTGTGAAAAACAGCTCTCTCCACAAAAGGAAGTGGGACAGATACCTTATTTTTGAGCCAAATATTAATGATCATGTCCCAGGAACACAAACTGAGATACCCCAAATTCTGTGTTCTCATGTGATAACCAGTATAAGAAGTTCTTATATGTCAATGCAAGAACAATGACAACAATTTAAAAAAAAAAAAAAAAAGCAGCAACTTCTCTTATCTTAAATGGAATAAAGGATCATTTATTTTGGAGCCATCTTGAATGACCAAAGGCCCAGGAACACAGATTTAGGTTACCCCGAATCCCAACATGAAAGTACATTCACAGAGTCTTTGTAGTTTTACTGAACAGAAAACGTCATAAATCGAGGCAAATTTAAAAATACACTGGAGACAAACACAGTGGGATGGGGGAGGAGCTTTCCTATAGGTTCGAGATGCTTATGGATAGCATTCTTGGCTTTGGGATTGGGAGAAGCCAGTTGTCTGCTAACTCAATAGATTCTAAAAAGCCTTAATCTCTTGTTCTAAAGAGTTAGCTCTCACATAGGGGCAAAGAATAGCTGTTCTGGAGGGTCAGAACTTAGACCAAAATAAGGTAACTAGCCTCAGGACTGCAACATTCCAATCTCTCCACACTAGTGAAATTCTAACCAATCCTCTAATCAGTCTTCTGCACACACAGATTCTGTTCAGGGATTTTCCTTCACAGCCAGAAGCAGCTTATTTTCAGGTTTGTTTACAGTTTCCCTGTCATCACATTTTTGTACGAGGTGGCATATATCATTTGTTAAATATTATAATTTCTCTCATAGATAAGAACATTTATTCCTAGGATCTGAGGAAGATGAGGCTGAGTAGCAGACAGGACAGCAGTCTTCGGGAGAGGAATATCTGGTAAATGCTGTTAAAACTAGAACTCCTGGATCATATCAAACCTATTAGCCATGATAATCTGGATCTGAATGACCCTTCTACCTTCTCTGTATCTGATACAGCTTGTCCATGTGATGTAGATTAGCAGACCTAAAATTAAGTCATCCAGAACACAGTTTGACCTAACAGAGTGAAGATTGCAGATGAAACAATTGTCAAAAATAACCACAATTTATGAGGTTGACCATATAGCTTCCCCTGTATTTACAGTTACTCATGCAAAACACGAATTCTAGTTGGTATTTAATGAAAACTCAGAGTCAGATATTGGGGGAAAGCTGGAAAATCAGAGAGAGGAAACAGACCACAGTCAAATCTCACCCAGCTGACTTCTTTGGGTGAAAGTTAATATTCAAGAGCCCTTGTTACAATAAGGTTTCTTGGCCCTGTTTGGCCAGAGGTTTAGACTCACAAATAAAAAACACAAATAATCCACAGGCCACATGACAAACAAATTAATAAAATAAATTAAATTAAAATACCTAACAGTATGCCTAAGCCATAGGCTAAACAACATAAACTTAATATAAACATCTAAGTCATTTTTAAGGCCTAAGCAGCGGTGGAAGACTAAACAGTCTAAACTACAAGTCTATAAGTTTAAACCTCTAGCTGGCCAGAGTCAAAATAACATATTACAACAAGTCCTCAGCCTGGCTCATCACTTCTACAGAATATCGCCCTGTCTGCTTATGCCTGCCTTAAATACCTTCTTCACCCAGTTGAGCAACTAGTCAAGAAAGAAACAAAAACCATCCACTTCCAGTAAGATAAATGAAGAGATGATGCAGAGGTAGGAACGACTTTCTTTTTATCATTATTATTTTTTAAACTTTCCTTTGTAGGGGATAGTACGAGAGAGAGAGGCAGACACAAAGGGACTAGAAGGTGAGTGGGATCGGAGTGCGGTATGTGAAATTCCCAAAGAATCTATTTTTTTATAAAAGCATTCACTGTCCCCCACTGGGTCATTTTGACAGGCCTTATTTTTCTTTTACTAATAAATAAGCTTTTAATTTAATAATTGATTCTGGAAATCTTCGAAAGACTGACATGAAATCTCATTTTCAGTAATCAGTTTATTGATTTAGGAAACGGTAGCATTTGCCACTTATCAATGCTCTGCTATGTCTTTATTTCTCGGAATGTGTGTTCCTATGGGGTAGAGTGTTACTTGGTCACTAGTATATTGTAGTTAACCCGCCTGGAACACTTGAGCACAGTAACACTGTCTATCTTTTCTTACTACACCCTGACCTACAGTAGACAATTGGTTTGCACTTTCTGATTCTAAAATTATTTTGACAGCTAGTAAGTATAAAATTGTGCATCCATTCTCCTTGTTCATTTGTTTTTATTTATAGACAATAACTGCTAAAATGTGTGAAAAGATATACATGTTTTTAAGTGTTACTTCCTAGTTAATTTTTAAATTTGTTCAATAAGTCTGGTAATTTTGTCATCTCAAAAATAAGGTATGGCTGTATACTTTAGAAATCTACTTCACTTTTCATGAGCCCTGAGGAAATGGAAGACACACAGGGTAATAATAGACTCAGAGGTCAGGTGAATGGCATTTAATTGGCTGGTTAGAGTTCTAGTTACTGGATCAATCAAAAATATGGGGAGTGAATGAAGTCTTGAGTGAATGTGCATTGTTTGATGTGAGCATGGCTGTGCCAAAGACCCCAGTGCTCCAGCCTCATATTCCTCCGATCTGACTCAGGGTAATGGTAAAGCCTGCCTCTGGTCTGGTCTGAGTACAAAATTGTGTACAGAAGGCGTCAAGCACAGTTCTCTTCTCCTGGATGTTTATAGTTCCTCTACAGAGACCTACCATTGAGACCAGATATCCCTGCTTCCTTGTGCTGAATGTAACAAACACATTGCATTTCTGGTTTATCCTCCATCAGAGTAATCACAGCCCAGATGGTCCCTGCTTTTTTGTATGCATACCTTCCTTTCTTTAGTGTCTGTCATGTCTTCATTTCCATACAGTCCCAGTTGGGTTTCTCAGACCAGCCTGTGCAGAATATGGCACAAAACTCCATTTATGATACCCTTATATAGTGTTGGGTACACCTGGTTTAGGATCAAATGTTGGGGTTTCTCTTTGTTCAGGGCCCTGCTTGTTCTCCTTGGAGGAGGAGATAAGGAAGCACAGAGACAATGTCACAGTCTCCAGAGACTAACTGAAACCAGCTAATCCAATTTTATTGGGGGAGGGGCCTTAAATATCCTCCTCCCAGCCAGGGAAAGGGCTTTCATTTGTTGGTATTTGCAGCTGTGGCATGGTGATCTCTTGCTGGTCTAGGTTGCCTTGTTTCAGGACTCCACCCTTGTTCTCAAGACCTCAGACAGACCCCCGGTGGGTTTATGAGGAAGTCCTAGGAGCACCAGTTATCATGAGTTTGAACTGGCTGGTCTCCAGGCCCTTAGAAGCCTTTAGGGCCTATACATTCCATAATAGTGTTTGATAATAAATTTATAATATAATCTGTAGCAAATCTATCAAAAAGTAAAACAAAACAAAAATCCCTTTCTGAAGACTAGCTTTATATTTAATATAGTAAGTAGAAATGTAACATGCCATACTTTTAGAAAGACCTTGTGTGGGGGGAGGGGTATCATATCTGTCATTGCTTTTCCCCAGAAACGAACATAAATTTTTCCTTAGAACTCTGGAGACAACTTTCAAGGGTGGAGGTTCAAGAGATGTGGTTTTGAACAAATGTGCATTAGGCTACCTATGAAAAGAGCTTATTGAAACCAATTTTCAACCTCAAAGTCTGTAAAGCCCATTAGTCTTTTTTATTTCCATAATTTGGAATCTTTTCAAGATGTATGTTCTGTATATATTTTTTTCTTTTCTAGTATATCCATATCATTTATGAAGGCTGAATACCTATTGGGAAAAATAACAGACAACTTAGAAATGCTTTCTGTATTTTTGACAATCATTTAAAAAGGAAGATGAAGGAGTGCCAGGCCTGAAGTCCTGAGCTTGATCCCTGGGATCCATTTAGTAGAAGGAGAGAATTGGCTTCCAAAATTATTCCTCTGACCTTCACATGCACACCATAACATCAATACACACACACACACACACACACACACACACACACACACACACACACACACACACACACGGGGGGGGGGGGGGCATAAAAATTTAACAGCTTTGTATATGCTATTTTGTACCACATTTTTAATATATCATGACTTTATTTCTTCTTCCATAAACATTCTTTTGTAGCACATCAAAGGAGCATATTAAGATTTGTTTAAATTGTCTCTATTATTTTTAACAGTGTGATTTCATGAAAGCAATATACAAAGATAAAGCTCACATGAAGAAGATTCTAGCATGTTGTATATTACATGCTGTGGTAATGAACTCATGTCCAAAAGCAACCCGGAGTGAAGGGGGTTACTTCACTTATAGGTTACAGTCCATCATCCCAGGAAGTCAGGGCAAAGACTCAAGGCAGGAATGGTGGCAATGGCAGAATGGTGCCTAATGGTTTGCCTTCCATGGCTCACTCAGCTCAACTTGCTTTTTCAGTTCCACTTGCCCAAGAGTGGTGCCACTCACAGTGGGCTGGGCCCTCTTATGTCAATTATTAATTAAGAAAATGCTCCCCAAACACGCCTACAAGTCAACTGGATGAAAACATTTCCTCAAGTTCTTGCTTTCCAAATTAGTCAAGTTTGCATCAAGTTTCTAAAAACTGATGAGTCCAAAGACAAAAAATAAAACATAAAGCCAAACATAAAATGCACAAAAATACAAGACCTTGAACGTTTCATTTAAGTTTGTCATAGTTTCTCTGTAGTCATTTAAGTCATACTTCAGATCTCTCGGATTTTTCAATGACACTAAGTAATCCTTCTGTACAAATGCACTGGGCTGGATAGATGGGTCAGCAGTTAAGAGCGGTCACTGCTATTCCAGAGGACCCACATTCAGTTTGTAACTCCTATGTTGGACAGCTCACAACTACCTTTAGCTCCAGGGGACCTAATGCCTTTTTCTGACTTTTATAGGCACCAATATGCAAGGCACCAACATGCAAGTGTGTATACAAGCATGCACACATACATGTGTGCATAGATAAAATAAAGATTAGAAAATAAAGTTGTACTTGCAAAGAGAGCTCTAACTCTTAATAGAAAGAAGGTAGAAAAGATTACATTTCAATAAGAGTTTAATCAAGGGAAACTTGAAGCTTAAATAAAAACAAAAAAGGTTGCTCTTGTGGTTCAAAGCCTTCACAGCAGGGTAAGACTATTGTTTCTCTATCTTTGGTTGTTTACATGGAATCTTCCAGTTCTATGAAAGCTAGTCCTCATTCAGGAGGCTTTTTAAGTCAGATCTAGTTCGGATTCTCTAAATATTGTGTCTGAAATTTTTTATAAACAACATGGACATCTGACAGGTAACCAATGACAGTGACAATAGCCTGTATTGTTTGGAGCCTCCCATGACTCTAACTCCCATGTACCATGACCAACACCCATGACCAACAACTTGAAAGGAAGCTTCTGCCTAGTACTAAGGTTTTTATTAGTGAGTGTAAATAAAGCACGGCAAGATATCCCTGAAGGGCAATAGTGGCACTCACATTTTGGTGGTAACCAGCATCTGCCAAATTGGACTTAAAACCTATTCAGCAGGAGGGAAATCATGCTAGATGCCTGAAAACTAGCCAGTTGCCTGTGGCTAGTGAGGTCATCTTAGAGGAGAGCCTACTACCATCACTTTACTAAACCAGAATAATTCTTAACTGCATTTTAAATAATTGTTCTTCCATCCACAGGTAATGTAGCTTCTATTTCTCTCCAAAGAGGATTCTCTTTGAAACAGACAGAGACTACCACAAAAACAAACAAACAAACAAACAAATAAATAAATAAATAAATAAATAAAACAAAACCCACAACTGATTAAAATCCAGAGGACAACTAATCATGGACATCCAGCCCCAGTGGATATATTGATGACATGACCCCTGCACCTAATAATCAGGGAACATTTTGGAAGAAGGAGTGGGAAATTTTTAAGCGCCAGGAGCTCTGCTGTGAGATTGCCTTCTAGAAATGGCAGGGAAGTTTCATCCACAACGCCTCAACAATGTGGCTACCTAAGCAAGACCAAGCAAAGACAACACTGGTAAATCAACATGTTAATATGGAAACCAGAAAGCTTATAGGGTATCACCCTAGACCGAAGCCAAAACAAAACAAACTACAAGCAAATAATGACTGCTGAGAGAGGTAAGAGCAGTCTTCTCCACAAAGGAGCCCGCAACTGGTTACCCAATCCCAAATGGCTGTTCTTGAAATCATCAATCTTAAACAGTCTTAGCAGGTTCTATCCATATATAACAGTGAAAGTCCAGAAGTTGGGAGAGGGATCCAGAGGGCCATGGGAGGAGGTCCAGGAAGATAAAGGAGTAGAAAAAACATGACCTCTATCCAGGTGACCCTTATATCTTACCATGCAGAAAAAGTGGAGAGGGAGAGATGCAGAGGAGTGAAAAAAATCTCTAAAGGCGAAACAGTTGCACACACTCATGTTTGGGTGTTAGCTTCTTAAGATGGAGCTGGCTCTGCCAGTCATCTCTAACTGGGATTCATACTCTTTACAACACTTTCAACTGGAATTTACATTCTAGCAAGTAAAGGTACTTAATATAATAAAAAATAAAGTAGAGACAGAAACAGCTACCAAGGGCACATGAGGAAGACAGCGTCTGTGTAAAAAAGGGATAAAGAAACCATGTAATGTGGTGACTGTCTTAGCATAATTGTTTCCTGTGTAGCATGTACAAGTAACAAGTGTTTGGACGCTAGAGTAGTTCTGATATGCTCAAAAGTGACAAGGTCTCTTGAACAATGTCATCTCTACTGAGTATTTCTAGATAGCAAAATGATGATAATGATAGCAACCCTCCCCCACGTTCCCTTTATAATTTTTGATATAATTCAATTTTATATTTTTGTCAAAAAATTAGCATTAAAATTTAAATTGTACATCTAAAGCTGAACCACTTAGAGCATTTACTCTAAATTTCTATTTCTCCCAAACATCTTGCCACAGACAGAATAGAATCATATTTTCATTCTACTTTCATGTCATCATAATATATTTTTCATTTTGACAACTCAGTTCCTTTACCCTTGAGTTTTCTTTCATCCTTTCTTTCCAGTTATTTTCTAATTTCTTTAGTTTATTTAATCAACAGTACAGTAGGATGCCTGGCCTCATCCATCACTGCTACTCACTTATGCACCTTCTCTCTTGTCCTTTGTAATTTATTCTATTATCCCTGAGCTGTGGTCTCTAGTTGCTTTTGAAACTATAACTTAGATTATACATCCCTAAGTAGAAACTTAGGGACAAGATCTTAGTTAGTTTGTGTATTTAGTCACTTTTCTCAGCCTTGTGTCCAAATACCTAACAAGAAGCAACTTCAGTGATGATTTATTTTGCCTCATGGCCCTGAGTGGGGACACAGATGAATGATGACATTCAGTTAGATTCTCCTTTCGTCTGTATTCAGTCAAGAACTACAGGCCATGGAACAATGCCACCCACAAGCAGAAAGGGTCTTTCTCATCAGATAACCATCTTTGGAAATTCTCCCATAGACCTAACTTATGACTTTCTAATGCTCTAGGTATTATTATTTTTGGTCTTTTTTGTGATCCCTTTAATGTTACTTCCTTTGTACTCCTTCAATATTTCTCCAATTTCACATAATTGACAGCAGGCAAACACCATCATTCTGACTAAAAACTCTTTAAAGATAAGTTTTGCTTTTGTTTATGTTTTCTTCACAGGTAATCACACCCACTGAATACTCTAGCAAGAAAGTCCACTTGATTATTGTCAACAACTCTAACCAATTCAGGTTAGTGGTGCCTTTTCTTTTTAAATTTAAGTGTATAGAATCATATTTACCTAAAAGCCTTTAGAACATTCAATGACTGTTACATAAAAGATGGGTTATAACCTTTGTCTGTAAATATGCTTTTAGTGCAGACACATTCTTTTTAGGACAGTTAATTTTGTTTTGACTTTGAGGGTTCCTGTAATGACAGCTAAACTGAACAGAATATTGTGGTTATGGCTGAAAATTTCACCTTTTATGACAAAGTTTATACATTCCAACATTCATTTAGTCTATTTACATTTACTGGAATATAACTGTCTGAAGATGTCCTTATTTTTCTACAGATGCTATCTTTGCTAACTAACAAAGTCAAAATATTCAAGACCTTATCTCTGCACCTAGTTGTAAATTTTTAGTTAGGTTTAATAATCTTTAGTAATCATAGCACAAAATGCCATAGGTTGATGATTGCATATATGTAACAAATTCAAAATGAAAGTGGCTCAAACATGATACTAGTTAGATTTTCTCTTCTGAGATTTAAATTAAGAAAATTCAAGGCTTCCTTCGGTAGTCTGCAGATTTTCTAGGTGATAATGCCTTGATCCTATAATTTCAAAGCAGACAAGCTTGCCGAATCTGCCTCAGGCAAATGGGATAGAACAAATGGCCACCGAGGGCACATCCCCTTCTTTTAAGAATATTGTCTAGACATTTTATGTCTCCCTCTCTTACAGGTGCAGATCTGAATTCCTCAGCCCCTGATGAAGTTTCTCAGTCTCTTTTGTTCTGAGACTGATTTTCACTAGGGACATGTAGCTAGAAATAGAAAAAGATGCACCAGGGACACATGGCTAGGAAGAGAAAAAAGGAAGATGCTATCAAGACATGGAAGTGCTCTCAGTAATGTCAGCTGGTGATGGGGCAGGGGAGACATCTGCAAAGCTGTTTGCCATAAGCTTCATTTAATTTTGTAGACATTTATGCGGCACCTGCTTCTCACACACATTTATAAACTGTTGTATTTTCTTAAGTAAGTTCTGTTTGTTATATGCCACTGAGTTGCAGAAAGATTTATACTTTTTGTCTTCCAACTAGCTTCTTTATGCTGATTTTGATGGTTCCTTCTCCGATGATCCTGCCCAAGTTGTCCCTTGAGAGCTGTGGCTCCAAACCTCTTCTGAGGAAGAGAAATATGGTTATCAATTAATCTTCTATAACTACTTCCATACTGATTGATGACTGATGTGCGTGAACCCAGACCACTATAGGAGGTATCAATTATAGGTAGGTGGTCCTTGGCTGGGTGAGAAAGCTTATTGAACATGAGCCACTGAGTGAGAGTGTAGGCATCCTTCCTCCATGGCTTGTGTTCTAGATTCCTATCTTCAATTCTTGCCCCAAGTTCCCTCAGTAACAGACTGTCGCCCAGAAGTGTAGGCTGATTTATGTAGCCATGCCCAGGGGTGTGCCCTCCATACACAACGAGTTCTGCCCACACCATGTTGGGTTTACCAGGTATCTGCTACATGCCAGGAATTCTTATCTCACCAGGCACCATGTTGGGTTTACCATGTGGCTGCTACATGCCTGGAATCATTACACTCTGTCTGTTGCAAAGAAAAGTTTCCTTAATGAGGGTTGAAGTCTTCATTTATCTATAATATTTGGACAAATTTTCATAGATTTTTGTTAGAGATTATGCTGGTTTAGTAAATCAGTGGTTGTTCAGCTTCTTCCAATAACTATGACTTCATTTGTATTGGTTTACTAACTAAGTTTTAAGTAGAAAGTATGATAACCTTCTTTCTGAGCAGATTTAAGTCCAGTTAGAGAGCAATTGGTTACCTCTAAGGTATGCATAGCATCTTTGCACCTGTAGGGTTATTGTGCCATGCTGGTCATTGATGTGGTTCATATGTTTCTTCATGTGGTTTGTGCTCTAGGCTGCTGCCTTCAGTTCCTTCCTGACTTCCTTTTGTGATGAACTATTACCTGGGATTATAAACTACAATTAACCCCCCAACGTCCTTTTGATTTTGGTCTTTTATCACATCAACAGGAAAACAATCTAGATCAGAGTGCTAAACTCAAATGCATGTTTCCTTCAGAGAGTTTCTCAGTGGGTTTGTTGTCTTTCTGTAAGTCTTTTATGTTTATGTATATAAAGATATATAAAGATATAGATATTATCAATAAAGACTAAAGAGCAAGGTTCTGGGGTGGAAACCTACAAGCTCAGAGTAGCAGAGAAAACAGAAAGCTGCTCCTCCTCTGCTGTCCTCCCAGAAACACTTTTTCTTATATTGTCTCAAAAAAAAAAAAAAAATCCTCCAACCCTATTTCCTTCCCTTTTACTCCCTGTGTGTGTGTCTCTCTCTCCATCCACTTAATTTTTTCCTTATTCTTTATGGTTTTTGCCTGTCAACTGATTCTGTGTTGTGCCTCTTAACCTAAGGTCGATTCTATTTAATCCTAATTACACAATTCAAGCAGAAAGTTCTTGTATTAATGGTATATGCTAGGGCTGAGCCACAGCACAGCCAGAAGCAGGTTTTTCTAGCAAATAACACAATTTCAGGGTTCACAGTATGATCAAATATCCTGCAGCCCAGACTGAAAGGAAATATAAGGCTGGAGGCACCAGGGGGTGTCTGTCTGCAAATCTTGTTGGTCTAAAACACACTATACAAACCTTAGGACTAAGGTTTAGAATTCACAGAGATTCATTTTCCTCTAATTCCCAAAATAGGTGTGTAGGTGTGCATCATCATGCCAGGCCTATCTGGCTGCTTTTATACATTAATCTTGATACATCACTTCCTAAGCCTCACTTTCCTGAATCCCTTTCATTAACAAACTTAGATACAGAATAACAGCAATTACTAAGATAAATGAGTAAATAAAGTCTTCATTTTGGATAGTCGTGTGCCTTCAGCTAATTATCAATTAATTGGTGTCCCTGTCCTCCAGACCATTGTTAAGACCATGACCTTCATATTGGATCTTGGGGGGTTTTTGTCATCAAAGGTAGAACTCTTGTGGTGATATATTTTATATTTAATAAAATCAGTCCAGAATATCAGAAACAGATCCAACAGTCAAGCCAGGAGGGTCAGATAGTGGTAACTCAGGCCCTTAATCCCAGCAGGGGAGAGACCAGGAGTGGTGACCTACTCCTTTAATTCCATAGCTCCAGAGACAGATCTTTCTGTGTTTCTGGTAGTTCAAGGCCTAACTACCAAATAGTAGTAGCTCACACCTTTAATCCTAACTCTATAATTATGATGCAGAGTTGAACCCAGAAGTGGAACAACTGGGCTAAGAAGATATTTAAGGAAGGATAGGCAGAGGGTGTGGTATTCTGTAGAAGCAACTATATCCAGGCTGAGGACTCTGGAAGATAGCTTTTACCCTGAGAAGTTGGCTGAGTGATATTTGACTGTGGTCTGTTTCCTTTCTCTGATATTCCAGCTTTTCCCAAATATCTGGCTCTGAGTTTTCATTCAATACCGACTAGAATTCATGTTTCAGACTCAAGAGGGTCTTTTGTTATATCTGTTGTTGAAAGAAGAAAAAAAAAAAAAAAGATAATTATCCTCTAGATCTGCCACATTCCACCAGAGCTGTAGTGATAATGCAGCTCTAATTAATCTTTTTATTTTTCAGACAGTTTCTTTCCAGGAATTCTCACTGAAACCTCCATTTTGCTTCCTTCTTTTGTTTTGCGTGGCTTCTCCCAGGCTCCAAGTTTTAGGTTCTAGGAAGGGCTTATTAATATGGATTTGGCTTATTAATATGGTTCTAGGAAGGGCTTATTAATATGGATTTAATTTACTTACTCCTTACTGATTTGCCTCCTCACAGTGAAAAGAGGAAAGCCAGTCTCTCAAGCTCCCCTTTATCCAGTTTTTTTGGCTATATTGGAGATCAACAGAGGATATAAGACCTCCCCTTACATAGCATTGCCTTCCTTACACCCCCAACTTCTTCCAAGTGATTATTTTTGACCTCATAAGTTTTCCTGATTACACATAACAGTGACCAGTCTTCCTCTGGAGCTGCCTCCTGAATCCCTGTCCTGCTATTCTCAAGGACTGTAATATCTGTTTTAAGGCTTTCATTGTTCTCCGGGCCTCTCCATCCTCAAAGGTAGTCCTCATCCATGCAATGAGCTTTTGATCCCATACTCCCAGGAAGACTACCATCCTAGAATTGTTCTTACAGACACCTACCTCATCTTCAGATAGTTCACTGTAGTTACATATTCTTACTATCCCCTGTACTGCCAATCCCCCTGCTGGTACATCAAAAAGTCTACCACATACCACATAGGGAAAGACACCCACATTAAAAGGCCCTCTGTAAGCACTCCATCCTCAAAGGACATAGCTTCACCTGTTTGTCTCATCACCCATGGCAGGGGCAATGGCAAGGCTGCCACCAAACTCATCTCCATACTTGCCAGATCTTGCTGATGATGCCAATGTATCACAAGAACTTTTGCCCTCCAAGGGACTAAGCAATATTGACTCCCACTCCTACAGTTCTAGTGACAAAGCAAAGTTCAGTGTTACCAAAACTCACACCTCCAATAAATTCATTAGGCTTGTTTATAGAACATGGGCCTGGGGTCACTAGCTGGAGTGTGGGTGACCTTAATGCAACCAAATTGGAAGTTCTTTATCCAGCATGGATGTTGACTTCCTTGTAGATACATAGATCTTTTTCCTGGCATTCCCAAATCTATATAGTCAATCCCTTCCCTAAGAGGTCCTAAAGCCATGTGTAATTAGGACAGAATTATATACAAGCAGGAAGGAGTGTGCTTACCATTCAGGTGAATATCCATGACCCTCTGGTTCTCTTCCTTTTATGAAGGAATTGATAACAAAACAAGTTCATGTGTTGCTCTCTTACAAGCACACATGAACTCCTGAATTGTGGCAATTTGGCTCGGAGGATAGTTTAATACAATAACCTGTATGAAATATGGTCACTCAGATCTGGAAAATAGAA
This sequence comes from Phyllotis vaccarum, assembly GCA_033318265.1. Lineage (NCBI taxonomy): Eukaryota > Metazoa > Chordata > Mammalia > Rodentia > Cricetidae > Phyllotis > Phyllotis vaccarum. The sequence goes on along the minus strand of JARWLC010000001.1, from coordinate 53,885,535 downwards.
ATATTATTAGCTTATAAGAGTAAATGCTGTAGCATTCCTGTTAAGATAGAAATGTAAGGTACAAACTCATTTACATGTGAATATTCTAACACCTGCATTCCTTCCGAAAAAGAAAATTTCATTACTCTCTTCAGTCTGTGTCTTCCTACAGAATCCAACATTCAGCTTGCCTAGTGTGTTTTAGGTAAAGCTAAAGTATTTCCCTAGTCAATGAGTACACATGAACTCTAGTCAGATATTGTCAAAACTGGACTTGGAAAGAAGTGTTGGGTCCCTAACCCTGAAATGTTTTTCAACTGTGTCTGGAATAATTTAAATGTCTAAATAATGAATGGATTCCATTTCTTCTTGCATGAGGTAATGCAAAACTCTTGTGGGTGTACGTATATGCTAATAACACACTTACTGAAGTCAAAGTTCTCTTATTGAACAATCCTGTCAGGAAAATACGGAGAAAGAAGCCACAGTAAAATGTACTTACAGTTTCAAAGAAATAGGGACATATTTTCATGTTCCAGACTTATCATAAAAAGATTTTTTTCTCAATAAAAAAATCATTATTCTGAGAGTTGGCCTGTTTATTTGCTAGTCTTAGCAGACATTTAACAACTGCATTTGCAAACGTGACAAGAGGCCAAGAGGCTTTAGGAATTGGCTGAGAGTCTATAATTAGGAAATTTAATTTATTTTTCTTGCTTCTCTTTCCTTTTCATAATAAGATCTTTTTGTCCTCATAAATAGCTTCCTTAGCTGTGTCTTGCTTTTCTTAGTCCGTACAGTCACTGTGACCTAACCACCTGTTAGGGTGAACAGGCCCTGGAGTCAGGCCATAGTCAGACCAGTCAGGGTCCTACTGTGACCTAACCACCTGTTAGGGTGAACAGGCCCTGGAGTCAGGCCATAGTCAGACCAGTCAGGGTCCTACTGTGACCTAACCACCTGTTAGGGTGAACAGGCCCTGGAGTCAGGCCATAGTCAGACCAGTCAGGGTCCTATTGTTATTTCTTTCCCTACTGTTTGTCGTGATTAGAAATGAAGAGAAAGGTCAAATACTTCTGCCAATGGAAAGAGAAGGCATATTTCAGTGATACAAGAAGGAAGTTAAATTAATAAAGTTAAAACAATATGAAAAGAAAATATAGCTTTATCATGTACTTATTGAAGAGACTTATTTCTCTTTTTACCCACCCTAATTTTCCACTTTTAATATATAAAAGTCATTTACAGACAGGAGCTTATATATGTCACAGAAAACAATATAATTACACACTTTTGCCCAGTATTTTAAGCGAAATCAAGGTTCTGGTTTCTTTTTTCTTATTATCGTTGTTATGGGGTTTTTTGTTTTGTTTTGTTTTTTTATTTGACTTCCCTATCAAAGTTTCCCCTCTCTGCTTCCTCGTTCCCTCTCCCGGCCTCCCCTCTGCCCACCCACCTTCTCCTCCTCTGTTTCTGTTCAGGAAGGGGCAAGTCTCCCATGGGTGTCAACAAAGTACCGACTATCAGGTTGTCTAGCTAAGACTTCAAGCAATAGCGGAGAGGGTGCCTGAACTGGACATCGCCTGTAATTAGATTGGTGACCACCCTAGTTGTCATCAGAGAGCCTTCATGCAGTAACTGATGGAAGCAGATGCAGAGATCCACAGCCAAGCACTGGGTGAAGCTCCTGGAATCTGTTGAAGAAAGGAAGGAATGATTATATGAGCCAGAGGAGTCAAGGTCAACATAAGGGAATCTACAGAAACTAACCTGGGTTCATAGGAGCTCACAGACTCTAGACCAACAGCTAGGAAGCCGTCACAGGACCGATCAAGGCCCTCTGCCTATGTGTGACAGTTGTGTAACTTGGTGTAACTAGCAGTGGAGTACCCTGCCCCTGATTCTTGAGCTGACTTTGGGAACCTATTCCCTCTACTGGGTTTCTTCGCCCAGACTTAATATAGAATAGTGATGTGGGAATGCCTTTTTGTATGCTGTGAATCTCACTCTTTAAATAAAGGAGCTGTTTTGGGCCATGACAGGCACCATAGAAGAAGTAGGAGGAGGAATCAGAATAGGTAGGAAAGGAAGGGTGGAGTCAGAGGCAGACCGAGCTGAAGCCTCCCAAGGAGCAACATGTAGGAGTACAGGGTCACGTGGCAGACAGATTAATAGAAATGGGTTGATTTAAGATGTCAGAGCTAGCTAGCAATGTGCCTGAGCCATAGGCCAAACAGCATGGAGTTAATATAAGTCTCTGAGTCATTTCTAAGGGCCTGAGCAGCAGCGGCTGGGTGGCTAAGGGGTCTGGCGCGGCAGGTCTGTGGGTCTCGGACCCTCTGGCTGCCCGGGACCTACCCCACTACTACAAAATAGAACTTTAAAGGCAAAAGTATTTTATCTGAAAACTATTTTTCTCTCTCTTCTTCCCTCTTTATCTTTTCCCTATGTCAGGTTTTAGAACACCTTCTCTTGTGTCCTAAATAAAACCATTATACAATTCTTTCTAAAGTACTGGCCCATCTATAACCACACTTAATGTAATATAAACTACTATAGCAGAACTTATGACTATGACATGTAATTTTGGCCTGTAGAAAAGCTTCACCATCTCATTGTGCTTGCCTCTCTGATGTGTCCATGAATGTGTTTTAATCTTGCCTCGATTATGACTTTCTTTGTTCCATGAAATTCCACTGTTTATTAACAATGATTATAGTTAACCTTCTTATTTATGTTCTACCCATCCCCCGCCCCAGAGAATTCCTAAGAACTCTGACTGGCCAATACCTAGGCAGGTAGAAGTTAGCGGGACAAAGGAGAGCGAAAGAGCTTGAGGAAGAAGGACAGAGTCTCAGAAGTCATCAGCCAGACACAGAGGAAGCTGGAAATGAACCTGCCATGTTGCAAAAAGGTACTGCCATGTGGTGGAGCGTATAAGAAATATGAATTAATTTAAGATGTAAAAAAGCTGGTTAGTAACAAGCCTAAGCTATCAGATGAGAATTTATAATTAATGATAAATCTCTGTGTGGTTATTTGGAAGCCATCCGACAGGACAGAGCTGAATGGCAGGAGAGAAAAAAAAAGTCTGTCTAAACTAGAACACAATTAGAAACATGTTACAGATTCCAATCTGAATCAAATACATTTTATTGGAGATATGTAGTTTTACCTACATATTGTACATTAACATAGTTATTAATTCTAAAATAATTTAAAGTATGAACGCCATATATATTGTTTTGCTCTGCAAAACAATCTGCAGTTTTAGTTTTTAACTGACATTTTTTAAGGGCTGAGACAGAGAAACTGAAACACTCACATTTAAGATGTTATCTCATTTGATTAATCAGAGGAAGAAAATCTATGTAATTACTCACTTTAACATAATCTCGGCTTAGGGGACAGACAAGCGTTTGTAGATAGGGGCTGTAATCAAATTTAGGTATGGTATTGATTGCAATTTCTGCTTTGATTTTTAAAGATTACAATAGTTATTTAGATATACATGTATGAATATATGCAGTGTATGTTTGGGTACTCAAGTGGGCCAGAAGAGGTGCTGAGTCATATGGAACCTGAGTTACAGACAAATGTAAGCCTGTTGACTTGGTGCTTTGAACCAAACCTTAATCTCTTGAAAGTATAGTGCAAACTCTTTAACCTCTCAGCCAGTGGTTCTCAGCCTTCCTAATGCTGTGACTGACTCTTTAATACGTTCCTCATGTTGTGGTGACCCAACCAAACAATTATCTCATTGCTACTTCATTGTGAAACATAGTGTAACGTGTGTGTTTTACTGATTGTCTTTGGAAACACCCATGAAAAGATAGAAATCACATTGTAGGCTGTTGGCACCCAAAACCACAAGTTGAGAACCACTACTCTGAGTCACCTTTTAGACCCTTGTATCTTTTCTTAAGTTTTCTAATTGGGTGAGTGTTCTTGGGGCAGGTCTATGAGGAGAAACTGACCAATTTTCAGCCATGCATTCTTCCTGCCTGCAGACCCAAACCTCTGTTCATTTGCTACAGATGGGTTTGTGCTCTGATCAGTGATATTATTTTTGTCACTGATGATACAAATCAAATAGTTCAAAGATCATGTTGTGCACAGAAAGCACAAAATCAGCCCATATAGACTTCTAACAGATTTTATTTATGTATTTATTTTTGTTCTTTTGCTTGTGGACACAGAAATAGAGATTTATGGGACTGGAGAAATGGTTTGGTGATTAAAAGGGTTCGTTGCTCTTACAGAGGACCCTGGTATGTTTTCTAACACTCACATGAGGTCTCACAGCTGCTTGTATCCCTGAAAATAGCAGATAATAAGCAGTCTTTGATCTATCTAGGCATGGCACATGTACACATTTGGTAAACACATACACATACACAAACACACACACACACACAAATTGGGAGATATATAAATATGAACTTGAATGTTACTAGAATTTTAATCTTAGGTGAGGAAAAATACCAGATATTATATGTATTTATACAAAATGGAATTTCCTCTAAATGGTACCATCACCTTGGTAGTTTACTTTAGAGTGAAAGGGTTGATTATTTGAAGTATTCACATATTGGGGGCTGCAGATGTAACAAAGTTCATAGACTACTCATCTAGAGTGCACAGAACTCTGGGTTCAGTCCCCCCACCCCATAATACAAAAACTTAGGCATGAGGCTACATGCCTGTAACCCCAGCATCCAGGCAAAGATCAAAAGTTTAAAGATCATACTCAAATATATAGCTAGTTCAAGGCCAGCTTGGGATAAATGAGACCCCATTTATCTGCAGCTATGCTTTTTACATATTGTTATTTTGAGGGGTGAAATTTGGGATTAGAATAATTATATGAAAACGCAAAGTCTCAAGTCCTACGTGGCACATACAGTAACATTTATACAAAGGATAGAAATCACATTGTAGATTATTTCATTTAACTTACATTCACACAGGGACTTACAAGATGGCTTCACTCATTTTAGAGGTGAAATGTCTTAGTTCTGCTTCACCAAGTTGTTTTTAAGAGCAAAGGAATGACCTTGATTACCTAAAACATTTTCTTCTGTTGTTGCTTTGGTTTTTTTGGGGGCAGAGGGTGGGTACAGAGGATGAAGTGTCTCACTCTACATCCAAGTCTGGCCTAAAATTGCAGCAATCTCCCTGCCTCATACCAGAAAATAGAAGACACCATCCTAGCTGGCTGTCAGACATCACTTCTTAAAAACCAGAAACAAAAACAATCTATCAAGAAACACACTGAAAATTGGAAATAGAAGTTTTTGACCCACCCAGTCCCACAGCCATTCCATCTCAAATAAACACATAGAGGTTTATATTAATTATAAATAATCAACCAGTAGCTCAGGCTTACTACTAACTAACTCTTACAACATAAATTAACTCATAATTCTTATCTATGTTTAGCCACATGGCTGGGTACCTTTTATCAGTTAGGCATTCTTTTTTTTTTTTTTTTTTTTTTTTTGCTTTGCATCTGGCTGGTGACTCTGGACTCCACCCTTCCTCTTGCCAGAATCTCCTAGTCTGGTTGCATCACCTATACTTCCTGCCTGGCTACTGGCCAATTAGTGTTTCATTAAACCATTTCAAGTGACAAATCTTTACAGGGTACAAGAGCATTATCCCACAGCATTTTTGTGGGTTTTTTTTTTTTTTTGTCTAATTAAAAAGAGAAGTTTTAACTTTAACATAGTAAGATTACACATAACAAAACAGTTATCAAGCAAGAATTACTGTTACAATACTTAGTCTGTGTTTGACCAAATGAGAGAAAACACTCAATTATCTATCTTATCTTGGTGAGTTCAAAGTTATATATCTAATTTATTCTTTTATCATAAACAAGAAAAATTATAACTCTGAATATCTAGTCTTCAACTTCATCAAAGACTCCAGAAGGATTAAATGTTATCTATTAATAGGAACGTTAAACTGCCTGGCCAGTCACCCAATGCTTCTCTGCAACATTGGAGCATCTAACTTTGACTATAGGCCTAGATTATCTGGCAGACCATTTTTCAAAACAGAAAAATTTAAGGACTCTCCTACCCTGTCTTGGCAGGAGTCAGAAGTGGCTTTCCCTCATGTCCTGCTTATCCACATGGGATAGCATAATCCCAGAAGTCAAGGTAAGGGCAGTTTCTTGCCCAGTGGCTAGTTTTTACCACAAAGAAAGCAAACTCCTATGCCCATCATCTTCTCTGAAGTAAATTTCTGCTGCCAGGAGCAGACATGTCTCACTCTCATAAAAGCCTTAGGTTTATTAAACATATTAAATTCCATATTCCGTAGTTCTTTGAAATGTTTGAAGATTACTTATCTATCTGAAATATATATTTGTGTAACTATAAAACCTAACATGACTGTAAGTTGAACTACTAATCTGCATTTTTTAGTTATACGTTACATTTTAAATGGGCTACATAAGAATAATACCCTAAACAAAAGTAGAAATATCCATACAGTATAACAAAATTAATTTTAAATTTGTATTAATAAACCAAAACCAATGCTGATGTAAAATTAATAGTTTTTTGGGGTGTGTGTGTTAAAGTAGATTCAATAATCTACCCTTTTACCCTATCATTTTTATACCCCACATTTTCTTTCCACAAGATCCCTGAGATCCGACCCTCTTAAAATGGTAATAAATACCAATAGTCTATTTAGGGGGAATGTGGGTACAGTACTGTAGAGTACTTCCTACTGATTTGAGATAATGATAATCTTTGAGGGTCCCTGAGAGAATTTACAATATGGAAAAATCCTGACTGGAGAATTATATGAGGCTAGATTATCATAGGAGGAAGCCTTGAAGCCATTCTGGATATAGAAATTGGTGAAAAGTGCAAGAGAGGTGTATCATGGGACAGAATTCCTACCAGAAACTTTTCAAGCATCATATGTTACTAGCTAGTCAGTAGCATAGACCACATTGTCCACAAGTATATATTAATTTTATTTCCTTTGAAAGCTCACAAAATACTAACCATCTCCTGAGACAAAATGTAATAGGGAAGATTCAGGATGTAATAGCCATAGTTAAGATATTACTTAAAATATTATTATAGATTGATACCCCAAGTAATAGAGGTAATAGAGGTGGTTATTGCACAAACTCTAGTTAGTATATAATAAAAACCTGGAGCTAGTTATTGGCAAAATGTTGGAACATCAGAAAGAGGAAACACACCACAGTCAATTCGCACCCAGCCAACTTCTCAGACCAAACAGGATAAATGCTGTCTTCAAAAGTCCTCATCCTGACTGGTTACTTATACAGAATGAATGAATCTCTGCCTTCTCCTGCCTTAAATATATTCCCTTCCTAGCTGTTTCATCTCCTGGTTCAACTCTGTATCATAATTCTAGAGTTAGGATTAAAGGTATGAGCTACTACTGCTTGGCTGTTAGGTCTTGAACTCACAGAAATGCAGTAAGATCTCTGTGTCCTGCATGATGGGATTGAAGGTGTGGGTCACCACTCTGTGACCTTCATGACTTGACTATGGGTGATTTACTCTCTGATATTCTAGGTTAATATCATTTAGTACACAATATATCACCACAGGTTAAGGCAGTTGCAGAGTATTTCTATAAAGATTGGCCCCAAAACAGGGGTATTATACAAAATAGAACTAAGAAACAAGAGAAACGTTTTCTGAACACTTCTAGCTAAAAAGGTGCAAAAAGCCTGATTGACAGCTATGACTGACAAGCCATCCACTGGTTATAATCTGAACCATTTAAGATGTAGTAAGGCATGCTGAATAAAACTGTAAATCAATAAGAGCATAATTGCAGCTGCAGAGCAAACATGAAAATCCCTCTTGCAAATATTATCAGAGACAAAACCATGGTACAGATAAAAAAATCTCTTGATGTATATTTTTCTAAATAAACAACATTTTATTTAAATAACTTGCACATTATGATTGTTGATATACCCATATATGTGGTCTTGGATTTCTTAGGGATCATAGTACTTTGCTTCTTGAACTCTGTGTGTTGAGCCCTATCTTTCTGTCTATATGGTGTGTGTATGTGTGTATGTATATACATGTGTGTATGTATGTGTGTTCCATGTGTGTATGTGTGTTTTCTATGTGTGTGTATGTGTGTGTTCTGTGTATGTGTGTTTTCTGTGTGTATATGTATGTATTTATGTGTGTATGTGTGTTCTTTGTGTGTATGTGTGTATTGTGTGTGTATGTGTGTGTTCTGTGTATGTGTGTTTTCTGTGTGTATATGTGTGTGTGGTGTGTATGTGTATATATGTGTGTGTATGTGTGTTTTCTGTGTGTGTATGTATGTGTATGTGTTTGTATGTGTGTATGTGTGTTCTTTGTGTGTATGTGTGTGTATTGTGTGTGTGTATGTGTGCATATGTGTGTATTTATGTGTGTATATGTGTGTGTTCGGCATCTGTTCTGTGTGTGTATGTGGTGTGTGTGTGTGTGTGTGTGTGTGTGTGTGTGTGTGTGTGGGTGGGTGGGTGGGTGTGTAGAGGAATAATTCTTAGTTATATAAATGAATGACAATGAGTCATTGGTGCTAACAGAGCCACCATTCAAATGATGATTTGTGTCAGTCACTCTGTAAAGCATTTTACATAAATTACTCAGGTTTTACCTTCACCTATTATGAGTCATTCTTTGAAGATGAAGAGATGGAAATTGGTCAACTATACAAATGTAAAAATAGCTGTCCCAGCATTCTAATAATATAGACTAAGAGCCTTAAATAAGGACAAGCCAAATAGAAGGCAAGTGTTGTTCAATACAACTCCTTAATCACATTATTTCCCAATTATTTTCTTATTTAAATTTTTATATTAAGTTTTTTCTTTGACATTTTGTCCAAATGTACAGAACACTCTGATGACTCTCATCTCCCCTCTCCCCCAGCTCCCTCCCACCTTCATCATCGTCAACGTCCCAGAGAAGTGTCTGGAAGACATCTAGAAGCTTACAATTTCTCTTAGTGACTCAAGGCTCATTAAGAAAGTAATCACATCTCGGTTAATATTAGAGATGGTTATAGGATGATAACAAGAAATATTATTCCTGAGTAGCCCTGGGGAAAAAAAAACCTTTGGTGATGAGATGTACAGAATGGAGGTTGTTATAATGTTGATTTACATTTGGAAGCAACAATGTGCATTTTAAATGCCCTATAAATTTAAATGAAAGGTTAAAAATTGAACTATTTATTATTTAAAGATGTTATCATGTATGAAGTTAAATACTGAGATCTAAAGCTGGACTCAAGTATGTCATCTATTCTTCATGCTTGGAGACCCCTCTAGAAGCAGCATATGTTTCAGTTGAAAGTACTTAAGTCTATGCCTTTCAAAATGAGTGACATTGGAGCAAGTGACACTCATCTAGCAGTAACCTATAAGAAGGCAAAGAATTAAAAAAAATAGAGACCCCCAAACCCAAATAACCCAATTTAAAAATGGGGTTCAGAGCTAAAAGGGGAATTCTCAACATAAGAATTACAAATGGCTGAAAGGCACTTAAAAACTTGCTCAAAATCTTTAGCCATCAAAGAATTGCAAATCCAAACAACTTTGAGATACCATTTTACACCTGTCAGAATGGCTAAGATCAAAAACAGAGATGACAGCCTATGCTGGAGAGGATCCTGAGCAAGGGGGACACTCCTCCATTGTTGGTGGGAGTGTAAAATTGTACAGCCACCCTTGAATGCAGTGTGGCAGTTCCTCGGAAAACTGGGAATCAATCTCACCAAGGATCCAGCAATAACACTATTGTGCATATACCCAAAAGATGCACATTCGTACCCCAAAGGCATTAGCTCAACTATGTTCATAACAGCATTATTCGTAATAGCAAGAACCTGAAAACAACCTCTATGCCCCTCAACTAAAGAACAGATTAACAAACTGTGGTACATCTACACAATGAAGTACTACTCAGCAAAAAAAAAAAAAAAAAAACCTGACATCCTAAAATTTGCAGGCAAATGGATAGATTTAGAGAATATCCTCCTGAGTGAAGCATCACAAGCTCAGAAATAGAGGCATGGAATGTACTCACTCATAAGTGGATTTTAGACAAAAAGCAAAGAATACCAAAGCTGCAAACCACAACTCCTGAATAGCTTGGGATAAGGAGGAACTTATGAGAGAGATCCAGAGATTCCCCTAGTAAGAGAAAATAGAGAAGATCACCTTAGCAAATGGGGGATATAACGGGTTGTAACCAAGAATAGTTGGGAACAAATCTTGAAAAGGAGATGGTTAAGTGAAAGTAACAACAAAGAGGGAGAAAAAAGAGATGGGTAACTTAATAGAAGAAGCCAATGTGGGTTGGAAAGAGACTGGGTGCTATGGAAACCTCCAAGAACTCACAGGATATCCCTGGCCAAGTCTCAAAATAATAGTTGATGGGGTACCTAAACAAGACTTCCCCTAGAATCAAATGAATAACCACCTCAAGTGTCATCACAGAACCTGCGTCTAACAATGAATAGAGGTGGAGGCGGAGATCCATGGCTGAGTACTGGGCCAAGCTCCCGGTCTAGCTGAGAGCAGGGGAAGAGAGTCTGTATGAGCAAAGGTATAGGGAAAATTCCCACAGTGATGGCTGGCTGGAGCCCTGGGGAGCTCAGTGAATCAAGAACAGCCACTTGGAAACCATCGGGAAAAGGAGTTAGGCCCTCCAAGGATAGGCAACTGTCAATTGGCATGGGCAGTATGTGGAGCCTGGAGGAATGGGTTCAGACTGTGATCCTGTGTGTGGGCTGGCACCTTGGAGCCCATTCCTTGCAGAGGAAAACCTAACCCAGTCTTGACTTTGGGATAGGAAATCGGACTTGCCTGGAATGGATGTGCCATACTGAGCACTTTGAGACTCCTTGCCCTCTTTGGGTAGAGTATTGGGGGAAAGGGAGGAGGAGGCTTAAGGCTGCCTGGGAGGGATTGGGAGGAAGGAAGGGAGGGAGAGCAGGGAGATACATAGATAAAAAAGGCATTTTTCTAAAAAAAAAAATAAGCAAAGAAAAAATTATCTTATAATATGCTGTGAATACAAATGGAAGTCTGATTGTTTTGAGAAAGTGCCATATTATTAATTAATAATCAGTCTTAGCCAATCAAATAGGTGGTATTTTGGGGGTTTTTTTTTCAACTTACATTTCCTTACTTATGGTAGTGGACTTACTTTTATATCCTTACCACCAACAACAGAGTCAGAATATGTGTCTCCAAAATGTGCCACCTTAGTAGTAATTTTTCAGAAACAGACTCTTCAGGAAGAACTCTGTGTCTTTCTCATTGATGAGAAGCAGATCACAAATTTTGCTCTGCCAAAATGACATACATTTCTCTTATAGATGTGTAACCTCTCAAGTGCCAGGAAGAGAAGAATTTTCTTAGGCTTCCTGTCAGCATTATAATCTCATTTTGAGTGAGGCAACACTAAAGGAATACACACTAGCCAGCCTCCCACAAGTCCTTATCACCATTGGAACGAAGTCTTGTAGCTGAGCTGGAAGCTCAAGGTTTTTTTTTTGTTACCATATCACAGAGGAAATGGTGATGACAATGTTGGGAACACTGGTAAAGACTTAATTTTCAAATAATATATTGGTACCACAGCAACCTAATCTCTCAAGACATTGCAAAAGAAGCATAAATGGTGTGGATTAAAATGCTTTAGCACCATTAAGGTGGTTGATTATAAGATACCAAAATTCAATGTTTTGATGACCAGAGTTACAATACCTTATTGTAACTTAGAGATGATTGTACGAATACGTTGTCTTACTGTCTTATCAAGTCACAAGTTCAATTTCAATTTTTACTCCTTTCCTGTAATTCTGAAATTTCTGGGAATCCTGTGCAGATATTAAGGTAACACACCTGCATCTGGAAATAATATCAGTTAAGGGGTTATTCCTTTTGGGACACACAAATGTACAAGGATAATAGTCACTCCCCATGATCAATTCTGATTCATGTAGTGAAACTCAAATCAGCAAGGCAAATTGGGGATGGTTATACCAAAGCTTACATTTTGTTTTAAAATTAATCAGAGCATGACCAGAATCAAATGCCATATGACCACACTAGAACTGATTAAATCTAAGCAGGTCAAGTTACAGTGCCCAGTACTGTCCACCAAAGTCAAGTCCAGGGAATCTACCCTTGCCTGTGTGATTTCTGATTGTGTCAGGATCTGTACTTAGAGAACAGAACTATAATGTCAGCAAAGGCTTTGCGCTCCTGAGAAGTTGGTCCATTTCTCCTGGTGATCTCAGAGCATGAAGCAACCTGCTGCTGTCCTCTTTTGCCATGTATGTCCTTTTTTATTTAATTAAGAGGTTAAAAAGTGAAGCTTTTATCCATTCCCCCTTTGATAGCTTTTTCCAGACTCTCAAGATCCACAATACATATCTGACCTAAGTTTGGAACCTTACAATGGAGTCCAAGTTCATCATTTTATTTTCATTACAACCAGGGCATTTAAATGCTTTATATCTATACAATAATCAAATTATTACAAAGTCTTTGGATGTATATACTCTTATTTTAACTTAATAAAAATTCTAAATATATAATTAGTATTATCACCTTAATAATAAAGATATAGAACGAGCTCTAGGGAGTTGTACCATGACAGTTAGCTTTCAGATTGGCCCATACATCTTCAACAGTGACATGACCAATTTGAGGTCTTTGTGCCTCAAGGTGGTATAGACTGAAGCCAAAGAATTTGGATGCAATGGATGGGTATTTTGTTCTAATACACCAGGTGGTGGCAAGACTCTGAAAACAGCCAAGCCAGGATACTTCTCTGACATCTAGGCCAGAATAGTGCATTAAGCATCTAGCAGATGTTCATCAATATCCTTTCATTTGGAGACTACTAAGAGTACAGGGCTTTAATTAACGACTTCCCTAAAAATGACATCAAGTCAGGAACTACAGTGACGTATTTGGTCCCACAGACTAATGTAACAGATGTAGCCTTGGTTATAACAGTAGAACCTGAGTCTGAGGGATAGAAACTCACCAAAAATGATGCCAAAGGTTCCCTGACTCAGGATCCAACCCCAAGTTTGAATATAAAAGTCAGTGGTAGTCTCCATACTGTTCATAAGTAGATAAAACTGGAGCTCAGATGATAGTGTCTGGCAGAGTTATTATGAGGAGACATGATCACAGAGCTCTGATCAATTTTCTAAGAAATGGTTAGCAGCTAGCTGCTCAGAATGTTCTCTTCTAGATAAAGCCACAGGAAAGGGATCCCTGGACTCCTACATAGGAAGCCTTCCATTACCAGAAAGAGTGAAATGGATACCAAATCATTTTGTATTTGAGCCAATACTGCTTTTCTGAGCAATTATTCATTCCAGTTCTGAAAATTCATTTTGAAAAAATATTTCAAGAGGTTTGTCATTGGTGTGTACAAGTACATTTCTAGTGGTACCATTTAGAAATTAGTGAAATGACTGTGTTTTGGAAAAGAATTTTTATAGAGTGACAACATGGCCATGTTAAAGTAGAAACAGAAATGTGTCTTAATGTCCAGGAAGAAAAATTAGTTATTACAAAATGAAAGATATATACTAAGACTTTCTTTGGACCACCAGCTCACAAAAAATGTCACTGGGACTTCTTATTAATTATGAAAGCTTGGCCTTAGCTAAGGCTTGTTCCAAACTAACCCTTAAAACTTAAATTAACCTATTGTGGATGTCTTTCTATATGCTGTGAATATGTGTTCCTACCATTGGTTAATAAAGAAGCTTTTTTTTAATCTATGGTAAGATGACTTACAGCCAAGCAGGAAATCCCAGCAGAGAGAGGGGGAGAAGAAAGGTGGGGTCAGAGAAGACACTGCCAGCTGCTAGGGGAACAAGATGTAATGGCAGGAACTATGAGGCAAAATATATATTAATATAAATGGGATAAGTTAAGATGCAAGAGCTAGCCAGAAAGAAACCTGAGCAATTGCCCAAATAGTTTATAAGTAATATAAGCCTCTGTGTGTTTATTTGGTGATGAGTGGATTCAGGACACAGAAAAACTTCTGACTTCATTAACATGATTATAGTAATCTACATTCTTCCATGTGGCTCCTTACGTCTCCTCAGTACCTTAGGTCTGATTTCCTCCAGGCCTGACAGGTGAATCTCCCCCACTTCAGATCCTTTTACAAAGTTCCACAGAAGTCCCACATATCCTCTCCTTCCTAGCTAATGGCCATTTATCTCTTTATTAAACCAATCAGAATCCACCTTAGGCAGGTAAGTAAAACAGAGGCATATCTTCACAGATGTACAAAAAGATTATCTCAACAAATATGTTTTTCTCTATTTTAAAATGAATGCTTTGTTGTTTCCCAACTTTGTTCTTAAAGCAATGGTATGTGCATTTTCATGTTTCATGCCATTTATGGTTCATTTTTTGTGTATGATATTGTGAGTGGGATGGAACAAAGCTTGGATCAGGTGGCACATCATAGTCTTGCATATGTTTCATTTATTTCATACATTTTACATTACACTTGTTTATAAAACACAATATATAAGCTAGGTGATGATGGTGTATGCCTTCAATCCCACAATTTGGAAGGCAGAGGCAGGTGGACCTCTGAGTTTGAGGCCAGCCTGGTCTATGGAGAAAGTTCCAGGATACCCAGGGCTATACAGATAAATCCTTTCTCCTCAAATCAAAAACCAAAACAAAAAGGAGAGAAAACATACAAATCCAGGAGTTCTAAGGGAAGCATGGCCTTTATTGAGGTCCTGCCATTGTAAAAGCAGGCTACACAGTAATTCCTTTCTGCTCATGTACACCTATCCCATTCACTTCCCAGTCCCTTCATATACACCCTTCACTATTGGAGCACCCCCCCACCCCCCCACCCCCACACACACACCATAACAGCTGTACATGAAAATGTTTATTGTAATGAGTTGCTGTCTGGTTCAAGGCCTCTGAATTCTGATATACCATCAATACTGGACCTTCACCAAAACCCCTCTAGGATATCCTGTAGATGCCCCATAAGTAATGGAGATCCTATGTCTATGGTTCCACAGGACCAATCCCTTCACATGTTCCAGCAGGTCATACCTGAGAAAGATGTTGTGGTAGAAAAATTCAAAGCACTGGAGGTGGGCCTAGGTGGTAGTGGTAGCTGAGTTGGTCAGTCCAGGTCTTCACTGGTACCACCTAAGTGTTGGTACCCATACCATTGGGGTCAGCTCTATTGAGCCTGTGGTGAGAGATGGCACCAGCTCTCCCAGAGATGGTGAGGAGTGGGATCTCAGGGCCAGCAAAGGGTGGCACCAAATCAGCATGGCCTTCATATTTCAACATCCATTCAAGCACCATTTTTAAAGATATGAAATTATATTGTTGTGACCTCTGTGAGCAGAAAGGAAACAGTTTTACTTAAGAGTTCCATTGAGCTGAGTACTTACTGAGTTGGGTCTCTTCTGACTCTTTGATCTCAATATTGTTCAACCACCTTTCACTTTCACAGATTTACCTGTTGAATGTGACTGTAATAACTACTATGGCTGTGCTGAGGATTAGAGAGGTGACATTGTACTTGGAACAATTATTGCATTACAATATAAAGTGGCTAGAATTATGTTTGCTTACAAAGCACTTGGGTATAATCTTTATTAACATAAGGAGTAAAGCAGTTATTTTTATTCCATTTTTAAAATGAAGGATAAGTAAAGTGCTACCGTTAGCTGTCAAATCAGGGCTTGGAGCAGCATAGGACTGGATTTCTGGTCTTTGCATTTGTGGTGACTATGACTTTTTCAATTACGCAGAATCCATAGGAAGTGTGTTTTAAAAATGGAAGCTCTATTGTGGGATGACTCAGTCCTAACAGGCCTGAGTAATGAGAGCATGCATATAACATACTTCCTGAAAGCCAATCTGGGTCTGCCTGAGGGCCTTGACAATGGCCTCCAAGTAGTGGTCTGAGATGACCTGAACCAATGACGGATGCCTATACAACATCACATCAACAGATGCCTACACAACAGACTCCTTCCCAGGCAGGGTGGAGGGTATATAAGGCTTGTTCCTTCCAGAATAAATTGAGCTTGCTGTTTGTCACCTGACGCCCTGTGTCTAGGTCATTGACACTGAGTCTTCTCACCTCTACCCCAGAGGGAGCTCTTAGGAACCAGCTATACTCTATGACTTAACAGCTTCTCATTTCACCACAACTACTCTCTAGCAGGATTAACCAAGTCAAGTACTTCAACTATGGATATTAATCTCGAGGATATGTACTTTATTCCAAGAATAGGTAGGTTAAAAGATGACAAGGTATACGGCTAATCCATGTACTAACTGTTTATAACTGTTTTTGATGATATAGAGCTAGAATATGTGCCAGCTACTTCCATCTTAAATACAATGAGAAATAATCAAATCAGGTACTATAAATTGTGGTAAATAAGAATAAAACAAATATGAATATTAACATATGACATATGCATGGAATACAACTTGTTTCAATTTTTTTTTTACTTTTCTATGGGGCATAGTTTATTATTATATATTTTTATTTTATTATAGGAAAAGTTTGTCCCGTGAATAATAGTTTCAATTTGATCACATAGTAGTACAAGGTATACAGGAATAATTTTAGAGACAAAAACCTTACCAGCCAGGTAGTGCTAGCACACGCCTTTAATCCTACCTCCCAGGAAACAGAAACAAGAAGATCTCTTTGTGTTAAAGGTCAGATTGGTCTACAGAGTGAGTTATAGGACAGCCAGGTATATACGGAGAAATTCTGTCTCGAAAAACCAAAACCAAAACAATAAACCAAAACGTACTGATGCTATTTGTGGCATAGGGACAAGATTGGTTTCACTGAACATTTTCAGGCCTAAAGAAGCTCATAGCTAAAAGTCACTTCATATGGAATTTCTCCTCTCCATGTCAGTGGTACCAGGGGTTGAATTCAGGAATGTGAATATGCTAGGCATGCCAATGTACCTCTTAGCTACAATCCCAATATGCTCTTTTCTGTATCACCCTTAATCTATGTTATATCTGTATACTCATTAGAATTGTATCTAGAAGCTAAAAGTATGCCTGTGCTTCCTGAGAAATGTCGTATTGGCAATAGTTGCTAAGATTTCTCTTAAAACTGAGAAGGTGTTTGCTAAAAGGAGCTATTT
Source organism: Phyllotis vaccarum (assembly GCA_033318265.1). Lineage (NCBI taxonomy): Eukaryota > Metazoa > Chordata > Mammalia > Rodentia > Cricetidae > Phyllotis > Phyllotis vaccarum. The sequence goes on along the minus strand of JARWLC010000001.1, from coordinate 53,868,321 downwards.
ACTGAGGTGCGCATGGATTACACCAGAGAATTTACAGCCAGAGTCGGATGCATGTGTTCTTGTGCAGAGCCATCAGTGGTGCAAAGACTGTGGCCTTATATCAGTGAGGTAAATGAATTGTAAAGACTATTGGAATATAGTCAAGCCTACATGGTACTTTGTGTGGTTGTGTGGTCTTTTAGTCTCCTAAAAGACCCCTAGACATTTCTCATTGCTGTCCATATCAGTTTTGGCCCTAAGAGTTTAAACCTTCCAGATGACCACAAGAATGATAAGAAGGCTAAGACACAGCTCAGGCACTAATCTTAGGTGTTAGATACAAGGCCCAGAGTATAATACTTTCTAGTTAGCTTGGCTCTACATTTTTCATCACTATAATTTATATACTTAAATGCTGCCTCTTCTCAACTCCTCTCTGTTAATTTGCTGATGACAGTTCATCTGAAAGAGCATACAGTTATGAATGCTTATTTGCACATTTAATTTTAATGACAATTGAAAGACAAAAGCCAAAGCCATTCATATAAGTAAGTCTCTTTGCCTCTAGTAGGGTAATAGTTTGAGTTTTGTTTATTTATCTATTTATCTAGCTTCTGCTATGGTACTATGCTTTTGTACATTGTAAATATTTGTCACCCCTATTGATTTAATAAAATGCTGATAAATAAATGTCTCCAGACAATAAAATGTCCACAAAAGGCAGATAAAAAGTATCGCCAGGGTGCCATACTAAGAAAACTCTGGGTAGAGGAATAGAAGAACATAGATGCTAGAGAGGCACAGAAGAAAGAAGACAAAAATGATCTGAGAAATGGTACTAAGCCACTTGGCTAAACATGAATTAGTTTATGAGTAAGAGTTGGCAAGTAAGATGCCTTAGCCATAGGCCAAACAGTTTGTAATTAATATAAGAAGTTGTGTGATTAATTGAGACTGCAGGTCTGGATCTGAGGGCGAGGCCAGGCCAGAAACTCTCACTACAAGCTTCTTAGGAAAGAGACAGTATTATCTTTAGATTAACAAAAATATCATCAGAGATGCTCATAGCAAAGAATAGTATTTTGATTGTTTTGTGTGTGTGATTCTGAGAGAGGAAGCATAAATGATTAGTTAAAGCTCAGACAGAGTAGAGTAATCCAAGAAGAGAAGCAATCCAAACCTTCTCAGGTTCACCCAGAAACATCATGGTAAGCTAAGAAGAGTCTTCCAAACCATCAGATTTTAAGGACTTACTTCTCTTTACTGCAAAGGCTTGGATAGTTGTCTAGAGTGTACCTTAAAGAATGAAAATAAGATTGACCCAGAGAATTGAAGGAAAACACAGCTAATATTTTACTGTACTCCCTCTGGTCACAATATAAGCTGGATAACAGACAAGTGTGAGCAAATGAGAAATTTAACACTACCCTACAGCTGGGCCTATTTTACAAAGATCAAGGGAAATGATCTAACTAAAGTACCTATGTTCAGGCCCTTGAGGCTCTTTGCCAGGGTAGGGCCATGAAAGGAAAATAGAAAAGGAGAGAAATAAGCCCTTCAGGCAGCAGAGGAATCATTGTCCATCCACACCTCTGTCTACTGCACTTCCCTTAAGAAATACCTGGACCCTCATGAACAATTAGAGTACATGTATCTTTTAAAAGCATAGACCATGAACAATAAACGAAAAGGTTAGGAGGCTTCTCTGGAGTTTCCGAGGCCCTCACTAGGGTATTAGTACACACTGATCACATCTAAATGTGTCTTGGATATTGATTCTCTCTTGTCTAGTGGAACTTCCTGAAAAAAAAAAAATTCTCCACCTCATGTCTCTGTATTTTTTTGCTTTCCTGATACTTTCTCAGAGGGGTAAGCATTTTAATCATGCCAGATCTACTGCTCAAAATCTATTCCTGAGGCTTACCAACATACATAACTATGCTAGAACAAGCACTTTCCAGAATTCAGGAAGCCCAAGCGTCAGAATGCCTGAGTTTGCCCTTCCAAAAGGAAGACCTTTTTACCTAGAACGTTTTTGTAACCCTCACTATTCTACCTTTTCTTTTTGCTACCTCGGAATAGAGTGGGAGCTGATCTCACAGTCTGAATTAGAATGACAAGAACTATCACACAAATTCTACTTGATTTTATTAATAAAAACCAGGAGCCAGATATGGAGAAAAGCTGAAAGATCAGTGAGACAGACAAACAAGCCACAGCCATTTCTCACCTAGCCACTCCTCAGGGATCCTCAGACTGCGACCTCTGAGATCTCAGTCAAAAGCGAAATCAAACACAGGTGAAGAGCTGAACTTCTGCCTCCTCTTTCTCTGCCCAGCTGTCTCATTTCCTCCTTCAACTTTCCCAATGATAGGATTAAAAGTGTGTTTCTGTGGAACTACGTTCTTACACATTGTAAATATGTGTCACTTTTATTGGTTTAATAAAATGCTGATTGGTCAAGTAGCTAGACAGGAAGTAGAGGTGGGGTAATCAGACTAGGAGAATTCTGGGAAGCAGAAGAGCAAAGATGACATTGGGAAACAGAGGAAGAGGGATGAGAATGCTACTCTAAGAAAAGGTACCAAGCCACATGGCCAAGCATAACTAGAAATATGGGTTGATTTAAAGTGTAAGAGTTAGCAAATAATCAGCCTGAGCCATAGGCCAAACAGCCTGTAATTATATAAGTCTCCATGTGATTATTTGGGAATGCTGGTCTGGACCTCAGGGCTAGGCATAACTAGAAACTTCTAGATACAGTATGTGCCATCACTGTCTGACTCTCTTTGGACTTGAACTCATAGAGATCCAGAAGATCTCTGCTGTTGAGTGCTGGGATTAAAGGCACAGGTCACCACTCCCTGGCCTTCACGGCTAAATGTGGGTGGCTCTGTCCTCTGATTTTTCAGGCAACCTTTATTAGTTATATAATATGTCACCACACAAGATTTGTGATCATTTAAATTTTTGATTCTGTTTTTAACAGATTGTTGAAATTATTACTTTCATTTCTTGGCATATTTATCTTAAAAGTGTGTGTGTGTGAATATATTTAAAGGCATTATAAATATGCATTTGTAAATTAAAGTATCTTTCTTAAACCTATTAAAATGATGGTTTTGTCTCTATTAAATGTTTTCTAAAACCTCAGCATGTCCCTTATTTATATAAATCAATATTTACCGAGATCATAAGAAAAAAGTTTAGTATAAAATATTAATGTTAGATATAGCTATTTTGATAATAATTTCTTTCCAAATGGGTCCTAAAATTTAATTTCATTTGTCTAATGGCCATGTGAAACAAAAAATAATAAGACTTAAAAATGCTCTATGTTGCTTGGGATGCCTCCAGGTAATATACACTGTAAATCCCTATTGAACTAATTACTATGGATCTTTTTATTCAGAATATCATCAATATACAAGTGTTAGATGTAAAATTTGTATTTAGTCTGCAATAAATTTAAAATGATAGCTACATGTCTAATATCTATGTTGAATTTCAATTCTATACTATGATCTATATGAAATATAATACCAGAAAACGCTTACACTCAAAATACAGGCATTCCAGTGTTCTTGTCATCTCCAGTGTAAGCTATAGTGGACAAAAGTCATCATTTTAAAACCAAGCTATTGGTACCTGCTAAACCTGAATAAAATATTACTAATAATCAGGTTAGGCTATTTTGTGTTAAAGTCATATCATTACAGAGTTTTAAATCAAGGATTATTGATGTTATAATAGTGATTATCAACAGCAAAACTGATAAGTAGTATATAATCTTTGGTATGTTTTAAGAAGCATCCAAAACTCTACCTTTATAAGGTTGTCTGCACATGTCATCTACATATGCTATGTTTTTCTAGTGTTTACATGGTATCAGATTGTCTTATAGGTAAATGATCATATCAGATTGAACTACCATTGTTACTCAGTATATTGATCTTGATCTATTGACTAATCTTGTCAAATATTAATACCTATATCCCTATTTTATTCTTCTATGGCCCTAGATTCCTTTTCCCACCATGTTCATCACTCTAAAGGAGAATCAGCTTCCAATATTGTATTGCCAAGTCTTCTCAGTCTCAGTGTACAACTCTGTCATGAATTGCCAACGAATTTAATATCTGCTCCACATTATAGTGAATGCATACCATATGAAACAACCACTTTCTAAAATCTTCTCAAATATAACATTTTTATAAGATTTCATTTAATTTTTTGACAATCTTGGGAGTGCCTGTCATATCCTGGTAGTTCTTATATAGTAACGAAATAAATTAATGTTGGTTTTCTAACAACATTGATCCTCCTTGCTTCTGTTTCAACATGCAGTGGTGCAGTAGGTTCTTGTCTAAATTTGTCTGTCTGTGTCTCCATATTTTTCTTATTTTCTGCTGGGAACCACAGAAATATGAAGCGGGAACTGTTTGGCGCCAACAAGTCTGACCCATTAGAGCCAAGGGCTTCTGATGGAGGAAAAGCCAAGATCTCAAGGAGTCTTGGTGCTAATTGTTCTTGCATGGGGCTGACCTCTTCCTGCGGAGGATTTCTGTGTTTGAAGGTAGTCCCCTCTGTCTGTTATTTCCTTGAAATTTATGGATAAATATCTGTCCCCATCCTGCTGTGAAACAGTCACACAGATAAGATCTTCCAGGCCTTTGTTCCCCCTGCCCTCAGCAACTAACTGTCTGCCTTCCCTTTGATTAGTCTTTTGAAACTTTTCTCAGGCATCCAAGATAAGAAAACTCACTGACTTGTCAAAAAGTCACCACTCCTACTGATAAGACAGCTATCCAGAGCTAACTAACTGCCCCTCCCCCCAAAAAAGCTTTCTAAGGCTTCTTTGCACCTAGATTCATTAACACAAGATCCTAACTTGAAGGTTTAATGATGCAAATTAAGCCTTCACAAAATCTCCCCTAGGGAAGGTGCCTTAGCAGATCCTAGAGCTACAAGGTCCCCTTCATTGTTTACTTAGTCACCTAGCAACCTGGCCCCTATGGCCTTGTCAGGGGACCAGCCTAGTTGGGGTATAGAGAAACCTAAGCCTTCACTGTTGCATGGCTGTGCCATCATCATCATTTCATGTCATTCCATTATGTCATGTCGTGTCATGTCATTGCTGTACCAATAAAGACGTATTGAAAAGGAATTACTCTAAGTTTGATTTCTAAGAAGAGATTACAGTAGAAATTTCCCGCTGGTGAAAAGTACATCACCCTGAAGTTCTGAGACAATCCTATCTGGGTCTGGATCCCAGAACGTTTTTGATAATCTTCATTTGTATGACTTGCTAAGGCTTGCATCCTATCAATCCATTTTTAATATTTGATACAAAGCCCACTATGGCTAGTAAGGATAAAATACAAATTATCAAGCTGTTAGTAATTATAACTAGCTTTATGTCACTTATCTTTTCATTTTTTGGCTCCTATTTTCAAGTGATCTAAAGTAGTACTATACAGGGTCCTGTATTACAACGTTTCCCATCCTTAACAGTGGGAAAGATTTTTCCTGTTAATATTACCTAACTCCCTCCTTGAGGACTTCCCAGGGTCTTACGGTTTGTCTTCTACTGGTATGCTGTCTCTATCCATGTGGTCCTGCCACACATTAGAGCACCAATGTTGTTTTTAACAAAATTTCAATCATTCAGTCACCAATAAAGACTTGGGAGCCAGATACTGGGGAGAAAGTCTGCTAGCTCACAGAGGCAGAGGAATCACCCCACTTATCTTCCTCCTCCGCTGAAGTCCTGATGGTCTTTTCCTCTGCTAGCTCCAAAAAGCCCCCTCTAACTAAAATAGTCCTTTCTACTTCCTGTGTGGCTTGTTTTCCATCCTCTGTCTCTCTCACTCTCATCATCTGTTTTCACTTCCGGTAAACTGATTGGTTGTTCTGCCTCTCCATCTAGGCTGACTTTATTTAATCCTGTTTACAACATTCAAGCAGTCATCTCTTGGTGTGCTAGGGATTAGACACACCACAACTAGGAACAGGTCTTTTCAGAAAATAATGCAATTTCAGGGTTTACAGTGCAATAAAATATCCTGCAACAGCCATATTAGTGATCTGAGACCACAAGCATCAATCATTAATGAAGAAAATGCACTACAGACTCATCTGCGAGCAAATACCATGGAAACATTTTCTTAAATGAAAGTTCTTCTTTCTAAAATTTTGTTGGACTGGGTCAAGTTAACACAAACCAAGACACTTTCCTTCTGGATAACTTTTTCAGCTATATGCATGCAGACCCAAATGTAAGCATAAGAGATCACACATGAAGCATATTTTTTTTCTTATCATTTATTCTGCCTTCTTACTACATCTCTTTTCTGTGTGGATAAGCAAACTTTACACCACAGTTTCCATGCATCAGCTGTGTTCTATGACCAATCATATGGCAAATGACACATTAGCCAAATATAACAAAACTGTTGGAATCATGCAATTTGTTGAGGCCTTTTAGGATTTCTTGTCATTCTTGTAAAAGATAATTGCATTATTGTCCTATGTTGACAAGCCAGAGTGCCATTTTCTTCTGTCCAAAGTAATATTCTACAGTTCATCATGAGGTTAGAAAATAGGATTTAGTCAAGGATCTAAGGGCCTTTGACTCTTCTGTCTCTATGAGTAGCTACTTCTACATACAAAGTATCTACAGATGCATTTCTTATTTATATTGAATATAATTCTGATTCAAGCAGTGTCCTAAAAATTCCAACCCGACAGAGCAAAGGGATTCAAGTCAAGAGTCCTATAAGCCTGTTTCTTAAACTAATTTATTCTATGGGAATTTAGAGTATCCAAGTATGTTAGGACAAATTATAAAAATGTAAGTATGGGATGAATCTAAACCAAAACTGCTACTGTGAAAGACAAGAGAGGAGAAAGCATTATCCTAGTAGTGGGTTACTGAAGAAGAGCTTAGTAAGTACCCACTGGACAGTAAACTCACACTGCTAAGACACTGTGCTTCATTTAATCACCTGCTCAGAGTGATGTGGTGATGTTTATCTAATAAAATTAATTTTAATTAATTAATAATTTATTAATTTCACTTAATAAATTAATTTCAGAGTGAAGTATTGCTAATCTTTTATTCATTTGTTTGAGGGCATGGGGAGTTTTAATACTATGAATGTTTCAGAGAGAGCTGTGGATTTTGTTAATATGAAGAGTGTGGTTTTGCTCTCAGATGTAAATAGATTCATATTCTTTAAAATATTTACTAGACATCTTTTTCTTCATTTTATTACTTTTTTTATTAAAAATATCATCTTTATCCATGTATCCTCCTGCTCCCCCTCCCTTCACCCTCCCAATCCCTCCCAGTCAGCCTTCAGCCTTGTCTGTCCCTATTCACCCATCCCCTCCCCCCAAAGGGCAAGAAGACCCAAGTTGGACCAGTTCAGCATGGTGCATCCACTACAGGCAGGTCCGTTATCCTCATCCCAAAGGCAATACTGGGTTAGTTGTTCCTCTGCAGGGAATGGGCTCCAAGGTGCCAGCCCACACACAGGAACACAGTCTGGTTCCATCCCTCAAGGCTCCACATACTGCCCATGCCAAACTGACAGTTTAGCAGAGTAGAAATCATAAACTCAGCTGTGAATGCTAAATATAAACACAGACACAGACACACACACACACACACACACACACACACACACATACATACATACATATGATATGGTGTGTGTTGGTACAAGAGAATGCAGAAAATTCCAGGGTCATGGACTTTGTCATTACAAACTTATTTTCATGCTCGACAGTAAAAGTTTAATATGTGGGCATATATTTCCACACCAGGAAGACTTCTGGGTGGCTCGTGTACTGTGTTGTCTTGTATGCTAGTTCTCATTTGGAGGGAAGTCTCTGCGTTCCTTCTTGCTTCTGTGGCATTTGTAACTTCGCTCCAGGATTTTGATTGACATAAGGAACACACCTACTCTTTAGTAGGTAGAAATTAGCTCAGAGTTTTGAATAGATTGAGAGTTGCTTTTTCTGGCTTCTAAACCCTCATTTCATATAACACACTGGAAATGAGTCACACAGCTCAGTTAGATGTAAGTAAACACAAACGCAGTTGAGAACTGGATGCCTCACTATCAGAGGGCAATCCTTGTTTTGATGAAACACTCCTGTTGTTCTTTGAATAAGGCGACCATTAGATTCCTGTCAAATATCAATTTTCTGCGTATGGTCTGGTAACAGCAGTTTTTAATGACTGATACAGCTCAAAGCAAGAGAGAAACAAACATTATTCAGAAAAACATAGCCCTTCTTGTATTCACTGCAATTAATAATCAAATATGGACGTCTATATTTTGGAAGTTTTAATCCACTCAGTCTTTACAGTAATTAAGAATTTTGTAGAGATTGGCAGTGGTGGCACACGCCTTTAATCCCAGTACTTGGGAGGAAGAGGCAAATGATCTCTTTGAGTTCAAGGTCAGTCTGGTTTACAAAGCAAGTTCCAGGACAGCTTTGGCTGTTACTCAGAGAAGCCTTGCCTTGAAAAACCAAAAATAAATAATAAGAATTTTACAGTAATTAAGTCCCCTTAAAAATAAATGTAGCACAATGAAATGATATTGATTCCTTCCCAAATATAAGCATTTTACCTATCAGTCTCTACAATGGCTTGAGTCTTATCTGAATAAGGGATGTGTGTATTAGTCCTGAGTGATAAGATCATTGATTTACAAAAAGATTAAACACACACACACACTGAACAAATTTTAATTGGTCTTATAATAAGAACCCAGAGATACTGGGGAAAAGCTAAAAGATCAGAGAGAGAGAGGAACAAACCAGAGCTACTTCTCAGCCAGCCACTCCTCAGGCCTGTCTTCCTGAATCCTCAGACTGAATTTCTCTGAGTCCTCAGCAGACAGGGAAGGGGGGGGGGGGTCACAGGTGAAGAGCTGAACTCCTGCCTCCTCCAGCCTTATTTTTCTTCCTCTTCCCAGGTATCTCACTTCCTGGTTCAACTTCCCTACGGCTAAGATTAAAGGCATAGGCAGGGGATTCCAAATGCTGGGATTAAAAGTGTATGCCACCACTGCCGGCAATGTTGGGACTCCTACTCACAGAGATCCAGACAGATCTCTGCCTCTGATATTAAAGATATGGGTCATCGTTCCCTGACCTCAATGGCTAGCTCTGTGCATGGCTCTGCCCTCTGATTTTCAGCCAGACTTTATTAGATGCACAATATATCAACACATACACACACGATTCTTTTTGGATGGTACTGTATTTTAACTTGAGTATGTTTTTAAGTTCTCAATCACAGATCCTCAGCCCATAATTTCTTTTTAGTAATGAGTCAACATCCTGCCTACTGTTTTCTGCCAGTAGTTCAAGAAGGTCCATGTTAATGGTTGGTAACAGAAATGATCAACAGTAGTGATGGATAAGAACAGAGAAATAACAAAAATACTGGATCATATAGAGATTTAAAACTCAAGCAAATGTGTTTATATTATAAGTGTTTTGAACATTATTAAAGGATTTTGGTCACAGAAGTAAAACAACTTCATTTATATTTAAAGTGATTTCTTTGTCAATAATATTCCAAACAGCTGATTGAAGATGGAGCAAACTCTCAAATGTTGGAACCATTAAGACACTACTATCATAGCGGCAAACGATGTTGACAGCAATGGAAAACATCAGAAATTTGCTAATTTTGATGACAGCCAAAGGCCTATCTGAGGGGGTTGAAAGTGAGGTATGATATTAAGAGCTATCATGAATAGCTCACTGTTGTTGAAGACGCATCTCTTAAGATGCTTAAGAGTCAGCACCTTAAACATAGAGGCTACAATCACAGATGTGAAATATCTGAAGAGACTCTCTATAGAATGAGTGCAGAGTTATTGTTATTTTCTAAACAGTGAAAGTGTAACAATTACTATATAACATACTTTATCAGGTTTAAGTAATACACGATGATAGGAAGAGACAGGGGCATGAGATGACACCCACTGGTGTATCACAGTAATGTCACAGCATGTCACATGCCAAGTGAAGACACGAGGGTAGAAAGAGACAAGGGCATGAGATGACACCCAACAGTGTGTCACAGTAATGGCTCTGCCAGGTAGCAAGTGGGACTTGTGAGTGGGAATAAATAAGGAGGTCGTGTTGGAGAGACAAGCTGGTTGAGAAAGATGAATGTAGAGCAGCAATTAGCAGAAGTGAAGTAGGTGAGAGGAGACCGGAGATGAGGGCAGAAGTAAAGGAACAACTGCTATAACTAAGTGACACAGGTCAAGACTGATGACCAGTCCCTAAAATATGAAGGAAGCAGAGCAGTGGAAAAAGGAATGTGGCAATGCTAAGAAACCAAGATGCCACAGGGGAATTTGTGTGGCTACATGAAACATGCCCAATTCAAATAAATGTTGAGAAGAGAAACCAACTGGGAGACAGTTTCTAAAACTTCTAGACTACATTCCTTGCTATATCAGTGTTTGCCACATACTGTCGACAAAATGATATTCTAGGCTGTGGAAGGAGAGCAGATATGATTGATTTTCATATGAAATTGTCTAGCCTAATGATTAGCACAAAATGACACTAAAGAAATTAAGTTTTAATTGTATTATTTTCATCTCTGCTTGATGGGTCCTTAATGAGAGAGTTAATTTATTTGCATACAATTCCCTGTATTCTGGATGAATATTCATCCTTTGGTGTTTGGTTTCAAACATTTAGTACAATAAACATAACAATTTAGAAATGAGACTCTGAGGATATGGAAATATAAAATACCATGTATACTGGGTGGTTTTGTGTGTCAACTTGACACAAGCTGGGGTCATCAGAAGAAGGAGCCTCAGTTGAGGAGATGCCTCTATGAGATCCAGCTGTAGGGCGTTTTTTCAATTAGTGATCAATGGGGGAGGGCCCACACCATGGTGAGTAGAGCCATTCCTGGGCTGTTGGTCCTGGGTTCTATAAGAAGGTGGCCTGAATAAGGCATGGGAAGGAAGCCAGTTAGTAGCACCCCTCCATGGCCTCTGTATCAGCTCCAGCCTCCAGGATCCTTCCCTGTTTGAGTTCCTGTCCTGACCTCTTTCAGTGATGAACAGCAATGCTGAGTGTAAGCCCAATAAGCCCTTTCCTCCCCATCTTGCCTTTTGGTCAGGGTGCTTCATCAAAGCAATAGAAACCCTAACTGAGACACCACAGAAGCATTTTCTTCACTTACCACAAATAGTTTTAGCATTAGTAATGTAGATATTTCCTAATAAGATAGAAGATAATGATTGGTCACATAAGTATTAAATAATTTAAAATAAAAACATTCCAAATAGACCATAAAACATTTTTTCATTGTTTTCCTGTATATTTATTATCACACTAAAAATAATTGTTTTTAATTTACAGGGTTTCTCTTTGTTTAAAGATTTATTTTTAATCGTGTGCCTGTGTGTGTGTGTTGCACACATAGATGTTCTTGAAGGCTAGAAGTGTTCAATCTCACTGGTGCTGCTTACAAGTGCTTGTGAGCCACCATACTTTGGTTTGCAGAATAGAATCTGAGTCCTCTGCAAGGATAGTAAATACTCTTAGCTACTGAGACTTCTCTCTAGCCCCATGTGATGCCTCTTCTATCAATCATTTTAAACACATTTATGTGGTTCTGGTTTTTATTCCTATAGCAATCTGAGAAACATACATTGTTTTTAAATTTGTAACTAACATACACATATAAGACTAACTAAATCTCTTTTCCTGTTTCTAGCTACCTGTGCCAGTCTCTGGTAGTCACTACTCTCTCTTCATTTCCTTTAAATGTACACACATGAGAAGGTACTTATTTTTCCATTTGCAGTTTATTTAAATTAACATAACGTCTTCCGATTCTATCCATTTTGTGACAGAGGTAGAATTTTTTCCTCTGTTATTATAAAAAAAAATCTTTTTTTTATATAATTTTAAGACCATTTCATATATCCCCCCCCACACACACACACATACACTGGCCTCCAGGTAGTTGGGGATGAGCCTTAACTGCTAATCTTCCTGCCTCTAGCTCCTAAGTGGTGGGAATATAGGCATTTGTCAACAATGTACGTGGTGACAGGGACTGAACACAGAGCTCTGTACATTCAGTAAGAGCTTTGACAACTGAATCAGGTCCAGCCAGAAATTCTTCATTGCTTTGACTAAGTGCTTTTGAAACATATCATTACTGTTTTGAGTTCTTTTTATACATTCCTTATTTTGCCTTACATATCTATTTGATACTGCATTGTGTTTACTTTAAATCTCTTAGCATACAGGTTAAAGAGGGTTTTAAACTCATGGTACGACAATTTCAATCTTCTTGACCCAAGTTCTATAACTGTTTAGTCCCTCTCTATGTTTTTTTTGTTTTGGTTTGGTTTTTGTTTTATTTATTTGTTTATTGGCTTGCTTGCTTGCTTGGTTTTTAAGTGTAATATGCCTTGTAGTTGTTCTATTAAAAAAAAAGAAAACATAGTAAAAGGAATTGAAGTGAATATATACTTTACACTACAGAGGTGCAGTACTGGATCTTAATGATCAGTGAACCTCTATACTGGGAACTTTATTGGTGCATTCCAGTTCTCCTGTTACATAGTACTAGATATCTTCCAAGTCCTCTGCAAACTCATATATTTCATTCGTCCATGTAAGTTTGGCAATGACTTAACTCTATTTAAGCTATCCTAAAACATTTTCTCAGAAGGAAATGACTTTTCTGGTTGATATGAATGTCATCTGGATCACTAATAGTGGCACAGCCTGAGAATTGTGCATTTCCGTCACTGTGTGATGATCTGAGATCAATAACTTAGTATAGTCAATTGATGGAATCAAGAAACATAATAAGAGATAGATGAGCCTGTTGTGAGCATAACCTAATAGTTTACAAGGAAAATTTAAAAGGCAAAAGGACTCTATTCTAAAATTATAGTGAGATGACATCTGGGACACAGGCCTGCAAATCCAGACACCTAAGAGACTGTCAAAATCAAGGCTTTGACAGCCTAAGGAGATCCTGTCTCAAGAGGAAAGGAAGAGAAGAACTGGAAATAGAGCTCAAGTCGGAAGAGAGAAGCCAGGATCAGTACTCGGTGCTGCAAAATACCCACACTGATGTGTGTAGCATCAGACAAAAAAATAAAGACTAAGGTAGCCATGTAGCACCGAGTTTACTGGAATGGTGTCACAAGAAGTATCATTAGTATTAAACTCGTTTCTTTCTTATTGGAATAACAATATTCTAGTACTTAATTGCATGAATAACTTGTCTCCCATGAAATGATTTTGTCAGTTGCAAAATTTTTTTCTCTCCTTAATTTGGCACATTCACATGCATTATTCTGAATGGGACTTTTGAGTGGTGTAGAAGTTTCATTACAAGAGACAAAGTTACTTGCTCTACATTGCAAACCTTGAAAAAACAGGCCAAGCTAATGTAGTCAGCTCACATGGTTTCATGACCTTCAAGTGAAATGATCTCATACTTTATTCAAGACAACATTATATATAGCTAAAATTTTAATAAATGACTTGACAGCTAACTAATTTCAACCACTTTGTGGTCCTTTGACGGAAGTTATCCCCATAGGTCACCACCCAGAGTGAACTGTTGATGATAAATTTGGGTTGTATCTCTCTTACTCATTTAGATGCAGGATACTGAGTCATTACACAGGGCAGCTTGTGACTTCAGCCCAGGAAATCCATTTTACAATTTTTTTTCTTACTATTCCTGTTTGTTTTTCCATGTGTAAAGCCCGTGATAAAGATGTCTACAGTAGAAGAGAAGTCTATAACCATGGTATTCTTTGGTATTTGATACTAGATAGCTCTTAGAAGAATTTGAGACTAGTCCTTCAGATAGTATAACTATTTACTAAAATATAACTTAGATACTTTCCTAATCTGATTGAAAAAAATATCTACAGGATTTTTTTTCAGGTTCTAGTCTACTCCCCCGCTGATACAAACATTTATTCTTAAGATTCATCTGTATTTCTTGGCATCCAAAGGGAGAGAGAGATAGCTAGAGTTGAAGAAGAATCTACAGTAAGAAATTAAAATGTCTTTTGAGCTGTATACTCCATCCAGGCTTATTGTTTCAAGCCCTGTGTCTGTCTTCCTGTAGGCTGCTTCTCCTTGCTTTCCCAGCTACCCTGCAGAGACTGCCTGGTGGTTGTTGCAGTTGGAGGGTGATAATTAATCGCACCTCCTTTCCCCCAATAGGGAACCAATTTTAGAAATACAAGAATCACATAGATGTAGATAAAAATACAAGCCTTTCCCCTTGCTTGAAGACCTAGTAAAAGACTGTGAATTGAATTTAAGGCAAAATTGAATTTCTACTACATTTTGCCTCGAATTAAACCCGCTCAAAGATACAAGGACAGTCATCCCAGGAAGACAAAACCGAACAGTTCCCAGAGAAGGAGCTGTACATGAAACATTTTAAATCTGTCTAATAAAAACTATGAAAGTGAGAGTCCAGGCCTCACTGTCTCCATCTATTACAAAAGCAAAGTTGCTACACAGGGGAAGATGGAAGATGAGGATTCAAGGAATAGCTTCTCCTCTCAAAGAAATTGGTTTTTCTAATTTGAAAAGACCAATATGGAAAACATAATTGTTTAATTTGGGTAAGTTATTTTCACTTTGACTTCGTACACCACACAAACATATAGAAAGACATCAGGACAATAATACCAGTCATAATTGCCTCAAGCATAACACACACACACACACACACACACACACACACACACACACACACACACACACACAAATCTCTAATCAGTGGAGTAAAAGATATATGCAGTGAAAACTTTAAGGCATTGAGAAAGATTCCAGATGATAGATCTTCCATGCTCGTGGATCGGTAGGATTAGTACTGTGAAAATGGACACCCTACTAAAAAGCAATCTACAGACCCAATGCAATCTCCAGCAAAATCCTTCACAAAAATTGAGAGACTAATTTTAAATATCATATGAAAACACTAAAGTACAGGATACCCCCCCCCAAAATAATCACCATTCCTGATTTCAAATTATACTATGGAGCTAAAGTAATGTTAACAGTATGATACGGGCATGAAAATTAGACTCATCAATTAGTAGAATGCAACTGAAGACCCTCACATAAACCCACAGTCCTACAGCCACATGAATTTGATATAGAGGCCAACAATACATCATAGAGAAAGGAAATCTTCAATAAATATACTTGGTTATTCTGGATAGATACATATTGAGAAATGAAAAGAAATCTTCATCTCTTACCCAGAATAAACTCAACTCCAAACGGATCAAGGACCTTGTACTGGATAATTTTTTATCAACTCAACAGAAACTAGGGTCATTTTTTTTTTTTTTAAGATCAGCATCCTCTGCTATCAGGGAAATGCAAATAAATGATACTTGATATTTACCCTTTCTCTAGTCAGAATTTGTAAGATTAATAAAATAACAAACGATGACAAATTCTGATGTGGGTGTGGGGAAAGGGGAACACTGAGTATTCACTCCTGGTGGGAATACAAAGTGGGGAAGACATTGTGGAACTTAGTGGTTCCTCCAAAAGCTAGAAAATACATCTACCACATGGTGCAGCTATACCAACCACTCTTGGACATATACCCAAAGCACTCTATATCCTAACATACAGATAACTGCAATATACAGAAAACTGTTTATTCATGTTTGCTACTGCTCTATTTATAATAGACAGGAGACAAAAACAGCCTACGGGTCTATTAGCCAATGAATGGCTATTTGCACAGTAGAATACTATTTTGTTGTTAAGAAAAAATGGAATTATAAAAGTTTCAGGTAAATGGATGGAACTGGTAACTATCATTTTGTATGAGATAACTCACACTCAGAAGGACAAATGTAAAATATTGTCTAATTTGTTTATGTTATCTTTGAATCTTCATAGATGTAGGGTTCATTGTGAAGACCCATCAAGGTCAGGAAATTAGTACAGTGCCCTAGGCAGGGGGACTTTCAAGTGAGGGGGATAGACTACAATGGTACAAGGGCTTAAAGGAGAATTATGGAACAGACATGGTTAAGTTGGGGTGGAGGACAGGAAAGTAGGGTACAGGCAAGAATATTGAGAGACGTAAATAAGACCAATATCCTTTCAAAAATTCACATGAAAACCCAACCATGACTGTAGAAGCTTCCTAAAACATGTATATGGACACATATATAAAAGGTTAAAATACAGACATGCTATAAATGTCCCTACTAGACACCAAAACTAACAAAAAACTCAGAGCCATAAGTAGGTCACCTCTTTTGGTCAGAGTTGTTGGCCAGAGAGGCCCCATCACCTCCTAAACATCACAGGGTTTTGGTTACCTTATAGAATTTGGGATTTGTGTGTGTGTGTATGTGTGTGTGTGTGTGTGTGTGTGTGTGTGTGTGTGTGTGTGTGTGTGTGAGAGAGAGAGAGAGAGAGAGAGAGAGAGAACAACTTAGCATTTAAGAATATGCAATCTATAATAAATGAATCTGTAGAAATTAACTTGATAAAACTATACAAAATGTATGCTACTTAGCTAATCTAGAAAGTGAAATGATGATGAGAAAATCAAAGTGAGTCTCTATGGCAAAACAATCGGTCCCATGTCCTAGGCCACCATTTCTTAGGCTGCAACTCACTGCCAACATGTTCCTGTTGGTTGGACTATCGCCACTGCTTCCTGATACAGCAGTCCTGGGACAGAGCCATCCCTCTGCCTAAATATCATCCCAGAAAAAAGACAAAACACCATACATAAGACACTGTTTTGTTTCTGTTAGCATTAAAACCTCCCATTTAAACAACAGAGAAAGTTGCTGAGATTATTTCAAATCTTTACCCATTCAGTATTTTTAGAAATATCTTTTGAGTGATTCAAAGAGAAAGAGAAACCTGAAAGATACGTCCATTATAATTGAAATGCTGCACAGCCTTTAAACTTTAGAATAAATAAAATTGCCCTATATTGTTCTCAAATTCAGTTCATTCTACTTGAATGAGTCAAATCTAATATATGATGGAGAATAGCCCAAAGCTTAGGCCAGGCCATTAAGGAGTCCCAACCTCCTCTCTCTTTGAAGACATGGTTTGAGGAGTGGCGCTTCCCACTGCTATGCATCGTGGGTTGTGGTATTGTCTTTGCTAGATGAGTTGTGCCAGTCCTTTACTTTATACTTCCTTTGAAGTAGAGGTGGTGATCTAGAAATGAAGAAGACATATCTGTGACTCCATCTTGCCTCAGCTCTTAAAGATTATTTACCTACCTCTTGTGCAGTCCATACATTTTCAACACTACCTTCAACTCTTCCAGCAAAGTTCATAACATGGCAATATTTTTCGCATTTCAAATTATCTCTTTAGTGAGACAGACTAGGGTAACAATCTTAAATTATATTGTATACAAAAAAATACTAACCTTGGCCCCTCGAGTTGGAGATTAATGCTCAGAAAAATCTCATTCAATAAGTATATATTGATGTATGGACCACTTAAAGATACATATATTCCAAGTGTTTTAATGTTAAGGAATATTAATCTGTACCATGGTTTTCCTCATGTTAGTCATTAATTATTTGTGTATGAGAAATCATTATTTCATCTGCTTATTAAAGTACTGGGGGACACTAATTAAAAACAAACTTTCTTGGTGATTTACCTCTCCCTTGTGCCTTCTTATAAGAAGGTGTTTCTCACCAGCCTTGCTTCTGCCAGCTTTTCAAATGGAAAGCAAAGGATTCACTGGGGTACCACTCTAAGGAAATGAGATGAAGCAAATGAGATTCATAGCACAGACACCATAGCAAGTTAATTCATCAATGAGATGAAGCGAAAGAGTCTGTCTGTGAGCAGTGGAAGCTCAGAGTGATCCCTATGCCTACCAGTCGGAAATCTATCTTCAGATGAGCACAGTTGGGCACATGTGACCTGTACCAATATCTTCAATAAGACTTATGTGAGATTTCTTGTGATTGAAACTGTCATTTTTGGTATGCAAAGGATGAAGTTTATATTGAATTAATTAAGCACATGAGAAGCAAATGACCAGAAAACATGCATTGTTGGCAAGTTGTATAAAAGAAAGAGAATATTGGGGTAACATGAGAGGCAATTTATTTTTTTTAATCTTTAAATCATAGAAGACTATTAAATCCAGAAAGGACCTGACAGGGAAAGTACAGCAAAAAGTATCTGTTGTAACAAAGTATGCAATAGAAACACGAAGACCTAGTGAAATGGCTTGCCAGGTTAAGGTACGGGCTGCCGAGACTAATGACCTGAGTCCAAACCCCTTGGTGGGAAGGCAAAACTGAGGGCTGAAGCTCTCCTCTAAACTCCCATATATGAAAGTGTATGTTGTTAAAGAATCAAGCAAGACATTCTTATTTTGGCCCATTGTCTCAGAGGTTTTCATTCACCATCTCCCAGCCCTGTGTTTCCAGTTCCTAGTGAGGAAGGGTGTGACACTGTAAAGTTTCTCAGTTCCTGTTAGCCAGGAAGTACAGACAAGGAGAGGAAGATACACCCTTCAGAACACATGTATAATGACCTGCTTCCTCCAGCCAGGTCCCATCTGTGTACAGAAAGTTCAACAGTAGCCATTCTGTGAAGAGGCTAGCTCTCTCATGAGCCAGTGGTCACTCAGCAATGTCTACAGCTGGGGACCAAGCCTTTAGCACATGGGCTTTCTTCATAGGACATTTTATAGCCAAACAATAGTAAAGTAGATGCAAAGTATCATTTAATACATTTCTAGTGTATTAGCTTATGATATTCTAGACACATTTAATCTTCACAATAATTGTTGAAAACTTGGCTATAATAATGTTATAAGTGTGATGTGTGTGTGTGTGTTCATGTGGGTGTGTGATAGGGTAGCTATGAATGTTTGTGTGTGCATTAGTTATCTGTCTCTACCTATTTTCTGAGTCAGAGTATCTCACTGAACATAGACCTTATTGTTTGGTTAAACTGTCTGTCCAGTAAGCTTAAGGGAGGGACTCAGGTGTCTAACTCCACAGAGATGAGATCATAAATACATGCCACTATATTGAGCTTGTTATATGCACCCTAGGGATCAAACTTAGGTCCTGGTAATTGAGTGACCATCACTTTACTGATTGAGCCATCTTCCTGGTCCCCTATTATTCTGAATGTGGAGAACCCACAACCCAAGATATTAAATATAGTTCATAATGCAAAGTTTATGAGTGACAGAGATGAACTCTAAATTTTGGGAATTTGGTCAGTTCTTAACCATGTTTGAACTTTTAAAACACATGATTCCATCTTACCAAGTCACTTCCAAGGAAGCCTCAGCTTATATTACCTTCATAGTAAGCACAGTTGGAAACTTGAAATGAGAGTTTACAGTTCATTCTAATTGCTCATGTTCATAGTTGATTTTATAAGAACATGATAATACACTACATGCATTTGGCTTTGATCTTGTCATTTTAATTCATAAAAAAAAAAATGAGGCAGTGTTTCAGTGCCAGATAAAACTTGCCAACAAAATCCATTAGTTTACAGCTGGACTCCACTTTCCAGCCATATTCTTGTGACAATTATAGATGGTCACAAGATTGAATTCTAACCAATCACACGAGAGGAACAGGTGTAACTTCACAGGTAAAGTCTTAAGACATCCTTGGTGTTCTCCTTTCCCTGTTGCCAGAAAGTGAAGTAATGACAATGTCCTAGGGAGTGGTGGGAACAGAGAAAAGGGTTCTGGGTGTCTGACCCAATCAGGGGCATTTGCTCCAAACTCCTGAATGAGAAAGAAACATTAAAAATGAATCAATAATGACTCACCGTCAAAATACAGGTATCTTGGACTTAAAAATATTTATTGACACAATTCATTGGTTATATACAGTTGGGGACACATATACTCATGCATATACGTGTACTAATAATAGGTAAAGAAGTGGATCATTAACATGGGAAGAGGAGGAAGGAGTTGAAGGAGGAAGACAGGAGTGAGGGTGATGTAGATCCGGTACCTATGTGTGAAATTCTCAATAGTAATAATAATTTGGTTTGGGGCAACATAACAAATATTGTCTTCTCCGAGTCAGTCCGTTTCCTCAGTAAACTAGAAACACTTTCACTACATGAAGTTTTATAAAGATTAAATTAAGCAGTAGACATGAAGCTGCTTTCGGCATAACAATGAGCAGGCAAATATGTTAGGAGGACTATGCCATTTCAAACCGATGTTTTGTTCTTAATCTTCAGGTAAACATTCCCTTCAGGGTTTGTAGCATCCTGATGCTGTTAAATAGGACCCTGTTGCACAAATGAAGCACATTTTACTTGTTTGTTTACTCATGGATGAACAGTGGGTTTCCTCTATTCCTGGCAGGGAGGAAGGTCATACTGAAGCGCAGAGTTTACCCTGAATCTTCCAGGGTTTTACCAGTGCAAACGTTGAGTCTCTTGACAAGTTTGTAATATCGGGTATGCGGAGAAGGAAAGGGTGACTTGGAAACATTCCCTAAGAGGCCACCCAGCAGATCTGCAGCATTGTTGTGACAGCTGTTGTTCTACAAAACTGAGAAAGCATCCTGTTCTCATTCTCTCCTTCTTTAAATCTGTCTTCCTATTCGGAAAGAGACTTCCCAACGATGGACACTTTAATATACTTCTACATTTAGGAAACTGAGAAACTTGTACACAGAGTTTACACTTCTGCCTTTGAGAAAGAATGCCCGAGCCAACCGTGCCACAGTCTAAAGGTGCTAAAATGTAGGCAATTCTTTAGAGATAGGAAATGACATCTACCACCATCTCAACAATCTACAGGGATAGCTGCTAACTGGTGTGGGCACTGACTACTGGAAAACAGCCCTTTGCTCTTTTAATTTAACCAGTTGTGACTCTGCAGAACCAAATAAGTCTTTATTTTCAGCTTTAGATAGCATAATAATTTGAAATGCTAAGTAAAAGGACTGGAAAGAACTCATAGTCCAGAGGGACTGTTCAGTGCATGAATTCAGACCCTAGGACCCAAGTGTAGCCACATGCTTCTGTAAATGCTCCTTTCCCTTCCCCATGTGGGGTGGAGACAGGATGGTCACTGAAGTGTCAGGCCTCCAGCTTACCTGCACATTCATTGAAACATCGTCTTTTATAAGAATGAGGCAGAGAATGATAAGTTGACACTCAAAGTCTTATCTCTTTAAAATAAAAAAAAAGATACAAAATGTAGAATCATGCATATCATGCATGCCTTTTGACATATCGAAAGTATGTAGATAAATAACATGGCTATATAGCAATCTAATATATAGTGATATTAGAATATGTTGTGTTTATGCGCATATGTGTATGTTTGTATGTGTGTGTTGTTTTTCAGTATTTGACTAGCATAATGTGTTTATTATCTTATTATCAGGCTGGTTTTAGTCGTTGTGTAAATGGTGCTGCTCTAAGCATGCATGTCTTCCATGCCTGTTGCTTTTCGGTAGTGCCACGGGCATGCTGGGTGTCTGTATGTGTTATTAGCGTCATGCTAGCTGTGCCTTTCACTGCCAATTGCTATAATCAAACCTTCTTAACCCAGGAGTCATCACTTGCCCTTTTATCATACAAGCTCCATCTCAAAGGAAGTTAGCACTGAAGTTTACACCTCATTATGTCACCTATTATTATTTCTGGCCACATAATGTGCAAGTTAGCTTTAGGCACAGGGCCTTTATAGTGACAAAATCAGCGAGTTGCTCATTAGCATAACAAAAATGGGAAATAGAATGTCTCTGGTGAAGTCAGGCCTGAGGAGGCTAAGTAGTTTAGCCTAAAGATGTTAAGACAGGCTCATATCACTGATTGTGCACGGAGTTTATTGGTTACTGAGGATAGCTACATTTTCTCTAAGGTATATAATACTGCATCCAGAATATTATCAAATATGCCTGTAGTAAACTGTAAGATCAGGCTACCATGGGGGGGGGGAATCAACATATATTATCAGAAGTTTTTGGGTTGACCTATCCTGCAGCTGTTTAGTCCCCACCCCCCAAACACACACACACACACACACACACACACACACACACACACACACATACAGAAAAGTTTATATTAATTATAAACTGTTTGGCCTATTACTCAGGCTTATAACTAACCACCTCTTACAATTTAAATTAACCCATAATTCTTATATTTGTGTAGCCACATGGCTCGGCACCTTTTCAATTCTCATCTTGCTTCCTCTGCTTCTGGCTGATGACTCCCTGACTCTACCCTTCAGCTTCCCAGAAGTCTCCTAGTCTGCTCACCTCCTGGCTTCTGGCCAATCAGCATTTTACTAAATCAATTCAAGTGACAAATCTTTACGGTGTACAAGAGCCTTAAATCACAGCAAACGTTATGGAACACAGGTTAGGTAAATTACTTCTTTCTCCTAAGGTTCTTTCACTCAGTAACTGTCACTATGCATGTCAACTTTGCTTGCTTTGAACTTCCTAGTGAGAGATAAGCCAGTGTTACCTCATTGAATTGCAGATGTGATAACTCAGCAGTTCCTACTCAAACCTACCTCCTCAGCCCAAGCACTCATCTGGCTCAGGTGGCATGGCTAAAGGAGAGGCTGCCACCTCACTTCTGCCCATATCCTGCCTCTTCAGTGACTGTTCATTTTCATAACTTTGGTTCCTTATCATTGACTTCAAGCTGGACAAGGAACCAGTGAGGTCTTGAGCAACCTTATCAAGGTTATATAAGGTTATATAAGGTAAGCTTAGCATAGCTCCTTTCAAATTCTTGTATCAAATCAAAAAACAACTCTGCATTTTTCTTCTGTTCAAAGAACTGTGTTTTTCTTGATTTCAAGAATAATTTTTAAGATTTCCAAAAGAGATATTTATTTTAATTTATTTGTATGTGATTTTGTCAGCATGTATGTTTTTGTACCGTGATGCATGCAGTGCCGAAGGAGGCCAGAAAAGAGTGTTTGGTCTTTTAAAACTAAAGTTACCGACCATTGTGAGCACTATGTGAGTGCTGGGAAATAAAACCCCAGCCCTCTGCAAAAGCAGCAAGTGTTTTAACTACTGAGCCACTAATGTTATTTAGCTTCATATATGAGCACAGCCTCTATAACATTCTCCCCTCTGTCTCCTTTCCAAATACATGATCTCTTTTAAATTATCATCATTAAATATATTTGCACTTATAAATATACACATCATTTCAATTTCATTTGTACATATGATGGAAGTCAAGGTTATTTTGTTTATCACTCTGAATTTTAAAGTTTATCATAAGATGTTACTGTGGACATGAGTTTGCAACTGCCTGTACAAATCATGCCTCCCATTTCCTCATTCTTCCTTTGGATGCATAATTTCTGTGCCACTAGGAAGAGTAGGTCTAATTTTTTAAAAACTCATATTATAATGCATTGACTGAGATAATTTATATACTGAAGAACTCACAAATATATAACAGATACAACTGGCTGTCCGTGTCCCGTCCCGTCTGTCTGCCCCCCCCCATTACCTATGGGAAATACATTTGCATCAATATGAAACCTCCCCCCCCCTCCCTTTCTTATCTGCCCTTCAGCTCTGAGATAAGCATCCTTAAGAGCACAGGTATCTTAACTGCACTATTTGAATGAGAATTGTCCCCACAGTCAAGGTCATTTTCCACATTCTCAGCATTTCCTATGAGTTCAGGCATCCCCAGTTGATGGCGCTGTGTAGGGGGGTTAGTTGGTGCAGCCTGGCTGGAGGAAGTGTGTTACTGAGGGTGGGATCCCTTCCTCCTGAGTCATGTTTGCATATGAGGCTAAGAATTCAAAGACTCACACTTCTGCCTCCCTGCCTTTGCTATACCATGCCACCTGTCTCTGCTTCTATGGACTCTAACTTTCTGGGACCATAAACCAAAATAATCTTTCATATATAAATTACCCTGGTATGTTGTTTTGGCTGAAAACGACCCCAAAGGCCCATAGGGAATGGCACTATTAAGGGGTGTGGACTTGTTGGAGTAAGAGTGTCACTGAGGGCAGGCTGTGAGGTTTAAGATGCTCATATCAGACCCAGTTTCTCTCTCTCTCTCCCTTCTTTCCATCTCTCTCTCCCTCTTTCCTTCCCTGTCCTTGTTACCTGCTGATCCAGATGTAGAACTCTCAGCTACCTATCCAGCACCATATCTACCTGTTTGCCACCATGATTCCCACCATGACCATAATGGACTAAACCTCTGAAACTGTAACCCAACTCCCAAATAAATGTTTTTCTCTATAAGAGTTGCCATGGTAGTAGTGTCTCTTCACAGCATAGAACCCCTAACTAAGACACCTGATCACAGTGTTCTATAACAACAGCAAAACCCATATTGTGGAAGGGGTGTGATCAGCTGCTTTAAGTCCCTGCTGCTTGGATGGGCTGTATTTTGAACTGAACACTAGAATAGAACCTTTCTCTCTTAAATGGCTTTTGTCGGGGTATTTTATCATGGAAGCAGGAAAAGAAACCAAGACAATATGACATTTTCAGTGTTTCAAAATTACACACTGCTATCCATGGTCTCCATGCTTGGCAGCCATTCTTCCCACCTTAGGATTTCTTCCGTGATGGCTAACTTTCTCTTAGAGAAGCTAAAAATATTGAATAATTACCCATCTAGCTTTCATTGTATCAGCATATGTGACTCACTTCTGGCCACAGGGATCCAAAAGGGAATCTGACTCAGGAGCTGAACACAGAGGAGACTTCCTCTTACCCCCACCCCCCCAACACTGTTCTCCTGCCTTCCACAGAGAATGTGGAAACCATCTTGCAGCATTACACTGATGATTAGAGGTAAGTAACTCAGAATCCAGTGGGCTTATCACTCTACACACTTTAGTTGGAATCTGAAGAGTGGGTGATTCCTGGGGCCAAAGGGGGATTTTGGTTTTACCAGCCGAAGAGAAGGGTAAGAAAGTCCTCGTGGTTCAGATCACATGTACATCTTCATTGGGATCTGCTGTGTTCACTTTCTGTCTGTTTCAATGCCCCTTCGCTCAGTGTACAGTTGGAGGAGGCTTGACTCATGTTGACTTTGTCTCAATTAAGATATAAAAGTCCTCATCATTCCCAAATATTTATTACTTCTATTCTGTTAGTCTTTTTAGTTTTCACTCTGTCCACAGTCAACTACCTAGATTCTATTGTTTCTCAGCCTTTATAATGCTGCGACCCTTTAAAACAGTTTTTCATGTTAAAGTGACCCCCAACCATAAAATTATCTTCATTGCTACTTCATAACTGCTACAGCTATGAATCGTAATGTAAATATCTAATATGCTGGACATGTGACATGACCCCCGTGAAAGTGTTGTTCAAACCTCAGCCCCAAAATGGTTGAGACCAACAGGTTAAGAACCACTGACCTAGAAGGTGTTTTAAGCTAAATATTAGGTAAAAATATAGTATTTGATAAGGAGCTTATGATAAAAATAATGTGGTAGAAAAAGACATTAGAAAAAAGTCAAATTCATCTCAGCAAAAACAAGACATGTGAGATAAACAACATACCCAGTGAGGTGCCTGGGAGAGCTCAGTCTCTTCAATGGGAGAGAAATTATTAATTAAACAAAATGTTCCTACTTTATAGATGACTCTGTAGAAGTATGAAGTTGATTACAATGTTTCTGAAAAGTTAGAACATGAAATTGTAAGAAATAATTTGCTCTTGGAAAGATCTGGGAAGGAAAAAGAAGTAGCTGGAAAAGAAGGAGGACTCAAGGGCCAGTCACTCGGCTACACAGAAAGCCATGGAGTCAGAAACAAGGAAAGGTATACAGGAAAAGCAAAGGGAAAAGCACAGAGCCAAAAGCTACACAGGATAAGTTAAGAAAAGCTGGATAGAAACAAACCAAGCTAAGGCCGGACATTTATAATTAAGAGTAAGCCGTGTGTGTTTTATTTGGGAGCCGTGTCATGAGCTGCTTAAAAAAGGTGAAAACAGCCAACAACACAGCCATCTCATTTACAATAACTACAAAAATAGTACAATGTAAAACAAGGTTAACTTGGAGGTAAAGGTCTGCACACTGGAAACCATGAAACATGAAAGAAACAGAATAAACTTCCCACTAAATGAAGATGCATCTATATTTATGCATTTTAAAAAATATTAGCTCCAAATAAGGTTATTAATTAAAAGAAATTGCTGATGTACTTTTGATACTAAGAGGTGGGGCCAGAGTATCAGAAGTTCAGTATCATTTTTAATACATAGAAAGTTTGAGGATTGTTGTTGAATAATCTTTTTATACACTGTAAAGATTTGTCACTTTGATTGGTTTAATAAAAACTGAACAGCCAATAGCTTGTCAGGATTTTTGATGCAGAGAGAATGTTGGGAAGAAAAAGGCAGAGTTGACAGCCAGATGCGTAGGAGGCAGGGCATGTAGGAGATAAGGTACTAAGCCATGAGCCATGTGATATCACATAGATAAATATAAATAGGTTAATTTAAGTTTTAAGAGTTAGTGAGACAAGCCTAAGCTATCACCCAAGCTTTCATAATTAATAATAAGTCTCTGTGCTGTAATTTGGGAGCTGGCTGGTGGAACAGAAAAATCTTACAGAGGACAAACTGAGCTTCATAAAAGCTTACCTTTAAAAAAGCATCATAGGAAAGCATACAATTCCAAATCACCAATATAATCTTGAACAAAAGGCCAAATGCACCAAACTAACATAATAATCACTCAGAGAAGAATGGCATTAAAGCTCGCTCTCCTTATACCACTTAAAAAAAAAAAAAAAAAAAAAAAAAAAAAAAAAAAAAAAAAAAAAAACCAAAAACCAAAAACCAAAAACCAAAACCAAAACAAAACAAAACAAAACAAAACTTAATCACTTGATTAAATTAAAGACATTGCAGATTCAAAGCTTTAAAACCACTAGGAAAAAAGAGACTGGGAAAATTTTGTTCCTTGTCTTCAGGATGGTCAAAAGCAAACAGACAAATGGATCTTATCAAACTAATGAGCCCAAACGAGCAAAAGTAGAGAGGCTCCTGCAGAATGAGAGAAATATGAGGAAGCCACACATCTCCTACAGATCAACATATCAAATGTGTAACAAACTGACAATTCAGTAGTAAAGAAATTATACATATACAAATATCTCATCATTTACAACAGACTCAGCTCTTCTTGACACTGCCAACCATTTAATCTCTCAAAAGAGTAAAAGGCCGAGTTTCTATTCATGGTCACAATGGTTCTTTACTGCAGATTGTAGCCTGACATAGCCTATGATCTTCTCCACTGCTTCAACGCTTCAGACCCTGTCCTTTATGCTACACATCCGGAACACATAGACATCAAGCCAAGCTGTCTACTGATAATACCAAGGGCTTTTGCTGTTAACAAAATCTCCTCTTAGCCATTGCCTGTCCTGTATCCAGGCTTTCAAGTACTGAGGAAATGTCCTATTTCCATCAGAAAAGAAATATTGCAGAGAAATTATTTCTTATTTTGGCCTCAATTTTGTAATTTTTATTGCTTGACAGCATAAAAATGTAGTCCTAAGAAATTGATTTTGCCTTTTCTTAGAAGATAACCATTTTTTTCTAATTCTTACCTCAACCATACTGTCTTTCTAATATATCCAAAATTAATACTTTCCATTCTGCAGTTATAACAGTATCCTAAAGTCTTACCTTTAAGAGGACTCTATACTGTAAGCATTTCAACTTTTTGTGATTGAAGTTGATACCAAATTTTGCTAACTAGCCCACACTGGCTTCCTACCCAATGTACTCATACTCAGTCCCACCCCAGCAATTCTGGGATACAAACTATACCTTCACATGCTGGAGATGGAACCTGAAGCAACACCCATGCAAATCACTGAGCTACATTCTCACCCTTCCGCCTTGAACTTTTAATAAATGTCAGATCAAGTCCTTGGAAGAAAAACCTACCAATGGATGTCCTATGATAGCAGAGCTGAATTTGTCTAATATTCAACAAGCAACCTCAGCTATAGCAGTTTCTCATTTGCCAGTTTTCAGCAAAAATACAGTTTACAGAAGTTTGTTCCGTATCCGCTGATTAACCTTTCCACATCCCCAAGAGCATCTCAGTGTCACTTCAATTAATTCTTATATGATAAGCAGCCAAATTCAACTTGTAGCTATTAAAAATCAATCTCTTCCAATTATTTGTAAGGATCATTTACAAGTTATAGTAACTTTTTAAAATTAATTCTTTTGGATTCAGCATAGTCAGACTTAACAACTTCTTGAAAGTTATATCTAGATATGAACATTCTAGTTGTCAATATCAAAAGAGTTAAAGATGCAGGCAGTAGACTAATTAGAAGACTTAAAACTGGGGTCAGAAGAAGTGATTGGAAATGGAAAAATTTGAATGAATTTTAAAGCTAGAAATAAGAGTATTTGCTAGTGTATTGTGAGAAAAGAGAAGTTATTATGATATACATCGATTTATTTAGCCTCAGTAACCTGAGCGGAAAGAAAGCCATGTGTGTTTTGGATACTAGCATATCTACATGCATATATACATATGTGTTACATCTGAGTCACTGTTGATAAGGTAGGACAGCACCATGAGAGACTCTAATAGGGCTGAGAGCATGAAGGAACATAAAATAGAAACTATGATGAGGAGAAGATAAGTCTTAGGACTGATTCCTTAGCAGCCCACGAAGGATGTAGGACTTTCCAGGAGGAACAGTGTGACTTCAGGTGGCATTTGAGAGCATTATAATTTACAGAATGAGTGCTATCTAGTCACAGCTTAGTAAATAGGCAAGTAGCCTAAGCATGCTATTTTTGACACAATGTTGGTGAATATTTTTATTCTGCTGTTTCAAAAGAGAACACAAGAAATAAACATATAATGAATCATTCCATGTCATCACATTCAATGTTTGGTCTAGAATTTTATCTCGTTTCTATAAGCCCCTTTGTCTTCCTCTTACTGCAATCATTTCATATCTTCATTATGATTTTATTATACTCTGAATGTTATTAGCAAAATTATCTGCGGCAATAATACTTTTAAACACTATAAGATAGTTGCATCTACCAAGAAATTCTGAATGGAGTTTTCCTGTGTCCTTTAACTGCCTGGAAAGAAGTACAATAAAAATTAATCTGATAATCTTTAAGTGATTAAATTTCATAATAATCATTCTATGCAATTTAAAATTTGGGCCTGAGTGAAGATTCAGAAAGATGGTGTCCACACTCCCCAGTTCATTCTTAGGAGGCAATGGAACAGCTTTGCTCTGAGACTTCTTTTGATGACGAGTTATATCACCCAGGATTTCTGTTCCAAAAGGTCTATGCTCACAGGGAGGACTATTGAAGGATCTCCTGCTGAAAGTTTGCTTAAAAAGTTATTTTTTTTCTGACACAGAAGAGAAAATTGTCTCTGGAAACATCAGAGTATCTCAAATCTTAAAATAGTCAACCCATCTACAAAAATCAGAGGCCAGGCTTCCTCATTAAAGCTCAGCATCCTGTGCACCTGAACCAATTAACTAGAATCACGTAGTGATTACATCACTTACCAAAGTAAAGTTTAAAATATCTTGTTAAGATGAGCTCACTAACAATTATTGCACTGAGAACACAAATTTCTCTCAATTTCTAATATTTCTTTAATATGTAATAACAATTCTTGAATCAAATATTTTAATTTAATTTCTTTATTGTTGCCTGTTTTCCCTTCTTCCCCTTAAATATATGTGTCTGCAGTTATTCATCCTTTCTTGCTCTGAATCCAGTACCCTTTATTATTCTTACATAGTCCCTTTTTTTCTGCTTTTTTGTTTTTGTTTTTGTTTTTGAGATAGGGTTTCGCTGTGTAGCCCTGGCTGTCCTGGAACTCACTCTGTAGACCAGACTGGCCTCGAACTCAGAGATCCACCATTTCTCAACTCCCAAGTGCAGGGATTAAAGGTGTGTGCCATCACTGACTTCTATCAGTGCCTTGATGGCTACAAAAGGAAAGGAATTAAAGACAGTTTTCTAAAATTTGTGGTAATTTTTATGTGTTTTGTCAGGCTTTGGCAATGATCTTTCTACTTCTTATGTCTGTATTCTAGGAATATAGATAACAGTAGCTCTAATGGGAGCCTGCATGGGACCGATCTAGGCTCTGCATGTGGATGTCAAACAGTTGTGCAATGGTTTGTTGTGGGGGCCCCTAACAGTGGAAACAGGCGCCTGTCCCTGGAACATGAGCTGCTTTTGGGGAGCCTATTGCCCATTCCGGTATGCTTTACTCAGCCTTGATGCAAAGGGAGAAGATTGGTCCTGCCTCAATTTGATATGCCATGCTTTGTTGTCTCCCACCAGAAGCTTTACTCTTTCTGAACAGAGGAGTGGGGTGGAATAGATGGGAGGTAAGGGGGTGGAGGAAAACCTGTGTTTAATATGTAAAATAAATGAAAAAAATTAATTTAAAAAAAACAGCAGTTCTTTCCACTACAAGCCTATTGCAGGTGCCTGGCCCTGAATATATAGTAAGTGTATTTGTCAATTGTGTCGATGAATAATACAATAAGCATAATGAAAATATACTGTGGGAAAATCTGAGTGGAGAGAAAGAAATCTCAAATGGTATAGATTTCATGCTGTACTGACTGCAATCTCTTTTACAAAGTTGAGACAAGTTAGAATTTTTCTTTATCTCAAGAAAGTACTAATAGTTACGAGAATTCAAACAAAACCCAAGATAGCGTGAAGCTAGATCCTGAATATATATAATTTTCTTTTCTTTTGGATGTAAGCCAAAGATGTTAAATGGAGCTTAGAGGGTCCTCCAGAGTCAATAATTATCACTTGGGAAAGACAGATCTCTACACACATGGAGATTCTTGACTAGGAAAATAGTGTGGATGTTATACTAATTGAGTATTCCTGAATAAACTTGGAATCTTCAACATGGTGATAAAAAATTAAATAAAACCAAAGGCTTCCTTAGAGATAATGAAAAACTAATAGCTCAAAGGCAGTTTTATTTTCTTCAACCAGGCATATGGTGTTTCAAATATCCTTCTTAATTATTACCTGGTATAGTTTGGCAAGTTTTTTTGATTCCTTTTTAATTCTAATTCAAAATGACTAAATGAAGATGTATGTTTCAATTAACACAGTCTTATTTATAATTGGTTAGACAAAATTAATTATAATAGACACATGAAAAAAATCTAACATTTTTCATGGATCTTTGGGGTGAAATAAAGATCTTATGAAGATGACATTTCATAAGTATACATGTAAGCCATTATTGATATTCTGAAATAAAAGATTTGTTCAATATTTACATTTATCTTTGCTGTCTTTGGTGCTGTTTGCTTCAGGGTCAGGTGATGTCTTAGATGCCTGATAGACAACGCCAGATGAGAATTTAATGGACAGACTTTGAAAATACAGCTTTAATTTTTTACCACAATCATATATATCCATTAAATTATAAATTGTAATGTTTCTTGTCATTACATGTGGTTTTTATTTTCTATGCATCACTAATATTTATAGTTATATTTAAAAATACACTTATAATATAATTTATTGTCTTTTCTCTCTTAGCTATTAAGTGTTTGCCCTGGAAGTGATGGTTTTTCTTGTTCATATTGCCCAAAAAAACCCATTTTTTTTTCTCTTCTTACAATATTTTCAATGAAAATGGCCTCCAAAGGGAGTGGCACTATTAGGAGGTATGGTTTTGTTGAAGTATGTGTGGTCTTGATGGAGGAAGTGTGCCATTGTGGAGGAGGGCTTTGAGGTCTCATATATGCTCAAGATACAGCCCAGTGCTTTAGTCTACTTTCTGTAGCCTGCAAGATGTAAGACTCTCAGCTACTTCTCAAGCACAATTTCTGCCCACATGCCACCATGTTCCACGATGAAGATAATGAACTGAACCACTGAAATATACACGAGCCACCCCAATTTAACGTTTTCCATCGTAAGAGTTGCTGTGATTATGGTGTCTCTTCACAGCAAGAGAAACCCTAACTAAGACACTCTTCATCTAGGACCTTCTCTTTGCAACAGGTGGAGACAACTTCAAGAAATCACAACTCATCAAAATGTAGGGTTGCAGATCCCAATGCCAATAGTTATCTCTACAAAACACTCTGGCATCTAAGGCTCAGACAACATTGTAGAAGAAGGAATGGAAAGATTTTAAGAGCCAGAAGGTAAGGGAGTTTTCTGTGATAGTGTGTTTTCTTGTTGTATTAGACGTTATACTTGTAATGTCTCACCAGCATGACTGCCCAAACATGAGCTAAATAAAGATACCACCAATAGATATGCCAAAGAGGACAAAGAAAAGCCCACAATGCCTCAACCTTATACAAAAACCACAGGCAAATAAGGATTGCTGAAATTGGAAATAGTCATCTGTAGTA
Source organism: Phyllotis vaccarum (assembly GCA_033318265.1). Taxonomy (NCBI): domain Eukaryota; kingdom Metazoa; phylum Chordata; class Mammalia; order Rodentia; family Cricetidae; genus Phyllotis; species Phyllotis vaccarum. Next base: position 53,835,865 of record JARWLC010000001.1, on the reverse strand, counting down.
GTGAGTTTCTGGCCCTGACTTTCCAGCCTAGCCCCAAAATTCAGACCCACTCACAGCCTTACTGCCATTTAACACCAAATAAATGCATAGACACTTGTATTGTTCTTATGCGGATCAGCCTATGGCTCTGGTATATTGCTACCTAGCTCTTTCTCTTAAACCCATCATTCTTGTCCTGTTCAGCCATGCAGGTCAGCACTTTTTCTCAGAGCAGCATTTCATCTTTTTTTCTCTACATCTGCTGGCATGTCATCATGTTGCCTCTGTGGTGTCTCTCTGGCTTCTCTGCTCTGCTCTTCCTGCCCCCAGAGTTTTCTTAGTCTAGTAGCCCCACCCACACTTCCTGTCTGTCTTCAGCCAATCAATGTTTTTATTAAGACAGTAGGTGGGACAATTATTTACAATGTAACATAATCCCACTCCATATCCTGTTTTTTTCTTTTTAAAACAAGAACCCCAAATTTAATTTCTTTAGTATAGTTTTTTTTCACTGTTATCTATAACAACTTGTAAACAAAGACTGTAAACAAAGACGAACATCCATAATGCATTTTGGGGGGAATGTGGGTATAGTTCTCTAGGCTACTTCCTGCTGAATGGGGATACTGGTAATCTTATGGGGACCCAAAGAAAAATTTAGGACAAGTCTTTGGTGAAAAAGTCTCTAAGGCTGGTGGTTCACCTCAGTCAGTCTCCTGGAAGTTGTTTTGGATGCAGAGTTTAGAGGAAACTGAAACAGAAGTGCTCTGAAATGCTAAAGCATCTGGGCCATCCATTTCCACAAGAGACTTTTCAGGGGGTCTTCCTCAATCAAACTTTATTTTCTTTAACCAGGAATAAATCTAAACCTCTCATTTTCTGTAAAAAGAAAAAGAAAACTTTTTCTCCAAAGTAGCATATCTTTTTTTAAAGTCAACTCACTTGCAAAATATATAGGTTGAATTAATCCAACAGCATTTATAATCAAATGTCTTTTGGAAGCTTTAACTACTTCATTTTCAGTCAAGAAACTCAAAGAAAATAACATACAGTATCCAGACACTCTTTGTAATTTCCATCTTTATGTGGCTTATTATTTTTTTTACTCTATTTTCTATTTTTAAGGACTTTATCTTTTTTATTTTTTCTCTCAAGCCTACACACACACACACACACACACACACACACACACACACACACACTCTAAACAACTTAGAGGTATTTTGAATCTGTCTTTACTGTATATTTCTTATCTTTTTCTTTTTCTGACCACACCTTTGCTTGGTTAGGGTGGCTGACTCCACCCAACTCCCTCTATTTCTTTCTGTTTCTGACTACACCTTTAATCTGCCGAGATGTGGCTAAGGATTAAAGGCTTCACTAGAGTGGCTGGCTCTACCCAGCTCCTTCCTAGTCTAGCTTCATAGAATTTAGCTTTTTAATGGAAGTACTGGTAAGAGTCACAATCATTACTCTGGGAATTTTAGGGTCCATATAATCAGTAAATAAAGCACTGCCATCTGATACTCATGAACTCCATTTAAGTATTTGGCAGCAGGGCCTCTTAAAAGACTCACAAATGTTTTACCTTTAAGGTTGAGTCCGGAAGCCCCCTTAAAAAGGGTAATCCTCTGCTTGCCTCCAGCAAACAGGGCTGATTTAAGAAAATGCTGCCACTAAGAAGCCATCTTTGACTCTGTTCCCTTTCTGTCCTTATAAACAGAAACTTTAAATGCACCATATACAGCTCCTTGCTTACACTGAGGCTCAGGAACTGGCCTTGTTGCAACTTAAATTGTATGCAGCAAACTTAAATTTAATCCCATACACCACGCAGTCTCTTTACCATGGCCCACTTGCGAGACACAACTCAGAAGCAGTTTTTGGCTCCGGTTCTGTGCTCTAAACTGTTTTTAAGCTTTCTATGGCTTTAGATGGTTATATTTTACCCACATTGGTACACCATTTGTAGTATAAATTTTCTGGCCTGTCTGGCCTATGGTCCAGACCCACAGACCCCAATACTGCAGTCCCACAGAATCACACGAACACTTGTATTAATTTTATGCTGATTAGCCTAGGGCCCAGGCATATAACTTGTTTACTCTTAAGCTAACCCATGATTCTTATCTTGTTTAGCCATGCAGTTTGGTACCTTTTCTCAGAGCAGCATTTCAACTTCTTTCCCCTGAATCTGCTGGTGTCTCATTCTGTTGTCTCCATGGCTTCTCTGCTCTGCTCTTCCTATTTCCAGAGTTTTCTTAGTCTGGCACCCCACCCACACTTCCTGTCTGTCTGCAGCCAATCAGCATTTTTATTAAACCAGTAGGTGGAACAATTATTTATAATGTAACATAATCCCACTACAGTCATCCACATAGAAGAACATACCAATTGGTTATCCAGTATAAAAAAGGCAGCCCTGAACACATACAAGTAACATTACATAGATGAGACGATTATACTTAGGAATATATATGCATATGCATAAAATATATTTGATGACAATTAATGAAAAAAGAAGCCACGAATTTGAATGAGAGCAAGGAAGGGTATATCAAGAGTTTAGAGAGAGGAAAGAGAAATGAGAAATAAAATTATATTATAATCTCAAAATTAATAGAAAATAATTAGAGATTACAAAGAAGACACATAAATGGATAACAATGAAACACAGTAAATTGTATGGTTATAGTTTTTAAAACCTCTTTATTCCACTAAATTAGAAAATCCAAAAGAAATGAACCCATTTCTAAATACTAGTTGTATACCAGCATTAAATTAATATGAGTAAATGATTTAAATCAATCAATAACCACTAATGAGTTTGAGAAAGTAATAAAAAGTCTCTTTAATGGAAGGTATCCAGGAGTAGACGTATTAGTATAATAGTACCATAACTTCAAAGAATTAATCCAATACTAACCAAATTATTTCTTGAAACAGAAAATGAAGAAAAGCTTTCAAACTTTTTTATGATGCAAGTATTACCTACCCTAATACCTCAACCAAATACACACACACACACACACACACACACACACACACACACACACACACACACAGAGTACACACAAATCTCTCTGATGAGCATAAGCATGAAAATTTGCAATAAAATACTGGAAAACTGAATTAAAGATTATACTAAAATAATCAGTTATCATGACCATGTTGGGTTTATTCCAGAGATATTGGGATGGGTTGACATATGAAAATCAACAAATCTAATCCATCACATAAATGAACTCAATTGGTTATCCAGTATAAATATATACACATATATATACATATGTGCATATATATATATAGTTAAAAATCTAAACACTCAAAGAACAAGCAATTCAAAACTTTTTAATGGGCTATGGAACAAGATATCACAACAAGATATACAAATGGCTTGGACAAGGTTTGTTGTCAACTTTCCACAACTGAGAAAAGGAAACCTCAGTTGAAGGATTGCCTTCATGAGATTGGCCTTAGGGATTATCTGCAGGGTCATTTTTGTGATGTCTACTTGAAGTGGGTCTAGCACAGTGTGTGCCTAGACTGTTTAAGAGGGGCAGCTGAATGTGAACCGGGGAAAGAGCGAGTCAGTGTCCTCCTGTGGGCTCTCTGTCCAGGCTTCGGTTTTGATTTCCGGCATTGGCTTTCCTTAGTGATAGATTGAGACCTGTAAGATGAAACAAACTCTTTCCTTATCAAGTTTCTTGTGGTTATGGTGTTATCACAGCAACAGGAAAATGAGGACAACGAGTAAACACAAAAAGAAGTGTTCAACATCCTTGACTGTCAGGGAAACGCTGTTTTCAATACTCAAGGTTACCTATCACAACCAAATGAGATGCTGAAGATAACTACTCACTTTGGTTGTATGATCAATAAACAAATGTGACACTGGTCAGGGAATGGCCTCTCTGTTAGCCATTGGTTCACAGTTCTGGAGGGTGCTATGTAGGCTGCTAGGGGAGAAAAGACATCAGTGGTCTTACGTAGCTCTGCATTCTACTTACTTCAATATAGACCTACAAGGTCTATCTATACTCATTAGTATATCTGATGTCTATAGGGTTAGTGGGTGGTTCAAACCAGATTTGATACCTGCTCCAGAGGCATTATTTCATGTCTGGTATTGTAAACCTGATCAAAAGCCCTGACTAGGACAACCAGATGCCCTTAGAGGAATCCAGGTTCCTCTGGTATTGTTACACAAATGGTCATGCCATCAAATCACCTTCTTAATACTTGTTTTTATAACAATAGCTTCACGCTGCTCCAAGTTTATGTCACTAAAGCTACAATTTTCCATGTGTAGTGGTTCATGCAGAGGCTTAAAGTAGATTAAACTGCTTAGCACAAACATGGTGAGTGCTCTGCCATAAATGGGTCTGTATCAATGTCCCCTATTTAAGGCTCAGGGAACTTCAAAGAAAAGTAGTAGAGAATGAATATGAGTGTGAAATAGTGGGGTGGAAAGAAGTGCTGTGAGATGCTGTCTTCTACATAAGACATTACCATTGCACACATCAACTCAACAGCCACAGTTGCCAACACAAGATCAAGCTACTCAACATTCTAGCATGGGTTGGATGGGGCAGAGGAGCTGCTAACAGTTGATGGCTTTTCAGAGAAGAGTCACTTTTCTCTGTGGATATGGCCCCTGGTGGTTTGGCTGTGACTCAGCAGATAGCCTTACACTCATGTGTGTGTGGTCAGAACTAAAGGGTCTCTAAACAGTAATAAAAGAGAAAACAGAAAATTGGAAGGGAAACTGGCCAGTAGGTCCTTGGGGTGGTAGATCAAAATACAACATGTACATTATGAGATTTTCAAAGCATAAATATAAATATTATTTTCAAAAAATAAGATTATTCTTAATATCCTGGGCATTTTCACATGAAAAACTGCCCAATTCATAGCTGAGACCAAATTATAGTCTTTTATATAAAAATATATGTACTACATTTTATGACAATAAACACAAGCACAATTATTTTGAATAATTGAACTAATATTTGAAAGGGAAATAGATTTTATTTCATTATCTCTCATAGTTGTTTTACTATAAAGGTTAAAAATATATAATGTAAAAAAATACAAAAAAATAAAGAAAATTTTAATGTATGACTAAAAATAGGCAAGAATCCTACAGATTATGACTTTTAACTAACCTTTACTTGTATTTGCTGTCCCAACAAAGTGGAACTTTGTGTTCTACCAGTGTGCTAGAGCCCCAGTCTCTGGCTTTGTTTTATAGGCACACACACACACACACACACACACACACACATACAGTCACTTATCCCAAGTTTTTAGTCAGTCCCAATCTTTTCCTCCTTCTCTATCTCTTTTTCTTTTTCCCTCTCATTTTCCACTAGTCCTTCTTTATTAACACTGGTTGATTTTAATGTGAGTGGCCTGCTCTGCCACCTGAGGCCATATTGATGTCTATTGGGTAGGCTGCCACCAGGGACCATATTGGTGTCCATTGTCCATGTTGTCCAGAATATCAAGTTGATGTCCTTGATATGTTCATGGTCTGTACTGCCACCAGAGATCATGATGGAGTCCATGGTATCCCCCCAAACCATGCAGAGGTCCATGCTCCATGCTCCCACTTACTGTAAAGGGCCAGGAAGCTACTTTTGCAGTGATATCAATGACTGCAGACTCATAGTTGAGAAAGAGGGATATAGAAAACTTTTGTGACGATCCCTACCACCTCCCCCAAAAGTTACACCCTAGGTAGAAAACCAACAAAGAAAACTCTTAAGAAATTGTGATAGGGATGCTGAAGTATAGTTTTCCACACACAATTGAGAGCTTCTGGCAAAGGTACAGGTGGGGAAGACTTTAGTTTTCCTTAAGGGACTGGCCACTGGGAGCTTGATCATGCTCTAATGAGTATACGGACAACACAAACTGAGCTTGTGGCTTTCTTCTTCTTCTTCTTCTCCTCCTCCTCCTCCTTTTCTCCCTCCTCATCTTCTTCTACTTTCCCTCCTCTTCCTCCTCCTCCTTACTCTTCTTCTTCTTTGGAGGGAAGGTCACAAGGGTGGGGAAAACCTGGGAGTACTGGAAAGTGAGTGTAACTGAGGTACATGATGTGAATTCCCAAATAATAAAAATATTATGTGGAGGGAAAAGCCACAAAGACCTGTATAATTGAGAAGATGGAGTAACAGTAAACAAGAAGCTATCTTTATAAAAGAAATCACCAGGTTTTTTGTTGTTGGTGGTGGGTTTTGGGGGGGGGGTTATTATCTTTGGATTTGCATGTTTTGAATACAAGTCTTTGAGTTTCCTGTGTCTGTTTAAATGCAGATGATGGATCTATTTGACCCAGCTATTCTTTACTGACTTACAAAATTTTTGCTAATACAATCTTCAGCACAGAACTCTCCCACCCCTCCCAATTCTCTGTGGGGCATGGAGGTGATCCTGCTTTGATCTTCTTAGATTTGTAAGATAATGCTTAATGCATTTGTAAATGTGTTGGTAATTTCTTCCAGATATAAATAAATCTTTTGAGGGATCTGATCCCATGTTAGATCACAGAAATGTCCTGACAGGATGCTGTTCTTGTATCTGAGAATGTCTTCCTCCACTGCCCTGTAAGTTATTACTCATGTGTCCATTTTTTAAGTTTTTTTTTTTTTTTTTAATGTATTTTGTTTTGTTTGCTGGAAAGGCTTAGGTGTTCTGCAGTAAGTAAGAGAAATCATAGAAGAGCTTGCTTCAGGATTAGCATGTGGCCTGGAGTCAGAGGCAGATGGGAAGTCCACAAACAAGTTTTTTGTTTTTGTTTTTGTTTTTTTTTTTTTTTTTTAAAGAGAAAAGGCTTTCTCCTCATTGTGTGCTTCTAATGAGTGGCTATCAAATCAAACCATCAGTATAGTTAAAATATTCAAAGTGGCATTGTTAAATTGAATGTTAAGAGGTGGTGAAATAGCATTGGTAACACTAGTGTGCCAGTGGGTAACTTGGAGGTACTGAAGAATGGAGTCAGAGAGCAATGCATGCTGTTTCAGGATTTCACTTGTAGTCAGCAGTTTCTAGCCAGCCTAACCTCAAGGTCTAGACCTGCCCACAGCTGCTTAGTCCTAAATAATCATATAAAAGCTTATATTAATTACAAGATGTTAAGTCTATGATTCAGGCTTATTACTTCCTAACTTTATACTTTAACTCATATTTCTATTTATGCTTAGCCACTTAGCTTGGTGCTATTTTGCTCAGTGCAGCCTTCTCATCCTGCTTTCTCTGCATCTCCCTGTCATCTGTTGCTTTCTCTTCCATTTCCCAGAATTCTTTTAGTCTGTTTGTCCTGCCTCTACTTCCTGTCTAGCTACTTGACCAATCAACATTTTATTAAACCAGTAAGAGTGACATATATTTATAGTGTATAAAAGAATAATCCCACAGCATTCATTCATAATTGTTACTTTTTAGAGTGTATCACAGAGAGAGGCTAGGTGGAGTTAAGGAAAACCTTCTGACTTTATAGTTTTGGAGGAAGTCCAGGATTCCTGGGCCCAATGGCTGACTCGAATTCCAGTTTAAATAGCTGGATCTTATTTTTGTCATTATTTCAAAGGAAATTCCTGGCCATCTGAAAGTCCTCTATACAGACTGCCATCTCTCAGATTGTCAAATACCAATTTACTTAGAAAACTTGGAAGAGAGAGTGTATTGAGACATGCCTAATTGATTTATAAAAGTAGCAATATAGAAATAAGAAAGAAAAATAAAGATCAAAATTTTCAAAAACTCAAAAGTTATTGCAGTGTTGGCTGGCTGCATTAGACCTCACACAGGAATGGAAGGGGCAGGTAGGGATCCATGGTGGGTGAAAGCAGAAATGAGCACTGTGTTTTCTACCTTTCAGTATGTTTTAGTCATTATTAGATTGAAAGACCTTGCATATCAACATTCAGTAAACACTCTTATAGTTGAGATAACTTGGACTGATGAAAACTCTAAATGCTAATTGTGGCTATAATGGTATAGAAGTTACTAAAAATTGTATTTTTTATGGGCTAACTTTTTCTTTTAAAAACTGAATAAAAGAATTTAAATTACCATAATGATGAATAATAAAAAAACAAAAGGCATCTATATAAAATTAAAAATGAAACTCAATGAAAACAGTTTAATATACATAAAGGTTCAACATAATACCATATTTTCTTCTTTTTAAAAATGTGCTTTATTATGTGTAATTCACACAACCTGATGCATCTTTCTAAATGGATAAATTCTGTAGTCTTAGCATATGCTTTTGTTCTTAGTGCTTAGAAATTCCTTTTAAATGTTTGCTTTGTGTGTTTTTTATTTTCAAAATTTTTATTCATCTATGTTAAGGAATTTTGAATTAATTATAAATAGTCAGATGTTAACCTAATTATCACAGCATTTTAGGTTGTAAAATACTAGATATTTGTGTATATTATATGTATTAGGAATTTAATTATAGGATAATTTTATGGTGGAAGTAATTATTTTTTTCTCATGTCTCCTCTTCTAATCTTCTGGCGTCTATTGTCCTCACTCCCATGGAGATACTGATATTACAAATTAGAAGCCAAGATCTACATATAAGAGAAAACATTGCCTGACTGTATTTCTAAACCTGAGTTACCTCATTTATATTTATTAATTCTATTTACTTTCCTAAAATTTTAATTTTTTTATTTTTACCATTGTGCAAATTATCTTTATCTATTCTCCAGGTGATAGACATTGAGTCTATTTATATTTTGTAGCTACTTTGTGTAGAAAAGCCACAAACATCAATGTGTGCCTTATGAAACTGTACTTGATTAAGGTTCTATGCTGCTGAAAAATGTGTATCTGTCAATGGAACATTCTGTGTTGCTGAAAAAAATCTGTTGGGTAGAATATTCAATATATATCAGCTAATATATACTCATACACAGTAGATGATAAGAAATAATAAATATTAGGGATGAGACTAACAGCGTAGAGATTACAAGAACAATATACAAAACTAACCAGAACTGGCTCTTTGAAAAAGTTACTAAGACCGAAACACTCTTAGCCAATCTGAAAAAAAAAAATAAGAGGAAGGAAAGACATTACTAAAATTAGAGATAAAAATAAAGACCAAAGACATATCATTAAAACAGATTCCAATGAAATACTGAACTCGTTAGAACTTAGTATGACAATTACATGCTTAACATCTAAATAACCAATCCATAAAAATTAGGATGTTTATCGTTCACTAAAATTAAAGCCAGAAGATATAAATAACTTAAAGAGAACCATTAGAAGCAATGAGACAGGTGCTGTAATAAAAAGTCTCCATTCACTGCTGAATTCTGTCAGAATTTCATAGTGAAGATCTTATACTGATTCTTTTTAACATGTTACTGTAAATTGTAAAAGTGAAGGAACACCAATTTCATTCTACAAAGTTGATATTATTCTGATACAAAATCTAGGTAAGACACATCATTTAGCAAAAACTACAAATTTCTTTGATGGACCTAGATAAAAAAAATTCCCAACAAAATACTTGTAATCTGAATTCAAGAGCATACTAATATGATTACATATATCAATGATCAAACCGGATTTCTCCCAGAAATACAAGATTGGCTCAACATATGAAAATCAAGAAATGTAATACACCATATAAATAAACTTATCGACACAGACCACATAATCATTTCTTTTAACACTGGCACTTGACAAAACTCAACATGGCTTCATAGTAAAAGCTCCAAAGACTTTAGTAATAGATAAAACATACTACAGATCCAGTGTTATTTTAAGTGAAGACAAATTGATATCTTTTTTCCTAAATCATCATGAGACAAAAATGCCTATTTCCTCCCCCCTTTGAAATAGGCCTCAAAGTCTTAGGTGTTGCAATTAGAAAATAGACACAAATGGAAAAAAGGAACAAATCAAACTGACCTTTGTGCGAGATTATGTTGTTACATTGTAAATAATTGTCTCACTCACTGGTTTAATAAAAAGCGCTGATTGGCCAAAGGCAGGCAGGAGGTGTGGGCGGAGCTACCAGACTAAGAAAACTCTTAAGAACAGGAAGCACAGAGCAGAACACCAGAGAGAAGCTGGAAGAAGCAGAGGACAACCATACTGCTGTGAGAAAAGGTACAGAGCCCCATGGCTGAACAAGTTAAGAGTCATGGGTTAGATTAAGGGTACAGAGTTAGCAAGTGATATGCCTGAGCCTTATGCCAATCAGCTTCAAATTAATGAAAGTATCTGTGTGTCTCTGCAGGTCTGTGGGTCTGTGGGCCTAAACCTTGAGGTTAGGCCTGAAAGTCAGGGCCAAAAACCTCATACTACAGACCTTATATGCAGATGACATGGAACATTACTTAATGAACCCACTCTACTAGAAATCTCAGAACCCAATCTACTATAACTCTCTTGGACCTAATAATCTCAGTAACATGGCAGAATACATAATCAATATAAAAAGCAATAACCACAGGATGTTCCTGGCCAAGTCTCCACACAATGGCAGAGGGGGTGTCTAAACGGGACTTCCCCTATAATCAAATGAGTAAACACCCTAGGTGTCATGGGAGTTCACTGAACAGAGAATTGCCACTGAAGATCCATCTGGAGGGGGAGCTCGGCCCTCCCCAGGCGGCTTTCAACTGGCATGGGCAGTATGTGGAGCCACGAGGGGTGGGATCAGACTGTGTTCCTGTTCATGGGCTGACATCTTGGAGCCCATTCCCTATAGAGGAACACCCACCCCAGCATTGACTTTGGGATGAGTGAACCAGACTTGCGGGAGTGAGTATGCCGCACTGGGCTGGTCCACCTTGGGACTTCTTGCCCTCTTGGGGGAGGGGATGGGTGGATGGGAAGGGACAAGGCTGAGGGTTGTTTGGGAAGGATTGGAAGGGGAGAGGGATCAGGGTAATACATTTATGAAGATGACTTTTTAAAATGAAAATACAATTGTGAAAAAAAGCAATAGCCTTCATACAGACCAACAATATACTCTTAGAGAAAGAAATTAGAAAAATATATTCAAAATAACTCAAAAATTATATATTTAGGAATATTGAATAAAAGAAGAGGAAAACATCTACATGAAAAGCTTCAAAATAGAAATATGAAATCACAGAAGATATTGTATTATGGGAAGACAGTGTATACTCCTGGATTGGCAGGATTAATATTGTAAAATTGATTATACTACCAAAATTAATTCACAGATTAATAAAAATTACTATGTCCTATTTCCCTTAGAAAAAGCAATGCAGGAATTCATATGGAACCAAACAAAGACCATGAATCACCAAAGCTATCTCAAGGAGTAAGAACACCTTTGGAGGTCTTACAAGAGTCTACCTCAAATTATACTATATAGAGAGATAATGGCAGCCTGAAACTTCCATGAAAATAGTCATTTAGAGCAATAGAGTAGAATAGAGGATTAGAAATAAAATGACAAAGCTATGCCTACTTAGTATTTTACAAGGGAGGCAAGAACATAAATGGGAAAAAAAGTAGCCTGTTCAACAAACTGTATATCAACATGCAGAAGAGTGATATTATCTACATAATTCTCACCTTCTACAAAAAACAAATTCAAAGTGCATCAAAGGCATCAATTAAAATCTGAAATACAAACATCTCCAGAAAAAACAAAGGTAACACCCTCCAAGACACTAGAATAGGCAAGAAGTTTCTTTTAATAGCACAGGGACCAACTCCAATTATCAACAGATAGGGCTATAAAAAATAATAAGTTTCTGGACAGTAAAGGAAACTATCAGCAGAGCAAACAGACAACTCACAGAATGGGAGAACACATCTTTCTTTACCAGATATACCTCAGGCAGGGAGCTAAGAGCCAGCATTTATGAAAAACTAAAGAAATTAAATACCAAGGAAATAAAACTGTCAATAAACAAATAGGAAAATGAGTTAAATGGACAGTTTTAAAAAATAAAAGCAAGTGGCCAGTAGCTACCTTTAAAGTGTTCATTATTGCTAGCCATCCAGCAGGAAAATGTAACTAAAGTCACTTTGAGATACCACCTATAGTCATAATGGCTATCAAGAAATTTGACAATTAATGTGGGAGAGAAAAGCTCTTATATACTGTTGGTGGAGGTACAAATTAATGTGGCCATTATGAAAATTTCTCAAACATTTAAAAATAGAACTAACAAATGACACAACTGTTCCACTCTTGGGTATATTCCTAGAAAATTTCACACCTTTGTGTTCGTGTTTATTACTACTTTGTTCACTCTAGAGAAGCATTGTAATCAACATTATGGGTAATGGATATTTGATCCATATCTAACATGGAATATTATTCAAATCTTAAAAAAATAAAATCATAATTTTTAGGAAAATAGATGGACTTAGAATATATAATACTAAGCAAGGTCACATGATCTTATAAAGAAAAAATGTTTTTTTCAATATGAATATGTATGTCTATGTAAATAAATGTATATGTGGGTATATAACATGTAGAAAATAGAATGAGAAAGGATAAATATTAGCTGATGATAAAGAATTGAATTTATGTATTTGTTGAAATTTTTTGCATGTATGAAATGTCATGTCCACCCCTCTACTCACTGGTGCAACTCACTCAATTCCCCATCATACATCCCTTTCATATTCACCTCATCCTGTTTATTTGTTTGTTTGTTTACTTACTGATTATTTTTCACCTACTGAGTCCAATTAGTGTTATCTATATGCACACGGCTGTCAGATTATTCACTGGCATAGACAACCCTCCTAGTAGCCATACTCTAAAGAAATATAACTGTCCATCTGCCATGAGCTATTAACTGCCAATAGCTCCTCAGCTAAAGATGGGTCTTAAGACCTTTCAGCTCCATGCTGGAATTTTTAATTGACTTAATAAGGCAGAAGTCTTCTGTTGATAACAACTCTGTGAGTTCTGCATGTTCGCAACAGTCATATCATGCCCAGCATTTTACAGCACTCTTATTGCAGAATATTTGATCACACTATGAACCCTGAGAATGCATTATTTACTGGAAAAAGTCATTTCTAGTTGTAGTATGGTCCTAGCACATGCCTTAAACCCAAGAGCTTTCTTTTTGAATATTGTAAACAGGATTAAATAAAGTCAACCATAGGTCAAGAGGTGCAGCAAGACACCAGTTGACAGGAAGTAAAAATAGGATTATTAAGACAAAGAAAAAAAAACAGAGAGAGTAAGAGAGCATCAGGAGAATGGAGAGAGAGCACAGGAAGTAGAAGAGCGGGACATAGAGTTTGGAGAGTTCTGTTTTGAGATGACATGGGGAAGGCAGGAGGCTTCTGGGATATCCACTAAGGAAGAAGGTTAGCTTTGTGCGTTGTCTGCCTCTCTGATCTAACAAGTTTTCACTCTAGCATCTGGATCCCCATTTTTTATTGGTAAAATGGAGCAATAGAGATTTTGCTAAAAACACTATTTGGTACTCTAACACATAGCAGAACCATATGGATAGAAAAACCATTCCAGTAGCAGACAAACTAAGAATCCAACCGATTTGTTTCAAATCCTGGGAAGTCTTCAAGTAGAGAGCTAAATAGTTTTAAGAGGAAATATATTTCCCACATTAAGGATGGGAATATCAGAGTATAGAGCATTAGGACCCCGTATAATGCAACTTTAGATGGTTTAAAACTAAAAACAGAATTAAAATATAAATGACTTGTCTGAGATTGACATAAAACCAATTATAATTACTAAGAGTCTGGTGTAATTTATGTTTTATCCTTAATAACCATAGTGGTGTATTTGTGCCAAATATAAAAAGTAGTTTGATAATTATGCCAAATATGAAAAGTGAATAGATAACCTACAGTCCTTAGAAAGACTTATAAATGAAAATAAACAAAATACTGAAATACAGACAGAGGAATTTAGACAAGAATCTATGGAGTCATTGCATAAAGAAACAGAAGGGGGGCATCCAAGGTTGTTAGAAAACCAACCTCAGTTTACTCAGTTACTATACAAGAACTACCAGCAGATGATAGGCACTCTGATGCTATAAAAAAGTTAAATGGAATCCTATTGAAATATTAGATTGGAGGAGATTTAAGGAAGTGGCCATTTCCTATGGTATGCACTCACTCTATATGAATCAGATATTAAAACCATGGGCAACTCAAACAAAATGATTCCCCAAGACTGGAAAGATTTGGCAATAGCAATATTGGAAGCTGATCCTCAATTACAATGGGGAACATAGTAAAAAGAGAGTAAGGGCCACAAAGGAATGAAATACGGTAGGAGGTATTATTAGTATTTCCCAAGAGCAGTTACTAGGTGAAGGTCAATATGCTGAGTTTCAAAGGTAGCTTGAATTTGATGATCACACCTTGGTGCTGTGTTGTTTAGTAGCTTTGAATGTTTGGAACTAGACTGAAGGATGCAGAAGGAGGTCTGAGTCATTTACTAAAATTATACACAACCCCAAAGAAGACTTGATTGATTTTTTTCTTTGCAAAGATTGGACTTCAGCTGTAAATAAAATAGTAACAGATTCAGAAGTCAAACAAATATTCATCAAATATTTGGCTTTTAAAAATGCTTTCAGAATGCAAAAGGGTGATTAGGACTTTAAAAGCAAAATCAGCAATAAATGAGTAGATTAGAAATACACCTGATATTGGATCTCATATTTATGATGCTACTTTGATAGAAGTAATCTCTAAAAGTTTTAAGAAAAATCAAAATATCAAATGTTCTAGTCATTATAAGCAAGATTATTTGAAGATGAAGTATAGGCAAGGTATTCCTAAAAACAATATGTATATTAGAGATAATTCAAAAAGAAAGTCCCAGTTTTCTGGATTATGCACAAAAGGTGTAAAGGTATGGTAAGTGGCAGCATAGGAATAGTGAATGCAGATAAATGAGGGACAGGCAAAGTAACCCTTTGCCATCAGGAAAAGGGCCTCAACAGGTCACAATTTTAATTTGATTCAATCAGGACCTGTCAGCATCAGAGAAACTCATCCACACAGCAATTAAAAGATTTAATGTCTGTTGTTAAAAACAACACTGCTCTGGATGTAATAAAGGACAGAACAGATTCAGTAAATAAAGCAAAAATTCAGAAGATAATAGAAAACAAGTACTTTGGCAAACTGTTATCAATGATCAGCGATCAAAGCTAAACATACAAATAAATGACATTGAACTAGAAGGGAGAAGATACAACAATACTTCACCAGATCCTTGACATTCAGACTGTCCCCTTCAGCAGGTAAATGTCCAACTTCTAGAGACTGAAACTTTATTTCAAGGTTTATCTCAGGTTAAACAAAGTGCTAGATGGAAGAGTCTATAGGGCCAGAAGAACAAATAGGGAAAATGTAAAGCTACATGTGGATAATACAGTTATGATTACATGGGGATGTGATTTGTTGCAATAACAAAAGCATAGATGAACATTCCTCCAATCTCGGAAACAAGCCGTAAAACAAAGAATGCTTCTGAAAAGAATATTAAAAGTTATTGTCACGAACACTCATAGACCATTCAGGTTATAAATAGCATGTCACAAGAGCTTTTGTCCTTTCCAAGGTACCAACAGCCCTACCTTTTAAGTTGTTAACTGACAAACCTGTGGTTATGGATGAGGCTGAGAAAGAATTGGCTTTGGTAGAAAAGAAATTATAGGGTGAACACGTGAACCATTTAGATCCACGACTTGATTGAATTTCAGTTATTTTGCCCTTTATCCATTCTCCTACAGGAATTCTTATGCAAAGAAAGATAATATCTTAGAATGGGTATTTTTAGCACACAGACCAAAAAATTTCTATAATAAGTATTGTAGAAAATATTTCTGAATTTATTCTGTAAGAAGACCTTGTCAATTAGTAGGAATAGGCCAAACATAAATTGTGGTACCTTTTACTAATGCTGAAATTGCCTCATTGTAGGTAGAAAATAAACATTGACAAAAGATTTGTAGGAATTCTGGGGAGAGATTAACAGCAAATATCCTATAAGCAAGAAACTATGGTTTATAAAAAGAATCAGTGGATTCTCCCTCATATAGCAAAAGAGTCATCAATTTCTGGAGCCCCTACATTCTACAATGATGCAAACAAATCAGGAAAGACTTGTGAAAAGGTCAGGGAAATATAAGAAAAGAGGCCCAAAGCCCTTAGGACTCCATTAAAAAAAAACAGAGATGTGTGCAATTATTATGTTATTATTAGACTTTCCTAAATCTTGTAATATGGCTTCTGACTGTCAATGTGCCAAAAAAGTTATACCAAAAAAGTTGTTTTATATTATTGAAACCACTGAACTTATTCTGGATGATTTAGAATTAACTTTGGTATTTATTCAACTATAACAAGTAATCAGAAATATAAATAATCCATTGTATATAACACATATCAGATCCCATATGAATCTAACAGACCCTCTAGCACAAGGTAATGATGAAATTAATCAGCTATTACTAGGAAGTGTGTTAGTGTCCTCATAATTTTATGGGGAACACTATATTAACAGCAAAGGTTTGAAGAACCTTTGAAATTCCTAATTTTTCTTCAAATTACCAAACTCCATTACCTGTAAGAAGTAACCTAAAAGGTACCCCAAAATTGAAATTTAGCAAATTGATGTGTTTCATTTTGCAGAGTTTAGAAAATTAAAGTATATGCACAATACCATAAACACATATTCAGGATTTTGATAGGCAACTGCTTTAAGTTCTAAAAAGTCTGATTATGTAATTACACATTTATTAGAAGTTGCTGGGGGCCAGACTCAGCAATTGATGTGTCCTGAGAGGATGTCAGGAGTCGGTGAGGGAAAGATAAGCCAGGTACAATGGTTAGGAGAATCTTGCGGCCTGACTAACAGCCAGAGTCTTTCATTCTTTATACAGAATTCAGGAAGCAGGGATAGATTCAAGTTGCTTCAAAACATAAATTATATTATTTTTTGTTTTGTACATGTGTTTCACTTCCTCTTGCTCATATACAGTCATCATTGATCAACCACAAGAGAACAGGGTTGGTTATCTTTTATAATCATTTTTGCCAAATTTAATCATCATCATTGATAAACAGTTATCTTTTAAAATCATTTTTATTCATTAACCCAATAAAATAATTTTTAAGAATCTAGAAGCATATGACAGTCTGTTCTAAGGCTAGTAATTTTTGTGGCTTCAAGGACACTAGACCAAAATAAAATCTCCAAGTCAGCCATGACAGATTGCCATGTCCCAAGCAGTGTATTAATAACTAACTCATAGTGGTCAGAGTGCCCAAGAAATTTGCTTTGGCCAAAGTTGGTACAGTTATTACTCAAATTTTGACATAATATAATGTTTATATTTTATATCTTTATAGAATTTGTATGTCTAATTCTGGCATTCTATTGTTCTGTGATTGTAAGACATCAAAATGGCTCTGCATGAGCTAACTTTTCTAAGAAGAAAAGTCCTAAAATCTAATTCTTTTATCATCTTTCTACAAAATTCTTTCTTCATCAATATAGGTCTCTGTGTAAGTTAACTTTAGCTAATCTAACTTTGTTGCTGTATATTTATGTAATTGCCCGAGTGTGCAGTGGAACAAAGCTTGTAATCTGATCTGTGACCATCTCCTCTAGCCCACTGCATCTTCTTGACCATTTTAAATTATTTTATTTTGATTATCTTATTCCTGAGTAAGTACATGGACAGATGTTTTGAGAATAGCTCATAGCCTCAGAAAGAGACCTCTGGCTTCTTATATATGTCACAAACTCCAAGGTGTAGGGAAGACCTTAAAGTAGATAATAGTATCTTCCTAAAAATAGGATAGGTAGTATGTTAAGGACTTTCCTGGAGAAGCTAAGAAGCAGTACCCCTGTAAGAAGATGTAAATGATTTATAAGAACTTTTCCATCAATCTAACATCCCCCAAATTGTACAAATGCTAAAAGTCCCCTCAGAATATAACAGGCAGAGATCAAAGCCATAAGTGGCACTGAGACTATCAGGTGGCTCAACTCAGCTGGGTTTTTGTCAAGCAGCTTTGTAGACTTTATGATGCTTGCCATTTCCATAAGATATGGCTGTGACAATAAGTTATGGCTATTATAGGGATACCTGTTCAAATTAAGACTGACAATGTTTCAGTATATGTCTCTAGCAAAATGAAATAATCTCTTCGCATATTACAACACAAAGGATATTATACCACACAATTCTACAGGGCAAGCAGTTATAGAAAAGACAAATTGTACTTTAAAAGGTATACTTAATAAATAGAAGGTATAATAAAGACGCCCAGAGAGAGGTTACATAGTGCTTTATTAAGTTTAATTTCTTAAATGCTAGTGAGAAAGAAACAATAGCTGTGGAGAGAGTTTGGATAGTAGAAAAAAAAACTGCTGAATTAAATCAGCAGGTATATTTTTAAAATGATAGAAAGTGGGTCGTATGTTACACTAGAGAAGAGGTTTTCCCTTTGTTTTCATAGAAGAAGAAAAGCTGTGGATACCGTCAAGATTAATAAAGATTAAATTTGAACAGGAGATACCTCATTGGTTAGGAGAGGTGATAGTGCATCAAACAGTTTGGTCATGTAATCCAGACTGACTTATAAAGACTAACAAACATCTTTCATTTGATCAAGCATTGAAAAATTAATAATAATAATATTTTATAATGATAATTTACCAAAGGAACACTTGCCTTACTGGCATGAAATGAAAAATGGATTTTTTTTTTTTTAAAAAGTGCATCTTAAATCCAAGTTAGAATGTTAGACTGTAGATTGCCACATGACACACATCATCTTGGATGCCAGATTTTGAGTTTTCTTCATAAATAAAAAAGATATTTTTGTTATTTGTTATTTAAAAAAACACAATTAAGAGATTTAAAGTGTTTTACGTAAATTCAAATGGTTGCTATAGTTCAAACTTGTTTGCTAAGTTCCTAGGAATTGGAGTGGTTTGGAGCTAAGATAAATACAGAGTGGTGATATCCAGTGCCTTTTATCCCAGTAGAGACAGGGGAAATCTTTATAAATTAGCTGTTTCCTAAATTGTAGAGCTACAGTGAACCAAGTGGTAGTGTCACAAGCCCTTAGTTCCATCATTTAGGGACAAGACTCAGATACAGATTCTAAATGGAATGTTTGCACACTTGAAAAACCACATATCATTGTGGGGATTTAATAAAGTTTCAGAAGTTTTGAAGATATCAGAGGGAATCTACCCACAGTCTATGTGGGGGGTTAGTAAAAGCTCCAGAAGTCCCAGAGCTCTAACCACAGTCAGTCTAGGAAAATCAGAGTGGTGATTCAAACCTTTAATCCCAGCACAGGGAGTATCCTGGGAGTGGTGACCTACACCCTTAATCCTAATTGAGTCAAGGTCACTTCAGATTATAGAAGGAATTCCAGGCTCCCAAGCAGGTGTGGTGGGGCCACACCTTAATTACCGAAAGAATACCAAAAGAGTACTTAAACCAGGATTCAAACTCAGAGAAATCCATTCCAAGGGAATCGAGGCTGAGGAAGGTATAAGACAGCTGGGTAAGATTTGACTGTGGTGTTTATTCCCTCTAGTATCTCCAACTTCTTCAGAGATCTATCGCTGAGTCTCATTCTTTCATGCAACATATCATATTTACAGATTATTATAAAAACCCTCTACAGAGTTACTAGAAAGGCAGCTAATTTCCAATGGGGATAGTAACAAAAAACAGCTTTTCTGACTGCCTATAAAGTCTTCTCCATGTATGCAACCCTGATCAATATTGAACAAGATGATACTCTAATTATAGATATAATTTGGTGAATTATCAAAAGGGGGAATCTTCATAAAACAAAGAGGAGTCCACCAACATTTGTTTGTTGGTTTCTATTGCACATGTTTTCCATATATGGAGAATAATTATTCTCTCTTTTGAGATTAAAAACTATGAACTGCTTTGCTACAAAGGCATGAAAAACCTTATATACAGTCATTTCCAACCACTCGGTGATCATAGAGGTGATCCTTACAATGATGGTTTGGATCCACTGAAAGGCAGAATGCTTTAAAGGCTTAGGCATGAAAAGAAAGGTATTACAAAGTAACTGGTACCTATCTGAACTCCTTCATGACCAGGTGTGGAAACAAAAAGGTCTGTACCTCTGCCCACTGAAGAAATAGCTTAGTTGCCTCTAATTCACATCCCTAAACCACTCACCCCTTCCCCAAAAGAGGCACCTATTGAATTGTGGGGACCTACGGAATGGTCACAGCATTTTCCTAACACAAGGTTTATTAATGATTTATCAACCACTGACAGAAGCAAAACCACTGGAAAACTGCAGCCTATACATGAGGGGATAGAATACTGAGGAGAGCCACAAACTCAGTGCAGCACTATTAGCTGTAAGACAAACCACGAGGAAAACCTCTGTCTTCCCCAACTCCTGGGGCATGCGCAATGAAATAGCTATGTGGTCATCAAATGGAAAACCACTAACTGACAGATCAATGGCAAAGATATCTGGTTATGGGAGGCATGGATGAAAATGGTGAAACCTAGCAAAGACATCAAGTTTTATGTAGCTCCTACAGGCAAAACAGACAAAATGTCTGGAAATAATTGGCATTGTGTTTGATTAAGACTAGAGTATTAAAATTTGCCAGGGAAGAAATTCAAGATAAATCAGCAAGAATGATAGATTACATATTTAAAAGACTTGAACATTTGTCCCTACCACTGACAAGTAAGGGGAAATAGAAAAGAAAATTAAATCTGGATAATCCTCTGAGAGAATGACTATGGTAAGGAATTGGTAGCCAGGTGGTGGTTCACATTTTAATATCAGTACTTGGGAGGCAAATGCTTTTCATATCAACACCTGGGATTCGAAGACTGCCACTTTCAAAAGGCAGGCTGAAATTGAAAGTGAATGTCCCTTATTATCTATAAGTAAATACACTTAAATCTTGAATTAATATATAAAGAAAAAGAGAAATATAGGTGTATTTGTGGCATATTTAGTTTCAATTTTTTTAAAAAAATTAAATGGAAAGAAAATACTTTTTTTCGCTGCTAAAAACCATTTTGCCCTATGAAAGTTATAACTTGCCTAAAAAGGAAGCCCTCAAACCTAGGGTTAGGTAAGGGTTTTGTTTTTGTCTTTCCAGGAGATAAAAGCATCCAGCTAAGAAATCTGGAGACCACTGGACAAGTGAGACATCTGAAGAGAAAGGACAAATCCGCAAGAGAAACTCTCCCAAGAAAAGAGTAAACTGGACTACTGGTATACCGTGGCATAGCCCATGCCCAGCTGACCAGCCTGACATCCTGGCTTGGAGTCTTAAACAAGTGCTGGCACATATGCCGCCATCTTGCTGAGTAGCTGTTCCTTCTCACTGGACAACCACCCAGTGTCTCAGTAGGTAATGTCTCTGTAGGGGTGCAATCATTAGAACATAAATATAGGGTGCAGGGGGGAAATTATGGTGACATTTTTTTATAAACACAACCAATATTCAAACACAGACCAGAGAAAAGCTTTGTCATCCCTCAGAGGGAGAAGGGCCAAGACCGTGTCATTTCCTCATGTGTCTGACATAGCTGTACCCATATCAATAATCCTCTCACCTCGGGCTTCCTCCACTCCCCAAAGTTTTCCATGAATTTCCCCCTGAGCTGTAAGGTGGGAAGTATCAATATAAAGGTCCCATCTATGCCAGAGAACTCACAATCATTCTCAGTACTTTGAACAATATGTCTCTCCATTTAACTCACTGAAATAAGAAGCTGCTCTGACCAAGACTGGGAGAAGTACAAATATATGAATATAAACATTTAGTTAGTAGTTTGATGTTATGAACACTTAGAAAAATAACAGCAATGAATTGTCAACTGTAGTCTATGATTTTTTTCCTAGCTGTAGGTTTTGATTGCATTTACAGAACCAGACAGGAATTCCCTCCTGTGTAGCGGACCTCAAATTCAATCAAGAAAGCAATTGACTATTTCCATAAACTGCCTTGCCACTATTGCTCCAGTGAGCATATCTTGCCAGGCAAGTCAGCATTACAACATATTGGGTGAGACCATTGATGTCTTTTCTCCCACAGCAGCCTGAATAAATATCACTTGCCTGCACTACAGGAGCTCTCCAGTGGGGAGAAAGTTTTCTGGTCAGTACATTGATTTCTCTGTGTCCTGTACCCACAGTGTCTGTAATCTTCAGAAACAGAGTCTTGTTATCTAGTCATGGTGAATCCCCAAGAGCAATAACAAAATTCTGTATTATTCCAAATGCTCTTGAGCCTGTCACACTTGTACCTAAAAAAAAGAAAAAAAAATTAATATGTTCCTGGCACTGAAATTTTCATTTAACAGCTCAGGTCTTCTGAGAGCAGTATCGTTTCATAATTTGGGATACTTTATATTTTTATTTTTTTCATTGGCTTTGAAACCAGTGAATTTTATAAAGGTGGTTTTACACAACCTTGGTTTTGATGAACCCAACCTTTCTCCTCTCTGTCTATCAATTCCCATCCCTGATTAAACTTGTAGCCCCGAGTATTTTCTCCTAGGCCTTTGTATCATTTTTGTTGTATTTCCTCTCTTACTATACTTTTACTGTGAACTGCATTGTGGGTATCTTCATACACGCTTCATTTTGGTTACATCTTCCCCAGTCTCCTAGCTTCCCAGCCTCATCATCGCTCTACTTGGTTGAATCCTTCTACCCCATTATCCCACCCTACACCGTTACCTTCCCTCTATAAACACATCCCCTCTGCTAATGGCTTGTTTCTAGCTCTCTAGTTTGCTCATCTAGCTTCATGTTAAACACGTGAAAAAAAAAAGGTAGAAGCTAGGACACTAATATGAGAGAAAATATCACAATGCTTGTCTTTAGGGACTTGGGTGAGCATATGAGCACAGTTCTTCCAGCTTCATCTACTTGCCTACAAACTTTATGATGCAGTTTTCTTTATAGCTGGATAACATTCTGTTATGTCCGTGTCATACATTTTTATTATCCATTTGTCATCTGATGAATATCCAAACTGGTTCTATTTCCTGGCTGTTATGAAAAGAGTGGACATGAACATGAAGATGTAGGTATTTCTGTAGTGAGTTAAACCCCTTTAGGTGTATAGCCAGAGTTGGTGTAGTTGTACAGCTGTAATATATGACAGATCTATTTTTAGTGTTTTGAGAACTGGCCAGACTTCAGATGTCTTTCTGGACTGGCTGCATTAATTTACATTCCCACCAACAATGCACACAAAAATTCCCCATTTTCTGTTTGTTTTTTAGCCAGACCAGTTCTGTCAGTTGGATTCCCAGTATTGGCTATTCTGACTGGAGTAAAATGGAAGGCTAACACATTTTTAATCTGAATTTCTCTGATAGCTAAGGAGGATTAGCAATTTTTGCTGTTATAATATTTTTTAATTAAAATTTTACTTTTTAAGAATTTATACATAAGTACTATATACACACTACTTCCACACCTCTCTCTCCCACACAATTCTTCCAGTATTTCCTGTCACTGAAACCTGTAGTACGAGGTTTCTGGCCCGGATTTTCGGGCCTTGCCTCTAAGTTTAGGCCCACAGACCCACAGACCTGCAGAGACACACAGATGTTTACAATAGTTTTCATCTGATTGGCCTAAGGCCCAGGCTTATAACTTGCTAGCTCTCTATCCTTCATCTAACCCATGACTCATCCTGTTCAGCCATGGGGCTCAGTACCTTTTCTCACAGCAGCATGGCTGTCCTCTGCTTCCTCCAGCTTCTCCCTGGCATTCTGCTCTGTGCTTCCTGTTCTCAGAGTTTTCTTAGTCTGGTAGCCCCGCTCACACTTCCTGTCTGCCTTTGGCCAATCAGCGCTTTTTATTAAACCAGTGGGTGGGACAATTATTTACAATGTAACAACACAATCTCCCACATATCCCCTTTTCTCTTTTTAAAACAAAAAGAACTCCACATCTAATATTCTTTTCCCCCTTATCTGTAACAACTTATAAACAACACTGTAAATAAACACAAACATCCATAATCCATGTTTTGGGAATGTGGGCGTTGTTCTCTAGGCTACTTCCTGCTGAATGGGGATGCTGGCAATCCCATAGGAATCCAAAGAAAAATGTAGGATTATGGACAAGTCTTTAGTGGAGTAATCTGTAAAGCTGGGTCATCTCAGACAGTCTCCTTGAAATTGTTCTAGATACAGAGCTCGGGAAACTTCAACAGAGGTACTCTGAAATGCTGAATCATCTGGGCCATCCATTTCCATTAGAGATTTTTCAGGGGGTCTTCCTCTATCAAACTTTATGTTCTTTATCCAGGAATAAATCCACAGCCTCTTATTTTCTGTGAAAATAAAAAGAAAACCTCTTTTCCAAAGTAGTGCATCTTTGGATTTCAATTTTAAAGTAAACTCATTTACCAAATATATAGGTTGAATTAAACCAACAGGATTTATAATCAACTGTCTTTTAGCAGGTTTACTAAGTCAAGAAGCTTAAAGATAAGACAATAATATACAGTATCCAGACACTCTTTGTATTTTCCATCTTTATGTGGCTTATTTATTTAACTCTATTTCTTTTTAAAAAACTTTCTCTACCTTTTCTTTTCTTTCTCTAAGCCTATATATCTATATTTTCAACACACTCTAAACCACTTAGACATTTTACAAATAACTGTCTTTACTGTATATTTATTTCTTAACTTTTTCTGTCTCTGACCACACCTTTGCTTGGCTAGGGTGATTGACTCCACCCAGATTCTTCTATTTCTTTCTGTTTCTGAACACACCTTTAATCTGCCAGGATTCAAGGTTGGTAGGATAGGTAGATGAGTTCTTTTTGTTTTAAGAAGAAAAAAGGGGGTAGTGGGGGATTGTGTTGTTTCATTATAAATAATTGTCCTACCCACTGGTTTAATAAAAAACGCTGATTGGCCAAAGGCAGGCAGGAAGTATGGGTGGGGCTACCAGACTAAGAAAACTCTGAGAACAGGAAGCACAGAGCAGAATGCCAGAGACAAGCCAGAAGAAGCAGAGGACAACTATGCTGCTCTAAGAAAAGGTACCAAGCTGCATGGCTGAACAGGAAGAGTCATGGGTTAGATGAAGGGTAGAGAGCTAGCAAGTGATATGCCTGGGCCTGAGGCCAATCAGCCAAAAACTATTGAAAGCATCTGTGTGTCTCTGTGGGACTGTGAGACTGTGGGACTGCGGGTCTGCGGTTCTGTGGGCCTAGACCTTGAGGTTAGGCCCAAAAGTACGGAACAGAAACCTCGTACCACAGATATCCTCTCCAGTTCATTACTATTTCTATAACATTATTGTGAGGTGTGTGTGTGTATGTGTGTGTGTGTGTGTGTGTGTGTATGTGTGTGTGTGTGCGTGTGTGTGTGTGTGTGTGTGTGTGTGTGTGTGTGTGTGTTTGATATCTACTGAGTTCCTTTAGTGTTTCTCATATGTGTATGTGTTTAGTGGTGACCACTGGGACTGGATCCAGTGTCAGGGGATCATCCTAGGACAAAACTGATTCTCTGACTCTCAGAAATCATTAATTGTTTTAGCTTCAAAGAAAACACAGTATCTAGGAATAAACCTAACCAGGGAAGTCAAATACCTCTAAAGTAAAAACTTTAAATTTCTGAATAGAGTTAGAAGAGAATATTTAAAAATATAAATACATATCATGCTAAATAAAGGATTAGTAAAATTAAAGTTGTAAAAATCACCATTATATCAAAAATTATTAGCAGATTATGTGGTCTGAATTAAAATCAACATCCCACTTATCATAGAAATAGAAAAATAATATTCTAAAATTAACATGGAACCACAAAAGGTCTTAGATAATGAAAACTATCCCAAGCAAAAAAAAAAAAAAAAAAAAAAAAAAAAAAAAAAAAAAAAAAAAAAAAACAATGCTGGCGGTATGACCATTTAAAATTTTGAGATATATTATAGAGACTTAGCAATAAAAAACAATAGGGAACTAGTCAATAACTGACATGTAGACCCACAGAACAAAACTGAAGTCACAAACACGAGTACCTGCAAATACAGCCATCTCAAATTTGAAAGGGATAACAAAGGCATGTACTAGACAAAGACTGAGTCTTCATGAGATAATGTTAAGAAAACTGGATGTCCACAGGTAGAAGAAGGAAATTAGACATGATAATTACAATGTTCAAAAACTCACACCAAATGGATCAAAGAATGAATATAAAACCAGAAACTATGAGACTGTTAGAAGGAAACACAGGCAGTGCCCTATATGGTATTGGTGTAGGAAAGGGCTTTCTCAGAATTGCCCCATTTGCCACAAAATTAAGGCTAACATTATACAAGTAGAACCTCATAAAACTAAAAATCTTTTGTACAGCTAAAGAGATAATCAGTTGAATAAATAGCTCATCAATGCCAGGCGTACATCAACAGTGTCACATGGAACTTGCTAATATCTAAACACTAGCTTTTCCCCCTTTTACTTTTGAAATTCTCTTTATACTTGGCTTGAGATTATTTAATAGTGATATATATCAAAGGGTGAAGATCTATTGATATTCTTGGTAT
The DNA here is from genome assembly GCA_033318265.1 of Phyllotis vaccarum. Taxonomy (NCBI): domain Eukaryota; kingdom Metazoa; phylum Chordata; class Mammalia; order Rodentia; family Cricetidae; genus Phyllotis; species Phyllotis vaccarum. The sequence continues at coordinate 53,809,283 of JARWLC010000001.1, read as the reverse complement.
TTTGTTTATTTGAGCTTTTCTGGGTACCATGAATGTCAGCATTCGTTTGCTTCTGTGGATTTAGAAATAGTTTTGAGTTATTCTGAACCTGTCATGTATTGTGTTACTCAATGTTCCAATAAGGCACATGGGAATCCTTCATTCTTTTTCTTTTAGTAACTGAACACTTTTTAATGACATGTTTTTAACTCTTTTGATTCTGTTTGATTGGATCCTATGTTAAAACTCTTTAACTTCTCTGTCCAGTCTATATGCTTCTGCTATAGAATTTTTTTGTATTTTTTTATGTTCTAAACTTTGCTGAAAAACTCCTTTGTTCCTACTTTGTGCTTCTAATTTTATAAGTTACCCACCTGTTTTTGTCTTCTACTTTATCATGCTTTTTTAATGTGACTATTTTTAATTCTTTGTCAGGCAGTGTGTAGCTCTTTATTTTATTTGGGTTTGGTAACTCAGTTATTGGAAAACCATTTCATTTTTCTCGTCCTGGTCTTTTGATTTTCTTGGGTTTTGTACCTTGCTAAACACTTGTGAAAACACCCACTTCTGCTAACCTTTGACAACTCACAATGACAAAGAAATAATCTCACATCTGATGGAGTTAGAAAGTACCAGCTGAGTAGGAGGGCACAATCATTTCTTGAAAAAGAGAGAAAAGCTGTAGAAAAGTAAAGCTGAAAAGAGAGCTGAAATCAGCATTTGTAAAACCCACAGAGACCACATTTGGCCAAGACTATGATTGTCCTGGTAGTAGTAATGGCGGAGAAGATCTTTGATAGTAAAGAGTTTTAGATTCAAACAATTCTTTTACCCCTGTGAGAGATCTTGTTTCTGAAAGAACCTTGCTTTGCAGTGGGGCAAGCCCATTGTGCATTTATAGTGACAGAGGTACTCATCATATATGCATACATAGGGAACAGATGAAGATCTGGGATGGTGATTATGGGTGTACACATAACTATTGGTTGGGGTTTAAATTATGGATGATCTAGGTACTGGTATCTAGATGGAGTTATGAACTTGGTCACCTAGACACACAAGGCATCCATGATTCCTGTGTTCAGGATGTTTATAATATTAGTGGTGGATCCCAGCATGCTTGTTGTGTTAGTATATGAGATGTGGCCACAAATTAAGTGGTTACAGAACTGGTCTTTGAACTACAAACTTGCATGGCTGACTATAAGTCCACTGTTTAGGGGTGGGCAGGACTACTGCAGTGTTGACTCCGAAATCTGAGGCACTGTTGTGCTTACTAAAATGGGGCCTCTAGTTTTTGGGTCATGGGTACGTGTGGAAGAACTACACAGTTAGGATCAGAAACACTGATGTGCTTAGAGTACTCATAGATTCAACACTTAGGCGTGCATTTGCTCACTGAGTAATTGGGGCAGGAGGATATGGTGATCCAGTCAAAGCTGTAGACAGAGTATTAAATTCTGGTTCTAGACTGCTGAACTCTCTGCAGAAAAATCCATTAGGAATCATGCTTGTATTTTCTATGTGGTTCATATAGTTTCTACCCCCAGACACCTCAACCATGCTAATTGCCCCAGAAATGAGTGATGGGGGGGGTGATACATTTCCTTGATATGTTTTTTTTTCCCTTTCTAAGTATACCCAAAAGTTTTGTCTTAGCATAGAGCATTATTATGTGGCAGGTTCAGGTGCAATTAAGCAAGACCTAGAGACATGGCTTTGAGGTCTTAAAAACCCCTGTTTGGGGCATGGCTAGCCCCCTTTGAAGACCAGCTGCACACTGCCTCTCCTTCCTGTTAGTTCCTGGCATTCTCACATTCTTGGATAGAGGATTGCTGCCACTGCCTCATGGGACATTTAAACTCTCCAAGAATTACCCTAAGATTCAATCTTGTATCAGTGAGTGTTTCATATAAACTCCCTAATAAATATTAATCCTTTTATATAATCAATTGCCAGCAAACAATTCCTCCAATACTACTGGGCTTGGAGATGAAAAAACACAGGCAAATAGAAAGTGCCCTTCATTCCTTAGTGCTCAGTTGTCCTGTTTTGTTATACTCTATCACACTAAGCTCTTTTGTTGTTGTGTTATTTTAGACAAGTTCTCATTGTGAATCCCTGGATGACCTGAAATTTGCTCTGTAGACCAGGCTAGACTTGAACTCATGGTAATGCACCTGTCTTTGCCTCCCAAGTGCTAAGATTAAAGGTATATTCCATACCCACATACTTTAAGTTCTTAGCTGTACTGGCCTGTGCCACAACTATTTTTATTCATTCATTACTGATGAATTGTGATTTTTTTTTTTGTTGAAACAATTGTTAGCACCTCCTTTTGTGCTGTCTTGCTGACAGCATCAGACAGCCTTGTCAGGGTGTCTGATGACATGGGTGCTTATGAGGTATCTTTTTAAGTTTTCATTTGGAAAACAAAATACTTTGGAAGCCAAGCCCAGGCATTATGAATAAATTTTATACAGTAGTCTAATAAATATCTCATCATTGAGTAATAAGGTCAGGATCATTTGCCAATTTAAATGACTTTATAGGCTTGGATTTACATGTACTCTTTGCTCTTTCTCTGTCTCCTTCCCTTACATACCCTTCCACTTTTGTAGTCAATGGGGGTTAGGACAAACCTGAAGGGCAGTGTTTTATCAAGGCTAAGACCAGAAGTTTTTTTTTTATTTTATTTTTTTATTTTAGGTCAGTTCCCTAGTGGTTGCTTTTAAAGTTCATCTGAATTAACATTCTGTGATATTTTTTGTCAGCTGTGGCTGCAAGCAACATCATTACAGAGGAATAGAATGCAAATAACTCTGCAAGTTCCATTAAATGCCACGCTGCGCTGTAATGGAAGTGACATTTCCTTATTACTCAAACATCAAATGTAACATGGCACTTATTCTCGGTTATACTTTAGGCAAATTAATATTTGTGACAGATACAATAACTCCAGGAAGAGTTAAAAAGAGAGAGGGGGAGGAAAAGGATGTCTGATGGGGACATAATAGTTAGCAGATATACTTATGAAACCCAATAAAACTGAGCCATGAATAGAGAGTATAATTATCAGTGACCTTATCTACCCTACTGACAGAGACTAGGAACCTGTCATTCTAGCATCCAGAAACACACACAGCCTGTTTCCCTTCATTGCCTGAAATATTTTATCAGTGGTCTTTTATGTAATGTGATGGGCTTCATTAGGTAATTTTGAAAAATCTTTTCTATAAGCACTCTTAAAGTGTGTGTGTGTGTGTGTGTGTGTGTGTGTGTGTGTGTGTGTGTGTGTGTGTGTGTGTATGTGCACGTGCATGCAATCAAATGCATATGGGAGCCAGGAGCTAGGATATAATTATTTGGTAAAGATTTCACGTATATCTAAGGACATTCCTGCACAAACCACATTTTTTTAGGCATGCTGGAAGATATACCCAATAATTTTAAGTTGCTAATCAGCAGCAAGAAATATTTAAGATGGTTGTAGTTAACAGAAGAAAGGTTGGAGGCAGGTAACTAAGTGAGCCTGAGTAAAGAACTATCTCAAGAACAGGTCGCCACCAAGTGACAATCTCCTTGAGGCATATTTGTTCTAACCCCACGTTGACTTAGCTCTTAGGAACGTGACTGAAGAATGAGACGTGGTGACGTAGACACAGTTTGCGTGGGAATACAGAGCAGTGCAGTGTCAAATACATTCAAAGTGCTGTGATGTATTTTCATCCTACGTATAAACGGACCCTTTACTTGCTCGTGTTTCACTGGTGCTGGGAGAAAACACAAACACACAAACTGTGCTGGTCAGGGAGAACGGCGGTTTTGTTTGTTTGGCTGTTGATTTTTTATTCTCAGAACAGCAGGCAGCTTGAGCCTCATGCTTTCCTTCACCTCCTTGCTTTAGATCCTTTCAGAGTGATGGCACTGTGCTGCCCAGACAGCTGCAGCACACCCTGGGCTTTATTTCACAGCTGTGGTGTCACAAGTGCAGGAGACCAGGACAATCTATAATTGGCTGTAAATAACCCTGCCCTGTATCTGTCTTATGGTGAGCCATCATTTCACCGTACAAAGAAATGAATCTGCTTCCACTTATGAAGGTATATGACCTCTACCTTCTGGTCATAGTTGATACACAGAATTCCCAAAAAGATGGTCCAGCACAAAAGAACCTGTATTATTTTCTGCCCAAAAAATGTCTGACCCTCACACATGTGGAGGACCATCAAAAACAAATCTTCCAACAGAGGTGCTTATTCAGTCAGGATACATCCTGAGAAGATTGTGGGTCATAAGGTATGAGAACGGGTAGGAGGAAAAGTTACTCTGAACATCAAGGATTTAATTATTGCAGATTATTAAAGCTCCAACAAAGAACAAGGGAAAAGTCTGGTAAGCTTTCACTTAACACAAGCCCAGGTTTCTGTAGCACTGAGCTTGCATGGAGAGCCAGGTGCATATGCTGCACTCATTATACCTCAAGGGTCTCTAAAATACTTCAAGGTCTGTTGTGTGATTCCATAGACAATAAACACTTGACTACAAATTTGGGTCTTTTTGTGGTGAGATAAATTTTTCAACTTAAATTTATGGATTGCTTAATTTTCTAATTTTCTGTTTAATGTCTTTAGAACATAGTTGAAGACATTAAACAGAGAAAAAGAGCATGTCCACACATTGCCATTGTTTTCTGGACAGAAGATTCTCTGTAGTAAAAAGACTACAGAATGTACTCAGACCTGTTTTTAGGGTTTTAGAGAAGAGCAGTGTCATCCACATTAAAGTACATTGAGTAATCAGGTTTGGATTTCTATAAATGGTTTGGTACTTTTTATACTTCTGCTTTTATAATGATAAAAATATAAAGGGGTAAAAAGAACAAAGTATCAATACTTATAAAATCTGTATCTGGAGACATGGCCACAAAACATAACATTTCTGTGACATTTCCCTGCACACTGTACATTCTCCTAACATGAAGTATGATGTAGGCTGGCAGGGTGGGTTCTGTAACAACTTAGGAGAAATTGCTAACCAATTCTTTCAGATTATAGTGGTTTCTAAGGGTCCCAGAGACCAGCCTGACTTCAGCCAGTACAAACTGGTGACAGCTAGTGCCTTAAAACATGTGCTCCTAAGTACTTCCACATAAGCCAACCTGACCTGGGGTCTAAGCCCTCTAAGCTTTGAGGGTGGAGTCTGGATACAACATTACTAGACCATTGAGAGACCACTGCTCAAAGCCACAGATACAAGCAAATCAAAGCCCTTTCTCCTGACTGGGGGATAGGAGGTCTGGGAAATAAAAGTATTTAAGGTCCCCCCACCCCCAGAATAAAACTGGACTTGCTTGTTTCAACCTGTCTCTGAAGGTTTTGTCACTGCTTCCATGCCATCTTGGCCCCCTCCCCCAAAAGGAAAGACAGGATCCTGAGCATAGAGGCAATCCCAATTCCTGACCCCAAACCAGGCACAGCCAAACACCATATAGGCTCATAATAATATTAATGGCATAATTTTAGTAATGTAACATCCTATCTATGTAAAATAGCATATGTAGGAAGTTAGGAAAATAGTACTATCTATAATATATACTATTTGATTGGATCTTCATAATTCTCTAACTTTTATACATGTGATACATATAATACATTTTTCAAAATTAAAAATTTCATTTAAAAATATTTTGTGTGTATACCATATGAGTGCAGAAGGCTGCAGAAGCCAGAAGCCAGGGTATTAGCTCCCTTGGGTTTATAAAAATCTGTGAGGCACCTGATATAAACACTGGGAACTGAATCTGGGTCATTTTTAAGAGCAACTTAATTTTAACTGCTGAGCCATCACTCCATCACTTCCTCAAACCTTAATTAATAAATAAAGTTCGATATGACATTTCAACATCTGCATTGATCAAATCTAGTTGTTCTTTGTCTTTTCTCTAAACCTTTTTAGCCTCTAGTAATCACTGTTTTATTTTTTCTTTAATTTTGATAAAAGCCAATATGTAGTACTTGTCTTTGGCTTATTTAATGTCCTGTAATGCTCATCCATTTTGTTTCAAATAATGGAATTTCACTCTTTATCATAACTAAATAATATTTCATTCCATATATAAATATATAACCTGTATATAATATGTATTCTGTATATAATATAGAATTCTGTATATAGTATATATTTTATTCATTCATTCTATATTTATGGGGCTCTAGGCTCTACATCTCAGCTATTAAAAATTATATTAATATTAATTATTATATAAGTATGGATATAATGATATTATTTGCATATACTCATTTCATTTTGAGATAATTCCAAGAGTGGAATAAAGAACCATTTATTTTGAAAATGGAAGCATAAAACCTTGGAAATTAATTGCTATAATTATATCCTTGGCAATTACTCCCCTAAGGAATGCTGATCTAAAGAATAGCTCCAGGTCATGTGACTTTCTCATTCATTGTCTGTTTTCATAGTCAGTCTTAGGTAAGGTCCCAACAGATGAACACCTTCAATGAAAGCTTATTTCTATACTACTTTGTCTTTCTTAATGTTACCATTTAATTTCAGAGAGACCGACATAGAAAAACCTTGGACATTTTTGTCATTTGTTTCAATTTTGTGAGTGAAAAGGGGGCTTTCTAATTTGTAAATGACTATTTTTTTCTTCTGCTGTCTATCAACTATAGAAACTTATCAACTATAGAACTTTAGAAACCTGTGCCAAGTCCAGTAAGAAGTCTAGTTGGCCTTTTAGACCAAGAGAAAAAGTGCTTACCCAGTCATCAGGCTATAATTACTCTCTCTTTCTAACGTCCATGTGCCTTCTTATTCATTAAATATCCACTAAATACTTACTATGCAGTAGTAGCAGGTATCAAAATATGTCACTGCTGCATTGATTTTGTGTAGAATCCAGGGATCAAACTCAGATTCTCAAACTTGGAGGTAAGTGTTACATGTACCACATTACATGCACCCCCCCAACACACACACACACACACACACACACACACACACACACACACACAAACATACACAAGCCTCTGTTAAGACATTTAATAGAGAGTAAGGTCATCCAGCAGACAACAGAAAAAGGACAGTCAGAGCATTGATACATGTAACATATGTAAGAATCTAAACAATCATATGGAAACATAAAGAAACCTAGAAAATCAAAACAATCTTGACCGATAAAATAACTGTGGAAGATATCACTAACTCCAATTTCAACTTGTGTAGTCAGAAGTTTCTGGCCCATCTAGGTTCAGACCTGTAGTCCCACAGTCACTTAACCTCAAATAATCACACAAAGTCTTATATTAATTATAACATGTTAAGCCTATAGCTCATGCTTATTGTTTGCTAGCTTTTACAACTTAATCCCCTTTTATTAATATATGTATTGTCACATGTCTCTTGCCTTTACCTGTCTTCCATTGAAATATGCTCTCTTAGTGCCAGCCTGTAGCATCTCCCTGTGACTCTGCCCTCCTCCTTTATCTATGCTTGGAATTCCCACCTGCCTCTAAGCTGCTTTGTCATAGGCCAAAACAGTCACTTTATTAACCAATGGTAATTCACAGTGTACAGAAAGACATACCACATCACTTCCCCCTTTTTGTCTAATCAAAAAGGAGGTTTCAATTTTAACATAGTAAAACTACATATAACAAAATAGCTACCAAGAAAGAATTACAGTTACAGTATCTAGTCTATTTGTATTTAGCAAAATTAAGGAAAATATTGTATTATTTACTAAGGTATGAGTAATGAGTTCATAGTTTTATATCTATGAGTTCAAAGTTTTATATCTAATTTACTAATTTATCTAATTATAACTAAGGAAAAGTATACTTATAACATCTAATCTTCAATCCTATCAAAGACCACAGGATATAATATTACCTGAGTAAACAGAAAGTGCATGCAGCTTCCAAAAATCTAGAAATGACACCTGTCTGCCTAGACAGTAAGGCGAAGTTCCTTTGTAATGGTGGGACATCCATCTTCAGCCTACAGGTCTAGAGTCTCAGCACACCTTTCAGTGAAGCAGGACATTTGAAGGATTGTTTCACCCATTTTGGCAAGGTTTGTTAGTCACTTCTCCCTGTGTCCTATAGAATATCTGGCAGTTTTCTCTGGGAACCAGAAACCTGAAGGACCATCTCAGCTTGTTCTGCCAAGGTTTGGTGGTCATTTTACTATGGGTCCTCATGTTCATTTTATGCAGTATACTCTCAAGTAGTCAAGGCAATAAAAGTCTCATGCCTAGTGGCTAACCTTTGCCACAAATAAAGTAAACTCCATACGGAGTTTCTTCTATGCCCATCATCCTCTTGAAGTAAATTGGTGCTGCCAGGAACAGACATGTCTCACAATTCAAAAAAGTCTAAGTTCTTAAAATATTTTAAATGCCATATTCTGTAGATCTTTGAAGTATTTGAAGATTACGTATCTAATTGAAATATATCTTTGTATATCTAAAAAATCTAACTAACATGACTATAAGTTTGATTATCATAGTTGATTAACTATTAATCTGTACTTTTTAATTAGACATTACAATTTTAAGGGAATTGTATAAGCATAATATCTTAAACAAGAATAGAAATATATGTACAATATAAAAATTAACCTTAAATTTGTATCAATAAACCAAAATTCATACCAATGTAAAGTATTTTGAGTTTAATAGTTGTTTTTCAGATCAAAGTAGACTCAATAATCTTTTTTTATCATTTCTATATCATATCCCCTGTTTTTTTTTTTTCCTAGAAAGAAATTGACTATGACTATTAACCACTTATAGTGAAAACAGACATTTATAAACAATATTTTAGGAATTTGGACGTGGCTTTCCATTACTACTTCCTGCTGATTGTGGAAGCTGGCAATCTTATGGGGGTCCTGAGGCCGAATCATCTTAGTCTCAGCCTTGAAGCTGATGTTACCATCTCTTCCCATCAGAAAATTTTCAGGGGTCTTCCTTGATTAAACCATATTAGCCTGGAAATAATCCACAGGTTCTCATTTTCTATGAAAACATAAGCAGAACCTCTTTTCCAAAGTAACATATTCTTTCAAAGTCAAGAAACCTTTAAAATACATGTGTTGGTTTAACTTAGCAGCCTTTAAAATCAAATGTCTTTCTGAAGTTAGCTCATTAACAGTTAAAATATTAAAAGAAAATACAATACACATAATCCAGACTTTTTTGTGGTTTATTATATTTTTATTACTCTGTTTCTCTTTTCAAAGGATTTTCTTTGCCCTTTTCTTTTCTTTCGCACACTTATGCACATTTTACACACATTGTAAGCTGTTTAGAGGTTTTCTCCATCTTAATATGTTTTATTGCATATCTTTAATCATTGTTTAACCAGGACAGTTTTTAAATTGAGATGGCTGACTGGCTCCACTCAGCTCCTTAGTCTAACTTCACAGAGAGTTTAGCTTCATAGCAAAGGTACTGGAAGGAGCCACATTTACTACCCCAACTCTGGGGAATTTTAGGGTCCACACTGCCACCAAGTAGAGCACCACCCCACCCACTGCTCATGAATTCCATTTAAATATTTGTCATTTAAGTATGTGTCTTAAAAGAGCCACACTTTTTTTTGTCTTTTATACTGAGTCAGAAAGCCTCCCTTAAAGGATTAGCATCAAGAAAATGCCTCTATTGAGAAGCCATGCTTGACTCTGTCCCCTTTTTGTCTAAATGAGCAGTAACCTTAAATCCATCACAAGCCACCTGGGCTTGTACTAAGGCTTCTGTGAAACTTCAGGAAACACTGATTGGAGCTCAGGCTGCAAGCAGTAAACCACCATTTTATAACTCAAGCTGGAACGCCACTCTGTACCACAGCTCACTTGAAAGACACTACTAAGAATCTCTTTTTGGCTCCATTTTTGTGTTCTAGAACCCCTTTTAAGTGTTCTCAGACTTAATGGATACAAATACTGCATGCTGGAATGCCACTTGTAGCCAGAAGTTTCTTATGTATCCCACCCAAGGTCCAGACCTACAGTCCCTCATCTGTTTAGCCCCAAATAATCACACAAAGGCTTATATTAATTACAAACTGTTTGGCTTATGGCTCGGGCTCATTATTTATTAGCCATTAATCTGTGTATTACCATGTGGCTCATGGCTTACATGTGTTTCTTTACATCTTGCTTTTTAGGGTGGCTGTTCAAAGCATCTCCCTGTGACTCTGCCCTCTTTCTCCTTTATCTATGCTTAGAATTCCTATGTGCCTCTAAGCTGCTCTGCCATAGGCCAAAACAATTTCTTTATTATCCAATGGTAATTCACAGCATACATAGAGACATCCCACCTCAAAATTGTACTACAGAGCTATAGTAATTTTTTTTTTTTTTAAAAAAAGCACAGGAGTGTTGGAAGAATACACAGGGCCTACATGGGTCTGTACCAGGTCCTTCACACAAATATTACAGCTTCTGGTCTTAATAGGATTATTGAGCATGTAAATGAGTGGGTCTCTGATTCTTATGCCTTCTCTTGGTCTCTTTTTTTTTTCTATTTTCATCCACTTCCAATGCATTTGCTTTTGTTTCATCTTATTTAATTATTTTTCCTCAAAAGTGTGTCTGTTCTTAAATGAGAGACAGTAAGGGAGTGGGTCTGTATGGGAGGGGCTGGTGGAAGGACTGCAGGGAGCAGAGTGAGGGAAACCCTGATCAGAATATATTATGTGAAAAAAATATATCTTTAATAAAAGGGAAATAGTTCTTGGGAGTTTAAAAGGAGATGGAACAAATCTCAAAAATATACACAACAAATCTATAGCACACATCACATTAAATGGAGACAGGGAGTGATATAAGACTGTCCATTCTTCTTTTCTTATTCAGTTCAGAACTAGACTTCTTATCTATAACAATTAGACAAAGGTAAAATGTAACAGTTATAGCAGCAGCAAAGGAAGAAGTCAGACTATCCCTACTTGCAGAAGATGAGATTCTCGCCATAAAAGACTCCACTGAGTCTATGAAAAAACTCTTTGATCTAATAAAACTCCATTGTTGATTTAACTTCTGCCGACATATAAAACAATCCCCTGCAATAACGTCTGCACACCATGGAATGTCTCACATAAACTGTCCTATGTTATCCCTCCACTTAGTATGTTTAAAGGAAATAAAAAGCAAACAAATAGTATAAAAAGATAATATGCAAGGGCTATGTGTTCTAAAAACAAAAATAACAACTATGCCAGGTTAGATTTCCATCATCCATCATCTGAGAAGATTTTTGTTTTCTTGGTCACAGTCAATAAATCCCCATCAGGAGCCCTAGGCTGTTGTCCTAATTGCAGCCTACTAATCCCTTCACTCTGGCATAACTGACAGGATATTTTTGAGGCAGGAATTTTAAAATATCTATCCCCTTAGAATGCATTAATATCAGTATTACCATTCAGTTTTATAAGTTTAGATCAACGTCACACAGAAAATACGCATAAATCACTAGTAAACTGAAAAACCAATAAGGGAAATCTATTCATGCAGACATTACAAATGGACTAATCTCTAAAAATTAAAATGTTTGATGTCAAACATGGATAGACAGATGACAAAGTGAAGCCTAGAATATGAAAAGTGAGTCTTTGGTAAAACTAACATTTCAAATGATCACGGTAAAGTTCTCTTTTGAATATTTGCTGCTCAGGCAGCTGGATGGCCACAGCAAAGACTACTTAGAACTACCACCAACACTACACACAAGAGGAAAGCTGGAGGACTGGGAATGTAGACAAGGGACATGAAAACTTACAGGAAGTGAAGAGAAAACAGTATAAGTATAAAAAAGAACGATTTGCTTAAACATTGAATTTTATAGTAATAGGGTTTGTTACATTTGACTAGCCTGAAGAAGACCCAGAATGCTCATCATCAAACTGCATGAGAAACTTGAGAGCCAACAACGGCAGCGTGAACAGGAAGGAGACAGCATAGCTTAGACTAAAGAATTGGAAAGGAGATGAAGAGCAGAAAGCAAACAATAGATGTATGGATCGTTGATTCAGTGCCTTGTTCATTTTTCTTAAAACGTTCACCAGGACCAAATAATGCTCCTTGGGGCTACTGTTCTCTGGCTGTACTCTGTCTCCGTGAGCAGTAGATTCTGGGAGTCACAACATATAATTATGGACATGGCTCTGGTCATACTTTTTATTATCAGCCTTCCCTTGCCCTTATTGCAGAAAATTCACTAGCAATATATCATATAACAGATTAATATTTATTGAGGGGTATATGAATACTCACTCTACAAATTGCACCTTAAGACAATTCTTGGAGATAGAATTAGGAACAGTCCCATGACAGACTGTTGATCCGCTCAACAAGAACACAGAAACAAACGGAGGAGCCAGTGTCCCAGCAGTGTCCTAATGGGGTCTGGCCACGCCCCACTCAGACTCCCTGTACTCGAGACACGCCTCCAAACTTCGTAAGCTAACACCTGAATCCCACTACATTCACCCTCTCAGGAAGAATCAACCTGTGAAAGAACACATAACAAGGACCTAAGTGGAGGACCTAAATTATTTCCTCTGGTTCAAATGACACCTTCCCAGGCTTCCTAGCCATTGTCACCATGCAATGAATACCATGAGACGTTGCTTCTGAGGCTCTTAATATTCCTCCAAATTCTCATGCATTACATTGGCTTGTATGTTTGGCTCCTGGCATGCACGTGGAAAGTGGTGGAATCTCTAGGTCCTTGTATCAGGTCTTCATGTCATGGAGAATGGGACCCTGAAGGAGATTGATAGGGTAGTCATTCTCTTTCTCTATGGCCTTCAGCTGAGTAGTTTTTCTCTGCCACAAAGTCCTACCACATTGTGTGTCCATCAGTCCAAAGGAATGGGGACAAGCAATTGTGAAAGGAAACCTCTAAAACTAGTGAACACAAGCTAATCCTGGCTGTCCTGGAACTCGCTCTGTAGATCAGGCTGACTTTGAATTCAGAGATCTGCCTGCCTCTGCCTCCTGGTTGTTAGAATAAAAGGCACGCGCCACCACTGACCAGAGTAAATGTTAACCTTTCCATTGCTTATCTCAGGGTCTGTTACAAAGGCAGAAAGATGTCAACACATGAGTCTCCTGTCCTCAGAGTTCCTCCCAGTGATAATGACTGTGGAGCAGTGTTTACCTCAAATCAGTGTTTATGAGAGTTGTCAGGTTTTTCTACAACTAAACCTTATAGGTACACACCAGACTTAGTTCTTCCTATCATGGTAGATATGCTAAGAATTTCAACCAACAAACCAAAGTCTCTGTGTGAGTGTAATCATTATGATTATTCTGCTTTCCTTTAGAGAAGTATATTCAGTTAGCTTACAGATCACTGGAAGTCTAATTAGCATTTTATGCAAATGTAACTGGCAGACCCTTTGAGAAGGTAACCTGTAAGCTGTCACTCGGTAAAGATTTGTTTTGATGGGACTGCTACTCGAATCAAAAGCACATATATATTACCCAGGCATTAACTAAAAGCCGGTTGTTTTTAAAGCATCAAGTAAGACCTTATAAAAATCAGAGCACTGTGGACGGACACACGGAGCATCATCTGGTTCCTGGTATTCATGGAAGATTAAAAACAACAACTAGAAAAAGTACACTTTGAGAAGAACTGCATAAAAAGAATTCTGCACTATTGTATTTTTCTAGATTCTGCCTTATGCAAGCAGGCTAGAGTTTGGCCACAGCTTTAAGACCCTCTAGTCTAAAAGATGGGGTGTCATCCAGAAATATGTACCTACCACTAGCTTTTGCTATAGAAAAGGGTTTTCATTAGAATACGCTCTAATTTCTATAATTATAAAATAAAGTAAAAATTTTTGTTCATTTTTCTCAGTTTTAAGGAATTTCCTCTATTACTTTAAAAGAGTTCAATCAAACAACCTTCCCTGGTGTGCAATTCTCCACTGGGCAATGGAGGTACATAGAGAATTTACTATTCATTGGTGACCTTAGTGTGGGTACCGCTCATGTGAAGGTGACTCTCCCTTAAAAGCACTATTACTCATGATCATGTAATACTAGAATAACAGTGGGGAAAGCTTCCTACTGTTCTGCTTCATATCAGAATAATTTGTGGGGAAAGCTGTCACAGTTGGCTATGGTCTGCACACCAAGACAAATCTCAACTATTGGTCTTGTGGAGCCACAGAGAAGTTCAGTGTGGGTCGTAAACTGAAACCATGTCAACTCCAGGCACATTGGGCAATATTTTCATATTACACATCGTAAAAAGAAGTAAAAAATAATTGAGTCAACATAATATCCAATGAATAAAATAGTCTCAACTGTATTTCCTCCATTGATACTGAAACATTTGCTTTCAAAATTTTGAGATAGATATATTTCAGAGTGATCATTCAGTTTCTTGTCAATGAGATATATTTTACAAAACAAGGGGATGTTTAATCCTACAATTTAAATGTATATAATATAATTTCTTCAAATGCCACTGTTAATAATAAAATTGAAGTTCAGGTAGCCATTTCAATTTAAAGATTAGAATAGCAAATTTTTCTGCCTATCTCCAGTCAGATTTCTTTCTTAAAATGATTTAAAATGTTATATTGCCTAACCTGGGTTCACCCTCCTAACTCCAAGGCTTCAAATACCATACAGCTTGCCTTGCAAATGTCCCACACAGTAAGGAATTTCATCCTCTTTATCACCTAGCAACAGAGAGGTGACTAGAATCAAGTTAGTTAAAAATATCGATAATTAGTAATAATTTTAACGGAGGTGTGGAAATCACTCCTTAACTTCATTGACTAAAAATTCAATTCAAATTTGATTCAGTTCCAACTGGATGGTTATTGAAACAAACACACCTGGCAGCAATGTTCATAGCAGCTGGGGAGGCTTGAATGAAGAGCAGGGACTGAAGGACAAAGCTGTGGTAAATTCTGAAACACACACTGTGACCCATTGTGCCTTCAGGTCAGGGTTGTTCCCATGTCAGTTAGAAAAATCTCAGTGCTGAGCTGCATGCATTGGCCAGGTGATTTAGATGCGCTTAGATTGACAGCAGCTTTAGCAGACTCGACCTTCAGAATAATGATGAATGGGCAGCTGCACATTGTATTAAAAAGGGGATAGCTGGAAACAAAAGGAGCAATATTTCCTCTTCCCATTCCCTGTGAGCTATGTGGACATAAGCACACAGTAAATTATTCCTCTGACATTTGACATCTTTTGAGAACTGCATTCCATTTTAGCCCAGAGTAAATGACGGGGTATGTGTGTGTATACGTTCATTTATCCTCTTTTTATTTCAATAAGCATGCTTGTCTCTGGGAAGTAAGGGGTGGAATTTTTATTAGCAGAAATCTTGTGTGAGCGATTGCAAAGGGGCTCATTAGATATAGAAGTAGAGGTTGGTTCAGTGTCTGACTTCCACACCAGGAAAAGTCGTTATGGCTCAATTCTCTTTGAAACTGTAGAAGGAAATGTATTTAGATCATTAAAAACAAGAGGTTCCTACCTTTGCATTTTATTTTGTTATTTTTAATTGTATTTTGTACTTATACAAATTGTTATCACTGTGGAAAAATAAACCTTTTATTAATTTATATTCAATAACATCTACAGGTTTTTTTAAAAACAAAGTATATAGTTGTATGAAAGTTTTAATATTTTTTCTTTGCTAGGTTAGTTATTTGATAAATTTTTAGACATGTGTGATCCATTGTAACTATTCTCTGTCCCAATCTCATCTCATTCTTCTCTTATCCTTTATCAGAACACTGCCAAAAGAATGGCTTATTTTGAACAATGCCTTGAGAAACTGTGAGAGAGGCTTGGTGCAGGGGTGGGTGTTGGAGGGGGTGTAGAGGGCCTTTTATCTCTGGTGCATTTCATTCACTGGGGTATTTTTGTTATTGTTTCCTCTTTTTCTATTTGGGGGCTTGCCAAAGCTCCCAAATAAATCACACACAGAAGCTTATTCTTAACTATAAAGGCCCATTGTTAACTTGGTTTGTTTCTTGTCATTTTTTTGTAACTTTAAATTATCCCATCTACCTTTTGCCTCTGGACTTTTTCCTTTCCATACTTCTGTAAATCTTACTTTCACTCTTGTTCTGTGACTGCGTGGCTGCATGGCTGTGTGCCTGGGTGGATGTGTGGCTGGGTGGCAGGGTGGTGGTGTGGCTGTGTGACTGTGTGGCTGTGTGGCTGTGTGGCTGTGTGACTGTGTGGCTGTGTGGCTGTGTGGCTGGGTGGCTGTGTGGCTGGGTGGCTGTGTGGCTGTGTGGTTGGATGACTGGGTGGCTCGGTGGCTCGGTGGCTCGGTGGCTTGGTGGCTGGGGTGCTGTGTGGCTGTGTGGCTGTGTGGCTGGGTGGCTGTGTGGCTGGGTGGCTGTGTGGCTGGGTGGCTGGGTGGCTGTGTGGCTTGGTGAATGGCCCTTATTGTCCTCCTCTCCTTGTTCTCTCATTTCTAGATCTTTCTCCTCCCAGATTTCTCCTACTGTTTATTTCAGTCCCACCTGTTTCTTTTTCTTGCTTTGCTATTGGCTGTCCAGTTCTTTATTAGACGCTCAGGTGTTTTAGACGTGAAAGTAACACAGCTTCACAGAGATAACAAATGCAACATAAACAAAAGTAACACACCTTAAAATTATATTCTGCAATAGTTCTTGGTCATGATTTCATGACTCCTGTGTCATAAGACATGTTTATTCTTGTTGGATATTAGATAATAAGTGTAGAACTGAATCTAGAGAGAATGTGCTAAATGCTGTCCTCAGTACTCGCTGAATCTGGATATGGCCTCCTGTCTTGCTTTCATGTCTCTCCAGATGTAATCAATAGCATGAGCCAGACAACAGTGTTTAAATTAGTCTGTCCTGAGAAAAGACAGGGAAAAGGCTGCTCTGTTAATATCTAATATGTGCTTAGTAGCATTTATTTACATGTTTTTCTGAATTCAACCATCCTTCCTTGGATCTTTCTCTTTTTATGTTAAATTCATGTATGAAGTACACTGAGACTGAAATAAAGTTGTTATAAATAAATATAATATAAATAAAGCATTAGACTGTAGTCTGCTCCTTACTTTCATGTCCTCAGATCCTGGGTCTCATAGATAGATCTTCATAGATTGATGAAAGTGAACATCTTTATCAATTCTCCCACCTTCCTACTATGACTTTCCCCCAACTCATGACTTTTTGCTTTGCTTTGTGACTCATTTAGTTTAACATGGGCCACCTATATGACAATTGAATTGAAACTCTGTTGGGGTCACCAGTGTGTACAGAACTGAAGGAATTCCCATTTCCTTCTATTCCCATTTTCCTTCCTATTCATAGGAAATAGTTCAGTGGGGGAGGGGAGGTAAGGCCCCACAAGTCCCTCCTCCATCCTTGTCTAGGTGTTGATAGGTTCATGCTCATGCAGACATAGTACAGTAATCCATAGCTATTTAGTGTTCAAAATTCCAATGGCTGCTCAGAAGATGGTATTTTGCCCCTTTTCTCTATCTTCCTGCTTCCACAATTATTCTCAACACTTCATACAGCTGTGCGGGACAGTTTTATGTCAATTTGATAGACACTAAATTCACCTAAGAAAAGGGAACCTCAATTAAGAAAATGCCTCCACAGATCAGGTTGTAGGCAAACCTGTAAAGCATTTCCTTAATTTGTTATTGATGGAGGAGGGCTCCACCCATTGTGGATGGTGCCATCCCTGGGCTGGTAGTTCTGGGTCCTATAAGAAATCAGGCTGAGCAAGCCATGGGGAACCACCCAGTAAGCAGCACCCCTCCATGGCCTCTGCATCAAATTCCTATGTTCAGATTCCTGCCCTGCTTGGGTTCCTTTTATTCTTTTGATGATAAACTCAGACATGAAAGCATAAACTGAATAAACCCTTTCCTCTCCAACTTGTTATTGGTCATGATGTTTCTTTGCAGTAATAGAAGCCCTAAGACAAGAGCATGACTCTGTATTCATCACTATTTGCTCAAAGAAATGTTTCTCCGATTGAGGCTTTGAATGGTCATTTATGTGGAAATCACATATATATGTTGGAAGCAGTTTGAGTCTATGTCAGTTAGCTAGACAGAATTAATCCCTTCCCTACTCTGGGACCCATGACTTGCACTTGCCATGGGCTTTTGAATAGGTTTATAGTAACAAGCATGGATTTCTTTCTGTGAGAGAGATTGGTTATTCCTACAAAAGCTTTGTCACTTTTGCCCAAATATGCCCACCTTGCCTGGCAGGTTAGTAGCTTTCACTGATGCTCTTCACCTTCAGAAGCCTGCATTGTACTTGTACTATAGAAGCCACTTGGCAGGGAGGAAGCTTCCTAGTGAAGTTTCCGGTGGATATCTCAAAATCGTCCAACCACAAGGTGTGATATTTTCAGTAGTAGGGTGTCCTGGGATATTTGCACGCCGTGTGAAGCTGTATTGCCATGATTGGTGTAATAAAAAACTTAATGGCCAATAGCAGGGGATATATAGGCAGGACTTTTAGGGAAGAGAGGAGGAAACTGAGAGGAGGAATCTTAGCATCCTGATTTCATCAGCGAGCTCTGAGAAGTCCGATGTGCTGTACTAAGGTGTAAGCAAGCCAAATGGCAGAACATAAATTTTAAAAATACATGGGTTAAGTTATAAGAGCTAGTTGGGAAAAAATTTAAGCTAAGCCCAAGGTTTCATAATTAATATGTCTCCAGGTTATTACTTGCAGGCTAGTGGTGCAAAGATAGTCCAATGACAAAGCTGGTTAGTAGGGTTCTATGATCTATAGATAACCTAAAGAAGAATGAATGGTAATAGTTTGTGTTGTCGGGGGGACTCAAGGAATTTCTTATGGTTACTCTTAGGAATAACCATAAGAAAGCATCACATATCTGCCTCTGGGACTTTTCTTAATAACCATAGCTTCTAGAAGGAGCTTTGTCTAGCCACAGAGTTTATCTCCCTTTTGATTCCCTTTTTAATTATGTATATTAGTTTGGTTTCAGGATTATTGGTTTCCATATGAAATTTTTATTCTGCTCTGTTTTTGTTAGCCCTTCCCTCTACCCTCTCATTTCCCTGTTCTTCTATCACGTTTCTGTCTAAATCTTCCCATCCCTGTTATTCCCCCTCTACTTTCATATTATTTACATTATAACACTCCCCTCCCTTAAAGCATCTCCCTCCCAATGGCCTCTAAGAACTGTATAGGAAGTCTAGGTTAGACATACAAAATTAGAGATTGGAAGTTAGCATCCATTGGTCCTTCAATACTTAGGCAACCTTATCTACTATATTTTTTCCAGTTTTTCCACTTACGTATCTACAAATTTCATAACTGTATCTTTCTTTACAGGTAAATAAAATTCCTTTGTGTATATGTACCACATTTGTGTTATCTATTATTCAGATGAGGGACATCTAGCTTTATTCTGTTTCCTCACTGTTGTGAAAAACACAGTGATGAACATAGCTGAGCCCATCTCTGTAGTAGGATAAAGACTTCTTCGGGAATATAATCAGAATTGATATAGTGGCAGATCTGTTTCAATCTCTTGAAAGATCTTCACATTTGTTTCCACAAACTAAATAAGTATTCTATTTTCCCCACATTCTCACTATCACTTGGATTTTCTGATGACTTACCTTGTTTAGGATATTTGATATATGATAAACAAAGTACTTAAACTTCATAAATATTAATATCAATGATATAATTACCATAATTACAATAACAAACTTATTCATCTCCTCCAAAATTGTCTAGGTCTCTTTGTAGAATCTTTTTTGGATCCCACTTAGTGTGCTTTCCACCCATATAAAATTATCCACAGCTCCATTTTATATCATCATCATTTTAAATATATATGTGAATTGAATGATATAGTATACATTAGTTTTCCTCAGATTTCTTTCATGTGGCATAATTTTTTTTTACTTTTTATTCATTCATAAATTTTAGTTTTGATAGCCCCTTCATATAATTACTAAATAACATTTCATTATTTATACTCCAATTCATTGATATCTTCAACTATTGTTGAACATTTTTATAAAACTGTTAGGAACATCTATAAAAATATGTTCTTTCATGGACACAAGATTTTATTTCTTATGGTTGAATACATCTTGGAATGAAATTTAAACTTTTATAACGAATAAAATGTTGGAGCATATATTCTGTTAGTAATATGTCTCCTTTGGGAAAACTCCAGTTCAAATATTAATTCATTTTAAATAATGCTCTTAACATTTAGTTTGGAAAATTCTCTGGACATCAGATATCAAACTATTTTCAGTTAGAGGGAAAGTAAACAACTTCATGTCTGTGGAAGATCCTTCCATACTAGGATATGTCTAGACAGATAAGTCTAGTTTCCCTTTTACAGAAAGCCCTAAAATAAGAAGGTCATTTCTTATTGCTGTAGAATGTTAAATATGCACCATCACAAAACTCTGCTCAGCACACAGTTTCAGGTAACAAGATAATAAAGACTTGTGGGAAGAAAAAAAATAACTGTAAAGTTCTAGGCTTGCGACTCCCTGAATTTCTATGTGACTGGCTTTGACAGTACGAATGAGTGGTGGTGACATGTGAGACATAATGAGTAAGATTCACAGCCATTAACATCCTGCATTGCACACTCGCCAGTGATAATGCCTTCATCGATAGTAAAATTTCCCACAAAACTACAAAGAAATTCATAGTTTATAATATTAGGTCACTCACTCATTTTATTGCTGGTTCTACAGAAAATGTAAAGATATCACTTGGCAGCATGTTCATAAGTGTATATAGAAATGATAGATGCTTATCCCTAATGAAGAACATTGGAATCTCAACACTCAAGTTTTCCCCATCTACTTTGAAACAATAAGACCTGTGAAATGTGACTTTAATAAAAACTTGTTATTGTATTTCTCTGCTGTTAATGATAATATCAAAATGGATATTAACACAATTCAATGTTATGATTTGAGAAAAGATTATTTCCCAAGGCCATCTTTACCCAAGCAACAGTTGAGAATCTGCGCAAGTATGTGTGATTAGAGATGCACTCTCCAGGCTCTCACATGAGGGAGAAATAACACTGAAAAGTTAAAAACATTAGAATCATGGTGAAGAATTCAATACTAAAATGAATTGCAAGAATGGAACCTCCAAAAATGAGTCAAATATGAAATACCTTTACAATGAGACTACTTCCCATCCAGATTTATATGAGCTACAAACAAGTGAGTTCTCATTGCTTTCAAAATGTTCATGTTTACAATAAAGGGATCTTCAATGTACTAATTATCATTGTTCAGAAAACAATTTGTGTTTTTTATTGTTTGTGAACTCATCTCTTATATATATAAGAAAGTATATATGTGTGAACATATAATTCAAATTAATTGATTTAATATTGAAAACAATAATTACCCTTTAAAGACAAAATGCTTTGACCTAGACAATAATTAAAGTAACAGTAGGATTACCCTTGATATGGTTATTACGTATTCTGATCAGGATTTTTACAGTTTTACAAAACAAATGACTTACAACATATTTCCTTCCATTTAACTGAATTGTGTAAGTAGTTCATATGTCAATAATGTTCTCTTGTATTAGCATATGTATTCATATGATAGATTATTTCTGTTACATGCAGAATGTCATGGTTGGAAAACATAACTTTTATATGTAAGAACCTCTTGGTTCTGATCCCCACTTGCCATGCATTTTGAGAACTTGAGAGAAAATCTATCTTTCTGTCACATGCAGTAACTGGGAGGAGTTACTGAGATATCTATCAAATTTTGTGTTCTTTAGAGTGAGCAAGGTCTTTTGGATATGGTTTTGTTTCTGCTTCTGGTTTTAAAGGAGTAGGAAAATGGCAGAAGCTTCTTACTGAATGAAGGCATGGCTTTCTTGGTCTTTCTCCCCCTGGGTAGAAGTAGCAAGCTGAAATACAGGATGTGTTATTGCTTTTTCCATATGCTATGAGCCTGAACTTAAAGGAAAAGAGAAATTCTGAGTAAGCCTCAGATTAGCAGTATAGTCTACACAGGATCTTTAATGTTGTTCTGGAAAGAGAATTAGACCCATGAGAGAGTCACTGGGGCCCTGAGACTCTCAAACAGACCTGTTGTTAATTTTGCTTACAGTAAAGTTAGCCTACCCCCTGCATCCCTGGGCACTATACTTCCACTGCATCAATTGGAATCTTGTCCATGATACCTCAGGAACTAGACAGTGATCCCATTTAAATTCCCTAACAAGACTTTGAAGATAATAACTTTTGAAACTCAATAAAATCAGCCGGTAGCACACAACTTTAATCCCAGTACTCAAGAAGTAGAGGCAGGCAGATCTCAGAATTTGAGGCCAAGTTGGTCTACAGAGTGAGTTGCAGGACAGCTAGGGCTACACAGAGAAACCCTGTCTCAAAAAACAAACAAGCAAAAAAACTTACTAAAATAATATAAATGAGGAAGAGATGTTTTCTTGAAAAGGTCATACTTACGTTCTTAACTTCATCATAACCCTCTTGGATTATGGATTAAGACTGACTTAAATGACCCTTTCACAGGTCTTTTATCAGATATCCTGCATATCAGATATTTGCATCACAATTCATAACAGTAGTAAAATTACAGTTGTGAAGTAGCAATGAAGTAATTTTATGAATGGGGTCACCATAGAGGAACTGTGTTAAAGAGTTGCAGCTTTACAGAACCACTGTGTTTAAGTCTGTATTGAAATATTTTTACTGAAGCTTGATTCTGCTTTATACCAGCCATTTCTGAAAGCCAGGAAAGCTGTATTGGCCTGAGTCACGATCCATAAACGCTTCAAGTTGCTGCATGTGACAATGGAGAGCTGTGCCTCTTGCCTCTGTCCTCTAAATGTCAATACAACCAGCATATATTGAAGCTTTAAGAAGCTCCTCTGTTGTAGGTGATCATTTTCTGGATTTTTGGGTCATGCAGACCTTTCCTGCTTGCTTTTTTTACCTTTATACAAATGGCCAGCATAGTATGTGTTCCCATGTCTGTCTTCTATTACTGCACTTGGCCAGAGAAATACTGACTGAGGTCCTTTCCTATTCCTTTGACATTCTGGAAAACCTACTGAACATCTTCCTTCCCTCCTGTTTTTGTCTTTCTTCCCAAACACACTATCTTCCTTTTCCTCCCTGTCAAATTTTCTTAGGAAAGATCTTTCTCATTGCCTACTGTCTATCAGACTGAGTGTAAATTGTGCTTTGTACTATCTTGAGCTCTTAACTCTTCTTATGACTTTTTATTTGCTAAATGAAAGACCACATTTTTTGGTTGGTTGGTTGGTTGGTTTTTCCTTCCATGACATTATTCTCTATAGAATTTCACCTGTCTCCTGAAAATAGCACCTGAATCAAAGACAGCCCCCCCAACTGTCCCTGTCACCCCTGCTTCCTTCAGTTCTATTTTCACACTCTAACTTTGTAAGTGCGCGTCACAAAGACTTACTGCTAAGTCTTTCACTTCTTGCTCTCTAGCCATGAGCCGTGCAAACCATAGCTTCTCTCATGTTCCTGCTCTGTACCACAGACATCACACACCATGAGGAGCAGAGCTGCAGAGCTGAACCTTTTTATTCTGGTACAACTCAAATGTGCAGAGAACTCTGATTTGATAACAGCTCCTTCATTTCGGTGATGTCATTCTTGTGTATCCTAACCAACCCACCAGGAAGAAATATAGTGTTGAAAGCAGAATCCCACCCCTGCTCATTACTCTAAAATCATGTCCTGATACAAGAAAGAGGTTTAGCCCTTGTGGAATTGCAGCTCGGGTTTTCTTGAGGCTTCTGGATTCTCTCTGGATCTTAGGATACACTAGCAAGCAACCTCATTTACTCAGTAAGTACCCTTTATCTGTTGTCATAGAACTCAGAAGCTATAGTATGTAGGACTACCATTTGCAGTTGCCAATGCCGTGGAGCTTTTTGCATACTGGGCCAATGACATTGAGCTATCTTGTGCGTGGTCTATCTGCTGACTTGCATCCTTATGTACAGCAATGCTGCCAGCTCCAGGAGTTTCTGCCACGCTTCCCATTCAGCCCTCTAGTTAAGTTGTCCTTCACATGTATGTTCACGTCATGCCAGAAGACTGTCAACCCTAATCTTAGCTGTCTTTTTAGGAGGAAAGTTCAAGAGCAACAAATTGACTGTCCTCTTCTGGCCATGCCTCTCTGTCCCGAGTAAGCTGAGCAATCTCATGAAATTATGTTTCCTACACAGTAGGCTCCTTTTCCACCAAAGTCTACGTAGAAAATGAGGACAAGGACTCTCTCTCTGTACAGTAATTTCAACAATTTTCCAACACTGCTTTGACTATGGCATGGATAAAGGGAAAACAATGTAGCTATGCTGGCCGGTTTGGTTCATGTTCTCTTGACACAAGCTAAAGTCATCAGAAAAGAGAAAAAACCCTCAATCGAGAAAAGTGCCTCCATGAGATTAGGTTGTAAGCAAACCTGCAGGATATTTTTATAATTGGTGGTTGATGAGGGAAGACCTAGCTCAGTGTTGATAGAGCTACCCCTGCTCTAGTGATTCTCTATTCTATAAGAAAGCAGGTTGAACAAGCCATGATGAGCAAGCCAATAAGTAACTGCTGTGGGATAATGCTCTTGTACACTGTAATTATTTATCATTTGAATTGGTTTAATAAAATGCTGATAAGCCATCCTGCCAGTAGCTGGCCAGAAAGTATAGGCACGGTGACTACAGTAGGAGATTCTGGGAAGAAGAAGGGTCGAGTCAGGAGTCACCAGCCAGATGCAAAAGTAGCAGGATGAAAATGCTATACTAAAAAAAATTAACAAGAAACATGGCTAAACATAGGTATGAAATATGGTTAATTTAAGCTGTAAGAGCCAGTTAGTAATAAACCTGAGCTATTGGCCTAGCATTTATAAGTATTATTAAGTCTTTAAGTCAATTTTTGGGAAGTGGCTTTGGAACAAGCAGCTGGAAGAGAAATTTCTGCCTACAAATAGGATCCCTCCATAGCCTCTGCATCAGCTCCTGCCTCCAGGTTCTTGCTCTGTTTGAGTTCCTGTCCTAACTTTCTTCAATGAGGAACAGTGAAGCAAGCCAAATAAAACTTTTCTCTTCAAATTGCGTTTGGTCCCAGCGTTCCATCCCAACAATAATAACCCTGCCTAAGACGGAATACTGTGACCAGGATTGTGAGTTTTTGCTATGACAATGAGACCATGTTGTTTTGAGGAGGACTGTGGAAGGACTAAGGAACTTCTGGCTAGAAAAGCCAGTGAATGTTCAGAGGTTAGTGAGTTGTTCTCTGGGGTCTTGGAAGATAAGAGTGTTGAGAGAGAGATCCAGAAGACGGAGTCCTTGCTTCTGACGTTCTAGAGGGAAGTTTGAGAGTCATTTAAAGAATCTACTGGAGATGTTTCACTTTCTAAGTTAAAGAACATGTGACTCTTATCAGCTGAGGTTGAATAGTCGGCTGTGACTAACCAGAGACCAGCACCACTGAAGTTAAAACTGCTGTACAGTGACAACTGATGCTCTCAGCAGTGATTACGAGGAGAGTATCATCACTGAGATGATGATCAGGGTCAGCATACAAGGCTGTATAACACAGGCACCAACGTGGTACCTCATGCTGACAATTGACTTGCGAATCTCCCTTGTTCTTTCTTTCTTTTTATTGAAAGTATTTTTAACATATTCTGACGACAGTCTCCCTTCCCCCCCATTCTCTCTTCCTTTCCATCCACTTAATCCCATTCCTCCCCCTCTTTCTCCCCCTCTCTTAAACAAACAGGTAATGAACAAACAGAAAGCAAAAGAAGCACACACAAAACAAACCCACAAAAGCACAAAATCAAAATCCATAATATACAAGGAAAAATAAACCCAGTAAGATAAAAATAAATAAATAAATGACAAACAAAGAAATATGAGATTTAAGAGTCTATAAAAATGCCATGGAGTTACTTTTGTGTTAGCCATCTACTGCTGGACATATGGGTTAAGTGTACTTTGTATACTCCAGTGAGACTAGAAAAACTGTTTTTGCCTTTACAAGCAGTTGTCAGTTAAAGAGAGCTTCTTGGCTAGGGATCTTGCATTATTAGTCTTCTCTTCACATACCTCCACAACCATACCTAGAGATGTGCTGTATTAATTTTCTAGATATTTCTCAATGTCTTCAGTTTGCTGATTGAGTCTAGTCATCACAATTATCTTATCAAAGAATTCATAAAATTTCCTTAGTAGAGGCAAACATTTGCTTACTAAATTCCAGAAAGAAATTTCTATGTGGGATTTATAATGTGCGTATAAAATCCTCAATACTACTATTGGCTAGCATTTTGTTTGTTTATCTAGCTGGTGGGGTTTTTTCCTAGAAAGCAAGAGGGATCAGGGTTAAGAATTGAATGTGTACTGTATTGAATTCATAAGCTCCTTCCTCATGCTATTGGCATCACCTCTGGCAAAATAATTCAGTCTCAGTTATTTTAGTCTATAAAATGCATTTAATAGTGGCTGTTACCTCAGATAATAGTATGACAACCCTTTCTATTCTTTTATATATGGTTTGAATGTGTTCCCCTAAACTCATATGCTACAAGCTTAGACATCAATGTTACAGCATAGTAGGTAAGTGAATCTTGCAGAAGTAAGCCAGTTGGAAAGTGGTTAGGTCATTAGCAAAGACATTCTTGAAAGGAATTAGGTGACATTTCTTATCAGACTCTAGGTGGTTTCCAAGAGGGTGAATAGCTGTAGAAGGCTGAGCCTCCCCCAGTCTCTGGGTTGTATCATGCCATATGATTGCTTTCTCTTACTCTCCCGCATCAAGATGGCAGCCACTGTGAAGCTACATCTCTGTAACTGTCTTTACATACTCCACCAACATGGAATCACCACCACTGAGATGCCATCCATGGTAAATCCACCACTGCTGCCAGGAGAATGAATGACACATGCTTTTAAATCTAAATTGTGTGTGGATTGAGATGGGAGAAGATGTCTTCCTTTATGAATTTCCTGTTTAAAGAAAATTTTGTTTTAACATTTAGAGATGACTTTCTGGTTAATATTGCACTTTGATCCCTAATTTTATATCATAATAAAAACTAAAGAACTAAGAGTATACAAATAAAGTCTAATTATTAATTAATTACAATTAAATATAAATTCCCATCCTTTGAAGTCTTTAGAGACAGGAGGACTGTATCAGGTATGAGGGTAGCCTAGGATACCTTTGCAGAATCCTGTTTCTAAAACCAATAATAAGAAGGAGAAATTAATAAAGTACATACACCTTTATTTTTGAAAACAAATATGTCTAGGAGTTTTCATTTTAAACATATAAAATTTTAACCAAAAATAAAAATCTTGCTGTAGTCCTTGGATTCTTTATAAACCTGTTTTTCTAAATAAAACTAAGTACATATTAACTATCAGAAACTAGTTACCTTTTTGAAGTTGCCAGCTCAGAGATTCATTCCACAGTGAAAGCATATCGTCTGAAATCAAAACTGCTGAGGGAGAAAGAACAGAACCTTAGTGGCAACAGCATTTTTTTTTGAAGAAGAAAAGAAAGAAAACCCAAGTTCCTCTGGGAATTTGAAAGTCTGGTCTCAAATCGCATCGCTTGACTTCAGAGTGAAACCACGAACCCATTTTGTGCTTTTATCAGTCAGGGAAAGACGCCTTCTAGAGGGTCAAAGTGATGAGTGTTTCTAATGAAAAAAAAAATGTCACAGAACTTCATAATCTCCATGGTATGTTCCAACCCTGGTTTTCTGTGGTTACATCTATTTATTTGAAGTCAGGCAAACATCACTTTTAGGAGGTAAGCCAGTACTCGCACCCAATTTTGGAAGAACTGTTTTCTTGTTACTAAAAACAATGATATAAATTGTTTTGTGGTTGTTCAATGAGTCTTCCCTTAAATTTCTATGCAATTCAAAATGAAATGTCTTCAAAGTGCTTCATTCTCTAAAGTAAAAACTGTCTATCTGACTCTGTCCTGAAGTATCTTGTCAAATCTATTTGATGACTTCATTTCAGTCTCAATACCAGGTGATGTCACTACTTGAAATAATTCTGTGATGAATTTTTTTTATCTCTTGAAATCTCTGAAAATATATATTCCCTGAAAAGATCTTGAAAGAAGCTATTAAAGTCTGGCTGTCCAAAGACACTGGAAGGAAAAGATAGAAAGTACAGGAGAGCTGTGTTTGATTTGTTTAATGAATGAATGATGATAGGAAGGGAGCTCTTTAGAAACTTCCTGGTTGTTTTCAAAGACCTTTATAAAACACTGGCAATTTCACAATTTGATTATAGAAAACTTAGATAACAGTTTAGCAGGTATGGCCTAGGTTTTACATAATTAATCTTACATGATTAAGAACCAATTGGGAAATGATTTTGATTTAATGTATGCTAGAAAGATGTGTGGAAACACTCTCTGATTTTTCTGCTAGGTGGAAATCTAAGTAGTCATTCTTGGTGACAATGTCTGTATATAATGAATTAACCACTAGGACATTTATCCATGTTTAATTTCCTCTGTGCTAAGTTGTCTTTAAAAGATTCAGGATAAGCTTTATGATTTATAGAAGAAGTTAATTTTAATTTCTATTCAAGGGGATACATGTCAGCCTTTGAATATATGGTATATCTCATGAACAGTAAATTAACACTTCAAATGCATTCATCTAAGCATTTAAAGCATTTATCACTACAAGTTTACTATGAAGAGAAATGTATAATATAAATACTTAGAAAGATTTGATTCTATAGCTTTATCATCTTGTCGTGTGCAAAGCTACAATACCACATGTACAGTACAGTTTAACTCAGATGGACATCATGAAAAGCACCCCTATTTCACCTGCGCTCTTTGGGGCTTGGCTTATCTTGCTGCTTCAGTGTCTCTTACTCTGTTGTTACTGAGATTGAAATTTCATTGGCATCTCTGACCAGTGTACCCAAGAAGGGAAGAAACTATCCCTCCAGCTATAAGAGCAACATGTATGTGTAGTACGAGGTTTCTGGCCCGGACTTTCAGGCCTTGCCTCAAGGTTTAGGCCCGCAGACCCATAATCCCACAGAGACACACAGATGCTTTCAATAGTTTTAGGCTGATTGGCCTCAGGCCCAGGCATATAACTTGCTAACTCATCTAACCCATGATTCTTCCTGTTCAGCCATGCGGCTCGGTAACTTCCCTTAGAGCAGCATAGTTGCCCTCTGTTTCTTCCAGCTTCTCTTTGGCATTCTGCTCTGTGCTTCCTGTTCTCAGAGTTTTCCTAGTCTGGTAGCCCCGCCCACACTTCCTGCCTGCCTTTGGCCAATCAATGTTTTTTATTAAACCAGTGGGTAGAATAATTATTTATAATGAAACAACACAATCTCCCACATGTACGAACATTGTTTTTTGGGTTTTTTTTGTTTGTTTGTTTGTTTGTTTGTTTTTTTCCATTTGCTGAACTAGTCAGGATTTTCTCTAAGGCTAATTTCTATAGGCAAAGCTCTCTTCATGAGCAGAGTATAACCACTGCCTGGCACATGGTTTTGCCTATCTGCATTGGCTAATACACACTTGCTAAAATACAGAATGCTTTAGGACTATTCACTCAAGTCTATTTGACCAAAGTAACTACAGTTGAACTTAGAATTATTATATATATACAAATACACGTCTTATTAATGGATTGGCTATCATTCATCCTACCTCCATCTAGCTTTATCACAGGGTTGCCAGAATTCTGAGTAAGTGTAATGGGCTGTAAATGTTTGTTCATTTTAAATCTCTATTGAAGATAAAGTTTGTTTCTCAGAAATAAAATATTTACACTTGACATGTAGACAACTCGATATATAGTTGAAGCACTTATTACCAAATCTTAAGAGGGATTTTAGGAGGGTGTGATAGGATCTTGAATGTTTAAAACACGAGGTTTTATGAAGCATGACATTGCATAAACTATAAATCACGGTTCAATAACACAAGTAATCTTCATGATTTAGAATGATACTTGACAAAAGTTATTTCTTAACTGGGAAGCAAACATCGGGATCACACCCCCTTATGTATTACTTAAGAAACATTTTATGAACAAGCAATTCCACTAAAATCAGGAACAGACAAGGTTGTCTACTCTCTCCATATATATTTGACACAGTTCTTAGCATTTTAGCTGGAACAAGACACTGAAGGAGATCAAGAAGATACAAATTGGAAAAGAAGTTAAAGCATTGTCATTCTTAGAATATATAACATACATAAGTGATCCCAAAAGTTCTAAGTGGATACAAAATTAATTCACACACATGCATACACAGAAACATAAAAATCAGCAGGTTTTCTCTGTACAAATGGCACACAGTCTAGGAAAGAAACCAAGGAGCATCTCAAGAGGAGTCAATAAAACTGCAAAAGGAATCAGCTTGGCTGTGTCATGTACGGAGGGTTTCATTCCAGATTACATACTAGTAGAAAGTGGTAGTGCATATCAAAGTTTCGTTGGTTTTGCTTTTGTTTTTGTTGTTATTGTTGTTGTTTTGGTCTTTTGTTTGTTTGTTTGTTTTTTGGTTTTTGTTGGTTGATTCTATTGTTTTTAAAAAAAATCTTGCTTGATAGACTAACCATATTGAAACTGTCTATGTGGCCTGAGATACCCTCATATTATTATCTTCCTGTTTTAGCCTCCCAAGTCCTTGAATTAAAGGTTTGAGCCATTGGGTCTAATAGTGTGAGGTGATCTTTTTGTACACTTCACTTTGTGAAGATGTGTCTTTGCCAAGATACCATCTGGTTGGTTTAGTAAAGATTTGAATGGCCAATAGATAAGCAGGATTTTTAGAGAGAGGAGGAGATGGATAGGCGCAGGGAAACACCAGCAAGACATGGACCAAGTCCATATAGAGTGGAAAAGGCACATGGCAAAACAAAAACTAATAGAACCAGGCTAATTTAAGTTACAAGAGCTAGTTAAAAATAAGCCTAAGCTAAAGGCCAAGCTTTTGTAATTAATAAGAACTCTCCATGTCATTATTTGTGAGCTGGTGTTCCCAAAAGAAAATCAAACAACAGTCCAGCGTCAGTAAGCCTTATCTCCAGGGAGAGCAAATTAGAATGAGGGTCAAGTAGGAATTAATAAGGAAATAATAGTCTGTTGTCTGTGCATAGGAGGATGATGTGTATTTTGTGAGTCAGGGACCTTATACATGTCTGCGCTGTGAAATATTGAACTATATAAAGATGTGTTATATTTGTTTATGTTCCTGATATTACTTAAATATTTGAAGGTGTGTTACATTTGCTTTTACTTAAATAATCTAATTATGAGAAGATGTGCAGCTATTTCACCTTGCCTGTTTAAGGCACCTGATTGGTCTAATAAAGAGCAGAATGGCCAATAGCTAGGCAGAAAAAGAATAGTCATGGGGGAGGGGAAGGAAACAGAGGGGAGCATGGGGAGAGGAGGGGAGTGAAGGAGAAGAATGGGGAGGAGAGGAAAGGAGAGCAGAGGAGAGAAAGGGAGGGGAGGGGAGGAAAAAGAAGAGGGAAAGAAAAAAGGAGAAGAAAGAAAGGAACCAAGTGAAAGAGGGAGGCATGCCTGGGCAAGAAGTCAGGCAGCAGACAGTCAGACAGGCAGGTAAAGCAGTGAGAGTAAAACATACAGAAAGGAAGAAAAGTAAAAGGGCAATGAGGCAAAGATAGATGAAGAAAAGAGAAACAGGTTCATTTAAGCTAAGAGATCTGGCCAGAAACAAGCCAAAGCTAAGGCCGAGCATTTATAACAATAAGAAGTCTCTGTGTAATGATTGGGGAGCTGTCTGGCGGCCCCCAAAAAGAGAAAGCTTGGTACATGTCTGTGTTTACAAAATAGCATGGAAGGATCTTACTTTGCCTTACTTCATTATGACTTCAATGTGACATTGGCATTAATGACTGTATGGGGCAACATGTAATAGCAAAGAGGAATAAATGAAGAAATTTTCCTCAATACTCCTAGGGCTCCTTGCTAGATAAACAGTAAAAACCATTTACATTTATTTATTGGAACTCATATAGCATGGAAGACTTCAGAAATGATAACCTGAAGATGCTTGAAAGGTAAACTTTTTTAAGATGCATGTTTAACACAGAATTAACAAGAGGAACTGTAGTGGATTTATGTTGTTACATTGTAAATAATTGTCCCACCTACTGGTTTAGTAAAAACACTGATTGACCAAAGGCAGACAGGAAGTGTGGGCTGGGATATCAGACTAAGAAAAGTCTGGGAACATAAGGAACAGAGGAGAAATGTGGGGATATATTTCATATTTAATAAAAACCAGTCTGAAATATCAGAGCAATATACCCAGTCAACACAGAAGGATCAGAGAGTTGTGATTTTCACCTTTAATCCCAGCACAGGGAATATTCAGGAGTGGTGATCTATGCCCTTAATCCCAGGAGATCTGAGTTTGAAGCTAACTTAGTTTACAGAAAGAGTTCCAGGCTCCCAGGCAGGCAGTGGTGGTACTAGGCCTTTAATCTTAATCTGGATGTGAAACAACTGGACTAAGAGGGTATTTAAGGCAGGCATAGAAAGACAGAGCAGGCAGTAGAAGCCAGGGGGAGTGAGGCTGAGGAAGCTGGAAGACAGCTGGGTGAGATTTGGCTGTGGTGTTTCCTCTCTTTGATATTTTAGCCTTTTCCTGATTCCTCCCTCCCCAACTCCCAAAAAAGGTACTTGCCAGCCAGAGCTGGCCGGAGGGGAAATTATAACTTGGCTAGGCTTTCTGTTCTGAGTTAGCCTCCAGTCTTAGGCAGACCAGCCACACGTGTTTCCATTTCACTTTCATTTGGGTAAGTTTTTCAGACAGTGGCCGCTTTCTCCTTGTGGGTTGTGGGTTTTATTTTTTTCTTTTTGGACCTCTCCTTGGGATGCTATAACACTATGTAGCTACACCATTTCACAGTCATCTGAATTGTCACTGACAACTAAATTGGCGAGTAAATTGGATTTTTTATTTTAAAGGGGGAATTTGTTTAAGGCAATGGACAGTGTTTGGTCTTTCTGTGATCTTTCTCTAGACAATTTGATATTAGAACCAGTAAAGGAAAAGATAAATAAAGTATATGTGATTGTCATTATAATGTTTATCATACTGCTTATTATGATTGTTTTTGTTTGATTTCTGTTTTATCATTTAAAAAATAAATTAATGTAAATGCCAAAAAAAAAAAAAAATCTTAGAAAAGCCTGTCAAGAGAGAGCACAAAGATGTTCAAACTCAAACAGAGGAATATAAAGAACCAATTTCAGCAAGATTGTCTAAAATTACACAAAAACATAAAACATTAATATATCCAGTAACATTTAAAAATATTGCACAATGATAAAGATGATAGGGAAGCTAGTTAGGCTCTGGTACAAATGCTAGAATTAAGGAGAGTAAAAGAAGCAATTGTGACATATAGGATGCATTCACCATTTGTAAAACAAATGCTAAATAGCTGGCCATCGTGTAACCGGATCACCCCAAGGGTTGGTTAGATATGGTTAAGGCTGTTTTACAGGCTGAGACACTTTTACAGTGGAAAACATGGTGGAAGAAGGAGGCAACAGAACAAAGAAGGGCCAGAGGCATAGAAATCTCCCAAGACCAACTTCTTGAGGAGGGGGATTATGCTGACATTGAAAGGCAATCCTTATACAATGAACATACTCTGGATTTATGTCACATGGCAGCTTTAAATGCCTGGGATCAGATTGAAAAAATAGGAAAGAAAACTGAATCATTCACAAAGGTAATTCAAAGCCCAAAATAAACTTTTACAGATTTTTTTCCAGAGATTAACTGCAGTGGTAAACAGAATGGTAGCATACTCAGAAGCTAATGCACAATGCTCAAAAATACTTAAACCATTAAAAGCAAGGTCAGCACCCTTGGAGGGTTGGATTCATGAGACAATTAATCTAGAGTCTTATGACAGTGATAGCTGGATAGAAGAGCTTATTTCTAGAGGTATAAAAAAAATCAAAATGTTAATTGTTACAATTATGGAAGGCAAGGTCACATAAAAAGAGATTTTCAAAAAGGCATTCCTAGAAACAGTTCCTTTGTTAAGAATAATCCCAAGAGAAAGCCTTCTCTGTTACCTAAAGAATGGCCTATTATAATTATTGATTTGATTGACTGTCTCTTTACAATACCTTTACAAAAACAAGACAAAGAAATTCGCCCTTGAAGTATCCACTGATAATAAGTCTCAGCCTGTAAAGAGATATAAGTGGGGGGGTCCTCCCTCAAGAAATGCTGAATAACCCCATTCTGTGCCAGTATTTTGTACAAAAGCCAGTAGAATAGATATATAACAAATTCCCAAAATCTATAATTTATCATTACATGGACAACATCTTGTTTGCCAATTCAATGCTAATTCATCATTAATAAAAATGTTTGAAGGAGTGAAAAAAAAAAAAAAAAGCCTGCTTAGGGATTACAAATTACCCCAGGAAAAAAAAATACAAGGAGGGGATTCCATTAATTATTCAGGTTACAAAATAGACCCAGAAAGATATAAATCAGGAGAGACAGATTAAAGACAATTAATGATTTTCAAATATTACTAGGAGACATTGCCAATTTATGACCCACTATTGGAATAAAAAATGATGAACTGGATAATTTGTTCAAAACCTTAAATGGGGACAAGGACTCAAATACTCTGAGAGAATTGTCACTTGAAGTTGAGAAAGAATTGGCTTTGGTAGAAAGGAAATTACAGGAGGCAATGTGGATCATGCGGATCCAGACCTTAATTGCATTCTAGGTATCTTGCCTTCTAAGCATTCTCCTACAGAAATTTTAATGCAAAGGGAAAATGTTATACTGGAATGGATATTTCTTTCACATAAACCAAGTAGGAAATTAAAGACATATGTGGAAAAGATCTCTGAACTAATTTTTAAAGAAAAATTAAGACTTCGTCAATTGACAGGAATGGACCATGTAGATATTGTTGTACTTTTAATGAAGAAATTGACCAATTTTGGGCAGAAAGTGAACTTTGGGCAGAAAGTGAACCTTGGAAAAGAGCCTGCAGTGATTTTTTTGGGAGATATTAACAACAAATATCCTCAAAGCAAAAGAACTGGATTTATAAAATAAAAAAAAAAATGAATTGGATTCTTCCGTGTGTTATAGGAGATAAACCAATTTCTGGAGCCCCTACATTTTATACCTTTGCAAACAAATCAGGAAAGGCAGGTTACAAATCAGAACATATAAATAAAGCAGCACAAAGCCCTTATAATTCTGTTCAAAAGTCAGAATTATATGCTATTGTGATGGTACTAATGGATTTTACTGAACCTCTTAACATAGTCACTGACTCTCAGTATGCAGAAAGAGTTATTCTATACATTGAAACTGCTGATTTTATTAATGATGAGCCAAAATTAACTTCATTATTTATTCTGTTACAAGAAATAATCAGGACTAGAAATTATCCCTTCTATATATCACATATTCAATCCCATATGTGTCTGCCAGGTCCTTTAGCATAAGGTAATGATGAAATTAACAAATTATTAATAGAAAATGTGATAGAGGCCTCAGAGTTTCATAAAAAGCATCACATCAATAGCAAAGGATTTAAAAAAAAAAGATTTCTCTATCACTTGGCAACAAGCCAAAGAAATTGTAAAAAGGTGTCCCACCTGTTCCTTCTATGACCAAATACCATGGCCAACAGGAAGCAATCCTAAAGGTATATGTAGAAATGAAATCTGGCAGATGGATTATTTCATTTTACAGAATTTGGAAAATTAAGATATAGACATCATACAAAAGATACGTTTTCAGGATTGCAATGGGAAACTGCTTTGAATTCAGAAAAGGCTGATTTTGTAATCACACATTTGCTAGAAGTTAGGGCCATCATGGGAATACCTGTACAAATTAAGACTGACAATGCTCTGGTATATGTCTCTAGTAAAATGAAACAATTTTTTTCTTATTATAATATAAAGCATATTACAGGAATACCACACAATCCTACATGGCAAGCAGTCATAGAGAGAGCAAATTGAACTCTAAAGTATATGCTAAATAGACAGAAAGGAAAAACAAAGACCTCTAGAGATAGACTACATTATGCTTTGAATTTTCTCAATGCTAATGAGAAAGGAACAACAGCTGCTGAAAGGCATTGGACTATAGAAGAAACAGCTGAGCTAAATCAGTCTGTCTACTTCAAAGATGTACTAACCTGTGAATGGAAGCCAGGATATGTGCTACGTTGGGAAAGGGGTTTTGCTTTTGTTTCCACAGGTGAGGAAAAGTTACGGATACCATCAAAATTAATAAAAATTATATTTGAATCAGAGAAACTTTATGAAAATAAGAATTGATGGCTCATCCACCAATATTACAATTCTTTAAGTTGTAAGAAATAAAGTGTTGGGGCAGGTTTTTATTTTTGTCTTTACAGAAAACTAGAAATACCCATCTTCAAGAAGTTAAAAGACCTTGGACACCTAGACACCTAAAGCAAAAGGGAGGCTATCCTGAAAAATTTACAAGCAAAAGTGTATCAGACCTGTGGCTACCAGTATACTTTATAGGGTAAAATCTCATTGCTTAACCTCTATATATCTTTTTTTTTTTGTAAGTTGAAGCCCCAGTTTAATTATAATTTAAAGCTGGCTTTAGAGTTGGAGTTGACTCTCAGACATACTTGTTAAAGAAAAATATGAAATCTCTGTATCATATCAGAAGAGCCACCTGATATGGGACAGAAGAATAACAAAAAATAAGGGACTATTTTATTGTTACTAATCCTATACTGAATAAATAGTTATATATTTAGCTTCCTATATACATTGTGTTGGGTTTTAGTCTTTTGTCAGTTTTATGCAGCGATCCATGACAATGCCTAATTGTGAACTTGAAGTATCCAAAAGGAAGACGGGGCCCCACAATGATTATTTCACATCGACTATGACAAAGCCACTGGGCTGACAAACACCAATCAAAGATCAGATTTGGACTACAAACTGCTCAGGACAATTTCGAGGCAGCTCCCTGAGACGAACCAGCTTCACAGACTACTCTAGCCAGGACTTGAGACAAGTAGTGCACTTTCCTGTTATGCAGAGACTAGACAACAAATGATACAACTATTTAATTCAGTACTTGACAATTAACAAAACTTTTCTTTTCAGGATCCCCTAAAGATGCCAACACCCCCAGACAGCAGGAAGTAAATTTAGTAACACAGTACCCACATTCCCAAGAGGTATGGTGGGTAGTTTTTGGTATTTCAATGAGCTATGGATGAATGTCGTTGTTTAGGGAAATGGGTTAAAACTGTTATTGGTTGTGGTTAGGAAAAGTTAAACAAGAGAGATTAGATTCAAGATTTTTTTTAAAAAGAAAGAAATAAACAAACAAACAAAGAAAAGGGGATACAGATATAACAGGATATAAGAGTAAATTATTGAATCTTCTTTCAAAAAGGATTTACTAGCTTTAAATATTTTACATTGGATTGATTTTTGTATATTGAATATAAATTGTGTGTATTGAGATTAATCTTGTTACTATACATATATCTCTATGCTTTTTCAAAATATTATACTTATTCAGTTCGTCTAGCAATGTAATATAAGTTGTTAGTCATGAAAGTTTTTATTACCAATTAGGATATAAAGTAATGCAAGTTAGTAGTTAGGCATTACATTCAAACATAGTCATATTAGATATATTTTTAAGATCAAACAAATATATTTTAGATCAACAGGTCTTCTTCAAACTCTTCAGAGATCCATAGAATATGGCATTTGAAATATTTTAAGAACTTAAACTTTTATGGACAGTGAAACAAGACTGCTCCTGGCAGCACCAATCTTTTTCAGAGAAGAATATGGACATCAGAGAAACTACATATGGAGTTGGCCTCCTTTATAATGAAAGTTAGCCACTGGACAAGAAAGTGCTCTTGCCTTTACTGCTGAAAGTATGATGTTCAAACTGGACAAGCAGGAGACACACCCACAAGAGAATTGCTGAACCTTGCCAAGACAAGGTAGCAAGGTCTTTGAGAGTATCCTGCTTCAGAGAGAAGTCTGTCAGACATGTTAGGCCTATACGCTGAAGAAGGATGCTTCAGTGATACAGAAGAACCTTGGGTGACTGTCCAGGCAGCCGGATGTTTCATTTTTTACATTTTTTTGGAAGTTGCTTTCTTGTCTGTGCTATTTAGCTAGTTAATATTATTTCCTTCTTGGGTCTCTGAGGTAGTTGAAGATGAGATAGTTATAGTTATAGTTTTCTAGTGACCGTTTTAGAAAACAAACTTCAAAGTTAAAGTGTATAAGTTTAAGAGACATCAAAACAATAGTGTTTAGTTGGTAATATAAGTTAGAAAGAAAGTGAATTATGTATAATCCTTTAGACTCACCAAAGTAGTATAATTAATGTAATATTTTCTTTGAATTATCAATTCTTAACGGACTGGACATTACTCATTTACTGTTTGTATATATTGGATATAATTATTGTACCTATTGTATATGGTTTTTTCTTATGTAGCTATAATTTTCTTTTTTAATTTTGACACAAAATGGGATGTATGGGGATATGTTTCATATTTAATAAAAACCAGTCTGACATATCAGAGGGATATACCCACAGTCAAACCAGGAGGATCAGAGAGTGGTGATTTACACCTTTAATCCCAGCACAGGGAATATTCAGGAATGGTGATCTATTACCTTAATCCCAGCAGATCTGAGTTTGAGGCTAACTTAGTTTACAGAAAGAGTTCCAGGTTCCCAGGCAGGCAGTGGTAGTGCCAGGCCTTTAATCTTAACCTGGATGTGAAACAACTGGGCTAAGAGGGTATTTAAGGCAGGCATAGAAAGACAGAGAAGGCAGTAGAAGCCAGGAGGAGCGAGGCTGAGGAAGCTGGAAGACAGCTGGGTGATATTTGACTGTGGTGTTTCCTCTCTTTGATATCTCAACCTTTCCCTGAGATCTGGCTCGGCTCTGAGTTTCCTTTCTTGGTACAACAAAGAAATGCCACAGAGACCCTAGACAAGCCAGAAGATGCAGAGGACAACTATGCCTCTCTGAGAAAAGTTACCAAGCTGCATGGCTGAACAGGATAAGAATCATGGGTTAGATTAAGAGCAAGAGCTAGCAAGTTATGTGCCTGTGTCCCAGATCAATCAGCATAAAATCAATTTAAGCATCTGTGTGTCTCTGCCGGTCTGCTGTGTGTTCTGCGGGTCTGCAGGTCTGGGCCACGAGGCTAGACCAGAAAGTCCAGACCATGAGGCTAGGCCAGAAAGTCCAGCCAGAAACCTCATACAACAAAAAACCAAAACTAAATGAAAGCATGTGGGCAAACAAATACATTGAATAAGAAGCCCCGAAGCCTGTTGTCAGGTTCTTTTTGGCCACTCCAGATAGCAGATCTTTCTCTGGGAAGAGGGTAGGACACTTCTGTAATGAAGTCCTTGCAATCTGTTAGTAGACAGGATTGGGAGATAATTTCCTTATGGCCCATCTTGTAGATAAAGATGGAGGAACAATGAAAGTACTAAGTTTTATGTTTAGGGGAGAGAACAATTAAGATTTCTAAGACCAGCCTTGGGATTCAATGGAATATAAACAATCTTACTTCTGAGGTTTTTCTAACTTAGTGCAGTTTTGTCTACTCAGCATGAGAGGCTGCCACACTCTGGGGGTCAAGTGTTAAATGAGCCCTGCTGATGACCAACCCATAATTGACAAATCAGCTCCCATTTTAAAGGCTTACTTTCCTCAGAAGGAATGCCAGAGTTGTTAGAATTGGTGATTTCAGTTAGTGATAGTTCAAAATTATCTGTGTGGGCAGCGAAACAGGCAAATCTGAGATGTAAATGAGGAAAGCTGATAGCATAAACGCCGCCATGATGTATGCACAGTGTGAGATCTCATCAGGAAGAAGGTTCAGCTTAGAATAAAGAAAATGGAGGAGGCTGAAGGCTGACTGGGAGGGTTGGGAAGAGGGAATGGAGGGGGAACAGAGAGGCACATAGATTTTAAAAAGAAATGAACATAAAAAAGAATGAAAATGCAATACTCCAAACAACTCAGTCTTCAAAGGTAAATATATGAATGGAGTCCAAAAAGGGCAGAACAATTAGAACTGTCATGCTTATCTGATAACCTAATTAAATAAACTACCATGATGGCAGGCTGGTAAAAAGCCAGGCTCTATGAAAGAATAGTCAGAATCAGTGCTTCTGAGAGCTCAGTGAAGTAAAAGATGAAAATATTCATTGCACTTAGAACCACTGATGGCAGAGCTGACCTTAAGTGAGAGGTGAGATATTTGCACACTGCAATGGAAAAGAAATTAGAGCAGACTGAGAGGAAGCTAGTGAGATATGCAGGTGTGTGTGTGTGTGTGTGTGTGTGTGTGTGTGTGTGTGTGTGTGCGCGCGCGTGTGTGTTGGGGAGGGGATGTGGAAAGGCAAAAGGACCAATTGTGGAGATTGAAGTGATTCAAGACTTTTTAAGAGCTCAAAAGAAATATCCAGATGCAAAAATGTATAAAGAATTAACTTTGTAACATTATTTGGGAAGTAGGTTGTGGTAAAATCTGACTGAACACTTTATAAATGATGAAGATAAGGTACTGTTGCTAGGACATCAAGGGGATGCATCCTGATGTCTCTAGCTTTACTTTCACACAGGAAGAGAAATAGACAACAGATGAGTGAGTGTGTAGCATTGTGAAGAGACCAAGCAAGATATTTTCTTAAATTGTAATTTCAAACAAAAGGAAGCACATTTCACACTGAGAATTACTCTTATTGTGCTACATTTTCTTTACGGGCATTATTAAAATTTATGCTCAGAAGGATGCACTTACCTTTGGTAGATATAACAGAAAGTTATGCATCTGGTTTATTAATCAGAAATCACAAAATATTTTACAGACTGTTCTTAACCTACTTAAAAGAGAGTGAATAATAAATGTTTTGATGTAGCATAATTTCTTTCCAATCTCGTAAGAGAAATAGAGTCTTAACAAAAGAATGCACTTGTTAAAAACACCCAACCTTGATCTTTCTAGACACATTTTGAAAGAAAGAAAATAATTTTTCTTTTTTAAAATAACTGGTCAATATCCTCATACATTGAAAATGTGTAGTGCTATATGATAAGTTATATTTTATTGTAAACATATTTCTAGTTGGCAATGTCATTATATTCCATTAAAATTCATGGCCCTTCCTGCAAACATCCACTGGAGATGATTGCAGTATTCACTGAGTTTAAACTGCATAAACATATTAGTGCTAGTAGGTTAATATATTCT
This sequence comes from Phyllotis vaccarum, assembly GCA_033318265.1. Lineage (NCBI taxonomy): Eukaryota > Metazoa > Chordata > Mammalia > Rodentia > Cricetidae > Phyllotis > Phyllotis vaccarum. Next base: position 53,767,877 of record JARWLC010000001.1, on the reverse strand, counting down.
CAAAAGTATGAACAGAAATTACCACTAGGACTCTACATATTTATTTTTATTTTATGTGTATGGGTATTTGGCCTGCATGTAAGTCTGTGTACCACTTGTGCATCTATGCCTGCAAAAGGTAGAAAGTCTCACTAGATTCCCTGGAACTGGAGCTAAAGACAATTGTGAGCCCCCATGTGGGTGCTGGGAACCAAACCCAAGGCCTCTGGTAGAGCTAATACTCTCAGTGATTAAGCATTTTTCCCTATCTGTTTATTTTAATTTCATTTAAAAACTTCTTTTTCAATTTTACATCCTGAGAATTTTATATGTGAGTACTATATTTACATAAATACCCACCTACTTCTCATCCCTCCAACTTGTTTCATATGCTCCCATGCACTCATATTTATAATCTCTTATTTTTAATTATATATGTACATATATACGTATACCATATATAAATAAAACCACCTTCATTCCATTAATGTTGCTCATTTGCATGTGTTTAGATATGAGCATTTGGGATTGGATAACCAATTAGTGACATGTCTCTGGGTAGACTGATTCCCCTCTCAGCAGACATTTATTGTCTGTAGCTCTTCAGTTGTGGGTAGGGCATGTGAGATTTCCCCCATCCAAGCTGGCACATGCAGTCGTGTTCTCATTTTTTCAAGTTTTGTTGAGGCAACATACTGTTAAGGTTTCATAGGTGCAATTTCTCTATAATATACAGACCACACATTCACAAGATGTCAATGCAGATTTACAAGTGATACTTATTCAAAAAAAAAAAAAAAAGTAAAAACATAAGGAGAATTTCCAAGCTTCTTTTATGGAGCCAGTATTATTCTACTATTAAAACCAGGTAAAGACATACCCACACACAAACAAACTACGGACCAAAATACCCATCTCCAAGGAAAATAGATGCAAAATTGCTCACTAGAATACTTGAAAACCAAATTCAGGCGTACATATGTTTCTTTAATGTTGCTCATATGTGTGTGCTTAGATCTGACTATTTGAGATTGAATAGGCAATTAAATGATATCTCTTTGGCGGACACTGGAGTTTCCCTCTCAGCAGACATTAATTGTCTGTAGCTCTTCATCTGTGAATGGGGTTAGATTAAATATATATAATGTTTATTATTATTTATTATATTTATTATTTATATATTATTTCCTAAAATGAAGTTGGTTTATGCCAGAGATGTAAAGATAGCTCAATATATCTAAGTTAATAAATATAATAAATTATATAATGAACTTAAAGGCAAAAATCATGTGTCATCTCAATAGATACAGAAAAGACCTTTGACAAAAACAAGTAGAACTTTATGGTAAAAGACATAGAGTAAGTAGGGATAGAAGAAACATAATTTGACATAATAAAAGCTATATATGACAAATGCACAGAATCGCCTCCTAAGTGGAGAAAAACTTAAAGCAATCCCACTAAATTCAGCAGCATGGTAGGGCTGTCCATCTTCTCAGTCATTTTCAGTACTGTGCTAAAAAATAAAAAAGAGAGAGAAAATAAGCCAAACTATCCCTATTTGAGATTCTAAAAATTCTGTCAGAGAACTTTGAAAGTGACCTGTTGGTCTTTTTAGCAAAGTGGCAGAGTATAAACTCTATTTTTTTTAAAAAAAAAAATCAATAGCCTTTTTATGAACCAACAACAAGCCTACTGAAAATGAGATCATAGAACACTCCTGTTTACAATAACCACCACCACAACAGCAAAATAAGTAGCTGGGCATAAACCTAGCCAAGAATATGAACGCCTTCAAAAGTGAAAGCCTTAAATCTGTGAAGAAATTAAAGAAGACAATAGAAAATAGGAAGACCTCCCATACTCACATATCACTAGAGTTAAGGCAAAAAATGGCAGTGCTGGTTGGACATACCTGGGAGTAGAGAATCTTAATTAAGAAAATGCCTCCATACATTTGGCCTGTAGATCAGTGTGGAGGTTTGAAAGAAAATGCCTCCCAAAGGAACTGGCACTAGTATGACAGTGGTCTTGTTGGAGTAGGTGTGGTCTTGTTGAAGAAAATATGTCACTGTGAAGGCAGGTTTAGAAGTCTCTTAGATGCTCAAGTCAGGCTCAGTGAGATAACCTACTTCCTGTTGCTTTTGTGTCAAGTTGTAAGAACTCTCTGCTCTTTGTCCAGCACGTCTGGCTGCATGCTTCCTTGCTTCCTGTCTACAATGGACGAAACCTCAGAATAGTAAGTGAGCCACCCCTAATAAATGTTTTCCTTTATAAGAGTTGCTTCGGACATACTGTCTCTTCATAGTAATAGAAACCTACCTAACACAGTCAGTCTGGATGGTATTGTCTTGATTAATGATTGATGTGGGAGGGTCCAGCTCACAGTTCAGAAACTAGAGTTGGGTGTGAATGTGGTGCCAGCCCTGGGAAGGTGGCCCTAAGTTGTATAAGAAAGCTAAATGAGCAAATTATGGTAAGCCAACCATTGAACAGGGATCCTCCATGGCCTCTGCTTCTTCCCTGACTTGAGTTCCTGTCTGGAATCCCCTCGGTGATGAAGTGTGACCTGAGAGTTATAATAGCAAATAAACTCATTCTTCCCATAGTTTGTTTTTGCTTGTGATGGAAGCTAGAATATTGTTCTGCTGAAATTTGTTCAGTTGGAATAAAAAACATCTGGATTCTTTTAGCCTTTTGACACCTAAAAGATTAAATGAGAATAATATCTATTAGTCTTTCCATCCCTTTGTAAGGGGAAATATTAGAATGGTCATAAGACAAAAGTTCTTACCCACTTTCAATTTCAGAAAAATCCGTATCCAGATTTTGGTAATATGAAGTAACTGGCCCCATAAGCTCATAAGGAATGGGACTATTGGGCACTGTGGCTTTGTTGCAAATGTGGCCTTGTTGGAGGAAGCGTGTCATTGTGTGGGTGGGTGTTGAGGTCTTCTGTGCTCAAGCTATGCCCAGTGACTGAGTTCACTTTGTTAATCCTAAAATTTTCCTGAGAACCAGTTTCATAATTTTGGCCAAATTAAGGCAAGCTTTTATTAAAATGTCAAATACTGACCAAGATGGAATTTTGTCAGGACCACCACTTGGATATTTTCCAGCTGAGTGGCCCTGAGACACACATTGGTGGGGCTTATATGGCAAAAGTCATAGACCACCATACTTTCTGATGAGGCTTTGTTGTTACTTTCTAATAGCTACAATTGCCAGAATCCTAGGAAGTTGCCTGGTCTTTGGGCAGATGGAACTTACAATTACTGTTGCCTGCTGATAAAGATGTGGAATCTCAGCTCCTTCTTAAGCACCATGTCTACCTGCCTTGCTTTCTGCCATGACAATAATGAACTAAACCTCCGGATATGTAAGCAAGCCTCCATTAGATGTTTTCCTTTATAAGAGTTGCTATGGTTATGATGTCTCTTCACAGCAATAGAAACCTTAACTAAGACACAGGCATAGAGAAGTTCAGAAACTACAGTTGAGTGTGAATGAGCAGCTTCATTGAATCAAGATTGCCTAATTACTGTAGGTGGAATTATAAAAACCATAGCTTTCTGTGTTTGTTTTATTTTAATTTTTTTCTTTATGATTTTATCTCATTTCCTCAATTTTGAAGTTTAGTCATTAATGAGCAACTGAGTAATATGATTAAATATTTCCCTCAACAGTTTGCACTTAAGGTACTTTCAAGTGGGCACAGGCACTGTTTATAGCGCCTCTGTGCACAAGCTTCATACATTGATTGGATCCACCCATTCAAGGCCAAGAATGACCTTTTTACTTCCAATCACCTCCCAGTCGTTACTTCCTCTTCCTGTCATGTTTTAAGTTTTGTGCTTTTACAAACACTTCTATTAACTTTTTTTCAAAAAGGAGTTAAGACATAGTTTCTTTGATTTCTTCCGGGTAAATATTTACTGGAGTGTTTCAATACATGTAGTTTATGGTTTTGTTTGGCTGATTGTTTGTTTCTCATTAAGCTAGTGGATTTACATTGCTTGTCTGGAAAGAAAGAGCTACTACTGAAATCAATTTATAGTACTTTCACTTTCACTACAGTTTGGGAGAATAAAGATTCATTAGCTATTCACTGAATAAATAAAGGAAATTATTTCAGTGAAAATAATGATATTCTCAGAATGATTAGATTTGAAACAGAATACAGCTGGGACACCTACTAAATTAACTAGCAAATGAATCTGAGATTAAACAAAGCACCAGGAGACCTTCCTTCTAAGTGTCTGCCTGTACAGGTTTCCTCTTATTCCCCTGGATCAACTCCAGCTGATCCACTGGAATCTGCTATTGTTTTCTGTCCTCTCTAACTTTTTTTCTCTGTCATCTCTCATTTATTTTTATTAAAATTGACTCTTCAGTGTGAGACTTTTCGACCTGAAATCCCACTAAGGCTAAGAACTTTTTCCTCACCCTCCCAGCGGCATCCATCATTCTTACCAAATCCTTGAGAGCACAGTGACCATGCAGGGTAGTCATTGTAAGTGAAGGTATTCGCAAAAGAAGATGACCACCTTAAATGATCACGTTAGCAAATGAAAATGGGTTATTGGATAAACCTAACATATTCTTACAGTAGAGAGCACTGGCTTCTTGCACTGGCTTTGCCTAGGATACTTTTTGACTCTCCATTTCAAAGAGAATCCATTTAAACAATCCTTATTGCATAAAGTGTTTTTACAAGGTTTTAAAAGATAACAAATCCCGAATAATTCATGAGTCTCTTATACTAACCCACATCACCTAGTCTTCTCAATCCATGGATAGAGGTCAAGAATTTTATTTAAGTAGATTTTTATTATGGGGAGCAAAATGCAATACACACCAGACATGTTGACATGAAAAAAGCATTTATCAATTGAAGGGTTGATCTAAAGGATGGAACTATAATGAAGAACTAGAGTTATGAGTTTTGTATTACAATCAAGTACATGTCTATGTTTGGAGAGCTGAAATGAAGGAGAAATTAACAGAATAGACTCTTAGAAATAAACTCAAAGAAAGGAGAACTTAGTAGGTTCACTTTGGACAATGGGGTGGGAGCAAGATCACAGCATTTTTGAGACTGAGATGTCAGTGAGTGGAGAGACTGTGCATCCAAAGTGAATTCAGACCGTGCAGCTTCTTATATGATGTCAAAAGTAAATTCTGAAGAATATATAGAGACAAAAGACACAAAGAAACAAATAAAGGGAGGAAGGAAGGAAGGGAAAAGGCCCAATATAAAGGGCCAAGTTCCTTTATGCTCTTAAAAATCAGACCCCAAGTGTTGGAGCATGACCCAGTGACTTACAATGTTATATATAAACTATTACAACCTTGTATTGTACTACAAATGGCCAGTCTCAGGAAAGAAAAATATTATAAAATTTACTACTGTCATGTAAAAAACAGCCCCTATCTCAAAGGAATAAAAAAAACATGGTTTAGGGAGGGAATGTCTGAGTTTCCATGGCCAAGGAACACAGATTTAGGTCACCTCAAATTTCATGATCCAACATGGAGGCAATTTTATGAAGTTTTGTAGTTTTACAGAACAAAGAAAGTTCTAAACCAAGCCAACTTTAAAACTACATCAGAGAGGTAATTCCAGAAAGATTGGGAGAGCTATTATATAGATAGATGCTATTATATAGTTTTTGTAAAGGGGCTATATGATGACAGTCTTAGGCTTTAGAACTCCAATTTACAATGCTGTTCTCATCCTTGGACAGTCCATTGTGAGGTCAGGTCATAGTTGCAGGTCTCACCTTTACAGGTAACTTTGCAATGTTGGCTCTGCCCCTAGGCAGCCCATCCTGGTGTCTGGCACAAGGACTGGAACCTTAATTTGATATTCCCCTAACAACTCTGACTGGTTTGCTGCCTGGATGGATACTGTGCAGTTGAGTCAAAGTCTGTTAGTGTTTGTGTTTGTTTATTCCCATAGTGCAGAGTTCTTCTGGCTAAGTGACACTTGCTCTGATTTTCTTAATAGTGTGTTTCATATGTGGTCTGGGGCTGTGGAGTTATCAACATTGATGTTCGATTATTTTTTAAAGTGGCCTAAACATTCTAATATATTCATATATTGAAAGCACAGGGGAAAAAAGGAGAATTTCACTCTCTTGAGGGCATGAGATTTTACCTGGCTTTGCCTAGTAAGCCTTTTGTGCAGCGTTGTATTTGAATAGTTGAGAGGTAGGATGCTTACTAAATTGTTTGGTACTATGAATGAGAATTCTTGGAAAGAAGCTGTGTCTGCAGAGCCTGATAGACTGTTTAGCATGGTAGTGCTGTGGAGAGATTGAAATGTTGCAGGCCCAGAGTCTTCTTATTTCACATTTGCCTATTTCTATCCTCACCTCCTTGTCCACTTCTATGTCTCCTTGTGACTAACAGGTTAAAAAAAAAAAATCTTTTTCGAATATACTCAATTATCAGACCACTACCTCCCACCAACCCAAAAGCTAAGAATGTCATCCAGTGAGGCATCCGTTCTAAGAATTGACCTGTGAAATACTGCACACTGATGGGACCAGCATCTATGGCATGACCTCATTCTCACAATGGTCTGCCCACAGGTAAGAATAGCATCCACAACTCAGCAACAGGAGGCCTGTCCAAATGTATGGCCAGCATCTGTGATGTGACAACCCAGGGACATGACAGACATGTGGGGGCCCAGGAGGGACCTCCAAACGTAGAGCTTAAAATAACAACCAGACAAGACTGCATTCACCTCTATCCCCTATCCATCTCTGACCCCTCCACATTTATTTATGCTTCTATATATTTAATATTCGGTGTTAATAGGCTGTCTCTGCGGCTCTGCTCGCTCTCCTCCTTCACCTTCTTTGTCTCTCTTTTTCTTCTTGTTCTCTCTCCTTTTTCCTTTCCTTCTGAAAGGGTTTCCAGAACAACTCAGACAGCCTAGTCTGTAGGTTCTCTGTGCTTGAGATCTTAAGAGCCGAGGCTTCTGTAGAACGTCTCATTTCTTCTCTCTACTTTTCATTCTACAAGGCCACACTTTTCTCCCCCGCAAGCCCTACTGTCTTCTCCTCCTGCTTACTCTTCTCTCAACTCTTTTTTTTTTCCCACCAGTGTTGAACTATTTGCTGGTTTTCTTTGCAGTAATTAAAACCATAGGCTATACCACACTATCAGTGTTCTCTTAATTCTTAAAATATTGGTGCGTCAAATGTGACCGTTGCTTGATCACTGCAATTATAGTGGCTTACACTTTGATAGCTATTATTCTACTTTTATGAGCGGACTAGAGAGTGAATCCAGTGCCCAAAGTACAAATGTGTCAGAGAAAAAAATAAAACCTCAGCCTGGATACAGCCTTGTCCTTCTTCAATATCACAAATATTTACCATTAAGGAATTGGAAAAATATCAACCAGTAGCTCAACACAGAAGTACATAGTCCAATCCCAAATCACAAGAGACACAAAAAACTACGCCAACATGAATTCTACCAAATTATTAATCTCTCAACAGTGTCCTCTTAAAAATTAATTAAATTCTAGACACAGAATTTAAAGTGTGAAATGATATGTTCAAAAGAGACACAAAATAAACTCCATAATGAATTCTAGAATGATACAAACTGAATAAAATAAGAAACCCAATAAGGATATAAAAATAAAATCCGATGGAGTTGTAGAAATATAACCTGAAATAATGAAAAATAAGAGTTTAATATGTCAAAAAAATCTTGGTGGAAAGATTTACTAATATAATGAATCAGGGGAAGGACAATATATCAGGGCTTTAAGACAAACTCAAACCAATCGATAAGTTTCTAATGAAAATTTCAAGATCTATGTGGCACTAAAAGAGTAACCAAAGTTATTAATAATGGGCACAGGAGAATAATGTTTTTTTGCTAAAGGCTTAATTACATAGTTAACTAAAATTAGAAGAGAATATTTTTTAAATCTTGAGAAGGAGAGGCAGGGACATCTAGATATCTAGGTACAACATGCTATAGAGTATCACAGAGTTAGGGCCAGGGAAGAACTTCCTTCCTCATAAAATAATTAAAAAAGAAACTCCACCAAACTAAAACTGTTAAACTAAATATATAGAATAAAAGATGGATATTTAAAGCTACCACAATCACCAAGCCAGACATAAAATTACATCCACCATAATCACAGATTTCTAGACAGAAACTTTAAAACACAGAAAGTTTGGGGGAGGGGCTTTAAAATTTTTCTCTCTTTTTCATTTTTTTTAATTAAAAGGTTTTTTTTTTAACATGTCCACCACTGTTCTCCCTTCATCCCCTCTTCCCAGTCATACTTCAGCTTCCGCCCACTCCTTCCCTTCACCCATTCCTCAAAGAGGGTAAGTGTTCCCAGTGATTTAATGTAGTCAGTTATATCAAGTTGACGTAGAACCAAGTCTCCCTTCCTCCACTGGTATCAAGGCTGAGCAAGGTGTTCCTTTGTAGGGAATGAGCTCCAAGAAGCCAGTTCATGCACTAGAAATAAATTCTGATCCCACTGCTGCGGGGTCCATAAAATGCCCATGACATGCAGGTGTCATGCACTTTCAGAGGGTGGAGTTGAGTCCTATAGAGGTTCCCCAGCTGTCAGCCCAGAGTCAGTGAACTCCCAATAGCGTGGTCAGCCATTTTCTCATCATGATCTTGACCCCTTTGTTCATATACTCTCTCCTCCCTCTCTTCACCTGGACAGGGATCTAGAGTCAGCGCTTAACTGTGGATCTCTGCATCTGGTTCCATCAGCTGCTAGATGAAGATTCGATAATGACAATTAGGGTGGTCATCATTTTGATTATAGGGAAAGGTCTATTTAGCAACCTCTCCACCATTACTTAGAGTCTTAGCTGAGATCATCTTTGTGGGTTCTTTGGTATTTTCCTAGCACCATGTTTCTCTCTAACCCCACAATGGCTCCCTCTATCAAGGTATCTCTTTCACTGTTCTCCCTCTGTCCCTTCCCCCACTCAACTATCTCATTTCCTCAAGTTATCTTCCTCCCGTTAGCCCCACCCGCCCCCTATGTTACCAATCTACTTAGGAGATCTTCTCTATTTCCCCTTCCCAGGGCAGTCCATGGATGTCTCTATTAGGTTCCTCTTTATTACTCAGCTACTCGGGGGTTGTGGATTGTAGCCTGATTATCTTCTGCTTTGCTTCTAAAATCCACTTATGAGTGAGTACATACCATGTTTGTCTTTCTGAATCTGTGTTATGTCACTCCGGATGATGTATTTTTTTAGATCCATCCATTTGCCTACAAATTTCAGCATGTCATTTAAAAAAAAAAAAAAAACTGCTATGTAGTATTTCATTGTGTAAATATACCACGTTTTTTAAATCCATTCTTCAGTTGAGGGGCATCTAGATTGTTTCCAGGTTCTGGCTGTTACAAATAATGCTACTATGAACATAGTTGAGCAAATGTTTTTGGGGGTAAGAATGTCCATCCTTTGGGTATATGCCCAAGAGTGGTAAAAATCCAAGGAAGTTTTGGAATGATGTATTTCAAGGTTAGAATGACAACCTCTATTTCTATAGCCAACAAAACTATGTTATGTTTGTAAGATAAATAAAAGCTTTCCATGATAAATCAAACCAAAGAGATTTATGATTACTCTGTAGAAGCCACTTAAATAATTCTTATAGAATAAAGAGAAAGATGTACATATTCATGGGATGAACATATTTCAGAATATATTACCATGACAATTGCTCTGACTGAGAACACAGTTCATGAATAATCTGAGGCCATGGAAGTACAAACACACATCAAGGCTGTTTTTAAATAACCTAAGCATTATTATAAAGAATATATATACTCTATGAATAGGAACACAACTCAAAAGATTCATTTTCCTGTGAGGAAATGGGGTTCTTAGCAGTTAAAAGAAGTTACCTGGCTTGTCCTCATAGGCTCTTCGACCTTTTCTCCTATGAATATATAGCTATATAATCTGAACTTACTTGGAATGTATATTCTTAATTGTCTGAGGTCTCATTTTCTGAAATGATATCATCTTCCCTCCACTCCATTGAACCACATGAAAGAGTAATCAAGAAACTCAAATATTACAAAAATCAACAAGAATCAATATAAATATTTTGCATATTGATAATTTAAAGGCCCCAGTAGAGAGCTATAACTAGCAAATTGGACTAATTACCCAATCTCTGCTGTTTGCATACCACACATGCATCCCATTGTGTGTGGCAATGTAATATGAAGAAGATGAAGTCACTTAAGACTTCTACCTTACAGTCTCCTAAGCCTATTTGTGTGAGGATATGTTTCAAATTTAATAAAAACCAGTCTGAGATATAACTTGGCTTTCAACTTTGAGGCACAAATTCCTCTCCTCTCTACCCATAAAACAGTACTTGCAGGCCAGAGCAACACTTGGCTGCAGGAGTAATTACAGGCTAGCTAGCCTTTCTGTTCTGAGTTAACATCCCGTCTTAGGCAGAGCGGCCACTCATGTTTCCATTTCACTTTCATCTGGGTAAATTTTTCAGAGAGTGTCCTCTTTCACCTGGTAGGTTGTGTCTTTTTTTCTTTTTGGACCCCTCCTTGGACTGCTATCACACTAGGTAGCTGTCCCACTTCATTTGAGACAACAAATTAGTGGGTAAATCAAATTTTTTTAAAGGGTGGATTTATTTAGGGCAATGGAGGTGCTTGGTCCTTCTGTGATCTTTCTCTAGATGATTTGATATTAGAACCAGTGAAAGAAAAGATAAGTAAAGTAGATGGGACTATCATAATGTATATCATACTGTTTATTATGAATTTTTTGTTTTATTTCTGTTTTATCATTTAAAAAGTCAATTAATGTAAATGCCAAAAAATGTCTTTAAAAGCCTATCAAGAGAGAACACAAAGATGTTCAAATTCCAACAGAGGAATATAAAGAACCAATTTCAGCAAGGTCGTCTAAAATTAGACGAAAACAGGCAACATAAATATATCCAGTAACCTTTAAAAAATTGAACAATGATAAAGATGATAGAGAAGCTAGTTGGGCTCCAGTACAAATGCTAGAATTAAGGAGAGTAAAAGAAGCAATTGTGACATATGGGATGCACTCACCATTTGTAAAATAAATGTTAAACAATTGGTCATGCTGTAACCGGATCACCCATAAGGATTGGTTAGATATGGTTACTGCTGTTTTAGAGGCTGGGCCACATTTATGGTGGAAATCATGGTGGAAGGAGGCTAAAACAATAGAACAAAGAAGCAGGGCCAGAGGCAAAGAAGTCTCCCAAGACCAACTTCTTGGGGAGGGAGATTATGCTGATATTGAAAGGCAGTCTTTATACAATGAACATATTCTGGTTTTATACCGCGTGGCAGTTTTAAATGCCTGGGATCAGATTGAAGAAATAGGGAAGAAAACTGAATCATTCACAAAAGTAATTCACAGCCCCAAATAAACTTTTACAGACTTTTTGCACAGATTAACTGCAGTGGTAAACAGAATGGTACCAGACTCAGAAGCCAGGAGAAAATTATTGAATCGCTGGCTTTTGAGAATGCTAAAGAACAATGTAGAAAAATACTCAAACCATTAAAAGAAAAATACAAAATCTCTGTATCATATCAGAAGAACCACCTGATATGGGACAGAAGAATAACTAAAAATAAGGGACTATTCTATTGTTACTTATCCTATACTGAATAGTTATATATTTAGCTTCCTATACATTGTGTTGGGTTTTAGTCTCTTGTCATTTTTCTGCAGTGACCCGTGACAATGCCTAATTGTGAACTTGAAGTATCCAAAAGGAGAATGGGGTCCCACAATGATGATGTCACATCGACTATGACAAAACCACTGGGCTGACAAATACCAACCAAAGATCAGATTTGGACTACAAACTGCTCAAGACAATTTTGAGGCAGCTTGATGAGATGAACCAGCTTCACAGACTACTATAGCCAGGACTTGAGATAAGCCGTGCACTTTCCTATTATGCAGAGACTGGACAACAAAAGACACAGCTACTTATTTCAGGACTTGACATTTAACAAACTTTTCTTTTCAGGATCCCCTAAAGATGCTGACACCCCGAGACAGCAAGAAGTAAATTTAAGAACATGGTGCTCACATTTCCAAGAGGTAGGGTGGGTGGCTTTTTGTCTTTCAATGAATTATGGATGATTGTCATTTTTTAGGTTAATTGGTTAAAATTTGTTATTGGTTATGGTAAGAAAAAAGTTAAATGAGAGATTAGATTCAAGACCCTTGTTTTAAAAAGAGAAAGAATGAAAAGGGGATACAGATATAATAGGATAGAAGGGTAGATTACTGAATCTTCTTTTAAAAGGATTTATTAACTTTAAATATTTTACATTGAATTGGATTTTTGTATATTGTATACAAATTGTATATATTGAGATTAATCTTGTTACTGTACATATATCTCTATGCTTGTTCAAGGTATTATACTTATTCAGTCCATCTAACAGTGTAATACAAATTGCTAGTCCATGAACATTTAAGTTCTTAAAATATTTTAAATGCCATGTTCTATGGATCTCTAAAGTGTTTGAAGAAGACCTGTTGATATAAAATATATTTGTTTGATCTTGAAAACATATCTAATATGACTATGTTTGAATGTAGTGCCTAACTACTAACTTGCATTTCCTTATATCCTAATTCGTTGGCATAAAAACTTTCATGGACTAGCAATTTATATTACATTGTTAGATGAACTGAATAAGTATAATACCTTGAACAAGCATAAGGATATATATGTATAGTAACAAGATTAATCTCAATATACACAGTTTTCATACAAAAATCCAATCCAACGTAAAAATATTTAAAGTTAGTAAATCCTTTTAAAAGAAGATTCAATAATCTGTCCTTATATCCTATATCTGCATCCCCTTTTTCTTTCTATTTTGATTCTAATTGCTCTTGTTTAACTTTCTTCTAACCATAACCATTAACAATTTTTAATCAATTAACCTAAACAATGACAATCATCCATAACCATTGATACCCCCACAATTCCTCCTAATCCTTTCCAAACAGTGTCACCAACTGGGGACCAAGTATTCAAACGCCCCCAAACTGTTCCAACCACCATAACCATTCCTAAGGGTAACAATGACAGTAGGAAGAGCAAGTGTATGTATTTTGGAATCCACAGATGCCCTTTGTAAGAGTAACTGGGAAGACTGGCACAACCAGCAAGCACACACGTTCCTTTTATTTTACATAATAAGGAAAAATAAGTAAAAAAGAAAGAGAGAGAGAGAGAGAGAGAGAGAGAGAGAGAGAGAGAGAGAGAGAGAGAGAGAGAGAGAGAGAAGAAAGAAAGAAAGAAAGAAAGAAAGAAAGAAAGAACGAAAAAGAAAGGGTATCTTTAACAGCAGCATCTTCTAAAGGAAAGAACAGTCCACACTCTCAATATGAATAGAATTTCTAAATTGGGCAGTCCCTCCAACAGCCTTCTTTGTCTTGTTCTGCACATCCAATAACTCAAGTTGCTTGGGCAGCAGCCAGCTGCCTCAGCTGAATACCAGCATGTCTGTCTTATCCGCCTGAGCTGCATTTTAGCATCTGGAGAGTTTCATAAACACTACAGCAGTGCCCTGCTCTTCTCCCTCCAACCTGTCAGTGAGGCCAGGTGGCAGCTGCTTTGCACATCCATCCACACAATTTCCCTGTCCCCAAGTTTGGCACACACTGTCTTAACACATCTAAGATCTCCTGTAGCTACCAGACTCTGTAATATTTACCTGTCCAATCCCAGGCCACGGGTTAGGACTTTTCTCTCCATATGAAACCACAAGCTCACTCATTTTCATTGTTTCCTTAGTCTGTATTGTAGACTGGGAGATTTTAGCCATTTAGTTTCTAAACATCACCTGGTGCATTTTTATACTTAGATTTATGTATTCAGTCACAGTTGCTACATATCCATAAGATTCTAATTTTTCTTGTTACCATTGTTTCTGCTTCACTGAAAACCCTGACAGGAGCTCTCTGCAATGTCACAATTATTTCACTTAAGTAAATTTGACTTGTAAACAGTACATCCCAACATTCAAAGATAATTACAACCATAAACATAACGTTAGAAGAAGAGCCGATCCATATTGAAATTTAAATGCTCTCCAATTCTAATTGCTTAAAGAAAACACAAGAAAGGGCTGTCGTGGCAGGAGAGGAAGTGTTTGGATTCTGCCCTTCCTTTGGGTTATGAAACTATGGACAAACCTAACCTAAAGAATTACATTTCTGCCTAGAATTCCATGGTGGGGGTGGGGGTGGGTGGGGGTGGGACAGGCCTGGTGCAGCAAAGAAGGAATCTGTCTCAGAGGAGACCTCACAAAGCACCCTGGTCTACCTCAGTTCACACAGGTTTCTCTGGTTTCTGTCTCATCTTTTCTGTTAAATCGCAACCCTGCCACACAGCAGTCGGAGAGAAACTCATTTTTCTCTTTCTTGGCTTGGCCAAATTGTAAATGTAGTTTTCTTATTCCCTTCAGTTTCCTCGTCTCTTAAGACACAAGAAACTCTAAAGCTGCTGCTCCATCCAAGTGACAGTGAGTGGGAGAAGAGAGTTTGCCCCACTGAGAACAGCCTGGACCGCTGGACAGTGGGACTTGCTGCTGGCCCAGGGTTTCGTGTTTGAGCAAGACAGATGCTCTGTGTGTACAGATGGGAATTTGGGGTTTATAAGACAATTTTAATTAATGACTTTATTCAAGCATAAAATAAGAGCATTTTCTGTGTAATGCAAAACATGCTTAGAGCCTATGGATTATAATATGCTAATACTTATTTCTCTTTAATGAAGGTCCTATTCCTTTGCAAGAATGGGTTTTGGAAAACAAATATGTTGTTAGTGGCAACATGTTGGCAAGTACATGGGACAGCTTGGAGACACCAGCCATTATCAGGAGCAGAGAAACTCGTTGTGTGTTTACAATTAAGTTAAATCCAGATGGAGCTTCACCTCTACTGTTCTTTTGGTTAAAATTACCACTGTAGTATCCAAGATTGTAATTCAGTAACTTACAAACTTGATCCGTGTTTACACTTCAGTTTTATTTATTTGAGAATCTGAAACTGAAATAGCATCGAAGTAGTATTATTGTTCAACTGGTTCATACAAAAAAGATGAAAGCTTTGCTTCAACTTATGAGTCCCATAGTGCTAATGTCCTACTTATTTATTACATTTAAAAGGTAAGCAAATTGAATCAAATCACAACTAATTTGCTTATTAAATCCTTTGGCCCAGTAGTGAAGGATGTTTAAGAAAATGTGTATTTGCTTTTGCATTTAATTTTGCATTTTTTTCATTTGCATGTCTGTTTTGCCTGCATGTCCAGATTCCCTAGAACTGGAATTATAGACAGTGGTGAGCTGCCATTCAGGCCATTCAGGTGCTAGGGATTAACCCGGGTCCTTCAGAACACAGCCAGTGCTCTTAAGCACTGAGCCATCTCTCCAGCCCCATTTGATAGCACTTTACACCTATACTTTAGTATCTTAAACTTTAGTGGCTATGACTCATACATGTTCATGGTCTTTACTACTTAAAATATGCACAAGCTATGCAGTCTAGATGTGTGCATATGTAAAGCAAAAATTCTAGAGTCCAAGATACTTCTTATTCTATTCTGGTCTAATTTTTAAATATTCGATTAACCATGTTAGTTTCAATACCCAGTAAGTAGCTGGTTGTTACAATATGGTTTTCGGGCCCGTCTGTCCAGGGGTCCAGACCCACAGACCTGCAACCCCAGACCCCTTAGCTGCCCGCAGCTGCTTAGGGCCCCAAAAATGATTCAGATGCTCATATTAACTTCATGGTGTTTGGCCTGTGACTCAGGCAGATTGCTAGCTGGCTGTGTTCCTTGCTTATTTCTTCTTTCCTACCTATTCTGATTCCCCTGCCTACTCTTTCTATGGTGCCTGTCATGGGCCAAAATAGCTTCTTTGATATTCACAGCATACAGAGAGACATTCCCACATCAGTTAGTTGCTACTTTCAACTGGGGAAAAAAAATAAAAACATGATAACAAAACAAAAAAGCAGTATTTTAAGCTTCATTTTATGACACACCAGGAAGAAAACATGACCTGTAATTAATCACTTTTGTAGCACTGTGGCTACACAGTTAGAAGATGAGATATTAGTTCCTCAGCTCAAATATAAAGGGCCCTTAGAACAGGCATGAGACCACATATTAGTACTGGTAAAACTGGTTTAAAGTATTTCTATTATTTCAGCAATATTATTTTATACTAGCCTTAGAATAAATTCATGTAAATCTTAATACTAATTTTTACTAAGAATACCTCTCTCTCTCTCTCCCCCTCCGCCTCCCCCCTCTCTCTCTGATGTTTTCCTTGACAGAATAAGAAACCTCCAGGACACCCTACTGTCTCTCTTCGTCCCTTGGTTTTGAGAAACAATGGGTTCATTTTGTGCAACTGTGTAAGCTTTGTTCTCCGGCCATTCTGGAGCCCAGCAATAGGCAATTTTGTGTTTCTCATCTGTAGTTTTCTTGCTTAAACTGAAGCTGTCCAGGTTTCTCAAGATGGTTTTCCTGTAAAGAAAGGGACTTCTCGCTCTTTGGGGGGAGGGGATGGGTAGATGGGGAGGGGCGAGGCTGAGGGCTAACTGGGAGGGATTGGGGGGGAAGAGGAGGGGGAGCACAGGGATACATTGATGGAGTTTGAATTTTTTTAATGAAAATAAAATTGAAAAAGAAATAAAGAAAGGAAGAAATAAAGGAAGAAAGGGAGGAAGGAAGGAAGGAGGGAGGGAGAAAGAAAGAAAGAAAGAAAGAAAGAAAGAAAGAAAGAAGGAAGGAAGGAAGGAAGGAAGGAAGGAAGGAAGGAAGGAAGGAAGGAAGGAAGGAAGGAAGGAAGGAAGGAAGGAAGGAAGGAAGGAAGGAATTAATTCCTCTGGGCAGCATAGGTGAAATAGCCCCTAGCTCAGTACACAGTCTGAGGTCCCTCTTTGTGATACTGGTGTGTTAAGTACATCTGCTCTTTCTGTGGCGACTGATGGACGTTTACTCTCCCTGTGTCTTTACTCTAATCTTTGTTAAATAGATAACTGTCATCCAATCCTCTCAGCTTGTTCTGTTCTGCTTTGTATTTACTTGGATGCCCTGGCAATGTGCCCATTGTATCATGGCTTTTCCAGGGGAGTCTGAGAAGTCACAGCATTCTCATCTCTTACCTGGTTTATAACTGTTTCTAAGCCCTCGATGTTAAGGGCAGTCCAAAGAGATACGAGGCATGGACATAGAACAAAATCTATTGTTTTTCTCTGTTCAAACACCCCGATTTTGATTAGTTTGTCTTTTGTTGATGAACACATCCCTCTACGTGTAAACGGACATCGGGAAGGTTGGGCTACACCAAAGATTCCTTTATTATCTCTTACTCTTACATTATCTCTTTCACTGAGTAATGTTCAGGTGGCAGGCTGGCGTTGTCTTCACAAATGTCTCCCGTAGCTTCACCTCTGACCCTACACTCATTCAAGTTGTTGAAGCTCTTGATGCTTCTCCCAGCTACATTTCTTTTTTTGGAAACCAAATGACACTGAAGACTAATCCAGCCAGTGTCACAAAACCTCAGGGTGTCCCTTTGTCAGCTTGAGGAACTCCATAGAAGTGTCGCCTTGGATTTGAGCTGAATTTTGAGGTTGATTTGTGTTGACTCCAATCATTATGAGTTAGGATTAGACCTGCCGCATTTACCAGCCACTCACTGAATATCGATTCTTTCTATTTGGACTTTTCAGTAGCTAAAGATGTAAAGATGACTTACCACACTTTAAAGATGTCTATTCTCAATAATTAAATTGAATATATTTTTTAAACAATACTTAATAGGGTAGTGATAACAAAAACCTTGTGGAGCATTGTATATATATTTAAAATGTGTGGCTCTATTGTCCCTTTTCTTTACTGGCACAGTGTTTTTAACCCCTGTGTTTGTATTTCCGAGTACCAAGCCACATGTGGAGTGAGTCTTTACAATTCAGATCACCAGCACATCTCAGTATTCCCTGGCAATATACTCACACATAAAGAAATAGCCTTCACTCATTGTCCATGTGTCTTTCAATCTGCTGAAATTAACAGTCAGGATTAATCATCTCCATGATCATTTACTATTTAATAAATAAGTGCGTAAATTGAAACACATAAGGTATTTTATTTTTTCCTCTGAAAACCACTTCTAAATATCAGAATACTGTTTTGATCAAAAAAATTCAGTATGAGTGGGCTATTACCTGTGGAAGTAAAGAAAACTATACATGAGACACTGAAATTATCCATACCCTTTGACACTGAAATTTAATTTTTAGCAATTATACATAAATTAATAATTATAGAAATGTCCAAAAAATGTCTACTGCTGTTTTATTTTTTAATAATAGTAGTGTATTAAAATAAAAAACATTAAGTTTGTCTCAAGTGAATTGAGTGAGTAGATAAAATCTAATAAAAATAAAATCTAATGAAACACAATGTTAGAATACAAATTAGTACAAAGCTTATAAAGGACATAAAAGAACTTTCAAAAGTGCAACGTGACTATTTATTGGATAGAATGCTGGGCACATGTAGTTGTGTATCATTAATGGTTTAATTGTGGCAGGACACCAGATACCTTTTACGGTTTTTAAACTTGCTGCATTTCCTGCAATGCACATCTGTCACTTAATGGTTTTAGTTAACAGCTGTTGTGCATTTAATCTTTGGCCCTTTCCTTGTCATTAAAATAGTCTCTTTTCCATATGAATATCAGTTCTGCCAATCCTTGTGGTACTGACTATTTACGTATAATGTGTCTATTCAAAATATCAAATTTGCTACTCATGACCTGATATGGATATGTGTTGCAATAGGATTTTCAGGTCCCAGACTGCCTGAGGTCCAGACCCACAGACCTGCCACCCCAGACCCCTTAGCCACCCACACTGATTAGGTCCCCAGAAATGATTCAGACACTTATATTAAGTTCATGCCGTTTGACCTATGGCTTAGGCACATTGCTAGCTATTTCATTTTAACTCAACCCATTCTCATTAATCTGTCTGCCACGTGGTCCGTGGCTCACCTGTGTTGCTTACATGCTTCTTCTTGGGCGGCTGGTTCAGTCTGTCTGACTCCATCCTGCTTTTTCTACCTATGCTGTGATTTCCCCTCCTACTTATCTATGGTGCCTGTCATGGGCCAAAACCACTCCTTTATTTAAAGATTGATATTCACAGCATACAGAAAGACATTCCCACATCAGATATGTGTGCACAAGTTTATTTGTGACAGGGCAAAAATTCCCTGTCTTATCTCAGCTGAAGCCCTTTTTGGTTTAACTTGAAACTACCACCACCCCCTTTTACTCCTACTGTGAAAAGTCCTATGGGAAAGTACCCAACCCTGCTCTAAAAAATCAGGGTCAAAATGCCCCAGCTAACTGGATGTTTCTGGCATCTATTAAATTGCTTGTTTGTTTTACTTTCCCCTACAACTACCAATCAAGATATATGTAGTTTCTCTATGTTCTTTGGCTTTAAGAGCCCCCTGTGAAATACATTCAGGGCTGCTCTGTGAGAAGTGTTTCTATTCTGGCTGACAGCCTTAATATAGATTCTCAATTCAGATTTTAGTCATTCTGAGTGGTCTTTGAGTCTCTACGCTGCAGCACACTTACCTACAAAGTCTTTAAAAAATTATAAAACAGTAAGAGAATATGTGAGGGAACATATTTACTCCACATTATGATCAACAGATTTACTCAAAAAAAATTTATAGGTTGGGAGAAGACGGATCATATACAAATTTCTAATGAAAAAATAGCTGGCCCAGACTATGGGAAACACCATGCGTGTGCTTTAGAGATGATAAAGAGACAGAGAGTTTACCAAATAAAGTCTTTAAGAAAAATGGGACCACAAATTTAGTGGAAGTTTATAAATTATTAGAAACACATGACCACTATAAATTAACAATAAAGAAATAGAAAAATATAATTGATCAGTAACACAGCAAGATTTTTCAATTAGTGATCAGAAATCTCTACATAACAGCCACATACAAAAGTGAACTGTAAATTTCATTCATTATAATCAGTTGGGGTTCATTTTGAGATGAAAGAGGTCAATCCATGGAAATCTCTAAGCAGAATTCCACATGCTAACACATGGACAAGACAACAGTTACATGATCGTGTCAGTCCATGCATAAAAATAAAATGTCTTCATAACAAAAATTCTCAAAAGTTAGTAATATACTCTATGAATTACAACATAGCAAAACCATGCATAATAAGCCTAAACTATTCTCAATAGTAAATGCTAAAAGCATTGCCTTTGTGATTAGTAACAAGACAGAAAATGCCCATCCATTTGTTATATGTTACTAGAAGTTCTTATAATAACAATTAGATAAGGAAAAAAGTGGCATACTAAAAATGTCTTCAACAACAACAAAAATAGCAATGCACACAACAGGGAAAGAACAGCATCTTCAACAAATGGCACTGGAAATATTGGACCTCTACATTTAGAAGTATTAAAGTGTAGTTTGTCTTTCGTCATTTATAAATCAGCTCAGCTCTTAGTCCTCACCAAAGCCTTTTCTCTTTGCAGCAAATGGAGACAGTCACAGAAAACCACAACTGGACAAAAGAGGGTAACTGATCCCTGGGTGCTCAGCCCCAGTAGATGTATTTACAGCACAACCCCTGCATCTCAGGCTTACAGAACTTCATAGGAAACAAGGTGGTATATTGTAAGAGTCAGAATAAGGGAAATCTGATTGAGATTTTTGTCTCTTAAAAATGACATGCTATAGCCATGAAATTATAATAATATAGATGCCTACTCAAGCCTGACAATGACGGAAGCAATAGATGCACAAATAGTGGGAAGGGTGTCTCACGGAGTCCACTCCTAGGCAAAGAACCATGGACAACTAATGATTGACAGGAGAGAGACCTAAGTTGTCTCCAGGGATGAAAGTCCTAATTATTTATCCAATACCAAGTGGTCAGCCAGGGGCCAGAAGAGAAGACCACGGGAGAGACTGGAGTAGAAAGCAGAAGGAAGAAATCATGTAATTATATTTTAATTGAAATAACAAAAAGGGAAGGAAAAATCAACTCAGAAGCAATTAAATGTATAAATGTAAGATCTAAAGATGTAAAACTACTAGAAGAAGATATAGAGGAAAAGCTTCTTCACATTTGTCTGATAAATATTATCTTCAAATAATGACTTCAAAAGCACATCAGCAAAATTTAAAAGACAAAAAAGTAAGAGGATTTCTATCAAATGGAAAACCTTCATAGCCAGGGAGTCATCAGTTGCCTAGGGAGATAGTACCAGAACTGGGAGAAAATATGTACAACATATTCATTTAACAGATGGTGAAACATGAAAGAAACTCTATAATCCAACTTTAAATATACAGAAATTGGTTAAAATGAGCAATGCACTGTTATGGAATAATCTTTTTGTACACTGTGAAGATGTATCTTTGCCAAGGCAACTTCTGATTGGTTTAATAAAAAGAGCTGACTGGCCAGCTAGGCAGGAATATGTTAGGCAGAGTACTCAAACTGGGAGGACAGTGGGAAGAAGGGCAGAGAGGTGGAGTCATCAGGAGATACAAAGAGAAGCAGGAAGGAAGATGAGCATGCTGTACTGAGAAAAGGTGCCAAACCACATGATATAATGTAGACAAGAAATATGGATTAATTTAAGATGTACGAGCTAGTTAGTAACAAGCCTAAGCTATCAGACAATCATTTATAATTAATAATAATTCTCTGTGCATTATTTATTAGGGAGTCGTGAGTCCCAACAAAGAATTC
The DNA here is from genome assembly GCA_033318265.1 of Phyllotis vaccarum. Classification (NCBI taxonomy): domain Eukaryota; kingdom Metazoa; phylum Chordata; class Mammalia; order Rodentia; family Cricetidae; genus Phyllotis; species Phyllotis vaccarum. Next base: position 53,745,997 of record JARWLC010000001.1, on the reverse strand, counting down.
TGCTTACAAAGCCCCTCAATAGGCATTTTTCTAGAGTATATACCAACAAGAGATTTAAGAAAAAGTTGATCTCACCAATCACCATAAAAATGCAAATTAAAACCACAATTAATCACTGCCTCACATTCTTACCAATAAATAAATAACATCTAGGCTGGAGAGATAGAAGACTCAGAGGTTATGAGTGTAAGAGCAAATACTGAGCTTGAAGAGGAACCAGTTAGGTTCCCTGCACCCACATGGTAGTGCACAGCTAAAACTCCAGGAGATTCAAGATTGTCTTTGGACTCTTCAGACTGCGAAGCACATGTGATATACGTACACTCAGAGAGGCTTATGTATATATAGGTTAAAAATAAACATAGAAGTAATTTAAAGATAATCAACAAGTGGTGAGAACATGAAGGGAGAGGACCCTTGCACACTTGTATAGTGATTGCAGAAACTGTATGAAAGTTGCCAGGAGTATTGAATGAAATCAGCCTAGTAATTGGCTAGTAACTGGCTCCTTGGTGTATATCTAGAGGAAAGGTGGGTATGAGGAAGAAATGCTTGCATTTTAATGTGCATAACTCACAGCAGCCAAGATAACGCACACTATTGAGACAATCGATTCATTTGTATACTAAGGAATTACAATTAATTACACACCAACATCCAATGCAATCAGTCTACATTCACAGTTAGGAAATAATTACATGAGCTTGATAACATAAAAAAATTTTTTTACTCATAATTCTTTTAAGCTAGGGTAATAATTAATTAGAAATTGGAACTAGCATTGATATTGCCTGGGGAAAATAAGCAACAGATTTATTTCGTTTTTTTGACGTTATCTTTGTTTACACTGATATCTTTGGGAATTTAGTATTTTTCAAGAACCATTGTTGTTTCAAAATTTCATGAGGAGAATCTGTAGTGGTTACACAGGCTGCTCCTCTGAGATGAACAGAATCATTTACTCGGTTACCTCATTGAAGGCCATGTCCTTGAAGATTCACTTTATTGGCAATGGATTGTGAGGAATTTTTCAGGCTTATTGAGGCAGGTTTCACTCCTGGGTGACATAAAAGATTTTACAGGGTTTTAGATCCAGCATTCAAGAAGTGTTTGGGTTTCTGTATGACACAGTAATAAAGTGTGAAGCAGATCACTGTGAACACAGGGAAAGACTTAACCTGTTGACTTTCAAGACAATGTGTGCAGATTTTATCTGATAGACCTGGGATCTGGGGACCTGAAAGAATGGGGCAGACTACAGTCTAATGCTGTAGACAATCCTACATCAGCTTCAGTGTTCTTTATACACAAATGGAACAAAGAAAGCAATGATCCTAGGAAGGTTGTTAGAGTTCAGAAAAAACATGTAAGTAAACCTCAGTAAGTACACAGTAAATATTAACAAAGCAGCCCTTCCCCAGAACTTTCTCAGGACGGACCAATTTAAACACAATTGCCCACCATGTACTATTGATTTTATCTGGGAAAGCATGAAAACAAGGTAGAAGGCCATATCCAGATTCGGGATACGCTGACCAGATTGGATCCTGTAGCTCTGTCCTGACTACAGCAAGAATAAACATGTCTTATAAGTTGAATGTAAACATTTAATGCAGGAGGCACAAAAACCACACCCCAGCAAAATCCAGGGGATAAAACGTACCTGAGATAAAAGGCCTCCGTGCTTTTCTTGATCTCACAGTCCCTCGGGTCATTGTTCAACGTGCATCATTCTTTGACCATATTCTGACAGTAGCCAAAGCTTGCTTTTCAGAAGTATTAACATTTAACTAAAGGAAAAACAAATCTTTTGTTTCTAATACCAATTTTCTTCTATCGTAATCTTAAGAAAACTTTAATATAAATGTGAAGATTTTAAAACGGCTCAGAAAAACTGTTTTCTGTCTTTCTTTTAAAACTTTAAGAAAAGAAAGGCTGAAAGGTAGGCTTACTAAAAGGTAGGACATGTCTAAGGCAAACGCTTCCCACCGTATTTCAGGCAAATTCAGAAGCCTCCTGAATCCACACCACTGAGTGTTCCCCAGTCAGCCTGAGGCTCTGCAGCCATGCTGGGCAGAGTGTAGGTGCCTCTCATTTGCATTTGAATTTTTTCGGTTGCCTCCTGTAGGGCCCTTGGCACCAGCTGGTTCCTTCTTCATTCTGAATTGTTTTTCTTCCTAATTAGAAATTTGGTGGTGTACATCTGCTCATCTGGATTAAGTTTAAAGTCTTTGCACAGTGCACACAATACTTCACTATTTCAATCGCAATCCTGAGTTCATGCAATGGAATCTTCATGCAGGTCTGATCATAGCCCTTAGACTGTAGTGGAGAGGAAGGTTTATTTATTCATTGTTTCATACTGCAATATTCACATCTCCTAATTAGTTAATAATTATGTATCTTTAATTAACATCAATGCATAGATATTTAAAATAACACATACATAAATATCAAGACATATGCAAAGCTAGACATTTATAAAAAATAAAAATCCTGGACCAAGCTTCCTAATCTTTGGAAGTGCCATAAGAAAAGGTACAGATTGGTTCCAAGATCTTGTATATGTCCCTGGCTTCCTGTGTCTCATTGTGAATCAGTATGAAAACAAAAGAAATATTATTCCCCGATGAAATGGAATTCTGACATTCTTATCAAGCTCAAATGAGCTAAAATAAGAAGCTTATTAAAATTATAATTTTGCATTTTGTAATTTATGTAATGACTAATTCTAGCTGTAAAACTATCTTAGGGCTATTACAAGCAAAGTGTAGTAATCCCAAATGTTTCTGAATTAGTAATTAGCATTTGTTTGTTTCCACATGATACAAACCTCACCAGGATTTTTTGAGGATTAAAAATATCCCCAGCATTTATGTGTATACAGGAAAGCATAACAGGAATACTTTTTTTAATGTAATTGTTTTCCTAAACTTCCATAAACAAGGCTATTACTGCTTTTCTTGCAATATAATAAATACCATTGCATCCAAAGCTCCTGGGTTTATTCTGAATGCATCTAATTAATCTCTTTTCACCACTCCATCCATAATTGTTATAGGCTAATTATTTGTATTGTTTGGAGGCTATAGAGATGGTGCAAAGTGACCTTGGGTAGTCTAATGCAAAGCCTATAACAGGCTCATTCACTGACATGATAATTTTAACCATCTTAAATCAGTCCCAATGGCTTTTCCTTTTTACCCCTTCCTTCATTAAATTAGAGTGCATGCGTGAATCACTGCCCATTCACTCATCAGAAAATGTTGTCTCTGAGTACTGAGGAAATCAGCATGGCTATATTTTTAGAGAAACTGATCGGATCTGTTGGCATTTTCCAGTGTGTCCAGAGTCATGCAGATCATCCTGCTGATAAATGGAAAAGTGAAGAAAAAAAAGTATGAGGCTAGATTTCTTGAAATCCCTAAGGAGCATCTAACTTCAACAGTGAAAGAACTATATAAAACCAGTGACATTTCCCTCTCAGGGTTATTCAACAGATTCTCCCAAGTCAATGTGTATTTTCTACATTTTCTGTGGCATGCTGTCAAGATCCTGTAGATACAAAGGCTTATTAAAACCAAAATGTTTCAAGATGGCTCAAACTTCTAGACAAAAATATAACTATAACTATTGCTGGACAGTGGTGACTGCCACCGATGCAGACACTGCTTGAGGTTTAGACAGCTCTCAAGTCTATGGGGAGGAAGCAGAAATCCCTTTATAATCAATTACCCCATATTTATTCCTTCAAGGATACTAAAGTGATATGAAATCTCTATCTATATAATGTATTTCAAATCATACAATTATAGCATACACATTCAACACCCATCTGTATGATAAGTTGCCCACTGCATACCTGACCAGTCTTTGTTTCAGGGACATGTGAGTCACAAGAAAAACTGTTTAGATTATCTGGTGATCTCCTTTACACTCTTGTATGTTTATGCTAATATTTTATCTCCTGATTGCTGTGTCTACTCCCATTAGAGATCTACCCAGATTCCACATTAAAAAAAAAAAAAAAATTAGAATGACTTAAGTCTTCAAACCAATGAAAAAGCAGAAGGGAATTTGTTGGAGTTTCAGTCTCTGTGTGAGTAAATAGCAAAGAATGGCAGCAACCAGCATTGTCAGGTGGCTGACACACTGGATTTCTAACATATTTGGTGTTAGGCTACTACCATACTTAACAATCGACCACCCTTTCATCTGTAATTCTTACCCAACTGATACAGAACTGATAGAGAATGCCATATCAAACTCAGCTGCAGCCTTGGTAGAGAGACAGAGAAATGTAAGAACAAGCCAATGATATTTCTGCTCTTATACTTGGCATATGCTGTTCCAACCAGGAATCTTAACTGGGCTTGACTTTATTTTGTCACCAGTTAGATTTTCTCTGATGTATTATTTTTCTTTCCTTGTATCAAAACCCTATTGAAAAGAAAAGGATGGTTTTTAACACAGTATTTTCTTAGTTAATCTGCTTTGTATCTTGCCTAACTCAAGGTCATATTGCACTGTTTAATTCTTAAGTTAATGCTAAAACAAGTTATGTCAAAAGGTGCTATTCTAAAATTAACCAGAACATATAAAAACTACATGTTTTGTCATTACCTCGGTATGAATACTTTTTAAAAGGCAGCTATATCAGATAATTTTAAAAACTACATTCTTGGGTCTAAGGTTTGACTTTTGAGTATTGCTTTGGTTTGCTGTCTATTGCTGTGATAAAAAGCTGGCCAAACCAAATAAGGGAGAAAGGATTTATTTGGCTAACATGTCCCAATCACTGTTCATCAGTAAGGAAAGTCAGGGAAGGAACCCTGATGAGGGAGACTAGAGTAGAAGCCATGGAGAAATATCACTTATCAAATTGCTCCCCTTGCTTTCTTACACAATCCAAAACCACCTGCCCAGGTGTGGCACCATGCACAGTAAGCTGCGGCCTCCTATACATTAATCAAGAAAACATCTGCATACATTTGCCTACAGACAAGTCTAATGGAGTCTATTCTCAACTGAGGTTTCCTCTTCCCAGATGACTAATGTGTGTGAAAATGACGCACATCTCCCCTGCATCATGAACTTGGTATCAGTATTGTGGGGTATTATTACGAAAGATCTGACCAAGTTGGTTTGAGGGAGAAGCGTCATGGTGTTTGTGTTGGGTACTCAGGGCATAATAGGCTGTTTTATGGGGGAGCCTAAAAAGTGTGAAAAGAAATGCAGGCAACGGAAGCTCAGCTTGTGAAGCTTCAGATAGAAGCAAAGACTACTAGATCTGTTTCTATGATATTTTGAACTGAGAATCTGTGGGTTTTTCTCAGTTACAGCTAAATAATCATCTCTGGTTAATAAAAGATCACCTCCATTGAAGTGGAATAGCTGTTTTACTGGGGCAAGTTATGCTTGTTATATGAGGATATAAAAAGTACCTGTGACTAAAGGAGACTAACACCACTAAGGCAAATTCTTCTGGGAAGTGTTTCCTTAGGGTCAGTCAACACACAGTTGTGGTCCAGAGAATACCAAGGTGCTATATAAAAATGATACATAACATGTGATATATAATTATTTATATATCACACACATATAAATGTACGCACACATCACACTGGCATCTGAATTTTATGATCTGTAAGAGTCTCCCAGAAAATACTGGCTGTGGTATAATAAAAACATCACTTCTCCACGGCTTCTGCCTTGACCTGTCTCCATGTCCGACTAAATAACCTGGAAGCTAAAATAAACTCTTTCCTGCCCAAATTGCTGTTGGTCATGGTATTTATTAAAGTAATAAAACACAAACTAGCATAGAGAATAATGAAAATATTTTTAAACTTTATCACAGTAATAGTGACATAGCTTTAAAATTCACCAAAGCCAATGCCTATATGAAGGTTAGTTCTATGGCATGTAAGTTATACTTCGAGAGATTTCATAAATGAAGGTCCAGAAACAAGTAGAAATTGGAATGGATAGAATAAGACTGTCAACATGCTCACAGTCATAATGATGATTGATGGCCAGAAAGTTCATTACTTTTTCACTTATGTATACACGTTTGAATGTTTACAGTATAAGTTTAAAATTTTAAAAAAATCATGTAAATTTTCACATTCATGGTTAAGAAATACTAAGTAATTTAATCAATGTGTGCTGTTAACATTTTTCTTGTAAGGTTACATGTGTCATTATATCCATGACCTTATTTCAATATTTATGTGCTTTTTGCATTTAAATATGAAGAACAGATAAGGACTATGAACTTATACTATATTGTGGCAGTGTGAATGTAATTGTTTCCCATTATCTCAAAGGGAGCAGCACTATGAGGAGATGTGGCCTTGATAAAGTAGGTTTGGCCTTTGCTGGAGGAAGTGTGTCACTGAGGGGTCAGGCTTTGAGATTTCCTAAGCTCAGGATACCACCTAATGTCTCAGTCAACTTCCTCTTGGCTGCAAGATTTAGGACTCTCAGCTACATCAACTGTACCGTGTCTGCCTGCATGCTGCCATCTTCCCCACCATGATGATAATGGATTGAACCTCTGACACTATAAATTAACCACCCCAGAGTTGCCGTGGTCACAATGTCTCTTCACAGCAATAACAACCCTAGGACCAAAACCCTTGGTACCAAAGACTGGAGTATTGCAGTGATAGGCCTGACCATGTTTTGCTTAGACTTTCAAGCTATAGATTAGAAGAGCAGTTAAACATTTGAAGGGATGCTTAATGGGCCATACAAATAGGAGCATAGATGTCTGTGGTGCTGAGCATGATTTGATGAATTGTTGGATACTCACTCAAGGGGTTTCAGGGGAGTAGAATTTTAGGATGTTGCCAAGGAGTCACTCTTCTGATACTTTCGTGAAGAAAGTGTCTGCCTTTTGCCCTTGTCTGAAGAGTCTACCTAAGGCTAAAGTGAAGAGTTTTGGGTTAATTCTGTTGGCAGAAGAAATCTCAAAACAGCCTAGTATAGACTATGTGTGACTATTAGTGAGTGGTAACTAATAAAGATTTACAATGAAAAGGAGCAAGCTGAGAAGAGTAAATTACAAAATGTAAATTTTGAGGAGAAAAAGAGTACCGGGAAGTGGAATGGAGGTGAATCCTGTGTTCAAAGAGATAAACAGATTAAGAAATTGAGTGAAGCAAGTGGTGAGCTCATGGCGAAATCCCACCAAGCCAAATTTCCAATTTGAGAAAAGGAATTGAAGAAAAATTTAGATCAGGGTGTGGTGGTACATGTCTTTAATCTCAGCACTTAGGAGGCAGAGACTGTCAAGTCTCTAAGTTAGAGGCCAGCCTGGTCTACAGAGTAAATTCGAGGATAGCCAAGCTTAGGCAGTGAAAGCTGGTTGAAGATATAATTGAATAAGGGGGCCGTATTCCAGTACTAGCAGGAAGTAGAACTTGGCCATGTGGTTCTGGCTTTAGAATTAAAGATACAAAAAAAAAAAAAAAAAAAAAAAAAAAAAAAAAAAAAAAAAAAAAAAAAAAGGAGTTGCTGAATAAAGCTTCTAAGGTTAGGCATGTGGCATGTGTCAGGGTAATGTGAATAGAGGCCTAGTAGAGTAGTAGAGAGGCCACTGTGTGAAGCACTGAAGTTGAATCCTGGGTGGCTTTGAAGAACCCAAAACGCTGGAGATGTCAGAGTCATGGGATACCTGCTGATGACAGCTACGAATAGATAATGGGACCAGCCCAAGAGAAAGCAGTATGCTGCAGTCATGGTCCCCACCATGATGATAATGAACTAACCTCTTTAACTGTAAGTGAGCTGCCCCAGTTAAATGCTTTCTTTTTAAGAGTTGCTGTGGTTATGGCGTCATTTCACAGAAATAATTAAAATAAAAAAAAAAATCTTAAGATACTAAGACAAACCCACATAGTTATAAAAATCTAGACACGTTGACATGAATTTGTTCATTAATATGTACTCCATACATCGATAGTAAGGATATTCAATGAATTTGCTTCTTTTCTCATTATTAATGTCCTCATAACAAAATATTGGAACTTTCCTATTCCTTTATCACTAGTTTTCTGCTCCCTCCAACTTATTCCTCCTTCTTCTGTTCACATGCTATTCTTCAGTGTAATGCTAAATTAGCCTCTTAGGGATTTAAGTTGAGAACAGGTAAGCAAAAATGCTTTCAGTGAAACTGTCAGCTTTTAATGTTGTTGCACTAATGTGGCCTATGAACACAAATAAAGAATCTAGGATTCACAAAGTGAGGGGTAAAACAGCCATGCCAAATCAGAAGGCAGGTTAATGAACATTTTGTTTCCAAACTCATTCTATTCAAGTTCTGACATAATAAAAAAATAAAAATTTTGTTTTGTGACAGAATCTCATATAGCCAGGCTGACTTCTAACTCTCTATGTAGCTGAGGCTGACATTGAACTTCTGGTTTTCCTGCCTCCTCCTTCTCCTAAGTTCTGGAATTACAGGCATGTAACATCATGCCCAACATACAAACACATCCTGATTTTGAAAACAGAAGTTTTAATATTGATTTGATTCAATCCATTCAGATTCTTTTTCCTTTATGACAGTGTAATTTATATTTATTGGAAGCACAGCTGCATTTTCTCTGGTTTTATTTTTTAGTGGCTGCCATAATTTCATGTTATATTTGTATTTTAATATTCATTTATTTAAAAATTTTTTGTCACCAAATAGCTTGTAGTATCATTATCCTGTTTTATGTGTATATTTATGTTTTCACAAACACTTGATTTTATGGTTTTAAAAATTTTCTGGTCAGAACATTAGCTAGCTTGTAGTGTCTCCATTCTATATTTTGGCTCTATATATTGTTCTTCAATTGCTCAGTCTGAAAAACAAAGCAAAAGAGCATTTATGGAATGTATAGCCCCCCATCTCCATCGCCTACATCTTCTTGCTAATCTTGTGAATTACATAGAATCAAGATTTATAAATATTCTGCTCAACAATCATCACTTCCAGTAATCCTTCCTTAGCTTATATTCTGACAGGCTGGTTTGCCACTAGTATCTTACTATCAATTTCCTCCATGCAATTTCATCAATAGGTAGCATTCAAAAAAGAATAGCACAGTCTCCTTTATCTCTTTCATTAAAAAAAATATGTTTCTACTTCTAAGTCATCTGTGAATAGAACAAACACACAGTGTAAAGGTTAAAAATGAACTGGTAATGGGCACATTGGATTTCATTGTCACAGCTCATTTCTTTCCCAAGTTGGGTGCCATATTGTTGCCCTGAGTATATCTTTACCGTAAGATCTTTGCATTTAATAATCTGTAGGGAGATTTACATATCTTTTCTTTTCATATTGGCAGATACAGATCTTCATTTAAAGACTCAGCTCTCATCCTACCCTGCCTTTATTGTGCTACTTAATTTGCTAAACGAACAAGGTCACCTGTTTGAACTTCCAGGTGTGGCACCAACTTGGTAAACTCTGATATGGCTTCCTCATTCAGGGGCTTGTTGCTTTCATGCACTCACAATACTTGCCATAGATCTTATTTCTTCTAGTAAACTTTGGAATTGTACTTGTTGCAAAAGTTCACTGAAATTGAGTAGCCTCTGTGGGTCATCTGCAATTTAAAGTTGGCTTGAGAAGGGGGAAGGTAGACATGGCTTCAATTTTCCATTTTTATCTGGAAGTCTCCAGATTGCTTTTAAATGAGTCATGTAAGAAAAAGATAGTTGCTTGGGAACAATTTAATTACACACTATATATAAACTAGTAACTGAATTTTCTTTGAAGTTAAGTTAAACAATATAATTAATTGAAAGTAAAACATACCAATTTCCGCTTAGTTCTGATAGCTTAAGCCTTTTTAAGCAGGATAGGAAATATTTTACCTCAGAAACAAAGTCTTCTCAGTCTAGCTGTCTTGGTTCATCTTTTCTCAGCCCAGTCTTTACTGAATCTTGACTTTCATCCTGTGTTTTATAGAATGCAGAGATTCTGCACTCTCAGTAAATCAGTATCTCATCCAGGGGTCGAAACTCCAATGTAGGGGCAGGCAAGCTAACTCTTGCTTGATCTTTGAGCACAAAAACCTGAGTTTAGATCTCCAGCACCCAAACAAAAAAATGGGCATGGCTGTCCATGACTGTAACCCCAGCATTTGGGAACAAGGATAGGTGGGTCCCAAGAGTTCACAAGATGAAATGGAGGGTTTCTAATTCAAGGGAAAAAATGTCTCAAGATAACACAGCAAAAAGCAATAGAGAAAGATGCCCAGAGTGTACTGTTCTGTTCTCACTCTGCATGTGTGTGAGAATATATTCCAACATATGTGTGTGCATGTACTACACACACACACACACACACACACACACACACACACACACACACACACACACACACAGTCCAGTGTATATAATAAGGAGCAGAGAATAAAAGTAAGCATGTAGGGGAAGAGGCTGAGAGATGATAAATGTTGACCGTGACAAACTGAAGCTAGTACCCCACATAATAAATAAGCCAACCACAGTCAACTGTCCTGATCACTGGTGAGTAAGGAACTAGGCATATGGATGTGAGATTTCTGGTAAATGCAAAATGAAGATGTGAATTTTGCCAGTTATAAAATGTCACAGATGTATTTTTAAAACATGCACAAAAATAAAATGTCTGTGATTCAAATACATTTGGCCTGAGAGATACTTATGCCCTCCTATCTGACAGTCACTATTATTTCTGCCAGGACTTTGGTAACTATATATCCTTACATATATTTTCCCATGTTTTTAGGCTCATAACCTACATACCCAATTCTTTACATTCTATCTTTTGTTTTGCAGATGTGCTCTATCCAGGTGGCCATAACATTTTGTAATATACATGACCTCTACCTTAAAGTATTCAAATATCTTGAATCATATACACTCCGGAGCTTTTTCTTGGGTTCTGCATGTACCTACCAGTTACTTAAATTTTTCAAAAACTTATTTTCTTTCATGTGTTTGGATGTTTTGCCTACATGTGCATCTATCTGGTCTGTGTATCGCATGCATGCTAATGCCTGTAGATGCCTGAAGAGAGCATGTAACTCTAGAAATGGAGTTATAGACAACTGTAAGCCACCATGTGAGTACTGAGAATGGAATCCTAGTTCTATACAAGGGCAATTCCCTTGCTCCAAGCCATTTCCCTAGCTCTGCCACCTTGTTCTAGTTACTTTTGATATTGCTGAGACAAAACTTTAAAAAGCAGTTTAAAGGGAAAATGTTGCCTTAGGCCCATGCTTTAAAACAAGTTCACTGCAGGAGAATAAAGGGGCAGCGGAAGTGTAAAGCAACTTGTCACACTGTGTACACATTAAGAAATAGAAAGATGTAGTGTAGATGCCTAGGACACTTTCTTCTTTGCCTTTTAATTCAGTCTAGGACCCCAATAAATGAGGTAGGAATGTCTACATTCCAGGTGGATTGTTGCTGCCTAAAGCAATATAATATATTATATAAAGGATTAATATTTATTAAGCGGTTATATAACCATTTATTGATATACTTGAACTTTAAGACAATTTTTGGAGAGTGGAACTGCCTCAAGGTCAGTCCTCTCTTCCAGAAGGCAGGAACAAACAGGAAGGAAAGTCAATGTCTCCCTGTCTCAATGGCATCTGGCCACGCCCCATTCAGGCTCCCTATACTCCAGAGACACGCCTCCAAGCTCCACCAGCTGACACCTGAATCCCACCCACTACAGTAGATCTTTCCTCCCCAGTTGAGTTACTTTGCAAACATTACTGCAAACATGCACTTAAGTATATCTACCAGATTATTTCAAATCGGACCAAGTGGACAATGAACATTAGCTACAGTAAATACTTATCCTTCCTCACTCTGGTTATAAAGAAACGTTTGGTAATGTTTACCAGGTTACAGCATCATTTTATGCAAGATCCAACTAGTCCCTTTGACAGGTGACATCACACACACACACACACACATCTTTATCAGACGGGCAGTAACAAACTCTGCTCATTACTTCTTGGAGCTTTTAAAACTATTTCCAAAAAAAAATCCTATATAAACACTTGATTTTGGATTTCAGAAAATATTAAGCAGCATTTAATCTGTAATGCTTATTCTGTATGCTAAGACACATGTCATTTTTCTTACTATTTATATAAATAGAAGTTTTATTGATATGAGATACAGTACATATTTTCTTAGTAAAGCAGTTTTTACATGCTTAACTTTGTGAATTACATTATGGCAGTACATGATGCCGAGAAAGACATAGCAAAGATGTAAAATTATAAACATACTTAAAGAATAATCCTTCAAGTTGTGGACTATATTAAAGTTTGAACTCTTCACTGTGTCCACTTTCCAGCTATTCTTCTAATTACTAACATTTTAAAAGAAAATGTAGGACAAGATGAGCAGGCATTGTGTTTTCCATTGAGAGTCTAGACGTAGATAATGAAAACTTTTATACAAATGAGTTCTTCATGTATCTAAACAGAGAATGGATGAACAGAGACTTGGAATGTGCCTTTGCTGCCTGTGAACTATGAAGGAGAAACAAGGTGCCAAGGGTCTTCCTACTGGCTAGGGAGCACTGCCAGTGAGACCCCGCTATGAGTGAGCTTCCATACATTATTCTCACTTACTCTCTGCTTTGCTTCCTACTCATCACCTTTGCTTTACCTTGAGCTATAGTAGTTGTGCAAATTTAAAATTATAGGATTAATTTTTTTATTCTGAACTTTTTGCCATATATTACTTGAAGACAAAATATTTATGCTAAGTTTAATTTTTAATGTTCTATGGACATGAAACCTCTTTATTTTAAATTAATTTTGGGTGCTATGTAAAAGTGTAAAAGGTATATATATGCAAGACTGACTGGAAGAATTTATTGGGCCTCAGATAAAAAATGCTTAAATTGGCAATTAAAGTAAAACTTGCAACAGTATATGATTATAGTATGCAAGAGGGGAATTGAATGAGCCAAGTGTTTTAATGGACAGAAACATAAACTACAAATATGATTTGAAAAGGATCTGAATTACTTTTGAAGCATGCATTGTTAGAAACCATATTTTTATTAACTATAGATGCTTGTTGCAAACCCTAAGCTGACAAAATATATTTAAAAGCATATGACTGAGAACCAGGAAAGGGGACAAAAGGCCAGCACATAAAATCCTCAAGTTAAAACCAGCACAGAAATAGGCAGAATTTTTACAAAGCTACAGACAAAGTCAATATAAATCTAACTATATCCATAATTATTCCAAAATGTTGTTAAATGATGTCTAAGAGAACCACCAAAAGAATAATTGGAGTGTGTTTGCTTAGAGACTCAATAATATATTGTGTAAGATAAATTCTCATTCATTTTTATTTTAATTATTATTTTATTTTATTTTAATGAAAATGTAATGTCTGTTCATATTGTGGGGTATAGTATGATCATTTGACACCTGTATGTAATGTCCGATGACAAAATTAGTGTGACTAGAATTTCCCTTTCCTCAGATGACTCTGATGTGTGCCAAGACATTAACACTTTTCTCTAGTCATTAAGAAATGTTCATAGTTACCCAACCATGACCTGCAAAATCAAACCTAATATTCCCCCTGCAGCCCTTTGCTGCTCTTCTGAGCCTCTAATGGCTCTGTTCTACTTAAATATGATCAGTTGTTTTAGCTTCCACAAAACAATAGGAACATTCAGTGTTTGTATTTGACCTCCGGTTATTTCACTCTACTTACCCTCTAATTCCATCCATTGCTAATCTTATGAGCCCAATTTTTATGACTGAATATATGACACGAGCTATATATGATTTATCTTAAATATAAATTCATTTTAACTACAAAAACATAAATGTAAGACATGCAAAGGGATAAAAGAGAGTATAACATACTAAAATAAATACAAGATATTGAAAGTACATTAATTTTTAGACAGACCAAACCTCAGACAAAATAATGATCAGAAGAGGAAGGAGAAATGCATTATAACCATTTCCCAGGAGAACAAAATTCATAGCATGTGTGCAAAACATAGATAAAAGCACCAGAAGAAACAATTCTTACCATAATTTAAGTTGTAGGCAAATTATAAAGGGTAAAGCAAATTTTGCTGAAAATAACCACTTCTTCCTCATCCTCAGCCAACAAACACAATTATGTTGACTTTGCATGAATCACCTGCCAGTGAAATTGGTAAAAACTGGAAAATGGAAAGAGAAAATAGTCATATGTTATTACAATTTACTTCTTTAAGATAGAATAAGTTAAATTTAAAAAAAAATTATGTGTCTATCATTGATTGACATATCAGGCTGAAAGTGTATTAAGTCATATAATTGAACATAATGAGTCCAAGAAGTCTTAAGACAACATGTTTTACTCTAACCTCAAATAAAAATGTGATCTACCTATCTGTGATGTGTCTAACAAATAAAGATTACCTGAGGATCAGAGGGTAGAAGCCACAGAGTTAGCTATAGAGGTCAAGCAGGGGTGGCACACACCTTTAATTCCAGCACTTGGGATCTCATGCCTTTGCTCCCAGTACTTGGGAAGCACACACCTTGAATCCCAGTAGTAGAAGCGTTGGCATAAGAAGAGATAGGGCTGGGCAGAAAAAAAGTAATATAAGGTAGAAAAGACAGGAGTCTTCTTTCCTTACAGCTGAGAATTCAGAGACACTCAGTCTGAGGACTCTTAGAGACAGGATCTTCCTCTTTCAGCTGAGAAATTGGCAAGGTGAGAAGTAGCTGTGGCTTGTTTCTCTGTCTCTCTGATATTTCAACACTTACCCCACTATCTAACTCTAGGATTTTATTAAGACCAATTGGAATTCATGCAACAGTGATGTTTGAAAGAAAATAGCTCCCAGTGGTGGAGTGACACTATTAGGAGATCACTTTGATGGAGAAGTTATGTTCTTGTTGGAGGAAGTATGTCATTGTGGATGTAGACTTTGGGGTCTCATATATGCTCAAGCCACTCCCAGTGAATCAGTCAACATCTTGTTGCCTGAATATCAATATGTAGCAGCTCCTTCTCCAGCACTGTATCTGCCTGCACATTACTATGCTCTCCACCATGATGATAATGGACTAAACCTCTGACACTGTAAGTTGCCACCTCAATTAAATGTTTTTCTTTATATAAGTTGCATGGTCATGGTGTCTCTTCACAACAATAAAACCCTTAACCAAGATACTATATACTTACAAGATACTATCTATTTATCTATCTATATATCTATCATCTATTTACCATATCTCTTATCTAATGTGAGATACAAGGAAAGTAATATTAAATAAAATTCATAGCTTTAGGAGTATATATTAGAAAAATAAAAACTCCAAAATAAACTAGCAAAGCCTCCACACAGGAAGTCTAAAGATACACTAAAGAATCACAGCCATGCCAACTTCAAGCAGGTTGCCAAGACTGTAAGCACCCACTTGGCATTCTCTAGTCAACTCAGTTCAAGCTCCATCTACCTAAAGTTAACATAAGATTCCAAGCTGCTCAATCTTCTAAGATGGCCGTCTTCATATTGATTAAACATTATGAGTCCAGACATCTCATGGCTTCCTTCTCACATTTGATTTATATGCATTTATTATCTATTATAATTTTATTATATTATGAAGACTATACACCAGAAAACCAAACTAGGAAATAAATAAGTACAGGATAAAGTCCAAGGCCAAAGACCTTCAGTGATGCTTCTCCATGTAATATCTCCCCAGCCCTCTATCTGCTAGCAATCCAGAAGCCATCAAATCATGTTGACTTTCTATAGAGCTCACTCTTCAGCTCCTTCTCAGAGTGGGGCTTAAGAGTCTAGCATTTCAGCCACATGTTCTTTCTGGTAAAGGCCCTGGTCAGTGATACCAGTGGGGAACAATGGAAACTATAGGAGGGGTAGATAGAAGATGGTTTTCAGAAGTAAAGCTTATTCCATCCCACCATGGAGAATAGGAACTGTGTGAACATCCCAAGCTGATGGTACTGCCTTCCCCCGTGTGTGTCAAGTACAAAAGTTTGTCTTTAGCAGTTTAAAAAGAAATAGTATGGTTTTTCAAATAGTGTGCTAAATGCACATTTTAAGGAAAATTTAAAATTTTTACAATTAAATGCTGAAATTTTGGGCAGCAAAAGATTGTAAATTGTCTGACTTTCACTAAATGGTTGCTGTTAATTACTATTTACTCTGAAGGACACATGGATATGCCATTAATGACATTAAACAGAACACAAAGTTCAGCTAAAGGAGCAAGTATCCTTCGCTTCAATTACTATTTTTTGTATCAAGCAGATATTAAAAGCGACAATTTAATACATGTACCTACAGGAACTGCATGTACTTATTGTAATAGAAAGCAAGACATTTTCTTCCAAACAAATGCAAATGAGTCTTTTCTAAATTTCCTCTACCCATTTTCTACTCTTGAGTTTTCTGTTGTTATGATGTTGGTTTTAGTCACAGAAGTGCATAAATAATTAAGTGGTATTTGTCTTATGTCAATCAAGGCATGTTTCAAATAGTTGATTCATGGAGGTTACTCTAAAAATGGTTGTAGCTTATTCATTTGAAGATCAAATGAACACTATTAAGCTTGGTACACACGTATATAACTAGCTATAGAAAAACACTGGGGTTATTTTAATGTTTACAAGAAATAAAATGAAAATAAAACTGTCAGAAATCTATGAATATGAATGTAGTGATAACAGTACATGTAATCCTAACTGGTATACACATCTAAAGCAAAGAACTATTTGGGGCTTCAGTAAAACTCAGTCCCCACTGTTGACACAATCTTCTTGAATTGCTTTGCATTTGTCTGCCCATCTTTTTACCCATCTATCTGTCTGTCTGTCCAACCATCCATCCATTTATCCATCCATCCATTCCCAATCTTCCACCTCAGTTTGTCTCTGTATGCCTCTGCAGTTCTCAAACAACTTATATTAATTTCTAACCAGTGTACCTACTTTCTTCACATCATCTCAGCTCTCTGACTCAGGACTTTTGAATTCTTGAAACTCGGCTGTGGCCTCTCTAACCCTCTTTCTGCCATTCTGTAATCTACATACATATTTAATAATAAACTATATAACTAATTGTTAATATTAGTAATCACTATGACAAAATTAGACACACACCTGATTTTCAAGGACCAGGCATCAAACTGCAGCCAGTAAAATCTGACTTGGCTTGTGAATTCATTGTTATTCAAGGAATTATAAAATTTTGGAAAGACACAAACTTTTATTTTTCTGAAAGAACATATGCAGAAAAGTAACACTAAAACTTCAAAAAAAAAAAAATCACTAAGGGGGGAACATGATGAGCAAGTGCATGGTATGTGGCATTTCCTTTCCAGTGGCTCAGCTGGGAGACTGCTCTAAATATAAATTTATTTTATTTCTCAGTGTGCCAAAAGAATTCTCACTCTAAGATGGTCTTATTTCCTAGTCCACACCCAAAGGTAGTTTCTATGAGTTGTCTTTCTCTTCCACCAACATGGAGAGCTAAATAAATCAATACTATGAAAGAGCATTTTCTGTTGCTAAACACACAGTTACCAACTACTGTGCAAGCCTTATAATAGTAGATTTCATTTTTAAAATAATTGTGATCCTAATGAAATGCTTTTGTGGCAGTGTTTCTCAATCTGTGGGTCTCAACCCCTTTAAGGGATAAATGACCTTTTCACAGGAGTCACCTAAGACCATTGGAAATATTTTATATTCACATTATGATTCACAAAAGTAGCAAAATCACAGCTATGAAGTAGCAACAAAGTAATTTTGTGTTTGGAGGTCACTACAGCATGAGGAACTGTAGTAAAGGGTCATAGCACTGGAAAGATTGAGAACCACTGGTATACACTCATTGGAACTGCTGACTGCAGTAAGAGGTTAGCAGAATTAATTCACTAGATCCTTGTCACACTGGACCGGATGAACTTTTCCTTCAAGGCTTTCTAAGAGTTCAAATCCAGTGAAAACCTGGACTTTTCATTTTGCTGTGAGACACACTGTTAATGGTGACACACAGTGCAGAGAGATTCCTCCACCTTGTATTCTTGCTGAGGACATTTCATATATAATAAATAGGATTTGATCTCTTTGATGGAAAATTTCATGGGAAATTACCCAACTCTTATTTTAGGAACCCAAGATCAAAATGCCCCAGCTAACTTATCTTGGCTTCTGTTAAACTGCTTGCATGTGCAAACCTCCCCCTGCAGCTACAGAGCAAGACACCAAGATTCAGATTTGCCTTTAAACCCCTTACTCTAAACACTCAACATTGTTTATCCTAATATTTTTGCTATGCTGGGTTTCTTGGTCCCTGTCCATCCCTCATCCCCCACTTCTCTCCCTCCCCCTCCCCCTCCCTCTCTGCTGTGAATGTCTTTGGATAATAAAGGAACTACCCTGGCCTATGGCAGGCATCTTAGAAGTAGATGGGAGATTGAAGCATAGCTAGGAAAAGGAGGGTGGAATCACAGGAGACTTGATCCAGATGCTCAAGAAGCAAGATGTAAAGAAATAAGTAAGCCATGGGCCATGTGGCAAGACAAATTAATGAATTAAGATGAAAGAGCTAGATAGCAATATGCCTGAGTCATAGACCAAGTAGCATGTAATTAAAATATAAGTGTTTGTGTGTTTCTGTGGGACTGTGGCTCTGCAGGGTCTGGACTATGGGCCCAAAAGACCAGAAACCTCCTATTACAGTGTATGTGCCATGCACATAATACACGTGTGTGTACAAATATGACAGCCTATGTGTAGAGATCAGCTGACAACTTTGGGAGTTTGTTCTCTCTCTCTCTCCTTTTATATTCTTAACCATCTGTATAGCCCTAATTCTTAAATTCTGCAAATTTCTAAATCTCAAAGCTGGAATCAAAATGGAACTTCCTTTACATAGTGTGTTATAGGAAGCCCACCAAATAAGCTCACTCAGTTTATAGCCAACTGAAGGTCTTTATTCTGGTTGGCTGGGACCACACTCAGGTATTTGGACCTAGCGAAGCACTAAATATTTAGAGTACAGGTTATTTGAAAGCAGAAACCAGACCCTGGCATCTTGCTCAACAGCTGCAGGGGGTCTTCACTTAAGTAATTTAACAAACAGAAGCTAAGATAAGTGGTTTGCACAAGCAGGTAGTTTAACAGAAGCCAAGAAAAGTCAGCTGGGGCATCTTGACCTCGGGTTCCTAGAATAGAGTTGGGTAATTTTCCATGGGGTGACCCATCAAGGAGATCAAATTCTAGTTAAATCTAAAATGGCTTCAGCAGGAATACAAGTTGGAGGAACATTTGTACACTCTGCCCTGTCAAAATTGAACTAATTTGACCCTTTGAAATTGTATAAATTAATTAGATTTGTACTCACTTCATTTTCATGGTATAAATATGACTTGGAGGGTAAAATGCATTGAATACTAAACTTGTGAATGCACATCATATAAAGTAGCTGTTTCCAGTTTTCATCCTCAAACAATGTGTTCAGTTTTCAAAGAGTAAGTGTGATACATACTGTTGATACTAGAAGAAAGATTCCCTGGTGGACAGAGAAATAGAGAGAGAACCATGGCTAGGTAATAAAAGTAGCCAATTTCCAAGATGGCCAACTTCTTCCTCACCCTCCTTACCTGAGGCAAAAGATTGGCAATTCCACACAGGCATTTTTTTTTCCTCCCACCAGTAGCCCTTCTATTGATGGACTGGCCCAAAAGTTCAAGACCTGATCCAGACATGTTACACAAAAGCTGTAAGCCAGTCAATGGTTCTTCAAACTCACAAACCCTAAATTAAGGAAAGAGAATGGACTTTTCAGCTTTCCGAGTCCCCACCCTGCTTTGCAGAGGGTGTTTTCTCTAGGTGCCTGGTGCATGCATATCTCTCCTCATCCTCATTAAAGGCCTTTCTTTAGCTGTTGATTCTGTCCACTTTTGTTGGCTGGGTTTGAGATTTCTCTGTTGCCTGTTGAGCTCAAAATTTTTTCTGCCTTTTAATTCTTTAACTGGCAGACAAAAGTAACTCAGTAAAGACCCCTAGACTGCATCACAATTATGTATAAAATATTTTATATCTACGTATCATTATAGTTTAATTACTATTAATCTAACTTAATTACTAACTTATGTCTTAAGCAGTGATTTCATTGATATCTTGGATCTAATGTACTTATTCTTTTATAATGTTATTTTAAAAATAAACATATATTTATAAGTATATGTGATTGCCGTGGGTAGGCTTCAATAGTATTAATAGCCAGTGTATAACATTTTGCATTGACTTAAAAGAAAAAGCAAAATTCTTCCTCAGTGGACAAAAATCACAATAGCAGATACTTCCAAATGCTTAAAAGTTTTAGCATTATAATTATTATTATTATTTTACTTCAAGTGAGTTTGGGACACAGAAGGGTAGAAATCTAAAGATAGACCCTCCTAATTGAGCAAAAAATGTAAAAAATAACATTAAAATATTTATTTTATTCTAATAAGCTTATAAATGAGGACATGTAAACCAAACAATTTAAAAGAGTTAATAGCTTCAACATGTAACAATCTTCACATAGATGAAAAATTACTAGTAGTAATAGGTAAATTGCAAAGAAATATCTTTTAGAAAATTGAATTGTCTTAATTTTTAAAATTTAATTCATGAGATTGTTATGGGTCTGGGGCCATTCCGAGATTCGCCAGTCTGACCACAAATAAATTTAACAACAATGAAAAGAGGTTTTATTTAGAATGGCACCAGGACCACACTCAAGAATAGGGAAATCTCAAGATTTCAGGCACGAGCTACTTTAGTTGACAGTAGTTTATAGAGGCAAAAACTGAGGTTATGTGCAAGCACACAGTGCAAGCAGGGGTTCAACTAAGCAAACAGATGACTTTTTTTTTCTCTAGGGTTATCTTGCATAAACAAGCTTGTTTACAGTAGTCCAACTCATGGCTACTATTGTAGCTGTTGCCTTGCATGAACACCAGTTAAAATTTTACAAGACTAGGCAATTCTAGAGCAAGTCCCAGGAATTCCAGGAAGCCATCTGTCCTTGGACCAGCTGACTGACAGTTCTGTTTTCACAGGTAGAGATTTTACAGAATAGAGGCATTTATTTGCTTTGTAGATTTCTCTCTTAAGACCAGAAACTTATAGGAATTTATGGCTGGGACAGAGACCAATTTTATCCAAGATAGTTTTAGCACTTAATATACTCACCATCTTACCTGGGATAAATTATTGATCCTTTATTGTTCTGTAAATTGGTGGAAGACATTTGAATGCTACCTTTCTGTGATCTCTGGTAGCTGAATGTTTCTCTTTACAGTTTCATCTGCATATGATCCTAACAGGTTCATATTAAGTTTTCTATGTTTTAAGAGCTGACTATTGTGCCAGTTTTGAGTTGACTTAGAAAACCTTAGGAGACATCTTGCTTTATATGTCTGGGAGGACATTTATAAAGAAGTTCCACAGGAAAGAAAGCTCCATGCTGGATGTGACAGCACCACATGATATAGCATCCAGACAGCGAAAACTGAGAAAGTGACTAGTATGGGTAATAGCCTCACATCATAAGGAATTGAGTCAGGCTGTATTGGGCAATCACCCCTTGCCATAAAAAATGTCTTAGCCCCAGCCTGACAGTTCTGCTTCACCTGCAGAAACAATATGGTCAGGTATTGAAAGCCATCCACCTTGCTTCCAGTCAACCCATACAGAGAGAGAGAGAGAGAGAGAGAGAGAGAGAGAGAGAGAGAGAGAGAGAGAGAGAGAGAGAGAGAGAAGAGGGGGGAGCTATAACTTCTTGGTAGCTACTACCTATGTGTGCATAAATACATGTCCCCCAGCCCCTCTAGGTGCTCTAAACCTTCACCCCCATAAAGGCTGGATCCCATAGCCATTCCCATGAAACAGTCTCAGTCTGCTGATATAGTCTGTTGCTTCTCTGCCTTACTCTTAAAACTAGAGGCCAGTATGCATTGTCGTTCTTGACCATGTATACAGGCGATCAATCATTTCATGTTTCTGCCACAATGGACTCTATCACTTTAGATCATGAACCACAATATATCTTCTTTCCTTAAGTTGTTCCTGTCAGATATTTTATCACAAGCATAAAGAACAGAAAAGAGACTGACAGAATATTGGCTCTCAGGAGGAAATCAGATGATGTGATGAAATTAACTATGTACTTGCAGGACTGGATTGTAAACAGAATATGGGGGAGTGTGTAGCTTTGGGCTGGGGAAGCCCTAGAGTGCTGTAAGCAGGCCTTAACAAACCATGGGGCGGGCTTGGGGGCGGAATGCTGAGCCTGATGTGAAGAGTGGAAGGGGGCTCTTCTTGGAAATAGTCTAGAAGTCATTTGTGTTCATCTCTAGCAACTAACCAAATGCATTCTGTATATGCCCTGGAAATGTGAGTGAGGCAGGATGTAAAGGTAATGGACTGAACTGTTCAGAAGAGCAAATTTCAAGGTAGCATACTATGCAGGTTCAGCAAGCTCCCTTCTTCCCTCACCTCACACCCTTCCAACTCTGATCCTTCTTAATTGGACTTTCAAGTCAATGCTTATTTTTCATTCTTTTGTTTTTTTTTTTTTCCATTTAGAATATGTGCCAGAGAATAAGAGGTTCTTTACTGTGCTTAGCCACTTTCACTAAATGTATTGAAATGTTCATCCATCTTGGGCACATGCCAGGATTTTACTCTTTTTTATGTTTGGATAGACAACATTTGAAATGCTTGGAGGTTTTCTTCAGACCTAACACCAGTGTCTTAGTCACTGTTCTGTTGCTGTGAAGAGACACCATGACCAAGACGATACAATAAAAGAGCACTTAACTAGGGACTGGCTTAAGTTTCAGCAGCATGTTTAGTCTGTTATCATCATGGTGGAGAGCATGGCAGCATGCAGGTATCCTTGGTGCTGGAGAAGAAGCTGAGAGCATCCTGATTCACAAGCAGAGAGTGCTCTTACACGATGTCTGCTTTGGGGCTTAGCAATTTTTCATTGAAGTCTCTTGTTTTAAATAATGTTGTCTAACTTAATGTACATGTTAAGTAATATTCTGAAACAAATGATGCTCTCTTCTCCAGTGAAGAAACACGAATGGTTGAATGCAAAGTAAATCAGCAGTAAATCTATTGCACTATATCCTTTCACATCTTGACGCCCAATTTCCATCATTAATATAGCTTAGATCACCATCTCCTGTAGAGTGAACAATTTATGCTATTATCTCAGTGTGGTGGATTAGCAAGAATTGACCAATCACACCGCAAACCCAACTCAGTAACCAAGTAACCAGAGTGCTCAGTGTAGATATTTGCAGATGTATCCATTTTTTAAAAAAAAAATCACAAGACAATATAGTCATTTAAATAATACTGCCTAAAAGACTTCATATTCTTTTTCTACTGCTTTCTAACAACACGCTTAATGGCTTAGAAGAACACACACTATCTCAGCTTGGCACAGCTAGAGCCAGTCTCACAAAGCTAAGGTCAAGGTGACAGCTGAGAAGCATCCTCCTATTTTACTCTATCATGTATGTAGCTGGAACAGTCCAATTCTTCAAAGTCAGAAGTCCTCATTTATTTCTCTGATGCTTGCTGGCCCTGGCTGCTCCCTGCTGAAGAGGGCTGAATCCTATCCTCACCATTTGAAACCCTCATAGCATGGCAGGTTGTTTTATAATTAATGGACAGGCTCCAAATTTCTCCCAATTCGACATAAATGTGAGTACTTTCTTCTAGGCATAATTTATATGGTTATGAAAAGAAACAGAATCACATAGATGATGAGAACATTTTAAAATAATAAAGGTTTTTTTTTTTACTCGTTTCTCTTTCTTGACATAATATGGGTATTCCTTAAAGTGTTTCTATGTGCCAGCAGTTGGTTCCTATGCTTTCTTTATGTTGCTAGGTAGCATGCTGTTATGTGGCTACACTATAATTTTTTGCCCATTTTCCTGTCCATGAACATAATCCATGGGTTGCTTTTTATTTCACTGAGGTAAATACTATGGAGTGGGATTGCTGCCTCAACTGGACTTGGAGATAGCCCAGTAAAGTCTACTTAGAATGAACATTTGAAAGAGGATTACCATTACTAGGGATGAGGACACACTGACTGGTTTCCACCTTTTTTTTTTTTTTTTTTTTTTTTTTTTGCTTTTCTATTTCTACAATTTTATTCCATTTATTTGTCTTCCGTTGAAGGAAACTATAATATCCCTAATTACTATGTGGATGCTGTAGTATTTCTGTATACATTAACTGAAAATTAAAGTATCACAAAAATTCCTCTATACAATCTGTTGAGCTGACCATGAAAGGCATGAGGTCACATGGCTTCCTGCTATACCTTCAGGGAACTGAAGTCCACAAACAATCCGTATAGAGCCAGACCCTGACTTCATGGTACAGATGATCCCCAACATGGAATAGAGAGTGCTTGAGGAGGTGGTGAGACCTTAAGCCTGGGTGAGGCACAAAAAGAGCCAATCAAAAGCTATTGGCACAAGGAGAAGTTCTTCAGGAAGATGTCACATGTATTGACTGAGGTGGATATACCAGCATCTACTCTGCCATTCCATGAGTCTGGTTATCTTAAATCTTAGATCCCCAAATGCTCCCAAGTAACTGTGTTAGTGGTTCTGGTTTTATGGTTTTACATTTTGTGACTATGTGTATCTTTGTTGTGATATAGCCTATTAATTAGTTTTGCCATGGTGACTCCCTGCCTTCCATCTAGACCCAATAATATACCAGATAGAATGTTCTTGAGGTACTGTGTGTGTGTGTGTGTGTGTGTGTGTGTGTGTGTGTGTGTGTGTGTGATCCAAGGTCTAAAAGAAATAAAGTAAAGTAAGAGCCAAACCCAAACAAATAAATCCTTAAACATGATCAATTATTTTCCTAATTACCAGGAAATCAAAATAAGATAAAATTTCTCAAACTGTACAGCAGACAATGCAACTAAGGAGGAATGTGTTGATTTTTAAAAGATTCATAGTTAATAAGATAAAATGTTTCATCATCCAAAATTTTTTTGAAGAAAATGGTGGACATTTTATTCCTGACTTGAGTTGATATACACAAAGACAGCCTTTTCTCTGAGGAATGTTCAGAATGACTGATTCAAGTGCTTCCACAATAAAAGCATGCTATTCCACTATTGGAAACATTAAAGTACTGAGAATGTCCAGGAAAGTATCACTTGTCACATGGAATAAAATTAAAGTTAAATTAAATCTTTTTCCAAACTATCTTAAATTGTTTACATACTCCTGAACTTATTAATTTTGAACATGGGTAATGAATTCAAGATATTTTGGAAAAATACTTTAATTTTAATAACTTACCATTAGAAAGACGTGTTGTTCCTTCAATTTGTATCAGAAGCTGACTTCACAAGGACATCTGAAATTAGATGCACAGAGCAGTAGCTATAAATATTTTGGGCCCATGAGTCATTTTGCAGGGGCAGAAAATTGTCCTGCTTACATTCTTCCCTTAATCATTGCTGGAAAGAGCTACCTGTCTAGAATGGACCAGTATGAATGACAGAAACTCCGTTTCAACTATCAGAATTCATCAAGTATAAATATTCTTCTTTCTTCATTAATATTAATGAAAGTATGAATAAATAACATAGTTAACATAGAGAAAGGAGTTTCTGAAAGGCCCTAGAATGTCATTGTCCCCTCTTAAAGAAGTGCAGACCAGAAAGGAAAAAGAAAAAGAAAAACTGTTTTAATAACAGCGGATACACCCTAAAAGCTGAAGAGGGCAACACACAGACATGCTAGAGCCCAGTACAGTGCAGAGGAGCACCATAAAGCTAAAAGGGAGCACGATTGAAACAAAGTGCTTAGTTTTAGTACTGTTACCACAGAAGGAGGTAAACAGCAGACACAGACAAATCCAGCCCAGTGAAAACTACAGTTTGTATGCCTTGCTTTGTAACTAACCTCTGAGAATAAATAAGGACACAAAGTAAATGGAAGACAAAATGTAGCCATTATTTGTTTGGCTGGTTTGTTTTGTCAGGAGAGGGACTTGCTATAGCCCAGGCTGACCTGTGACTCAATTCCTCTGACTTAGCATCCTGGGTTATATTATGGTAGGTTAATCAAAGTAGTAAGAGAATTTATTTGCAACATAATCCATAGAAGGAGAGAAATATAGAGGATGAACAAAGAATAAATAGTAAATTTGTTGATATAATAATTGATAAAATTCAAGCATATGCTCAACTTGAATATACTTTGGAAACTAGAAATAGAATTAAAAAACAAAACACATGCCCACTGCCTTCCTTAAACCTAAGAAACTTTAGAAGAAAAAAAGAGATGGATATAATCATCTTGCTGAGGAAGAAAACCTGTATTTCAACTAAGTGTGCCCAAGTCATAGATGGTACAGAGCTACCTTGTCACAGCAGACTCATAAAGACATGGGTAGGTCTTCCAATTTTCTTGGTGCTAAACAGTGAATGGTGGTGTGGACAAGTATGGTAGGTCAGGAGAAGATGAAGCAATCACTGAAGCACAGAGAAGCTACAACTGCCAATATAAAAGAGGCAATCAAAACCAGAAGAAACTCATTACAAAGAAGCCATAGCTGGCGAGGCATAGCCAGGCTTCTGCAGAGCACCTCTAACCTACTGTGAGTAGATAGAGCTGGATCTCTCATTAAGAGAAGGGCAGTGGGAGAAAAACATCTTTGCGGGGGTGGGGTGGGGTGCGGGGGAGTTCTTCTTTCTCCGCCACTTAAGGCTCATGCATCTGGTTAGAAGACTAAAGGGAAGGAGGTACTTCTCTGGAAAGCCAGAATTACTCTGAGAGCCCATCGGTTCTTATTAAGATCCCATATCCAGCTACAGAAATAAGGGTGG
Organism: Phyllotis vaccarum; assembly: GCA_033318265.1. Taxonomy (NCBI): domain Eukaryota; kingdom Metazoa; phylum Chordata; class Mammalia; order Rodentia; family Cricetidae; genus Phyllotis; species Phyllotis vaccarum. Next base: position 53,719,041 of record JARWLC010000001.1, on the reverse strand, counting down.
AGTTGAAAGGCAACCGAACAAATCATCAACCGGATGCAGAGTTTTGAAAGGTGGAAGCTGTTGGCTGTGAGCCTCAGTCATGCAGTCACAGCAGTGAGAGCTCTCAGCGCCCCCTCCTCAGGACTGAAAAAGCTTCCTTCTTCCATTTCAAATATAAAGCCATTGAGCAAGCACATTCATGTGTTCAAATTTAAAAGATGCTGTTCTAATTCTCTCTGATTGAATAACTAATTGTCCCCAAGCTTAAAACATTGAAGAATTGTCCCCTACACATGCTGTTGGCCTTTGATAGTACTAGTACTGATAAAATTGTTACTTCAGGCTTACATTCTCTCTTAAGAGAATAGCCAGAATGCTTCCAAGGCTTCATGCTCTCCTCAGTTCCCCTGGGACAATCCTAGACACTCACTTAGCCTTTGACAGGATTCCCTGTGTTACAGGCCGCTGGGCTGAAAACTTGAATTCCTAGCCAACTGAGAATCTGTTTCTTGTCACATGGGTCATGTTATGGGCTTGACTAAGTCCCTACCACATTCATGTATTGGTTCCCAAGACCCACCTCAAAATGTAACTGCACTGTAAATAGTATCCTTAAAGAGGTAAACCAATTTGAGTACGCTTATTATCAACGTGGGCTCTTTATCAACTAAACTGTCCCTTTAAGAGGGAACTTGGATGAAGAAGGAGACATGGATATGTATGTCACAGAAGAACAACCTTATCATGAGGAAATAAGAGGTGCTTGTTTGTAAGCCAAGGAGGCTGTTTTCAGGTCACCACAAGCCCAATGGACCTTACTGTGGTGTGAAATACAATACAAAGTTAATGTTTAGGTGGTGCAGGCTGAGAGGCTTTGTTATGGTGGTTCCAGAAATCAGATATGATTTCCTTCAGCATGAGAGAACAAGAAAGGATATCTAACATGAAAGCCACACCCTTGAGGTAGGGACAAGAGAATCCTGAGAAGCTGCTTTGCTGAGATGTCAGCAGATGCCTGTAAGGAAACAGGCTGTTTACATATCGCAGGAAGACAACAACGCCTGAGTAAACAGCATCCATAGGTATCTGACTGGAGCTTAAATAAGAAGAGAAAATTGAAACCCAGGGTCTGTAACAAGGTTTTACATAAAGGATGGCATGCAAAACAGTATGCAGATCCCTAGATTTCATCATATTAGTCATTAGGACTAAAGCTATTACTATTATTGTTACTATTATTTTATTTTAGTATAACCACTTTGCTATTTTTTGTTATACATAAATATTATAATACATAAAATGTAGCTATTATAATATTTATTATTATTATTGGGGACATCTGTCTTTTCTCGTAAGCAGGATAAAGGTAGAAACAGTATTAACTAGGTGAATGTCATCAGCTGCCCTTGAACTCTGCTTCTGAGTTCTGTTTTGCTTTTGTTCTTGGCTTCGTTTACACCTCTTCATGAGTAAAGTCTGCAGTCACTTGTCATGTGACAGTACCAACTACTAAATACTACCACCCTAAATATATGTTCAAATTAACGGTTACATAGCGGACATTTCTAAAGCAGAACATTCCTTTTTAAACAAACACAGCCCAAGCCAGCTGGAACATTATTTTGGGTTCATCGTCCTGACTCAAGACCATTATTAATTGTTTGGGACTTTTTCTTTCTTCAAAGATTCACTTGGGGACAAAAAGAAAAACGTAAATTTGATTATAATAAACCAAGTTATATTTACTATATAGAGATAGAAGAAACAGCACCAAATCTTAGTCAGTCTTTAAAGTTACAGTATTCAAATGTAAAAAAAATACCCTAGGCGTACAGAGTATGCATATATATAATATTTATTTATCATATATATGTCTATAAAAATTATACATAGATAACAAAGAAGATAATAAATTTGGAGAAAATAACAATCATAAGTTTTATCCAGGTACCATTATTTTTTAAATGAGTCAAATAATATGTAAGTTTAAGCCCTGAACTATTTGTTTAAATAAAAATATATTCAAGAAATTTATACTTTGAGCCTGTCACATGAAGAATTGCAATATCTGGAGCTTCAAATTGGTATTAGAAGATTAGGAAGTTTACAATTAGTCATAAAGGGTGAAGACTGCTGCCATACCCCAGTCCACTTCAGACTCATCTCAAGCATGATCTAACTATCTTGGAGTCAGAATCATTGAGAATGTCAATAGACAACCTTACTCAACTGGGCTATCTAGTTTGATCCAAGCTCAATTCTTCACTAACTACTGTGGTGATATATTGTGTATCAAATAAGATTGCTGAAAGATCAGAGAGACAGAGACCAAGCCATAGCCACTTCTCTCCTCACCAACTCCTCAGCCAAAAAGGGAAAGTCCTGTCTCCATGAATTCTCACACTGAATGGGGAAGCAAAGGCAACTACAGGGCTGAAATGGAAGAGCCAAACTCCTGGCTTCTCCTTCTGCCTTATATTCCTTCCCCTGCCCACTCAGATCACTTCTTTTCTTGAACTTCCTAGTGCTGTGGTTAAAGGCTTGTATGTTTCCCAGGTACTGGGAGCACAGGCATGGGATCTCAAGTTCTGGGATTAAAGGTGTGTGCCACCACTGTCTGGATCTGTTTCTCTTTTGGACTGGATTAATCTCTTGTATTCCAGGCTGGCCTTTAACTAACTCAGAGAGATCCAGAGGAATCTCTGTTTCTGCCTCCCGAGTGCTAAGATTAAGGGTGTATATCACAACTGCCTGACCTCTATAGCTAACTCTGTGGCTGGCTCTGTTTTTAGATCTTTTGGGCAATCTGTATTTTATCCACAATGTATCATTACATTTTTCCTTTCTTCTCAAAAATAAAAAGTTATTACTAATATAAGAGAAATTTATATACAATAAGTAAAATAACTATATAAATATATACAGGCAATAATTATATCAATAATATTCAGTCCATTATCAATTGAAAAATTCAAAGAAAATGCCCCATGATTTATCCTATTTTGATGAGTCCAAATTGTACATAATTCACTTTCTATGCCAATTTGTATTACCAACCAAAAACTATCTTTTGATGTCTCTCAAACTTATATACTTTACACTGTTTTAGTGAGTTTCTTTTCTTAATTTGTTACTAAGGAAAACTATATCTAATCTCAACTCCCTCAGCGACCTGAGAAGGAAATAATATTACCTAAATAAGCAGGACGTGCAAGGAAGCAACTTCTAAAAAATTGTGAGAGATAGCAGAAACAGTTTGCTGCCTGAACAGTCACCCAAGGTTCCTCTGCAACACTGGAGCCTCCATCTTAAGCCTACAGGCCTAGCATATCTGACAGACTTCTCTGTGAAGCAGAATATTCTGAAGGGCCTTCCTACGTTGCTTGGCAAGGCTCCACAATCCTCTCCTTTGTGTCCTGCTTGTCACATTGGGACAACATACTTCAGCCTCCTGTTCCAGCTCTGGAATCATGACAGCTACCTCAGGAGGAAAGGGGTTGTAGAATCTTCTTCTCAAAGAAGCTGCCAAAGCTAGGCATGTGGCAGAGGAATCTCTGCATGGAGGCCAGGAGAGGCCATTGTGGAGAGCTGTACAAGTGAAGCCTGGAATGTGTTATAGACTCTGAAATGAAGTCAGAGCCAGCCATGGGATATCTGCTGGGGAGATATAAATACAGGGGTGAACCATCTGAGAGAGAAGTGTGTTGAACACAACAAAGCTGGAAAGAGCCCAAGACCTGAGGACCCTTCTAAGCTACAGGATTTTGCAGTTTGCCCTGCTGGGTTTTGATCTTTCTTTGGACCAATATTTCTTCATAGTCTTCCATTTTGGGATAGTAATGTATATCCTATGCCGTTGTATTTCAGAAGCATATACTATGCTTTATTATTATTTTACAGAGGGTTGCAATTAAGAGATCACCTCAAGTCCTAGAAGAAAACTTAAACTTTTGACCTTCCATCTGTTGAGACTGTGAAAGACTATAGGGATTTCTGAAGTTGCACTCAGTGTGTTTACATCATAATATGGCTACTAGCTTGTGGGGCCATGGAATGGATTGTGGTGGTTTGAAAGAGAATGACCCCCATGGGCTCATATATTTGGACTCACCTCTAGTTGGTGGAAGTGTTTCGGGAAGGTGTGGTGTGTTTGAAGGGGATGTCACCGGAGATTGACTTTGAGGTTTCAAAAGCCCACATCAGGCCCAATCTCTCTCTGCTACCTGCTAAGGCATCAAATATAAATTCTTAGCTACTAACATAACTACTAGCACTACCATACTTTCTGCCATGGTGGTCATGGACTCAGCTCAGCCTCTGAACTGTAATTAAATTCATGGTCATGGAATTTTTTCACAGCGATAGAGAAGTGACTAAGACAAAGGGGGACTTTTGATCGAGACTGACAGATCATAAGTGTTTCAGCCAGGACTATTATTAAGTTATTTGATGTCATGAACTCTTCAAATTGTCAACCTGTCAAATGCAGCTTTTACTTCACATTACAAATGAAATATTCTTGCTGTAGGTGTTTGACCCATATGTCCTGCAAAATCGTTCTTCACTTCTCAGCTCTCTCTAGTCATGTCTGTTTTACTTTGTGTGAGTGTGTGTGTGTGTGTGTGTGTGTGTGTGTGTGTGTGTGTGTGTATGTGGTGTGTGGTATGTGTGTGTATGTGGTGTGTGGTATGTGTGTGTATGGTGTGTGGGTATGGTGTGGTGTGTATTAGGGTATGATGTGTGTGTATGGTGTGTGTGTATATGTGTGTGTATGTGGTATGTGGTATGTGTAGTGTGTGTGTGCATGGTGTGTGTGTATGGTGTGGTGTGTGTATTATGGTGTGACGTGTGTGTATGGTGTGGTGTGTATTATGGTGTGATGTGTGAATATGGTGTGTGTATGTGTGTTCTGTGACTCTCCAAGTGATATTACCTCCCTGACAGTCTTGGCCATAATATTTTTCTTGAGTTCCACATGGAGGATTCTCAACAGTGTTTATGAAATTAATGAGTGTCACACGCTGAGATGACATTTTCTTACAAAGTATATTTTAATGTCAATTGAGTTGTAGTAGGAAGCAGCTTTAAATGAAGGATTAAAGAAACATTCCATTTAAAAAAATTCTTGAAACAATATATTCTATATAAAATGTTATTCACTTACTGATATTTGATGTGATTAAACATTTTGAGGAGGGAGTTCTGTTTGCAGACATCATGCTGATGTTTCTCTATTCACAGAGGCTCACTGGGAATGTCACACAATCATTTGCAGTTGGTAATTTCAACTTATTTATTGTAGTTGTGTTTCTTGGATCTACATAATATAGCACATGGGCATTTAAGAAGTTAAGAATATTTGTCATTCATAAAAAGATCTTGAACACTGGTACCCAGACAACTTTGTAACAAGCATTTTAGCCTTTTGAGGTAATCACACAATCACTATGGTTACAATGATTGACAGCCATCCCAATTCACATGGGAACAGCACTATTCATTCAACCACAGAGGCAATTGGACTCAGCCCTACTATCCACATTCACATCCTTCATCTGAAGAGCAATATGTCAAACCCAACCTTTGGTGATACACCTTTGCATTTCTGTAAACTATTAGTTCAGGGCTAGCTATAAAAACTTTAAATATGCATTTTCCAAGTCAGCAATATTTTGCAATATAAACTAGATCCTTATTTAAATAAAGATTTTAGTTTTGAAATGCAATGCAATTTAATCAGCCTAATGTGTTTTTATTTAGAATATCAAGTATCAGTGTATACACACTATAAATACCCATGTTTCACTCCTAAATGTACCTATAATTATGTTTAGTGGCTTATACTACCTAAATAATTATATATATATAAATTAATGTATTATTATAATCATATTATATACATATAATTTGTATAGCTAGTATTCAGGAAGCTTGTATATATAAAGTAAACTGAGTACAGTCAATAAGAAATTTTTAATTAACTTTTCAACTTTACAGCCAATCATAATTGCCTACAGTTCTTTCAGTTGCTGTTGAGAGAAAAGCATACTGAACATTAAAGGAAATATCAATTTTTAAAGCACAAACCCCATCATTTTGATTCATCCTAAAATTGTCATAGCTATGTATTATCTCTTATCAAAACATTCTAACAGTACATATAAATTATTTACACGTGCATGTGTGTGTGTGCAAAGATGTGGTGTTATCTTTTTATGATCATTTTTCATCAGGAATTTTTTACTTTTACATCTTCTCCTTATAATCAAAGAGATGATTTTTATATCATTCTTCCTTAAAGAATCAGGTATCTATATAGACATAGAAAGCATAGAGACAGTGAGTAGAGAGTTCTTCACTTTCAAACACATTTAAACTTTTATGTGTAGGGGCCAGGGGTTGAAACAAGATCTCTCTACATAGCCATGGCAGGCCTGGAACTCTCTATGTAGTTCTGGAAGGCCTGGAACTCAAAGAGATCTGCCTGCCTCTGCCTCCTGAGTGCTAGGATTAAAGGCATGCAGCAAACATGATGCCTAATGACATGTAAACTTCTTACTAGTACAAGCTACTTGATGCAGCTTTAAAAATAACTTTATTTATGAATACTAATGTCTTGTAGAAAAATTCAGAAAATCTGGGAAGTATTTTTGAATAAATTTCTATGATACAGAATTCAAATACACTATTTAATGTCTTCCTTCTCATAAACATTGTACTTGACTTGAAGTACAGTACTATCCTCTAGAAACTTTGCCCAAAGCGTGGAAATGTCAGCATCACTGTCAAGAATACCAAAAGCAGGGTGAAAATTGGGATGTATACACCAGGGAGGAATAGCAGGCACATACAAGAATGTGAATGCAGGGCCAACCATAATCCTGGCCCATGTTTCAGCTCCTGTTCCAAACTGAAATCATCTTCTTCCATGATTCCGTAATGATCAGTCCACACAGATTATTTCAGTGTCCATTGGTCTAATACTAGATCTGTATCACCACATGTCTCTTGCCTTCCTATTTGGTTCTTCCATTCGGAGTCATAAAGATTTTTGTTTTGTTTTGTTTTGTTTTGTTTTGTTTTGTTTTGTTTTTTGATAGTTTTGCCAGAAGTCAAGGGAATCTCTCTGCATCATCTGAATTCCAAAAGCTGACTATTCTTTGGCTATCAAAGCACTGTAAGCATTGAGCCTCTGAGTACTTTGGGTATACCTAATGACCAGCGCATGTACAGTCAGGTTTGGTATATCTGTTTATCATGTGGTCAGTGTACGGTAAAAGAAACTTTAGTGATAAGTTCACAAACGGGCCACCATCCAGCCAAAGCTGAACCTATAGCAACTTCAGCATCGACAAAATGGGCATATCTATGGGCCTTCCCTCTGTGTATTTCTGTCACTAAGCTTGTCTGATTTTCTTTGCACCATCATACTGATCAGCATCTTCCAAGGCAAATATTTTCTTCTCTCTTTCCTGTACATCATTCATGCCTTGCTTAGTAACAGCACACATCGACATTGGAGGCTTTTACAGGAGCCCAACACCATCCACTGTATTACTAAGAAGACTTATACTCCAATTACTTTACCTCATTCTTCATTTTCCTCTGTCCCGCTTACCCGCCATTCCTAAGGCAGTGTTAGGTGCCTCTCTTTCCATCATAAATTATAGCTAAAATTTATTTCTTCACCACTACCATCATCAAACACATCACTGCCATTTGTTGACTAGCTTATTGAAAATCACTTCCTTAAACTAAATTCAACTCTTCTTATATAATGTCTCTTGCACTCAATAACAACTTTGACCTATTATATTCACAAGACATTCATTTATAAATATTTCAGGAGTAGTCACAATGGGTGATAAGCACTGCCATGGGTAGAGTTCTTTAGTTCAGTGCTAGGGCAATAGATCTCCAGTACCACAGGGATGAAGCTAAGAGGCTGAATATCAGGATCATGTCTATGCTATTACATACTTATTTTTTCTTTTGATAAAGAGAAAATTAACAGAAAAAAGATAGATGTAACCTTAGTTATGAGGCTAGATATTTTATATTAGCTCTTAGTTATAACAGGCAAACACATATACAAATCAATAAACATATAGAGAATCATATAGTGTGATATAACCCACATAATGAATATATAAATTACAGAAAACATAACTTTCCAAGCTCATGTTTTGTATTTACTAAGGATATTCACTACTGCCCTGCTATTTAATATTGTACTCTGAAGTTCTCAAAAGTGCACTAAATTGGGGCTCGAGAGGTGTCTCAGTAGTTAAGAGTACTGATTGTTCTTCCAGAAGACCTGGGTTTATTTTAAGAACTCTAGTTAGTATATAAAAAAAAATATCCAGAGCCAGATATTGGAGAAAAGCTGAAATATCAGAGAGATAGAGAAACAAACCACAGCCTGTAGGGGGATTATGTTGTACTATTGTAAATAATTATCCCACCCACTGGTTTAATAAAAAGCACTGATTGGCCAAAGGCAGACAGGAAGTGTGGGTGGGGCTACCAGACTAAGAAAACTCTAGGAACAGGCAGAACAGAGCAGAAAGCCAAAGAGAAGCCAGAAGATGCAGAGGACAACTATGCTGCTCTGAAGAAAGGTACCGAGTCACATGGCTGAACAGGATAAAAGTCATGGGTTAGATTAAGGGTAAAGAGTTAGCAAGTTATATGCCTGGGCCTTAGGCCAATCAGCCTAAAACTATTGTAAGCATCTGTGTGTCTCTGTGGATCTGTGGGTCTGTGGGTCTAAACCTTGAGGCTAGACCCAAAAGTCCAGGCCAGAAACCTCATACTACAACAGCCTCGTCTCACCCAGTCAACTCCTTAGGCCTATCTCCAGGAATCCTCCAACTACAATCCTCTCTGTCCTCAGGAAGGAAAGTGTCTGATAAAGCTAAAAACCCTTTTCTCTTGCTCTGCCCAGCTCTCTTAACTTCCTCTTTCCAGATTCCTAAAAGTAGGATTAAAGGTGTTGACGTCCTGGTCTGGCTGGCTCTGTGGTTGACTCTGGTACTCCAGATTAATTTTATTAAATATATATCACCACATGGTTTCATTTCCCAGCACCCATATGGCAACACACAATCATCTTTAGCTCTGGTTTTGGGAATCCAGCATCCTCACACAAACATACATACACGCAAAATACCAATATACATAAAATAAAAATAAATAAATTACTTTTTAAGAACACTAAGTTGAAAGGGAAGAAGAAAAAGAAATTATTATGAACATTGGGAAAAACAGTTATATTATAAATTAGAATTGAGAAGTAAGTAGAAAAGTCACAGGAAGGAATATGTGAAATTTAGTTTTACTTTTATACATAAGAAGAAAAATAAACTGGGAAAGGAAAACAGAATTATAATATTTGTAATTAATAAGTATAAATAAGTATATACCTGTAGTATGACTTGAATAGTATTTTAAAAAGATAGTATAGCAAAAAAATGTGACACATATCTAATACATTTACATTTAAAACTATAATTGAGCAAAAATATTGGTGAGGAAGAGGGTAAAGATGGACTCCAGAGTTTTGTGAATGCTAGGGATGAGGTTCTCTGTCACTGAGACCTGTCCCCCACCCCGCCTCAGCAAAAGGAGATAATTTTTTAAATATAATGACCAGTGAGAGGGTGTGTGTCAATTTGATATTCTAATAACATTTTTCACATTCTAAGAGAGTGGAACTTTGGCAGAACCTTGCAGCCAAAATTAATACATCCAAGGTCACTTAGACCTTACACTGCTAGCCTACTGTCTAATAAGCCTATTTGTTTAACATGGCTTTAACAGAACAATGTAACAATCAACTTTACTTGCCCTGGATTCTCATGATAATTTTACAACCTAAGCTATTGTATAGCTTTGTTCTTAAATTATGTACTCATCCACACATATTTTGACCCAGAGTAATGCACGTGTATGTATCAGTTGCTGAAAGCAGCAACACAGAAGTTGAAAATTATTTTCTAAAATATACCATAAGGGTTGATAGCAGCCGTTTATGGATATTGGCTGATAAATAATGATGTTTGTTATTTGAGTCAGTTGGGATCAGTTGGTCCCAGTGACTTAATCCTTTGTAAAACTATTAAATTTTCTGTAAAGTACCCAGTTTTTTCCCCATGTGATTTTTATGCTGTTCAATAAATACAGAGTAAAGCCCTTTTTAAGGACACACAGTCACATCACAGACAGATCATACAATAGACATAGGGGTAAAACAAATACAGACCAAGGGACAAAGGTTTTCTTAATTGGGACATGAAAACACAACCTGTAGAACAAACGAGCAATCTGGGAATTATATCTGGTAACTATTAAGGTTGAAAAATACAAGTAACAAGATGAGAAAAGACATTCTCAATAGGCAAAGTGGATATACCATGAGAAAGCACACCAAAACTATCCAGTGAACATGTAAATAATGTTCAACACTAGTCGACAGGAAAAAAAGAAACTATTTATGACGACACAGTAAAACCATTTGTACAGCCAAGACCAGTGGTTCTCAACCTTCCTAATGCTGCAACCCTTTAATCCAGTTCCCCATGATGTGGCAACATCCAACCATAAAAATTACTTTTGTTGCTACTTTTTAGCTGTAATTTGCTACTATTATGAATCATAATATAAATATCTGCTATTTCTTAGGTGACCCCTGTGAAAGGGTCATTTGACCTCCAAAGAGACTGCAACCCACAGGTTGAGAACCATTGCCAAGAGGAATGTTAACACTGATAGTTAGGAGCTGACAATGGCTGATACAATTGCACATCCTAGCCTGGGAAAGCGGAGATAGTCTCCCTAGGTTCTTCACTGTACAACTGAACACAAAAATGATGTGTACTCAGCTGCTGCACTGATGAGAACATTCTCCCTGAAATGCTTGAGCCAACTAACAGAAATGGTTAAAATGTTCATGGCAGCTTTGACTGAATTGGCATCACACTAGAGTATACCCAATATTTCCCAACATACAAGAGACACATGTAAGACTATAGAATATTCATACAATGTAATGTTCAGCAATAAGAAGAGTGAATTATCCATACCAACACTATTAATGAATGATTAAATAATGAGCTTAGATGTAGAAGAGGCATCTTCATCAACATTCAATTCAAGACCTAAGGGAACATTATTGAAGAGACGGTACTGTATGGGAATGCTGGAGTTTGAATTGGAGAAACATTGACTTACTGAGGTATGTTTACTATATAATACATGATATAGAACAAAAAACTAATAAACATTAAATGTTGTGCTGGAGTGCTTAGGAAGACAATTCCACATCTTATCAAATAATGTGCAGTCTCTGGAATTCATACACTGCTGTTTAGAGCATGTGCTGGTGTCACAATGCTGGGGAACAGCTTGATAATATCCATTAAAGTTAAGCATATTTTATTTTACCCTATATCATAAATTCCATCTTTAGGTATGAACCATAAGATATGAGTACATATGGCCCCTACCACAAAGCTGCTTATTGTGCCTTTATTCATAATAGCAGAATCTTGGAAAGTATTTAGATCCTTATAAACTATCATGAGGATAAGTCACAGGAGAAAACTATACAATGAATACAATAATAAAACAGAAGAAATTACTATAGCAGTACAGGTAGCCACATGGGTAAATATTAAAAGAAATAAAGCTTAATAAAAGGATATATATGATATACAATTCATATGACATCCTCAAGTATAGGTTAAGACACGGTCTAAACAATAAGTATCAGAAGGTAAAAACTTGATGACAAGTTGGAAATCTAAGGTCCATTCCTTAAACTCACATGGAAAATAATTTCAGCAAATTGTCCTCTGATCTCTACATAGAGATATATACAATCACACACATACATAAACATACACATCTTTTTGAATAAACAAAGGCAATTTTTTTTAAAGATTAGGCTTTTCTCCCTATAATTCTAAAATACATCATTGTTGGTGAGTAAACATATTTAAAAAAAAATAAGATAAAAGCCATCAGCAAAAGTAACCCATATTGATAGATTCCAGAGTGGGGCTATTTCTCTGTAGGACAGGAGTATAATAGACTAGGAAGGGGCTCTGGAGAACTTCTGGGATTTCTGGACCATCTCAACACTGATGGGGGAAATGGAAACACAGTATGAACATGATTAAGGTAGTTTTGATGCTCTATGCCTTCAAGGTTTGTATGTTTTACTTCATGTGCTTTATGCCTTAGATATAATTTTTAAATCCCTATGGGAAATTTTGTTTTGAGAATTTCATATATGAATATTTATGTACATCATTCCTGGCCTCCCTTCTCCCTCTCGCAACTCCTCCCATGCCAACCCTCATTATATTACTCTGAAAATCTTGTCCTCTTCTTCTCTAGTAATTTTTTTAACACATAGAAAAACCTACTAAGTTCATTTAGTGCTACTCATAAATGCCTATGTTTAGGGCTGACCACTCCAAATTAAAACATCTATCAGGCGGCTTGTTCTTAGAGCAAATCAATTCGCCATCACTCATTAGATACTGATTTCCTGCAGCTCTTCCTCTAGGGTGAGAAAGTCTGAGGTTTCCCCACTCCCCACTGGCATGTCAACTGAGACTGTTATTAAGCAAGTTTTTGTGTGTACACTGGACACAAGCTAGCGTCATCAGAGGAAGGAGCCTCAGGTGAAGCAATGCTTCCATGAGATCCAGCTGTGGAGGCGTTTTCTCATTTAATGTAATTTTATTTCCCTGTTTCCTTGAACTTCAAAAATCGCTAATAGAAACACATTTTCCCTTGCTGTCATTTTCATGAAAATGTTCCCGCAGAGTTTACATTTTCAATTTAAATTTGTTTGGTTACACACAGCAATGTTTTTCATTAACATCTCATTTGTACCTACAACTCCTGTTGCTAATACTAAGATCTATTTTGTTTACACACTCTGTGCCATGTGCACAGTGAGCAGTAAAAAATAAAAATATGTTCTGGCAAGAATCAATGGCAAGAAATTGAAGTTTTACACATGAGGATAAAAAACAAAGACATTTTATTTTACCCTCACTTTTTTTTTCTTCAAGAAACATGGATGCTCAAAAAGAATGTTCAGAAGTTTCACCCGTTGGGAACTTCTCCTCAGTTAACAATATGTTCAACCACTATTTTATATCATTGGGATACTATATTGATAATGACCTAGGTATGCATAATCTTACAAAGCAAACAACCTTAGTTCTTTACTATTGACTTGCTTCCCTAAGACACTATCTCTAGAATGAACCTCTGAAAATTGAAGACAGAGTAAGATGCTAGGTCTTGTGTGTGCCTTTTAAACCTTAAAACCCATTTCTAATTAATACACCCTCTTCAACCATTAAGGCCATAGCTCTTAATCTTTCCCAAACAGTCTACCAGCTGAGAACCAAACGTTCAAATATATGAACCTAAGGATTCAAACCATCTCATTCAAACCATCACGGAGAGGAAGGGGTTTCTTTTGCTTACATGTCCCAGGTTACAGTTCACCACAGAGGGAAAACAGGGCAGGACCTCAAGAAGAGAAAGAAAGTAAAGGGGAGATCACGGAAGAAGGGCTTGCTCTACCCTCCTTTATTATATAAACCAGGACTACCTGCCCAGGTGGGCTGGGCCTCCCACATCAATCATTAGCCACAAAACTACTCATAGGTTCACCTACAGGTCAGTGTAATGGAGGCATTTTCTCCACCTAAGTTCTATCTTTCTAAATGACCCTAGTCTGTCTCAATTTGAAAAAAACTAACCAGCACATTATATCATCATTGGCATTAATTGCATTATCAAAAGCATTTTATATCAAAATATCTCATAAATGAAATTCTTAAATTATTTAATATAAACAGACATATTTAGAACAATTACATGTATTAAAATTTGTCATTAAAGGTTATTCTCAAGCTGCTAAAGCTGCTCTCTCAAGTTATACCAAAATAAGTTGTACCAAAGCAGGCTATTTAGTTACTTTTTTCTTCTAATATATATAAAGTATAATATTTAAGACATTTTGTTATAGTAGCAACAAAGTTACAATTAAAGAAAATCCCATGGCCAGGAGAAAGACTCTCAGAGTGGAGACCTAATATTCAAGTTATGTCAAGTCAGCCATGTACAAAGAGACCACTCTACAAACACAGGTTGGCTGTCAGCCATCCTAACAAGCTATGCAGAAAAAATATTATTTTCATAAGATGCTGTTTATTTCTTTTCTAGAATCCCTAAATGCTAGAGCAGTCCCTATAAATTATATTTTAGGGAACTTACCTGCCTTTCTGAACCCAACTTTTCCATTTCCTTTTATTCTGTTTCACTCTTTTGGATTTTGCCCAAAACTAAAGAATGCTTTTTCTGATATCTCGAGCTTTCTTAATTATAATAAATGAATAGATTAAGACAGTAATAAAAAAGTTTTTAAAAAACTCCAACTTAAAACATAATTCAAGACCAGATTGAGTCATAGCAGAATTTACTTTCTAAGAATCTTTACAAATAATTCATCGAATACTTCTTAAATTGGTCAAGAAAAAAATAGAAATAGAAATAGCTCCCAAGCCCTTTCCATGAAACCAGTTTCACTCTAATATCAAACCCAGATAAAGATAAAAGAAAACTGCAGAGTAACATCCCTGATAAACACAGAAGAAAAAAAAATACTTGCATAGTGAATGAATAAAGACACACAAAACAAAAATTATCCACTATGACCAAGTTGGCCTTATTCCTGACTTCAGAATACACCAGTCAATCAATGTAATAAACTACATAATTGGATTTAAAAGACGAAAACAATTTATTGTCACAATAGACGCAGAAAAACAAATGTCAAAATTGAGCATGCTCTCATGATGAAAGTTCCAGAGAAAGCAGGACAAGGGTGAACAGTATCCAACACAATAAAAGCTACATGTGTGTAACCCACAGCCAATACAGTCCTAAATGCAAAAGAGTCCCACTGAAATCAGGAATGAGCAGTAACAGAGATGCTCTCCCAATGAGCAGTAACAGAGATGCTCTCCCAATGAGCAGTAACAGAGATGCTCTCCCAATGAGCAGTAACAGAGATGCTCTCCCACCGAGCAGTAACAGAGATGCTCTCCCACCGAGCAGTAACAGAGATGCTCTCCCAATGAGCAGTAACAGAGATGCTCTCCCAATGAGCAGTAACAAGATGCTCTCCCACCGAGCAGTAACAGAGATGCTCTCCCAATGAGCAGTAACAGAGATGCTCTCCCAATGAGCAGTAACAGAGATGCTCTCCCAATGAGCAGTGAAGAACAGAGTTAGGAAGCCCTAACTTTCTATCATCAGTCATCTTCATACCTGAGCTGTCAGAAGAAGGTGCTTCCTTAATGCCTCCTAGAAATGCCTCACAGCCACACCCAGAGCTGCATCATTAAATTCATTCTAGGTCCAATGTAGCTGGCAATGACCAGTATTCATCATAAGGTCACAGTTTCATAGCACATAATGCAAATATATCAGTTTATATCAGGCTTAATTTGAAAATAAAGACAAAATATGGTCAGAAGTCTAGTTAATGAGATATAACTAACCCAGATAACACCAAAAAGATACTTCTTCTCTCACATTAGATGGCAAAGGCCTTAAGGAAGTCTTAGGTATTTAATATTCCATAACTTAAATATAATAATATATTTTGAAATAATTATGTGCTAATTTTATCTCAATTGACACTATATTGCAGTGCAAAGAAGTGGAAAAGGAAAGAAAACACAAATACTTGTTTACTGTATGAATATGTATGTACAAACACATGCTTAAGAAAATAAGATAGAAAGACCATATGCTGTGGGATGGTCTTTCTGTAAGCTATTAATATGCTTTGCTACCACTAGTTGATAATTTAAAAAAATCTATTTTTTGACCTATGGCAAGACAGGATACAGCAAAATGGGAAATCCAGGACAGTGAGAAGAAAGGCAGGGTCAGGGCAGATGCTTTGGGTCACCAGGGTAGCAAGATGCAATGAAACAGGTAAAGACATGAGACACATGGCAAGGCATAGATTAATAGACATGGGTTAATTTAAGATAAAATAACTAACTAACAAGAAGCCTGAGCCATAAACCAAAAAGTTTGTAATCAATAATAAACCTTTGTATGTTTATTTGGAACTAAATGGCTTTGGGACACAAGAAAACTTCCAGCAATACCCATGACAGTACCACCATTTCTATAACTGGTGGCATTGTCTTTATCTAAGTTATAATAACTCTACTACCCATTTCATGATCCCTTTGTCCTAAACGAGCAGCTCAATAGATCTTGATTCTTTACCCGGAGGAGTGATCACATTTTCATTCCTCATTTGACCATTCATCATACACCTTAGATTGTGGTGTTGTAAACATTAAACATTTTTACAGCAAATATCAACTCTTTATCAAGTGCAATAGGGTTTCCTGGATCCAATAGGCCAATTAGCAGATCATTTTCACAGCATTCTGGATTTCTTGAAGAGACATTTCTCCTTCTGGGAGATGTTACACTCAAAGTATTAACTTTTCAAGTCACTTAATAAATCAATTAGAACCACATGCTAGTGATTTTGATAGTGTAGGAGTGTGTCAGTTGTCTTACATGACCACATGCACGCTGGTGAGCCTGGGAATCTGACAGTTGCTTAGTCATGAAAGTGTTTGCCTCAGTGTTCCCAATATTATACCTTTAAGACCGAAAGCTGGGTTCTGATTAAGAACGAAAGATGATAATGGCAGTAACAATGGTTTGTATGCAGTTATGAGCAAGAATTATGGCAGAGAGACAAGCAGTAGTAATTTCCTCAAAACTCTTTATATGTGGGATAAAGCAGAAGTCTGTTACTTGCCTCTAGATTCTCTCAAGTTTACAATTAAGATTAATTCTCACAGACTTCTATATAGTTCTCTTTTGCAAAAACCATGATCAGCCAGTGCCAAAAGTCTACGTTCACCTGACCTTTATGAATTCAGTCCTGCCTCATGCCTCTTGCTTCTCAGGTATCCAATTAGATGCACTGAATTTTAGTTTTTCACCTGAGCAGCTCCAGTTCCCATACTTGCATAAAGGTAAGGACAATGACAGAGATCTACAAGTATGCTGGCATTCCTCTCACAGATCTGTTCTGTAGAGTGAGGGCAGTCCTGTTTGGGGGGCATCCCATTGTGATTGATTCATTAGTTTTACATGATGAATACACTCTAACCTGTCAATTTCTCCAAATTTTGGGTCATTCCTGTTAAGTTCAAAAGTAGCTCCCAACCCCCCAAAATGGGGCAGACCTACTAACTTGATCCAAAATGACAGTCTAGACGGAGTTCAAGCTGTGGACTAGAGAAGGATTGCAGAAAGATGGATAAAAACCTCAGTCAGCATTCCTTAGGAATCTGGAAACAGGTTTCTGCTGACCAAAAAAGGCCACTTCCCTGGCTTATACTTGTGATTATATATCAAAGCCCAAATCTAACCTCCAGTTTCTTCTGGTACTAGTAACATGTACCTGTTATGAATATCAAAGATCCCACCTAGCCTCCCGGCCATTCTTCCCTTCCTGACTCCTCCTCCACTAGGCTAGCTCTCAGGCTGTTCCAGATCACAGCTTACCCCACAGCAGTTCTACTCTCTTATAAAAGCAGGGTGACTCCTGCCACCTCCCACCATTCTCCCCCACTTCTCTCTCTGCTCCCAAGAATCTTGTTGCATGAATAAATGAAACTCAGGGACAGATCTCTGAGAAAGTCGGAGATATTAAAGAAAGTAAACACCACAGTCAGATCTTACCCAGCTGTCTTCCAGCTTCCTCAGCCTGGCTTCTCTTGGCCTCTTCTAGCCCTCTGTCTTTCTGCACTTGCCTTAAATACTCTCTTTGCTCAGTTAAGGCACAGCCCCACCACTGCCTGCCTGGAAGCCTGGAACTCCTTCTGTAAACTAAGATGACCTCAACTCAATTTGGATTAAGGACATAGGTCACCACACCCGGGATATTCACTGTGCTATGATTAAAGGTGTGAATCACCACTCTCTGATCCTCCTAGACTGACTGTGGTTAGATCCCCCTTACATCTCAGAAACTTTTGGAGCTTTTATTAAATCTCCACAGAGTCTGCTTGTTGTCCCTCTCATATCTACAATAAAAAACCTTCTCCCCAACTATGGAACAGTCATCTTGATGGTTTCTTCACTGTGCCCTTGTTTACAATTTCATCAACATTTAGCTTAGAGACATCATGCATCTCCAGATTATTAACAATAAGCGTTGACCTATATACTTTTTTCAATCAATCAGATGCCATGCTGCCACCAATTTTAAGTGTGCAAGCTATAACATTAAATCCAGAACTCTGCCCAATAGACTCATAGATAACCAAACCTGACCAACTTTACGAGTCTACCATAATCTACCATTGTCTCTCACCATTAAAATCCATCCCTGTGCATATTCCCTAGGCTTCTGCTTTTATAAATTAAAATTCAGTATGTTTTCTTGAGCATAGCAGACCTGCCTCCAAATCACTTGTATAAGAACCTTAAGGTTAAGATTGAGTCTGGTAATAAGTCTGGAGGTAAAGATGGGTGGACACTGAGAAGTACTGGCCTCATCTTGCTTGGCGTCTTCTTCAGGGAAGGTCAGTGAATGTTCCATGGATAAAATACAGAACTAACCCCTTTAGGCAAGGACTAAAAGGGTAATACCCCAGGGAGTGGGCATGAGGGTGCACCTACTTCTGAGGGCAAGGAACTACTTCTTCCAACAACAAACCTGTCAGAATTCGGGACGTCAATGTCCTCAGCCTAACCAGGGACCTCCAATGCATATTCATTTCAAGTTACAGAATTTCGCTCTTTTGAATCGGTGTCCTCACTTTAACTGCCAGCAGCCTTCTATTCTTGGATGTAGACTTGCAAATAAGTAAAGCCAACCCTATGATGCAGGTTTGGTCTGTTTTCAGCAATTTGAGTCATGTGGCTTCTAGAAAGAGCTCTCTTCCAGGACACGCTTAGAAAGCTTTAAATTGTTTGCGCATGTTTGGATCTGTGAAATTTTGTCTCTGAGCTCCTTGTTTTCGTTTGTTGCCTTGGAGATGCTAGAAGCAACCAGCTAACATCATTACATTACCTACTTTCTACACAACTGTTCAAAGTTCCTTTTATGTCGTCATTGAATTTCTTACTCCCCTCAAGAGGTTAATGGGGAGTATCACATGTATTTATCTTTGAGAGTTCTGTAAATAGTTCACAATATGGATAATCAGTGCTCTCTACAACATTTGTAGTGGATACTCATTTTATACAGTTGCTTTCAACCTATCCAGTATCTAATACCATAACATACATATATACATATGCATTACTCATGGATCAGGGGCATGGGAGAGTACATAATTTAAAATTACAGCTATGCATTAGCTTAGTGTGATTGTGCGGGAAATCTGCACAAGTAAAATTGGTTGCTTTGGCATTAGGTCTAGAAAGAGTTCCAGTATCTTAGAATGTAGAGGTATTTTTAGAGTGTCATATTAACCAGAGGATTCTTCTCATGAACAAACTAGTCGAAAGAAAAGCCATAACTTCCTTTTAGCATTTGACTAACTTCTATTTCCTTAAGTCTGAGAATGCTGCTATGATAATTAGCACCTCATTTTGAAGAAAAAAAAACAAAAAAACAAAAATTCAACAACTTTCTTGAAGAGATTACATGTGTTTTTCCTCTCAGAAATACAGGTTAAGTCCCTATGTATTCTGAATGGAGAATGATCTAAGTTTACATCTGAGCATAGTGAAATGTAACCATGGAGATTCCACAAAAATGATTGTAATGATAGTGTTTCCAAGTTTTGTAACATAAAAGAACATCTCTCTGTCTTTTATATCCTTCCAATGGTATTGGCTAGCTTTTTAAAACTGTTATGCTCGCAAAATTGTCCCATACCTTTCAGACTTCCAATGCTGTAAACAAAAATGGGAAAAAAAATTTAAAACCAGGCAAAGCTCTTGAGTAATTTGATACAGCCAGATCACATTATAATTTTCCTAGTGAATTTAAATCTGAATATATTTACATTGACTTAAATTTACCCTCGGCTAGAAAGCAGAATGACTTCAAACATGTTAGTAGTGCTTCTCATCTGTCACCTGGATTGAAACAGTGGTTCTTTAGTTTCCCAATATTTATCGAGGTAACAGATACTTAAATTCTCAATAAGTTCCCAAGTGATGGCATTTGCTATCACAGAGGCCACACTTGAAATAACAAGATCTTAAAGAGCAGAACGGTGGTTAAATTCCCTAGACAATACCACAAAAGCTTGGAAGATTGTCAGGCTTCTTAGCTGGGTTTTCCCATTTATTTGTATTTAAAGAATAAGAGAGATTCTCTTGAACCCTTTACTTTTGATTTACATTGTTTTCTTATGTATTTTGCAACAATGAAGGAATCACGACCAGCTTCCTGACAGAGCAATTTTCTATAAAGTAGAAATGTTATCGTTGACTTTACAGATTTCACTCTAAAGTTCTTCTGGAAAATGAGTGGATTGAATTAATATATCATAAGGTTCTAATTTCACAAGTGTAGTCAATGGATTTGGTCAGTTGCAGCTCCAGTTACTATCTCTCATCACTCACCCCTCCACACAAACACACACACTACCCGTGACTCCCTTCTTCTCAATAAACCATCCTTTATCCATATCTTTTAATTTGTTCTTTGTTTTTGTGACATATTGAGTTGAATTAGAGTTGCTTGTATGATCATAGATGGAATTCCAGTGCTAGATCATTGGAGAAAATGAGTACAGTTGAACTATCCAGTGAGAAGTAAGTAAGGCGGTTTGGTATCACGTTGTAAATCCTGAGTTGAATCTCCAAGGTCTGTATGGTGGAAGAACAGAATTGACTCCTAAAAGTTCTTCTCTGCCCTTTACATGCATGCTACACTATGCATACTTAAACATACAAACAAACACACATGCACACACACACACACACACACACACACACACACACACACACACACACAATAAGGTAAAAATATTTTTTATTACTTTTTAAAAATCTCTTTCCCTCTTTCCCTTCCCCTCTCCCTCCATGTGTGTGTGTGTATGTGTGTGTGTGTGTGTGTGTGTGTGTGTGTGTGTGCATGCGCGCATCTGTTTGTCTATGTGTCTGTGTCTGTGTGTCTGTGTGTGCATGTAAGTACAGTACCTGTGAAGACCAGAAGGGAACATGAAATCCCTTGGAGTTAAAATTACAAGCAGTCATCAGCCACCTAATATGGGTTTCAAAATCAAACTCTGGTCCTCGGAAAACCAGGATATGATCTTAACCTCTAAGACCCCACGCCCACCCTATATACTTTTTAAAAGCAAGTGGATACTTCTGCCTCAGCAGTCACTAACTGCAAATACCTCCTCAGCCTTGTAAAGGTCTTCATAAGTCACCACCCACTCTTGATGGAATATAAACAGGTCTACCTTGTACGCATTCTGTGTAGTTAACTTCAGGCGCTAAAATTTACGAATGCAACACCAATGGCGTGTCTGAAAAACAGTCTTTCAGAGCACCGCTTCTCTCCCGAGTTCTTTTATTCTCTGTCCCCTCTTCCATGCTGCTCTCTGATTTTTGAAGGGGTTAAAAAGACAGATGTATCGCTTAGGGCTACGTACTGAAACATCATTTTCTCTAAGTACTTTGACCAGTTTGCGTTTCTGCAACCGTTAACTGTTACCCCACAGCAAGCAGAAGCTCTTCTGACCAAGGCTGAGAATATCACTGATCATGGGTATAAACATAAATGTTTGAAAGCATGTGTGCTTAGAAAAGCATCACCAGTATAAGGTCTTTGACAGGGTTTACAGTCCCTTGTGTGAGTTCCTATGGAGTTAGCCACAAATCCAAAAAGATAGCAACGTGCTAGCCCCGTAACAATGGTGCTACTGTTGCAGCAATGACTTGGGGTTGGTATTAAATTTGATATTGTTTTAATAGCATGCAAGGTCCACTGTTGGGTGAGACCGTTGATAACTTTGCTTTCTCAGCAGCTTTCATAACACCTATTGCTAGCAAAGCTAGACGGCACAGAGAAAACTTTAGGCTTAGTCCAAGCTGGGTTTCTCTACGCCCTATAGCCAAAGTGTGTGGCACCTCCAGCAATAATGACTTCCCATTAAATTCTTGTGAACAAACTTGAGGCGTTTAAAGAAGCTGCAAAGAAATGGCTCCATAAGTTTAATGAGAATAGCAACAAACACCTGAGTGATGCCCAAGAAAGCAAAAACATATGACTGAATGAAAAAAGCAGATGAACTAGAATTTTAATTTTTAATCCATTAAAACAGATAGACATATTAGCATGCATTCAAACTAAAGACAGAATTTTGAAACTCAATAATTCAATTAAAAATCTCAGATGAAATCCATGTAATTAGAATGAATCAAACAGAAGACAAACTATATATCAGGACTTGAAAACTATCTTCCAACTGAAGAAACATTTTATGCTTTGGTTTTCGTTTGTGTGTGGAGGGGCTGATGGCCAGGACTTTATTATTTCCCTTAAATAAAATACATATCATAGTTTTAGCTCTCATTTATCCAGATCTTCATCTAATGGAGGGTAGCTAAGGACAGAGTTTGTCTGGACTATGACACCAATTTTGGGGTTTAGTTATGATTTCTAAAATATCTCATAACAGTATATCTTCCTTTGATACAGTTAAGACAAGCAAATCCTCATCCATTCCTTATAAGATGTCCAATATTATTCTATAGGAAATAAGTGTAAAAATATTATATCTTATATTTAGAAGGACAAATCGGAGTGTCCTTAGCTTAAAAAGCCAAAAGCATTATCAACTTTGATCATTTATTAATTCCATTTGTTTGTAGAACCATCAGTTCAGAGGACAGAAGATCTTAGGCACAATCGAAATTTTATATAATACGCCAAATTTTACAAACAGTTTTAAATATTGCACACTAAAATGACTCTGGGTAACTTAAAAAGAACACCTCAAGTATAAATATTTTAAAATGAATTTTACTTACCACCAAGATGGTGGAAACCAGCAAATGAAAACTTTAACTCAGTGAAGGAACTAAAAATTAACTGCCTGGATCAAATCTAATCCCTATGAATTAAAAAAGAAAAAGAAAATATCAGACCTTGTTCTCTGACCCATTGTATGTGTGTGTGTGTATGTGTGTGTGTGTGTGTGTGTGTGTGTGTGTGTTAGAGAAATCAATATTTTCAGAGAAATTTGTTCTTATAAAATAACATAA
This sequence comes from Phyllotis vaccarum, assembly GCA_033318265.1. Lineage (NCBI taxonomy): Eukaryota > Metazoa > Chordata > Mammalia > Rodentia > Cricetidae > Phyllotis > Phyllotis vaccarum. The sequence goes on along the minus strand of JARWLC010000001.1, from coordinate 53,695,740 downwards.
AACAAAATAATAAGGAACGCAGAATATATTATGAGCCATAAGAGAAGCATCTGTAAGTGAGCTGTTCGTGTACCTGGGAGCCCTGACAGGCAGGTAAAAGCTAATGCCTCCATTTCCCAGACTTGAAGAACTAGATCAGGAGAGAACAGTTTTCAAAGCATTGCGAGCCCTAGGTCCCGAGAGAAGAAATGAGATGCAATGTCTTCAACCTGGAGTCCAATTCAAGTCCTTGAGAACCGTTAAAGGTCAGAGGCGGAAGACAGCTTGTTCCAGTTCCCTAAGGAACCAGCTTTTGAAACTGCTTTTCTGACATAGGTTATTCCCTCCATCAACGTTTCTTTGTGCCTTCTAAATTAAGAAACCGTTTTGAAGTTTAAGAGAAAAATGGAAGAAATATAAAATTGTTAAGTTGTTTCCTGGAGCAATTGTTTTCAAAAGCACACCTCATAGCCACAGAATGAAAAATGTTTTAATAAGTGAATTACAGTGACCCACTTAAGCCAGAGTTCTCACTTCCACAGATGCCATTAATGTGAAGTAGAGAATGTAATAACAGACCTTACTGTGACTGATGAACTTAAATGAGTTATTTTCTCAAATGATAACTTTTGGGGGATTTCTATTCTATTTTTTAAATTTTTTTGTTGTTTATAAAAGGGTAAAAATGAAGGAAGAACAAAAGAACAAAAAAAATAACACTGCTTTTTATTAGAAGGAAATTATTGACATCTGCTTGGGACCAAATAGGAAACTCGATGTATGTTTTCCTGAAAGGAAATGCATTTTAACATACTGCTTCATTACACACAGAATGGGGGGAAAAAGGAACTTCTATGTGCATCTGTGGTTTGGTTTTGTGTGTGCACTCACTTTTAAAGTAGTAAATAACCTAAGACACTGCTCCTAAATCTTTCAATGCATAGGTATATAGTATCTACCAAATACTGGGCCTGGTTCCATGAAGTCACTAAAATCCTGGTCATAAGTACAGTCATGGTGGCAGTATGGTCCTCAGTGCCCTCATAGACATAGGTTGCAGCCCAGACACCTGAGCATCTAAATGCAGACCCTGGCTGTGGTGGGAACACAGACCCAGACATGTTCCTAGGCAACAGCCCAGGCCCAGATGTCACCATGGTTTCAGAAGGCAACACAGACCACCTGGACAAGCATGGTCCCCTCAGCAGATAGCCTTCGTAGACCAACCTATCCCCAGGTGATAGCCTAGACCACCAGCATTGGAAGGTCTTCAATGCTCTTAGGAGCCACAAATATCAACACAGATCCTTGCTGCAGCAGGGTCACAGATCCAGACATGACCCTCACCTGTAGCCTTGGTTCAGACTATACCATAGCCACAGTTGACAGCCTTAGCCACCCAAATCAGCCTAGCCACAGCAGCAGCACAGTAACAGGTTATGGCCCAGACCCTGGGCATCTGAAATGTCCCTGAAGGCAACATGGGCCAGGGACATCAACACAGACCCTGGCCTTTACAGGACCATGGACCCAGACATGGTCCTCGGCAGCAGACCATACCAGTTTTGTCACCATGACCCCCAGTGACTATACAGGCCACTCAGGTTGGCATGTCCCCCATAGCAGTGCAGCCCTCAGATACCACTGTCCAGGTGACAGCCCATACCACAGGACCCTTCACAGCTTCCAGCAGTGACTGAATCCACATACCTCTTCGGTTGCTCCAGGACCAAAGACAAAGACCTCACCCTTGGTCATAGCTCAGGCCCAGACATATTCTTGGACTCAGGTGACCAGCTGGCTATTCCAATCAGCAGGGTCCTCATAACCCTAACCTCCTGGGATCCACCTCTCTCCCCAGACCACAAACCATTCAGCCTGATATTCACTCAGATCTGAAACCTTTTATAAAGATTTACAATACTTTTAACCAACTGCAAATGTGTAAGAGGTCCTTTTAGGTAATAAGAATTCTGTGAATCCTTGTTACATAAAGTTAAGGAAGATTTCGACCAATAAGATTGTGTTTTCATTGAAAGACTGATTTGCACCTGTAGTTCAATATTCTTTTTTGCAAATAGAGTTCAAATTTCTATGTGACTGGCTTTGTTTTTTGGATTTCTGCATACTTTATGAGCATCTACATGATGAATCTCTGTATCATTTGTCATAGTTTCAAATTTAAACTCACCTGATGGCCAAATATGTACTTTCTCCTATGTACAAATAGGCTGCCAAAAGAGCGATGATTAAATTATAAACAAAGGGGGAAAATGTCTTACACACACCACACACACTCATTCCCACTTACATCCTCATATTTCATGCTAAATTTTATTTATTTTAAGAATTATTATGCTCTCTCTTATAGTTGCTTCAGTTTTTAAACTAGCAAAATACCCAAGAAATTAACCTAGTTGATGATATAAACCACTTATTTGACTGTTTATTACTTCCTTATTTGGTAAAGCAAAATTCCAGCAAACCATTTTAATTTCTTTGGAGACTTCAACAGATAGTTCCTTGAGACAACTTAAATAATTCAGGAATTCACGGTGACAGAGTAATGACTATGGCAGATATTTGACAGTTATTTGTCAGGTATAGTTCTAAATATTGCACATGAATTGCTCTCAGTAAATTTCCATTTACATGTGAAAGAACTCAGACTTGACCAGATTTATGTGGCCAAGATCTACAGCAGTAAATAGAACCAGCAACAAAAGGAAGAATCTGAGTTCCATACTATCTTTGGAATTTTACAGTTCCTCAATATTTTTCCACATTAAAAATAAAAAAAAAAAATTATTCCAGAGAGAGTCTCATAATGTGACATTTTAAGCAATGGTGATAGAGGTTCACGATGGCCTGTAACAATGGTTGGAGACCAAGGCAGGAGTTTCACTCAGGGTCATATTGGAAAAACCCTTTAGAATAGCTTTCTTCCTAGGTCTAATTTTTTCCAATGTTGACTAAATCTTCCCCCTTTCTCTTTCTCTCTCTTTCTCCCATTTTATTTTAGTTCTTCCAAAGATTCTTTGACAGTTTCATATATTTTATGCTGACTTTGGAGGATCATTTTAACTCCCATCATTTTTGCGCATTCTTCTCTCTCTTTTGATACCCCTCTGCTTCCAAAACAAGTCCCCTTTATTCGCTTATCTGTTATTTATTTTTACTCAGAGTTTATAGTTGCTTGCAATCACCTGAGTATGAGAGTATAACATTATCAACTTATGACATGAGCCTCCCACACCCATGCACAATGAAATGGTGATGGTCCTAACATTGTATAAGAAATTACAGCTACAGGGCACTCATGTGTGTATCAGAAATGACTTAACCAGTAGAGACTCTTTGTAAAACTACTTCCCAATCTCTTGCTTTTTGGTTTTTTTTTTCCTTCTCCCTTTTTCCTGACTGTTCTCTGAATCTTGGAGGTGGTAATATGGCTCCCCATTTAGAGTCAAATACTATGCAATTACTTATTCTCTGCATGCCAACTGATTTTGAGTTTGCATTAATTACTGATCACAGAAAAAAAAATTTACCATTTCTGATAGAGACCAAGAGCAGCACTAATCTACGATATAAACACAGATATTTAGAAGACACTTTCACATTTCCATTTAGCCAACAGCAATAATAGGACTTATGATCTCCCTGCAATGAATGGGCTCCATACCAGATTTTTAGTATCGGATATGAGTTCTTTCCTGTGGTGGGCCTCAGATCCAAGCATAAAACAGTTGCTGACCTTCTTATCAGTCACCACTATTACACTGCTTGGCATATCTTAATAAATATGTTGTTATCATATCCCTTGGGTCTACAGCTAGGTAGGATATCTTTTCTACTCAAGCAGTTATGTGGCACCGTCTGGCACTATGAAAGCTAGCCAGCAGGAAGGGGCACTTCTAGCTCAGATTTAGCTTAACTATTCAATGTCCTACAACCAAAGTATATGGTATTTTCAGCAATAAAACCTTGCCATCTAGTAATGGTGAGCAACCGAGAACATTGACAATGTGTCATGTGTTGGGGACCTCTGTGACTTCCCAGATCAATAGCTCAGAAGAAGGTTTTTATATCTGGTATTCTTTCTGAGCGAAGCAATAGAGACCCATGCAGTAACAATCCATCATTCAAACATTTTTTAAATTATGGTTTAAATAGAGACTTTAAGGCTGCTCAAGTGCTGCCTCTCTCTTTGGCATTGACTGTTAATGTATTAAAGTCAGATAAAAGTGTGAACCTGATGCCCTGAGTTGGATACTCAAATACAATGGTGGAAATAAAATTTTCTGCTGAGCTCACATATGGTATATTCATGTTCTCACCTGATGCAAACAGATGTGAACATATAAAATAAATCTGTGTTATTCTAACCAGGGTCTGGTGATGCACAACACAATCCTAGTACTAGCACTCAAGAAGCTAGGGCTAGAGTTTTATAAGAGTTAAAGATCAGAGTGGCCTGTAACACAGAGCAAGGCCCTGTGTCAAAAGCAAAAAGAAAATGAAGAATTTCAATGTTTCCTCAAGAGCATAGTCACAGAGAAATAGTCAAGATTCTGGACAAAATATAATATACAAATCTTGATTTCAGGTTAAAGAGATAAAAAGTGAGTGCTGGGAAGTATATATTCTCTCTTTTGGTGTGTGTGAGTCAGTTAGATAAAATTCTCATCTCTCCCTAAAGTCAAAGGTAAAGTAGTTTTACATCAGTTTATTTATATAGTAATTAATTTTAATATAGCTGAATTACTAGGAGTAGTAAGACTGAATAAAGACTCTTAAAAATATTAATTTGGCAGTTTGAGGAAGAAAAAACAATTCAAGAAAATAGGATAAAGGGATCAAAAAAAAAAAAGTTTCACACAATAGCCGCAACATATAGAATGATCTAGGGACTTGGGTGGAGAGCACATGTGTTGTGTAGGCTTCCAGTTAGTTTGAGGTTCTTTGGAACAATGTCACTTTTTGGTTGTAGCTGCTTTGGGACAACTCAGAGTTTCAGTTTATGATCTTCCAGGAAAAGGTGACTTAATGTCTTGAAATTGTGAAATATGAGTAGTAGGCACTTTACAGAGCATCTTCTAATGAGGCTCACAAGAACCTTTAGATTAGCAGTTCTCAACCTGTGGGTCACAACTCCAGTAAGAGGTTTCTGGCCTGGACTTTTGGGCCTCAAGGTTTACACCCGCAGACCCACAGACCCGCAGAGACACACAGATGCTTTCATTAATTTTAGGCTGATCAGCCTAAGGCCCAGGTATATATAACTTGCTAACCCACGATTCTTATCCTGTTCAGCCACGGGGCTCGGTACCTTTTCTCAGAGCAGCATAGTTGTCCTATGCTCTTCTGGCTTGTCTGTCTGGCAACTCTGGAGTCTCTGTGGCATTTCTGCTCTGTTCTTCCTATTCCCAGAGTTTTTTTAGTCTGGTAGCCCCACCCACACTTCCTGTCTGCCTTTGACCAATCAATGCTTTTTATTAAACTCATAGGTGAGACAATTATTTACAATGTAACATCATAAGTCCACTACATACAACCCCTTTGAGGGTCGCATATCAGATATCCTGCATATCAGATCTTTACAGTATGTCCCACAACGTTTGCAAAATTGCAGTTATTAAGTAACAATGAAATTATTTTATGGCTGGGGACAGTCACTATAACATGGGGAACTGTAGTAAAGGGTGACAGGATTAGGAAGGTTGAGGACCACTGATCTGCATGGTGTCACTTCTACAAAACAAGATGTAACTGAGGGTATAAGATTATTTTTGACAGTTCATCACTGAAACCAATGACTAGTGAGAGTAGAATTGATCACCTTATTAAAAAAAAAACTACTACCATTTTTCAATAACTTTTGTATTTGTTTAGGCCTATATGGGTTGAAGTCATTGAAAAATGGGGAAATCTCCATACAGCTGTACATTCCTATTGAGATCACAGCCAATGAAATTTCTTAGATAATTTGGAAGTCTCAGCTATAAAATTCCATGTATTTTTTCTGTTCCCCTTGAGAACTAAGAAAGACAGTTCATGACACACAGAATTTCAGTTTCTTGAATAACTCACTTAATGGGACATGGATATCTCTATAGCTACTCTGAAGTGAGTCTGCCTCAAGGGAGAAATCCTAAATCCAAAAGCCCCTTTGCTATTTCAGAGCATTTGCTTAACATCAGAAAAAGGATTGTACCACGCAAAAAGTAGACGATATGACAAAGTATTTAAGGACACAGGAGTGATCAGTAAATAAAATCCGTTCTTTTAAAATGTTCTAAAAGCCTGACATGGGTTAATGCTTTGCCTTCTGAGATTTCTGAATATTTTTACATGCCTGGAAGAAGAGACACTATATGGGTCTTTTGTAATTTTACTAAACTGAGCATCCAACAGAGAATCACTGCTACCTACATAGTGTTTTTCCAACCATTCTTATAATTTTTTTTTGAAGTTGTGATGTGTCCTTTGTCAGACAGGTAGTTAGCAAAGCTCTTATTCCATTGTACAGTTGTTGCTTCCTCACTGGATCATTTCCATTTCTACACGGGACACTTTGTAAGTTCTAACCTTTCCAGAGAGGGAATGGAAACAGTTAAGGAAAAACAGGAGGTTTTGCTGTGTGATTTCATTTCACAGGCATGTCAGAGGACCTACCATATGCACGAAGTCTCACATGTCTACCTAAACATGTCTACCTAAACATGACCTGAACAAGAACAACACCATGTTAATATGGAAGAGAGGGTATCTCATGGGGTCTCAACACTAGACAGAGACCTACACGTAACTAAGGACATTTTCAGAGCAAGAGATGTAGCCTTCCTTATGGAAGAGTCACAGAATTGATTATCCACTACCAAGTGACCCCCAAATCATATACATACAAGTAAATTTATACAGATAGAAAGAGTCTTATTTACATATTTAGTAATATATATGATATTTCATATTTTGGAACAGTTAAACAAAAACACCCTGAATTTGAAAGAGAGCAGAGGGTGCAAGAGAAGGACTGGGGAAGCAGTGATATGTTTATATTGTGGGATATTACTTTAACAGTGTAAAGATGTGTTGCTGTTTTACCTTGCCTGCCTAAGGCACCTGATTGGTCTAATAAAAAGCTGAACAGCCAATAGCTAGGCAGTAGAGGGATAGGCAGGGTTGGTGGTCAGAGAAAACAAGTAGGAGGAAGAATCTAGGCTTGAGAGAGAAGATTGAACAAGAAAGAAAGAGAGGGAGATGCCCAGGGCCAGACAGGCAATCACCAGACAGACAAACAGACACAGAGAAAGCAGTGAATGTAAGACATACAGAATGAAAAGTTTTTTAAAAAGCCCCAAGGCAAAAAGTAGATGAAGAGAAATGTGTCACATTAACCTGTAAGAGCTAGTGGGACAAGCATAAGATAAGGCCAAGCATTCTAAGTCTCCGTGTCTTTATTTGGGAGCTGATTGGTGGCTAAAAGAAAACCTGCTTGCTGCAGGGCACCAAAGAATATACAACAGATGACAACCACTGTTTTACAGGTTGACCCACCACATGAATGACGCTGTGTTGAAGAACCCCACTAGGTAAAGTCCATGGAAAAATGCCACTAAACAGCATTCATGATATGGCTCTACAGGCAAAGCCAGTGGAGTGACTCACTGGATATTGGTTGCTTTAGTCTGCAATGATCTCATGTGCTACCACTTTACCTCCCTAAAAAAATAGCTATGGGATTCTTTCCATAGCCCCATGGTGGTGTGTTTTACGCTGGGGGGGGGGGGCACTATTGTCAGTGACTAGTCAGAAGGATGACATTTTCTTATTCCATGTAATTTTGATGAAGAAAATATATTTTCACAGCCAGGCCTTTAGCTAAGATCTCAGAAAATTCTAAATAAGGCTAGTTGCCCAGGAGATGAAGTGCTCAAGGACAAGTTCCCAGGAGTTTAGCAAGGTCAGGCACATAACAACTTCAGTGCCAGTTTTTCCTGGCAGAAAAGACCTAATAGATAACATTTATAGACATAACTCACAGTCTGAATAATTGACTTTCTGCATGTATTACTAACCTCATATTGATTGTATAAAATTCAAGGTCCAGCTAACTTTCTACATAGGGTAAAAGTGTACATCTTAAGTATCTGGGAGATTACCAAGTCACTATCTCTTGCCCTGCTATGTGCTTCTCTGCCTGCTGCATAGACTTTATACATCAAGGAATCTGGCTGACACTGAAGCCTTGCCCTGGCTATGGCCAGCGTGTCTTTTTCATGTCTGAAAGAAAAACCTTGTGATATTTTTTATGGGTTTATAATTTGGCTCTATCCCTATTGTTTACTTAAGAAATGTAAAATGACCTTCAATATCAGGTCATATAATGGTTAAAGTTTTGTGTTTGAGAGAGAAGACAAGATGCAATAATAAAGTTACCTTAAGAACACATCAGTTTGCCCTTCCTCTCTACCTAGAATTTTTCCCTTCGCTAATCTGAGGCATTTTTTTTTTTTTTTTTTTTTACTACCCTGGAGCAGAGTGGGAGCTGGTTTCTCAGTCTGCATTACCTGCTACATATTTATGTTTTAATGTAAAAACAAAAAGTCTTGATTTTTAGACACAAAAATCAACTTAAAGCGTCACTGAGACACCAAACTCTAGCTGGTCAGTTTTGCTGTTTCAAAACCTTTACCTTCCTCACAGAATATTTATATATCATATACCATCCACTCAGATTTAACCTATAATTTTCATTTAGAAATGAACATGGCCAAAAATATAACAGACTTTCAAACCTCAGCACAACTGACTTCGTGATGGAAGGACCATTCGGGCCATAAAATCAGCACATGTGCAGTACCACCTGCCGAGATGAAAACTGGCTGGCTAATAAAGACTGTCTATTGGCTTGAATCCAAATCTTATTGGTCTTCTCTGGTGGATAACAAGTGATGACAGCATTCTCAAGCGGATTACTAAACATATTTCATAATCAACATTATCATGTGTGTATATTAAAACAAAGAGAAAAAAATCAGTATTTCATTTGAATACATATTAATGCTGTTTATGGAACAGCTACCTGAAAAAACCCAGTGACTTTCAAAATAAATGTATATACGAGCTCATACAATAAGCCTGCACTTATTTGCTTGTTATGGTTCTTTGGGAGATAACCAATCACTTGATTGTTTATTATCTTAATGTGGAAATTACCAGCTGTGCAAAAATTTACAGGATAAAATGCCTATGAAATGCAGGGTTCCCAGGATTGCAGTCGTATGTCCTAGTTCACAGTTATCAAAATGTATACTCTATGTAGGATATTATGTTTAGTATAAAAGCTCTAAATGACGATATTCTCATTCTCCCCTGTGGTGATATGTTACATATTTAATAAAAACCAGTCTGAAATATCAGAGATCTACTCACAATCAATGCAGGAGGGTCAGAGAGTGGTGATTTACACCTTTAATCCCAGCACCCGGGGGGGGGGGGGGGGGGACCAGGAGTGGTGACCTACTCCCTTAATCCCAGCAGATCTGAGTTAGAGGCCAGCTTGGTTTACATAGGGAGTTCCAAGCTCCCAGGCAGGCAATGGTGGTGCCAGGCTTTTAATCCCATAACTCCAGAGACTGAGGTGATCTTTCTGTGTTTGAGTTCAAGGCTGACTACCAAATAGTAGTAGCCCATGCCTTTAATCTTTACCTGGATGTGAAACAACTGGGCAAAGAGGGCATTTAAGGCAGGAATAGGAAGACAGTTGAGGCAGTAGAAGTGACATGGAGGGAGGCTGAGGAAGCTGGAAGACAGCTGGGTGAGATCTGACTGTGGTGTTTCCTCTCTTTGATATTTCAGCCTTTCCCTGAGATCTGGCTCTGAGTTTCCTTTATCACAACCAGAATTTGTGCACCACTCCCCCAAAGGATAATTGGACCTTGAGAAATTTCATACCATTGTAACTGACTTGCATTTGTTATGAGAGAAAATTAAAATAATATAAATAATTCATGAATTTTTATTAGTTCTAAAAATAGTTATTTAAGAAAATTGTATTTGAGGAGCTATAAGAAGAATGAACTAAAGGGTGACAAGATAATTTCAGATTTTATTTTAAGCAATTGAGGTTTTGTGTATTTTGTGCTCTTTCTATTGCAAACATAACTAGAAAACATATGTACTTAAATGAAATATAAATTAGAAGGGAAGCATAAACATAAAGCTCACTGTGAGAGTTTCTAAACACATGATCTTACAAAGCACACAGTTTACACATTAGAAAAAGGTCACGTCTTGTCACATTTTTACTTTGCTGAAAAGCTGTAAAAAAAAAAAAATATCTCCTACATTGGAAAGGAAATATAAATGTCAAATTATCTTCTCACTAACATAAGTAGTGAGATTCTGAACAGAAGTCATAATCAAATCAGTGTATAAGTAAGATCCAAGTATTGTTCTCACTAACCTGCCTTGCGGAGAAATTTTGCCGGACTATGGACAGCAGTGAATTGCATTCATTACAGAACTGAATGACCTAGAAAATGCCTGAGAGCACTTCACAGAGTAACAACAGAGCATTCAACAGGAGTAAGTCAGATGGTAACATCACAGGCATATCTTATGACTCCGTAAGAAGCTGACTTGAATGGCTAGTGTGAACCCAGCATACATGGAAGGGGGTTATATCTTAAAAGCAGACATCTATGTGTGCCTAAATATCTCTCCAACGAGCACATCAGCCACACGTGCCTCACCGCCTATAGAAAATATACTCTCGAAACTCAAGGGAGAAGGATATTTCTAGACATGGCTCCTTGGCCCTGCATCCCACAGAACAGTTGGTGGGCTGGAGTACTACAAGATTGCTACTCCTTACCCTCTGTGTGGGGTCATGTGGTCATGTTTCATGGGTTCATTGTAAGTAGCATTTCTAGTTGTCAATGAAAAGGGGGAAGGAAGAAGAAATAAAGAAAGAAGGAAAGAAGAAGAAAAGAAAGTTATATAGCTCTCACCTTAAAGGGAACAAGAAAGTTTTTATTCTGGAGCCATACTGAATGACCACGGCCCAGGACCTCAGATTTAGGTCACTCCAACATGGGAGCAGTTTTATGAAGTTTTTACAGTTTTATAGAACAAAGTAAGTTATAAGTTAATTATCCAATTAAAAGAGTCATATTCAAAGAGGAAAGCAAAAAAAAAAATAGGAGATTTATTTATTCATCGTGGTCACATTAGGAGGATTGACAAAGTGACCCAGCAAACACTTCACATCGATCTTAGGGATTCTTAAGTAAAATGAAAGTTTGAACAGTGATCTGAGGATATGCACATCTAAGAAGCTCGGGTCAAGATGTGGTCTCACCCACGACCGACCCATCATTGTCTGGGCTTCTGTAAAAGGACGCTGAGCTTTTCTGTCCCTAAGGCCTGGTCCCAAATAAACTCACAGCAGCTTATATTGATTGTAAAATATTTGACCCTTAGCTCAGGCTAGTTATTACTAACTAGCTCTAAGATTTAAATTAACCCATTTCTATTAATCTGTGTGTTGCCATATGCTCTGTGGCTTTGCCCGTTGGTTGTCTGGCATCTTGCTTCTTCAGTGGCTGGTTTCAGTCTTCCTCCACCCCCTCTTCATTGCAGTCCTCAGTCTGACTGTCCCACCTAACCTTACCTGCCTCACCATAGGCCAGATACTTAACCAATGAGAGCAACACACATTCACAGCATACAAAAGGATCATCCCACAGTAGGCTTCAGTCTCATCCTGTATGGTGGTTGACAAGCTCTTAGAACTGTTTTGAAATTTCTTTCTGGTAGACAAATTCTTCCAATGGTTAGTGCCCTTTCCATTACCCAACAAAAGACTCCTGGGGAAATTTTCATTTCTTTGGGATCTGTTGTTTCAATAGGATAATAATCATATTGAGATGCAGAAGTGTCTTCATTTCTGCCAGGCTTATCACATTATCATTTTTTAGAATCTTTAATTCTTAAAAAAAATAAGTTTAATGAATATATAACCATATTTCACTAATTAGTAGTCTTTGGACGTATTTTGTACCAGTAAGTCTTGAAGAACAAGCAAAATTAGTATTTGGGACAGTGAAGTGAGAAAGCTATACATATAAAAGAGTATGTGATCCAGTGTGTTTAAAAGGCATCTACTTTGTAGAGTTGGTGTGTTCATGTTTAACAGTGAATTTGGGATAACCTAAATCTTTTTCCGGATGTGGTCACTCAAAATACTGTCTTTAATAATCCCCTTAGGTCTATGGCTCCACATTTCATCACAATGAATGGGAAGCTGTAAGTTTGGCTAAGGGTAGAACATTCCCTACAGGGTTATACAGACATTTTTCATGCAAGAGAGAATTGGTGCACACGTTTGAAATGAACGATTTCCTTTCAGGCTGTTTCACACAATTGCCAAAAATGTCTATGTAGATGATTTTCAAGAGAAGAGTGTTTCTGGTGTCAGAAGAGGCACCCTCCTGAGGGTCGCCAGCTTCTCTCTGTCACCTGAAATTACAGTGCCTCCAATTTATTCTGATTAACTGTGCCTGTGTGAAACAGATGTGGAGAGCCTTGAGATTCCAAATGGAGCAGCAATCACTCATTCAAATCAAAACATCTCCCTTCCAGGTCTTTCCACTGTTGTTGCCTTTAGCTTTCTGAATTTTCTGATTCCATAGCCAAAGTGTAGAATCCAAAAATCATCAGCTTGAATAAAGCCCTGGGGTGCAGGTCTGAGTTTGATGTTAACTGCTCATTGTGAAGGAAAACGGAAAAGAGGCTGTGTGTATGGAGTCTGATTGTCTGATTAGGATTTCAGTGCTGTGGAGAGATTAGAGTATTCAACTTCCAGAGGCTAATCACCTTATCTTGAGCTAGTTCTAGCTCTCTAGAATAGTCATTTGTTGTCCACCTCCAAGTCCTGACATCTTGTGACTAATATAAAGAAACCTTTTGAAATCTGTTAATTTAGCTGACCCCTAGCTTCCACCAATATGAAAACAGAATGTCCAGTATCTTGGGCTACCTGTCTCTCTATTTTACCTATCAAGATACTTTAAATTTGCCTTTATTATGCCTTTTATTTGTTTTGTTTTGTAAAACTGCAACATTTCATGAAACTTTTCCCATGTTGAGCAGGGAATCTGGAATAACTTAAATCTGTTTCCTGGGTGGGGTCAATCAAAATGGTTGCAGAATTAACTATCACTTATTCCCTTTAAGAGGAGAGCTATGGTTTTTGTTTCCACAATATGTGAACTATTCATTTTTAATTTTTAATACTAGCAATAAAATATGTTGTTATTCAGGACTCCCTCTTTCAGGCTTATTCTGATAACTATAACCTTTATTAAAATTTAACAAAGCAGGAACCACCACTGTACATTTTTTAAACCACTTGTAGGAAATGGCTACCATGATTTTGTGTGCTTCATAATACCTTTCACATTTTTAAGATGCTGAGGGTGATATTTTTAGTTTGTTCGTATGGTTGATTGGTTGGTTGTTTTTGCTTTTGAACTTCAAGTTCTCATACAAGGCATTCATAAGGACTTGTGTAGCTGCTGTTACACATGCAAGCCTATGCGTGCCTCATAAGCAAGTGGTGTTGCTTATATGACTATCACACGCACAAAGCCTTCTTAAATTTTAGTACTATTTACCTTAACTTTCCTGACCAAATGACTAGTTATAGATGTGCCACTACTGTTTGAATGACTGAGAAATTCAAGAAGCATAAGCTTCTAGAAACATCTACTTGTCTCAAAAGAAATAATTTAAAAAGAGAGCCAGGAATATGGTTCAAGGGTAAAACACTGAACTAACAAGTGTGAGGCCCCAGTTTTAACAGCAAAAAGAAATAGATCACATTGTTTTATTTTATTCTTAATGTTGCTTACTGTAGTTGTTCACTGCAACAGGTGCATCGGTGGCAGAAGAATGTGATAATTGCAAACATTCAAACCTAGAAAATTGATACTTTTGCATATGTGAATTATGAAACCATCAACATCATGGACATGGCAAAGATATCCTCTACATCTCATCCAAGGAGCACTTCTTCGCTAGACAGCCCTGACTCTCTCCACAACTGCCCTCTACCCTTGGAAAACAACAACCTACCTTATGTCATTAAAGATTCACTCATGTGTTTGAGTAAATGTACTATTAATTACTTTCCAAAAACAAAAACACAACTTTAAATATTCATAAGGTATTAAGACCTCTGAATGAGAATTCTATTTAATATCTGGGCCACTGCCCTTTTCTGACAGATCTATCAACCCACTTGCCTCAAACTTAAAATTGAAAGTTTCTAAAGTGAAAAGTACTTTGAAATCTGCCAATGTAAGGGGTGGGATTGTAAAGCAGTCTTCATGAAGACCTTTCAGGGAGATCTGGTGGACCATCTTCTGCCCTGAAGGGCTGATCTCTGTTCAGATTGCTCATATACAGAACAGTCCTGGGAACCGGGAAAGAAATCCTCAACTGATTGACATTACAATAACTTTATTTCTAATTTTATAAGTGCTGCAACTCATATGTACTACATCTTTACTAGAAAGAATAACAAAAACAAGACCTCAATCAAAGTACAAGAGAATAACTCATTTATAAACTAGATTCCACATATGCCTCTTTTCTCTCTTTTCTGATTTTTTTTAAAGAGAATAAAAAGTGGATGTCTTTTTAATGATGAATACTTGTTGGAGTGGCAAACAATGGTTTACTTTCTGAAACTGGAGTTTCAGTAATTTCTGGATAGGGACATGGCAAGCACAAATAGACTTTCAGCTCTGATTCCCATCGCCTTTTAACAAGGTCCCTCCTGTATTTAGTTATATAAACACCGCTACCATGAAGGTTTTGGCTGTTTCCATCAGTGCAAACACAGTAACTTTATCTCAATAAATGTCTTCTGAGGATTGCAGTCTGTTCTTTTTTGGAGTTGCTATCATTTACTTGAAACCAAAATTTATTCAGGATACAGAGGAAGGAGGAAAGAACCTTTTAAAATATCAAGTTAGGACCAGGTAGATGGTTCATTGGGAAATCTATTTGATGCCAAGCCTGAGTTTGACTCCTGGGACTCACAGGGAGAATGAGAGACTCAGCCTGTGGGTTAGTCTCTGACTTCCATGGGCACATTTGCCCAAGCACACACACATACAGGTAATAAATGTAATAAAATATAAAATGATAAATGTACCACACTCATTTAATACTCCTAAGTCAAAGAAAATACAAGTAAATCACTTCAACTTGACTCCAGATAGAAATCCATTTCAAATGAATACGGATTAGCTAAGACATAATAACGTTGTGAATTGTTATTATTGGCAATTTGACATCCTCTAGAATCACAATGAGAAATCAGTTTGGGGATATGCTCATGAAGACCCACCC
This sequence comes from Phyllotis vaccarum, assembly GCA_033318265.1. Lineage (NCBI taxonomy): Eukaryota > Metazoa > Chordata > Mammalia > Rodentia > Cricetidae > Phyllotis > Phyllotis vaccarum. The sequence continues at coordinate 53,680,332 of JARWLC010000001.1, read as the reverse complement.
TCGTGTTGGTGACATCACTTCTTAGAACAGAGCCTGGACTGAACGAGTGGAAAAGGGAAGGGGAAGCTGAGCATAACTGAGCGTGCATTGACTCACCGCTCTGTGCTCTTGACTGTGAATGTCATGGTGCCCCTGTTGCTTTGAGTTCCTGTAACCTTTCTCTCCTACAGAGCTCAGTAAGTACTTTCTTCCTTACATAGCTTTAGTCAGAGTATTTCAACATATCCACAGGAAGGAGACTAAGAAAAGGGCACTTGCTCTTTAAACTTCCTCGTTATTATCATGTTTATCCATTACGGTCATAGGTATAGGCACCTTGATTTAGATCCATTTTGACGATTAGCATATCAAGTGTCACTACTCTTAGCATTCATTGTTTCAACGAGCATTTATAGTATAGCAACTGTGTACTGGGGATTTGGCTACATCCTAATGGAGGATACAATGATAAGCAGAAGGAAATTCACAAGGGAAATCTAGAGTGAAATAGCATACAGTTAAAGAGGAAGATGCAGTCAAGGTTGTAATGGTCTTTAAAATCTTTGAAGATTATCAAACTTGGCCAATTCTTGTTCTTCAGAATAAGAAAGTTTGATAACTGGAATTCTTTGGAATTTGGAAAAATCACCTAGACTATAAAGTACAACAAGAAAGGGCTCTGAAAATCTTGGACTAGGAATGTTCTGAATTAATCCTTCCTAGTATCTGGGCACATAAAGGTACAGGGCCCTTGCTATGGCAAAATAATGTTTCTGCCAAGAGAATCTGTTGATGACTAAGCTGAAATCAAATGAGAATTGTGATGGCTTAGAAAACATAAAACAAAATTCAACGTAGAACCAACCATTGGATCCTCACAATTATAAAACTATAAAATCTAAGTTGCATTCATTTACTGTTTGCTAGAAGTAGACTACGTTATAATTTTTCACAAAATTATGTGAGAGTAAATATTTATGGCAAAGATGTGCTACCTTAAACTTTCTATATTTAACTAAAATGAAATGCAATGATAATTTTCATAAATATAAAGAACACTTTGTTTCCATGCAAGCTGTATGTTATGCTGTCCTTGGGCCAAGGGAAGGAGACAGAGGAGGTTGTGGAATATTTCTTTCCACTGTGTGAATACATGTTGACGTGATTGAGCTAATAAAGAAGCTGAGTGGCCAATAGCTGGACAGGATAAGGTTAGGTGGGATAACCAGACTAAGGGCACTGGCAAGAGGAAGGACAGAGTCAGAGAAGCTGCAGGCAAATGCAGCAGAAGGAGGACATAACAAGCCATAAGCCACAATGGCAGTGCAGGAATGGAAATGTGTTAATTTAAAATGTAAGAGTTAGTAACAAGCCAGATCTATAAACCAAGCTTTTATAATTAATATTAAGTCTCTATGGCATTTATTTTGGAACAGGCAGTCCCAACATTGCTACATATGTTGTTCGGTGTTCCAATATGCAGCTGGAATTTCCACATAAGACCTAATAAATCTTAAAAAATTATTCTAAGCACACAAAATTGAAGCCAACATAGCTTCCTGATAGCAGATAGGCTCTGTTTGCTAGTGGCAAATAGAGACAACACTCCTTTAATTGGTGGCTTCCTGGCTCATACTAGCAGCAAACACAGGCACCACTCTTTTAAGAGGCCCTAATACAGAACACGTAAATGAGGTTTATGGGCAGTGGCCAATATGCAACTTGGTGACAGCATGGACCTAACAGCTTCCCAGAGCTGAGGCAACAAATGTGGCTCCCATCAGTACCTCTACCATGAAGTCAGTCTTTCAAGATACCAAGGAGTGGGAGATTCAGCCACCAATGCCGTTCACTAAAATGAGCCATGAAGCTAACTAATATAGCAGTTTAAGATTCATCGTATGCCCCCAGCTAAGACTCCAAGCAATAGTGGAGAGAGGGTTTTGTGATGGAAAAAGCCATAAAGACAGTTGACGTGAGCTAGTGAGGGATCATGGACTTAGATTGACAGCTGGGGAACCTGCATAGAATTGAATTAGGCCCTCTGAATATAGGAAAGAGTTGTTTGGTTAGGGCAACTAGTGTGACCTCTGGCAGTAGAACCAGGATGTATCCCTAGTGCATGAACTGGCTTTTTGGAGCCCATTTCCTATAGAGGGATACTTTGCTCAGCCTTGTTTCAGGGAGGAGGGGCTTGGTCCTGCCTCAACTTGATATGCCTGACATTGTTGACTCCCCATGAGAAGCCTTCTCTGAGGAACAGGGGGGAGGTAGAAGAGAGTGGGAAGAGGGAGGGGGAACTGTGATTGGTATGTAAAAATGAAAAAAAAAAACCCGTTAAATAAAAAAGATTCATTTCATGCAATCAAAAAACAATATAGATGCTCAGTAAAGACAAATCCAGATTGGAAACAAACAAACAAAAACAAAATCCAACAACAACAAAAAAACCCTCTAAACAGGTTACAGTATATTTTAAAATGTACAGATGCTTGGAAGAGAAAAGAAAAAAGAGTATAGATAATCATATATATATATTGATTGGTTACAAGTTGTTACTGGTAATGGCTAGGGGAAAAAACTGAACAAATGAATATATATATATATATATATATATATATATATATCTTTAAAATAATAAAGTCCTTAAAAGGGGAGTAAAATAATATAAAAGAAAAAAAGCCACATAAAGGTTAAACGGAGTCTGGATCCTGTATGCTATTGTGTTGTCTTTAAATTTTTGGCTGCTAAGGGACACTATAAAAGCTGCTAGTAGATTAGGCCAACCTACATATTTTTAAAGTATCTTGCCTTCAAAATGGAAGTCAAAAGTCGTGTTGCTTTGTGGGAGACGTTACACTTTTATTTGCACAGGAAATGAGAGGCTGTGGATTCATTTCTGGTTAAAGATAATCAGGTTTGATCGAGAAAGACCTCCAGAAAAATCTTAACTACAAACATAAAGAAATAAACCTAAAAATACTTCAAAACACATAACATATATTTTACCAGCTCAGACATAAAACGAAAAAGTCATCTTTGACTTATACATACCACATATTTTATACTTGTAATATGTGTTACCTTTAAAAATTTATGTACTTTCAGATCAAGGGGACCAAACACTAATTAAAACAGATGGCCCAGGTAATCCAGCATCTCAGAATTCCTCTGTTACAGTCTCAGAATTCTGCATCCAGACAGCTTCAAACCTGCTGGCTGAGATGAGCCAGCCCCACAAACTACTCCAGCTGTGACCTAACAACTATCCTGATGTTCTCAAAGTTTTCCCAAAGATACCAATACCTGCAAAAAAAAATTAAAAAAAAACAGTGAGTAGTCTAGAGAATGACACCCACATTGCCAAAAGATTGGTTGTGTATATTTATTATCATTTAAGGGGATTGGTTACAAGTTGTTACTGGTAATGGTGAGGGAAAAACTAAATGAAAGAAAATAGATTCAGGGATCTCATTACAAAACATAAAAGGGGAATATAAAAGTGATGGGATAAAAAGATAGATTATTGAATCTACTTTAAAACTAAAATATCAACACTAGTCTTAAATATTTTTACAATGGTGTGGATTTTGGTTTATCAATACAAATTTAAAGTTATTTTTGCTATACTATATTTCTGCTCTTTTTGTGCTTATGCAACTATTTACAAATATAATATATAATTTAAAAGTACACATTAGTGGTTAGTCATTTATAATAATCAAATTTGTATAATAATCAAAGACGTACAGAATATAGTATTTAAATTTTTTTTAATGACATAGTCTTTTCTTGACATGAGATACTTCTGCTTCAGCTGTGACACAGAGAATCTCTGTAGGGGTTAATCATATTCATGTGTTCTGTAGGAAATGGAAAATAATTTTCTAACTGGCCTGAAATATAAATTTACTTGACAAATTACAAGTTGCTACTAATTCTTTTTCTACCTTCTTTCTTGACATTTAGCAAACCTGTTATATTTTTAGCTATTTATACTCATGTACCCACATTTACCAGTAATATATGAATTAAAAGACATGTATAAAATATAAATATATTTGCCTTTTAGGAAACTGTTTCTAGAAAAGAAAAAAACAAATGTTAAAAGTCTCCATTGCTAAAGTGTCAACAAGGGCAGCTGACTCATTAGAAGTTATTGACTGTGGACAGTTGAGCTATCATAGATCCAGATCCAAGTTGTCTTTTCTGATCTGTACTACCTTTAATAATCACTCGTTGCTCATCCTTGTGTCTGACTGAATATTACGCTATCAAGAAAAACCTTCAAAATGTATTACTTGGGAGACCACTATCTTTCATCACCAGGTGCCTAGACCCTTCAAAAACAGCTCAAAAGACACAGGATCTGAAAATCATCTAAATTAGGTCCCTCTGTGCTCAGGGGGAAAAAAAAGTATCCTATATCTAAACTAATTTAAGAAGCCAGGAGAAGCTGAGGTAATTGAATAGACACTGATGGCATGAATGATGAATGACTACCTGCTCAGAAAACTAAGATAAATGCAGATATAAACATGTATTATTAGATGCCCCTACAGATTATTGATACCAAAATCTGAATACTCCCTACCCATAGTGATCTGCTCTCAAAGCTGCCATACAGGCAGATGCTCTGGCAGTAAAGATTTTTCGAATGGGAAAGATCCTGCCATCTCAAAGATTGACAGCTAAATAAAAGAACTCATAGTAGATGGGAAACTAGAGGTGGCTGTGACATCACGTAATTGAATTTGCATATCTATACTAATATGTCACATTAGTGAGCTTATTTTCAAGGTTTCTTTTTAGTTCTCATTTTCTTACTCTTACGAAATTATTAATAAGCTTAATTAATTTAATTACCACCTATATGTAATAGGTTATACTCAAATGCATCTTTTTATTCAAAGAAGCAAGTTATACAAACTTCAGATCCATTCACTTAATTACTGGATTTATCCACCTGTGTAAATATCAAAGTAATAAATCAAATTTGACACATGTAATGCTGGCCTAATTTTCCACTATGAATAATTATAACAGTTATAAGTTCACTAGCCATGATCACAAAAGTAAATATTAATAGTTCTGCTTTAATTGAAATTATTGTTGATAAAAGAAATCAGAGGATGAAGCTGAAATTATTGATAAAGTAACTTATGGGTACACAAATTATTGGCTAAATGTTATCACTACCTTAGCTAAATACATGTCACCAAATATTCCTGTTTTTCTTGAAGATTTTAAAATTTTTTGTAAGCATCTTTAATACATAAGTAGTACTCATTTGTTAGTTTGAATGTTAGGCATAAAATAGTTATTGTTTTTTTTGAACAAAAATGTATAATATACTACAAAAGTTTCAATAGATATTAAACAAGACCTAATTATTGTTACAGGTATCTTCATATGTACTAACCAGGTACTTTCTTATGTTAAAGGGAAAATAAAATTTTCAGTTCTTTTCATGATAAAGTGTTAGATTGTTAAAAATAGTCAAATATACATACCACATAAACTACGTTGATTTGTTAAATTTACAATCTTAGGAAACATGAATGGGAATTTCTTCCCAGTAACTTTGAAGGAACAATATCATTCTACTTAATCAGATTTCTGGAAGAAAGCCAGCAAAGTGAAAGGCAGAAGACTACAATCCAAAGATAATTGGGTATCTTCACCATGGTCTTCCTCAATTATTTCAAAGTGGAAAAGGAAACATACATATCTGGGTATCATTCCTGTTCTTTTAAAAAGAAGAAGGAGGAGAAAGAGGAGGAGGAGGCCCATTAGTTACAAACTTGTGAACCCTTGAACTTTCATCTGTTCTGATTACTGTGCTTTGAGAAAAGAGTTATGTTCTGTGATGCCCTTTGCAGGGACCAGAGTGTCACAGAGTTCTTGTTAATCATCGTTACAAAGGTTTCCCTGTCTTGTGAGAAGCAATATTGAATTGAAAAACACTAAAACTGTCAAAAATAAGTTGTAAATGTGATTATGGCTCTTATAGTTTCTGAACGCTTTTAAAAACATTCAGAAAAAAAGAAACACCATGAAAACATGGAATTAAAATTAATGAAAGCCTTTATAAAAACTCTTCTATGGACACAAGGAGAACATATTCTGACAATAACCCATGGTGACAGGGTTGATGAGAAGGATCAGAGCCCCTGGTGGCCAAGTCACTCTGCTAACATCCCCTGAGGCACAGATGCAGCAGAAATTCTTATGTGAGTTCTTTGTAGAAAGGCTCCTTAGTAAGAGAAAAAAAAAAAAAAACATAGTTTTTTAAGTTGTCATATGAAAATTATTAACTGCAAAACCTTTTCATAGTTCTAAATAGGATAGACCAAAAGATTTTCCTCATCTGAGGGCTCGTTTTTATATTAATAAGCCATTCCATTCAATCAATATCACTCTTAGGTGTTCCTCCTCAGAAGCCCTTAAGAAAGGACAAAGGGAACCATCATTCTCTGTCCTTGTTCAGGAGTGGCCTTAGCAAGGCTGGTCTAGGGCTGGAGCCAGCGTGTCAAAACAGTCAAGGTTGTGGTTTATTGGGGGGGGCAACTCTTCTCCCAGCCCTCAGACAGCTATGTCTGAAGTAGCTTGTGTTTTCTTTGCCAACATTGTCTGATTCCCCTAATAATAGTGTTACACACACATATATTGTAAGTCTGCAATTGAGAACTCTCCCTAACAAGAGAGATTTCTTTAAAAAAAAATAACCTGACTATCTGCATCAGAAAATCAAAACTGATAGCCATTCTTCAGCTCTGACGTAGTAGACAGATCAGGTTGTGGTGCAGTCTCTCTGCCTTGTATGTCTCTCCACATGATGACTTTCCAGAATCTACATGGCAGTCCTACACTCCATCCATGATTGCCTCCTTGTTTCTTGGATGTTTAAGTGAGTCCCCATGGAGTAACCTCTGCACTGAATTCTCCTGTGCTTTTTCCTATATACCTATATATCCATATAGCATCATCTTCCACCCTTAAATTCAAATCTGTTTCCACCCCTGAGAGAAAGAATCTCATGTTGTCCACATTGGCCTCAGGATTAAATGAGTACTAAAGCCTGAAAAAGCTATCAGAGGTACTTATTTCCCAAAGACCTGAACTCTCTGCAGGTCACCACTGATCTAAGGCAAAGAAATAATAGGATTGAGGAACTGTCCTACTAACTGCAACGTTTCAACAAATCATTTGAGTGTGCTATAGTCACTATTATGTACTTTGGAAAGTGATGTGAGAATGCCTTTCTGTATGCTGTAAATCTCAATCTTTAAATAAAGGAGCTGTTTTGGGCCATGACAAGCACCATAGAATAAGTAGGAGGAGAAATCAGAGCATAGGTAGGAGAAGCAGGGCAGAGTCAGGCAGATGGAGCCAGCTGCCCAAGGAGCAACATGTAAGGAACACAAGTGAGCCACGGGCCACGTGGCAGACAGATTAATAGAAATGGGTTGATTTAAGATGTATGAGCTAGCTAACAATTTCCTAAGCTATAGACCAAACAGCATAAAGTTAATATAAGCGTCTGAGTCATTTCTGAGGGCCTGAGTCGCAATGGGCTACTAAGGGGTCTCGGGCAGCAGGTCTGTGGGTTTGAGCCTCTGGCCGCTAGGGACCGAGAAACCCCACTACTACAGGAAGGTAATGTTTAAGTAGAACGAACAGAAAAGGGGGACATTTCAGAAGGAAATGATTCTAGATTTGTTCGTCTTCACTGATGAAGCATCTGGCTGGAGATGATAAGGGGCCATTCATTTCTAATGTGGAATGGCTACAATGAGCTGTAACACGTGCCTCTGGGAATACGTTCTTTGATCCAGGTTCTTCTGTTGTGCTAAGGAATGTTTTAGAAAGCTCTTTTCCAGTGAAGAGTACAAATTCCTGCCCACCCCCCTCCAAGATAATCCAGGGCTTAATACCTCAGAGATCAAATAACTACATGCTGGAAGCAATATTTACATAGTTATCTTTTTGTTTGCCTGGCAGAAAAATGCCATTGCTATTTTAGAAAACTTAATTTGATTTCAGAGACATAAAGAAGGTCTCACAAAGCAACACATTCATGTTATATAAAACCTTCTACCTTCTATCCTGGCTCCGTGTTACACACACACACATACCTTAAGTTGGAGAACTGAGACTCTCACAGTGTTTTTAAATATGTGGAAGTTTTACTGGTATATAAGAAAACACCACACTGAAGGTTGATTGAGTAACCACAAAGGTATCAGTTGTAAGAAATTTTTCATCACTATTTAGTTCTGGCTAGTCTTGCATTATGAGGCAATGGGTAGGAAAGAAGACAACATAGAAAAAAGCTTAATGATGCTCATAAAAATCACTCATTATTCTAAATTCCTCTCGCCTCAATTGCATTCTTAGCTTAAATCAGTGGGATTCACAATACGCATAAACGTCACTTATTAAAGTTCCAAGTCAGAATGACTACAGTCATGACAAAGGACATTTATAGAAAATATCAGGGGCATTTTTGCTCTCCTCCCCTGAAACTTCCTCCTCATGATCCCCATAGCAATTTCCTGACCTCTAAGGGTATTTCAAATAAAACGAACATATTAAAGATTCAAAGCTTGTCAGGAGCCTCTGCTACAAGCTTTCTGGGGCCATGACAGTTTATAGCAATTCATAGTTAAGATGTCAACCTACCAGAGGAATGTCCCTCTGATGGGACACCCTGCTGAGCAAGGTTTGCAGGCCACCAGCTCTGAAACTGTTGCTTCTTTCTGTGATTTCTTGTACAGATACAGCTATGATGTCTCCTCATTACCATGAATTTTTATATCATGTATATGTGTAATCTCACGATTGGATCTCAATCTTATGGGCACACATGTATCTGCAGGTAATCAGAAAGATGGTTTCTCATTAGCTGTACAATTTTTGACATATAGAAATATACTAGGATATGCTTCCTAATTTGATCTATTGTGCCATGGGGTCTGTAGACACCTATAGCCTGCATTGTTCTCACAGCCAGATTCTTGATCAATTACCCAAAAGAAACTTAGAAACCTACCCTCCTGCAAATATCTTTATTGGCAGATGGTGGGTCAGTGTTAGTGTTCAAAGAAAAGGGTCTTATCTAAGACATTCACAGATACTCCAAGACAAAGATTTGTTAAGTCACAGCCCTCAGATAGATAGGGAACCAGCTTGGCCTGGAGTCACCTTGCCAGTAGATAAGAAGTGCTGGCCTAAGTTAACCTCACACTAACAAGTCCTTAACACTTTGTACTTACTTTCACCTCAGTTTATTGATTAGCTTATTGCCTAGTCATGTTTAGAAATGTAGTTAAGCATACAAATTCCCCTTAGATTCCCTTGTTAATCTAATCTCTATTTGACCTCATGGAGGAACTTCCACTAACCACTCCTACCTTGTGCTAGAAAAGAAGCTGATAGTTACTGCTGTATGTGAGAATTTTATCTCTTTAAATGACCCTGAAAAATTTAGCCTTGTGACCTTGCTTTGGCCAAAGAATTGCTGATAGTGTGTGTACAAAAACTGGAACCTTTGGAGACCTGGGAGAGAAGAGCAGAGAGGGTATAGTGGACAATAAACACGCACAGAAAGAGCAGTGTGAGCAAATTTATTTCTTATACTGTCATAGTGCTTATATTGGCCCTGAAAGGGGACTTGACTTAGGGCTGGCCCTTAGAGGACCTCCTTAAAAGCTAACACTCACATGAAAAACAAAACAAAACAAAACAAAACAAAAACATGATGTTTGTCTTTCTGGGTCTTGGATACTTTAGTCAAAATTACTGTGTCTAGGTCCACCCATTTATCTCTGCATTTTATCTTAATAACTGAGTAATTGTGCATTGTGTACATATATGACATTTGATTATCCCATCCCTCAGACATCTAGGCTGTTTCCATTTCCTGCCAGTGAGTAGAGCAGCAGTGAATATGGATAAGCAGGTATCTCTATAGTAGGATATGGAGTCCTTTGGGTGTGTACTCAAGACTAATCTCATAGAAAGGGGATGATTTTTCTTCATTTATTTCTCAAAACCTTTTATTGGAGTGTATAAATGTATTCATTTTTGTATATTGATATCATACCCAATTACTTTGCCAAAGTGTTTCTCATGTCTAAAAGTTTTGCAGCATAGTCTTTAGGGTCTTTCAAGTGTAATGTTTTCATATGCAAATAGAGATTGTGTAACATCTTCCTTCCATAATTTACTTATTTTTCTAACATATTTTATTATATTTTATTAATATATCAATTTATTATATTTTATTAATATAATAAAATTTCTCTATCACTTTTATTTCTTCCCCTTGCGGTCTTCCTCTAGCTATGATTTAAAGCACAATATTGAATAAAAGCGGAGAGAGTGATTGTCATTTCTGATTTTAGAGGAAATGTTTTAAATATTATTCAATTGTGCATATATATCCATCATATAGAATTTATTACAGTGAGATATGCTCTTTCCATTCCTAGTATTTTTAGAGTTTTTTATTGTAAATGAATACACATTTTGTCATGAGACCTTCCTCCAGCAATTAAAATGGTTGTGGGATTTCTGTCTTTGAGTTTATTGATGTCTCTTTATACACACCTGGAGAAAAGACGGGAGAAAGTGATGTGATTCTATTTCAATTAAGAACATTAGTAAATAAAATAAAAATTTTAAAGTTTCCATTGTTTGCCAGAGTTCTCTATTTAAGACACTTGTCTTAAAATTTCCTCCTAAAATTGCCTTTGCTATATTCCTAAGTTTCTGATGCCCTGTGTTCATTTTTACTGATGGTAGGAGTTTTTAATTTTCTCTCCAATTTTTGAAGACAACTTTGCTGGAAATAGTAATATCAGTTGGAATTTGTTTACTTTGGTGGTTTGAAGTACAATTTCCACGCCTTGCTGCCTTTAGATTTTCTGTTAAAGGATTGATGTTATTCTGATCTGTTTATCATAATGAGTTCTAGTTCTTCAGTTACAGATTTTAAAGCTGTTTTGAATTTAGACGTCTTGACAATGGTGTGTTTCAGAGAGGTTTTTCTCTGGTCATGTGTATCTGGGGCTCTAAATGTCTCTAGGACTTAGTTGTCCATTTCTCCACTGGATTTAGGGAGGATTTTGCCATGAATATGTGGGTTGATTTTTCCCTGGCCATACTCTTTACAGGGCTTCCAAGCTTCCCTTTTACATAATGTGCCTTCTGTTTCTCTTCCTCAACTGCTGCAGAACATCACTGTTGAAGTCCTGTGCTGTTTAAATCTTTTCACTGACTCATCTTTCTGGGTGTTTTTTTTCTCTCTCTCTCTCACAGTTTCAAGCTATCCTATTGCTTGATTTGAGATTTCTAAATGTCTTTTATTCTTTTTCTCTATAAAGCAATGTATTCTTTTTTTTATCCCGTTTTCTCATTTACCATGTCATGCAGAGTCAGCTTCTTATCTATGGCCTTACCTAGATGTGGCTGAACTAATTGAATTGAAAATGCCATCATTAAATTTGTAACTCAAAGTTTACCATCAACAGTATTTTTTGGAACCCATAAAACTGAGATAGCATAGAGCCAGGAGTGTAATCTAAAAGACCAAGATAGCTTCATTTACTTAATGTGATTTATTCCATTTGCAACCATTGTCCTGTGCATATTCTCTATTGCATGTTCTTTACAGTGGAAAAACTTTTCACTGTGTGTAAACAACACATTTTTAAGAAACTTAATTCCTGGGCTGGAAAGAGAGTAGCAATAAAGTGCCTTGGCTGTTCTTTAAGAGGACCCAGGTCTGATTCTCAGTACCCACAGAGTGGCTCACAACCATCTGTAACTCCAGTCCCGATGGTCCAGCATCCTCTTCTGTTCTTGTAGGCATTGTACTTACTGGATACATAGACATACATGAAGGCAAATCACCCATACACACGAAGTAAATAAAATTTTAAAATCAATTCCTCTGTCACTGGATAATTGATATAACTGAGTCATATAGCAGAGATAATTTTAGTTTTTTGATAACTCCATACTCATTCCCATAGTAACTGGATTAGTTTTTATTCTCATCAGTAGTATATAGGTGGTTCTTTCTATGCACGTTGTTGCATTTGTTGGTGGCTTTTTAAAAAAAATTCTGTCATTCTGACTAGAAATCTCAATATAACTTTAATTTGCATTTCTGTGCAATGAATGAGGTTGGAAGTCTGAATCATATGTTTGTATTTTATATTTTGAGAACTTTATGTTCATTGCCTTTGCCCACTCATTGATTTGTTGATATGTTCTTGGGTTCTTGGTATTTTCCAGATATTGTCTGAAATCAGGTAGAGAGCTAGTCAAGATTTTCTTCAATGTGTAGGCTGCCTTTGCAGTCAGTTAAAAGTTTCTTTTGATGTGTGAGTGATTTTAACTTCCCTGAGGGCCCATTTGTAAACTACTGACATTATTTGCTGAGCAAGTGGAATGCTACTCAGAAAGCCATTAAGATGTTTGTATCTTCAATGTTTTCTTCACATTCACCTTTTTAGTCCTTAGACAAAGATCTTGGACAATCTTAGATTTGATATTCTGCACAAAATGGGAGATGGGAGCCATTAATAGTCTCATATTCCATGTTTGGAATCCAGTTTTCCAGTATCATTTTATAAATTTCCCTAATGTACATTTCCTACATCTTTGTAAAAAATCATGATTGTAGCTTGGGCTGTGTCTGGGGTTTCTATTTGATTCCATTGAACTATTGGTCTTTTCTCGTTCCTATGAGTGATGACTTCAGCATTATTCTTTATTTTTAATTCAGTTTATTTGTAATATGTGTGTGGCCCACTTGTGTGAAGTGCCTGAAGAATAGAACACTGGATACTTGGAACTGTAATTACAGATGGCTGTGAGCTGCCATGTAGGAGCTACTAATCAAGCCTGGGTTTTCTAGTGCTCTGAACCATTGAGCAATCTCCCCAGCCCCCACCTTTAAAATTATTCTTTATGCTGAGGATCATTTTGATTTTTCAATGTCATTTTTATTTTCTTATAAAGTTTTAAAATGTTTTTATATTTCTGGGAAGAATGGCACTTAATTTTGATGGCACTAAATTCCTAATCCGTGTATGAGAGATCTTTCCATCTTCTGGTGTCTTCAATATTTTTTTTCATTTTACTCAAGTTTTTAATGTGTTAAATCTTTCCATGATTTTCCATAGGTTTATCTATGGTATTTTTATGGAATTATAAATGGGGTTGTTACTCTGATTTTATCTTCAGCCTGCTTTTATTAAAATACAGGGCGCCTACTGCTTTTGTGTGCTAATTTTGTTTCAGGACACCTTGCTAAAACTGTTTATCAAATCTATCGTTTTCCTGGTAGAGTCTTTAGAATCTTTTATACATATAAATGCATTGTGCATGTATAAGAATGCTTTCACTTCTTCCTTTCCTATTTGTAGCCTTTTTATTTTATTCTTTTGTCTTCTTGACATAGCTAAAACTTAACACACTAAAGTACAAAGTGTAAATAAATGTGCGCCCTTACACAGTCTTTAATTTTACTGGTTCTGTCTTTTGTTTTTCCCAGTTTAGTATGTTGGCGTCTTTTTTCATTACCTGTTAATGTGATAAAATACCCATAGGAGAGGAAGATAGAACCTTTCCAACTCTGATTGCACATTACTTGTAATAAAACATAATATGCAAACAAGCCTGATCTCCAAACACTAGAAAAGTGTTTGCTATGTTAATGGTCTGTGAGGTCATAACACATAAGACCCAGGATTTTGCACCAAAGCTCTGTGGCCTGCTACTTTCTCAGTACTGATTTTGTTTTCAAAATTCTCTACCTACCCGTGTATCCTCAGTTCAATGTTGTTGTTGTTGGTGGTGGTCATGAGACACTGTCCAGGGAGTGCCTTCTGCTCACAATTCATGTATATGCAGGACTCACATTTTCCTCTAATAAACCCAAGACATTCATGTGGCAGGCTAGAGGGCCTGGAACTTTCATCCTAAACTCCAGTACAGCTGCCTCGGTTCTCAGGTTGGACTGACATGTTCCTGAGTCACAAATTTCAGATTTTTTTTGTTATTATGATGCTTGCGGAGTCTTTACATAGTGGCCTATCTGGACAAGGTAGATAATATGATGGGTCTTCACGAGTGGTATCAGAGTGCCCTCTCATTTGCACACATAATCCGTACACATCTCAGTATAAATTAGATCTGAAATTAGAATGGGAGAAAAAAATATTTTGTAGCCAGGGATATAGGGAGAGAATAAGACATTAATATCCCTTTGTCAATCAGAACATCATTACTCATCTATTGATGAAAATATTAGTGTTTGCTCCTGAAACACAGCATTTATAATTTAATTATAAATTACTAATCATAATCACTTAATTATGATTGATGTATCTTCTCAGTCACTACTCTCAATCCCGTTCAATCCAGCCATATTTGACCTTACTCTAACCAAGAAATCAATCAGAAGTATCAAGGGATGGCCCTGTCTCCTGGGTCACCCATGCAATACCCATAAACATCTCCAGAGAGCCTTCTGACCCCAATTCTCACAGCTATTATTCAACAAAATCTGTCCAGATGTTGACATGGATAAATAGGACAATGTAACTTGTAACCTATAGAACATAGGTTAGCATAGGTCAGCCATAATGTGGTCCTAATATTCCTACAAGACCTCACTGGTCATTTAACTTAAAAAGGCAGAATAAAATTTGCCTCTGGTGTTATCTCAATTAGTTACATCATGACTTCTCATTGAAAATCACCATAAGCTTAATTTACAGCTCAAGGCTATAATGGGTATATGCCAAGAGGGTCTTTTAGTGCCTTATAGTCTTCATGTTCCTGTAACAATGCCTAAGGATACCTGGAGCTGCCAGGACAGAATCTAAAGTTGAAATGTACTGACCTTCCAGAAGAGACTGCTACAGGCGGTCACTTCTATTCTGCTGGTGGCCTAGCCGAGTACAATGTAATTAAATATCTCTGCAAAAAGCATTGATAGGAGTTTATTATGAAACTAACTAAATGTATTTGTTCCTATCCTCTGTTAGATTAATCACATCTACCAACCTAATAGCATGTTCACAGAAAACATTCTCAAGCAAAGAGATTATGAATAGAAAAATGTATTGTAGCAAAACAAGTAACACATTGTCTTCATCGTTCTATGAGCTATGGTATCAGGTACCACCTCTCTTCTTCCAGATGATTTTTTTCAGGGCTATTACATTATGAAAAGTTTTGAGATATGCTGATCCTAGCCACAGAGAAAGATAAATTTGTTTACTGCCTTTGAAGAAAAATAATAGTGTTTTTCTCTGTTTTATCTTTTATAAAAAGTAGTACATGTGACTGTTTAGTGTGATAAAGACAGTTTCCCCTGTGTACAAAAAAAAAAAAAACAGTAGAACTTCTAACCATGCATTATAAAAGATTTAATTTTCTAGAGTTCAGAGTTTTCTTTATGGAATATAATCCAGTGTTTATTTAATATTCGTCGGTGTTAATGTTTGTTGATGCCATAAATCCATATTATACAGTTCAATTGTTCAATGAGGTAATGTGATGCCATCAAAAGAAATGGAAAGAATGCCATACAACACATGGATTCTACCACTACAGCATACTTCTTTAGAGTAAAGATTTTTAAATAGAACAATAATATCAAAAGGCAGAGCAGTAAATACATAAAGCTGTGACATGGTCTTTTTTGTCAAGCATAATACACTGGTACTCACTGTTCTTTATGGGACTGGTAGTATTTTCATTTACACATGCTTTATCATGAACATATGAGCACCTTGAGAATGTGAAAGCAATCACTTTGAGTGTGTAAGAGCAATGGTGTGGTCAGAAACTCTGCTACACTGTTATTTTATAGGGCTATGTTTTAGCTTCATTCTACTGTTATAACAGACATTATCACCAAAAGCAATTAGTGGAGGAAGAGGTTTATTTCAGGTTATAGGTCGGAGTCTAGCCCATTGTTGAGGGAAGTTGGGGTAGGAACTTAAGCAGGAATGTGAAGGCAGGCCTACTCGTAGTTCCACAAAACATTATATCTGACCAAGGAACTCATTTACAGCCAGAGAGTACATCAGGAACAATGCAAGATTTCTGCCTAGTTCACAGGCTCATGCACAGATAAATTTTTTATACAGCCAAGGTGATGGTACTGTCCACAGTGTTATGGACTCTCCTATATCAATTAACAATTCAGATAATCCCAAATAGACATGTTCACAGGCCAATGTGGTCTAGACAATTTCTTGATTGAAATTTTCTTCTCAGATGAATCTAGGCTAATTTATGTGGACAATTAACTAGAACAGGCAGCCATTTTGAATTTAGTGATATTGACTGAAGTGGTAGTGTGCATTGTGTGGCTATACAAGCATGTGCAAGCATGGATGTATAAAATAGTAGCAGAGTAGAGCACATGACTATTATTCCTTTATTAAGAACCTGTGGTCATGCTTGCTATATATCATAGGATGTCAACATCCCAGTGTTCTCAGTTTTTTGAGGAGACATAACTAAAGCTCAGGGTGCAGATGAGCAAGTATGCTCTGTTCCTCTGGATCTAATCAACTAGATCTTCATTAATCAAGTAAAATAGCACAAAGAGATCAGTAGTTCTCAATAAAATAATTACAAGGCTGCACAAATAATTATATTGACAGAGGTTTTCTGCTCCATTAGCACAAAAATCCCCACAGTAAATCTGAAAACAATAATAAAAACAGCAAAAAGATTGGGGGAACTAGATAAGTCCCCTCTGTAGCTCCCATGACCTTTGAGAGTAACTTATGGCAATAGCTCTAGAATTTCTGCAGTCACTGCTTGATGGCATTTATCTTTCAGTGGAAAGGCTTTGAGATGACATCATATGAATCCCAACCAAAGTAAGCCGCTACAATCAATGTGTTTGACAGAGATGTATTTAAAGTAAGATGTATGTATATATTCTGGTGTTCAAAATGAGGAGGACATTTGGATGTGGTTATACCTATGGAGCTCTCTGTCTCGCTCTGTCTCTCTCTCCCCCTCTCCCTCCCCCTCCCCCCTCTCCTGCAAGGGTTTCTCCATGTAGCCCTGGCTGTCACGGAAATTGCTGTAGACCAGGCTAGTCTTGAACTCACATTGATATGCCTGCCTCTGCCTCAAAGTCCTGAGATTAAAGGTGTGTGCCACCATCACCTGGGTGAGTATTTTATTGTTATAGGAGGGCCACACCCACTGTGAGCAGTCCAGCCCTGGACAGGTGGGCCTGTACTGTGTAGGTGTGTAAGAAAAGCAGCTGGGCAAACCAAGAGAAACAAGACAGTAACCATCACCTCTCACAGCCTCTGCTTCAGTTTCTGCTCCAGGCTCCTGTCCTGATTTCCCCTGATGAAAGACTCTAACCCGGAAGTCAATTAAGCCCTTTTCTCCCATGTTGATTTCTCTCAGTTGTTTTATCAAAGCAACAGAAGCCAAAGTTAGAGCAGACGGATCAAGGGGAACAAAGTAGCATTGTTTTTCTCAGTAATTTTCCCTCACTGAAACAGCAACAAAGCAGCGAGTCACTTTGGTTGTCCGTCCTAGACTGGTCTCTGTTTCAGGTAGTGCGGACAGATACTCAGTTAAAGGCTTTTCACCAGCTCTTTCTTACACTGTCGTAACCGTAATAAGGCTTTGTAGACTATGGGAAAACTATGGCTCTGTCTTTGACTGCACCTTTCACATACAGCACCATGTCTCCTTCGAAAGGAGATGAGCCAACGGAGTGTTACGAGTTTCTGGGATCCATTCACATTCTAAACAATAGGCACCATCAACGTCATTACTCGAAACAATTGTGGAAGGCACAGTAATGCCTCTGTACAACAGGATAAAAGAACTAAACAATTCTGCATTTTTATCCAGTTATTAATGTTACTCATTGTATCTACTTGCTCAAGGTCACACAGGTAGAAAAATAAACGAGTTCCCAAAAACTGAAAATAGGCCTACTGTGTCATTCAGCTGCACCATTCTTGAGTATTTGTCTGAAGGAAACAAGGTCAGTATAAAAATGTATCACTGTGTACCTGTGTTTATTATGATATTATTTAGATTGCCCAAGATATGAAATCAGCTTGGATGTCTGTCAACTGACAATATAACCAAAAAAGAAAGAAAATCAAGTCTATAAACACTATAGAGTATTGTTTAACAGTAAAGAAATGGAATTATACCATTGGCAGTTTGGAGTTAGGAAAGGCTCAGACATGATCACATTTTTTTTTTTTTTCATTTGTGGCAATATCTTTAATAGCTTTAAAGTAGGAGAGGATCTATTAGGAATAAGGAAGGCACCAGCGACAAGGAGGCAAGAGGGCCATCAGGAGAGAGGGTAGAACATTATCCTAGAACAGTGTATGCTTGCACAAAAAGGTCCAAAAGAACTAATTAATTTCTATGCACATGTGCATGTAGTTATAATCCTTTAAAAAAAAAAAAAGATAGCAGTTGCCTAAGATCTGCATCCAGTTCCATCTGGTTAAAAATATCGGGGTTTCTTCTTCTTCTTCTTTTTTTATTGTAAGATGTACTGTAGAAACTTTAGAATGATATCATGCAAACTTAATTAAATATATGTCAGGTTTTTCTTCCTGCCAAAAAATCTATAAAAAGATGACAAATAGGAGGCAACTATTTTAGGTGACAAACAGAAGTAGGTGACAGTGTTCTTTTAGAGAAAGAACTCTTAGCATGCGCCTCAAAATCTTTCTGATTTTCAGTTGTGGGGGGCATTTCTGATAGGGACACAAAGGAAAGCCCCCCGATATATTAGCAATATTACTTAGCCCACACTGGACACATGGGAGATCAGGGACCAGGGATGAGAAAGGGAAAGCTTCTCATGTGGAAATGCATTGTAGGCACTCAGACTCAGCAGAGCTCTGCAGACAACCAGGCCACACATGCATATGATGATACCCCAGGACGGTTATCAGAACACACCTTCTCGGCTCTGAAAACTGATCAGCAATAGCAGAAATACCTCTACAGCAGGAGGGGGTAAGAAGTCAGTCTACTGGCACACAGAGAATTTATTGAACTTGTAGATTGGAGTCCAGAAAGCCTAAAATAGATGGTTTAAGTCTTGACTACACCCTAATAAAGAATGTCAGATCCCAGAAAAACAAGTCATCTGCTAATCATTTAATTATGTTCCAGAAAGAAAGAAAAAAAGTTTAATGCTGTTTAGAAGCAGCAGGGTTGTGGCTCGAGAGATAGCTTAATGGATAAAGTGCTAACTACACATGCCTAAAGACAGTAGTTTGGATCTGCAGAAACCACACAAAGTGCAGTTCATCTGGAATACCAACACTCCTGTAGCAATAAGGGATCTTAAAGACAGGAAATGCCCCAGAAGCTCATAGGAGAGCTAACAAACAAGATAGAAGTCAGTAAAATTACATATTGAATATAGTCAAGAAACTAAAATAGATACTGAGACTATTCTAGAACATAAAGCAAAAAGGAAGCAACAGAGAATGGAGAGGTGGTTCAGTACTTGGGAACACATGATGCTCTTGGAAAGGACCCAGCCCCCACATAGGTGCCTGTAACTCCCATTCTAGGATTCAATGCCTTCTGTCCACATATACACATAAAACTGAAGTAAATACACCCTAAATTCTTTTTTCAAAGCCAAAAAGAGAATAGAAACACATAGTAGTGCAAAGACAAAACTACTCAGAGCCATCGAGCCACAGTGATACACTAAGGAAGGCACATAATGAACATGACATGGCATTCACAGCAGCAGAGGGTGCAAAAGGCACAAGATGTTTGTAATCACAGTTTGGTTCTGCCACAGATATAAGATGCTTCATGAAGGCTCATGGAACCAATACAACTTGTATTAGATATTATAATTATTAAGTCAAGAATCAAAGTGGCATGCTTATAGAAAACCAGTTACTATATTTTTTTAAAAAAATTAACAAGAAAGCAGCAGAAGATATGCTAAACATACAGAAAGCAGTAAACAAATTTCAGAAGTCAGTTCTTGAATATAAAATGGACTAAATTCTCCAATCTAAAACAGGTGCTAAATACATGGAAAAATTCTGATCCAACAATGAACTGTTCAATTTACCCATATAAATACAAGTGGACTGAATGATCAGATAGAAGATGAAGAAAACTTTATGCAAATGTAAAGAACAGAAGACTCTATGGCTTTAACAGGTAACATCTGAAGTGATCAAAGACTATTAAAGGAAAGAATCATCCTACACGAGTCAGCAGTTACGATAAAGCACAGTGATGGTGCAAAAGACAAAAGGCATGATCACTTCATAGCATCTTGACAAAGCACAGCACAGGCTGACAAAACCACCAAAAGCAGGTGCATAAAGAAATTATGTCAAGTCAATAATGTCCACATGGCAATTTCATAGCTAACATCATGGTAGAGACCTGAACATTCTTGCTTTTAAGATAAAAAAGATTAAAATGTTTTTTAACAAATACATGAAAGACTATGAAAATCAGCTTTTTAAAAAAAACTGTGTGTGTGTGTGTGTGTGTGTGTGTGTGTGTGTGTGTGTGTGTGCGCATGTGTGTGTGTGTGTTCCCATATGTATGTCTGAGGCCAAAAGGGGCTTTAGGTGTCCTCTTCTACTGATGTCTCCTTATTCCTTTTTTGAGGCAGTGCGTCTTCCTGAACCTGAACTTACATTTACTTGACCAGGCAGGAAGACAGCCCCAAATGTGCCCCTGCCTCCACCTTCTTCAAAGCTGGCATTAAAAGCATGCACTTGGCACCTAGAATGATATCGAGGAACTGTGATCAAAGCTCTGGTCCTCATGATTGTGCAGCAAGTGCTTTTTCCTACTGAGTCATCTCTCACGCCTGAAAATAGATATATTGAAGAGAAATAGCCACTCCTGTGTTCAGTGAAGCATTATTCACATCAGCCAAAATAAAAACAGTCTGTGTCCATCATTTAAGCTCCCACACACACACACAGAGAGAGAGACTTGGAATATTATTCAAGTTTTACAAAGAAGTCATTGTACAGAAGAATTATAAGTAAATTATATATTGTAAAACTAGTCAGATAATGATACATACTGTGTAGTATCATTTATATGTTTAAATTAGATTTTTAAAAAGTTGAACTCAGTGGTATAAAGGGTAGAATAATAGTCATGACAGACTAGGATTTAAGGAACTAGAGAGATACTGATAAAAGCATAAAAACTATTTTATAATATAATATATAGGCAATACATCCTGATCTAACTTTCAAGATTGTTATTATAATTAATAATGGTAGACTTAATAGTATACAATTATTTAAAAAATAGACCCTGAGTATTCATGCCAGAAATCGAAAATGGGTAAATATGTGAAATGGTAAGCTAATAAAATGTATTGTTGTGTTCAATTCATAGTCTGTATATGTGTTTATGTAACTTAAGACATCATACTGCACAATAAATTATTATGTATGATTTGCTAGATAGTTTGGCTAAAGCTGAAAAATATCTCTCATTTTTTAAATAAAAAAAAATGCTATGTACTTAGGTAAACTAATAAAGAGCAAAAATTGATGACTGGAACCTGAGGTTAAAAATAGAAAAAAACAATTTGTAAATATACCTTTTGAATAAATCAGGTTGATTGAGCTAGAAAGTAGTAGAAGGAGGAAAATGGCATTAGAAATGAAAGATCACAAAACATGCAATGCTGAACTACAATGCAGTTAATAACTTGAAGGTATCCATGGGGGAAATCTATGAAAACCACAAAACTATACAAGATAAATAGAAAGGGAAGTTTGTTCATAGTTTTCAAAGAAATCTTATATCAGCAATCTTCTCACAAAGGAAACTTTTGGGCACATAGGATCTCATTAGTTGATTCTTACATACAGTGAAGGCAGCAGCAAAATCAAAATTATACATTTATCCAGGAAATGGAAGAAAAAGGAATAAAAGGAATATTTCCATAATTTCAATAAAAACCTGACATTAACCCTTGATATTGAATTAAAGTAAAGTAACCAAAAATCCATAGCAGTATATAAGGTAGATATATAGCATGATAAAATGATACACAAATATCAAAGGAAAGGCGTCTTTATATAAGCATAGATGAATATTTTAAGAACTAATAATGAAGTAACATAAAACACCTTAGTAAGCAGATATCAAAACACCACACTATACCATAAATATATAGTATTAATTAGTACTTGTTGACTAAAGACAGCAAAAATTAGAAGCGAATATAAAAGTCTTGCTATAAGAATGTAGGATAGCAGGAAAAAAGGCTGTGAGCATGTGCCACAGCCTGAGCACATGGGTGGGTGGGCTATTACTTCTCTTTGCTCCTAATAAGTTGTAAATGTTACTAGGCTTCAGATTCTAAAAACATCTGGTCAGATTTGCAAGATTTGCAAATGTGTATTAAATAATTATCAAACCACCTGTGATTATATTGCTAGCCAATGATAGGAATATTATTTTTAAGATCTAAAGATCAAATGTTATTTCTGACAAGATATGCTGAACATGAATGTATTTTAAATAGCAAAAGAAGTCACTATGCATATTTGGTAAAATTGTAATATTCTTGACATCCTAACAAATTATAGATTAGAAATTTCTTTGTTCCCTTCTTGAGTTTTAAACTAATTATTAATTACATAGTAAATATTACATAGTTCATAGGATGTCTCATTTTAAAATATCACATTATAATTGCAAAATAAGCAGTAAAGGCCTTAATCAAAGTGCTAGAGTTACAGGAGTAGATGAATCTTCAGATCTGTAATCTTCCCACCCACCAACTCCTCAAAAAAAAAAAAAGAAAGAAAGAAAGAAAAAGAAAACTCACCTTCACAGGGAACATTAGCGTGACAAGATGCTAAAAACTTAACCGAAGTCAGAACCTATTTAGAGCTTTAGCTGAAGGAAAGCTAGATGTTGTCTCTCGTTTTCTGCCTTGAATTACAGTTAATATCACACCGTTTGAGTTTCCCACTAGGCTAGAGAGCTAATGTCGGCATATCCTTTGGATCTCATTTAGTTTATTATCCTTTATTATCTTAGTAGTAAAATGATTTCCATACTTTTAGTTTTTGATAATCATAAGACATATTCACTCTCCAAAATGTGAAAATATAAATGATTTTTCATTTAATGCTAAGCTCAGGCCCTGAAAGTTCTGATTCTATTGTAGCCCACACATTTCCCAGTGCCAGGTATAAACCCACTTTGCCTTGGTATTTTAATTCAAAGCACATAAGTATTGTTGTCAACAAGAAGTTAAAATTTAGTTATTTCACATTAATATAAGAATTTTGGTTTACACTGGCCTAAACATATAAGCCCTTTGAAAACAATGGTGGCTGACTATAGACCTGGAAGTAAGTAAACATCCATACTAGGAACTTCTCATAGACACCACATGGTGAGGAACTGGACTGTCTACGTGAACTGAATCCACTCCCAGGCTGATGATAACAGAGACCTCATCCAAATAGAAGTATAGTCACGTGCTGCATGATAATGTAGAAGGCACATATGAAGGTGGTCCCACGGGATGCTATCATTCACTGATGATACCATTTTCTTAGTTTGTATTTTCCACAATAAAAAAGTCACCTAAATTATATTGCTCAAAACATATTGAAGAATATGTATCTGTGCTTAAATTTTACTCAAAACCAGTGAATAGACAAGAACATTGAGGTGCAATGAGAACATAATAAACCCAGTTTGGGGTTAGACTTGTGAAATCTTGAGCAGAGGAACCCTGACTTCTGTCCCACATAAGCTGATATAAATAATGATTTGTAACAGCTCAGTTTGCAGTTATTTGTTGCAAAGCTGTATGTGAACAATATGTGTGTCACACAGGTTGACTATCACTCATGAAAATTAAAAATCTGAAGTACATGCTCTCTCATGTCCTCACAAGATCAGATGTTTGAAGAGTTGGTTCAAGCTTGCAGTGCTATTTGGGAATGTTGCAGGAGTTCTACAAAAAGCAGCCTAGCTACCAAAAGTGTACAGAGGTTTCTTTCCTTTCTCATCTGTCAAGATGGGACTGAGGAACACAGCAATCCCCATCACCACCATAGTTGAAGGCACTGTCTGTTCTTCCCACCACAAACTGAAGTCCTCCATTCAGCACACCTTTCCATCATGATGGACTGGACCCCCTGAAACTGTGAGTCAAAATATGTGTCTCCGTTAAGGTTCTCTAGTCAGACATTTTCTCACAGGGATCATAACATCTATAATGTAATACAGATATTTTAAATGTTTTTTCAATCCTACTTAATATTCTGCAAGTTTTATCTAAATTTCTAACAGAAGGCACCCTTGTAGTGTTTCCCCCCTCCCTTTTGCTCAATATGTGTCTGTATGAAGCCAGGTACCTGGTACCCTAGGCAATCAGAAATGACAAGTCCATAGGCTTACTTTTATTCTCAATTTTCTCGAAGCGCTGATAGAATATGCTATAGAAATTTAGTTATTATATACCATAATGTTACAGTATAAATTGATTATATATATATTTTCCCCTGGTAGCTATTTTTTTAATTTTTTATTGATTGGTAAGTTGATGCATGTATATAATAAATTTTAATTGTTACTCTCCATTTTCTACCCTCACCCACAGGTGCCCTCCTACTTTCTTCTTGTTTTGTGTGACCCACTGAGCTTAATTACAGTCCCTTGCGGGAATGTGAGTAGTAAATCATTAACTGGAGTAACTGAAGCTTAGCAGTGGTCATACCACTACAGAAAACGATACCCATCTGCTAACAGCTGTTACTTGCCAAATCAATATTTTGAAGTTTTAATTTGGGAGTTCATAAGCCTTAGACTTTTGAACAATCTTTATTAAAGTTATCTACAAATAACAAAGTGATTTCAGAAAAATCTTAGTATGAAAAAGACCTCAACTCCCAGGACCTGGAAATTTAAAAATAAATAAATAAAAGAATACACGATTTCTTCTTTACATCTGAACTGCAGAAATAGTCTCCAGCTCCTCTATTCTTGGGCAACCCTGCCAGTATTCCTGGTTTAAGTAGCTTATTCTAAATTTATATTCGTACTTTAGAACAGAATCAGTATTTAAACCAGTTCTCAAACTGTGGGTCAAAATCCCTTTGGGGGTCAAATGACCCTTTCACAGTGATTGCATATCAGATATTTATATTACAGTCATAACAGTAGCAAAATCACAGTTGTGAAGTAGCAATAAAAACAGTTTTATGGTTGGGGGTCAGCATGAGAAATGTATTAAAGGAGCACAGTATTAGTAAGGCTGAGAATCACTGATTTAAGCTGCATTTCAGGTGGAGATGGTGAAGTGTACAAAACAATTAAATTTTGCTGTAGACCACATTCGTTTTTAAAATGAACAATATAAGGCTAGTGAGATGGTTCAGTAGTTAAGAGCCTGGAGTTTTGACAACAAAGGGAGAGTCCTGATGTGAGATGACCACCCCACAGCTGCAGAGTATTTAAGGCTTTACTCTCCCTCATTAAAATTGGACTTGCTTGCTTCAACTAGTCTCTGGACCTTGTCTCTGAGCCTTCTTCTCTCTCCCCCAAGGGGAACCAGGGAACTAACAGGGCCCTGAGCATAGAACAACCCCAACATCTGGCGCTCAACCAGGCATACCCAACAAAGCTCCATGATTTGTATGACCCTCCCACACATCAAATAATAAAAACTGAAAAATTAAAAACAAAATAAATGTGTCTTTATTGTTCTTTGTTCCGTAACTGTGGCCTACATACAGGATGTGCTAATTCAAATCATCATAGGACCAATGACCCAGGCTCATCTGTAGATCATTGGAGTATGTTCAATGCTTGAGAGAACTTTCTTTCATTCTATTGTCTCTCCAAAAGCATAGCTTTAAACAGTCAAGGAAACCACATTTTGTACTGCTCAGTGAACTCCAGAAAGATCCCCAGAATCATACCGACTATCCGAAGGCAAATGCAAAGCTGTACAGCTGAGCTCAGATCCTGACTGTCACACAGCAGTGCCAGTGGAGAAGTGAGCTTCCCCTACTCAAAAGCAGAGCTTTTTAAAACAAAGATCAAACAAAGACCATAGAAATGCTGTTACCAGGCTGGGAGGTGAGGGACCCAGAGGAAGTTTCTTTACTATCTTGTAAGGTGGGGAGCTGCCGGCTGATTGGTTGTCTTAGGAGGGGGAGAAGATGCTGATTACTCAGGACCTTGGGCACTTGACCTTGGGTACTTGGCCTTGGGAGTTTAGAAACTTCTCAGGATGGGGACTAGAAACTTCTCAGCTCCCCAAATAGTTCCAGGCCTCAAGGTGGAGGGACTTTAGTTTCCACAGTATATTCTTTTAGGAGAACTTTTTTGGATTGGTGTGTAGCATGGCTGACAGCTCAGAACCCAGACAAACAGTTCCAATTTAATACCTTGTTGGGGAAGGGGGAGGGCAGCTGCCGGCTCCCCTCACAGACCTAGGAGCCCATGGTTTTGGTGGACTTGACCCCCAGTGCTCTTCTTTGGGGCACTGAGCTCCATGGCTGTGCACACTCTGGGTTGACTTCCCAACCAAACCCTGGTCAACATGACACTTTTACCCAGGAGCTGAGAATATGGCCCCATCCTTGCTCGGAGCTGCTGCGTGGCTGCATTTTTTTGCTCCTGATGTTGTCGAAGACAGAAGCACTTTTTCACCATTTGCCATTCCCTTATCCTTTAATTTTCCATCTGTGTCACCTACAACCTTAAGTCATCCCAGAAGGGGCATCTTCTCTGCAGGGCTTCTCTTCTGTTTCTTTTCTTAAGGCCACAAAACAATTCATCTCAGCTATGTACTCCTGACTTCACTTTTGGCAAGCAGAACCCTTGACCAGCTTTCCTGCTTTGTGTACTTTGTTGTGAAGATTCCAGAGTGATGCTTTTCAGTCTTGGAGGGACTTCAGCAGTTCTCAGTAGGAACATGTATATGAGTATCCAGTGGGCTCAGAGAAAAGAGAAATCGGCTGCTAGACCAAGCCACTCCCAGGAAGATGAACTGCTGTGAGTCAACAGTTTGCCCAGGACCCCAGAAAGCCAGCCATTAGAGCTATACAACTAGTGTGGGCAGTAACCAACATTCACACAGCCAAAATACCCTAGCACACGACCTCTTTCTTGACCTTCACCCAGACAGCCCTTGGTAGCTTAGGAGAAAGGTAGGAGGGAGCCAGGGTGGCCATCAACATCCACAAAAACCTTTGTCCATTCCTCCACTATAAAATCTTGAGAGTTATTTTGTAGTATATATTAAAATCTTATCTTTCTTCTGGTAAACAATCATGTTTCCCCATTTGTATAGTGAGGGTAATTATAATACATCTTGACTCTTTGTTTGACTTGTCAAGAATCCCAGGACTGATTTCTATTCTCAGACACAGAAATTGTTTTTTGTCTAATGTTTTGCATTCTTCTTTTTCTTTATTCTAGAGTCCCTAATTAACAGCATCATTCATTAACCTTATTGTACAAGCATTTGCATAATGACTTGTACCTTGGAGTTCCTATTATACATCACCATACACAAGATATTTTATTACCATGACAAACCCTAATGATAAATATTATCAACTTATGTTTCATTTGACAAAACGGATTCTTAAATAACCTCGATATTTTGTCCAGAATCTTGCTCTTAGTAAGTGGTGTATATAAAGCTTGAATAAGGAACAAATTTTTAAAAATATATTGTCTGTATTCATTTCCATTTATACTGACACTTTTTAGTGTCATGTTAGATAATTTTGGAGTGGGAAGCAAAAAGAGGCTGCACTGTAACAATTGGTACCTTGCATATTTATCATGGTGAATATTCTGTTGTATTCAGCTCACACTTAATCTTCCCACCTGAAACATGTAAGTGTACATACTGAAATATCACAAGACTTTATAGAATTCACCATTGTCCTCAAGAAAGAACTTCCCCAGGAGGCACGGACAT
Source organism: Phyllotis vaccarum (assembly GCA_033318265.1). Taxonomy (NCBI): domain Eukaryota; kingdom Metazoa; phylum Chordata; class Mammalia; order Rodentia; family Cricetidae; genus Phyllotis; species Phyllotis vaccarum. The sequence goes on along the minus strand of JARWLC010000001.1, from coordinate 53,652,320 downwards.
TCTTCTCCACTTTAAAAATGAAAAATAGTTTTCTTGCGTCTTGAGAAATTGATTTGTTTTCCAATATTACCTATAATAATGTATTTCTAGTAACAGAAAGAAACTAGTCTTTCTACAGAGAAGTGTGAAATGCACAAAACTAGAAACAGTGTTTTATAAAGCGATTTAAATATATTAGAGTTTTTATTGTTAGTTAACAATGTGAGTTTGAGATTGATCTCTTTATGGTATCAATATTATCTGGTTTTTCTTGTTTTATGACCTCACAAAAATTATCTAATCAACCAAATTGTTTTTAGAATGCTTAGAACTCTTTTTCTGCTAGTATCTGACTCTTGGGCTCCATGCTGATCTGCACACAGCATCTCTTTAGAAAGAATCTTGATACAACAGTTTTGTCAGTATCCCCCATACTCTTTGTCTGTCGGCTCCTCAAGCAGGTTCTTCAGGTGCTTTTGTCTACAGTGTTTGATCACCATGAATGTTGACCTTCAGCAAGAATTCTGATAAGTCTGTTTTCCCAGAATCCATCAATACCTATGATGTGATTCTTTTCTTTTTCCTAGTAATTACATCTGCTTCAGAAAGCAACTTTTTTTTTTTTGATAAACAGGTCTGTGTTTGAATATGGTATTTAGTAAGACTGTCTTTAAATTTTAGTATTATTTATTACATTTGGTCTCAACTGCTCTTGGAGCACTATGCTGAATTTTTCTTAGGTTGGGGTTCCAAATTTTTCTTTCTGATTGTTACTTTTTCTAATTATCTCCCTGATACATTTATTCATAATCTGCATTTTAGTGTTCATCTGTATTCTTTGATATCACATTGGTATTATAAAAGAATCATTCTTATTTATCTTGAAGTTTGAGTTTTATATCATAAACTGAGGTTAGAATGTTCATACAAAGTATTAATTGCTAAAGGATCAAAGTAGGTGAGTTTTATAAGTCTCATTATCAGCTGCTGGCAGGGGAAGATAAGGGCAATTTATTCTCTGAAGGCCCTAGATTCAACAAATCTGTGAAAGTCCCACTTGTGATCTATCCACAGAGACACTTTGTATAGCCAAATATCTCTGTCAGTAAACTAATTATAAAGCATAGGCTTCTAAGCATCTTAGAGTTCACATGGGGTACTACATCTGGTTATGAAGCATATTCTAGTATATTTCTATTTATCAAAATTATACAGCTTAATAAACAGTCATCTTTCTGATCATCCACAAGTGTGTGTGCCCATACAATTGAAAAGTAATCTGAGATTACATATACACAATATATGAAAATACATGATAATGGGGAGATAGCAAAGCTATTTTGCACATTCCAGACAAAAGCAATCTAGTTTTTCAGAGTTCATGGCCTTGTAAGCCCTGCCTGACAAGTTTCCTCCAGAGAATTATTTGGTGGGTTGATATCTGAGGTATCAATCACTATCTGCTGTAACTTCATCATGGCCTGTGACAGTCTTTATTATACAGATGGGATCACCTGCCTAGGAATGGTACTGCCCATGGTGGACTGTATTCCCCTACATCAATTGATAATTTAGACAGTTTCCAATAGATACTCACATAGGCCTATCTGATCTATTCATTTCCTTTTTAGTTATTTATTTTTCTCTCATATATTATATCCTGACTACAGTTTTCCCCTTCCTTTCCTACTCCAACTCTTCCCCCACCTCCCCTTACTCCTAGATCTATCCAATCCTCTGTCTCTTTCAGGAAAGAGTAGGCCTTCCTGGAATATCAACTGAACATGGTAACCAGGCTTTCCTCTCAGCTGACTTTAAGCTGTGTCAAATTAACAATAAAAGTTTACTAGGGCACATTCCCCCAGGTGCTTGCTTAGAGATGAGGCCATGGCTGGGTACTAGTAAGGGTTCAACTACCCTTACTCTTTTAGTCATAGTACCTACTAGATAGTGGGAGTGAGCTACCATTGTAAATAGGCAAAATTCTCAGTTGAAGCTCTGTACAGAGTGATTTAAAACTCAATATGACTGACACTGGGAAAGTTTCTATTGAGATATGTATATGTTGTGAACTTTTTGATGAAGCAAGAGCTGGAGCCACCACAGCTTTGCTTGAAAACACTACTCGAGCATGTCTCTGTGGACATGTAAGCTCTGTACTGTGGAGATCCTTCTCTACCTTCTTAGGAAAAAGAGCCCATGTGCAGTCCCAGGAGAGGGATGGCAGCAATTATTTGGGCATCTATTTCAGTTCTGGATTGCATGCAATGTCACAGGTGATTGACAATGCCTCATACCTCAGAGAGCTCACAAATTTCCCAACTTTTGTGAATAGCATCCTATGTTTCAAGTTACATGACAACACCTGTTCCCCATAAGTAACATTCCCAGAAGGTTTCTATCAGTCATTACACTGAGCCAAGTTAGCCTCAGATGCTATTATTTTTAAACCAGAGTGATTGAGTTTCTGTGAGGTCTCAATGATGATAACATATAAGGCTTTCTAAACCCCTAACACAGTTCAAATTCAGACAAGTTACTCAAGATAGTTCAAGACTACTGCACTATGACAATTTACCAACTTTAACAGGCAGACTTTACCAAAGCCAGAATACTGTACAGTCTTCCCAACAGCAAGAACTGCCACTGTCTGAACTGATAGCACCTTCTGGGACTGTTTCAATTTTGTCAGTGTGGAAGAATGTTCTCTCCTCACTAGGCAGGGGTGATGGCTCTACTTTTCTTTCTATTTTTATTGTCTCATGCTCTCAGAGTATACAGTTTCCATTTTTCTGTGGTATAATCTTACCATTTTCTTCTGGTCTACAGCCTCCATGTGTACTTACGTGGCTATTATTTGGGTTTTACCTTGAGGGATATCAGGTGAGTTCTGGGTATATTTATTCAAGTATCTTATGTATCTCTGATTACCTTTCAAAACAGTTTTTATTCTTTGGTTTATTTAGAAAACAAAGAGAGCAGCTCATAGTCTTATTTAATAAACCATTTTCAGGGCTAATTCACTTTGTGTCTCTCATGTCTGAAGAGAATCAGTGCAGCACTGTTGAGTTTGTTAAAAAATACTTTTTCTGATGGATACTGAATGGCATCTCTTTGGGCTCTAGTTAGTGCCTTCTGCTAAAATATGAAAATAAAAAATATTCAAGAAAAAAGAAGTCCAGGAATTAATTTTTTCAAATTTTATTTTTATTCAAATTTTAAAATCCATTTCCTTCTTTGAAGCTGGAAAAAAAAATAGTTCACTTTCTTGCCTAAAAGCCTTTTCTTTTTAATTCATTGTTTGGTTTTATTTTTCTGCATGTTCGTTTTATTATTTTTTATATAAAAAAGTCTTCTTTATCCATATATCCCCCTGCTCCTCCTCCCTTCCCTTCTCCCAATCCCTCCCAGTCAGCCTTCAGCCTCTGGCCTCCCTTTCTCCCCTCCCCCCAAGGGCAAGAATTCCCAAGGTGGGTCAGCTCAGTGTGGCATGTCCACTCCAGGTAAGTCTGATTTCCTCATCCCAAAATCAAGACTGGGTTAGGTATTCCTCTGCAGGGAATGGGTTCCAAGGTGCCAACCCACACACAGGAACAGTCTGATCCTGAACCTCCAGGCTCCACATACTGCCCATGCCAATCCACAGTTGCCTACCCTTGGAGGGCCTAGCTCCTTTTCCCAATGGATCTCCAGTGGCTGTTCTTGATTCAGTGAACTCCCCAGAGCTCCAGCCAGCCATCACTATGGAATTTTTCTCATAATCCCTATCCCCTTGCTCATACAGGGTTTCCTCCCCTGCTCTCAGCTGGACCAGGAGCTCCGCCCAGTGCTCAGCCATGGATCTCTGCCTCTACCTCTATTCATTGTTGGATGTAGGTTCTGTGGTGACACTTAGGGTGGTTACTCATTTGATTCTAGGGGAAGTCCTGTTTAGACACCCCCTCCACTATTGGTTGGAGACCTAGCCAGGGACATCCTGTGAGTTCTTGGAGGTTTCCATAGCACCCAGCTTCTTTCCAACCCCACATTGGCTTCCTCTATTGAGATCTCCATCTCTTTTTTTTTTCTTCCTCTTTGCTCCTCTCACTCAACCATCTCCTTCTCTTATGATTTGTTCCCACCTTTTCTTGGTTACAACCTGTTATAATCCCAAATTGCTAAGGTGATCTTCTCTATTTTCTCCTCTTAGAGGAATCTCTGGATGTCTCTCTTAGGTTCCACTGATCCAAAGGTGTTCAGGGGTTGAGGTTTGCAGCTTGGGTATTCTTTGCTTTTTGTCTAAAATCCACTTATGTGTGAGTACATCCCATGCCTATCTTTCTGGGCATGTGATACCTTACTCAGGTGTATATTCTCCAAATCCATCCATTTGCCTGCAAATTTTAGGATTTTTTTTTTTACTGCTGAGTAGTATTCCATTTTGTAGATGTACCACAGTTTGTTAATCCATACTTCAGTTGAGAGGCATCTAGGTTGTTTCCAGGTTCTTGCTATTACAAATAATGCTGCTATGAACATAGTTGAGATAATGCCTTTGAGCTACAAATGTGCATCCTTTGGGTCTATGCCCAATAGGTATTGCTGCATCTTTAGGGATATTGATACCCAGTTTTCTGAGAAACCGCCATACAGCATTCCAGAGTGGCTGTACAAGTTTACACTCTCATCAACAATGGAGGAGTGTTAGCCTTGTTCTGAATCCTCTCCAGCATAGGCTGTCATCTGTGTTTTTGATCTTAGCCATTCTGACAGGTATGAGGTGGTATCTCAGAGTCGTTTTGATTTGCATTTCTCTGATGATTAAAGATATTGAGCATTTTTAAGTGCCTTTTAGCCATTTGTAATTCTTCTGTTGAGAATTCCCTTTTTAGATCTTAACACCCACCATTTTTTAATTGAATTATTTAGGTTTTAGGGTTCTAGTTTCTTGAGTTCTCTGTATATTTTAGAGATCAGTCCTCTCTCATATGTAGGGGTGGTGAAGATCTTCTCCCATTCTGTAGGCTGTTGTTATGTCTTCTTGACTATGTCCTTTGCCTTACAGAAGCTTCTCAGTTTCAGGAGGTCCCACTTATTGATTGTTGTTCTTAGTGTCTTTGCTACTGGTATTGTATTTAGGAAGTGGTCACCTGTGCCAATGCATTGGAGGGTATTTCTCATTTCTTTTCTATCAAGTTGGGTATATCTGAGTTTATGTTGAGGCCTTTGATCCACTTGGACTTGAGTTTTGTCCAGGGTGGTAGGTTTGGATCTATTTGCATTCATCTACATCCAGTTGTATCAACACTACCATCCAGTTGTACCAACACCGTTAGTTGAAGATACTATTTTTTTTTCCATTGCATATTTTTGGCCTCTGTCAAAAATCAGGTGTTCATAGGTATGTGGATTAATGTTGAGGTCTTAGATTCAATTCCACTGATCCACAAGTCTATTTTTATGCCAGTACCAGGCTGTTTTTATTACAGTAACTCTATAGAATAGCTTGAATGGTGATTCCTCTTGAAGTTCTTTTATTGAGCAGGATTGTTTTGGTAATCCTGGGTTTCCTCTTGTTCCATATGAAGTTGAGTATTGTTCTTTCAAGCTCTGTAAAAAATTGTGTTGGGATTTTGGTGGTAATGGCATTGAATCTGTAGATTACTTTTGGTAAAATTGCCATTTTGACTATGTTGATCCTATCTATCCAGGATCATGGGAGATCATACCATTTTCTAATATCCTCTTCAATTTCTTTCTTCAGTGACTTAAAGTTTTTGGCAAATAAGTCTGCTACTTCTTTGGTTAGAGTTACACCAAGATATTTAATGCTATTTTCCGCTATTTTGAAGGGGTATGTTTCCCTTATTTTTTTTCAGCCCTTTTATCCTTAGTGTATTGGAAGGCTGTTGATTTTTTGAGTTAATCTTGTACTCTGCTATATTACTGAAGGTGATTATCAGCTGTAATAGTTTTTTGGTAGAATTTTGGGGGTCACTTACATATACAATCATATCATCTGAAAATAGAAATAGTTTGACTTCTTCCTTTCCAATTTGTATCCCCTTAATCTCCTTTTATTCTCTTATTGCTTTAGTCAAAATTTTGAGAACTATATTAAATAGATAAGAAGAGAGAAGACAGCCTTGTCTTGTTCCTGATTTTAGTGGAATTGCTTTGGAGTGTTTCTCCATTTGGTTTAATGTTGGCTGTCTGCTTGCTGTACATTGCCTTTATTATATTTAGGTATTTTTCCTGTATTCCTGATCTCTCCAAGACTTTTATCATCAAAAAGTGTTGGATTTTGTCAAAGGCTTTTTCAGCATCTAAGGAGATGAGCATGTGCTTTTTTATTTTTCATCCTTTCAGTTTGTTTATATGATGGATGACATTCACAGTTTTTCATATGTTGAGTCATCCCTGCATCTCTGGGATGAAACCTACTTGATTGTGGTGGATGATTTTTTTTTTTTTTTTGGATATTTTGTTAGATTCAGTTTGCCAGAATTTTATTGAGTATTTTTGCATTGATGTTCATGAGGGAGATTGGTCTGTAATTCTTTTTCTTTGTTGCATCTTTGAGTGGCTTGGGAATCAGAGGCCTCATAAAGAGTTCAGTAATGTTCCTTAAGTTTCTACTATATGGAACAGTTTGAGGAGTATTGGTATTAGTTTTCCTCTGAATGGTAGAATTCTGCACTGAAAACATCTAGTCCTGGGCTTTTTTTTTTTTTTTTTTTAACATGGGAGACTTTTAATAACAGCTTCAATTTTCTTTGGGGTCATAGGTCTGTTTAGGTCTTTAATCTAATCTTGATTTAACTTTGCTAAGTGGTACCCGCCCAGAAAGCTATCCATTCCTTTTAGGTTTTCCATGTGGGGTATAGATTTTCAAAGTATGGCCTGATATTTCTCTGGATTTTCTGTATGTCTGTTGGTATTTCATCCTTTTCATTTCTGATTCTGATAATTTGAATATCCTCTCTCTGCTTCTTGGTTAGTGTGGATAAGGGTTTATCTATCTTGTTGACTTTCTCAAAGAAACAACTCTTTGAGTCACTGATTCTTTATATTGTCCTCTTTGTTTCTTTTGTACTGATTTCATCCATCTGAAATTGTATTGTATTGCTTTCAGCCATTACTATTGTACTGATTATTTCCTGCCGTCTACTCCTTCTAGGTGAGTTTGCTTCTAATTGTGCTAAAGCCTTCAGCTGTTCTCTTAGGTCTCTTGTGTGAGATGTCTTTAGGTTTTTCATATAGGCTTCTAGTGCTATGAGTTTTCCTCTTACCGTTGCTTTCATTGTGTCCCATAAGTTTGGGTATGCTGTGGATTCATTTTCATTAAATTCTTAAAGTCCTTGATTTCTTTCTTAATTTCTTCCTTGGTGGTTCAATTGAGAGATGTTCAGTTTCCATGAATTTGTAGGCTTTCTGTAATTTTTGTTGTTGTTTAACTCTAACATTAGACCATGGTGGTCTGATATGATACAAGGAGTTATTCCCATTTTTTTGTTATCGATTGATATTTGCTTTATGACCAAGTATGTGGTCAATTTTAGAGAAAGTTCCATGGGATTCTAAGAAATATGAATATTCTTTTGTGTTTGCATAGAAGGTTCTGTATATTTCTATTAGTCCATTTGGGACATAAGGTCTGTTAGATTCCTTATTTTTCTGTTGAGCTTCTGTGTGGTTGACCTATTCAAGGGTCAAAGTGGGATATTGAAGTGGGATATACTATTAGTGTGTAGGGTTTGATGTGAGGTTCAAGCTTTAATAGTGTTTTGTTTTTTTTTTTTTTACATATGCATGATGTGGGAATGCCTTCCTGTATGCTGTGAATATCAATCTTTAAATAAAGGAGCTGTTTTGGCCCTTGACAGGCACCATAGAAAAAGTAGGCAGAAGAATCAGAATAAGTAGAAAAGGAAGGGCGGAGGCAGACACAGACTAAGCTGGATGCCCAAAGGAGCAGCATGTAAGGAACACAGGTGAGCCACGGGCCACATGACAGGATAGATTAATAGAAATGGGTTGATTTAAGATGTAAGAGCTAGCTAGCAATGTGCCTAAGCCATAGGCCAAACAGCATGAACTTAATATAAGCCTCTGAGTCATTTCTGGGGACCTGAGCAGTGATGGGCAGCTAAGAGGTCTGGGGCTGACTGCAGATCCTGGGTCCGGACCTCTGGCTGCCCAAGACCAAGAAACCCAACTACAACATACGCAGGTGCCCTTTTGTTTGGGATATAAATATTCAGGAATGAGACTTCATCTTGGTGGATTTTTCCTGAGATGAATATGTAATGTCCATCCTGGTCTCTTTTGATTAATTTTAGTTTGAAGACTATGTTGTTAGATATTAGGATGGCTACACCAGCTTGCTTCTTAGGACCATTTGATTGAAAAGTCTTTTCCCAACCCTTTCCTCTGAGCCTGTGTCTGTCTTTGAAGTTGAGGTGTGTTTCTTGTATGTAGCAGAAGGATGATTTCTGTTTTTGTATTCATTGTATTAGGATGTTTCTTTTTATAGGTGATTTGAGTCCATTGATATTAAGGGATATTAATGACTAATGATTATTATTTCCTGTTATTTTTGGTGGTAGCTTGTGTATATTTCCATTCTTTGGGATTTTATTCTGTAGTATTATCAATTGTTTGTGGTTTTATGGGTGTATCTGGTTTCCTTAGGTAGGAGTTTTCCCTATCAGGCCAGATTTGTGGATAGGTATTGTTTAAATCTGGTTTTGTTATGAATCACCTTGTTTACTCCATCTATGGTGATTGATAGTTTTGCTGGGTATAGTAGTCTGGGTTGGCAGCCCTGCTCTTTTAGTGTCTGTACAACATCTGACCAGGACCTTCTTGCTTTCATTGCTTCTACTGAATAGTCAGATGTTATTCTGATTGGTCTGCCTTTATAATTTGGCCTTTTTCCTTTGCTGCTTTGTAATTTTTTTCTTTGTTCTGTAGGTTTAGTGGCTTGATTATTATGTGGTGAGCAGATATTTTTGGGAAGTCTAGTCAATTTTTTGTTCTATAAGCTTCTTGTATCTTTATAGGCCTTTCCTTCTTTAGGTTGGGAAAGTTTTCTTCTATGATTTTATTGACTATATTTTTTGTGCATTTGAGCTGGTATTCTTCTCCTTCAATTCCAATTATTCTCAGGTTTGGTCTTTTCATGGTATCCCAAACTTCCTGGACATTTTATGTTATGACTTTTTTGGTTTTAGTGTTTTCTTTAGCTGACGTATCCATTTCCACTATTGAGTCTTCCACTCCAGAGATTCTCTCTTCTATCTCTTGAATTCTGTTGGTTATTATTCTACAGCTTACATCTGTAGTTCTGATTAGTTTCTTCAGGTTTCCTATTCCCAGTTTTGCCTCAGTTTGTGCCTTCTTTATTGCTTCTATTTCAATTTTCAATTCCCAGAGTGTTTCTTTCACCTGCTTGTTTTCTTTTCCTTGGTTTTCTTTATCTTTTCTCAGGGATTTGTTCATCTCTTCCAGGTTTTTGTTTGTATTTTCTTCTATTTCTTTATGGGAGCTTTTTATATCCTCTTTTAGAGCTTCTATTATCTTCATAAAGTTGCTTTTAAGGTCATTTCCTTCTGTTTCCTCTTCATTGTTATGCTGAGGCCTTGATGTTGTAGAACCACCACCTTCTTCTGCTGGTGTCTTGTTGTTCTTTATATTGTTATATGTATTCTTGCACTGGTGTCTGCCCATTGCTTCCTTGGTTCAATCTTAGTCAGCTCTTGGTTGTCTCAGTCCGTCGTGGGCTCAGGGACTGTGTGTCTCCAGTAATTGCAGAAGCTGCTCTTAGTTGGCTATTAGTTGGCTGTAGGCCAAGGAGCTGTGTGTCTCCAGTTTTCACAGAGGTCATTCTTAGTTGGGTCTTAGTCAGGTGTGGACTTGGAGAGAGGCTTCAAGGTCTCTAGTTTTTGGTGTGTGATGGTGCAGTTGGCGGTTTGGGCTGGGTTTGGCCTGTCAGTTGTCCCTCCAGCTATGTTTTGCTGGAGATTAGGTTGGGGGGAGGCCCTCCTATCTTTCTTTGGTTTATTGCAGAGCTGGGTGTAGTTGGGGTGTCAGGGGCTGTGTCCCTGGGCCAGAGTTTGGAGACCATAGTCTCTGCTTGGCCTGAGGGTCAGGGTGCCACTCATCTCTTAGTTAGCTGTGAACCAGGAGGGAGGCTTTAGGGTCTCCTGTTCAAAGTCAAGAAATTTAAATGGTCATAAATATTAAGTATGGCATATTTATCAGGTGACAATTTATTTCTATATTAAAGTATTGATTCTTGCTATATGTTTAAATTGTAGAGAGAGAACACAAATAATATAGGATAAATTTCATATATTTCTGTTAAGAAATCATGCTTCAGATAGAGCGATACTGAAGTTTCTAATATATTGAGGATTTATGTTTTTGCTAATCCATATTACAGGTATTTATATAGATGACAGTATAGTGTCATCTAATCCAGTATGAAACACCCATCGTATATTTTAAGGGAACATTTAAATGTTCACATTATTTAGATGTTTAGAATGTTTCCATAATGTCTGTGATTTTTATATATGTATATGTATATTTTATATACAACATGATATATAATATATAAATTATATATTTATACAAAACAAATTTTATATACTCCTGTTGAGAAATTGTACCAAATATATATCACAACATATATACTGCATACTTGTAATATAAATATATATATGTATATGTATAAATGGTAATAAAATGCTGGCTCAAAGTAGATTTTTTAATTATTGCTTCTATTTCACTAGGGCTTATAGATGTCTTGGAATTGTTTATCTGATTTTGATTTAAGCTTGATAGGTGATATATATTGAGAAAATTATCCTTTTTTTTCTTTCTATTCTTTTCCAATTTGGTGGAGTACAGTTATTTACAGACTGCTGTCTCTGTGATTCTCTGGATTCTTTGGTGTCTATTGTTATGCCCCTTTGCATCTCTCATTTTGTTAGTTTGGAGCCTTCTCTCACGGCCAGGTAGTAAACTTCGAGAGTCGTTTGTCAATCTCAATGATTTTCTCAAAGAATCAACTCTGTTTCGTAAATTTTTTGGTATTGCTTTGTTTTGTTTTGTTTTGTTTTTTATTTTATTGATATCAGCCCTGAGCTTTATTATTTCTTGCCAGGTACTCCTTGGGGGTGTGATTTTTTTTTCTTTTAGTTCTAGAGCTTTCAGTGTCCTGTTACTAGTATGAGATCTCTCCCTTTTTTATGTCGGTACTTAGTGGTATGAACTTAGTCCTCTTAGGACTGCTTTCTTTGTGTTCTATAAGTTTGGGTATGTTCTGTATTGATTTTCACTGAATTCTGGTGTTAGAGAAGCCTGATATTAAGATCACAGTCCACCACATCTGGATATCTCTCTCGGTTCAGCACAAAATGGAGGCTCCGTTTCTCAGCGGGGCTTTCTTTTCTCTGTCTAACCTTAATTGGAGAGTGTCTCTAAGCCAAGATGTTGAACGTATTTGGCACATGACCCTTTACAGAGCTCCCTGAAAAGATTGTGTGACTCAGCAGATAAGTCTCCATCTTTTCTCCTACCCATATGATAATTAGGTGCTGAGTATGACCAGTCAACCTTTCCCACCCATAAACCTAAAAAAATCTTTACATACCTTACCCCTGGAATAATGAAATAAGTTGTCTCTCTTGAAGCTGATTCCATTCTTTCTGTCAAACTGATGGCCACCTGAACCCCGCTCCCTGCTTCTATTCCCTTTGCCCTCAGTGATCCCCAAGGAAAAGGAGACACACATTCTAGAAAGTATTTAATTTCTTTATTAATCTCTATTTTGACCCACTTTTCATTCAGTAATGACTTGTTCAGCATCCAGAAAGGTTTCTGCTATTCCTGTTGTTTCTGATATCCAGCTAATTCAACTATGGTTGCCCTATGAATGGAAAATTCCAAGAATCCAGTAGTTGTTCGGTCCACAAGGCTGGATGTCCTATCTGGTCTTCAGTATATTCTGGGATCCTGATGAAGTTGGCTCTAATGCCAATGAAGGAATGGACTTTCTAGCAAGGTTAGGGCAATCAGGCAATGAGCAAAAGCTTCTTTCTTCTAAGTACTTAGGTAGGCTTCGAAAAGTAGACATGGCCCAAATTAGAGGGTTTTCCCAGCTCAAAATATCCAGATTAAAAGTATGTCTTCCTAACTCAAAGATCCAAATTAAAAATAGATTTTGTCACTTCAAATTAAGCAAAAATGCCTCTTAAATGTGCCCCTCCACATGGGGGTTTTAGTTAATTCCAGAGGTAGACATGAATATATGTCACAGCAATTGTTTGGGACTTACAGCTTTAGTGGGTTAGAGTCTATGAACGTCACATCCGGCAGCAGGTAGACAGACATAAAACTGGAGAAGTGGCTAAGAGTTCCCAACTTAAGATAGAACCACGTGGCTGAAAGAGTGAGATTTGGAATAGTGCAGTATTTTGAAATCACCCCAGTGACTCACCCCTTTCTTTAAAAGGCCATGCTTTCTAATTCTTCCCAAACCATTCCACCAATTTGGGATTAAATATATGTCATTCTCATGAAAGCCCTCTACTAATAATAGGCCTGATGTTACTGGGCTCTTTCATTTGTTCTTCATGTATGGTCAGGTTGATCAAATTTCTTTTCCTCATCCCTTACCATAGTTTTTTCTCCTTAGCTGGCATATTGGGAGGTGGCCAAGCCTAGACAATTGGAGCTGCTGGAACAGAGGATATTTTTATTTTAAAATTCAAGTTCTATAATAAACTTAAATAAATTTTGCTTATTTAGAAAATTTAATTTTCTTAGTATTCAATTATCTTATCAAAGGAATTGAATCAAATCCCTCAGTCTCATCTCAAACCTTTAGCAAATTACTGGCAGGGTCCTGTCCTTCCTCTCTGATTCCACTCCATGGGGAACCTATAGATCCAAGTGGCAGATTCAGATTTCCTACTTCCTAAGGATCCCCTCTAGCCCATCCACAGTCCTTCATGTCAGATCTTATTACCAAGAAATTCATACTGCCCAGGACTCTCAGTGACTTCATCTGGTAGGGGCTCAAAAGCACTCCATACCAGGAAACTCACATCAAACACTCTCCTAAAATCCATAGAGGAAAACAGAAACCCAAGAATACAACACTCACTAAATAAAGACAAAACTAGATACCAATACCTGGAGTTACAGTTATCCGAAATCCAGATGCCTAGACACCAATGTAAAAACACAATTAATAGCAGTTAAGACAATATTTCTCCTTCGGAATCCAGTAACCCCATTAGAAATACAATATAGCTGAAACACAAAACAGGGATTTCAAAATAGCTATTATGACTATGACTTAAAATGGTTATGGATGACTTCACTAATAAAGTCTATTAAGACACGAACAGTGGTATGAAGTAAAGAAAGCAGTTCAAGACAAGAAAGTAGAACAGAAACATTTAAAAAGCTCACACGTAGGTAGAACTGGAAATGAAAACTTTAGGAAGTCTAACAAAACCCTAAGAGTCAAGCCTTACCAAGAGAAGCATGACTATAATTAGTCTTAATAATAACCTGGAATCAGGTATGGAGGATGAAAGCTGGAAGATCAGAGGAGCAGAGCAGCCAACCTCCACACACTTGTTTGTTTTTTGTTTGTTTGTTTGTTTGTTTGACATGAGTCTTTCCCAGCACTTAGGTGGAGACAAGCAGATGTCTTTGCAGGTTTGAGGCCAGCCTGATTGTCTTAGGGTTTTTATTGCTGTGAAGAGATACCATAATCACAGCAACTCTTATAAAGGACAAACATCTAGTTGTGGTGGTTCACTTACATTTGTGATTCAGTCTACTTTCATCCTAGTGGGACATGCAGGCACGCAGGCAGACATGGTGCTGGAGAGGTAGTTAAGTGTCCTACATCTTGGCTTGCAGACAACAAGAAGTGATCTGAGACACTGGATGTTAATTTGAGAATATATGAGACCTCAAAGCCTGCCTCTATGGTGACACACCCACTCCAACAATGTTACACCTCCTAATAGTGCCATTCCTTTTGGGGGCCATTTTCTTTCAAACCACAACACTGATCTACATAGAGAGTTTAGATCTACATAGAGGTCCCCCATAGGCATCCAGAGTTGCCTAGTAGGACCATATCTCAAAGAAACAAAAACATAGGCAAGTTATTTTCAGCTACACTGAGTTGGAGGCCACTCTGGGCCTGTTTACATCCCATGTAGTCCCTCTTGTCTGCTTTTTGTTTTTGTTCCCTGTATTTCTGATGTGCTTAATAGTCAATCGCATGCAGCCCAGACTAGTCTCCAACTCTTGGTGCCCCAGAGACTTCTTCCCTCTACAAAATCTCAAACCGAATGAGGCCGAGATCCTTTTTCCATCTCCCAATGCTGGGATCAAAGGCATGAGATCCCAAGTGCTGGGATCAAAAGTGTGAGCTACCAATCACCACCACCACCAGGCTCTGTTTATCTTTTAGACTGACTGGTTCAATCTCACACAGCCCAAGTTGTCCTTGAAATCTTGATCTTCCTTCTTCTTCCTCCCAAGTGCTTGGATTAAAGGTGTGTGCCACCACTGCCAGCCTTCTATGGTTAACTAGCCCTGTCCTCTGATCTTCAGGGAGATGTATTTGTCAGAACACAAACAAAATATCATACAACTGACAGACTATAAGAGATGGAAGAGAATCTCAGGCATTGAAAACACAGTGGAATGAACAAATACCTCAGTTTTTAAAAAAAATGTTAAATCCAAAAATTCAGAAACAAAATATCTGGGAAATCGAGGAGGGAGGTCTGTAAATTATATTTTTAAAAAATAGAGGAAGGAGAAGAAACCCAGTTCAAAGACATAAAAAATACTTTGAACAAAATCATAAAAGAATTTTTTCCTACTTTAAAAAAATGTACTTTCTTCTCAGTAGCTCATGAAATTTTCTCTAAAATTAGACACATATTTGGAAACAAAGAAAATTAAAATAGCATCCTGCATCTTATCTGACCACCATAGATAAAAAGTGAATATCAATTTAAAAAGAAACAGCCGAAAGCTGAGAAACTTAGAACAACTTATTACTAAACAAGGAACAGGTTAAGAGCAATTAAGGAAGAAATTAAAGATTTTCTAAAGTTGAGTGGAAATGAATAAACAACATGCCCAGACTCATGGAACACTAAAAGCAGTCCTAAAAGACAAGATTATATAACTAAATAGCTCCATAAATAAATTAGATCTCATAATTAGCAACTTAACAGCACACCTGAATGCTCTAGAACATGAAGAAGAAATAACAAGGAGTATATGGCAAGAAAAAAATCAAACTCAGATCAAATCAATACAATAGAAAAAAACAAAATTACAAAGAATCTCTTTGGCATGACAAGCTTCTCTGAAGGCTAACAAAAGAGAAACCTGGGCACCAATCCAGCCACAAAACTCTCCACCTACAATCTGTACAGCCTGCAAGATGTATCAGGGTAATGGTGATACAGACATAGTGTATAAGAGAAGACCATATTTTCAATTTTTAAAAACATCTTTTAATCAATAAAAAAGGCCAGGAACAAATAGATACCGCACAGAATTTTGCCAGACTTTCAAAGAATTAATGTCAATATTCTTCAAAACATTTAATAAAATGAAAAAGGAAGATTGCCTAATTATTTTTCCAAGACCACAATCACCCCTATCTTAAACCAGATAAAGACCAAACAAAGAATTATAGACCTTATAAACATAGATACAAAACTTCTCAATAAAATATTGCAAACTGAATCCAAGTACACACCAAAAGCATCATCTGCCATGATCAAGTAGGCTTCATCCTGGAGATGCAGGATTGGTTAATATATGTAAAGTGATAAATGGAACCCACCATGTAAACAAACTCAAAAACAATAAAACCACATGATCATTTTGTTAGATGCAGAAAAAGTCTTTGAGGTAATTAATCACTCCTTCATGATAAAAGTCCTGGAGAGAATACAGATACAAGGGACGTAGCTGAACACAATCAAAGAAGTTTACAGTAAGCTCATAGCCAGCATCTCTATAGAGAGAGAATCTCAAAGCATTTTCACTGATATCAAGAACAAGACAGGGTTGTTCACTATCCATATACTGGTTTAATGTAGTACTTGAGGTCTTAACTAGAGCAATAGACAAGTTAAAAAGATCAAGATGACACAAATAGGAAGAGAATAAGTAAAAATATCTTCATTTAAAGGTGATGTGACTGCACACATAAGTGACCCTAAAATCTCTATCAGGAAACCTTATTGCTGATGTACACTTTCAACAAAGTTTTAAGACACAAGATTAACACACAAAAATCAATAGCCTTCCTTTATACAAATGATAAACAGATTGAGAAAGAAATCATGGAAACAATGTTTTACAGTAGCTTCAAAAATGTCTGTGGTAACTCTATTCAAGCAAGTGAAAGGCTTGTATATTAAAAAAATTAACATATTAAAGAAAGAAGTTGGGGAAGAAATCAGAAGATGAAAAAAGAAAATCTTCCATGCTAATTGGTTGGTAGAACTAATGCAGTGAAAATGTGTGCCCTTCCAAGAGTAATCTGAGTACTCAATGTAATTCCCATCAAGTGTCCAATACAGTTCTTCACAGAACTTGAAAGGACAATTTTCACCTTCCTGTGGGAGAAAAAATCCAGATAGCTAAAACAATCCTGAGAAATAAAAGGACTGATAAAAGTATCATGATCCCTAATTTCAAGTTTCCTACAGCTATAATTACAAAGACAGCATGGTATCAGCATAAAAACAGACACTATGATCAATAGAATCAAACTGAAAACCCAGACGTAAACCACACACCTATGGACATTTGATTTCTTGTTAAAAAGAGCCAGAAATAAACATCTTCAATAAGTGATGCTGGTCAAACTAGATCTGCATGTAGAAGAATCCAAATAGACCCTGCACAAAACTCAACTCCATTCAAAAACCTAACATAAAACCAGATACACTGAACCTGATAGAATACAAAGCAGGCTATAGCCTTGACTGCATTAGCAAAGAAAATGCTTCCTGAACTTAACACCCCCAGAACAGGCACTAAGACCAACAGTTAATACATGGTCCTCACGAAACTGAAGATGACAAAGCATGTCATCATTTAGACAAAGTGGCAGGCTACCGAATGGGGAAAGATTTTTTTTCCAACTACATGTCTGATAGAGGGCTAATTTCAAAATCATATAAATAATTTAAAGACCCAGACATCAAGAAAACAAATCACCCAATTAAAATGGGGTGCGCAGAGTACTTCAATGAGGGAACACCGTGGCCAAAGTGTTTAAATGTTTGTCTGCGTTAGTCATCAGGGAAATGCAAATCAAAATTACTTTGAGATTTTAGCTTATCCCAGTCAGAGTGGTCAAGATCAATAAAACAAATGACAGCTCAAGCTGGGAGAACTGAGGTAAGAGGAACCCTTGTCCATCGCTTGTGGAGGTGCAAACTTGTACGGTCACTATGGAAATCGGTGTGGCAGTTCCTCATGAAGTTGGGATAGTTCTAATGCTCTTTTACTCTAAATCTTACTACAAGTGTTTTTGCTCAACCATGTGAGTTGCTGCTCTATTTGTAGTAGCCAGAGAGTAGAAATAGCCTAGATGTCAGTCAACAAATGAATGGATAAAGAAAGTGTGGTTAATTCATACAATAAAATATCACTCAGTTGTTCTTAAAAAATGACAATTGCAGGCAAATGGTTGGAGCAAGCAAAAATTATCCTAAAATAACCCAAACCAAAACCACAAATACAGCATGTTTTCTTTTGTATGTGGATGCTACCTGTTAAGTCTTTCATAACCAGGCTACATCTGTTATAGCCACAGAGGTTAGGTATAGAGTAAAGGATTAGGAGGCATGGAAGGATCTCCCTGGAAAGGGTAAATTAAATAGATATAAACAATGGGGGTACACCAGAGTGGGAGGAGGAAATAGGGGTGTAATGGTGGGAATATAGGGAGGTATATCTAAAGTGAAGGACCATTCAAAGGATCATATGGAAACCTAGTAAATTGAATGTTTCTTAAAATATTTAAATTTAGGAATCTAAATTAAAATCACCAAATAATGAAGGAGACAAATCCCCATGCTGGGAATGGGTTACATCTAATTGAGTTGTCGGCCTAAGGAGCTTCATGGAAATGCACAAACAACTCAGGCTATTGCCAAGACTACCGGTGGCACTCCACAAACTGATAGTAAGGCTCTTTTGATGAAGACACCCATACAAATCACCAAACACGGAAAGGTAGGGCTGGTGCCAAAATAGAGCCTTCAAACCTATACAAGTTAGTGTTCATGGTACTGGAAGGCACTCTGCATACTACCAAAGGAGAAAGGTAAACACTAACCCAGCTACAACCATTTGATCTATAATGGTGACCTTCCTGGAGATAAACTGGTGCAATGGTGGTAAAAGGCTGTGGTGTAACCAATCAGTAGGCAATTTGAGTTAAAGCATACTTCATGAAGAGGAACTCATATGCACTGCTAATGGGAGGTCAAGAACCTGAGACTAGCTAGGCCATGGACCTATGAGAAAATCAAACGCTACTATTCTACTAAAGAAAAATATCAATAAAATGACTTGATGATATTCTGCTACACTGACAGATCAGTATTTTACTCTGTTGTCCCTGGAGAAGCTTCCTCCTGCTGCAGATAAGAGCAAATACAGAGACCCACTGCTGGACATTGTGAAGAAAGTGAGAGACCTTGGAACACACAGCCCTAACAGGAACATCTCCATTAACTCCCTCCCTCGTAGTTCAGGGAAACCTGCAGAGGAGGAGG
This sequence comes from Phyllotis vaccarum, assembly GCA_033318265.1. NCBI lineage: Eukaryota > Metazoa > Chordata > Mammalia > Rodentia > Cricetidae > Phyllotis > Phyllotis vaccarum. The sequence continues at coordinate 53,633,499 of JARWLC010000001.1, read as the reverse complement.
GGGAAATATTATCAGAGTCAGTGGGAGGGAAAGAAGCCAAGGAAACAAGATCTTCTAGACAGAACAGAAATGAGACACACAGGAACTCACAGAGACTGGGGCAGCAGACACAGAGCCCACATGGGTTAAAGCCAGATTGCTTCTGGTGATGAGAGAGGAAGTGAACTCAAACTCTGTTCTCAACCCAAAAGTTTATAACTGCTCAGAAATGGAAAAAAAAACAAAAAACAAAAACACCATTTTCTCAATAGAGTCTCACTGGATGTAAGAACCACACTTACAGGTGGCCCCATGGCCAGAAACAGATGCTAACACAAGATGAACTTGGTGGTTTTTGTGGAGGGTTGTTCATTTGTTTTTTGTTTTGTTTTTGTTTTTTGATTTTGTTCTTCTCTCCTCTTTTTTGTTTCAAAATGCTTTCTTTGGGCTTTTTTTTTTTTTAACCTTACAGATCTTTGCTCATCGTGGTTCCTGATTTTGTTTTTAATGGGTTTTCTGTGAGTGTAAATGTGTTTATCAGTATATGTTTCCTATACTAATTTTGGATTTTTCTATTTGTTTTCTTCTACTAAGGTATTTTTAAATTTATCTTATTTCATTATTATTATTTTAGAATCATGTTCTTGTTTCAATGAGGAAACAAATATATATATACTATATATATAAACAAATATATATATATATTATATATATATATAAACAAATATATATATATGTATTTGGATGGCTGGAGAAGTGAAGAAGATCTGGGAGGAGTTGGGGGAGGGGAACTAGTCAGAATATTTGTCTAAAAAACATCTATTTTCTATAAGAAAGAAAGGAAGATGTAAACCAGGAAAAACAGAGTTAGATTTAAGTACTTTGAGGGGTTATCATATGCATACTATGTAACATATCTCTAAAGGCAAGAGCAGAAGATGGCATAACATCTATATTAAAACTCAGCCAAAAGACCAAATAAAACAAATTTACTAATGATATCTAAATTTTCAGCATGATTAAATACATTAAGAATGCTTAAATTTGGTAGAATTTGAAGCTCTCTTGTGGTGGTTATAATTTAATTAAAATTAATGTATTTTGGCATTAGCACCTAAGTATCAAATTTTTAAACAGAGGTTCTGAGCTGAACCAACAGACAAAAATAGAACAAACAATTACATAAAATTGATAGAACAGGAAAAATATATACATCAAATGTGATGACTATTCTTCATTGTCAACTTGATTATATCTATAATGAACTATAAAATCCAGAAATGGAGGAAACACCTGTGAGAAATTCTCTTCTTGATTTGAAGTGAATGAATCCACTTGACTTCTAGTCCTGACCTTTGAGGTAGTAAGACACACCTTTGATCTAGATCTTAAGGACGGAAGACACGAACTTTTAAATCAAATTTTGAGGTGGAAAGACATACTTTTAATATGGACCATACCTTCTGCTGCAAGTTTATATAAAGAACATAGAAGAAAGAAGCATTTGCTCTTTGCCAGCTGGCCCTCACCCTGTCAGCACATCCATCCTTCATTGACCTTGGATCCTACTTCTTTGGTGTTGTGTCACATAAGAAGACCAGCTGAGACACCCAGCCTTGTGGGGCTGAGCAACTACTGGATTCTTGGACCTTCTGTTCACAGCTAGCCATTGTTGGATTATCTAGATTACAGACTGTAAATCATTCAAACAAATCCCATATATCCTGACTTTTAAAAATCACACCAAATCCAGCAAGTGAATCATCAGAAGTGGAGTTTGTTATACAGTCCTAAGGCAATCTTTTCTTATTTTAAGAGTTAAGCAATAGAGCAGGAGATGCCCTTACAAAGAGAAATTAAGAAAAGGCAGGATATACTGCTTCATAAGCCAATCTTAGGAAATTTCAAGAGAATCAGGATATAGCCAGGAAGTTGCATAAATTTTAGCCTGTCTTCTGTCCAGGGATCAAAGATAATACATGGTTCATTTTCCCTCTAGGCTTTATGTAGAAAGAGGCCATATCAGTGTTTTCTTTGGGCATGTGGCCTTGCTTTTCTAGTGAATTATGAATGAAGAGAGTAGGAAAGGATAGTGGAAGGGGGGAAGTAAAAAGAAAAAGATGAAGGTGACCTTCAGAATCTAAAGTTTTCTATTGACTTTCCATTACTTAACATCTGCTTTGAAGATGATAACACAATTATATTTGTCTCTTATTACTTTCTTCAAAATCAGAAGTTTCACAGTGGTGGTTCCTGTTCTTCCCAGTACTTTATCTTTCCTTTAAGTTAAATTTTGTGACTTTTTAAATAATTAGTAACTTTATTTTTGCTTTTTTTCTTGGAAAACAACTTTTTTCACACAATATATTCTAGACATTCCTGATAATTGAAAGGATATTAAGTTGGGGGGGGGGAGCTATGTGAAGCCCAACATAGTATAGCCCTGGGTCTCCAGTATTCCAGTCTCCACAAACATGCAGCTCTCCTCAGCCAATCATCTCATAGAATCATTAATATAGGTGTGTTTGGTTGTTTGTTTTCTGGAAAACTCAGTTTAGACCACTATAAACTAAAATCTCCTTGGGATGGATGTTTTCAGTAAAGAGGTGTTGAGTGGGGCTCATTTCCCAGGCATATCTAATATTATTTTTAGTTATAATATTAAAAAAGTAGATATTATAAAACTGAAAAAACATAATTATGTAAATTACTCTTAAGGTTCAATTTTCCATAGGTGTTTATTGAGATCTCTGACTATGTTGAATATTTTCATTTGGGTTACCTTGAATAGTTGCCTTTATAGTCAGAGGCTGAACTTGGTTGTTGATGGAATGGGCGCTCCTTTCTAGTATCATTAAACTGTAAAACCTGCTCAGGACTGTTGGGAAAATCCATTTGTCTAAATTTTTAGTGTTACCAAGTTCTAATTTTCTGTAATGAAAAAAAGAACAAATAGGAATGGGTTTGTTCTGAGCACACATGAACGAAGTGGACATGAGATGAGCTGCCTTTTCCTAACAGCTATGAACAACTGCTCTCTTTTTATGTTTATCATTAGCTTCATTCTGGTAATTTGTCTTTCTGCCCAGACCGCTGACTGCTACCCCGCTCAGAATTAGCAGCTGATTTCACTTCATGCTTGCAAGAGGAAATGTTACAACACGCACCTTCCTCTTCCTGCCAACCTGCAGATGTGACAGACTCCCCATGATCTTGCCGCTCTCTTCCCCTGTTTCATGAACATCTGGTTACTTCTCTCCTCACACTGTTGGAATAATTTATCTTTTCATCAACAGCATCCTAATTTATGAATATGTGAATTCCTTCCCTCATGTTAGAACTGCCATGCCCAGAAACAACGTGAGCAAGCACATTACCAGCAAGCCTGCCCAGAGGCCCTTTCCAAGGTGATTCCAGAGCCTGTCAACTTGACAGCTGAGATTACCATTACACTGAGGCTGAGGAAAATTTATTATGGTATTTTCAAAAGATATCTGATATTCTAAAATGATCAAACAGTAGCTTAAATTGTTTTATCAATATGTTGATAAAATCAAAAGGCTCTAAATAATATACATCAAAATCTTTTTGCTGGATTATTGGGGTGTTTTTGTTTGAGGTTACACTTCTCAAGTGCAAGTCATAAGTATGAGATTTTTATTATAGCTGTGACATATAACATGGTGAATACATATACACGAAAGATTTTTATAATAAATTTTTTCTTTACAATGAAAACAAAGCTTAAGCCTTGCTTAAACCTGGTAGCCCAAGCCTAATCCCAGCTGCTAAGGAGATCTGAGGCAGAATTACAGATTGAAGGCCTGCCTAAGCAACTACTTTTATCTCAAAAATTAAAATTCAAAAGTTGCTGAAGATGTAGATCAAATATTGGGGCCCTTGCCTAGCACACCCTAGGTTAAGTTCCCAACATGGTAAAAAAGACAAAGATCCATTTAAAAAATAGCTACAGATTCAAAGCACATCTGTTTCACATCTATCCATCTACAGCTTCCCAAGGAAGAGGATGTATGCACCAAGACACTGCAGCAAAGGCCTATAATTTATTCTGCAGTCCTTCCAATATCCATTCCTTGATTTTTCTTGAATGAAAAATTAACGATAGACCTATCACATAATTCTGGCCAGTGTCAAATATTTCTAGACCATATCTCTAATTTCCTCCATGCTTTTGATTTTATAAAGTGCCTTTAGCTTACACCTACTTTGAGAGTCAGGAAAATAAAAACTTAGAGTTGTCATACTAATAATCAGAAGTTGGCCTACTACATAAGAGTGGACCTAAAAGAAAACAATTTAAATACTGCATACCGGGATTTCCCCCTCATCTAATTTGAATTTTTTCCCACAGTAGCCCCTGTTGTTAAGATAATTTGGTGTGTATATGCTCTGGAGAAATCGTAACTTTTCTGTGTACTGACTTGGGGAAAAAGTAAAAGCAGACATGGGAAGTATTTCTTTCCGGTCATATTTACATTTTTAAATTTTGACATAGTTTTCAATGTGCAGAAGACATTTTTTAAAGTGGCCCCAGACTTCTTTTGCAGAAACATGAGATGTAGCCTGGCCATAGGAATAAAGCTGGGTCAGTATCAGATCAGGTTAAGAACTGCCACAAAGCAAAGTGCTCAGAATAGCCTGGTTCTGCAATTTTGTGTGTGTGTTTCTCTTACCCAAGGAAGGAAGAACAGATCTGATTCATCCTATCTTACTGATTAATCAGTAGCTGTTATCTATTATTTAGGCTTTTCAGTAGTTTATACCTTTATTTGGGGGGGGGAGAAGTACGGACAATTTTAGTGCACAACAATATTGTAAAACCAAATTAAATGTCCTTTGCAAAGCTCAGAGCCTGAAGAAGTGGTTGAACACAAACACCAACAATTATTCTGACCCAATACTATTTGAAAATGTAATGTACAAAGAGAAGAAAATTCTAGCTCCACTGAGCTGACATTAAAGTGTAAAATTTATCAAAATATTACCTCATTTGACTTAAAACTTCCAGTGAATAAATCTGTGGGCATTTAAACTATAGTTCTTTGATGTCCATGGTATTTCAAGTCCTCAACAAAAAATATTGTGTGTTCTAATCATATCAGAATTACGATTTTTTATTATTTTATTATCATGGTTTATTTTTGGTTGGTTGTGTTCTGTAACTAATATAAAAAATATCCCCTCCTCTGCTCTGCCTTCTCTGCTTGCTAGCCAGAGAGCAATGTGTTCCCAGGGACTAAGTAAGAAATATGTGACTAGCCTGACTGACTAAATTTGCTGTTTTCTCCACAGCAACATCGAGAAGACAAAGCCAAGATAACATTTAAAACTAAGTGCATATATTTTCTGTGTTTCCTTACTAGAAAAAAATTGCCTGCACTTTAAATATGTACAAAAGTTTGAGTTAATAAGTTGTGATTAATAAGTTTTTATTTATAAATGCCCACCATTTCAACACTAAAGAACAATAGACTATGAAATATGGGTTCAGGTGCTTTTTGTCAGTGAAGATCTGAAGATATGAAAGTATGCTGTAATAGTCTAATATGCCTTATTCTCCTTTGAAGTGACACAAAAATTAAATAATTAAAATAAGATAATGTATTGATTCTGATTTGGGTTGTTAAGACAGGGGTTTACTGTGTTGCCCTGACTGTAGACCAGGCTGGCCTCAAACTCACAGAAATCTACCTGCCTCTGTCTACTAAGTGCAGGCATTAAAGGCATTCACTACTATGCCTGGCACTGACTCTGACTTTTATAGCTGAACTGAATGCACAAATAATTTGCTGAAATATCCATTACATAGATCTAAAAAGTGACTGAAATTAGTGACAAAAATAACTTTCTTCAGGAAATTAAATGATAGTAGAATGCCTGAGCTATAAAGCCTGTAGTCATTGGAGCCAGCTCAACATTCTATTCTCTATGCATGTTTATTATGAATCCATACATACATATGCTTGAATAAGAACACTTTTTAAGAACATGAAAATTAGACATTATGTTTCCTGTGACTTTAGTCTTAGAAGCAATGGATACCTTAACCTACTTTCAACTTTATCGTCCTTAATATGACAAACAGAATACCACAACCAAGCAGGCTGAGGAACAGTAGATATGCTATCCTTAACCTGACTGCCTGACATACACTTGTCTATATGAAAATGAAGGCGTGCTAAGAGATTATATCCCAATCATTCACATGTAAACCAATGGCATTAATATATTAATATACACTACTTGTTTGAGGTTTGTATTTTGGTTTGGTTTGTGATGGTGTTGAACTCACTATGTAGCTGTGGCTGGCCTTGAACTCCTGATTCTCCGGACTCCACTTCCCAAATGCCTGGACTGCAAATATATGCAACCATCTCTGGTAAAAATTATTTATTCAGAGTGTTTTTAGTTTTTCCTAGTTGGAACATTTTTATTCTCTGAAGACAGTCTTTTGACTCGAATTAAATAACCCTGAGGCTCAGTGTTATTGTAGGTCTATCCTGAGACAAGGGTGCAACTGACCACATCTTGCCAACATCACAGTTGTGTCACCTAGCATGCAACACAAAGCCTGCCTGTCTGCTTGCATCCGTTGTATTTCCATAGGAAATTTCAAGCTTGAAGAAAGTTTCCCTATGATGAAGTAAGTTTCCCTATGAGATATGACCAGTGTTACAGAAGTAACCAGCCACTGACAGAACAACACATCATTGCCCTCTGTTAAATTCATGCTCAAAATCTGCAAATCATGTTACCAAACAAAAGATACATAAAAATGCATAAACTTTTAAGCTGATCTATGATTTCATGTAGGGCTGCATTTATGGCTTTTCTTGGCTGCCTGTTAGAATTTTCCAGCTTCCCATTTACTCTATGGCTTTAAAAACCAATGCATTGTTACAGCTAGAAAAATAATTAAATTACCACTGGATGAAGCAACGAAAAGCGCCACCTACCTTTTTGTGAGAGTTTCCATACATAAAATAGGTCACACAAGTTTTTGGGGTGCCAAAGGAGCTAAAGAGAGTGCTGTGCTAACTCAAGGTAAGACAGTGAGAAATCACTTATGTGGAATGATGTCGGGAAAACTGCGTCCTTAGGTACTAGGCGTTCAAGGGGTAACATTTTGAAATTCTGGAACTCATATTTTTTTTAAAGATTTATTTCTTTTTTATGTGTGCATGTGAGTGGTTCATCTGCTTGTATGTGATGCATCATCTGTGTTCCTGGTGCCCACAGAGGCAAAGATAGGGCATCTGATCCCCTAGAATGACTTATAGATGGTTATGAGCTCTGTGTGGATGCTGGATACTGAACCCGTGTCCTCTCCAAAAGAGAAAGCGCCAAGTGCTCTTAAACGCTGAGCCAGATTTTAGCCCTTGGAAGACTTAAAGAGAAGAGTCTTAGTAACTACGAATACCTTAAGAATTTGAAAGACGTCAGACTCTTCAGGAAGTTTTGGCAGTACCATATAGCACTTCTGATACTCTCTGGGGAACAGCCTGCAGAATATAAGTGCCTGTAAATAGAAGCCAACTGCCTCTTACAATAACCACTGTTGTTCACGCATGGTAAAAAAAAAAAAAAAAAAAAAAAGTGCAGAGACGGAAAGCCCGCCTCTGCCATGGCGCTGCCTGGAGACATTCTTAACTCTAGTTTCATATTATAGTTCTTCGATCACCCATCCAATCATGAGACACTTAGTCCACACATGTGTGCGATGAAATCTAAGTTTGAAGAAGTAAAAGCTCTTCACAGTTGTCAAGACTTTCCAAGTAACTAATGTTGAGAGCCTGCGTGGAAGGAGCCCTCTAATAAATGGACCTCTTTCCTGCTCCTGAACCACAGGAGAGAGTAAAAACAGGATATGGAGCTAAGGCAATAGCTGACTGTACAAAATTGGCCAACACTTCTCAGGAAAAAAAGGACAAAAAAAATGCAGAAATAGTAACAGGAAAATTTTCACAGTTTATATGATTTATGGTAATTTGACTAATCCATTATAAAATTGTGTATCAATCAAAAATTCATAAGGCCCAAAGTATATCATTCCCTAAGGTATTTTATTATATAACCTGATCATTTACTGCTTTTAACTTCCAGAAATGGTTAAAGAGGTAGCTTAGTGTTAAGTATTTGTTACACAACCATGAAGAACTGAGTTTAAATGCTCAGAACTCACATAAGAGGAAGCGTTCTGTAATCCAGGGCTATGGGAGAACAGACAGCAGGCATTTGCTAAGGGATCATTGACAATACAGGTTCAGTGAAAGATCCTGACCCATGGGAGGAAGACAAAGAGTAACAAAGTGAGACACCCAAAACTGGTCTTCAAACATACATGTGAGTGCATGCATCTTCACACACAATTTTACAACACACATGAATGTGCATACACACACAAAGTGAATCTATAGAAAACTTTTTAAGGAATATATAAAGATATGATTTAATGTGGTTCTTAACCTGCTTCTGTTACATATTTTTAAAAATTGCATAATTTGTCATCAAAATTTATACCTTAGATATTGGTAATTTTCATAAAGAAATTGAATGTAGTTCATTTAATAACCAGACTTTATTCAGTGTACAAACAACAAAATTATTTTATTAAATAATTATAAGCTTTCAACCAATTTAATTTACTGAGTGAGTAGAGAAATAAATTCTCCTTCCACTCTGAGTCCTTGCTTGGAAATAGCTAATTTTACTACTGTGTTGGCAGATACTCTGAATTCTGTATATACTAAATTAGGGCAATGTGGTGATATATTGTGTATCTAACAATTTGCCTGAATTTAGAGGACAGAGTCAGCCACAGATTTAGCCATGAAGATCAGGAAGTGGTGACACACATCTTTAATCCTACTTTTACAGAGGCAGAGATCCTTCTGGATCTATGTGAGTTCAAGGCCAAACAGAGCCAGGTGGTCGTGGCCCACACCTTTAATCCCAGCACTTGGGATCCCCTGCCTCAGCTTCCAGTGCTTGGGAAACACACACACCTTTAATCCCAGCACTAGGAAAGTTGAAACAGGAAGTGCTAAAGCTGGAGAAGACAGGGTTCAGCCCTTCTCCTTTCTTTTGGCTGAGGACTCAGATCAGAGGCATTCAGTCTGGGAATTTGTGGATACAGGATCTTCCCTTTCAACAATTTCAGCAAAGTGGCAGCATACAAAATCAACTCACAAAATCTATACCCATTCCTCACACCAGCAACAAATACACCAAGAAAGATCATGAGCACTCCCATTAACAATAGCCTCAAAGAAAATAAAATATCTAGAAATAAACCTAAGGCCATGAAAGACCTCTGCACTGAGAAATACAAGTCTGAAGACAGAGATTAAGAACTAGTATGTACTAAAAGAATGGAAATATCTCTCATGCTGATAGATGGTACTGTAGTAGGAGGTTTTTCGCCTGGACCTTCGGGCCTAGCCTCAAGGTTTAGGCCTGCAGACCTGCAGACACACAGAGACACACAGATGCTTACTATAATTTTAGACTGATCGGCCTAAGGCCCAGGCATATAACTTGCTAACTCTTTACCCTTAATCTAACTCATGACTCTTATCCTGTTTAGCCATGCGGCTCAGTACCTTTTCTTAGAGCAGCATAGTTGTTCTCTGCTTCTTCTGACTTGTCTCTGGCGTTCTGCTCTGTGCTTCCTGTTCTCAGAGATTTTTTTAGTCTGGTAGCCCCACCCATACTTCCTGTCTGCCTTTGGCCAATCGGCGCTTTTTATTAAACTAGTGGGTGGGACAATTATTTACAATGTAACAACGTAATCTCCCATATGGTACAGGATTTTAAGGAACCTAACTGGATCTCCCCTGTCACTCTCTTCCCTAAGGACTAGCTCCCGTAGTTTCTGAAGAAGATGTGTAAACTGTCGAGGGAGGAAAACAGTTAATAGTCCTACCCAGATATGATGCTTATAAACCATAATGATGACCAGCATGTCAAGAAATCCCAAAAGGTACATTAGTAGCACTTATACCTTCTTATACCTTGGAGTTAACCAACAGCTGTCTATTTGGACTTAGGGCCTGTTCAACAGCAGGCAATCAATACTTGCCTCTGTAAACAGCTTATGAGCACAGTGCAGTATACCATCTTCCATTGGTTATTGATAGGAATGGATTTCAAGACTGGCACTTCCACTGAATTCCAAGTTTCATAACACTTAAACTCCTTATGTAAACGTGATGTCCACACCACCTCCTGTGTACCTTCAATATAAATGCATAGCACAATATAAATGCTATGTAGATTATAGAAACACTGTCATTTAGTGAATGAGAGAGGTCTGTGCCTGTTCATTAGATGCATTTTCCTAACATTTTTAGAGTTTTGACTGAATCTAAAGATATAGAATATAAACTGTGTTTCATTTCGGAAGGCAACAGTTAAAAGGAGATAGTATATTCTCTCCTAAGAGCACAAAACTGAACTAACAGTTTGGGAAACTTTAGAAAGTCTTACTGTAAGAACACAGGAAGACAAAGGTGAGGGGCTTAGAGTCAAGGAAAGATTTACATTGTTGTCAAACCAGGCTGTCATTGTTTTCTTACTCATTTTTACATTTCTCATGTTATTCCCTCAGTATTCATGTATGGCACGCGCACACCCCACAAAACACTCCATTATTTTTCTATGGAATTGGTGTGTATTAAATGCCTGTGGAGTGTATTCATTATATAGAATAAATCCAGGCAAAAGCTATAAGCAACTCACTCAGAAGTCCTTTGAAAAGAGAAATGTGATTAGGACAGGTCACGTGAAAGACAGGTCACATGATTACTGAGCATCACACTATAGGATTACAGTGTCTCCATAAATCTTTCTAAAATATAACCTTTGCCTCAGCTCCACCTTCGGTTAAGGTCTGCTTCCCTTCTAGACTCATTTGTAGAGGGGGGAAAAAGCAGTCACACAATGGGAAAGAGCTAAGACATCCATCTTTTCAGACTCAAAATTAATGGAGGCAAAGATAATTAACAGATAATGTCAATGCAATGAAGTGTTGCCACAAGATAATAGTCCTCCTGCTGCTGCACAAATGTGAAGTGGAGCTCACTCTTCAGAAACAAATTCCAGAGGTGAGGAAGGGTTTTCGTCCTGTAAAATAATAATCTTTACACAGTGCTCTCTTGCACTTATGCATTTCTAGCACATTATATTTTGCTCTAAGAAAATGTTAGACAAAACATAATCATCTTAGGATAGAGATGCTGTAATTGTATTGCTTGTTATTTGTATAATAGTCAATGTTATGATTATTCAATTTGGTACAAATCTGGCTGGTTTTATGTTTAAAGATCACAAAGCCTTCTTGCTAAGACAGCTATTTCCTGTGTGTTGGGATTCCTTGTAGAAGCACCCCTTGATAGTACTGATTAGAATGGGAGAGCCTGACTGGCAGATTTATTTCCACCCTACCATTATCAATAGGAGTGCCTTGATATTAATGGAATGTTTTAAAATTCATTATTCCATTTAATCAGATACCGTGAATTAGCATTATATTATAATATATTTCAGATATCTTAGTTTTTCCTTTTAATAATGCATCTTTCTAACTTCCTGATAATTGAAAGTAATATCATAGACCAAGAAAACAAAGCAATCAAATGAATAAAGAGGATTTCACTTACAGTCAGAGATAAAATTATCTAAACTCATTTTAGTAGAATAACTTTGTGCTAGTTATCTATTTACTGCTTCTCAGAAGAAACCTCTCCTCAATTCCCTGCTATGCAACAGTGCAGGTAACTCTTGAGTACACACTTCTTCACAGTATCCTGCTTTGTCAGTGTTCAGTGAGGTGAGCAGTGTCGGGACAGAAAGACATGCCTTCTTCTCCTGGCTTCATCATGTTCCTTTAGGTAAACCTCAGAGTGCAGCAGGAACAGTACTTCCCCCATGCATAACTTCTCCATCAAGCAGGCTTAGCATATTTCTGATCTTAGATTTTGATTTTTCACCACCAAATAAGCTGTTACAGGGCTTTCTTAAGTTCTTTAATACTGTGTGGAAGTTATTCTCTGTCTTAGTTAGGTTTTCTGCTGCTGCAATAAAACACCATAACCAAAAAGCAAATTGGGAAGAAAGGGGTTTATCAGGCTTACCCTTTATCATCACTAAAGGAAGTCAGGACAGGAACTCAGACAGGGCCGAATCCCAAAGACAGGAGCTGATGCAGAGGCATGGATGGGTGCTGCCTACTGGCTTGCTTCCCATGGCTTGCTCAGCTCACCTTCTTATAGAATCCAGGACCAACATCCCAGGGATGGCACCACCCACCTTGGGCTGGGCCCTCCTTCATTGATCACTAAAGGAGAAATGCCTTACAGCTGCATCTCAAGGAGGCATTTCCTCAGCTGAGGCTCCTTCCTCCCAGATGACTCTAGTTTGTGTCAAGTTGCCACACAAAATCAGCCAGTACAACTAATTCTTGTCAACTTGACATACAAGCACATCACTATTAAACCACATCCATTCCTTCTTATCAACCCCAAGATCTCACATTAAAGTCATAAGTAATTTTAAAAGTCCCACAGTCTTTACAAATTCAAACTTTAAATTTCAGTCTCTTTAAAATATCTAATCTCTTTTAAAAGTTCAAGTCTTTCATCTGTGGGATCCTTTAAAAGTCAAAATTAAATTAAATACCTTCTTCAAGAGGAAAGAATCTGGACACCATCACAATCTGATCTACGCAAAACCAAACTCTAGCAGTGTAAATAACTTAATATCCAATTATATGGGACTCACGATCTTAGGTTTAGGTCACTTCTCCAGCTCTGCATCTTCTAGGCTCTGGCTGGTTCTACTCCGTTCTTGCTGTTATTCTTGGTGGGCATCCCATGGTACCGGCACCTCCAAAATGCTGGAGTCTCTGCTGCAACTGGGCTGCACTTTCACCAATAACCTGAGGCTGTATCTTCTGGCTTCCAGCTTGAGGTACAACCTTGGCCACTGTTGTAACACGGCTTCTCTGTGCTCTCAGGAAACACTTCCCAGAAGATTTCACCTCAGTGATGCCGGTCTCTTTCTAATCACCACTAATTTAAGATATTAATTTAATCACTCAGCCAGCATCAGATATCTATCAAATAAAGTTTTGCTTTAGTAGTTCTGGTATCTTGTTAATCACAGATGATTCTTCAGGCCTAGCTAACCAGAACCACAGAGTCTTAATTCAAAACAACTAATGGCCCTGACAGCCTTTAAACTTCCCTCTGAAACTTTGCAAGTCAGGCCTCCATCCTCTGAACTTCTTTCAATATTCTCATTTTCCAAGTTCCGACAGAACATCCCACTGAGGCCTCCCCACTCAATGACTTTTCTAGTCCAAAGTTCCAAAGTCTTTTCCCAATCCTTCCCAAAACATGATCATATCTGTCACAACAATATCCTAACACGCTGGTACCAACTTGTCTTAGTTAGGGTTTCTATTGATATGATGAGACACCATGAACCAAAAGCAAGTTGGGCAGAAAGAGTTTACATGTTCATCACTGGAAGAATTCAGGACAGGAACTCAAACTGGGAAAGATCCCAGAGGCAGTAGCTGATACAGAGGCCATGTAGGGTAGGTGCTTACTGGCTTGCTTCCCACAGCCTGCTAAGCCCACCTTCCTATAGAATCCAGCACCAACGTCCTAGGGATGGCACCACCCACCATGAGCTGGGCTCTCCCCTTCTGGTCACTAAATGAGAAAAATGCCTCACAGATGGATCTCCTGGAGGCATTTCCTCAACTGAGGCTTCTTCCTTTCTGATGGCTCTAGCTTGTGTCAAGTTGTTGCACAAAAACTTAGTACACTCTCTTAGTTTACTTTGATTTTTTATTATTAAAATGTGCCAAATCTTATTAAATGATTCAGATAGATTATGAGAGTTCTTTCCATGTACCTCATTACACTGACTCTTTTTCCAAGTTGAATCACATTGTCATCACTGAGACAATCCCCCTAGATCACAAAAGTACAGTCCTTTTCATACTTATTAAATTTGGTTTGCTAGAATTTTATAGATTTTATTTTTATATTTATTGAAAAATAATTATTTTGTGTTATTGTGGTGTCTTAGTATAGCTCTGCTAGTTAGTTAATATTAGCCCAAACATGTTCCTCTACTTTATACTTTTTGGAAAATTTTCAAGAGGATTATTTTTAATTCTTTAAATGTTACAGGGATGACCTGCAGATATCAGGACTTACTTGTTGTCTTACTGTCTATGTATTGGAGTTTTATCTGCACGTAAGTCTTGTACCACATGTGTGACTTGTGCCTGCGGAGGCCAGAAGAGGTCATCAGATTCCCTGGAACTGAAGTTACAAATGACTATAAGCTACTGTGTGGGTTCTGAGATTCGAACCCAGGACCTCTAGAAGAGCAGCTGCTATTCTTAGGTACTGAGCCCTTGTTCTAGCTCCAAGGAATCCTCTTTGGAAGGGTTCTGATGAAAAATTTCATCTATATAGCTGTGATGAATCTATTTTGCTTCTTACGTGGTTTTGATTCCTTATGTATTTCTAGGAATCTGTTCACCTCATCATACCATCTAAATTACGACTAGTATTCTTTTATGACTTAATTTCTATAAGATCAGTATTAATAAAATTCTTTCCTCACCTCAGTTATGCTTACTTCCTTTTTGTTTAATGTTCTAGATAAAACTGTCAAATTTCTTTCTATTTTCTAAACCTATTTTTTTTATTTATTTTACTTTATTGGCTATTTCTCAGAACTGGCCTGGCTAACACCTGTGGGGAGGGTATAAATCACCTCTTTCCAGGTTAGTTTTAACTGTACACAAGACACAGTCCCAGCCGGAAGAGAATCTCCGTGAGGAATTACCTGGATCAGGTTTGTCTATAGGAATCTGTAAGCAACTGTCTTGATCATTAATTGAGATGTAAAGGTTTACCCTGAGTATGAACGGCACCATTTCATGGGCTTGGCCTATACTGTGTAATAATTGGGTGCTAAGCACAAACAAGCAAGCAAGGACCTTTACCTCCTCTCTGCCTTACGGTGTGAATCTGATGCTTTAATTTTCTCCCTTGATTCATTCATAATGATGGAACTATAACCTGAAGTTGTGAGCTTAAATAATCCCTTTCCCTCCTAAATTGCTTGTTATCATGATATTTTATGACAGAAACTGAAACAGAACTAAGATAATTATTGGTTTGACATCTTTTTTCCTCACTTAAGTCTATTCCTCTCTCCTATTGACCATTACAAAGGTTTTCTTATAGTGTGATTTTGTTTGTGTATCAATAAATTTTATTCTTAAGAAATCCTCTCTGTCTAGGTCCCAGCCCTTTCCAGCCCCTTTTCTTCCTTACAATTTTGTCCCCATATTCATGACTTGATTTTAGTGTCCTACTAAACTGAACCTGAGAACATTTAAGTGTTTCTGAACCACGCAAGTTTCTCTTGGAGAATTCTCTGTTTGGATATGTAATCCATTTGCAACTAGATTATTTGGTCTCTTGATATTCAGGTTTTTTTTAGTTCTTTGTATATTTTGGAATAATAACCCTTTGTCAGACCTATAATTGGCCAAAAAAAAATCCCATTATGTAGGCTGCTGCTTTGTCCAAATGAGGGTATTTGTTGCCACGCAGAAGCATCTCAGATTCATGAGGCTCATTTATTAATTTTTGATCTTAGTGCCTGTGCTGATGATGTTTATTTAGAAAGTCTTTTCCCATGCCAATAAATTCAAAGCTATTTCTCACTTTCTCTTCTATCAGCTTCAGTGTATCTTGTTTTTATGTTGAAGTTTTTGATCCACTTGGACTTGAGTACAGGGTTATGAGTATGGATCTAATGGATTAATATATATGAAGTCATCTAATTTGACCAGCAACATTTGCTGAAGATGCTGTCTTTTTGCCAGTGTGTATTTCTGGCTTTCTTGTATCAAAAATCAGGAGTCATTATGTGTGTGATTTTATATCTGATTCTTCAACTCAATTACCTGATTAATCTGTTCTGTGCTGATATCATGATGCTTTTATTATTATAGTTTTATAGTATAACTTGAAATATTCAATGTTGATACCTCCAGCAGTATTTTTTTATGATCAGAATGGGGGGGCTATCGTGTGTGTGTGTGTGTGTGTGTGTGTGTGTGTGTGTGTGTGTGTGTGTGTGTGCATGTGTGTGTGTGTTTCCATATAAAACTGAAAATTATCCTTTCAAGATCTTTAAATAATTGTGTTGGGATTTTGATGGGATTGCATTGAATGTGGATTGCTTTTGATAAGATGGTCATTTTTACCATGTTAATACTACCAATCTGTGACTGGAAGATCTTTCCATCTCCTGAAAGCGCCTTCAATTTCTTTCTTCAATTGCTTGAAGAACCATACAAATCTTTCGCTTGCTTGTAAAAGATACCCCTAGATATTTTATATTATTTGAGGCCATTGCAAAATGCTTCCATTCCTTTATTTCCTTCTCAGACTATTTCTCATTTGTAAATAGGTGGACTATTGGTTTTGTGAGTTAATTTTGTGTCCTACTGTGCTAAAAGTGTTCACCAGCTGTAGGAGTTTTCTGGTGGAATGTTAGGGTCTCTTATATACTATCATATCATCTGCAAATAAACATACGTTGATGTCTTCCTTTCCAGTTTGGATTCCCTTACATCTCCTTCATTTGTCTTATTGCTCTAGCTACATTAGGTCTGAGAAGAGTGAACAACCCTGTCTTGTTCCTGTTTTCAGAGGAAATGCTTTGAATTTTTCTCCACTTATGTTGATGTTTGCTATGAGCTTGCTACATCCTGACTGTATTATGTTGGGGTATCTCTAATCAATCCCTTACTTTTATCATAAAGAGATGTTGAATTTTGTCAAACACCTTTTCTATGTCCAATGAGATGATCATGGTTTGTTTTTTATTCCTTTCAGTTTTTCTACATGGTGGATTACATTTACTGATTTTCATATATTGAACCACCTTTTAACCTCTGGGGTGAATCCTACTTGGTCATAGTGGATAATCTTTTTGATGTGTTCTTGGATTCACATTAAGCTACTCTTATGGACAGTATGCACGCCCAGAGTAGATGGTAATGTTTATCCTTGATGGTTAGATGAGTTTCTTGAATGCAGCAGAAAGATGATCTTATTTTCTGTTAGTCTGCCTTTTTATTGGGGAGTTAAGACCATTGATATTGGGATATACCAATGACAAATGGTTATTGATACCTGTTATTTTGTTATTGTTGCTGGTGTTGGTAGTAATGATAATGGTGATGTGTGTGTGTGTGTATGCTAAATGTATGTGATGTGTGTGTGTGTGTGTGTGTGTGTGTGTGTGTGTGTGTGTGTGTGTGTGTGTGTGTGTGTAAGAGAGAAAGAGAGTTAACCTTTTTAGACTGGGGTTTTTCTTCTAGTAACTTCTGAAGGGCTGTATTTGTAAATAGATAAATTAGGCTTTATGCTGATTGAAGGTTTTACTGAGTGTAGTAGTCTAGTTAAGAGTCTGTGGTACACCTATCTTTCCAGACCCTTTTGGCTTTTAAAGTATTGAGAAGTTGGGTGTTAATGTAATAGGTCTGCCTTTCTACAATACAGTCTTTTTCCTTTGCAACTTTTAATATTCTTTCTTTGTTTAGACCTTTAGTGTTCTTAATCACATGCCAAGTTTCTTTCCTGACACAATTTGTTGATGTTCTGTATGCCTTTTGTACCTTGACAGGCATTTTCTCTTGAAGTTGGGGAAATTTTCTTCTATGGTTTTTGTTTAAATATTTTCTATACCTTTTACCTGAGTTTCTTCTTCTTCCTCTATTTCTATTATTCTTTGATTTGGTCTTTTTATAGAGTCTCAGATTTCCTGGAAGTTTGTAGTAGGAGTTTTTTAGATTTAACATTTTCTTTGACTGATGTATCCATTTCTCCTATTGTATCTTCACTGCCTGAGATTCTTTCTTCTATCTCTTATATTATGGTGATGCAGCTTGCATTTGCAGTTCCTGTTCAAATTCATAAATGTTTCATTTCCATAATTCCCTTCGTTTGAGTTTTCTATATTAATTTTATTTCCATTTTTCAGATCTTGAACAATTTTATTCATTTCCTTTCATGTTTGTTTGTGTTGCATAATTTCTTTATGGGATTTGTTCATTTAAAGACCTCTACTATATTTTAAGAACCTTGTTTTGTGCTGTTTTAATCCTCAAGGCCTCTTGTAATAGGACTGCTGGCATATTTGGTGATGAATTGTCCTGGCTGGTGTTGAAATTTTTATGCTGGTGCCTAGGCATCTCAGTTTGAGATGAGTGTAGTAGTTCTTGGTGCTGATATATTATTTTGTCTTTGTTGGGTGGGCGTTGCCCTCTCTGCTTCTTAAGAGGATGTTGTGGCCATGTGTTGCTTGGTAGAAAATTCTTCTGGGATCCTGATAGGTGTGGCCAGTGAGGGTTCTGAGTAAATTGTATTTATAGATAATGGGAGCTGACACTTAAGAATAGGAATTAGCTGGATGGAGCATGAGGGGCACATTGAAGGGGGGAAAGCAGAGTTCTACCAGGATCTGCTTAATCTTCTGCAAATGTGGGTGGAGAATGAGGAGAAGCCACAACAGGTGACCTGCCACAGAGCTGGGCATGAGACTGGGGGACTGACTTTGACAGGGAGGAGCAAGGGTGAAGCTCTGAATCTCACCTGCCTGCTTAGCTGGTTAGAATAGCTTGTGGGTTCCCGAGGAATGCCTGCTCATCTTGGGGGCTTGGATAATATGATCGATGAGGAGAAGACAGTTGGAGGAGAAGGCCTATATCTATCTATTTATTATTTTTGAAACACAATCTTACTCTACACACCAGGATTGTCTTGAACTCATGGAGACCCTCCAACCTCTACCTTCTAAGTGCTAAATGTGTGCTACCTCTCCCGTATTTAGTGACAATGCTGTAGCGTTGATTTTTAGAAACAACAGTGTTTTTCCTTTGACCCTCCAAACTCATCATTTCTTTTGTCTACCTGTTTGTTTTATTTTGTTTTGATGTATACAAATACTAGTTTCATCCCAATGACCACAAAAAGTCTTAATTCATTCTGGCATTAACTCAAAAGTATAAAATTACAAACAACTTCTTAATCCAATATAAATGAGACTTAAATACACGACTCATGAGAAAAAATTTTCTCCACTTGTAAGCCTATGAACAAGTTATATACTTGTTTAAAAGCAAACATCAAAGTGTGTACAAAAGAAATTCCTGTGCCAAATTGAAGAAATAGGAAAACAAAAAAAAAGGTGAATCTAAAACCTAATGAAGCACACAATAGTTCTTATGACTTGACAATAATGTCCTCTGATTTCTGGACTCAGTGAGACTAGGGACTGGGTTCCCAATGCTCCAAATAGACCATTACAGCTATTTGTAGTACAGCCATGCCATAGTTATCCCAGGCCGGAGTCAAATGCTGTTCAGTCTACAGTTCTTGGTCTCAGGGATAAACTACTCACAGAGTTTCACTAAACAGTTTGGGGGGGGCCTCTATATAGCGAGCTTCTACAAACAAGGTCATGTAAATCCCACTATCTTGGCTTTTCATGATGACAAATAAGAATATAAAAACGGAATTAAATTTAGTTAGACTCCAAAATCTGTGTAGATATCCCTTCTATGCCTTTTTATATTCCTCTACAAGTTACTGATAAACATACATACATTTGAGAACTGGAGAAGAAATAGATTAGATAGATAGATAGATAGATAGATAGATAGATAGACAGATAGATAGATGTTAGAAAGATATATGTATATACATATATATTCCTACCATACTCCATTACATATCTGTCCCATGCAAGGAATGTTTATAGTATATATGTGCATATACATACATATGTATGTGTATATACATACATATATACACACATATAACTTTTACATGTGACAGATATATAAATCAAATATAATGAAAATTACAATGCCTGAATATTTCAAGTCCTTGATTTTGGCATTGATTTCTATAATACCCCCATTACTGCAATATTGGCTTTAGTCTATTATATTCTTAGGAATGCAATTTAAGTGATTTTTACTTTGCCTTTCACACCACACTAGCCATCACTTCATGGAGCAGGAAAACAACTGCCTGTTGCTTACTACCTTTATCCTAATTGCATACTCTGTAATTTAAACAATGACTACAAGTTTCTGCATAACTTACTGTGCTCTTTGACACAGGCAGGAGCTAAGGAAATGTATAGAGAGATGGATAGGTAGATATGGACTCATAGAGTGATTCCTAACTTTGGAATACAACATTTCAAGTCTCCAATAACATTATTTTCTAGTGCAGGGTTAAAGCAAGATTTACTCCAGTAAAAGAGAAGGCTAGACAAGGACTCACCAAAATAAATTGTTAGCCAGATAGTGAAAAACTTACTCAAAGATAGCCAACTTTCCCTGCATCCAAGTGATAATCACATAATTCTGGAAATGAGAGGTCAGGATACTCTGTTCAAGGTCATATTCAAGTAATCTGAATACTTTCCTTAGAATTCTTTCACTTATATGGATCACATTATAGGTAGATTTTTTTTGGTTCTTCTAGCCAGTTCCCAAATAACCATACAGAGGCTTATTATTAATTATAAATGTTGGCCAGTAGCTTAGGCTTGTTATTAACTATCTTAAATTAACCCATATTTCTTATCTATCCTCTGCTATATAGTGTCACCTTCTTTCAGTATGGCAAGCTCATCTTGCTTCTCTCTGCATCCTCACAACTCTCCAGACTCTGCCCTTCTACTTTCAAGCCTTTTCTGTGTCTGGCTGCCTTGCCTATAACTCCTACCTAGCTACCAGTCATCTTTTTATTAACAATGAGAGCAATGTATATTTACAATGTACAAATACTGATTTACAGCATTCATAATAACATATTATCTGTTACTTTTTTTTCCTAGCAGAACCATCAACCAAGCAAGCAGGTCTCTGTGCCTTTTACTGATCTGGCCGTGATCCTAGTTGTCTACTGTATAAATCATGATCTCCTTGTCTTTGGTGCCTGCCAGCACTTGTACAGGATTGTCTCCACTGTATTTTAGAATGCCTTTCATTAGCATCAGTGTTCATTAAAACTTCCGACCTACTAAGAATAGGAATTACCGGACTTTTCATAGATGCTCAAATTGTTCTCACAAATATTTTCTCATAGTTATGAAGATATACTTTTCCTTCATATATATAAAAGTTTCCCTTCCCTCTGGGAAGGGAAAGTCTTATATAAGTTCAGACAGCCAGTCTGATCTTTCAAAATTCTTGTTTCCCTCCTTAAAAACTTTACAAAGATTGTTCTGTTATTCCACCCTTAGTTAATATAGGCAAATTTTGGTCTATATTTGAGACAACTAAACATCAAGACTGTAACTTCTTGAGCTAAAACATTAAATCTAAAAGCTTTATTTAATGGATCCATAGTAATAAAATTGACCTAATCTCATATTGTGTCTTGCAATATCACCCCACACTTTTAATATCTACTTCATAATATTCCAAATAACTCTTTCCATATATATTGAAACAATTAAGTAGTTTTATTTGGGTATGTAGGACATTTTTGTCTAAGTTTCCTTACCCATGTGGGCTTATGGAAATTGCACCTAATCATGAGTCTACAAACCAAAAGGCTTGATGATCATGTGCTCTCGAAAATTAGGAGCTTTTTAGAAGACAACTATGTCAAGGGAATCTATTCAATATTGTCTGTGCAAAGTGGACTAAATTTTCTCAGACAGAAATTGGGAAATATGCTTCTACTGAGCTGAGGATTCATTATACTGAGTTTTATTGTGGTGCATCTATTTTTCCATTCTAATATTCAGAATTATATTCATAGTCCATTCTCTTGACTTTGATAAAGCGTACCCTCTTAAGTGGAAATTTTAATTTAGTCACTTATAAAAATGAGCCTCTGAGTCAGTTTTGGTTTTGGTTTTGCTTTCTTCAGAGACATGAACTTTACAGGTACAAAAGTGAAGGGCTTGTTTTATGGTAGACATGTAAAAGTTTATATGACAAGTAAAAGTCCAATCTGAAATTTGAAACCTGGAGACTACTTTCCCTACTTTTCCCTCCCCTTCTGAGAATGACCAACTGAACTGCTAAGATTCCTTAGTATGAGGAAATGTTAAATGTCAAAAAAAAAAAAAATCTCCCAGAATCTGTTTTGTGACTGTTTTAAGAGAGGAACAAAGGGAGCCATCTAGATGAGGGGTAGGCTTGGGGCGGGTGATAAAGAGGAGAAGCAAATGAGAACAATCTTATATATAACAAAGACACAGGACAGTACCATGACAAAACCTATTACGTTATATCTAACCATATAAATGAATTAATTTTAAACTTACAGATGAGAAAAAATCATACAGTGCTTATTTTTCTAAATGGAACTTATTCTGCTCAACATGGTGTTTTTTAGCTGTCCATTTTCCTGAAGAGGGCACAATCTTATTCAATGGTGGTATATATTTCTTCATGTATAACTACTATAATTTCTTTATCCATTCTTGTATTGTTGAATAGCTAGGCTGGTTTCATTTTCTGGCCGCAGTAAATAATGCACAAATAACATGAATCTGTGAGTACTGCTGTGGAATGTTTGCTGACATAACAGTTCAGGACATGTTATTTTCATTTTTAGTTTTTTTATTTGGTTGGTTTGGTCGTATGTTTGTTTTCTGAGAACCTTGTTAGTGATTATCATGGTGACTGCACAAGTCCATGTTCCTAACAAATAAGAGTTTTTCTTTCCCCATATCTTTGACACAAATTTGTCATTTGTTTTCTTGAACACAGACATTCTGAATGGAATGACTTGAAATTTCAAGATGGTTATAACTTGAATTTCCCTTACTGTTAAGAATGTGGAACACTTTTTCAAGTGTAGACTTCATTGGCCATTTGTGTCTTTTATCTGAGAACTGTCTATTCATTTAGTTAGGCCATTTTTTTCCTATTAGATGATTTGGAGTTTTTGTGTTCAAGCTATGAAGTCTCTTCTGTATCTTGCATATTAATCCCGTGTCTGGTGTGTAAATGTATAAAGAATTTTTTCCTATTATGCCTGCTTTCTCTTCATTCTGGTATTCATTTTCCTTGTGTGTGTGGAAACTTTCTAAAATCATGTAGGCTTGCTTGTCAGTTGTTGAGATTATTTCTTGTTCTAGTGGAATCCTGTTGAGAAAATCCTTGCCAGTATCTCACATTGGTTTTACTCATGTTTAAAATTTCAAGGTCTTACATTACGGTCTCTGGTGTATTTTGAATAGATTTCCTTTCTGTGCATACTGAGAGATATGGATACAGTTTAATTCTTCGTTATGGAAATCTTTTTCTCAGCACCATTTGTTAGAAAGTCAGTCTTTTTTCACTGAAAGATTTTTTTTAAATACAATATATTCTGATTGTGTGACTCTCCCCTCCAACTCCTCTCAGACCCCCCTCAACTTTCCCAACCACCCAGATTCACAGCCTTTCCTTCTCTCATTAATATACAGGTATATAAATAATAAAAATAGCTAAAATAAAAACCAACAATCCAGAATAAAACAAAATAAGCAAATAAACAAACAGAAGAAAAGAGCAAATAAAGCTTATAATAAACACTTATAGATGCAGAGATACACACATTCACAAAGAGAGAAATTACATAAATACACAAAACAGGAAAACATAATACTTATTGGGGGAAAGCCCTCACAAAGCATTTTGAGAACAAATAATCTCTGCAAAGGCCATTGAGTTTACTTTATATTGCTTGTGTTAGACATCGACTGCTGGGCATGAGGTGAAGCCTTAAAGGTGGTTTATAAACACAGTGAGACTCTGTTGGAGAAAACTAAATTTTTCATTTGTAGCAGTTATAAGCTGGAGACAGCTTCTGAGTTAAGGCTGGGATTTGTGTCTACTTTGCCTCCTAGTGCTGGGCCCCCAACTGGGCCAGACCTCTGTATGATGCCACACTCTCTGTGAATTCATATGTGCATTGGTCCTGTGTTTAGAAGGCCTTGTTTCCTAGGTGTCTTCCATCCATTCTGGCTCTTGCAATCATTTTGCCTCCTCTTCTGCAGGGTTCCCTGAGCCTTAGGGGAGGTATTTGATAGAAACATCTCATTGAAGACTGAATATTCCAAGATCTCTCACTCTGTACATTGTCCTGTTCTGAGACTTTGTATTTGTTCCCATCTGCTTCAGGTAGAAGTTTTTCTGGTGATGGCTAAGCAAGATACTGATCTACAAGTATAGCAGAATGTCATAAGGGTCATTTTGTTGTTACGTTCCTTTGGTAGAACAGTGGTGTTGCTTTTTCCCTAGGTTCACTACATACATAGTCTCAGGTTCTGGGCCACCTGAGCAGTATCAGATATGGTTTCCATTTCACGGAGTAGACTTTAAATCCAATCAGTGGTTGATTATACCCACAACTTTTGTATCATTATTGCATCATCATATCTTGCAGACAGGTCACCTCTGTAGACTGAAGGGTTTGTAACTGGGCTGGTGTTTGCTTTTCTCCTCTGGTAGCATACAAAGTACCTTACACTACCATGAACACTAGTCAATACAGGTAAGGACTCTAGGTAGGCATCAGCTCAACTTCTTGCTGTTCAGTGAGTTCAGGTGTTGCCTTCAGCAACAGAGCCTTGCCATCTGTTTGTGAAAACCAACCTTAGGCTTAGGAATAGCATGGGTTCTTTGGGGTTCCTATAGGGTGTCTTTGGCCAATAATTTGATTAGATGTAACTCATTCCTGTAACTGGAGGTGTAGTAAGTAGTTTCTGTCCTGGACTTTCAGGTCTAGCCTCAAGGTTTAGACCTGCAGACCCACAAGCCTGCAAAGACACACAGATGCTTACAATAATTTTAGACTGATTGACCTAAGGCCCAGGCATATAACTTGCTAACTCTTTACCCTTAAACTAACCCATGACTCTTATCCTGTTCAGCCATGCAGCTCAGTATCCTTTCTCAGAGCAGCGTAGTTGCCCTCTGCTTCCTCTGGCTTCTCTCTGGTGTTCTGCTCTGTTCTTCCTGTTCCCTGAGTTTTCTTAGTCTGGTAGCCCTGCCTACACTTCCTGTCTACCTTTGGCCAATCAGCACTTTTTATTAAACCAGTGGATGGGACAATTGTTTACAATGGAACAACATAATCCCCCTATATGGAGGCTTAACTCAGTGATTAGAGTTCAGCCAGTTTTTACCTGGTGTATGTTTTTGATAGCTTTACTTAAAAGAAAATAGGTGATTGTAAATTGTGCATGTATTTATGAGTCTTCTATTATTCTACATTTTTTGTTTTTCTATCTGTTCCATAATATTTTCATCATAGCACAGTAAGCTTTTCTGAGACCTAAATTTCTTCACAGCTAAGGAAATCTCCTAGCCTTAAACACGGTCCCAGAGTTGGATCATTAGGCTTAGGAACAGCCTTGCTCATCACAGACACTCAATTCTAGAATATCTGACCCCAAATTCCAGCACGCAATTGCTGGCAACCATGACTTAACAATTGATTTAGTGGAGGCTTTACAAAGAAAGAGGCTATATCCATGTTTAGACCTCAACCCAACTGATAGCCTAGCCACAAGTACTGCTGATCCTCCTTGGGAATCCTATCTAACACCTGGGATTCCACACTTGTTGGAGTAAAAAATTGAGCATGTGTATTTCCAGATAATTCCCGAATATCCCTCTCAGATGATGTCATCATCTTAGCACACAATGATGCTGACTTCAGTTAACCCAGGGTAAAGTAACAAAAGAAAATGACATCTTTGCTAGTTTTTGATGTTAGAGCCAATAGCATGTAAGGAGTAGAAAGTCCTGAACAGGAACACTGGTAAATACAGCCAAAATCTGTAAACAGCAAATCTAAAGATCACCATCACAACTGTGACCCTCGGAAGAACAAATGATTCTTGGATACTGTCAAGCTAAAGTTCACTTTTAGCCCCATATTCTGGGTATGCCCTGGAAAACCAGCAGCACTGTAATGAGGCCAAGACTGTGGTTGTCCTCCATATGGACATGAAGAAATATTGCACAAATTCTATTTAGTATGATAATAAAGGCCCAGAGCCAGATATTGGGGAAAAGTTGAAATATCACAAAGAGGAAACAAACCACAGCCAATTCTCACCTGGTCAACTTCTCAGGCCAAACATGGTAAGTCCTGTCTTCACAGATCCTCAGCCTGACTGGTTGCTCAGACAGAATGGCTGAATTTCTGCCTTCTTCTGCCTTATATTTATTTCCCCAACCAGCTATTTTTCTTTCTGGTTTAACTTTCCTAGAGCTAGGATTAAGAGTGTGAGCTACCACTGCTTGATGTTTAGGCCTTGAACTCACAGAGATCCAGACAGATCCCTGTCTCCTGAGTGATGGAATTAAAGGCATAGGTCACCACTCCCTGGTCTCCATGGTTCGGTTATGGGTGATTCTGTCCTTTGATATTCCAGACTAATTTTTATTAAATGTGCAATATATTACCACAAAGAAACTGAGGAAGCTCAATAAAGCAAGACATTGGTCCAAAAGATTGCCGAGAAATATGATGCCTTTATTGCTTTGGGTCTCTGGTCAAGCAGATCCCATAAATTCTGGGCCCAGACCTGAATAAAGCTGGTAAGTTCCTTTCCCTAGAGTCATACAATGAAAACACAGTGTCCAAAGTCAAAAAAGTGAAGTCCATAATCAAATTCCTTTGAAGAAAGTGTTGTGTCACTGGTTATGTGAAGATGTCAGGTAATGAGCTATTCAATTGCTCATCCAATTGCTTTCAGTTTCTTAGTGTTATTGCTCAAGAACTGGAAAAATAAAAGGGCTTTAAACATCACCGGAATTATGGGAAAGCCCCAGAAACAATGTCAGGGAACATCTTAAGTCCTAGTATTACAAACCACAAGCCAATAAGAACAGAAACATTGAACTCAGTGACAGAATTGCCCAGCCCTGGGTACACATAAACAATCTAAAGCCTTTGTGTGTGTTCTGAAAAAAAAAAAAACAAAACAAAAAAAACTCTCAAGGAGCCTTAGGGATGAAAAACGAAACTCCAAATTCCAACCCTTATTAAAATAAATGACTCACAATACAAGTTAGAATTTCATACTCTTAAGAGCCTTGGCAATTAATATGAGGACACTTCTTGAGAAAGTTTAAATAGTGTAACTTGGGATGGAGGACCCTAGTGAGGCTTAGGGCATTGAACTCTCAGATTATCATGGGTTTATTTTGACTGAATCTTCCTAGTATTAGTGATAGATGAATTCTTATTCTCCCCCTTTTTGGTATTGCCCTCTCCAACCTTGCCTTGTGGAAATTCATCTTGCACTGCCTGTGAAACCAGCAATGACCTTATCTAAAGAAGATTCCCAGGAAGACAGTACTGAAGCTCTTTATGGCCTATTTATTTGCATTTCTAAACTTAAAGCCACAGTCAAGGCTCAATATGCTACTAGAGAGGAGGAACTTAGTACCACCCTAAAGACCTTCTTGAGTTTTCTAATTCATACCAGTCTAAGTCTGGAAGTAATGTGTGGGAGTAGATTTTTAATAGTGTAGAATAGTGGTAAAAAGGAACCCAAAGGTTCATCAGGCATATTTTATCAGTGTGGATATAATAAGTAGATAAACTTATATTTTGTTCTCTTTTCATGCACCTAATAAGAACAAACTGCTACTCTATTATGAAAGCTTAGTAGAAATATATGCCCCAAACTATAGGATTATGTGGGAGTTAATTGAGCTTAAATTAGGTAAGCTGAGTTTTTCAAGCTTGTAAAAACCCCTACCCCTTATCTTGGAAAAGCAAAAACTTGCCAGAACCTGCCTAAAGGAGAACTTGTCAAAGGTGCAGATGCAAATCCTATTTCTGTTTGCTAATAAAAGCATCCTTTTACCTTCCAAAGATTACATATTTTTATTGTCACTTACAAATTGTTTTAGTTAGGGTTAATATTGTTGTGAAGAGACACCATGATCAAGGCAACTTATAACAGAATGCATTTAACTTGGGGCTTGCTTATAATTTCAGTGAATTAATCCTTATCATCATGCTGAAGGATCACAGTAACAGGTAGGCAGGAACGGTGCTATAGCTACTGATAAGATTATACATTTTAATCTATAGACAGGAGGCAGAAAGAGATACTAGTCCTGGTAGGACTTTTGAAACCTCAAAGTCCAACCCCATTACATACATTCCCCAATAAGTCCATACCTCTCAATACTGTCTAAACAGTTCCACCAACTCAGAACCAAGCATTCAAGTATTTGAACCTATAGGTGATATTCTCATTCAAATCACCACATGGTAAATATTCACAGAAACATAATACAGAAGCCCACTATGATATTTCTACAATGTTATAACACCTCAACACTAGGAATCAAAGACAATGGAATAGCTAAAATGCCAGAAGATGATTGTATAGTACTAATTTTTAAAATGTTCAATGATCAGATAAAGAATACAATAGCAAGTGAATTGAAATAAAGAATATCAACAGGTAGGAAGAGTAAAAAGATAAAATTCCGGAATGGAGGTCAGGGTAGAGACAGTAACATATCAAAATACATGTAAAATATTAACAAACATGATAAATATAATTCCATGTATGCTAGAAGCACTCTAAGTATCCATGAAATAGAAGAAGGAACTGAGATAAAATCTAAAGGCTCACACAATTTATCTAATAATATTATAACTATGTGCTTCCCAAACCCATAGATAAAACTAGATACCCAAACACAAGAGGCATTTTGAACCCCAAAGATACATAACCAGAGAAGAACGTCTTGATGTCCCATCATAATCACCACTTCAAAATATAAAACAAACAATATTAATATATAGCAAGGGAGAAATTTTCACTCTTGCACCAAAACAGACCATTAGAACATCATATCTTCTTTAGCAAATGAAAAGGATAGAAGAGCATATGATATCTCAAAACTTGAAAGTAATAAAACTGTCAACTAAGACTGCTATATAGAGCCAAATTCTTTCTTGAGGCTGGTGGAGAGTTGTTCTTTGAAAAAAATAAACAAGATAGATACACCCCCAGCTACAGAAATAAAAGGGAAGACAAGAAAATGTTAATCAATAAAGCCACAGATTAAAATGTAGTTGTTGGAATGGCTTAGTAAAACAGAAGAGGCACTGGGGAAAGAATAAATAAAACTAAATTTGGCTGGAAAAAGTCAAATGGAAACCTATGCTTTTATTTATAACTTTAATAAAACAGCAAATAAGAAGGTGGGTTGATAGGTTGGCAGATGGGTAGGTAAATAGAAAAACATGTTTTTAATTAATAATTTAATTGAAGTTACACTATGAGGTGATAAGGTTCACCTTGGAAGCCACAGGTTATCAAACAAAAATCCCAGTAACAGACTAAAATTATCTCCCTTTAATTTGTTGGTCAGGGAGGTCCCAGAGACCCCAAAACAAAATAGGATATAGTACTCTTGGTAGACTGGCAATAATTGTTCCCCACAAGCTCATAAAGAATGGCATTATTAGGAGTTATGGCTTTGCTGAAGTAGTGATAGCATTGTTGGATAAAATGGGTCACTGTGGAGGTGGGCTTTGAGGTCTCATATATGCTCAAGTGTTTCAGATGACTTCCTGCTGCCTACAGGATCAGGATGTAGCTCCTTCTTCATTCTCAGCTCCAACTCCATCACTCCGTCTACCTGCATGCTCATGTTTCACCATGATGATAATGAACTAAACCTCTGAAACTATAAGCCATCCATTGTTTTCCTTTATAAGAGTTTTCATGGTCATGGTGTCTCTTCATAGCAACAGAAACCCTAAGACAGAAGTTGATACCACGGGACTAGAGTATTGCCATGATAGGCAAGACCATGTTTTGGTTTGGAGTAATATGGATTTGAGGAATTTGGTTTAGGAAAACAACAGAATGCTTTAAGCTCTGCCTAAATGAACCATAGTAGTAGGAAAAATGGAAGACTTTGGTCCTAGGAGTTGTTTAGGCTGTAGGAGCCTCGCTCAAGAAATTTCAAAGGGAAGAATATTAATATGTGGCCTAGAAATCATTCTTGTGATAGTTTGGTGAAGAATGTGGCTGTTTTTGCCCTGGTCCAAAGAATCTGCCTGAAGCTAAAGTGAAGAGATTTGGATTAATTCTATTGGCATAGGAAATCTCAAAACAGCCTTGTATTAACTCTGTGTGATTTATAGTGAAAAGGAAGGAGTACTGAGAAAGGAAAAATACAAAATGTACAATTTGAGGGAAAAGGAGCAACAGTGAGTGGAATGGAGCTAAAGTCCTGTGTTCAAGGAGATAAACATTTTAGGAAATTGAGTAAAGAGAATGGCTTCCTCAGAGCAAGATGCCACCAGATAAATCTCCAATCTGTGAAAAAGAATTAAAGCAAAGCTTTAAGCAGGGTGTGGTGGTGTATATCTTTAATCCCAGCACTCAGAAGGCTGAGGCAGGGGGATCTCTGAGTTTGAGGCCAGCCTGGTTTACAGATCTAATTTCAGGTGAGCCAAGCTTAAGCAGTGAAAGAAATTATCAAAATAGAAAGTTAGTGAAGATGTAGTTGAATGTGGAGTCGATATTTCAGACCCAGTTAGTTACAGAATTTGGCTGCTTTAGCCATGAGCCATGAAGTTCTGGTGTTTAGGACAGAAAAAAGGAGCTATGGAATTTGCCTCGGCAACCACAGAAATCTTGCATGTGTCAAGGGTGTCCCTTAATGAAGGCCATTGTATGAAAATGTGAAGTTAAATCCTGGATTACCTTGGAGAATTCAAGATATTAGAGATACTAGAGCCGTGCTGAGCAGAGCTGCTAATAAGGCCTGGAGCCAGCCCAAGAGAAAGAAGTGTGTTGCAGTCAACAAAGCTGAAGAACATTTTAAAATCAGTCATGGAAATGCAGTTTGGACTTTGATTTTTGGTCTTGCTTTGGTTCAGTATTTCCTCACTATGCTCCCTTACTTACATTTTGGAACATGAGTATGCATCCTGTGCCATTATACTTTTGAAAATATTTGATCTAGTTTTTTCCTTTATTTTTATTTTAAAAGAGATTACAGTTAAGAGATATATAAATCTCAGAAAAGACTTTGAACGTTGGACTTTTGAACATTGTTGAGACTGTTACAGACTATGGGGACTTTTAAAGTTGAACTATATACATCTTGCATTATGATATTATTACAAGCTTATGAAAGCTAAGGAATGGAATGTGGTAGTTTGGGTGTAATTGCCCACCATAAACTGATAGGGAGTGGCACTATTAGGAGGTATGGCCTTGTCAGACAAAGTGTGTCACTTTGGGAAGAAGCTTTGATGTCTCCTATATGCTAAAGCCACACCCAGTGTATCTGATCATCTCCTACTGTCTACAGGATCAAGATGTAGCTCCTTCTCCAGCATCATGTCTAGCTGCACACCACCATGTCCCGCCATGGTGATAATGGACTAAACCTCTGAAACTGTAAGTCACCCAGTTAAGTGTTTTCCTTTATAAGAGCTATCATGGTCATGTGTCTCTTCTCAGCAGTAGAAACCCTAAGACAGAACTATTTTTGGTTACCTGCCAAAACAAGATAAGTGTTTTGCTGAAGATGCCATAAATTTTGTTTATAGGGCATTAAAAATCAACCCTGGTACTGACTTGCAAGTTTTCTTGCTGCTGGATCACTTTTATAATGCCAAAAGGTGTTATGCAAGCTGTTGAGGAAGAAAAGTCATCAACAGTCTTACCCAGGTACAAATTTTATGAGCTACAATAATGATGAGCCTGATGGTACAATAGAGTCATGAAAATCAACAGCTTTCTGATTGGATCTAAGGCCCCCTCCACAGGAGGGGACTCATGACTAGTACTGTAATTCTGGCCAAGAACTCCTTATGACTTGGGTGGTCTTAGGAACTAGTGGCCAAAAATTGTGACAGGAGTGGCCATAGAACCTAGGGCAAAACCTGCTACTATTACTTTGATAGGACATAATATCGAACTTTCTGAATCTATCGACAGATTACAGGAGCATTGACAACTCAGAGATAGTGCATAACCAAACACAAAGACAGCAAGGGTTGAAAGCTACATGAAATGGACCTCTCTTTACAATTTTCAGACATCTACTTAAGTCATAGAGTTTCTCTATACAACAATCATCGCTGCTCATATAACATTGGTGAGGGGCTTTGTGAATTGCTGTTATTTATACATTTTGTTACTTCCAGTCTTTAAAACCTCTCCTCCCCCTCTAAGGAGGGGTTGATTCAACTCAGGGGAAATTTCTACAAGGGAAGCACGAGGAAAAAAAGGAAGTCTGGGGAGAGGGGTGTAGCAGAACTCATGGGGCTGAAAGCAGAGGTGAGCCAATAGGGACTGGAAGTAAAGAGGCAGAGGGTGAGCAAGGCATGAAGAGCATATGGTCTTCTTGTTTGGACTAAGGAAACGCACACAGAGCTTCTGCGCACCCTGATGGCTCAGCCCTGCAAACTAACTAATCTCAATAAAAATTTGTCAGTGTTGTCAGTGTTTTGTGTTATGCAGGTTGGTCAAAGGAAGAGTCACTCCAGCGTGTTTTAGGGCATTAGCAGCAGCAGGAGAATCAGCCTCTGATGAACTGACCGCCTCATGGTGTCACATGATTGGTATTGTATTGTTACAC
Organism: Phyllotis vaccarum; assembly: GCA_033318265.1. NCBI lineage: Eukaryota > Metazoa > Chordata > Mammalia > Rodentia > Cricetidae > Phyllotis > Phyllotis vaccarum. The sequence continues at coordinate 53,600,780 of JARWLC010000001.1, read as the reverse complement.
AAGAGACACCTTTAGCAAGTCAGTTTCCACATACCAAAACCTCGTCTCTGGAGTTATCTGAAGAAAAGATTACCTAAGCCGTTCTTAGTCAAACAAAGCTTCCTGTCTTACATTAGACAGGTGAACTTTCTCTACCATCAGACTCAACTAGTAATTACAACTGCAACCGAAGTAACCGCCATTGCCATAGTTGCATTTTACTCTGGGAAACCTAGGCTTAAAGACTCTACATGGAAGTCTATAGAAGCAGCACCAACATGAGTGTCTTTGGAAGGGGGCTCCCAGTGGCTGCTTCCAAGGCCACCATCAGCACTACAACAGGGAAACACAAATCTGTGAAACTTGTTAAAAAAAATAATATCCCCATTGCATGAAAAATCACACAGTAGAAGTGAGGCAATTTTGTTTTGTAAATAGTGTGTGCCATGATACAAACTGGAGGAGCAGCCACACTGAGCAGGAAATTGAACAGGGTTTTATTGTGACCCCGGGAGTACTGTGCCATTGGTTGGGGTCTGACCTCACAGCCTGTTGTGGTTGCATAGTTTTAAAAGAGTGGACACAAAGGAAATGATGAAAATGGGGGTGGAGTGGGAATTTCCTTAAGTTCCAGGAATAAATACAGTGGGATCTTCGAGTAAACAAATGTTTTTAGCCCTTGGGAGATGATTAAAATATTTGCATAAACGTTTTTCAAGGTTGGGAGATCAAAGGATCTTAATTTCTCTGCTTAGAAAGTTTCATAAGGTGGGGGAAACTGGTCGAATATTGGCCATTGGTGGGCTAGCCAATGTTGGTGGAGTTTTCCTGTCCAGAAGCCACTTTCAAATAATCACTCAGAGGCTTAATATTAATTACAAATGCTAAGCCTTATTACTAACTAGCTCTTAAATTTTAAGTTAACTCATATCCTTATTTATGCTTTGCCACGTGGCAGTACCTTTGCTAATATGGCATGTTCATCTGCTCCCTCTGCATCTTACTGGTGACTACTAACTCTACCCTTCTCCTCCCCATGTCTTTTCTGTCTAACTTTATCCTTTACAGCTATTGGCCAGTCAGCTTGTTTATTAAACTCATCATGGTGGCAAATATTCTCACAGAGTACAGAAGGATTATTCCATAGAAAGCCAAGTCCAACAATGTGAGAAAACAATAGTTCTCACATACCTAAACGCAAGTTCTAAACATGGTCTTGGGTACACACAGACTCCAGTCACTCCCCACCCTGTTGAACACTGAAACTGCCGCTGAGGAGTTTGCCTTGGATATCCACAGCATAGAGAACACAGTCAAGAAAACTCTACACCCAAGGCACAAAGCATGAGCACAAGAGAAGAGCTAAACAGTAAAAAGCAGCAGGAAACACAGCCAGAACAAAGGGTCCATCTAGCAGACTTACCATCCAGGCCAGTGATTTAATTTCACTACACTTTTCCCCAGCTCTCCTCCCTTCCCCTTAGCTACGTCTTACCTGTACCATAGTAGGGCAGTGTAGCAAACCAACACTGCCCCCTCCTATCACAGCCCCCTTCTCTCTTTCTCTCAGTTCTTATTTTTATTTTTTTCTTCTTTGGTTTCCAATATCCATTCCTCCTTTGTTACATTTCCTAAAACCCAGTGGCTGACTTTTTAAAATGATATCTGAATACAATCTTTATCTCCCTTTTTTAGTCTGTTATTAGATCAGACTCCCACATATTCATCCCATTTTCCCCCTTTGCCTCAGTTAGTCTCACTGTCTCTCCTCTGTGTCCTAACTACCTAATACTAACCCTTACATCTTCTCCTTTGCTTTTTTCCACTATACTAATATATTGCTAGACACAGTATCAATGGGATTCTTTACTCCCTAAGCTAACTGGTCTTAGAAAATGTCTATTTTGCATTCAACTGCTATTCTAGTATCAGAATGGGCTAACTAATCTATAGTCCGCAACAGCAGAACCAGAGATAGAGTCCTGTACTCAGCCTATGTGTCTAGCAGATGGAAACATGGTTGCAACTATGCTATAACCTCGTCTCTCTTGAACACCGAAAGCCCAACCACTGGAAGAAGAGAAGCAATAAATTAAAATACACAATCAACAACAAATCTTAAATGACAACCTAATCCCAGATGGCGTATTTCAGGGCAAAAACAAATAGAACCAAGACATTGTCTTTCCTCCGAAAATTAAACCTCATATTAATGATTCAGATGAGAATAACTTAGACAAAATTTCAGATGAAAAATTCTAAAAGAATGATTATAAATATGGTAAACCAACTCAATAAAAACTCAAAAATATTTTCAAAGAAGACATTAACGGACATCAAAATTAAATAAGGATATCAGTCTAAAATATAAAAATAGAATTAAGTCAGGTGGTGGTGATGTAGGCCTTTAATCCCAGCACTCAGGAGGCAGAGGGAAGCAGATCTCTGAGTTCAAGGCCAGCCTGGTCTATAGACTGAACTATAGGACATTCAGAGATAAATAGAGAATCCTGTGTAAAAAAGGAGGAGGAATAGGAAATAAAATTTAATAAGGGAGAGAGATACTGTAAATAATAATAATGATTAAAACACAGGAGGACAAATAAAAAGTTCAGTGAAAAGCCTGACAAATTAGAATGGATCATATAGACAGTAGACGATCAAAGATTTGAAGATTAAAATGGAAAAATAAAATTATTTAGTTAATGTCACTGATAATTTTTTAAAGTAAAGGCTGAATACGTAAAAATTTCTGGGAGTCAATGAATGGAAAAGCTATACATTATAGACATATGAAGGAGAAGAATTTCATGTAAAAGGTACAGAAAATATCTTTAATAATATCATAGAAAAATTCCTCAAATCTAGGTAAAGAAAAACCAATTAGGATGCAAGAGGCACATAGAACACCAAGCACAATAGCATTATAAATAAAATTTCATTCATCACATTATAGTTAAAACATTAAATGTATATAACAAAGAAAAGACATTAAAAATAAAAAAAGAGAAGAATAAATTCACATACAAAGAAGGCCCATAAAAATAATTACTGATTAACTTTCAAATTTCCAAAAATCACAATTGCTTCAAATTTCCAAAAATCACAATTGCCAACCCGGTCTAGTTGATCCAGCCTAATTTTCTGAAATAATTGATGGTTGTGGTGATTTGAACAAGAATAGGCCCCATAGGCAACATCTGAATGTTTGGTTCCTAGTTAGTGGAACTCTTTAGAAAGGATTCAGAAGTGTGGCTTTGTTGCCTTATGAGACTAGATGTGGCCTTGTTGGAGGAGATATGTCTCTGGAGGTGCGTTTGGAGGTTTCAAAATCTTATGCCAAGCCAGGTCAGTCATGTCATCCCCCACCACTGCCACCTCCCCCACCACTGCCACCTCCCCCCACACACACCACCTCTTGCTGCCTGCAGATCAGGATGTAAAGATCTCAGTTACTGCTCCAGTGCCATGCTTTTACACTCCCCACTATGATGATCACGGAAAAAAAAATCCCCTAAAATTTAGCAAGCCCTAATTAAATCTTTGAAAAATAAGAGTAGCCTTGGTCGGAGTATCTCTTCACAGCACCAGAGCACTAGGATAACAGGGGAAAGAGTTGACTAATGGAATTCATGACCACCACATCAGCCCTACAGAGGATGCCAGAAGAAATACTTCAGTCTAAGGAGAAAGAGAAACACACTCAAGGGACTATAGGACTTAAAAAAATAAGTGGTATCCTGGACTCTTTAAATAATAGAATACTAAGGAAATTCCAAATAATACAAACTAAAAAAAAAAAAATGGCAGAGAGCAATGCACATCTTCCAATAACAACTCTGAATATCAGTGACCCAAATTCACCCATCAAAGGACACAAACCAACAGACTGGATTAGAAAACAAAGCCATTCCTTCTGATGCCTCCAAGAAACACCTTTTATTGCCAAAGATAAGCATTATCTTAGGGGGACAGAACAGGGGAAAATATTCCAGGCAAATAAACCAGGAAACAAGTAAGTGTTGTTATTATAGTGCCTGACAAAAGAGACTTCAAAAAATAATTCTCCGATGAGATATACAGGTTTACTTCTGGTTGATCAAGAGTTCAATACATCAAGAGAAAAGTATAATTCTAAATATATATGTTCTGAATGTAGGCTCATGAAAACGTGTAAAGCAAGCATTACTATATTGAAAGTCACAGATTAACAGCAACATAATAGAGTGGTAAATTTATTACCCACTCTCCCTGTTAGACAAAATGACTGTTGAAAATGAACAAAGAAACACTGGAATACCAATGATACATCAACTGGACCTTACAGAAATCCACAGAACATTCCATCTAAGTACTAAAGCATATACACTCTTCTCAGCATCCTATAAGACCTTTAAAGTATACCAAATATCAGGACACAAACAAAGTCTCAACAAATATCGAAAAATTGAAGCAATATGTTGTATTCCATCTTATATTCGTGGAAGAAAACTATAAATCAATATCAGGAAAAGGTACTAGTGGAGATTAAATAAGACACTGTATGATGACTGAAGTCATTGCAGAAATCAATAAATTAACATTCATAAAAACTAAGTGAAAACAAGATATTCAAGTTTATGGGATACAATGAACACAGACTAAGAGGGAAGCTTGTAATTTTAATTGTTGACATTTTTAAAAAATCAGAGAGGTAGAAAAAAAGAAAAAAATCTGATGATGCACATAACTGCATTGGTAAAGAAAAATAAACCAATCCCCAAAGCAGTAGATGGAGAGAAATAATGAAGAATATCAGGGAATAAATTGGGGATGAGAAAAAAAAAATAAAATCAATGAAACAGATTATTTCTTCGAAAAGATAAAACTGACCAACCTTTAACCAAATTAACTGGAATAAGAAAGAAAGAAAGAAAGAAAGAAAGAAAGAAAGAAAGAAAGAAAGAAAGAAAGGAAGGAAGGAAGGAAGGAAGGAAGGAAGGAAGGAAGGAAGGAAGGAAGGAAGGAAGGAAGGAAGGAAGGAAGGAAGGAAGGAAGGAAGGAAGAAAAAGAAAAAGAAAAAAACTCAAGTTACTACAACTAGAAAGGAAAAAGGAAATGTTGTAACAGAAACTGGGGAAATTCAGAGAATCACCAGCACAGTCTTTAAAATGGAATCAAGGGCACTAATGGGTTTTCTGTATCTCGATAATAGTTTTCTCGGCTGATACAGTAAGGCAGACTGAGCTGAAATGAAAAAGTGAAGAACCCGATTTATTTGGGCAAAGCAATTCCCAGGTAACCTTCCAGCCCCCAGAGATGGAGGCAGGAGAAGGAGCAAGAAAAATCACTTAGCCTTTCTAAGGTCCCCTGTAGGTACTTGTGGGGAAGGGGTTAATGATGTGTTGGTCATAAGCTGGGCCCAAATATGGTATGCTTTTAAGACGTGATGGGGAGGGGCTTGGCTGCTGGCAACTTCAGAGAAGCCTGGGTCTCCATTGGAGAGTCTCTCAGAGGGTGGGTTGGGGAAGGGGGGGGGAGGAAGGAGGGAAGGAGGCGGAGAATAATGGGGGCTTTCGCAGGAGGCGATCTGGAAGCCCCATGCAAAGAGGCGCCCCCCCCAAAAACCCCACAGAACCAAGTAACTTAGGCTCATGGGAACTCACGGAGCTTGAACTAGGAGGCTGTGCGGAACTGACATATATGTAATAGATGTGTAGCTCGGTCTTCTTGTGGGACTCCTAACATTGGGAATAGGGGTTGGCTCTGACTCTGTTGCCCACTTTTGGAATCCTTTCTTCCTACCAGATTGCCTTGACAAGCCTTAACAGAAGAGGAGATGGCTGATCTTAACTGTAGCTTGAAACACACTGGCTGGCTGGCATCAATGGGAGGACTGCCCTTTTCTGGGGAGAAATAGAAGGAAACATGTGGGGAGGGGAGGGAAGGAACGAGGGGGAGAGGAAGAAAGAGAAGTAAAAACAAAACAAAAAATTTAAAATTAAAAAAAATATATTCCACTGAATTGGAAAGTCTAGAAGATGTGCATAAATATATAGATGCCTATCACCTACCAAATTTACACAAAGCATAAAGTCAGCAATGTATACAAGTTTATAACAGCAAATGTGATAGAGTACTAACTAATTAAAAATTTTCTAACTTAAAAAAAAAAAAAATCCCAGGGCCAAACTGATTCAGGGCATATTTCTACCAAACCCTTAAAAAATCTAATGCCTCGAATCATCCCATAATACAGAAGGAAATGAGCAATTCCAAGCTCTTTCCACAGTACCATTATTATTCTAACACCTGAACAGGAAAAAATGAAGTAACAAATGAAAAATCACATGCTGATCTCCAGGATGAAATATTCTAAATAAAATGCTTGCAAATCATTCTTAAGAATGCATTAAAAAAAAAAATCATCCTCATCTATCTAGCTTTATTCCAACACATGTAATCAGTAAAGATAATTCTTTACACTCAGACAAAAATCACAGGGGCATTCAACTGATGGAGAAAATGGCCTTTGACAAAAATCAAACAACTGTAGGCGGCGTTTATCCACAGGGACACCAATACCAGATAGATATTTATTAGAATATAAACCAACACTCACGGTACAGGCAACAGGTTACCGTAGCACCTGAACAGGGACCGAAGTCTGCAGACGGACGGACGATGGGGTCCTTCCTCCAGCAGCCAGGAACCAGGAAGAGAGCGTGTCATATCCCGCAGACCCTTTTCAATGGGGCTTTTCCCCGCCCCCTTCAGGTCGGGGGGCCCGGTGCTCTGTATAAATGTCCCTTGACCTTGTCAGCCGACACCTGAATCCCACAACAAACAACCTCTCATAATCAGAAAAAAAAAATCACGTAGAAACATAATAAATCCATTTGTGACAAGCTGAAAGCCACCATTGTAAGTGGAAAAAAATTTGAAGCAACTAAAATCAAGAACAACATAAAAAGTGCCCACTGTGGGCACTCCTATTCAATAGAAAATTCGAGGTCCTAGTCTGACAAATCAGAAAAGAGAAAGAAATAAAGGGGCATAAGTAGGAAAGGAAGAAGGCAAAGTATCTCTGTTGGAATGTGGTCCAAGAATGGAGACTCTGAGTGCTTGTGAGAACACTCCAAGAAAACAAGACAAGAGTCTTGTGACCTCAGTGTCTTCAAAACACAGAATTGTTCTTGGGATGTTTTGTGCTCCTCCTGGATGTATCAGATAGGAGTGAGTTTACTTCGAATTACTCATTATTTCTTGCTAGTGTTACTTAATTAAATATTTAAACGATCCTTTTTATGTCTCTATGGAAAAACATGTTTAGGCCATGTGTGACCTGTCCTGTGATTATATACAGCCTGAACTCATCATGAGGACTTTGCTCATGTGATTCTTCTTAAACCTCAGAATATAAATTGTCTGATGCTCTCAATAAAGATTGCTATTGCATGAAATTTTAGTTTACTTCATTTATCAGTTCTGTTCTTCCAGGCCCTAGCACTTCTAGAGCAGTGACATAAACCTATTTACAGATATCAAGATTCTATACACAGGAGAGACTCCAAAGACTGTGAGGCAGCCCCTAGAGCTGACAAATTAAAATATCCGAATTTATAGCCTTCCTATCAAATACAAACAGACGGAGAAAGAAATCAGGGAAACAGTATCATTCATAATAGCCTTAAAAAGTAGAAATACATGAAATAAACCTAATAAATGAAATGAAAGACCTGCACAATGCTCTTTTTCAAGTACTAAAAAAAGTAAAGATGCCAGAAAATGGAGCAAAGATCTTTCACATACATAGATTGGAATTTCTAATACTGTGAAAATTACTGTTCTACCAAAAGCCGTTTATAAAGCCAATGTCATTGCCATCTAGATCCCCAGACAATTCTTCACAGAAATGAAAAAGTCTTTTAAAACTTCATATGAAAGTACAAAAGACCCTGTATAGCAAAAACAATCCTGAATAATACAAACACTGTTGCAGATATTCTACAGATTGCTAATTCCAAATTACACTACAGAGTCACTATAGGATATTTTTTTTTGTTAAATATGGTACTGACATTAAAAACAAATACACTAATAAATGGAACAGAATCAAGGACCCAGATAAAGGTTCATATACTGACAGTTGAACGGGCCTAGTGAAATCCTATTGCTTGATATATGCACAGCCATGTCAAGGATATTGAAACCTTAGACCCATGGAAATGGCAAGGTCTTTCCTGGGCTAAGCTCAATAAATGGCAAAGCCTTCTCCTGATTCATGAGTTAATGTTGATAGTGTATGCAGAAAATGCCCATTATGGCCCTTCCAGGATGTTCACAACTCACAGCAGTGGCTGCCAGAACAAAACCTGCACAAGATCCAGCTTGTGGTGACATATATTTAATAAAATTAATCTGAACATCAGAGTCAGCCACAAGAGCCAAGCCAGGCTAGGGAGGGGTGACCCACACATTTAATCCTAGCTTTAGGAATGTGGAAAGAGGAAGTTAAGAGAGCTGGGCGGAGCAAGAAAATGGGGGTTTTCAGCTTTCCCAGATGCCCTCCTTCCCTTTCAGCTGAGGACTTGGGGTGGGGGTATCAGTTGGAGGATTCCTGGAGACAGGTCTGAGGAATTGGCTGGGTAGCTGTGGCTTGTTTCTGATATTTCAGCTTTTCCCCAATATCTGGTTCGGGGTTTTTTATTATATACTAACTAGAGTGCAATACCAGCTAGTCAACATTCTAACACAGAGGAGGAAGAATTTGTGACCCCTTCCCTTCAACAGGGAAGCTAGTGACAGCTGATGGCTTCTGGTAGAGAAAGAGACATTTTAAGGAAGGGGGTCTTCATAAATCAACCATGCTCTAGTGTGTGGCTTCCTCACCCGGAGTATATGGTCAGCACAAATTGGACTTTGTAGGTTATTTTCTTTAAAAATTTAAAAAGATGTAAAATTGAGAGTGGGTAGTGAGGGAAGAACGTATATGAGAAGGAGTAGGGTATGAACATGGCCAGAAGACACTGTATGACATCCTCAAAGAACAAAAGGATATTTTAAACAAAGTAGTAAGAAAGTTATGATTCTGAGTTGTATGTAGAACATAGAAAACATTAAGACAAGATTAAACACTTGACTCTCATCTTCATTAAGGCTGAGATTTCTTTTAATCATCCTCTTGCTTCCCATGGGGGGAACCAAGTAATGGCTGAAAATCTAGTCTTGGGAATGATTTCTATATATCTCTTCTTTTATGACTTCCTCCTTAAGGATGGGGAAAGGGGGGCAGGGACCACGACTTGAATGGAAGCCTTTCACCAAACTTCTGTTGATCTAGTAACAAACAATAGGTAACAATGTTTCCATTCATTTCTAATAAGCGATTTGTGGAAGGGTCCAAACAACCAGGAGAAAAGACAACCTTAGAGAATTCATTTTCGATGGAAAAAAGAATAGTTTCAAACAAATGAACAGCCATCTGAAACAACTGTTCTTAATCTGTGCTTCAAGACTCCTTGAGTGTGGAGAGAGCCTTTCACAGGGTCACCTAAGACTGTGAGAACATGCAGATTAGGATTCATAACAGCAGCAAAATTACAGTTATGAAGTAACCAGGATTTTACCGGTGGGGGTCACCACAACTGAGGAACTGTATTAAGTCACAGCATCAGGAAGGCTGAGAACCACTGAGTTTACCCGGGTCACGAAAACACCAAAGTGAGTAGCAGAGGGTCAGGACACGCTAAACAAGCTACTTTCAGAGTGTGTTTACTTAACGCTGAAGCAGAAATCAAAGCTAAGAGGGTTATGAGAGAGATCTGCATCATTCTTCTTAAGCAAGTGAAGCCTGTACATGGTATAAAAGATAAATTACTCACTAGTTCCTCCACATAGCATTTTGCTCACCCAGTGCTTTCCAAAGCACACAATGCACCGCACACTGTTCTGCCCAGACTGTACATAAATGAAGGGAAAGCACGATTGAAAAATGCCCTACTAAAACGTGTTACTTAACTACAAACATACTGTAGATAATATTTTTTAAGCTTGCAGTTAAATTATTTTTTATTTTTATCTAGAAACCAACACTCATTATGCAATAAAGAAAAAAATCAAATGGAACCTGCAGATTTTAGTGTCTCTTAATCCGTGGTAAAAATAGTCTCAGACCAGCCAATTTTCCTATGAATCAGGTAAAAATGATTCAACTAATGAATACTTACTCACAGCACTGAAGGGCCTTAGTACTTCCTGTGAGCTTTACCATATTGTCCATCCGACAGATCAAACCAGGGATTGACTAGAAGTCTAAAATAAAATTATACATTTTACCAGAATGGGTAAACAAACATGTTCAGGATTTTCAGTTTCAGAAATTTTATCTCCCGTACCTAATAATAGATAATTAAATCATAATAGTACAATATGGGAGCAAACCACATGAAAACGTTTTGTTCTTTCTATTTTCCTTTTATTGAAATAGACTTTCTGTTCATACAGTATATTCTGGTTATGGTTTTACTTCCCCCAACTCCTTCCAGATTCTCTTCACCTCTTCTTCCAAACAAATCCATACCCTTTCTTTCTTTCTCTTGTCGGAGACAAACAGGCATCTAAAAGCTAATGATAAAGTAAAAGATAAAAATGTGGATTAGGACAAAGAAAGCAGAAGGAAAAAGCCAATGAAAATCACGCATCAGTACAGACACACACACACACACATAAATTCTATAAAACACAAAACCATAAGCCACAAATAGTTTGGTTTTTTTTTTTTTTTTAACCTTACGGTTCCTTCGTGTAAATATTTGTGGCTTATGGGTACCTCTCAAAAATACCATTGAGTTAGTTTTGTGTTGACCATCTGCTGCTGGGCATTGCCCTGGCCTTAAGTGTGGTTTGTATACCAAGTGAGACTCTGTTGAAGAAAACTATTTTTTTATTTGCAAAGAGTTAGCAATTGGTGATAGCTTCTGGGTAATGAAGACCTGTGCAGAGCCCCTTTGCTGTGAATTCATACGTGTTGGTCCTGTTGTGTTTAGAGGGCCTCATTTTCTAGGTGTCTTCCATCCACTCTGGCTCTTACAATCTTTTTGCTTCCTCTTCTGCGGGGTTCCCTGAGCCCTGAAAAAGGGATTTGATGGAGACATCCCACTAAGGACTGAATGCTCTGAAGTTTTCATTCTGTGTGCATTGTCTGGCTATGGATCTGGTATTTATTCCCATCTACTGCAGGAGGAAGCTTCTCCGATGATGACTGAGCAAAGGGGAACCAAACGTTGTATTTAAAAAAATAAAATATGCCTAGTGGCAGTCACTGCAGGTGAGAGAGATGCCATGCAGGTAGTACTCCTGTGGAAAGTTTTACTGGGGGGTGGGGAGGAGCAGGCACAGAGGGAGAAGAGGGTGCCTTTAATACTTGGATTTAACATAGATTGCATGTGCACATACTAACTCTGGGCTGTCTAGGTATTTTCCTGAGCACTGACAGCACATTCGTGGCCTTAGGGCTCTAGAGACCAGACCGCTAGAGATTCTGGAAATGCTAACATTATGAGTATAGCAGAATGACATTTGGAGGCCCAGTCTATCTAGGTTCAGGTTCTTGGCTGCCCAAGCTTCATGGTGTATGAGTTCCATCTCCTGGAGTAGGATGTACATCCAATCAGATATTGGTTGATTATTCCCACAACTTCTGTGCCACTAGGGCCCCAGTGTATCTTGCAGCCAGGTCACAACTGTAAAAGGGTTTGTAGCTGGCTTGGAATTTACCTTTCTCCTTTAGAAGCATGCGGAGTACCTTCCAATACCGTGAACACTTCTCCATGTTAACGGGCTATGCAGGTATCATCCGTGTCAATGGGACTTTACTATCAGCTAATGGAGAACCACCAATAACCTTGGCTTGTTTGGGAGTTTCCATGGTGTCCCTTTAGACAACAACTCTATATTCCTGGAACTGGAGGCTTTGTTTGGTGGTAAGAGATGTCCAGGTGGGGCTGTTTCCTCTATTATTTGGCGACTTCAGTTAGATCACCTTCATATATGTTTATAGTTTAGAAGCTTCTACTGGATAAATTTCTATGTAACTTCTCAAGTAGCTCTTTCAGTTTTAAGTGTCTCTCCCTTTATTTTTTCCCTTGCCTCCCTCTACCTTCCCTCTCCCTGTTTGATAGGCTATTCCAGTACCCCTTCCTTGTGCTGGTTTGAATTCTCACCCACAAGTGCATAGATTTAAATACTTAGTTACTAGGAAGTGGCATTAATTGAATGGATTAGAAGGTGCATGTGGTAGGGAGTCTTTCTGAGACCCTGTGTGATATGGTCATTGGGATTCCTGCATCAAAAAGGTGTTTCTAGGTATTGGGACCTGTCCCAAGAAATGGGGATAGGCTTGAAAAAGTAGTGGGGGCTGAGAGGGTTCATTAATGAAGGAAGGAAAGGGGCGGAGAGAAAGTGAGGCCCCAGCGGGTAGCCTGCTTCCGGTCTAGAGTGAATCTGGGTAGTTAGGTTTGGAGGCCAGGAAGGAAGTGAGTGAAGATTGCCTACCTGATTCTCAGACTGGTATAGCCAGAGTTTCCCCAGGGTGTCTCCGGAGTTTGGAGGGATGGAGTGAGGGAGAGGCTCTGCATCATCCCCCTCCAAATGGAGCAGAGGGGGATAGAGGGGAGGCAGCAGCAGGTGGTCTGCTACACGGCTGGGACTAGACTGGAGAATTGCAAGGCAAGTGGAAAAGTGAATCCTCCACCTGATTCACTGGCGAGTGCGAAAATGGTTTTAGATCGTTGTATTTATCTAGCCTGTGGCAACTGTTTTCTAATTTTATTTTGTATCTTCAGCTTCGTTTGTATCTTTACACCCATTTGAATTAGAGAAATTCTGACGGGGGCGTTCATGCTGCCCCAATTTAAAAAGACTTCACAACAATTTCTTTACATTTAAGCGCGTGCCTGCAGCAGATAGCCCTTAACCTAACCACCCCCCCCCCACACACACACACACTCTCCTTTCAACAAGGAAGTCTGATCTCTTGTCTCTAGCGGAAGAGAGAGGATCAAGTCGTGCCTTTCAGTCACCAGTTATGATTTTAATAAATAAAACCTTAAAAAGCCGCGTGTTTCCTTCTGTTATTTATCTGAGAGGCTTAAATGCAATGAGTTTTAAAATGTCATGTTCACAACACCGGTAAAGCAGCTTCAGAGGGACCAAACTACTACTGATTAAGTGTTCTCGCCTAGAAAGCTCCCTATCCCTAAATCATCACTGTCCAGAGTCGGTTGGAGACAAATGTTAAGCAGGTGTCACTCTGCTTTGCGAGGACCCCCTCTGATTACGCTTTTACTTAAATATATATATACTCAGCAGGTCTGGAGTGGGGAATGGCTTTTATTTATTTATTTTTTTTAAAGAAATTCAGAAACTGGGAGAAACCAGGGAAAGTTGGGTTGAAAGGAGGAGATGGGAAGACGATAACTGGCTTCAGGTGGGTGTATGGGAACCGCTGGAGGGCCAGGTCGCCGCTGCCTCCCCTGCCCGCGCGAGCCTGCGATTGGCCCAGCCGCCCAGCACCCGCTCGGCGCCGCTCCGCGCGCCGCCGCCCCTCGCTCCCCGCCGGCTGGGCTCCGCGCGCCTCCGAGCGCTCCGAGGAGAAGCGCAGACCTGGCAGCAGCGTCCGTCGGCGCGCGCCGCCCTCCTGCGCCAGCTCGCCCCGCCATGGGGCCAACTAGCAACTCCTAGGTCTCAGCCTCCGGCCAAGGGAGATCCCGAGCAGCAGTAAGCAGAAACCAAGATGAGTTTCCGCAAGGAGGATGGCGTGAGCAGCCTGTGCCAGAAGGCACTGCACATCATCACCGAGCTGTGCTTCGCGGGCCAGGTGGAGTGGGACAAGTGCTCGGGCATCTTTCCCGCCGATAGGACCAGCCAGGGAGGAGGTGGCACAGGTAAGGGGAAATCGGCCTGCGCTGTCCGGGACCAGGGGTATGTATCATCAGGGCAACATTCCTGGTTGGCGCCTGTCTCTTCCAGCCGTGGCGACTTGCTTTGGTTTGTCGCCAGCACCTGCTGGGTCTCTGCTCCCAGGCGGCTCTCGCGCTCTCCCACCTGCTGCTCTGACGCCCCAGGGACTCTGTGTCCTGGCTTGTCCTGCAACTGGACTACCTAGCCTGGCTAGAGAATCTGCACTTGGCCTCTAGGAGCCTGCCTGGTGAGGTCAAACTGAGTCGGCCCTAAATGCATAAAGGATCCCTCAGCTGTAACTTTCAGATGAAACCTGTCGAGCTCTTCAAAGCTTCTAAGGCCCTTTCATAATGCATGTGTAATTTTCCAGTGCTTCTTGGCAATGATGGTTAAAGGGTAAGGATTATTGATACCTGACGCTCCGGTCACTTGTCAGGGAAACGAAAAAGAGATTCTAAATCTTTTCCACACTACTTACTGGCGTCCACAACCGTGGAAGCAAACGGCGAGGGGTTTGGGGCCCTGAGGTCATTTGATCGCATTAGGGGATGCTCTGTTTCTTGAGGCAGGGTCTTGTCGCGTTCACTTTGTTTTCCCTGGTCATTTTGGTCTCCCGGCAATGATTTCTGGCTTGAGGGGAAGGATAGCCAGGGCAACAGGTAAACGCAACGGCAAAGTCAAGCTCAGAAGAGAGGTGTGAAGAAGAAAGGGGAAGGCAGTTATTTCTCCACCATTCACCCTAGACAAAGGAAGGGAGAATGTGGTGGGGTGGGAATGGGTTTGGTTTAACTGGGACTTTGAGTTGTTTACATAGACGGTCTCCAAGGTTTCCAAATGCTCTGCGGATGGCAGCAGAAGCCAAGAGGGGGGTTATCTGAGCCTGTCAGAACCAGGGATTCATGAAGCAGAATGATACATTATTGCAGCTGTCAGTGTGTTGGAAGCAGTCATTTGTTTTTTTGAATGTGTAAACACAACCCAGTGTCATTTCTGTTGTTTAGTGGGTGTTAAGATTCTTAAATGAAGCAGTGGAAAGGGCCATTTAAACAGTGTGTCTGTGTTTGAGTGCCTGTGTATATGATATGCGTGATGTGCTAAGGGTATAATAAAAACCGAAGTGCTTGGACTGTGGAGACCTCTGTAAAGAAAGTGAGTACGCTCTTTTGAAATGTCTTCTAAGTGACCATTAAGCCAAGGCTTAGAGTGCAGGAAGCAAGAATACTCAATTCTAAGGACATTGTTTTGGTCGCTAACATTTGATGCTGATGCATTTGTTCCTAATTCTTGTTCTTTCTTGGCCCTTGTGACCACACACCAGTAAGTGGTTTTCTGACTCTCATTGGCTACCAATGCAAATATTGCTTGACGACTGGAAACTAAAACAGGACTAGGTGCTAAAACGTCCAATTGTGTGGTTGTGTAAATTCAGGATAAAACATGGTATATAAATTGGAGAAAGAGTTCTGAGGTTTTCCTAATCACTAGAGTGCATCACTGTATTTCCTAATCACTAGAGTGCATCTCCTTATTCTGTAAGACATTCACTTGGGAACGAAAATAAAAAAAAAAATGACTCTAAAACAATTGTGTGAATATTTTTCTCTCTTTCAGGAAAATATGTACTATAAAAGTGGGATATTCTAATATGTGAACATACAAAATAGCTCTCACTAGAGAGGAGTAGTCCACATGACATATTAAGATAAACAAGATTTCTCTGCTTTTTCCATTTGTAAATTGCAAAACCGTTAAAAGCATACTGTTCTAATTTTAAAATCGTATTCCAATATTAATGGATCATTGAAGCAGATTCAGTGATTATCTGCTAAATGTTTAATTATATCAGACACTCCGATGCATATTGTTCTGTAGATTTTCTTACAGTGTGTTCCCTTTTATTACCGCTCCTACATACCTATTCCAATTGTTGGCATTGACTGCACTGTAGATAGGAGAGCGTCAGTGACTTTAGTTGATACAGGAGTGCTTCACTTTTAAAGTGACTAGTCATGGTGTTAATTTTATGCTACAGTAGCAATCTCAAGATTTGAAATTGCATCATCTTCCATTCTTTCCCATAGTAATAACAAGAGAAAGGTTCATATAATCTCAATTAAAGTCATTAGCACTGTAAGGGAGTTAGGACTCAAGTGTATCATAAGACAGAGATGTGACCCCTGAGGGTCCACAGAACAGGTAAAATGTTGAAGATTTAGATTATGGAGGCTAATGCTAATTAAACTACCTTTCTTAAATGCCTTGTAAAAGTCACTATATAAATAAGCATTACTAGTACTACAAAGTTCATCGTGTGTAAGTTTTAGAAAATTAGATGTGGGAGAAGTTTAAAACAAAACAAAAACCAAACATCAAAACAAAAAACCAAAAAAAAAAAAAAAACCCACTGATCGATTGATTGTATTCTCCAAAATGGATGCATTATCCTACAAATTCATTTAGTGTGCAACATGATATAATTGAGAAAGCCTATGGAAAATGCAAAAAAGCTTGGTCTTGGGTATTATTTCTAAAATATACTATAATAGTATACATAATTATTTTAAGTAGTTTTAGGTTCAATTCTGGGCAGTGTTTTATTACTGCTTAGACATTTATTGAGTTTAGGAAACTTGTATTGCTTGAAAGTCAGAACTCCAAATCTACAGCTAATCAATACCATTGAAGTTCACAGCCACACTCACACCACAGCTATGGATGGCTAATTTTAATTTAAATATTTCAATAAGCATTTAATCCATCAGTGTTTCAGATTTGGTTTTGTGCAGCTTCAGTATAGGAATACAGATTCTAAAAAAAAGGGGGGGGCAATTATTCCAAGTTTGTTCTGTCCATAGAAGTTTATTATTGAGCAGATATTTAACAAAATTTTTGTTTCTTATCGACACTGATACACTTAATGTACACATTAAGTCCATAAACATATACCTGTAAAAATCTTGGTACATCCTAAAGACTCAATAAACATTTGCTGAATGAGTGAAGTGTCATAGCAAATGTACTGAGTTTATTAAAATTCTAGCTAAGTAGGAATATTCATGTATAAGAGCTACCCTTTGAGTTATAACGAGGTTTTATCTCAATTAGAAACTGATAATAATGGCCTAAAGTGCACTTAATAAACCCAGCCTATTGAGCTGATAGTGTGACCACTTTGTCTTAACCTAAACTAAATAAGCCCAAATCATTACTTCAGCCTACAGCCAAGCATCACTAAAAGGTTATAACAATATTCCTAACTTAAGAAAAGGCAAGCATTCCAAATTCAAAATATGGTTTCTACCTTATCTCTTGTACCATTATAGAAGAAAAAAGTCATGAATCAGAGCCACTGGATGGCAATTGTCTGTGTTTTGAAAGCATAATAAGACTCTAGATTTACATCGATAAGATTAATGTGCACTTTAAATCACTAGAATATTATGTCTTTGAAGACAGAGGTTTGTTTACTGTAACATCCTCAATGCTGGAAACATTGATAGATAATTTGTTGAATGAACAAAATGGCTTCCTTAATGATCCCCAGTAGCAAAAGAAAGCATGTGACTTTCCTTAAGTAGGAAGTACTTGATGTAATAAAACCCCACTAGAACTTTTGTTAGTTATTCCAGCTTAACCAGGAGTCATTATTTTTCAGATATGAAAACAGAAGTAAAGCAACAGCTTACACTTTAATCACAAATCACAGCTCGTTACTGATGAATGTGTTTAACTTGACTTGACTTCTTAAACTCTAGCCTTCTTAAACCCTAGCTGTTACAACAAATACCGGTAAACACGGAATTTTAACTGTTTATGGACTGATGTAGGGTTTCCTGCTACCCAAATAAAACATAGGTTATTCGTGTATCATACTTGAACATATGCATTCATGTGCACCAAAGTATGTGCAACTATTTGCCCACATTCTAGTCTAAATAGAATTGAGTCATATTAATAATGAGATCATAGAATATATTATTGTTACTTTATTTTATGCGTATGGGGTTTTATTTTTTCTGCATATCTGTCTATGCACTATGTATGGGCAACACCCACAAAGGCCAGAATGACAGATCCTCTGGAACTAGAGTTCAGCTGCCATTTCGGTGCTGGGAACCAAAGGTAGGTCCTCTGCTGAGCAATGTCCCCAACCCAATGTAAAGGATTTTAGCATATTAAATGTATGTAATGTTGAACTAATTCAGTTTTACAGATGGCCCTTTTTATGTATTCATAGATAAATGTATAATGGAGAGAGATGTTAGAAAAAATAAATTATTTTCCTAACTTATAATTCTTTTTTTATTAGTAAAAACTCTGATTTGTATATTTTCCTGCCAAATTTATGAACAGAGTACATTATTACAAAAATTTATTATTGTGAGACAATGAAAGCAGTGTGATGATGCAAAGGAGCTAAATTCCTCTTCTCAAAAATTCTGAAACATAATTAGTTCATGCACCATGTAGACTGGGCTCCCTGATAATGAGTGTTTTAATAAAGGTCAGTAAATTATACTTTCTCATTTCTAACTTGTACAGTGTCAATTGTACTGACCAAGTTTAGAAGTTTAAGCCCTGTGTGAAGGTATAGTTTCTTATTATAACAATAGATTTCCATTGCTTTATACCGTCAGCAGTATCATAAGGATCCCTGAGCTGTAAAAGTTGAGAGGAATATGGGTCCAGTAGACTGTCATGAAAAAAACTGCGTGCACACGTTCTATTAACTGTGTGTTCAATGCAAAGCCGGCCCCACAGGTCTGTGGGCTCCACACCAGAGGATGGAAAGCACTTAGGAGGAAAACTGAATCTAGTGTGTGAAGATTCCTTCCCTTGCCATTTCTCTTCAAACAAACAGCATAGCCACTATCTGCATAGCGATTACACGATGGTAGGTACTGCAGGAAATCTAAGGGTGGTTTACGGTGTTCCGAGGATGAGTGCTCCATTTTATGCAGCGAATGGAGCAGCTGGAGAACCATTTCCACTCAGGTCTGTGGGGTAGTTAATTCTCCTCTCTCTCTCTCTCTCTCTCTCTCTCTCTCTCTCTCTCTCTCTCTCTCTCTCTCTCTCTCTCCTCCCTCCCTCCCTCCCTCCCTCCCTCCCTCCCTCCCTCCCTCCCTCCCTCCCTCCCTCCCTCCCTCCCTCCCTCCCTCCCTCCCTCCCTCCCTCCCTCTCTCTCTCTCTCTCTCTCTCTCTCTCTCTCTCTCTCTCTCTCTCTCTCTCTCTCTCGTCCTTCTTGTCCTCTGTGAAGTTGTGCTGTGATGGTAATACATAGTCAGAAGGACAGAGTCATCTGGGATAGAAGGAAGAAAGGAGCTGTTTATCATGTTCTTATTGAATAAGAAACATTACTGCCAGGTTTTAACTATCATCCCCTCCTTGGTCTCCCCTTAATCTTATTTTTTAAAAAACTCAGAATTATAGAAATGATAGACTAAATATTCTCAATTTTATTGTCATTTCTAGTCGATTGCAGTGGCAGTTCATATATCTGAAAGACTGTTTTAAGCTTTGTGCTTTCATCAAAAGTGTTGAGTTCTTACTGTGTGAAGTATAGTGCACCGCCATTTTACATGGCACCAAGCAAACTAGGAGAGTGTTGTCAGTCAGGATTCAGTGCTTTCTTTTTCACTTTTACTTTATTTTAAAACTGTCTATTTTATTTTTGAACTCATAATTACATCAGTTTCCTCTCTTTCTTCCCTCTAATGAGCAGTTCTCACCTTTCCTAATGCTGCCACCCTTTAATAGAGCTCCATATGCTGTCGTGACCCCTAATCATAAAATTTTTTCCATTGCTACTTATAATTCTGATGCTGTTATGAATCACAATGTGAATATCTGTTTTCTGATGGTCTTGGGTGACCCCCGTGAAAAAGTCATGGGGCTTCAATGGGGTCACAACCCACAGGTTGAAAACCGCTGCTCGAAACCTTTCCACACACTTTTCTTGATTTTTTTTTTAATTCATGGCCTCTTGTTTTTATTTGTTATTACATGCATGCATTATATATGTATATTCCTAAGCAGAACCTGCCCAGTCTGTATGTTGCTTGTATGTATGCTTTCAGTCCTGTCCTTTGGTAGTAGAACTGTTTCCCCCACTCCCAGCATGCCTCAGTTGCCTGTGGGTCTTTCTGCAGGGATGAGGCCTCCTGGGCTTTTCCCCATCCATTATGGCATGTCCATTGTATGGTTCTTGTTCAGCTCATGGTTAGGCAGTAATGTTGGTGAGACTTTTATGGGTGTAACTTCTGACATTCTGAGGAGACACAGTCTCACACCAAACTCTCTAATATTCTGGCCCTTCTGCCCCCTCTTCTGCAATGTTTCCTGAGCCTTGGGTATGGTAGTTCAGAGCTTTCTTATCACATGAAATTGTAATATCATACATGTAGAAAGATGTCCTTTAAACAGACTTTTTAAGATCATGGGTCACTTAAACATGTAAGAAAAAAATTCCAAAAGAAATAAGTAAATTGAAGTAATTTTAAAACTTAACTTCTTTGTATTTTCCTTTACTGTGTTGGAAATTGAACCCAGGGTCTTGAACTGGGCAAACACTCTTACGACTGAGATATGCCTCGGGCCTCAGAGCTAAAATTCTGAGTTCAATTCTTATGAGTAGGTTTTTAACACAGAATCAGTGTTGCACTATTCTTTAGCCATTTTCAGACCATGTAATGGAGAGAATTGGAGCTTCATTTCTTTCTAAAAGAATTCATATTAATATAAAATCCATTAGCTATTGTTCTGTATAGATTTCTGTTAAAAATGCTGAATTTTTCCATACTATTCATCACCTTTATTACCAGTTTCCACTAAGAACTTGGTATATAAGGATGAGGTACTATATTATCATTTGCTGAAGTACATTTTTCTACATTGTGAAATTCTTACATGGATTTGTACATGAACACTTTTATTTTTAGTGCAGACATGGCTACACCACAGTAGCTTCCTGGCTATTAGAAACTTTAATAAACCATAACTAGTAATAAATATTGCAGTGTTTCTCAGTCTTTCTAATGCTGTGACCCTTCAACAGTTTTTTTATGTTATGGTGACCGTGACCCACAATCATAAAATTATTTCATTGTTACTTTATAACTGTAATATTGCTACTGTTATGAATCAAAATGTAAATATATGGTATGTAATCATAATATAAATAATGAACATGTGACCCCCACAAGTTGAGCATCATGATATATTGTGAGCTCAGCAACAGACGATATTTTAAAATACACATTTTATCATCAGTTAAACATGGTATTAATACAAATTTTTTTCATTTACTGTAACTCAAAGGAAGGGCAAGGGGAAATGAAATTAAAATGGAACTCCTCAGAGGCACTGTGCAAGGGCACGCTGATTGTATTACATGTCTAATGTAGAAATGAAGAACTGTAATTGCTTGCCAGTGTTCAGATCCACTTCCCTTCATGGCCATAGAATTCTTTGTACTTCGTTGAGTTAGTGGTGTGACCATCTTACTAACATCAGAGTGTCAGCAGCAGTATGATGTTCCAGATAGTAAGGCTGTACCCTCCAAAAGCATGATGGGATATCCCCTCACCCTTCCTTCCCCGGGAAGTTTTCATTGGACACCTGAGATGTGGGCATGGTAGCTTTCTGTGTTAAACTGGGAAAGAAAAACTGACCAGTGGAGCATAAAACTCCTTGGTGGGAGTTGCTGAGTGAGCCCTTGGCTGCTTAAGTCTGCAGTCTCTCTTCTTTAGCGAAGGAAAAATCTTCCTGTCTAAGTCACTACTAACTTGGCCCTTTGTCATAGAAACCAGATCTGTGTGACTTAATTTATAACAGGGATACCAAGTGAGTAGTACAAATAAGTTAGCTTCATCAATATTCCCCAAATACATTGGTTTGAGTTTTATTCTCTTCTCCCTCGCTCTGTGGTAAGGTGCCATAAACAAAGGTGTGGCCTATAACCTAGAGGCTGTGGGTATATAATGAGGAAGCAAAGAACCACCAAGCAGACAAAATACTTAAAATACCCGTGAACTGTAGTGATATATTGGTTTGTGGCCTAATAAAGCTTGCCTGAAGATCAGAGGCTAGAGCAAGCCACAGATTTAGCCAGAGAGGTGGCACATACCTTTAATCTTAGCACTCGGGAGAAAGAGGTAGACAGATCTCTGTGAGTTCAAGACCACACTGGGCTACCAGTCTAAACTATAAGAGAAACAGAGCCAGGCAGTGCTGGCCCCAGCCTTTAATCCCAGCACTTGGGAGCCTGTGCCTCTGCTCCCAGTACTTGAAAAGCATTCAGGCCTTTAATCCCAGCACTAGGAAGGTTGAGACAGGAAGTGATATGGCAAGAGGAAACAGGGGTTCCCCTGCACTCCCCTTATTTTCCCCTTGCCTTTCAGCTTTCCCTTAGGCATTCAGTCCGAGGCATCGTGGAGACTGAATCTTCCACTTTCAGCCTGAGGATTCAGTAATGGTGAGAAGTTTCTCTAGTGGCTTGTTCCTCTGTCTCTCTGAGCTTTAAGCATTTACCCCAATATCTGGCTCCAGGTTTTTATGAAGACCAAGTAGGATTCCTGCAGCAATGAACAAAGTTACAGTTGCTCTTTAACATTGAAATCACACTTTGGCACATTTTGAAAAACTAAAATTAGTATAATTTTAAATTTTAAAGAATAAAATAGGAACTCATGAATTGAGAGAGAGAGGAGCTGGGTAGGGAGGAAGAGACAGGTATGATATAGGTGCATTGCTCATAAATGAAGTTCTCAACAAAATGCTTAAAAAACTAAAATAACCCAGAAAGGCACATGTGGAAATAGTATTAACCAAGCAGAGAGTGTTGAGTTGAGGGCGGGGTATTCATTGAATGCTTTTCTAAGCGATTGCCACCAGCTGTGAAGGTCCAAGGTAGTCAGATATGAGGTATTCACAAGCCATAGTGAATCCCAAACTTTGAAATGTGAAGAGCAAATCATGTGGTCATCATCAAAGATTCCGTTCGTCTGGAAGTTTCTGAAGACACATGCCTTCTTGGAGTTGTTTCTCATCTTTTTTCAGAACTCTGATGCTTCATTTTGCTGTATTAAAATATGATAAAGAGTAAATAAATTAGAACATGTAGACACACAGACACATCTCTGTACATAGCAATAGGACAATCCTTATGCAAATGTATGTACTCAAACCACAATTGTCTGGAGGTCTAATCTAATTTCTGTAAACTTTATTTACCACCAATCTTTTCAAGATATAATGCAATGACAGTTGTATAATGAAATCTTTTCAATTGTCTGGAGACTGAAATTTTCAGCTTCCAAGAGCCTACTCCTCAAGCTTGCCCATTGTAGTGGGTAACTTGATTCAAAGGCACGGTGCTGAGATAGGCACCCAGGCACAGACGCTGAGCATCTCTGCTAGTGATCTCCCCATCTCCTCCTTACTTCTCTTCTTTAATGGTCTTGCCAAAGCTCATAACACTGGGGTGAAGAACACTGCCACAGATTTACAAATATTCTAATATTCCAATTCTCAAACCATGTGTCAGACTTCTCACTTGGAAAGTCCCATCCATTAGCCTACGTCCTTCCATGGATCCTCTTACTAAGGACAGACCCATCCTCAGGCTGGGTCATTTCATAAATATATGCACTTATGCCCTCAGGAGCCAGAGAGCAAATAAGCAAAAACAGAGTCATGGATAGTTCCAGCTGACTTATACCAAAGCAATCATGACTTCTGGATTCGTGAAGCAGGCAGGTGTATGCACAACCTCCCACGCTTTTCTATGTAGTTTTCTCCCTCCATTCTTTAGAAATTATGTTTTCACTTCCTTAACCCTCATAGACTATCTCCAGTTTATTAACAATTGAATGGAAAACCAGTAGTTCTAAATAAGAACTTTCTACTTTTTCTGTCCTAAGACCCATGACACCAGCTTTTGGCAACATCATGTCTTTCTTGAAAAACACAGTGGGCCAATTTTTTCATCTTTGCCTGAGACCTTTCAAGGGACTTTGGCTTTGACACTCCTGCCTGTACCTCCATTTGGTATTGTTTACCAATTCCCTTCATCAATTTTAAGCATGCTAAAATATTTCATCTTATTTTAAAAAAAAAACTGTATCAACTGTGTATGCTACTCTGGCTCTTGCTCTTCACTCTGCCCTCTCTCTGAGTAGCTTCTTGAAATAATTGTTTCTGCCCACAGAATGCAATCCCTCACTATCACTTTTTTCTTTTTTTATTAAAATTTGTTTTTTATATTTACTTTATGTGTCTGAGTGTTATATATCTGTGAACCACATGCATGTCAGGCCCCCAAAGGGGACACCAGAACGTAGGGTTTCTTGGAACTAGAGTTAGGACACCGGTGAGCTGCATGTCAGAGCTGAGAATGGAATCCAGGACCTCTGCAAGAGATCTTTGTGGTGAGATTCAGGTGTCAGATAATAAGGTCAAAAGACACTTATCCAGGGCCCCCGGGCTCCTGAGAGGGGAGTGGCTAGCCCCATTCAAAAGGGGCTGCTGGGAACTTGGAGGGGGCCGTTTTGGGTTCCTGACTGCCAGAGAGACGGGTTTGGCATCCATCGTCCATCGCGTGGATATCTCTTATCCTCAGAGTCATCTCTTCAGCCCCTTTCAGTTATTTCTTAAACTATATAAATCATGTTGAATCACAATTACAAAGTACCATTTAAAAATCTCTAGATCCTCCCTCAGTCCTTCAATGGTATTCTTACTTTGTTAGAATCATAAGGACCTTAGCATCAAGTGTTTGCTCTCATTTTTAATACTTATAACACGGTGATAAATAATTTTCCCCAAGTTTCATGGTGGTAGGATATATACCTACATCAGTATCTAAATGATGCTGTAAGACACGTATTGTCCATCTTCCTTGTAGAAGGCCTTGTGCCCATTCCCTCCAAATAACCCTATTAGCCAACTAGAAATCAACAGACAATGGAGGAACTCTTTAAACGTAAAGGTTAGAATCTGAAATGTTCTCCACAAACTCATGTATTATATACTAAATCTCCAGCTAGTGATACTGTTTTGGAATGTGGTAAAAACTACAGTAGATATGGCCGAGCTGGAGATAATAGGCTTGTGTGTGTGTGTGTATGAGTGTGTGTGGTGTCGTCTTTTGAGGCAGCATTTCACTGTGAAGCTCAGTCTTTTCATCTTGCTCTGTAGCCTAAGTTGGTCTCAAATTCCTGTGACGTTCCTTCCTCAAACTCTTGAGTTCTGGGATAACAGACATGAATGAGCAGTCCTGGCTTTGGAGGCCATCTGTATCTTAGCTCTGAGCATCTGTATCTTTCCATTTCCTACTTCCTGTGTACTATAAAGAACTTACAGACTCTCATCAACATGGTGTTTGCTCAAGCATGCAGGGCCAAGAACCCACGGGCTGAATCTAAGGAAACTGTGACACAGAAATCTCCCTTTGTTTGAAGGTATTTTGTCATGATGAGAAAGCTAGCAATCACATCACTCCTAGTGCATGTTTTCAATTACGTCCACAAAAAAAAGTTTGACCGTGTCATAGAAAATAATCTCTGAACATAGAAGGATGAATAAGTGTGTCCCCAATCTGAGGGTGCAAGGGGTGGGAGTGTTGAGAAGATGACACAATCTGGAGAGGAAAAACAAGATGAACTCAGTCCCTCATCCATAATAGGAAGCCCTCAAAACTCTGAAAATTGATAATGAGTTTGTGAATTGTAGCAATCTGAACAAGTCAACTGTATGAGTAACTTACCTGACCTGGCATTAATTAAGAATTAATTATAACCTAATGATCTATAGTAATCTCACTTATGTATATGTGGTCACAGATAATAGTGTTGTGTTTGATTTCTGTATAATATCCTAGGTAGTATAGACAGACAGACAGACAGACAGATTCAAATACACTATATTTTTACAACTTGGATTAAAAGAATAACACGACAGGCCAATTCATAATTATAATACTAGTGTTTATTGTGTGTGCATGAAAAGGTCTTAGGAGTAGAAGAGGCAGAAAGAAGCCATGGAAATGGTATCATTGGGCCTTACTGTTATAGGATGAGCACAACTATGCCCCTTGATAATAATATAAGAGAGAAAATGTATTGAAACTGAAGGAGGGCACTAAAAATCATGACAAAGTAACACTGCTCAGGGTAAAGAACAGATAGTGAAGCTGGACCTGTAGCTGGAGTCAGAATCACAAAAGTGCTGTCAGAAGAGAGAACACAAGATAGAGAGACGTGGAATGATTAAACATCTCAGCTTCAAGAATAAGACTTTTTACTTTCTGCTACCTTGTTTGTGCTGATAGCGTAACCTGTCATTACTAGAAATGTTCTGGTGGTTTACAGAAGTATTTAGTGGCTTCCAAAATGATGTGATATTTTACTTTAAAAAAAACAGGAGAAAAGTGAAAGAAATACTCAGGTTTACATAGGGCTCTGAACTAAAAATGAGTGCTTTAAATGCCAAAGCCATCGCTCCACTCAAACTTGTAGCCATTAGAAAAGAGAGAGAGATTTCCAATGACCACTGAAAACTATGTCTATCCCACATGATCCTACATCTTGGTGCTTTGCTCCAACTTTGTTAGAATAACTTGTTGAAAACTTTAATTTTAAAGTGTACAGAATAATATAAGGTAAATGGTACAGAAAATACATTAAGACCACAGAGTTGGATCTGTTTTCACATTACTCCAATAATAACACAGATTACATAGTGGATAAATAAAGACTTTCTTCATAGTTCTAAAGCAAAGAAATCTGATAGTGAGGGCTGTAGTGAGATTCAGGTGTCAGCTGATAAAGTCCAAAGACGCTTATCCAGGGTCCTCCTGGGCTCCTGAAGGGGGAGTGGCCACTCCATTCAAAATATGTGGTTTTAGCTTTAGTTGGCAACCTTGGGCTTAGTTGGTGCAGGCAGCAGACTGTTTGTTGTTCTGCCAGTTAGCTGGAGAGCGAGGGGTGGAGCTTAGTATGAAGGAGAAACAGGCCAGTGAGGGAGGGAGTTTTTAGCCCACACACTAGAGTACAGGCTCCCAAAGCTAAACATTTTGTTTGTTTTTTGTTTTTTAATAGTGTTTAAAACATAAATGGACCCCCTACACCAGTGGGCATAGACCCCACATTGGGTGCCAGATGATGGCAGAAATATCTCTTAAAATATATTAAGTTAAGATTAATATTTATTGAAATATAAGTAAATATTTATGATATAGGTAACAGTTTATGTAGGCAGCTGATAGACTGGATTATATATGTGATGGACAATGGATGTCGAACTGGTCTTTTTAGCAGTTAGGAACCAAAAAAACGGGCTTTTTAAGATCTTAGTAGTCTTTTTTAAATAAAATTAGCCACTCCCCCTTCAAAAACCCAAACCCTAAATAAACATCTTTAAACTTTATCAACTAACACCTAAATCCAACCATTAGAGGGCCTTTTGTGCTGGACCAGAATTCGTGAACCTAACTATTACCCTTCAGTTACTAACCATTCTTGGAATGACGTCAGTCTACGACTAAACCAGAGCCCTCATGACTGCAGCACCTCTTATTTGGCCCCGCTTTGCAGTCCTGCTGCTTCTATGATAATGTTTCTAAGATAAGCACTTTAGGAGATATTTTAGAAGTACAGCAGACATGTCATTAAATTTATTCATCTTATAAAATATAGTCAATAGGTTAACTAATAAACAGAAATCACATTATCCTCATTTGTTTGTCTCTTTTCCTCAAGTTAGGGTGATAATATTTAATACATAAGTTTAAAAAAGCCTTTAAAATGTTAAATAAAGCCTCCCTTATCAATAGGCTACAAATAGGAAGTCTTTAGTAGTTGCTCTAGTAAGCATAAAGAAAATTAAGAGAAATATTAATGCCTATCACAGCATGTCAGAGACATATATTTCCTTTCCATATGTATCTGTGCCCTCACCTTCTCTCCTACTTAGATGTGAGTGTCAATGAATTAAGACTGGTTTGTTTTACTTGATTTTTGCTAAAAGCTGATTTTCTCAAATATAGGCATATTTTGAAGTATTGACTGTGATGGCATCAAGAGATAAATTTAGGAAAGGATAAGAGACAGACAGGATCAGTTTGTGATTTTATCCCTAACAATTTTATTTAAAACAAATAGAGGAAATTGGATTTATATTTGATATTGAGAGCAAACAAATTTGGTAATAGAAAAGTATAAGGTTAATCAAATCTAGAAAAATTGTCCATTATTGAGAATCTATTTGACATTCAAAATTTTAATAATGCTATAATGCCATATGGCTAATTTAGGTCACTTTAGAAAGACAGAAATGGGTAACGGGAAGGTTAATTTGTATTTGTTTAGACTTGACATTTTCTAACAGTTAAAGACTTACAGAAAAACAACGTAGTACATTCTCCCATCATATCCATGTCCAGTTTCCCCTAATACTTATGTCTTACACTGAAACGACACATTTGTTATTATTCATATACTGGTACTGGGAGGCTAACTAAAGTCCTTACCTTTTTTCTTTGAGGTTTCCTTCATCTTTGGTTAATGGCCTTTTACTATTCCAGGCCAATATCCAAGATTATTTACAGCACTTGGAGGTTAGGTCTCCTTAGATGCTCCTTGACTGAGACATTTCCCAGAACCTTTGTTGATGACCTTGATGATCTACAGGAGTCCTATGTGGTATTTTTAGAATATTTATTTCTTGGAACTGGTCTACTTCTTTTTTATCAGTTTTAGACTTGGTATGAGGCATGATGACCATAGAAATTAAGGACCACTTACATAATTCTGTGCCAAGGTTGCATGCTGGGACCACACACAAGTCCTCAATCACCTGTACTGTCAGCAGCACTCTTGGAGGGAATGTCACCAAGAAGGCATGCAGCCCACACTGAAGTGAGAAGTTATGCTTTCTCCCGGAAAGTCTTCTGTATACAAAAATTGTTAGAATTCTTCTACAGGAAACTTGGTTGCTGTTCTCCATTTATCTGTTTATTCAGCCTCAACCCTTAACTATATTTCTATCATTTTCATAATGATATTCACACTACAATTATTTTAATAGGATATTTTAAATTTCTGAAAAACAATATTTTAACCTATGAAGATTTGCTATTGCAAAACAGTATTAACTGGGCAGCATATAAAGAACAGAAAATTTGTTTCTCAGAGTCTGTAGGCTGGGAAGTTCACGATTAAGTTACTGGTAGATTCAGTAGCTCATGAGAGTCTATCTTTCTTTTCTTTTACCACTGGAGAATACCTAAGATTAGATAATTTATGAAAGTAAGAGACTCATTTTTACTCATCATTCTGGAGGCTGGTAAGTCTGCCTCCACCCAGTGAGGAGCTCTTGCTATTTTGGCTCCTAATAGACATTTAAAGTTGCAAAGCAAGGAGCAGCCTTGCTATTTTAACAACCCATTATCAAACCCACTAGTCTAGTCCACAAAGAGGTAAAACTCCAGTATTATAGTGGAGCCATTCCTGAAAGCTCCATCCTTGTCCCCAGCACACCTCCCGTCAGGTCCTGACTCTCAGCACTAGCTTTGAAGATCTGAAGTTCTAATCCACTTTGGAGGAAACACATTGTTGAGCCTCCTCCGTCTTGGTTCATAAGTGGCAACAACTTTCTGTAGCCTCATGTGAGAAAAGAACTCACGGGCTCACTTGGACCTATCTTAAAGGGCACTATACGCCATTCATGAGGATCTCCTTTGTGATCTAGTGCCCTCCCCAGAGGCTGTGTCTTTTATTTGTTAGCACTTTGCATTGTTCTGTATATAGCATCTGAGAGAACAATCAGAGGAAAGGAATGGTTTACTTTGTGTTTCAATTCATTGACCAGGAAAGGAAAAGAATGAGAAAGTCCAATCTTACCTGACTTTCTCTTTCTCTCCTCTAGACAATGAGGGGCGTCATTCACAGACTAGGTAATTCTCTCTCCCTGCTCCAGGTAGCGGCTGTCTGGAAATGTCCATGGACATGCCCGGTGGTATGCCTTATAATCTCTTAGGTGATTCCCAATTCAGGCAAGGTAACAGAAGTTAACCATCACATCCTAATGACCTTGCCTGCCTTGAGATTTAGGATTTAAACATAAGAGTCTTAGGAGGGAACAGACATTCAAATGACAGCCCAATTCATTTATCAACTTAGCACTTAAAATGATAGGCAGACAAAACTATGAGAAAACATTTACTGAGCTCGAAAGCCTTATTATGTTCTCATAGTTGATATCATCCTCAATTACAGAAAGACAGACCCAGTACTTAATGGTGCTCTCGGTTGGGGGGGGGTGTCACTGAATAAAGGAGGGAACAAATTGTTTCTATTATGTGCAGCTTCAGAGTTTAACTTTCTGGCTTTGTGGCAGGAGACAAGTTGTCCATCCTCCCTTGCAAACTCTCCAATCCCTTTGTGGTATGCTTGGGTGTAATATGCAAACGGCACGTGTTCCCTGACTCCAGGTGATACGTTTTCATTTATGTCACCGTTTCTGCTCTTATTTATAATGTCTATTGATATTTCTTTCGGTTGTGATTTTTTTTTTCCAGATATTTCAGTCAGCCTGTTAGCAGTTGTCGTAAGCTTCTGTGGCCTAGCTTTGCTGGTTGTCTCTCTTTTCGTCTTCTGGAAGCTGTGCTGGCCATGCTGGAAGAGCAAGCTTGTGGCTCCCAGTGTCGGCGCCCTTCCCCAAAGCGTTTCAAGTGCGCCTACTGAAGTCTTTGAGACTGAAGAGAAAAAAGAAGTTGAAGAAAATGAAAAGCCAGTGTCCAAAGCTATTGAGCCAGCGATAAAAATCAGCCACACCTCCCCGGACATCCCAGCAGAAGTACAGACAGCTTTAAAGGAACATTTAATTAAACATGCTCGTGTGCAAAGACAAACCACCGAGCCTACGTCATCATCCCGGTAAGGAAGGGTCGAACGCGTGACCTCATGGGTGTGGTTTCAGAAGAACAAACACAAAAGTAAGGAGAAAGAACAAAAAACGAAACAGAAAAAAGTCATGGGGGGAGCCAGAGACTAAAGAAAGGAGAAACAGGAAAGAAGGAGCCGTGCAGCAAATAAAGCAGTCAAGAGACAAAGGGCGGGGCACAGAGGGAATCAGGGGGAAGATTAAGGGCAAAGATGCAGATACAGAATGGCCTCTGAGAAGAACTCATAGTAACTGATATCTCAGTGAAATCATAGCACTAGTGATTTAACTCTTGCCCCTTGAAGTTTTACCGGCCCACAGCTGCCACGTGCAAAGTTTCAAGTTAGTTTTGTTAACTATTAAGTAGTGTACAAAAAGCCATTGAAAATGTCAATCACAGAAGTGTGGTTACACACACACACATACAGAGAGAGAGAGAGAAAGAAAGAACTACTGAGTCACTCCCAATACAAACAGAGGATAGTTTCTAGTCTGCAGTTAGCACTTAGACTGCAAACATAAAAATACAAGATTCTTTGCCTAAGCCCATGTAGATCATAGTTTCATACTAGGCAATTCTTCAGGAGCCCAAGTGTTCCAGGCATATTGTGCTGCACACACCTCTTTCTAAAATGGGTTCCAGAGAGGTGAGTAAGAAACTTCCAGGCAAGGAAAGTGGGAAGAACTGTAACTGGGGCTAGCCTCCTGCACTGGTTGAAATTTTTAATCAAGCCACAGATGCTACACAGGTATTTTGAGAACATTTTTGACCAGTGGCGTTTATGGCCATTTAAAACTGCACATGTGTGAAAGATCCCATATGCCTCTTTGATTATTATGCTATTATTCCTGAAAACTACAAAGCAGTTTTAAAAGGAGCAGATCCCCTTGTCCAGCAGGCATGTGTTCTGAGACCCAGTGGATTCCTGAAAGCACTGAGCTCTATAAATGCTATATTTTCCTTTGTGTACATACCTATAGCAAAGCAATAACAATAACAATGGTTAATAATGAAATAGAATGATGATAATTAAAAATGTATGAATAATCTGTTCTCTTTGTCTCAAGTATTGCATTGTGTGTGTGTGTGTGTGTGTGTGTGTGTGTATAATAGTTTCTTCTTGTTGTGATATGCAATGAGATTCCCTCCATGATGCAATAAAGAAAATTTAATGATGCGGGTATTGTAACAGTGTTGGACTTCTACATCAAAGCAGCTTGAATGAACGCTTGGTAGTACACAGACCCAGCAATGTATCAGACCAGCAAGGTGACCTGATAGCGACTGAGAAGCTTCATCAACTGTGTGGATGTGATGGGCAGTATGGTGAGCCACATCCCCTGGGAGACAGCAAAGTGATTCATAATTCATCTCACCAATCAGAACAGTATTCATTTTAAAATTTATGAATTGTTTACTTCTGAAATTTTCCGTTCAGTATTTCCAGCCCTCAGTTGCCCACTGGTAACCAAGACAACAGTTGACAAAGGCCAGAGAACATATAACAGAATAAAAAGAACTACTGTCCTATCAAGTATGAATATAAATGACAGCAAGGTGCTCAGAATTAGTCAACTTCAGTTGATAAGTAGACATCTTATGTAAATTCAGGTTTTGAAGGTGATGCAGGTATTCTATTTTGGGAAACATCACAAAGGTGAAATTTTATCTCCAAAATACTATCTTTTGAGTAGAAAGTGACCATCTGATTATCCCTAGTTAAGGAAGAATGATGAACTATGTATTAAAAACACATTTGAAGAATAAACTTTGTCTATGGAATGGCTTCTTACAGTCAATAGAAATAATTTAACCTTGGATTTTTCAGTAATTATATGCAAAGAACAGCAATTAGGTCAGAATACATTTCTTCACTCAGTCGTAGAAAACATAAAAATAGGTTGTACATATCTATCTGGTTTTTTTTCTAAGTGAAAAGAGACTGCACAGATCAGTGATTTGGCCAGAATCTTGCTGTTTGATTTGCTTTATGAAGTGCCTTTGACTATATGGAAAATTGTGGAAGAGGAAAAAGAGACCCCTTCTATTGTTTATTGTTATTCTTTTGGGGGGGGCTGACACCCAGCTCCCAAATAAATTACACACAGAGGCTTATTCTTAATTATAAATGTCCAACCCTAGCTTGGCTTGTTTCTAGCTAGCTTTTCTTAACTTATCCCTTCTACTTTTTGCCTCTGGGCTGTTTCCTTTTCTATTCCTGTATATCTTTCTTTATTTCTTACTCCTTGGCTCGTTGTGTAGCTGGGTAGCTGGCCCCTTGAGTCCTTCCTCCCTCTCTGGTTACTTCCTCCTTTTTTCCTCTTCCTAGAGTTCTTCTCCTATATTTTCTCTCTGCCTGACAGCCCTGCCTATCCTTTCTTCTGCTTTGCTATTGGCCGTTCAGTTCTTTATTAAACCATTAGGTGTTCTAGAGAGGCACAATCACACAGCTTCACAGAGTTAAGCAAATGCAATATAAACAAAAGTAACACACCTTAAAATAGTATTCTACAAGACCCTTCCTTTCTATGTCTTCGCTGTCGTTCAGAAAGTTTTAATAATCATCTCCATTTTTGTGAATTAGCCAAAACCCCAGGAGATTAAATATTTTGACTGATATAATGAAAACTTTCAATACTGGTAATCCAAATTTATGCAGATGAATGGAGCATTTCAGTTTTTAAAGGTAATGTGGGTTTTATACAAAGAAAACTGAGTTACAAGGTCAGCAGAAGACATGCAATTTTGAGTTGAAAAATACCTTCCTGATTGTTCCACTTAATTAAAGGTCTAAAATTGGGAGTGGCTAGGGTCACCATTCCAAATATGCTTGGCATATTCCTCATCTTTATCCATCACTTCATCATGTTGTATGTTCCCTTTCTAGGAAGAAAAGGAGGTTTCAGAGTTCATTGTGCAGTTACCTTGGACACGATATGCATATTACTTTTTAATAAATCAAATTGTCCAGGTCAAATGCCAATTTTGCCCGACATGGCAAAATCAAAGCTACATGCTTAGACATGCACAAGTGTCCAAAATAAACTCAACTCTAATTTTCCATTTCCACATCTTATTAGTTCAGACAAGAGATGACATCATGCTCTTTATTCCTTTCTCTGTTGAAATGACATTCTGACAAGTCTAGAAAATAGCAGCATTGCTGGACACTGGAAAAAAATTTCAGTTTCTCATCCTGGTTTTTAAAATTCGGGATGTTTGACCCCTCCAGCGGTTGGACAAATGACTCAGCTTCACTTGTGTTTCTTTATTACTAAAATATCATATGCCCTTCCCGATTGGCCCTACGTTCGCTCAAAACACTTACATGTTTATTTCTGTATGAAATAAATGTGTTCTGTCCTCTCTCCACTAGAAGACTCTGAGGAGCTGTAGAGAAATTTACACCATGTGATACCAATTTCAATATAAGTAATTTTAAATGTCGCTTGCGTGGCAGGGAGGTAAACTTCAGAGCACAGAGAGGTTATTTCCAGCTGAGTCGTGAAGTGTCACTAAGCTGAGAGGCCAATACGAGTCCGTAGATTTCCCATGGAGACTTACAGTGATGCTGATAGAAACACATAAGGTCATAGAGCACAACGTGCTGCCAAGAAAAGAGCAATGTGTTGGTAAAATAAGCAAAGTCGCTGGAATCAAAGTATGTGTGGCCTTCAAACCAAGGCTGAGATGCTCAGAGGCATCTCAAAGGCTGGCCTTTCAAATACATGTTCAGTAGCAGTCACTTGTTTCCAAGAGTTACATCTCAGGAATCTTAACTCGGCAGCTGATTATGGAAAAGACTGTTAAAGGATGATATGTCCTTTGAAACTAATGCTGTAAGTTTATAAAGGAAATAAAACATGAGGTTCTTTATCAAAACTTACTCAGGTGATACTTTAGTGACCATCTGTCTTGTTCAAGCTTTCAGAAACTTGAAACTGCAAGATTTTATAATCTGACTTTACCTAAATTCTGGATGTTTCTACATGGACAGCTCTGTGCATTTTTCACATACGTTTTCACTTAAGAGAATGTACTACAGAAACTGCATAATGTAATGAATTTGAAAAGTCAATGAATTAATTCCATCTCCTTGTCTTTCATGGTTATATACTAGGAAGGGTGCTTTTTCTACATCTCCTGCAAACCTTAACTCCCCTTCTGTTTTTGCCCATGTTGTTTTTCATCCAAATGATGATCTTTTTATTTACTCTAAAATCTTTATTGAAAATATGAGTCTACTTTTCTTCCCAGACATAAGCTGTTATCCTTGCTATTTAAAATTGAAGTTATAACCTAGTATAGTGTCTCACTATTAAGCTCATAAAACGAACAGCTAAATTCTCAAACTACTGTAACCTGCTTTTATACCCACCTATCTTCCAGCACTGTGTAGGTGGGTACACAGCAATTTCAAAGGGTGTTTATGACTGATTGATCATTGCTCCATTTCAGCTTATTCTGCTAGACATCAGGTGGTAAGAAGATACTGTCCTCAAATGAAAAGGAGGTTAATATTGATGTACTCACAGGATGAGTCTGAAAAGCAATTTTCTGTTCACTCATTAATGGTATAAAGATTAAATGAATAGTCACATAGGTTCATCACTGTCCAAGGATTCTAAGAACCCACCAAAATGATTAGAAAACATGAGAGATCTAATCAAACATGAACAAAGGCAAGGAAATGTGCATAAGATAAATTCTGACTACATGTTCTGATGGAATTAGCTATGACTGATTATAAAACAATTCATGAAATGACCATGCACAATTTTACAAAGAATAATTCAATGTACCTTGTTATAAGGAAAATGAAAAATTATGTAAAACTGTGAGTACTGTGTAATTTTATTTACTATAAGGTTTTTTTAAAAATAAATTAAATTTCTTTCAAAAGAGAACAAAAAACTGAAATTACTCATTCCAGGTCACTGTAAAGAGTAGAAAACAAGATATAATAATAAAAAGGAGCATTTGAAAAATATTGGCTAGCTAGAGTATCAAAAGGAATGTTTGCCCAGAACAATAGACAAAACCAAGTTCAATCTCCTTGATCTGAAAGTTCGTGAGGCATGTGGTCATGAAGTCAGTGAACAAGCCCTCTTGTAAAAGGGGTGTGTTTGGTGTATGCACATGCTGTTTTACTCAAATAGGGTGCCTCCTTCACCCCATTGTTGTGCTTTACCTAACACAACAACCAGAAAACAAATTCTTCAAGTTTGCTTCTATTTTAGTTTCTGACTCTGACAAATAGTATTTTTTTTCTGTAGAAGCACTAATTTATGTCTACTGGATGCTTCAGTATTCATCACAAGGACCCTAGCATGAATCATTTACATAAGGCATGTGTTTGTATGATTTCATACTACTTTTAATTAAAAATATAGGAAGATGAATAGTAATTTTTGACATTAGGAACCACCAATGTCTAATAGTATCCTGAAGAATGGCAGACAGAAAAGAAAAGAGGTAATTCCAATAGGCCAGGGACGTTGTGCTAAAGAATGGGGAAGGCAGAAAGGTGGCAGATGAGAGGAGGTCAGCTCAGCTCAGGATTACAGTTCCTCAGAACCTAGAGCTCACCCAAGAGCCAGGCTCACGATGGTCAAAAGAGTGTTACTATAGGAAATGCCTAAACTGCCACCCTGAGTACCGACACTTAAGGCCAAAATACATTCAGTCAGAACACTTTCGAAGTTCTAGAAATAATATAAAATGAGTCTAAGATCTGTTATATTAATCATGTATTGATAATTTCTAAAGATTGTTTTTAACTTTTGAGTTTTAATGTAATTACATCATTTACCCCTTCCCCTTTCTCCCTCTGAACCTCCTAAATATCTCCACTCACTCTCTTTTAAATTCATGGACTCTATTTTCATTCACTGTTGTCATATATATGCAAATGTATGTATATATATGTATGTATGTATGTATGTATATATATACACATATATATTCCTATAAACACAACCTGCTCAGTCTATGTAAAGTCACATGTTTCCAGGGCTGACTGTTGTAGGATGACCAGTTGCCATGCTCTTCCCTGGGAAAGACTATTTCTCTTGCCCAAAAGGCCACTAGTTGTCTGTAGTTCTTTGTTTAGGCTTCAGACCCTCTGGGGATCTATTGCTGGCATGTCTATTCTTCTTGTTCAGCTAGTGTTTAGGAGCCATGTTGGTGAGACTTTATAGGTGGAGCTTCTGACATTCTAGGAGCCGCTGTCTCACAACAAACTCGCTGATCTTACCATCTTTTTACCCTCTCTTCCGGTTCCCTGAGCCTTAGGTGCACGAGCATTTTATACATTTATCATTTGTGTCTGGACTTCGCATCAATGCATTTTGATTGGTTGTGGGTTTCTATCACTGTGTCTGTTGCAAAAAGAAGTTCTTTTGAAAACTGGGTGAGAGCTACACTTATCTGTGGGTATAAGGATAAATATTTATTATTAATTAGTTAAATGATTTCGCTGGCTTGCTAATGCAGTTGTGAGGACTCTAAGATTTATGACTTCACTAGGCCTGAGTAGTTGGCTAGGTTTTCAGAACTAGCGATGGTTTCCCATTTGCTGAGTAGATCAGCAGTCTTGGAGAACTGTTGATTGCCTCCAGGTAAAACTAAGGCACCTTTAGAGTTGCCATGCCAG
Organism: Phyllotis vaccarum; assembly: GCA_033318265.1. Taxonomy (NCBI): domain Eukaryota; kingdom Metazoa; phylum Chordata; class Mammalia; order Rodentia; family Cricetidae; genus Phyllotis; species Phyllotis vaccarum. Next base: position 53,563,263 of record JARWLC010000001.1, on the reverse strand, counting down.
TCATTGTTGTGGTTCATAAGTGCCATAGCTGGGCTACTTCCTTCCTTTGGAAGCCTACATAGCAGCTTCCAGTACCATAAAAACTAGTCCTGGGGGGCTGGGCTTTCAGGTTTTATCCATCTCAAGGATTCTGCACCCTGTGTCTAAAGTGTGTGGATTCTTCAGCAATATGAACACCCATCACAGGAGAGCAGCCAAAGGCAATAACAGTCTATGATGTTTGAGGAGTCTTTTGGACTACTCTGATTCAAAAGAGGGCTTCTCAGATAGCCTTTGGTTCTTGGAAGGAGCATTGTCAGCCAAGATAGGAAAATTTAATTGAAAGTACAACACGCCAACTTATTTACATTATTATAAGCATTTTATATAGGTAACAATTGTATTATTCTTTATGATCTTTTCAGAGATCTTTACTCTTTCCTTCCTCCGTCTTTTCTTACCTCCTTCCTCTTCCATAATTAGAACCCCATTGATTTTCACATTCTCCCCTTCGGATCACCTGTACCCTGGTAGCCCCCTCCTCTTCTGTCTTGTTCCTTCACCCTGGAAATGCTCCTTTTTTATTTTCTTAGTTTTTGTAGTTACTCCAGGATTATACTCCCATCTGAAGATCTGGAGTAAAGAGCCTCAGAAGAACATGTGGTGTTTGTCTTCCTGGGATTCAGTTAATTCACTGAATGTGGACTTTTCTAATTCCAGCCATCTACCAGAAAATTGCATATGTAGCTGAAGAGTATTTCATAATGTACATGTGCCACGTTTTCATTATTCCTTTTCCTGCTGATGGACACTTAGATTGTTTCTGTGTTCTAGGTAATGTTAATAAAAAGAGCATCAATGAACATGGCAAGTATCTGTGAAATGGAATAAAATCTAATCCTTTCCATGTCTGCTAACAAGTGGGTGAAAGCTGAGTCGTATGGTAGATTTATTTTTAGTTGTTTTCTGTTGGTGTTGTTTGGTTCTTGTTTGCTTGTTTGTTTTGAGAACTTTCTGTTCAGGTCCTGGGTACATTTTATGAATGAGTCATTTGCTTTATGACTCTTTTTTTTTTTGGTCTTTATATATTCTGGATATTAATACTCTGCCAGGCATGTAGCTGACAAAGATTTTTCTCCCATGGTATACTTCCTCTTCACCCGGTTGAGTGGGGATTCTTCTAGCTGTGCAGAAGCTTTTTAGCTTTATGAAGTCCCACTTGCTAATTTTTGGCCTTGCTTCTTGTGCAAATGGAGTGCTATAGTGTCCTTTCCTGCACCTATAGCATGGAGCATACTGTCTATGTTTTCCTCTGCCAGTTTCAGCGTCTCAGCTTTGACGTTTAAGACTTCAACCCATTTGCAGCTAGTTTTTGTGCAGGTTGATAGAGATGGGGTCTAATTTCATTCTTCTGCATGTGAACATCCAGTGTTCCTAGAACCATTTGTTGAAAAATGTGTTCTTTTCTTTATCTTACATGTTTGGGATATTGGTCAAATATTAAGTGTTTGAGATTATCTGTACTAATGTTTGAGTCTCCAATTTAATTCCACTGGTCTATGTATCTATTTTTGTGCCAATGACATATTGCTTTATTACTGTAACTCTGTAATAGATGGCTTGTGTCTCTCAATAGGAGAATTGGAAGCTTTAAAATTCAAAGTTATTATTGAAGTGTGTGTGTGTTAATTGCAATCGTCATGTTGGTGATTTTTGGTCTACTGTATTCAGCAGTACTTCATGTTTTATTAATTATCACTTTGCATTTCTTTCCACAGCCTCTTTATGCTCGTTTCTCTTTTCAGCCTGAAATATTGCTTCTTGGATTATTTTCTGGTTTGGCTTGTTTTATATAGATAATCTTCAGGCTGTTAATATGGAAAGTCTTCATTTATCCTTTAATTATGAGGGATAATTCTGCTGGGTAATCAAGCTTGGCCATCTTGGTCATTTATGTCTTGGAATGCCCTGTTCCAGGTTCTTCTTGCATTCAAAGTTCCCATTGAGAAATCCTCTGTTATTCTGATAAGTGTTTCCTTATATACAACTTACATGTTTTTCCCTTTGCAGCTCTCAATATGCATTTCCTTTGCTCCATATACATAGTGTTTTAACTATGACAGACCACAAGGATTTTCTTTTCTGCTCTTGTCTACTCGATGTTTTATGTGCTTTCTCTATCTGTATGTGAATGTTTCGTCTTAGTTTGGGGAAGATTTCTTCTATGATTTGGTTGATGGTATGCTCTATGCCATTGGCTTCAGTTTCTTCTCCCTCATCTATGCCTCTAATTCAATGGCTTTGGTCTTTTTATGGAGTGCCATAGTTCCTATATGTTTCCTTTTGGGTTTAACTTTTTTTCATATTTCTTGATTTTTTAACCTAGACCTTCTACTTTTTCTGTAGTCCTGACATTCTATCTTCTGCTTGATTCATTTCACTTGTAAGGCTTTGTCTACCTGGAGTTTTGTAGATCTGTCTATGCTTATGAACTTGAATTTTGTTCGACTTGACTGTGATTATCCCCTTGTTCTTCATTGTTGGAATAAGGAAATATGTATTTTTTTTTTATTTTACAGGAGCCTACAATTGAGAGACTTCAGGTGTTTTTAAAGAGACTTTTTAAATATTTGAATTTTAAAGACTGGGACTTCTAATGTTATTTATGCTTTATATAGGAAAATTAGTACTAATATGAGATCTTGGGTTTGAACAAGAAAAGAATGTTTACCATTGAACAGAGATGTATTTGTGCCAAGTTTCAAGAGTCAAATGTCATAGGTTTTTGCAATTGCTCTGTGTTTGTTTTTGTCAACTTGACACATGCTGGAGTTATCAGGGAAGAGGAAATTCATCCTTCAAATGCCTCCATTGAGGTTATAGCTAGTCTGTAAGGACCAAAAATTATGCTCAGAATTGGAGCTGTGGAATAGTTTCCAGTTAATGATAAGACAGAATCTAACTATTAACAAGATAATGATTAAGATACAAAACATCACAGTAGAGCACTAGATCATTCAACTAGGAGATCAAACTTTGGGAGGAAACAGGTATATGGTGGCAATTAGAATAGAAGTGTCCAAAGTTATATGGAACCAGGAGATTAAAATAATGTAGAGTTCCAAGAAAATGACTTGATTAGCAATGCAGGGCTAATATCTGGTGATTACCATGAAGAAGGGCTTAAGCTGACAAGTCACCTACGTGGAATTTCATTTCCGGGGGTCTAGAGCTCTGGAGTATTCCAAACTAAGATGCAGTAGAATAAGGGTTGTTGAGGAAACATCAGCAACCACATGAGAAGAGTAGGGCAGTGAAATGTAAAAACACATTCATGCACTCAATGGCTTGTGCAGTCCGCCTTTCTATATAAGACACTGAGGCCCAGTTATAGTCTTCTACAGTCCAACACTTCTCTCAGAGTGTTTGCATGGGCCTCTGGGAGTTTGAGGGATAAGAGTTGCAGTGATTCACATTTTCATTGTTTGAAAATTTGCTAATTGCTGTCATTCGAGAAGAGGGAGAAGCTGTGTGTTGTCGACGGTGGTAGTTCGACGCTGTAGCAATGAATGCTTTTGTTCGCTTACTAGCTGAGCTGACTTAGAATGTGCATCCTTTACCCTGTAATTGGGACACCGCTATTTGAACAATAGCGACGCTACAGTTTTGATTCCATTAAGAGAGACCCTGTAGAAGTGAGTCTCATTAGCAGCTTTCCAACCACGCACATTCAGAGGCATAAAGAAGAAATGTCTAAGTTTTGAGAGGACAGAGGATTAAATTATTATATTTGAAAGTCTTTGAAATTATGAAATAAGCTTATGACATTCTATAATTAACTTCTTTCAAGATCTGTTCATACAAATCAAAGCTGCTAGACAAGTGAAAGTGATTTTAATAGGAATACTGTTGTTTAATGGACCTTCTCAAGAAGCTGGGGGCTGCCCCATTATGTTGTGATTAGCACCCAGAACTTCATTTGCAAACTGGATTATAGTGAGCCACTTCTAATGCATCCTAACAACAACAGAGCCTATGGGAATATTATCCTGCTATTTCATAAATTCTCTCTGGCCTTATTTGGCTATAATTCAGGCATCTGTTCTTTCATTTTGGGATAAGTTTAGGGTCAATATTTGTTACATGGAATGTCCAGTGAATTATAAAAGGATAGATCTAAGGAGACAGATTGCTTCAGGATTTACAGTCAGGTCTTAGTAAAGACATTTATATATGTGTTTATATGTTCAGCTATAAGAACTGAATATTGAGTTTTAAATTAACTATAAGTTTCAATTAATATCTAATTTTTATGTGGCCTAAGATTTCTAGTTTATTTCTTTGTATAAAAATTTCTCCCAAAAAATAATAATTTTTCAATTATGATCAAATTTTAATTTAGTCATTATATAATAGCATAAATTGTTATAATATTTATGTTGTTTTCAATATACATATTGACTATATAGACATATTATAAAATACACTTTAATAATATACTTAATATAATTTTTTTACACTATGGAATCTTTCTAATTTGACTCACAAATTCAGGATTCTTATGTCATTTTAATTTTAGATAGGAATTTAAAGAAGTGAGGAAAAAGAATCTCGAAAATTATACCTTAAGATATGTCAATGAAGTAAGCCTTGAAGTTTAGTATACGTATGGTATGTTCTATACAATGTTTAAGTGAAAATGTTATACAAAGCATATATAAATACTTCTCAGTATTTTTATGGTTACTTAATACAATACATTATTTAATGCTGCTGGAGATTGTAGGAGAAGAAATTGCCATGGCAACAAGAAGGAGAAAACAATAAATTTTCTGGAGTTTGGGGGAGAGCTATTGGGGCATCCATTTTAAAGTCTTGGAGATTTAGAGACATGAGGGTACAATCTTATGTAGCTGGGACATAGCTGATGAACTATCTAACCCAACCAGGAATTATAGTCCAAAACTGTCATTTTTTACTAGGTAGTCTAAAGAAAGAAAAGAACAAAAGACTTGTAATGAAGCCTGTAAGAGGCTCGTGGACTGGAGGAGCTCATGGTAGATAGAGAGCTCTCAAATCAAGTTATACTTACATGACACTCATAAGATTAGTTATTTAATATCTGGAAATGGGAGGGGATAACAATGAGGGTGACATAGTCGGTGGAATTTTTCAATCATTTTTTTTTGCATCATTAATATTGTTCACTCTTATTTTTTGAGGCCCACTCCAAGTTAGACAAGGGAAATATACTCACTCAGGCTGCCACAACTCTATTGATCTTAAAAATATTCATCTAGTTATCTTAAAGATGATGGATAATTGGCATGTATGTTTTTATATGATTTTTGTTTTAGCGGTAGAGTTCTAACCATGAAATTTAAATATCCAGATGTAAATAAGCAGACCAAGTCTGGATGTGAGTGACGAATGAAAACATGTATAAAATGGAAACTCTCTAATACATACATCTGTGTGTTTCAGTTATTTATCAAATTTTAGGTTTTTTTTTCCTTGACTCCCTTCACTCTGGCTTTTCAAAGTGGCTCTTTGCGTCACGTGAGTGTGGGACATTGTTGACACAGAAATAAGAATCCTACACGTGGACAGTAACATTTTCTCCTGCTCCTGGCTGGTGGGGAGGGTGTCTATGCCGCTTAATAACTTCCATCGGACATGACTCACCAAAACGATTTTGTGTATTTGTGTGTGTTGTGTACAGCCACAATTCCTTCCGGAGACACCTACCAAGACAAATGAACGTCTCCAGCGTCGACTTTAGCATGGGAACCGAACCCGTTTTACAAAGAGGAGAAACAAGGACAAGCATTGGCAGAATAAAACCAGAGCTCTATAAGCAAAAATCGGTTGACTCTGAGGGCAACAGAAAAGACGACATCAAAACCTGTGGGAAACTTAACTTTACTCTCCAGTATGATTATGAAAACGAACTCCTAGTTGTTAATATCATCAAAGCTTTAGATCTCCCTGCTAAAGATTTTACAGGAACTTCTGATCCTTATGTGAAGATCTATCTTCTTCCAGACAGGAAAAAGAAATTTCAGACGCGTGTCCACAGGAAGACGCTAAACCCTATGTTTGATGAGATATTTCAGTTTCCAGTGGCCTATGATCAGCTCAGCAACCGGAAACTACACTTTAGCATATATGATTTTGACAGATTTTCCAGACACGACATGATTGGGGAAGTGATTCTTGATAACTTATTTGAAGTCTCGGATCTCTCCAGAGAAGCCACAGTGTGGAAAGATATCCACTGTGCTACCACGGTAAGCAATAAAACCACCAACTTCTCCTTTGACTTCTGATGATATTTAAGACCAATCGTTGCCCATATTACTAGGGAAAACTCTATAAAGTTGTAGAACTTAAACCCCAAGTTCCTGAAAACGTGGTATTTGATTACATAGCAATATAACGTGGGCACCTAATATGGCATAGGATACATTAGTAGATGTAAAAGCAAAGCAGCTTTTATATGTTACTCCAAACTGTAAGACTTTTCTTTTACAAAATATTTATGTGTGACCTTGTTCCCAGTACCAGTTTCTCCATAGGTGATGCTGAATTTCATCATTAAAGTGATTTTGTTTCACAGGTCAAACCTGAGATGTACACTCATGCAACATAGTTTTATTTGAAACAGCTCATGACTTTAGATGCTTCCATGGAACGGACATGGTTACAGTACGTGAGATGCTAGAGGATCAAGAGATAATTCTCATGTGATGCAAAGAGCCACTTTGAAAAGCCAGAGTGAAGGGAGTCAAGGAAAAAACCTAAAATTTGGTAAATAATTGAAACACACAGATGTATATATTCACACTATGTATTTTTCAGTTACACAATGATATCAATTATATTGCTGAAAATCTGGAAAGCAGTAAAAACACAAGAGAAATAATTGACAAGGCTACCAATTATGTAAATGTTTGGGATATAGCTTTTCTGTTTGTGCTCTATATACATTAAAATATTGTGATCACACTACATTTTTATTTTCACACTGATTTTGTTTTGTGCTAATTTCTTTCAGTGAATGATCCTTTTTGTTTTAAAATTTTAAACTGTGTATGCATTTGTGTATGTCTCTGTGTGTGTGCGGGTGTGTGTGTGTGTACACTTATCATGACATAAACTATGGAGGCCAGAGAAGCAGTCTATGGAGTTAGTTCTTTTTTACCCTTACATGGGTTTCCATGGATTAAATTCAGATTCCCAGGCTTTCCCTGCAAATGCCTTTACCTGCTGAACAATAAATATTGTAGGCCACAAAATGCATGATATCAAAATACGTTATCCATATACTTAACCATTTTCTTGTTACACACTTCGGCGAAACATAAATTTTGTTTTAAAAAAACATGAGTTTTTTTTTGTCCCAATTCCCTTATATAATAAGGCTGTGTGCCTGCCCTAGAGCTACAGAAGAGAAATTAGAGAATTGCTCTTAGGTTAGATTAGTAACTTGTTTTGATTTAATAATTTTAAAGTCAGACCATTTTACTCTTTAGCATCCGATTATCTTCATATATTTATACTTCTCCTTAACGTTTATTTTTTAATTCAGTATTTGCCAAGTGATAGGTAAAAGAGTTGATTTTGATTTGTTCCTGGTTCCAGCCATTCAGAGAACTGAATGCTCCCGCTGATCTTCCAACTGAATATAAATAAATACATTTTATCATTTATTATTAAGTTTATCTGAGTACTCAGATCTTTTTAGATGAGTTTTCTCATCTCTGGTGCTACATCCTTCATTTTACCATCAGTTGTTCTAGATTCATCTCGGGATCAAAATGATGCCATTTTTAAATTTTTGCTATTAATGAATTTTCTTCTAGACTTTAATTATGAGATTATATAGTCACTGATATCATTTTCAAAATGACCAAATTCCAATTTCTTTATATGTAAAAATATGTGGTAAAAGGTTGGTGACTGGGGTGTTTGTCCCATTGCGCAGCTGGGAGAGCAGTAGACAGTATTGCAGACATGGGCTAAGGTTAGCTAAAACTCCTTCATCCTGCTACTTTGTATTAGCCATGAAAATTGGAACTCATCTTGACAGCAGAGAAAATTAAAATTGAGATAAAGTTCAGCTGGCTGAGTGTTTGCTTTGTATGCAAAGCCTGAAATTTAATTCCCAGCGTAACTGAATGTGGTAGCATACACCTGCAATCCCAGCACTGGGAAATAAAGGCAGAAGAATCAGAAGCCCAAGGCTACCCTCCGATGCATAGAGAACAGACTGAGACCCTGTCTCACCAAACAGGAAAATAAGCAAACAACATCACAACCCAGAAAATTCAAGTTCATCAGGTGCTTCGGAGGACAGGTTATCAATGCCATTCAGATTGTATTACATGACATCGCCCTAACATGCTTCCTGTGTACCCTGTCCTTGTTCATCCTTCCATCCCAGAGCCTCTGTGGTGGCTTAGAATGCAACAGTTCACTCCACTTTCCCTCAGATTATTTGTCACTCTCTCTTAAAAATTAGAAACACTGGAAAGAACTAGGTAGGTTGTTTTTTTAAAATCATTGTTCCATTATTTAAAGCCCCCTAAGATGCTTTAAGATGATAAAGACCTGTGTTTTTATTCTGTGTTGTCCCCTAATTAATTGTGTGACATTTTGAAAGGTCAAGATACTTGTTCAGAATCAGCTGTAAGAACCTTGGGAGACAGCATTTATCTTGATCACTAGTGTCCCCATGAATAGCCAGGTGCTGGTGTTTGGGAGTGTTCTCACTAAATGTGAGCTCGATGATGGATGAATAAATCTTTAAAGATTGATAAGGTATTTGATACAGTTGGAATCAGAGTTTTGGAGTTGTCAGAGAAAACTAAGAAATTCAAAATATAATAATAATAATAATAATCCAACCTTTAAGGGGCCTGTGTGTGTCATGATATGAAGTTTGGACTTTATATTGTAAGATCTCTGTAAAACACACAGCACATCCCTTTGAGGATTTTAGCAGAACCAAGTGTTACTCAAGTTGTTTAAGGTCAAAGCCCACCACCGGATAGCCCCAGTAAGCCATATTCAGCCAGCTGTTCTTAGTAAACCAACTAAGCAAACAGGACATAGCAAAAAGCAGTAAAGGCAGTTTTGAGGTGGCCACACTAGGAAAAAGGATAAAAAGACCCAGTGACACCATCACCCCACTCCTACCCTCCTGCCAAGTCCATCTTCAGGGTTCTGGCATATGGGTAAATTTTAAATTGAAAGAAGAGAAATATGTATAACAAGCAGTCTTGGTGGACACTGGCCCGATGATCTGTGTCTCCCCTGCTAGGCACTCTTAAAAACTGTTGGTAACCTGTGACATCACCTTTTAAGAGGTGAGTTTCCTCTCAGAAAGGCACCATAATTCAGTCTTTCCCTTTTCCCAGAGTGAGATTTCTTGAGAGAAATTCTAAGTCACTGGTGCCTTGTTTCAATAGTCCAGATTGTGAGTATGAGGAACACTGGGTATCTTAGAATGTCCTTATTCCTTTCTGGCATCCTAATTATACATGCAATATAAATAACACTGTACATTCATTATTATGGCTTTCCTCATTAATCTCCACTCAAATGAACCTAGATGCTGACTGATTTAAGGATGACTGCCTCTCATCAGGTACATTTTCTAGCAATTGAAGTGATAGCTATGTTTTTTGACAATGTTTTTTTCTCTTGAATTTGAGTTATTAATGCAAATTGATCCTTCACATGCTTTGCTGACTCTCCACCCACTATAGCAAACAAGCCTGAACATGTTGATCTGACATTGATTTTTTTTTTATGTGTATGGGTTTTTTGCCTGCATGGATGTCTGTGCACACATGTGTATATGCCTAGTATCTGTAGGGAATCAGAACACAGTGAAAATCTTTTGAGATTGGAGTTGCAGATGGTTGTAAGCCACTGTGTGAGTGCTGGGAATTGAACCCTGGTCCTCTGGAAAAGTAACCACTTCTCTTACCTAATAAGCCATCTCTCCAGTCTCAGGTTCAGGCATTCTTGATCATGCTTCAACTAGACATCCTCCATGAGCCTCATTTTTATTAGTGTTTGCAGTTATAAACATTGAGCTGGAAAACAAACTATCTTGCCTCATTGAACACCTTCATTTTATACCAAGGACGGGGACCCAAGTAAGAGTAGGTGGATTGCTCAAGATTAAATTCCATAAGGTGTGTCAAGCAAAACACAGTAAGAATTTTATAGATCTTTGTATCCTGTACCATTCTGATTTTCACTATAAATGCATTGCCTTGAAGGTCAACAAAGGACCAGTAATTTGATGAAGGCGCTCACTTGATCTGCTTAGTAGCACACTGTGCTTTTAACAGTATACTACAGAAAATCATCTGTTTTCTTACCCTCAAGGAAATGTGGAAGGCAGGCTACATTTAGGGTGCTAAGGAGATGTGATGACTGTTGTAACCATAGCAACTAGTGGCTTTTTGAAGTTTTTTTCAATAAGTCTTCATTAGTCTACTTCCCAATATATCCCTGAGTTAAGAGACTTTTCCTCCGTCAACACCCCCTCCCTATTTCACTTAACCTCCCTTTTCTCTCTTTTTCCTGCAAACCTAGGTCACAAAAGATAAAGGCATATTGCAAATAGCATTGCTATTGTTATGGTATCTGTCTACATAGAGTGCTTACTTGGCCTTGTAAGGTAAAAGTTGTTCCCATTTTATTTCAATTAAACCCAGGTTTAAGGTCACATTTTTTGCTTTACATTTGGTAATCACAGATATACTGTTTTTGTTGGTGTCTGTGTACATATCACACATGGATGTATGGATGTGCATGCACAGGTCAGAGTTTGAGGCAGGGTATCTTCTTCAATCATTCTCCACCATATTTTTGAGATAATGTCACTTGTGAAGCTAGAGTTCAACAGTATGGGAAGATCATCTGGCCACTGAGCTCCAGAGATGCCCGTGTCTTTACTGCCCTAAAACTGTTACAGATGTGCTCTGCCCCACCAAACTTTTGCATGGGTGTTTTAGGTGCTGTGGATTGAACATAGATCCTTATCCTTGGATAGCAGGCCCAAGTTGTGATTGGCCCTACTCACTAATCATATATTATTATCCTTTTTATACAATCTCATCACTCTAATTCGTTAAACATATATAAAATGATGTCAAAGCCAAGGCCAAATAACTAAGTGCACAGACTCCTGCATTAGCCCTATCGTCACCTCCCTTCATAGTCTTCCTTTCCCAACTATGTCCTTAGAGTATTGTCATAATAAACACTTAACTAAGTTGGTCCACATATGAATTAAATAGATTAAAGACCTTCCTTGTAAGAAAAGTTATGGAATGCCAAGTATTAGGCTTTCTGGTAGGTTATTTTCCCAGAGATACAAGAATTTCTAAAGAACTAAGAAGAGAAACTTTTACAATAACACTGTAGAGAGTAACATAGCCATGAGCAGATTTTCAGGAACTCCTCAGAAGCTAGCCTCGTTTTATTGAATTTTTAAATTTGTTTTCCATACCAACCAGTTTCCTTCCCTCCTCCCCTTCCCCCACCTTCCTTCTACACTCCCCCACCACCACCACCATCTACTCCCTCTCCATCTCAATTCAGAAAGGGGCAGGTCTCCCATGGAAGTCAACAAAGCATAGCATTTCAAGTTGAGGCAGGACCAACTTGAAATCAAGAACTGCATCAAGGCTGGGTGAGGCATCTCACCATAGAGAAGAGGCTCCAAAAAGCCAGCTCATGTGCCAGGCACAGGTCCTGGTCCCACTGTTAGATCAACCTACACAACTGTCACCCACATTCAGAGGGTCTGAGTCAGTCCCATGCAGGCTCCATAGCTGTTGGTCTATAGTCCGTGATCTCCCATGAGCTCCAGTCAGTTGTCTCTGTGGGTTTTCCACTTGTGATCTTGACCCCTCTCCCCTTGCTTACATAATCCCTTCTCCCCTCTTCAGATGAACTCCCAGGGCTCATCCCAGTGCTTGGCTGTAGATCTCTGCATCTGCTTCCATAAGTTACTGGATGAAGGTTCTACAATGACAAGTAGGGTGGTCACCAATCTGATTACAAGAGAAGGCTATCTGGGGGTATCCTTGTAGATTCCTCAGAGATTCTCTGGCACAAGGTTTCTCCCTAACCCCATAATGGCTCCCTCTAATAGGCTGCCTTTTTTATTGTTCTCTCTCTCTGTCCTCCCCCACCTCAATCCACCAGAACCCTCCAGCTGCCATTCTCCATCTGCTATCCTCTACTCCAGGCTCCCAGCTTACCAGGAGATCTCATCTATCTCCCCTTCCCAGGACAACCCATGTGTTCCTCTTAGGGTCATCCTTGCTACCTAGCTTCTCTGGTACTGTGGGTTATAGCCTGGTTATTCTTTACTTCACATCCATCTAATACCCACTTGTGAGTGAGTACATACGGTGTTTGTTTCTCGGGCTCTGTGTTACCTCACTCAGGATGATTTTTTGTTTCTATTTCCATCCATTTGCCTGCAAATTTCAGGAAGTCGTTGTTTTTACCAGTCAGTAGTACTTCATTTGTAAATGTACCACATTTTCTTTACCCATTCTTCAAGTGAAGGGCATCTAGGTTGTTTCCAGGTTCTGGCTATTGCAAGTAATGTTGCTCTGAACATAGTTGAGTGAGTGTCCTTGTGCTGTGATTGAGCTTCCTTTGGATACATGCCCAAGGGTGGCATTAGTCAGCCTCTCTTTAAGCACTTTGAAGAAAAGTAACTGCAACAGTAATGCACAATTCTCTACTTAAGGAGAATATAGAAAAGTCATTTCCTCATCTTGATGACACAGTCATCATTTACTGCTAATTTTTGTTTACACTTCTAATAAAATGTTAAGGACATAAATCACTGTGTGTTTAGAGCTATTTCCCCTTCTTCATTACCATATTCAGAATGACTCTAGATTATTATTTTTAGAAATATTTGCTCCTTTTCATCTGCATCGTGTCTTTATAGGTATTCTTTATTTCTTTATGGCTATTTTTATTTCTGCTATTAATTGTGTCCTTTGATTTCAAGTGAGTTTCATCTGTTGTAGATTTATATGCAAATAAACATTCTGGTTAGAATTTTCTCTAGAATAGCAATAAGTATTTAACAATCAGTCTGGTCTTCTCATGGAGAAGAACTGTAATGTGCATTTCCTGTGTTCATGCTGAATGTTTAAAGCCCTTTCAATTTGACTCAGGGTTGTTTACTGTGCATCACATTGTAGGATGTAAATGGGGCTTTATAAGCCACAGTGCTAGAGATAGTAATCAATGCTCCACCTGCTTATTGCAGTAGACTAGCAACACAGGGGTGCCAGGGGCACAGTGCTCAGTTAGCGCACACTACAGCTCAGGACACTGCAGCTCCACACACAGGTCTGCTTTAAGTCAGCTAGGTTGTGGGACCTTGCTTAAAGTCATATGGCCGTTTGCCTTCATTAGATTCATCTCTCATGACTGCAGCCATTATTGTTTCTTAGATACTTGTGTATTTTATTCATTCACATCTATGCTTCTTGAATGAAAAAAAAACCCCTCTTTTTGGGGAATTCCATTTCTGTGGCATTATTATGCATATGCACCACAGAATTTCTACTACTGCATTAATTCATTTGCCCTTCAGATGACTCGCCATATGGAGCTTATGCATTTAAGTAGAACCCTATGACCTAAGACATGAAGCCCATTAGGCGGTGACTAAGAGCCTATAAGATGCACATTCATTGAGTGTTTTGCTTCCTACTGCACTGGGTGCTTTGACCAATTCAACAGTTTCATGTCTATGTTTACCTGTCAAGTAATTTATATTGTTTTTGAAACCATGAAAATAATCTTTGAATGATGAGTTTTACCAGCCAATAAGTTGAAAAATTAATAGATTGTGTGATGAAAGAAAGAACATTGTCACTTAGACATGTGACTGTCTATTCATTAAACTGTTTAGATGATTCTGGTCTTGTATATTTTTACCACATATTTTTCAAATATGTAGTTGTGGTTGCCTAGATAAACATGGTAAACCAGCTTGTCCATATATGATGAGCTTATGTATGGGATTTATTAGAGTGCTTTACAGGTTATAATCCAGTTATTACAACAATGGCTTCCTGGATTGGGTCATTGTAGTTCCTCACTGATTTTGATCACAAGACACGGTAGCTGCCCAAAGGGTCTCCTGAACTCCATACATAATCTTTCTTTGCTCCATGTAAAGAAGCAGCAGCCTTTCTAACACTGTCTTAAAGGCATCCGAAGCCCAAAGTAGTCAGGGAAAAGTTCAAGCTTCCAGTTCAATGTTTATTGTGTCTTCTGACTGGAGTGCTCCCTGATCTGGAGCCAAAACTTCTAGGCCAGAAGAACTTAAGTGTGTGGGAACAGGAAGCAAAATTTTTTTCTAGTTGGTCACTGGGGGTGATAGTGAGTGGAAGCATTTCCTTTTCTGCCCCTTGACTTGTGTATTCATGGATTCTGACTATGGAATAAACCATACCATATATTAGATGCTGATTCAACGCATATACCACCTTCTGAAGAAACCTGCCCTCCACCCAGGCTTCTGCCACCTAAATGATCCTGTAACTATATCTTCAAAAGGCCACCCCATCATCTACTTTAGGATGATTGGGAACGTGAGTGTATTCTGTGATCATGGGCCCACTGTCACACTCCTTTGGCTGTGAAGTGAATCCCTTAGTCAGAAGCAATACTGTGTGGAATACCATGGCAGCAGATAAGTCATTCTGTGAGTCCACAAGTGGTAGTTTTGGCAGAAACATTATATGCAGGAAAGGCAAATGTATAACCAGGATAAGTATCTACTCCAATAAAGACAAACTGATGTCCTTTCCACAGAGAAATGGTTCCATTGAAGTCAACCTGGCACCAAGTCACTGAGTGGTCACCCTGGGGAATGGTGCCATATCAGAGTCGTTGTCAAACCCGTGAACAACCTCCATCCCTGCCACTATGGTCACTTCATTCATGGGACCACTGGGCAATGAGAGGGATGGCTAGGAAAAGATGCTGACTGTCCACAGAACAGGTCATTCTATCTACTTGAATACTAAACTCAACTGAAGTTACCTTTTGATGAGCATTTACATGGGACACAAGAATCTTCATTTTCTTCACTCATTTGAAGAGATTGATCCATGTATGTCTTTCTTGCCAATTTTTCAATCATGGCCTTTACAAGTTCCTAACCATTTAGCCAATCCATTGGCAACAGGTAATGAACAAGTGAACTATCACACATCTGACCATCTCTTCATCCAGACAAAATATAAGATCATAGTTCTGCCCACTTTAAAGTTTCCCTTTGATAATATCATTCAGGCTTGTCCCAGAGCCCACTTCTGGGTGATGCCTATATTTTGTGCAGAACTATTGGTAAACCAGGCCCTAGTTTTCTCATCCTCCATAAACTTATCATATGGAACACCCCATGAAGCTACAGATGCATGCTTGAAAGCAGACAGCATTGTAACAGGAGTAGAAACCATAAACATTAGGGCAACTTCTTCCTGTAACTTGTTTGTCTCTTTAGGACCTTCTCATGCCTGATCACATTTATACCGCTTCCTTTGATAATAGATTGCTGTTGTGTGTGGGTCCGACTTTATGGTTTGGTAGGTCAGATAATATCCAGCTTATGATGGACAGCTCATGTTTGGTACCTTAGTGATCTGTTACCAAACATTTACTTTCAATTAAGACCCAGTAGCAGAACAAGAGCTGTCTCTCAAAGAGAGAACCATTGTTTGCAGATGACAGTAGAGTCTTGCTCCAAAGAACCTCCTCTGATTCACCTATAGGGGCCTGCCAAAGGCTCCAGGCAGCATTCCTATCTGACAGACACCTCAAGGACCATCTTTCTGCTGGATCATGTGGTCCAAGTGGTAGAGCAGCCTGCACAGCAGTCTGGAACCTTTGAAGAATCTTCTTTTGTTCAAGACCCTGTTCAAAGCTAGCAGCTTTTCAAGTCTCTTTATACATGAGGCAAAGTAACACACTCGGGTGAGGATGCACTGTCATCTGGTACAGCAGCTGCAGTTGGAGTCATTATTTGATTGATGATTTGACTGTCAACTGTAATTATCCATAACTGTCTTTCGTGCTGGACAGACAGGAGATGTGATGGGAACTACCACCCACACACATTTCAAGTCCTTGATGGTTGTACTAATTTCCGTAATTCCTCCTGGGAGGTGGGTTGTCTTTGATTCACTATTTTCTCTGGTAGAGGCAACTCTAGGGACTTCCATTTGACCTTTCAACAATAATAGCCCTAGTGCCACAGGTCAGAGAATTGATGTGGAATTCTGCCAACTTCTAGGTATATCTTTCCCAAGTACACATTCTAAAACTGGAGAAATAACTACAGGATGATTTCAGGGAATCACTAGACCTACTGTGAGTCTGACTTCAGTCAAAACATCATTAATCACCTGACCTCCAAAAGCCCCTACTTTAACTGGGAGGCTTCGATGCTTTTTTGAGTCTCCAGGAATCAGTTTCAATTCTGAACCACATATTCAACAGACTCCAGTATGTCTGAGTGGATGGAAAGACTACTTCTGTTTATTATTTTTATTTCAGTCAAAGCTACAGTAAAATCACTGAAGTAGACCCCTCCATGGATAGAAAAGGGAAGGTCTATTCAAACTGCTGGGGCTATCTCTTGAGATTCAGAGAGGATAGAAAATGGTGGGGAGATTCTTGAGAGTCATAAGGGATTATGTTACAGCAGGAGGTAGGTGAGTTAGCCGGAACAGCCTGGGAACTAGCATGAGCCTTTAATCTGTCAAAGACTTTGAGTTAAAAGGGAACTGCATGCCCATCCTGGAGGTGTTTGGCTGTATGGGACAGATAAGGGAAGCAGTGACTTTTCTGGACAAATAGAAACCCACTTGTCAAGGTTTCTGAGGAATGCTGCTCTTAGGCAGCAATCCTTCTGTTTACCCAGTGACAGTCCAGCCTGAGCTGAGCCTAGACCATCATTTAGGACGTGGTCAGTGGCACTGCCATTTGTGAGGGTTGGGAGTCCACTTTGGACTTAGCATATATATTGTACCCCTTATTTTTACCTTTAACAGTTCTGAGGCATCTGAACTTTATAAGATCTTTAACTCATGTACAGCAGGTACATGAATAGCTTTATAAAAAGCAAGATAATGATTGTAGTTTCATTTTTCTACATGTTAATATCCAGGTTTCTAGCACCATTCATTGAAGATGCTATCTGTTCCTTAATGTATATTTTTTGATTCTTTGTTAAAAAAAAAAAAGTCAAGTAGTCATATATATCTGATTCCTCTATTTCATTGATCTATGTGTTTATTTTTTCACCAGTTCATGCTGTTTTTATTTCTGTCACTGTGCATATAACTTAAAATCAGGTATGGTGATACCTCACACAATATTATCTTTGCAAAAGATTGTTTTAGTTATCATTAATTTTTTTGGCAACAATACATTGTGTGTGTGTGTAATATGTCCCTGGGATCTTGAATCTTGATTGCGATTTCTTTGAATATATAGATTGTAGTAGTGGGGGTTTTTGGTCCTGGGTGGCCAGAGGCCCAGACCCTGTCGCACCAGACCCTTTAGCCGCCCAACCACCCGCCGCTGAGGCCCCCAGAAATGACTCAGATGCTTATATTAAGTTTATGTTGTTTGACCTATGGCTCAGGCACATTGCTCTTTAGTCTTAAATCAACCCATTTCTATTAATGTGTCTGCCATGTGGCCCGTGGCTCACCTGTGCTCCTTACATGTTGCTCCTTGGGCGGCTGGCTCTATCTGCCTGACTCCGCCCTGCTTCTCCTACCTATGCTCTGAGTTCTCCTCCTACTTCTTCTATGGTGCCTGTCATGGCCCAAAACAGCTCCTTTATTTAAAGATTGATATTCACAGCATACAGAAAGACATTCCCACATCAATAAATTGCTTAGGGTAGAATGGCCATTCTCACTGTTGTGATTCTTCCCATCCATGAGTAAGGAAGGCTTTTCCACATCTTAGTGTCTTAAAGTGTTGTTATAGAAATTGCAAAAAGCTTTTTGATTGGACCTTCTTTGTGCCACCAGCCCACAAATAATGACACAGAGACTTATCATTAATAATAAAAGCTTAGGCTTGTTTCCAACTAGCTCTTATATCTTAATTGCCTCATATTTTTTAATCTACATTCTGCTATGTGGCTTTACCTTTCCTCAGCATAGCATGTCCGACCTGCTATGAATCAGCTGGCAAACTCTACACACCTAGGTTCCCCCTCCCAGTACCTCTCTCTGCCTGGAAGCCCTACCTATCCTCTCCTGCCCAGCTATTGGCTATGAGGCTTTTTATTAAACCAATCAGAAGGCATCTTAGGCAGAGCCATGTCGTTACAGTGTACCAAAAGATCATCCCACAACAAGAAGTCTTTCTTTTCCTTTGTTAGACTTATTCCTGGGTATTTAGTTGTTATAGTGGGTATTTTGAATGGGAATGTTTCACTGATTCTTTTTTCAGTATATTTGTCATTAATATGAAGAAAGCTACTGATTTCTGTGTGTTAATTCTGTATTCTTCCTTTCCTGAAGGTGTTATTTAGTTCTCAGAGAGGTTTGATAGAATCCTCAGAGTCTCTTATGTATAAGATCATGTTGTCTACAAAAGAGAGTACTTTGACTTCTTGCATCTGCATCTCTTTTATTTATTCCTTATTTTTTAGTGTTCCAGATAAGACTTCAAGCCCTATATTAAGTAGAAATGAAGGGAATATGCACCCATGTCTTACTTCTGACCTTAGTGGGAATGTCTTGAAGTGTTCTCTACATAGCCTGATGGTGGCTATAGGTTTTTGATACACAACATCTATTATATGGAAGGTAATGTACCATTCACTGCTAAAGTGTACCAATGAACAAGACAGCATCCCCTATCATACACAGATCTAAGTTGAATTCCTTAAGCTTTATCTAAATTATTGCACTCAGTGCTTGCAATCTTTATAGCTGTTGATTAATCTGCAACAAAATATTCCTCTAATTAAAAATATGTATATTTGAATGTCTGTGTAGACATTCTTTATGTATTTATATAAAATATAGCAACTACGTATAAGAGAAAATACGCATCTGTCTTTCTGACAATGGTTTAATTTACTTATTATAATTATCTTCTGTTGTGTCTACTTTCCTATGCATAACATAACTTTGTTCTTCTTTATGGCTAAAAAAAAATCCATTGTTCATATTTTATACATTTTCTTTACACATTCCTCTGTTGTTGGACACCTAGGTTGGTTCTGTATGTTAGCTATTATGAACAGTACTGAAGTGTGCATTGATGTGCAATGTCTCTGTAATATGTTGACTTAGAGTTTCAGCTAAATACCCAGGGGTAGTACATCTGGGTCATTGGTAGATTTATATTTAATTTTATAAGAAACCACCATACTGATTGCCGTAGTGACTGGACTAGTTTGCATCCCCACCAGTATTAAGTAAGGCTTCTCCTTGTCCTTGACAACTGGCTGTTATTTGGTTTCGTATTGACTGCCATTCTTACTGAGGAAAGACAGAGAATCAAGGGTATGTGTGTGTGTGTGTGTGTATTTGCATGTTCATTCACATATATTAATGCAAGTGCCTGAGTATGATGGTGTATATGGGGAGATCAGAGGACAACCTTGGCTATTGTGGTCCATGCCTTCCACCCCGAGACAGGATCTCTTGTTTGCACCTGTGTATAGACTAGCTAGCCTGTAAGTTCTCAAGTGTCATACTCTATGTCCACCTCTTGTCATTGTCAGAGCACTGAGATAACATATACACACCATTATGCCCAGCTTCCCATGGTTCTATGGATCTGAACTCGATATATTATGTTTCTTTTATGGCAAGTGCTTTATCCGCTGAGCTATTGCCTTAGCCCCTAATTTGCATTTCTCTGATGGCTTGTGAAGTTGAGCATATTTTTGTGAGAGTTTCCTGCTGCGGTGATATATTGTATTTAATAAAACCAGTCTGAAATATCAGAGAGACAGGGAACAAACCACAGCCAGTTCTCACCCAGCCAACTCCTCAGGCTGAATGGAGTAGGTCCTGTCTCCACAAGTCCTCAGACTGTCTAGGTGTGTGGGCAAAGGGAAGCACTTCAGCCTTCCCCTCTTTTCTTTCTATCTCCACCCAGCTACTTCAGTTCCTGGATCAACTTTCCTAGTGCTAGGATTAAAGCTGGGTGCCACCACTGCCTGGCTCTCTTTGGCCTTGAACTCACAGAGATCCAGAGGACAGGATTAAAGGCCTAGGTCACCACTCCCTGACCTTCATGTCTTGGTTCTGAGGGTGGCTCCATCCTCTGATATTCCACACTATTTTTATTAAATATACAATATATCACCATGCCCTGCTTGTTTTACTAGCCTAATTACTGATTGTGTTGTTTGCTTTATTACTTAGTTTTTGCAATGTTTTTATGTTCTAGACACTAATCCTTCACGTGATATGCAAGTAACAGATTTCCCCCATTCTCACATGCTGTCTCCCCTCGATTATTTCCTCTGCTGTGTTTAATTTGAAAAAGTCTCATTTGTCCACTTTTAGCCTTATTTCCCAAGTGACTGGATTTCTATCCAGAAAATCCTCCAATGCCATCTTGAAATGTTTTCCCCACTGTTTTCTGTAACAGTTTCAGAGTTTATGGTCTTTGGTCTATTTGGATTTGGTCATATACAAGATAAGAAATAGGGATTTTTTTCACTCTTCTATGTGTGCATATCCCATTTTTCTCAGCACCATTTAGTTAAAGAGGCCATCTTCTTCCCACTGTATATTGTTCTCAAATGGGGTTGTTGCTGTGGGTTTTTATCTGGGTCCTTTATTCCACTCACTGACCTCACCATGTTTGAGCCAGGATGGTGCTTGTTTTGTTGAGATAATTTGTAGCATAACTTAAAATCAGTATCCACCACTATGTTAAATAGAGGGGGGGAAAAAAACCTCCAAGCATTTCCCACTAAAATCAGAATAAGACAAGGCTGTCCATGTTCTCTGCTATTCAATATTATGCTTGAAAGTCTTAGGTCTTGGTGAGCAGCAAAACAAGAGGATGAGATAAATGGGAAAGGAAGAATGCTAAGTATTCCTGCTTTCAGATGCTGGATTCTGTACATTTTATACTCTTAAAAAGCTAAACACTTTCAGGAAAGTAGCAGGACACAAACTAAGAGACAAGTCAATAGCCTTCCTAGTACCAGTAAGCAGCATGCTGGGAAAAATATCAAGGAAACACTCTCACTTAAGTGGGGGGTAGATGTGCACAACCAAGGAAGGAAAGACCTTTGCAATTAACCTTTAACACATCAAAGAAAGAAACAGACACAAGAAGGTAGGAAGCCCTCCAAAGCTCATGGACTAGAAGAATCAGTTCCACAATGGTTGCTTTGCTACCAAATGCAACCCACAGGCTCGATGCAATGCCAATCGAAATTCTGACTACGTTCTTCAGAGAAATAAGAATTTTAAGAATATCTTATACTTTTAATTTATTTTGTGTGGGGTCATGGGTACCTGTATGCCAGTGTGCACTGTGGAACTCAGATGTCTGGAAGGAGTCTGGTGTCAGTTCTTGCTTCCATCATGTGGAGTTTATTTAAAAGACTGAACTCAAATAGTCAGACTTAGAGGCATATTTCCAGCCCTGAGAAACATGGAACTTTTAAAGTTCCTACTTCTGTGGTCCTGGGTACTCAGAGAATTTATTTTCCCCAAATTCAATCAGCTTCATTTTTTTTTTTTAAGGTATGATTCATTGAATTTTTTCATCCACCCTTAGAGCAAAATTCTTAATTCTCATTGTGCACATCAGTTTTCAGCTGTTCACCATCTATGCAGTGCCAGCATATAAATCTACACAGGAATACTAGGAGCATTTCTGATCACAATACAAGTCAGTTTTCATCCAGAGTAATGAAGTTTATTAATTCCTTCAAAGACAAGGGTACTAAATAGTTAAGGTCATAGTGTTATGGTAGAGTGGTTGCCTAACATGTTGAATCCTGAGTTCAATCCCAGGACTATAATGTTTTTTTATATACTAGCAGTCAGCAATATTTTCTAGGATATTGAGAATAAGATAGGAGCCCTGCTGTCTTGGATATTCCATATGAGCAGCAGAAAAAAAAAAAAAAAGCCAGGGGGAATTTTAGATGATGCCAGTCAATGCTATGGTTACAAAAATCTGTGAAAAATCTGGGAGGGGCATGGGCAAAAGACAGGGAAGATGCTGCCTTAGCATGTCTTATGGAAGAGTGTCTAAACAGCCACCACCCAGAGAAGTCAACCAGCTGAGAGCTGAGGATGGAGCTTAATGGTTTAACCACTTGCTAACATGAAGACTAAGTTCAGATTCCCAGAATGTGCATAAACAGCAAGTGGGTGTAGTGGTTCACCAGTAATTCCCAGCTTGGAAGGCAGAGACCAGATTCCTGGAAAGCTGGCTTGCAATACTAACTATATTATGCTGGTGAGCTCTGGGTTTGATTGAGAGACCTGCCTTAAAAACTCCCTTTCTCTCCCCCCTCTCGCCTCTCCTTCTTCCTCTCCCTCTCTTCTCCCTCCTCTCCCCCTTCCCCTCCCTGTGAAAAATTTGCTTTTTATTTCACAAAGTATCACTTTGATGTGTAAAGTTTAATTTGTGAAGTGGGAAGTGAGTTTTAGAGCCTATTCAATTCTGGTGGGAGATAGTAGCTTGAACAGTCACAGTAGATACCGGAAGAGTCAGTAATAGATGACACGTTTTGTCAGTAGTGTAGAGCAGACCTGCTCTGGCTTGGCTGGACGCAGAGGTAAGAGGAGATGAAGGCTCATTTCCTAGTGCTTCAGCTTCCGCATAAGCCATGCTGCCACTTGATCACCGTAACAAACTTTAGACTAAGGTGGTCAGTGGGTGGGCTCAGCAGTCTGTTTCTCTCAGCTAAGTTACAGGTGGTAAGTGAGTAGCCAGGATGTACTCTTCTTACCAACTCCATTCATAACACATATCTCAATCTGCAATAAAACTATTGAAAAAATTATAATCTAATAATGTGAATTTCTTTAACTTATCTTGCACATCATTTTGCCTTCACTGTTTGTTGTTTAAAATTGCTAACACTACCACTTGTCAATCTAGGAAAGCATAGACCTGGGTGAAATCATGTTTTCCCTCTGCTACTTGCCAACTGCTGGGCGTATGACTTTGACAGTGATCAAGTGCAGAAACCTGAAGGCAATGGACATTACTGGGTCATCAGGTGAGTACACATCACAGTCAGTAGCACATTCCTACATACATAATTTCACATGTCTACAACCATATGGCTTTTAATTATTTCTCTGCTGTGGGATAAAATAAGAGCAGAAAGATTACAAATCAAAATGTCACAAATCACCTTTTTAAGATAGCAGTAAATTATGAAATCTTTGAAAACTGTCAATAGATTGACTTTGGCCTTTGGTCTTGCCTTTCTTTCTTCCCTTCTTTCTTGCTTGCTTCCCTAATCTAGTCTCTCTAAATGTCTAGTTTACTTTGTGCTCCCAGCTGGTATGCTTGTAAGGGAAGGTCCTTAGACTTTCAGCTGAGAATTAAGTCTGTACTTAAGACATTTAGATTGAATCTATTTCCTTTACTTGTCTGCAGAGAAACAGATAAAATGTAAGCTCACCATTTGAGTCTGCATTCTTGACTCCTTTCCAGGAAAAATTTTGAAACATTGAAAGAAACTACAAAGAAACAAACAAAAACAGTATGTCAAGAAACTCTCAGGGAAATTTCTCTTGAGGGAAATTGGACAAAGGAGGGAAGCACGTGGTTCTTCCTTCTTCCTTCCATTTACAGTTGAGAATGCAAACTTAAAGGTGCAGGATTTGGAGATTTTTGAGTCAACCTTTTGGAGAATTATGAGTCAGTGCAAACCAGCAGGTAGCAAAGGGAAGAAGCAATTCTCAGGGAGGTTTTTTACACATACTCCACTGACATATTAATATGGGGCTATATCATAAGCTACCTATTCGTTTTTAAAAGTTTGCACATTACAATATGAAGAAAGAGGTAGAAGAACAATTAAGTTTATTTTGGTGAAAAACTTTGTGTCGGTATATTTGCTGAACATAAACAAGGTGCCCAGCAAGTTATTGTTTATTCCATTCTTTTATTGTCCATTTTGAGCCAAGCAGAGCAGTGTTAGAGTTGTGAAATTTGGTGCTACATCTCAGTTATGTGAAGCTTTTCTTCATAAGAGTCTGTGTTTGAGAGTACAGCCTCATTCTACCTCACAGCAGGCATATGCATCAGCCAAATGCATCAGCCAAGGAGCCACTATCTTGGGAGAAGCAAAAAAAGGTCATGGGAGATATAATGGGGAAGCAGAGGGCCACAAGGTCTCGTTCCCTCATTAAGATGCTGTCACTCAAAGAATATCTCCCTTAGAATAGTCTTCCAAGTATTAAAAAAAGAAAAGAAAAGTTTCTGGGCAGTTAGATATTAACATTGCCCACTTACATGCACCAGTATGTACATAATTGCAGTAAGAAAATACCTCTTGTTTCTTGAAATACACAGATATATTTTTCTAGAGTTTAAAATGTGCATACTTTCTCAACAAATTGAAATCTGATTCTAAGGAAGTAAAAGTTATGGCTACAGGAATAGGAAAAATAAAATTAAAAATCTGTAGTACCAAAGTAAGTTACTTAATTTTAAAACTATTAATACTAAAGGGCTCACACATACTTCTTACTTAATAAAAATGAAATACAGCACTTCTTGAATTGTGTGGATTCTTTAATTTTAATAAAATTACCTCCCTTCTTACAGATCCTTATGTCAAAGTGTCTTTGATGTGTGAGGGCCGAAGACTTAAGAAACGGAAGACAACTACAAAGAAAAATACTCTCAATCCTGTGTACAATGAAGCCATTATCTTTGACATCCCTCCAGAGAACGTGGACCAGGTCAGCCTGTGCATTGCAGTCATGGATTATGACAGGTGGGTGGAGGCTCCTTGCCCTGCTACAGCTCTTCAAGTTGTCATAACCAGGTCACAACTGCTTTCCAGGTTACTCACTGTTATAGCAGATCTAACTTAAACTAAATAGGACAATGATTCATGAGAATCTATAATTATAGTTTTATTTTGATTTTAACTCCAAACTAGTCTTTCTTATCAATCACCTGCAGCTGAAGAAAGAGTGAGTCTGGAAGCAGAATGAGGTTCACGACACACAAAAGGGCTATCCAGAAGTCTCTCTTCAGAATAACAAATGCTGCAATCCAGAGATGGCTTCACCAGAGGGGTTACCACACAAGGATAGTCTGGCCAACTCTAAAATGAACTGACTTTGAGGGCCAGCATGTCTTTGGGATTCACTTTCTCCACTTAGAAACTGTTCACATGCTGTGGAATATGGGTGATGATAGAATTAGAAGATGCGTAGCAGTCTGCTCAATGTTTTTATACATTGCTTTATTGATAATTCCACCACGTGTGTTGAACATGAATATAAAATGCTTAAGAGACTACTCTGAATTATGAGGAGTGGTAGTAATGTGCCATTCAGTGTCTGAAAGCTAGGTCCTAAAAATGAAAATAAATAAATAATTATTTTCTGACCCATTTTAATTTATATTAAAGGAAAAGTCCCTGTGATTACTTTTCACAGGGTAGGGGGGAAAAAAAACCTTGAATTATCCCACACTTCACACCTTAAAAAGTGTTATAAATGTTTTCATGAACAGCCCTATTTTGCTTTAGTGCCTACCCCTATTGACTTCTCAAAGCACTGAGTTTGGGTAGGTACAGCTAGGCATGTCATCAACCCAATGTTAAGGAAATAGATCTTAATATCACATAAATCAGGAAGATCAAAATTATTCCTCCAAATATCCTCATTGGGAAACTTCAGAGTGAGATGCATTTACATACAAGTAGACAAGAAAAGTATACTGGAGCATTCTAAAATCACTCCCAAAGCCTCATCAGAGAGATGCCTATCAAAGTGATTCTGTAGAAAGTCTTTCAGCATTTTTCAAATGCACTGTTTCAAGAGCCAATTTATGAGGGATGACAGATATGTGCAACCTGAACACTCAGGAGGCTCATCTAAGTTACACAGTGAGTCTAAGGGTAGAATATCCAAGCTGCAAACCACAAGTCCTGAACAGCTTGGAATTAGAAGGAACTTAAGAGAGACTTCTAGAGATTCCCCTAAGAAGAGAAAATGGAGAAGATTACCTTAGCAAACTGAGATCATAGCGGGTTGCAACCAAGATGAGTTGTAAATGAGGGAACAAATAATGAGAGAAAATGGTTGAGTGAGAGGAGCAAAGATGGAGATAGAGGAAGCCAATGTGGGGTTGGAAAGAGACCAGGTGCTAGGGAAACGTCCAAGAACTCACAGGATGTCCCTGGCCAATTCTCTAAACAATATTGGAGGGGTGCCTGAGCAGGACTTCCCCTATAATCAAATGAGTAACCACCCTAAGTGTCATCACAGAACCTACAGCCAACAATGAATAGAGGTGGAGGCAGAGATCCATGGCTGAGCACCTGGTCCAGCTGAGAGAAGGGGAGGAGAGTCTATATGAGCAATGGAGTAGGGATTATGAGAAAATCCCACAGAGATGGCTGGCTGGAGCTCTGGGGAGCTCACTGAATCAAGAATAGTCCCTGGAGATCCATCAGGAAAAGGAACTAGGCCTTCCAAGGGTAGGCAACTTTTGACTGGCATGAGCAGTACGTGGAGCCATGAGGGGCGAGATTAGACTGTGTTCCTGTTCATGGGCTAACACCTTGGAGCCCGTTCCCTGCAGAGGAACACCTACCCCAATAATTGACTTTGGGATGAGTAAATCGGACTTGCCTGGAGTGGATATGCCAGGCTGACCTGACCCACCTTGAGACTTCTAGTCCTTTTGGGGGAGGGCCGAGGCTGAAGGCTGACTGGGAGGGATTGAGAGGGGGGAAGGGAGGGGGAGCAGGGGGATACATTGATAAAAATGACATTTTTTAATAATAATAAAAAAGGAAGGAAGGAAGGAAGGAAAAGAGAGAGAGAAAGAAAGAAAGAAAGAAAGAGAGAGAGAGAGAGAGAGAGAGAGAAAGAAAGAAAGAAAGAAAGAAAGAAAGAAAGAAAGAAAGAAAGAAAGAAAGAAAGAAAGAAAGAAAGAAAGAAAGAAAGAAAGAAAGAAAGAAAGAAAGAAAGAAAGAAAGAAAGAAAGAAAGGAAGGAAGAAAGAAAGAAAGAAAGAAAGACCTGGTCTCAAAAAGATTAAAAAGAAAAAAATCCCTGCTTGTCAGGTACTGTCTTGACTTTCCTAATGTGACCCAGCTTCTGCCACTGACCCTCAGGAACTCTTCTGAGGATCTAGTTTGTTTGTCTATGAATGAGGTGATAGTAATGTTATTCAGAGTAAGAGTCATGGGCTTGGGATTAATTACGTCATTAACTCCAAATACTCGGAAAGCTATCTTTACATAGTAGACTCAAAAATATTAGTTACCCCAATCCCAATGGATACATCTACAGAACACTTCCACACCTAAGACTAAAAGGATTGCAGAAGAGCAGGTGGAAATATCACAAGAGCCAGAGGGTCAGGGAGCTTGCTGTGAGACTGTGTCTCCTTCCTAGTAATGTATAGGAGCTGTGAAGCTGTAAAACATCACCAATGTGATGGCCTAAATGTGAGCTGAACAAGGACTATGCCAGCTAACATGCCAAAGGGGATAGGCAAAGGCCTACTGGACCCCAACCCTGCACAAAGAACTACAGGTGACCAAGGAAATCTGGGAGCAGGAGAGGTGGTTTTCGGAGAAGAGCACAACAATAAGTTGTCCAAATGGTTAGCCCCAGAAACATGCGTATGGGAAACATTATACACACTAAGTGCTTACTTTATATATATATATATAGACACACACACATATATATATATGTCTGATATAGACACACACACACACACACATATATATATATGTCTGAAAATAGTGCATACAATATCAATTAATGGAAGAGAGATCATGAGCATAAAGGAGGGTAGAGAGCAGTCCATGAGACTAAAGGGAGAAAGGAAGATGTGGTGTAATTATATTTTAATACCAAAATTTACAAGTAAAAATTAATATTAGCTACCATTTTATATTGGTTACAATAAAAAAGGGGCATAAATAGAAAATAGTAATGTCAAACACTATGCTTTGTTATGCAATGATAAATTATAGTGGGGGACTACACATAACCCACTTAATTATACTGCCAGCAGTAGCATACTTACTCGTATAATTTAGAGTCAGTAAAACAGGACTATTCTGCATGAAAGTCAGCACCATCTTCTTGACATACAGTCCAACAGAATAAGCCTTGAGAAAAGAGTGGGATTTTCTTTACAGCGTGAGAGTTTAGTAGGCCTCATTTCCAGAAAGCAGCACTGTAAAATGTGGGGTCTGCTGGTGTTCCCCAGGCACATACTTTTATTGTCAACATTGCAGAGAGTTGGATAGGCTTGTGAGTTTTATGTCAGTTCATTTTGTGTGTTGATGTTATTTAGTGAATTATCTTTTGGCCTTTTTTCTGTCTGCTCAAAACTTTCTCTGTAGATAATGATGAACTTCTGATCTTTCTGTCTCCATCTCTCAGCCATGCCCCACACATGGCCTAGTTAATTTTTATTTAGAAATTTTCACTTAATGAAAACTGGTATACAACAATCCCTTCTCTGTAGGGAATTTTTCCATCATGTTCCATACATAATAGAAATCAAAGACAGTTCTTCCTACATGTACAGATTGTCATAAAGCCTACTTTATAAATTGTGCATAAGAAGAGATCACCAATAGTAATATGACAATTATAGCAATATCCCATATAAGGCATTGTTTAATGTTGATGCTATTTGTTTCTATAACTTTTCATTCGCTATTTTTAGACAGTAATTGACCATGAATTACTGAAAGTACAAGAAGTGAGATGTGGGTCTGGAGACCACCACAGTGTGCAGAATCTATTGTTTCTGATGATGTGATAAGAATTGTGCTGAAGTGTGGAACATCCCACTTACCTTTGAATTATGACAGTGAAACTATGACATTCCACAAATCCTAGGGTGGGGCACAATGAGGTCATAGGCGTGTGTCGAACTGGACTAGATGCCGAGGGTCTTGGACGAGACCACTGGAATGAAATGCTGGCCTACCACCGAAAACCGATCACACACTGGCACCCCTTGCTGGAGGTGAGAATGTGGATGTTGTCTTTTCCTTCAGTTATATTCCTGTTACTTTAGTAATTTTTTTTTATCTGCTAACTTTAGTTTGACATCTCACTTATTCACCTTTCAAACAATGCTCTCTTGTTTCACAGTCTCTAAGATCATCTATTCAAAGTTCTGTGTGTCTTGAAGGATTAAAAAAAAAAAAACTAAATATCTTGGACTTCTCGTTCCATAAGCCTGTGGAAGGAGTGTGTCATGTCCTTTGCAGAGCCTTCCGCTTACATCAGTGACAGGGGGACATTGTCTCAAGTTCATTACTCAGTAGGAACTGAGCTCTGGTTATGCTTCTCTGTGAAAAAAAGCCAGTTTACCTAAAGCCCCTTTCCATTTATAAATCCTTCATTAAAGCACCGCTGTCTACTACATCTGTGTAAGAAACCCATATGTCCCATCCAACTCTAGTCAGAAAGAATATACAGAAATTCAAAATATCAAGGCACCAACTTAGCTACATTCAAGGCCTGGTCATGCTGTGCAGCTTTTATTCTACAGCTTTGGTGAATGGTTTGACCTTCTCTGAATTTCTGCTATGCCTATTCAATAGGTGTAACTTACACTGATGATGAACACAGTGTTGCACAGATTTACTAAACATGAGGGCTTAAACAGCTGTGTTCCTGCCTGCGTTATGTTAGTAAAGATGAGTAATTGTTTTCTCTTAGAACTTTTAGTCAAGTTAGTCGACTGGACATATTAACTATTGCTTGGCTGAATGCCTTTCTTTCCAACAAAGACAGTTGCTGAAACCTAAAGCACCTCAGTGTAAACAGAGACATATTATGTTCACAGAAGGATGAAGGACTTTGCAAATTTCCACAATTTAATTACTTATAATAGCCACAAAATAAATAAATAATAAATTAGCCTTTTAGAGGGGCAAATTGCGGCTAAGCTTTGGTTTTTAAATGGGAGAGCTTGTGCACTGTAATTGACTAAACCTATCAGTAGGACCGAATTTTAGTCTCAGCTTTGTTACAAAAATGAGACCTTGGCTGCACTATTCAAGACATTTGTCATGCTCAGGCCCTGGAAGTAAACTGCCATCACAGATCCCATTTATATATAAATGTCCCAAAACTTTACTCAACTTCATAATTTAATGTAAATCATAAGACACAGACACACACATACCTAGACAATACAGATACACATATATAGACAGACACACATGCAACAGACATACATACCTATGCTGGTGGGATAATGCTCTTGTACACTATATTTGTCACTGATGTTGATTTAATAAAATGCTAATTGGCTAATGACCAGGCAGGAAATATAAGCAGAGCAACAAGACTAGGATGATTCTGGGAAGGGAAAATTCAGAAAAGCAGCTGCGAACCAGACACAGAGGAAGCAGGATGAGATGCTGGACTGAGCAAAGGTACCAGCCATGTGGCTAGACAGAGATGAGAATTCTGGGATAATTGATGTGTAAATGCTAGTTAATAATATGCTTTAGCTACTGGCCCAGCATTTAATATAATATTAAGCCTCTAAGTCAGATATTTGGGAAGCAACTGCTGGATATTTGGGAGTTGTTGGTGGGACAGAAACTTCTGACTACACATATAAACAGACATACACATATAAAAACCCATAGACACACACACAAACACAGACCTATATATTTACAAAGCATATGTAAACAAACAAATACACATACACGTGTTATTTAGTTACTTTGTTATTGCTGTGAAGAGACACAAGGAAACTCACAAAAGAAAGCATTTTAATTTGGTCCTTTGTACAGGTTCAGAGGGTTAGTCCATGATTATTACTGTGGGAAGCACAGAGACACATATACAGGTAGGCAAGGTGCTGGAGCAGTAGCTGAGACCTTACTTCTGATTCAGAGCCCACAGCAGAAAGAGATGGGTAACCTGGTGTAGGTTTTTGAAACCTTAAAATTGTTACACACCTCCTCTAACAAGGCAGCACCTCCTAATCCTTCCTAAACAGTCCACCCACTTGGAAACATTCAAATATATGAGTCTATAGGGTCCATTTTCATTCAAACCATCACACATACACACAGACATACATATACACATATACAGGCACACAGATACATACACACATAAAAACAAAGATACACACACATACATATACATACACATATACAAACACACACATATAGGCATAGGTAAACACCTACAAACAAATGTGCACACAGATATAGATATACATTGACTCACATACACAGACACACTCATGAAAACAATACACAGGCACATACATATACACATAAACATATATACACAGACATACACACAAGCACAGATATACAGACACATATACACACATATATATAAATAAATGCATAAACATACAAATAAATCCACAAAAACACATGCATGCACACACAATCACACAGAGTATTCCCCTGAAATCTTTTAGAAGTACAGACAAGTGTATTTGCTGGATATCTCAACACTTACTAAAGTATATTTTATTTGGTCTCAGTGGTAAGTATTGTCTAAAATCCACCTCATGGCTTGTTACATAATTCTGTTCTTTTATCTGAGTCTCATTTTTTTTTAGTTTGAAAAGGGAGCCTGAACTCAAAAATGTAGAAAAGGAAAGAAAGCTTTTCTGCTACACAGGGACCCACACTGA
The DNA here is from genome assembly GCA_033318265.1 of Phyllotis vaccarum. Taxonomy (NCBI): domain Eukaryota; kingdom Metazoa; phylum Chordata; class Mammalia; order Rodentia; family Cricetidae; genus Phyllotis; species Phyllotis vaccarum. The sequence goes on along the minus strand of JARWLC010000001.1, from coordinate 53,531,335 downwards.
ATGGGTATGTGGACTCTGGTACTTGTTCCTCTGATCTTGGAGAAGCTATGTGCCCTTCCATGCTAATGAGATGGTACAAGAAGAAATGAGAGCATATGAGCAAGATTTAAATACACACACACACACACACACACACACACACACACACACACACACACACACACACACACACACACACACACGAAATTGCCTAATGAAGAACCACAGGCATATGTTTGTATCAAGAATAAAAATAAGACTTCTCAGTCCTCTTAGCCCTATTAGATATTACAGAATATGCCATTAGATCACAGAGTTTTCTAGTAACTGGATCGGGACACCTGTTTTAAAAGATGAATGCATTTTCCTCTACAAATATCTTTTTCTCATGCTTTATGTCTCTATTCAGTAGACAAACAAATTATATGAACTACAGGTGTATGCACAGCCTGAAATTAGCATTACCAGAAAAAATTAAAAGTGAAATTATATTTTTCTTGTTAAAGAAGGAATAAAGGAGAAAGTACTAGTTATTCAAGAGCTAAGTAATTTGGTAGGCAGAGGTGAAAGCCTCATTGAGAAAAATCTACTTACTTCAACTTAATTAATCAAACTTCATTAAACTTTGAGAATACAGATATGTAAGGATCATGAGAATTACTCTTATTACTTGGGGTTCCCACATGATAAAATAGCCTTTTCTATTTACGAATTCCCCAGATAAAAATCCCTTCCTGCTTCAAGAAAAAACAATAAAGCCTTGAATTAGTTACAATTTTTTGCTGTCATGAAACACCAAGACCAAATAAGGCTTCTCCTAGGCTTATGGGTCCAGAGGAATGTCCCTATGGTGGAGAAGTGTGGTGGCACAAGAGTAGATTGAAGTTTCTGGCCCAGACTTAACCTCAAGATCCATACCTGCCTGGGTTTAGTTGTATAGCCCTGAGTTCCAAACCAGCATTCCCAAAGTCCCAAAGAAACACACAGAAGCTTATATTAATTTCGTCCTGATTGGCCTTATGGCTCAGTCATATAACTTGCTAACTATTAACTCTTAAACTAACCCATGACTCTTATCTTGTTTAGCCATTGTGGCTCAGTACCTTTTCTCAGAGAAGCATGGCTGTTTTCTTTCCTGCTGGAGAATCTGCTGGTGTCTCTGCTCTGCTCCTCCTGTTCCCAGAGTTTTCTTAGTCTGGGAACCCTGCCCGCACTTCCAGTCTGCCTTCTGGTCAATCAGCATATTATTAAACCAGTAGGAGGGACAAATATTTACAACATATCAGAACATAATTCCATTACAGCACATTTTTACCCACATAGGGGAAAGAGAACAAACTTGAAGAGGGGCACCAAGGCTATAAACCTTCAAAGCTCCCCAACAAGGCCATACCTTCCAAAGGCTCCATAAGTCTCCCAAACAGTCCTCAAATATGTGAGTCTAGGGGCGCCATTACTCATTCAAACTATCATAAATATCTTATGTCTAAAACATTTTGTTGCTCATCCTCTGCACTATAGACAGACAGACAGACAGACAGACAGACAGACACACACACACACACACACACACACACACACACACACACACACACACACACAAAGAAACCCTAAACATCTCCCATAAAGTGTGGGACTCTTCTAAAGCCATACAAGTTGTCATGGAACCTTATTCTGTTTTTCTTACCTTTTATGTTCCAAGCACTATGTATTACAGAAGATATCTGTGTTTTTTCTCTCTACCTTGGAAGGTAAGTTCTGAAGAGTGTAGAGGTTATATAAATGATCTCTGTGGAGATTTACAAATTGTGTTTGAATACCCACTATTAATAGAGAGATAAAATTGTCATTATATGCTTTTTCTTCATTGGATTAGATATTATGAAATTCCTGTCTTTCAGTTACCTGGCCGGGCAACCAGCTTTGATAGTCAAGGATCCTGTTCTTCTCCAAGGCCACCATCCACACCGTGAAGCCTCCAAATAAAACCATACCACAGAGAGACCTAGAATCATGTGCTCATTGTATCAAACATATAGAAACATAGAACATTTTACTTCATTTAAAATATACCTATGATAATGAATAACTTGATATATAATTTCTTTTTGTTTTATCTCTTGGTTTATTTTGTTTTTAACTTTGAGCATATTAATACATTTTACCTGAGTACTAATAGCCTTTAGTTACATAAGGTGTTTTGTATTTCATGTCATCTATTAGCACAGTGTTTTAATGTTTTAATTCTTTGCTTAAGCAAAGAAATAAATTTTTGACAAGAGAATCAACATGTGTAAAATTAAATATATTTTATGCCTGTGTTGTATGAAATAGTAAAATGTGTCATTTCCAACCACACACACAGTTCTATGTAAACTTGAATGAATGGACATATTTAATTTCACAGGTATCAACTCCTTCAAATTCTAATTAATGTCACTCATCTGGTAATAGTTTCCCTTCATAATCAGCATTTTTGTCACTGAGGTCTGTCCCTGAAGCTTATTTTTGGGACACTCAGCTAAACTGCAAAATGAAAAGTCATTTTGAATATAAATATACAAAGTGATGTTGAGCAGCTGGTAAACAAGGTTACCAGCTTACACTGTCTGACTGTCAACATTAGTTCAGACACCTGCTGTAATGCTTGGCTGGTAGATTTAGATTTATAACTTGTAGTTGTGCTCACCTCATGTGTAGCATTGGTACCCTAAGTAGCTACAGCCTCAACATTGGCTTTCAAGGTTCCCCAGTACTGTGGTGTATCTGTTCCATGACCTGGAGCTGTCATGTTGTTCCTATGGTTTTGGTGGATCACACTTAACAGAAACCAAAGGTCCAGCAAAGCTCTCTGTGCCATTGTCCTTTAGATAGACAGGCAATGACTTCACCTACTCAGAAGCTCATCACTAGAGCTGGGGAATCTTGAGGAAAGCACGATTTGTTGCTCACCAAAATACAGATGCATGTTGTAAACAGTACAACTTTCACCCTTAATAAAAACAAATACATTCCACAGGACCAGACATCCAGCCCTTCAATAAAAGACATCGACCTTCAAAGGGATTAATGATCAGACCATTAGAGGTAAAAACTATGCAAATGCGCCTTTTTTGACAAGAGAGAACTTTCTTTGAAATCAGGTCAGCTTTTTATTGTCTCATCTTAAGACCCCATTGGAAGGAACGTATATGGAATTATTCTAACCTTATTTTTTGGATGTGTGCAAATTTAAAGTTTATTCCACAATAAAGTTTTTTAAAGGGGAATAAATTTATATATGGAATTTTAAAACAAGTTCATTAGGATGGGAAAGTTTTAGACAAATAATGAATTTTTTTACATCTGTAAAATCCCTTATTTCAAATATTAGGGAATATATTTTAAAAGTCCTGAAATTTCTCTCATAAAGATTCAATACTGTTAACTAGGATGTAAGTACATCTCACATTAATATTTTCAGTGTAAACTTAGTTCTGCCTAAAACTTTTCAAAAATGACTATGTCAAGCTAACGAAAACATACTACTAAACTTTCTATCTTTAAAAACATAAGAGAAATCTGTGTGAAAACACTTGACTATCCTGTCAAGCCAAAATAAACAAACAACAAACCCTACTCATTACAGTCAGAGTGGCTCAGATGACAGCTAATATCAACATTTGTATTTTACTGTAAAATGCAAGCTGTTAAAAGGAAAGTAAGACCCTATAGTCTTAGTGTGGTAGCATTTAGGGACATGCTTTATCAGTAGATATAGCTGTGACATTTTTCAAGTCAGTAAAGTATGCACTTTTACTCAAAATGATATCTTACAGACATACTCTTTGAAAAATTACAGCTAACTTCCTAAAGAGCACAGGCTAACCCTTCCGATGAACAAAAGGAACTGTCAAATAACCAGAATAGTGAGTAGATGAAAATTAGGTTGGAAAAAAATTTTAAAACCCCAAATTACATGAGAAGTAAGTCATTTATTTCTTATGAGAATTACATCAAAGCATTTGCTAAACCTAAGAAAGAGATTAAAGAGAGAAAATTCACAACTTTTAGCTAATGTGTGAGAGTTTTCTCTTAGAGGAATACACAGATTCATTAGAATAACAGTTCCTGCTGAGAAAATACAATCCTTATGCATCTTACACCCCCCCACACACACACACACCATTTTACTCATTGACACACAGAAACTTCTCTCTGCTTGTGAGGTACTATTAGTTTCCTAGTATTTAAAATATGGTTCAGTGTTCCGGATGCCCTCCACTAACTTGTGGGATGGAACATACTAATGCAGGTCAATGCAGCATGAAGCTGTAATTTAGGTATACAATAAACTCCCAATTTCAGGGACACATTCAGGGACTTACCAATATATGCATCTAGGAAAAAAAGATTCAGTGTTTCTTTGTGGGCATGACAGCATGGTTGCTAAGCACACTGAATACGAAAGACACCAGTATGTGTCTAGTGCACAATCTTTTCACAAAACCAGCAGCTGATTCGTTTGGGGTTTTGCTTTTGCTTCTCGTTGGTGTGTCCTACATTTGAGTTTAGTCCAAAGGTCCAAGCATGATCGCTGGCTTCCTAATGCACTTTCTCAACAATTATTGTTTTCTCTCTCGGGCCACCCTGTGTTGATGATTCTCATGTAACACCCACCATACTCACACACACTCAGTTCAGTAACACATGTTAGGACAAATGTCAGGGAATTGCTGGGAGGAAGCAGAGCCAATCATGCACCTTCAGGTAGTTTTGTGGTGTTCGCACATGCTCAACTCTGCGGGAGCTCACAAGCGATCAGTACTGACTCAGGGTTTCTTTTAGAGCAGATGTATTTAAACCATTTGGTTGTGGTATTTAGCCAATATTCACAACTGTCCTTGTTCTCCTGGACTGTTTATTCTTTTAAAAGTTTCCAGGCTCAATAATCTACTCTCAATTTCATTTTCATTTAATAGTTACTTCAAAAGCTAAAGTCAAAAGTCCATTTCCATGCCAACTCTACTATCTATAAAATATAATTTATTCCACAGTGAGATGCCCAAGTAGCCAGGGATTATTACAATAAGGGAACATAAAATCATAACACAGAACACAAATTAATTTCCTTCTACCTCTTCAAAAGACTACTTGATATTTATTATTCCTGAGAAGAATTTTCCTGATTTTTGTCATAATAGCTGTGATATTACCAACCAGTTTAATTGCAAATAGTTAGAAAATTAGGTTGGCATGGCCTTTGGAAAATGTTCGGCCTCTTTGTTAAATGTAAAGAAAATGAGATGTTTCATCACAACTTGGTCTTATAGCATTTACAGATGGTCTCAATGCTTGTATTTTTAGACTAAAAGTGCATTGCTGTCAACATGTATATCTTTTTAAAACCTAAAAATTAGATAATTTAAAGAAACCATATATCTAGTGAAAAAGATATTAAAGCACAGGAAACGGAGATTTTGAGATGCTGAAAAGAGAAACTTTGTATTTTAAGTCTTAGTGGGCAATACATTCTCAATAATGTTCCAAAACTCCACACTCAGCATTTAATCATTACTCACAGATACTGCTCAGGATACAATTTATCTGAACCTGCTGTAAGAACCTAATATTTAATAAAAACGCATTTTCTCATTTTACATGAGGAAAAGATCAAATTAGGTAAAATGCTGTTTTCAAAACATCATCTCTTAGGTATTCTATTAGCTAAGAATCTTCTTCTTTCATTAAAAGATCAATCTGCCAGTTAAGATTAAGGTAACTACTTGTTTGCCATTAACAGTTAATCAAAAAGATATGTATTTGAACAGCGGCACTGTATTGATCAAAATGCATTAATTGCACTTTTAAAAAAATCCATTTAAGTCACTATTTTCTTTTCTCATGTCTATTATAAAACTAGAAATTTGATTTGGTAGCATGATAGTGTTGTGCTAAAGAGATAGGGAAAATCATTCAGTTAAGGACCAAGGTAAGCCTTAATGATTTACTTAATGAAAACATTTGAATACTAAAAAAAAAAAAAAAAAATAGTGGCTGAAAAAATACGTAAAAGATGTTTAAGGTTAATGATAGTATTTTGTATGTCTGAGATGATTAAATACACTCCTTCCAGAGGGAACTATTTATATAAATTCTATTTTTTATCTCTATTGTGACAAGAAATATGAGTTACTCTTGATATATTTATATAGTAATGCTTTAATCTAAAGCCTAAAATAATTTTAGAGGTAGACCCTTTCCAAATAGTGAAACTGTGTCTGATTTTATCACAGAGGGTAAAAGTAATCCATTGTCTTCTGACATTCTGTTGAGTTGCATCTACTGTGCACAGAATGTGGAATTGAGTTTTAATTATTCCATATCATGAGAATTTTGTTTCCTGAAAATAATTTACTGAATATTGATATAATTTTAAGATATGAGTCAAAACTCACTAAGAGTATGTTTTGGTGTTGTAAAATTAATGCATGAGATGCTTAGATTCACTGAGGCCTTTCATATTGCTTCTTGTGCGCCTCATCTGAACATTAAGACAGGGAATTATGTCTTTCCATGGTTTGCTGAAAACTTTGCACACCCCAAGTAACTGCTATCCTCAAGGTTATGTAAAACAACAAAATAATCGTTCTCTATAAATACTTAGGTAAATTATCTCATAGGTTTCATTAAGATTTGCTGTTTTTCTTGTAAAGTCCTCTAAGCTTTGCATTTGAAGAATGCACTAGTATCAATGTGAAGCATTCACTGCATAAAGGAAAAGCAGGTGAAATTCCAAAATGTAAAATATTTGCATTTCTAGCTTGTTCCTTAAACAAAGAGTACAATATGCAGGTCATCAACATTAGCTGTTATTAACCCAACTGGGTTCACATTCAAATGTGGAGAAACCACGGAACTCTGAGTTCAGAACTGTAAGTCAAACTAGAAAAGATCTGGCTCCCTTCGTAGACCGTGGTGTTTCCTCTCCTTTACGAGGTGATAGTTTCCTTTTACACTGAGAGGATCTGAGATCGTTCTTCTTCCCACAGAGCCTCGGGCAATTTGCCTTTTCTGGAGACCTTTAGGTCATTGTTCTTAATGTAGCTTTTCAAGTGAAGTTTGTGACTTAATTATTAGCCATTGTTTAAGTCAGTATCTTTGACTTGTACATTTTAAGAATAGAAATTTAAGTCTTGAAATTTGTGTCTCTAATTTTTGTACATGGTGACCAGTCATTTGCGAATCTTGACATCTTATATTACTTAGAGCTGATGTTTCTGTAAACCCTCTGAAAGATGTTATCATTGTATTTTGGTATTTTTACTATGTCTCCTTTAGAGTGTACGAACATATCTGTCAGGATCAGATGAATTATGTTACAAAGAAACCTCAAAGCTGTTATGAAGGGTAGATCATAATTACTTTTGTAAAAGAAATGGAAAAGCACTTGAAATATAATTTTACTGTTTCATATGTATTTTAAAAAAGAAATAAAGTGATTATAAATAATTTTATCTGTTACTTTAAAAGTCCCTTTTCCAGATTTAATATTGCAAGATAAATGTGAAGCTTTTCTTGGATGTGAACTAAGCATGGTCTAGTTGTCTTTACTACTCAGCAACATGGGGACAGATAAGCACAGCACCCTTCTGGGCCACCGTAAATGCCTCTCTAACAAATCACAGTTTCCTAAGAAGAGACTGTAACAGGTTGACTTAATGATTTCCACGGTTGGAATGCAGCTCAGGCATAGAGCACTTGCCTAGACAGCTTCAAGTGGGTTCCAACCCTAACCACGCAACAAGGAGAACTGTAAGCTGGGATGGAAGCCTTCATCTGTGAACAGGCAGAGACATGGACTTCTGTGGTTAGCTCTGATGAATGGGCAGCTGTAGAACTGTGCAAGGACTAGGAAGCCACAACTAGAAGAAACAAAACAACACTCTGGACAGAAACCACACACAGCACGTATAAGTTTTCCTTGCTGTCCCTGCAGCTGAGGAGGCTTTAAAACACGCTTTTCTTGAAATAAAAAAAAAAAAATCCAACTCTAAAATTACCATACATTTTGGTAACAGAAATCGATTGCCATTATTAATGTATTTAATGAGTCATTAATTAGGAGCAAGGCTTTGGTGTGCTAAATGGGTCTTGGGGGGGAGTATCTTTTTAAAATAAATTCCCACAAATATACTACTAAAATATTTACCTTAAATAGGAAACCATACGTCAGTCAGTGCCAAGCACTAAAACACAGCTGTCAATTGGGCTGATATACTCACAGTGTCCGGAGTGTGTCTGAATGGTGCCTCCAGGAAACACAAAGCCAAAAATGGATATTATTTCATTGCTAGGAAGTAGTAAGGTACAGCCACAAGTGAAAACATAGATACCTTAATTAGAGGCTGTCACTGGAAGTTCAAATCAACAAGAATTTAAATCCAGATTATTTTAATTGGTTATATTGCCTAAAACAGAATATGTGTCATGAATCAAGCTTGATTACATACCCTATCCTACTCTGTATAAAACTTTAAAAGATATTATGACCCTTTCTAAAAGTGAGAAAGTTGTGTTGATACACAGTAACTGATGACAGAAAATGTTGCTCTAAACTTTGAACTATATTCAAGTCTGAGTTTTTATCATACACAGATCATGAACTAGGGAAGTAAATACTTTCACATACACTTTCTTAATCCCTAAAATAATTCCTCACTTTCATTTAACGAAGATGATGATCAAGACAGAGAAGTTAAATGAAAACCCAAGTCACATAGTGGGGGCTGGGTTTCAAATCTAGGTCTTGGACCATCAAGTACACATACATGTTAAGACCTTGTGCTTTGTCAGGGGAATTCGTTAAACAGACAATGAAATAAAAGATGTTTTCCTCCTGGATAAATCATCAGACTCTCATTTGCAAGTGAAAATCAACTGTGCCTGGCTGACCTAGCAGTTAGTTAATGCATGTACTGTGCAAATGGCACCACTCCCGTTAGTAACGCTAAACACAGATGCCATATACGGTTTTGAAAGTCATAAGATCAGTGTCTGTGTCTATCAAGAGGCAAAGAATTAGTCAACCTTGATCTGAACAACAAAAGAAAGAGAGGGAGGGAGGGAAGAAAATGTAAAAACTGTACAGTGTGTTAAATGAAATCAAACCCAGATACCCATCACCTTTCATTTTAATTTTTTTATTTCCACTACCTAGTTCAATCTTTGCATCTTCTCTGTTTATGTGGGATTCCCATAAACAGATTCTGCAATGCACCGGTCTACCTCTCTAAATGTGTTTGTGGATGCCTGTAATATGAAGTTTCTGGCACAGACTTTCTGGCCTAACCCTGAGGTTCAGACCCACTCTTTTCAGACCCATTCTCAATCCTGCTACTGCTTTGCTCCAAATAATCACACAAAGGCTTATATTAATTTCATGCTGATTGACCTATGGCTCAGACATATTGTTAGCTCTTCCATCTTATCTCAATCTATTTCCATTAATATGGCTAGCCATGTGGCTTGGTACCTTTTCTCAGAGCAGCATGGTTGTCTCCTTTCCTCTGTGACTGTTGGCTTCTCCACTGGTGTCTCTCTGGCATCTCTGCTCCGCTCTTCCTGTTCCCAGAGTTTTCTTAGTCTGGTAGCCCCGCCCACACTTCCTGTCTGCCTTCTGGCCAGTCAACTTTTTATTAAACCAGTAGGAGGGACAAATATTAACAATGCAATGTACCAGAGACTTTTGCAGACTCTCCATATCCAGGATCTCTACTACACACTTCTGGAAAGAAAGTAGCCTCTTCTACCAACCCTAAGTAGAATCACCTTGCCTGCTTCCTGATCTGATGCCTGTACCCCACTTCCTTGCCTTTCTGATGCAGGGCATCTCTCAAGACAGGATCAGATCCAAGAAATTACCCAGAAGCTTTCATGAAATATCTTACAGATTATATCCTTAAAATACTAATCTAAAACCTGTCTCTAAGACAAAAACATTGTATTTGTGTGCCTGATTAATCTTTCTAAACATTAATTGGGGGGCTAGAAGACATATAAGAACTAGAGAATGTTAGATTGGCACTTAGGGTTTCTACTGCTGCAATGAAACACCATAACCAAAAAGCAAGTTGGAGAGGGGTTTATTTGGCTTACATTTCAGCATTGCTGTTCATCACAGAAGGAAGTTAGGGCATGTGGGGATTTAATAAAAGCTCCAAAAGTTTTGGAGATATAAGAAGGATCAAATGATAGTCAGTCTTGGAGGATCAGAGAGTGGTGATTCACACCTTTAATCCCAGCACAGGGAGTATCCTGGGAGTGGTGACCTACGCCCTTAATCCAAACTGAATTCAGAGGCCATCTTAGTTTACAGAAGGAGTTCCAAGCTCCCAGGCAGGCAGTGGTGGTGCCACACCTTAACTGAACAAAGAAAGTATTTAAGGCAAGTGTAGAAAGACAGAGAGGCAGAAGAAGCCAAGGGAAGCTAGGCTGAGGAAGCTGGAAGACAGCTGGGTAAGATCTGACTGTGGTGTTTATTCTCTCTACTATCTCCAACTTTCCAGAGATCTATCCCTGAGTTTCATTTATTCTTGCAACAAGGACAGATACTCAAACAGGGCAGGATTCTGGAGGCAGGAGCTGATGCTGAGGCCATGAAGCAGTGCTGCTTACTGGCTTTCTTCCCATGGTCTGCCCAACATCCTTTCTTATATAACTGAGGACCTGAAGCCCAGGGATGGCCACACCCCCACCATGGGCTGGGCCCTCCCTCATTGATCACTAAATGAGGAAATGCCTTACAGCTTGATCTTATAGAGGCATTTCCTTAGCAGAGGCTCCTTCCTCTCTGATGACACTAGCTGTGTCAAGTTGACACACAGAGCCAGCCAGGACAGTAAGTTTTGATGGAGGTGGTATGGAAATAAAAGCAGACAGTCATCTCCAGAAGCAGAATTGTCCTTTAATCAGAGTGACTGAAAAACCACAGTCTCTCTACAGAATGGAGGTGATACACATGTGGTGTGGTGGTGTTGGGTTTTATAGGATGTAAACAGAAGAAATGTAGCCTAGAAGAGTCCATCTGCAGGTCAGCTCCCCTGCAGTGGGGAAGTAACTGATCCTATGTGGTTTGCCATGTGGATCTCCTGATTGGTTATAAATTTTACAGGTGTTGTCAGTCAAGTCAGATTTCCTGTCTAGAGCCTCTCAGTCCAACTGAGGTTTTTAGGTAAAATTAACCCTTCATTCCAGACCCTGAAGACAAATTTAAAAAATGAGGATGGTGTCTTCTATCATTGGCTACTTCCTGAGGATGGGTGATGATGGAGGAAGAAGCTAGACTCTGTCCTTAAGATCTAAGGGGACATAGGTTAAATTGATTTCATACAGCAGGTCAACTGCAGTGTATCATGCTATTGGCATAGTGCCCTCATAGGGAAACCCCTAAAATAATCACTAGAGGGCTGAAAAATGATTATTTGGTCATAGAGTAAAATTGAGGGGTTTCCCAGGAAGGTGGAGGAGTATAAGTGGGGGACAAAAACAGGAGCCAATGAGAGGAGTTGGTGTCTATAGGTAGGTGTTGGAGTAAGCCTGGCTTCAGATCAGGAGTTGGGGTTGCCTCTGTACTCAGGGCCCTGCTTTCTCCTTGGGGAGGGTGTAAAGATGGTTCAGAAGCAATGACACAGCCTCCAGGAACAAGCAAGTTCAATTTTATTATGGCAGGGAAGACCTGAATTACTTTTTTTTCTAGACCTTCCCCCCAGCCAGGGAAAAAGGCTTTGATTTGATGGTATCTGCAGCTGTGGGCAATGGTCTTTGGTCTAAGTATGTTGTATCTGGACTCTACCCTCATCAAGGCCCCAGGGTCAGAACACAAGTTAGCTTATGCAGAAATGCTTAGGAGCGCATGTGTTTAAAGCACTACTTATCAGCAGTTTGCACTGGATGAGGCCAGGCTAGTTAGTCTCCAGGCCCCTTAGAAGCCCACAGGGACTCCCATACAGAAGAGAGGGGATTTGCATTGTATCTTAAAGGGCTGTGGGTATTTGACAGGGGTAAGTAGGGTCAGGGACCAGTACAGTCATTAAGTTGGAAGAGAGCAATAGCTCACCACGCAGAATTCTGGGAATAGTAGGGAATGATAAGAGGCTAAAAAAAGCAGAGCATCCTGAGAAGTCTGTTACAGATAGAGGGTCTGGGGAAAGGTCCATCATTATGTAAAGATACAGTTTGAGAAGAGCATGGATTCGTAGTGGGGTGGGAGTGTGTTTTTTTCATCTAAACTCATATTTTATTGTTTCCCCAATAATGAGTCAGGAGTAAGAGGCTGGGGTGAAATCTGCTAGCTCACAGAAGTTGAGGAGCAACCAGCTAACCTTCCTCCTTAGCTTGTGTCTCACAAAGAAAGCTTCTCTTCCGCCATTCCAAACCAAAAGGGCCACCAATTCAATGTCCCTCTCTTCCACATCCTGTCAACTCGGTACTGGCTCCACCGACTGACCTAACGTAGTAACAATTTATTAATATTTAATAAAATTTTAATAATTTATTATTATATTTATTTATAATTAATAAATAATTTATTTAATTAATTCTGTCTTGGTTCACAGTGGAATCAAATATCCTGCAACAGTTCTCCTTTTTTGTCTAAATAAAAGGAAAGGTTTTAACTCTAACACAGTAAAATCATCTACAACAAGATCAGTTACCAGGTAATAATTACGTTCAGAATGTCCAGTCCATTTGTATCTGGCAACTTTGAAAAAAGTTCTCTGTTCTCTATCCTCCCTTGGTGGGGCCAAAGTTTATTACCTAAATCACTTTTTCTCATAACTTGTATTATCAACTTAAAATTATCTTTTAACACCTTAAAACAATTTTCTTAGATAAGCAACTTAAACTTTTATATCTCTCAATCTTTACAAAACTTCACATCTCTTGCATGAGTTTCTTTTATGCTTTTGGTAACCAAGGAAATTGTAAAACTAGAACTATCTAGTCTTCAACCCCAACAGAGACTTGAGAAAGATAGAATATTACCTGAGTAAACAGGAAGTGCGGAGCAAACAACTTCTAAAACTATAGAAATGACAGAAACAGAGGGCTGCCTAGAGAGACACCCAAGGTTCCTCTGCAACTTTGGAGCATCCATCTTCAGCCTACAGTCCCAGAATATCTAACAGACTTTTCTGTGAGGCAGGAATTTTGTAGGATTACCTCGTCTTGCAAAGTTTGGCAATTAAGTTTGTGTCCTGCTCATCCATCTTGGACATCCCACTGTCAGCAGCTGCAGCAAGGGGAGTTTCTTGCCCAGTGACTATTTTGTTACATTTAAAGCAAACATTGAGGTTCTTCAACGTTCATCTTCTTTGTAGCACTGCTAGGAGCAGGTGTGTCTCACTGCCACAAAAAGCTTTATGTTATTAAATGTCTTAAATGCCATATTTAATAGATCTCTGAAGTGTTTGAGGACTACCAATCTACCTAAAATATATTTCTACTTAACCTTGAAAACATACCTAACACAATCACAAGTTTGATCGTTATAGGTGACTATTGACCTGTATTTCTTAATTGTCCTAAATACTTTGTAATAATAGTTTTAAAGAACTGAAACTTTATATTTTAATTGAGTTTCTTATAAATACCTTAAAAAGAGTAAAAACATATATACTATGTGTTACAACAAAAATAAGCTTAAGTTTGTATCAATATCCAAAAATCCATTACCATTTGAGATTAGTAGTTGCTTTTTAATAAAACAAAACTCAAACTCTGCCCCAACCCTTAATTTGAGAAGTCTGCCCACCCCTTCTTTTCTTACCTGATAAAATTAAAGGCATTTCTTAGTCTTTATAGGTTAGTTTAGACTGAATATCCAAGCTGTTTGATAGGCTATAGCTTTCCCTTATTCAGGAGGTCTCTCTTGTTTGAATCTAATCTTTATTAATCTTGATGGTATCTATAGCATTTCTTCTCCTGTGGAAACAAAAGCAAAACTTCTTTCCCAACTTAACACATATTCTGGTTTCCATTCTGAGGTCAACACATCCTTAAAATACACAGGCTGATTTAATTCCACAGTTTCTTTTTCTACTATCCAATGTCTCTCCACAGTCATTGTTCCTTTTTCATTAGGATTTTAAAATTTTAAAGTTAATAAAGCACTGTGTAATCTAACTCTATGAGTATTTATTACTCCTTTCTGTTAAGCATATCTTTTGAAGTGCAATTAGAAAATGAGCATGATGGATATCCCTGACTGTTAATAAGGATAGCTTCCTGTTTAAACAAGGTTTATAGAAACCTGAGGAATGAATGTTGCCTTTTAATAATATATTTTATTAACTCTTTGAGAATTCTACACACTATATTTTGATCATATTCATGCCCATTCCTCCTCCAGCTCTTCACAGATCCAGCCCCTGATGTCCTTCCTTTCTCCTTTTTAACTAAGAAAAAAAAATTTAGAAGAGACCGTCTAAGATGTGATCATATTAGGCCAGCACAGTTGAAAACATAGATGACAGCCACTTAACATAGAAAACAGGACAAAATATGGGTCTTAAGACATCTATTTGTGTTGTACAAGGTTTTTGTCCTGTCTGACCTGAGGTCCAGAGCTTCAGTCTCACGGTCCCACAGAAACACACAGACACTTATATTAATTTTATGCTGACTGACCTATATGGCCCAGGCATATAGCTTGCTAACTCTCAATTCGTAAACTAACCCATAATTTTTATCTTGTTCAGCCATGCTGCTCAGTACCTTTTCTCAGAGCAGCATAGTTGTCCTGTGTGTCTGCTGACTTCTCCACTGGTTTCTCCTGCATCTCTGCTCTGCTCTTTCTGTTCCCAGAGTTTTCTTAGTCTAATAGGCCCACCCACACTTCCTGTCTGCCTTCAGCCAATCAGTGTTTTTATTAAACCAGTAGGCAGAACAATTATTTACAATGTGACATAATCCCACTACATATTTGTTCATTTGTTCATTTTTAAAGAGTCTGAAGTGATCAATATTATCCTAAAAATCATTAAAATATTTGTATTTATATATTCATTCATTTATAGATAAAACACATTTTAAAACATAGTCATAAGTTATTCTTATCCAAAGGGAAGGCAATTGTCCAGTAGGAAAAACATGCCCTAGACTAAAAGTAATCATCTCTTAAAGTTAATTTATAACCTCAAGAAATAGGTATATGCTGTAGAATCAGGACTGGAGTAGAATCAACGCATTACATTTTGACTAGAGTTGTATGATCATATATGACATGTTTTTAAAAGTAGATTTAAATATTTTAAATTTAGAAACTCATGTTAATTGTTCCAAAGAAACATTTAGGACTTTTAACCATTATTATTATTACTTTTCTTTTTTTAATTTTAGTTTTACTCTGAACAAGACAAAATTTAGTTCACACAAGCATTTACTTATAAATCAATTTAGTACTAAGTACATCAAATATATAACATACAATAATCACATGTGGATAATTTGTGTTTTCATAGTTATATATAAGACATTCTAATTTTTTTTTTTAGGGTTTTATTGCTATGAAGAAATACCATGGCCACTGCAACTCTTATGAGGAAGACATTTAACTGGGGTTGGCTTACAGTCAGAGGTTTAGTCCATTATCATCATGGCAGGTAGCACGGTGGCATGCAGGCAGACACGGTGCTGGAGAAGAAGTTCTACATCTTGGTCCACAGGCAGCAGAAAGAGATTGTGTCACACTGAGTGTAGCTTGAGCATATTAGATTTCAAAGTCCACCTCCACAGTGACATGCTTCCTCCAATAAGGCCACGCCTTCTAATAGTGCCACTCCCTATGCACCAAACATTCAAACACAGAAGTCTATGGGGGCCATTCCTATTTAAACCACCACACTAAGGAACCAAGATACTGTGTATTATCATTTGTTGGGGTTATTTTATTATAATTTTCATTGTGAAACAGAAAGTTAACATAGAGACTGTTCGTAAACATATTGCTAGATTGGGCAGAAACAAAATCTGACAGATATAGAACAAAGAAGGATGGAGGTGAGAAAGAACAGTTAAAAGAAAATGGGCTTAAACATGCCAGACAGAACAGCAACAATTGGGAGCCGGCACAGCCTACCATAGCAGTTCTTCATGGGCAGCAGCTTGACTAGCACTTGGCAATTTATTATTTGAATCTTTGTTGGATCCTGTGAATCTCAAAGCATTAGTTCCCTGTTAGTATGCCAGTGTTGGAAGCACACGGCTGGGAAAATTTTAGGTTCTCCAAAGAAGCCAATAATATGTCCTGCAAACACTGTATCAAAATTAAAACAAAACATTAAAGTCACAAGATAAATACCTTGGAGGTCTGATGTTACTTACCTCTTTGGTCTAACATAAGAGAGATGCAGTGATCCAGAGAAGGACTCCATGGGACCATTAAGTTTTATAGTTGCTGCCATTTTGGCTTCTGCTATGTGGTAATATTAGCCAAAATAGCAGTCAAGTCACATGGTTGCATGACCTTAAAGAGGTTCCCCAGCCAGAATGGCAGCAAGCTACATGGTTGTTTTCTGCTCAAGCCCATTATAAAGTGAGCCCACCCCAAATCGGGGCATCCCAAATCCCTGTGGAGTCCACCCACTCACAGATGAGCTGGATTGCTATACCCTTTTTCTTTTAAAAGGACACTAGTTACATAAGTTAGTATGAATATGGGAGGAAATGGTATCTATGCCTGATAAGTAGATCCAAAATACAAAATTAAAGAAACGGGGAGTAATTTCATGGTCTCAGCTCAAGGAAGCTAAGTCTTTAATTAACTGTTAGAGTAACTAAGTTCACAGCATGGGGTTTCTCTTAGAGTTGCAGAAGAGTAACTTCCTAAGGAATGGTAGCAGCCCAGATCTAGGAGGGAGAATTGGGCGGCTTTGATTTCCTAATCCTAGTCACAAAGTTAGGGGTTGCCCTAGCCTAGGACAGGTTTGGAGGATAAACATACAAGAGTCTGGAGTAGGAAGGCCAAACCCTATTCAGAGCCAGAGTGCTTATTTGCTTTCATAACTTAATATGCTCTGCTTTTGATAGGGAAGACCCTTACTGGCCTGGTTAGGATTTCAGAGAGAGTTTTGGGAATTAGGCTTAGAACTTCGAGTGGTAAACCCTGGAGAGCCAAAATGGAGGAGTGAAGTATAGGACAGGGGTAAAAACAGAAAAGAGATTTGAAGGTAGGGTAATTTTTTATTATTATTATTATTATTATTATTATTATTATTATTATTATTGCCATTCCATCTTACAAAGGTCTGAGTCAGTGAGACTCAAAAAATCAAAAGTATTATTCAATTTGTATTGAGTCCAGACCTCAGTCAACAGGCATACTAATGCCTTGAGATTTGTTGTCAGGCAGATGTGCACAAGAATGGAGATACTGGACCACATTTTAGACAAGGTAAGGGTGAGGCTAACTTCTGCTAAAAAACATCATCTACAACCAGAAAGTGGCTGGAAAGGAGTATCCAGAAGCTGGCACAGGTGTCCCCAATTCCAGTGATTTGGCAGGAAAAGCTGGAGGACCTCCTTGATCAGGACGAGGGTGCCAGTCTAGGGTGCCTTCAGTTTAATTCAACTTGGACTTTACCTTGTTGCGTGGAAAGGCCACTGCTCTGGGGCCCACATGAGAGAGACAGGGGGAGAAAGGAAGGCAGGTGAAGGAAAATCCAAATTGAGTATACATGATATACCAAAAGCCCAGAGGTTTCAAGTCTCCAGTGGAGATTGGAGCCATTAAGCTCTAGTAAGCTTGGGCAGGGATCTCGGGGTTTTATAGGACAGAAAAGTGGAGAGTTTGGGGATGGAAGAGTCCATCTGCTGGTTGGCTCCCCCTACAGTCTGGAAGTGGTAGATCCCAGCTGGTTTGCTATGTAAATCTCATGATCAGAAGCTTCCGCGACTGTTTGTCATTTCCAGTAAGCTTTCCTGTCCAAAGCCTCTCAGTCCTCCTTGGGCTGTTTGGTAACTAACTCCTCAGAATATGGCCCTCAAAAAAAGAAGAAAAAAAGACTAATTTAACTTCAAATTCTCCGTTTTTAATAACGGAGAGGAAGAGCCTATGAACAACTAGTGTAGGCAGCTGGATACACAAGACTTAACATAGAAGCGTGAGACCAGGAGTTAAATTCCCTGGATATGCAAACAGATACAGAGTTGGGCCCGTGACTGAGTAATAAAGGTGGTGAATTTCCCATGTGGCCATCTTCTTCCTCCTGACCTGGCACACGAGACTAGCAGCTTAAAACAAAGATATTATCAACCCTATAGGGTCTTCTTCCTCCCACAAGCAGGACCCCTGCTGATGGAATGGATGGACAAGTTGGAAGCCTGCTCAGGGCTTGCTACACAACCACTGTGGGCCAATCAACTGTCCTAGATCATTTCTAACTAACCAACCCTAAGTGAAGAAAGGACAATTCTTCAGAGATTTAAAGAAAAGGGGGAAAAAAAAAAACCCAGCATCTAAAAATAGTCTGGGATTTTTAGTCGTCCTCCCCCCCCCCCCCCCACCAAGTGCCCCCTCTGCCTGAAGAGGACTTTTTCTCGGTGTGTCTGCTGCGTGCCTGTATTTTCTCACCCCTGTTAAAAAATGTCTTTCTTCAACGGGCAGGTCTGTTTGCTCTGTGGTGTTCAAGATTTCTCCTCTCCAATCTGACATGCTTGAGATTTTTTTTTTCTGCCTTTTAATTCTTTATCTGGCAGAGAAAACAACCCTGATCAAGACCCTTAGAATGCAACAGTGGAAGGGGCAAACCGACTCCTCCGGTTGGTCCTCTGACCTCCATATGCACATAATGGCATTTGCAAGCACAAGCACACACACACAACAGCTCACATCTGTCATTGAAAGAAGTCTGGACAGGAACTCAAGACAGGAACCTGGAAGCAAACGCTGGCGCAGAAATCGAGTGCTGCTTACTGATTTGCTTGACTTGTTTATATAATCAGGACCATCTGAACAGAGCCACATCTCACAGTGGGTTCAACCCTTCCACATCATTCATAATCAAGACAATTCTCACACGCATACATATGGGCCAGTCTTGTGGAAGCATTTTCTAAATTGAGATTTCCCCTTCCCGGATGACCACAAGGTTGTCTCAGATTGACAAAAACACTAACCAGCTCAGAACCCAATGGTAGGAAGCTCTCAGGTTTCTCGGCCTCCAGGTTCTGGATACAATTACTTATTAAGTTTTGATGAACCAGCAGAATAGTTCATGAAGAAGAAATGGCCAGTAACATCTTCCTGACATCTCAAGAAGGAAATCCCCTGTCTTAACACTAAATCCTCATGTGCCAAGTCTCATGGTATCAGGGAATATTAACGTCAATTAGATCACAAAGAATTAGTTCCTCTGAAACAAGCCCTGGAGGCTGCTCAATCTCGAGGGTCACAGTCACAGGTCTCATGTGGCCCAAACTGGCCACAAATTGGCTGAAGATTACTCTGAACCTCCGGTCTCACATCCACCTCTGGAATCTTGAGAATACAGAGAATGTGGGCATATAGGCCTCCAAGTGAACTTAGTGAAGAGAAATCTGGGCTTTTGCTTCTGTACCCAGCTCAGGAATCCTAGACCTAATGCCCTCCAGGGGAAACCCACCCAGTGGCAAGTTTTGAGTGAATTCCTACTTTCAGAACTCTGATTGTTTTCTCCATGCTTGTCAACTGCATGACTGACATCTTTTATATTTGCTTCATATTTTAACAACACTAACTTAAAAGACAAGAAACTAAACAGAAAAAAATTGAGAAGAGGCCAGGTTAAATATTAAATAATTTAAGCCATTGCATCAATGTTACATTAAAGGGTTAAAGCAAAAAAAAAAAAAAAAAAAAAAAAAAAAAAGCCCTCTCAGATTAGGCTGACCAAGAGTGAGCCCAAGTTTGAGTTCTCTGTATCTTTGCCAGTGTCTTTCTTCTGTCTATAGTCTGTGGTTACTGTCCCGTCTTAGCCTGTCTGATCTATCTGTCCTTGGGACTCATCTGAATCTGCACAGAAACCAATACCCAAGGAGAGATAAAAGATCTTTACAGAAATGCTTAGCAGAGTTTTACAATGAAAGAGCTTACTTACTTGACACCAGTTGACCCAGAATCTTGTTTTGAATCATTTTCACTATCATCATGGTATTTCTTCAAGTTATTCTAGTTCTACAGCTCTTGTTATATTGTAAACTAGTAACAATTACTTTATGGGCTCTAATTTAGTTATAATTGAAATAATTTAGGTTAAGTACAAATAATTGTCCAGATAAATTAATTCCTTATAAATTTTAAGAGCATTTTATTTCTCCAATGTGTTGAGACTAGACACTTTATTTTTCTTGGAATCCAAAGGGTCTGGAGCTCTTTCTCAAGTATAAACCCTGTTTCAGATGTGGCCCCAGCTGTGAGAAACCTAAGTAATGAAATAAAGCCTAAGAGGAATGTCTCCAGTGTGAAGTGAGGCCACAAAGGCAGACAGTGAAAAAGGAAACACTCAGATAAGGTGTTCAAAAATACTGTTTGATCACACTCCGCTTGCCTCGCTATCTCTGGTGTCTAGCTAAACAAGACATAAGCTACAGTGGCAAAGTCAAGAGCTATTTGTTCTGGAAGTGACCCCAGGGTCTTTTGTTTTTGTCTACTACCACCATCCTTTCCAGGAGGTCCCCGTGGTGTCCATGGGGCACTGGCCTAAGTGGTGCTAATGTGAGGCTTGAAGGATGCTCGTTTACTCAAATTGCAGAACAGTTTAGGTTTAAACGAAGAGTGTGTAAGCCTAGGGAACACACTGATTCATGACCCATTAGTACCCAAGATCATGGGGAATTCTGAAAGTGTTTGGAAACATTATGTCTCTTCACTTAATCATATGTTAGATTACGAGTACTTAAAATGACTTCAATCAAAGTTTAGTCACATTGTTTAGTCAATAAAACATGGTTTCTAGAAGAGGGAACTTGGGATCCTGAGAATTGGCAGAAAACAGAAAAAGAACTGTAAAACAAAAACATAAGCTAGCTGAATTAAGTCTTGTGAAACCCTTTAGCCTTCAGCATGCTGTTACTGTTGCTTTGGAGACCCAGAGAAACAAATTTAAATTGCCTGCCAGATAGTAAACAGATTGCTGCCACCTTATTTGCTGACTTATAAAAAGGCCTCTAAGTGTTTCAAATGTAAAAATGAGACCTTGCCTTTTCCTAGAGCTAACAGGCTTCCTACTGTGATAAGTAAGCTCATAAACAGATTTGAAGAAAAAAAAAAAAAAAAACCACTCGAAATTACCACACTGTTATTACAGACTTAAAACTTTGGTTTTTACTATTCTTTTATGCTCCACTGGTGATTTTAAAAAAGATTTACTTTTTTGTAATCTTTAAAGTAATTTTTATTTTTTCATTTTTTTGAGACTTCTTTTTTTCAAGAACTAACTTTAATGATCAAAAACCTATGTCTCAGAATATTAAGGAAAAAACAGTAACTAAAAAGATTAAAGGAATATGAAATATTAATTTTTTAATGAAAAGGGATTTATATATGAAGGTTTAAATCAGTGGTTCTCAACCTGTGAATCGAGGCCCCTTTAAGGTTACATTATCAGATATCCTGCATGTCAGATATTTGCATTACAGCTAATAACAGTAGCAAAGTTACAGTTAAAAAGTAGCAAAAGAACAATTTTATGGTTTGAAATTACCACAACATGAGAAATTATATTAAAGGTCACAGTATTAGGAAGGTTCAAATGAATGTATAGTGTGTCAAAGTTTAAACATGCATATATACATATATATATGGTTTGGGAAGTTGTAATAAAGGTTAAAATGATTGGATGTTTCCATAATATAAAGGAAAAGAAAGTTTATATAAGTTTCGAGGGTTTTAATTAAATGATTTAACATATATAAAAGATAAGGCTTAAAGGTGGTACATAAAATATTAAAACTTCAGCATATTTATGTTAAATCCCTATTTAAATCAATGAAGCTTTTATAAGTTACTAACCTACTCTTGGTAACTGTTATACGCACTGGCTAGTAATGCTTTACAAAAATAATTAAAATTATCATAGATAAAGGCTCAAAATTTTAAATCTTCCTTATTCATGTTAGGCTGACAACCTTTCAAGCCTTATTTTTGTGGCCACTTAAACATACAAATCTGATTGAGCTGTTTACAGAGACTTGCTATTCTTTCTATTGTGAGGATCTCAAAACAGGTTAAAACAGAAAGCCATCTTGTATATACCAATAAAACTTTAATTTATTTTCATCAACTTTGGGGAATTTGTATCTCTCATGGAATTTTCTATAACTCCCAAAGACAAATCATAATTGAACAAGCTTATTTATTACTAAAAATATTAAATATATAAACAAAAAAAGGGTGATAATGACTAACTGCCAAAGCAACTGTGTTAGTTAGGGTTTCTATTGCTGTGAAGAGACACCATGGCTAACCTTATAAAGAAAATTCTTATAAAGGAAAACATTTCATTGAGGTGGCAGCTTCAAAAGTTTAGTCTATTATCATCATGGTAGCATGCAGGCAGACATGGTGTTGAGGAAGGAACTGCTACATGTGGATATGAGGGCAACAGGAAGTAGACTGCCTCTCTGGGAATGGCTTGAGCATATATGAGACCTCACAACCCAACCTCCACAGTGACACACTTCCCAACAAGACCACACATATTCCAACAAGGTCACACCTCCTAATAGTGACACTTTCTTTGAGGCCATTTTCTTTCAAGCTACCACAGAAACTTATACTTTAAATCTTAAAAATGTTTCCCCTCAATTTTACCCTGACACCTTCAGAAAATCATCCTGAGAAAGAAGACATTTTATCCAAACTGATGGTTTTATATAAACTTCCCCAAGGACCCACCCAAGGTCTGGGTCTCATTCCTTTCATAAGCTGGCACTTGGGCTTCATGCTGCACTTTCCTACAAACTTCCTCTGGATTGCAAGAGACCTGCTAAAGCCAAACAGTGAATTGACACCAGAAGACGACCACCTGATAACAAAAGAAGAACCCTTTCATGATTCCAACTGTACACAGTCTGTCAAGTCACTTCTAATTCTTGTGCCGGTTAACAAACTTTCTTTCGAGTCACTGAGTCCCTGTGCCTTATTCCTTCACTTCTTTTTGCATTACCCAACGTATTAATACCTTCAACTTTTCTTTTATGATATTAAAATCACCCTCCCATACAAAAACTACAAATATCCAAGAAAATTAGTAAGAACCATCACACTGGAGTATGGTCTCAATATCACTGTAGACCTTGGACAATTACATCAAGAAATACATTTATATAAACATTCTCATTTGCCAACAGTTTGCAAACAGTTTGGCCAGCAGTTGGCATGTGAAGTACCAAGCACCTTACAAAGTTTCAATCCATTTAATATTTCACATGATCAAGATACTAAATTTAGTATCTATTGTTTTAATAGGCTATTTCTATATCCAAAGAATCCAGAGAAGATTTATTACCCAAGAAAACATTGCTTATATTATCAATGCTACAAAATCAGAATGGGAGAAGTGTGCGTTCAAAATGGTCTACAGTTCTTTCTCAAGTACAAACCCTGACCCAGATATGACCCATGACTGGAAAACTGTCTTCCAAGGCAAGCAAAGCCAAAGTGCGGGAAAGCATGGAATAAGAACCTCAGATAAGGGGTGTCAAAGATTCTGTTTGATCAAGTTCTCCTTCAGTGTTATCTCTAGTATCTAGACAAATAATATAATCAACAGTTGGAAAAATAAAAATTGTTCATTCTTGAAGTAAACCCAGAATCTTGTGTCTCTGTCTACCATTACCCTCTTTGTAAGTGTGATAGTTTGAATATAATTGACTCCTACAATTTCATAGGGAATGGAACTGTTAGGAGGTCTGGCTTTGCTGGAGTGGGTATAGCCTTAATAGAGGAAGTGTGTCCCTGGGGGACAGGCTTTGAGGTTTCCTATGCTCAGGATACCACCCAGTGAGTCAGTTAACTTTCTGTTGCCTCAAAGATGTAAAGATTCTCAGCTTCAGCACCAAGTCTGCCTGCATGCCTTCATGCTCCCTGCCATGATGATAATGAACTCAATCTCAGAAACTACAAAAGAGTCACCCCAGTTAAATGTTTTCCTTATGGAAACATTTTTCCATGGTCATGGTGTATCTTCACAACAATTAAAAAAAAAAAAAAAAAAAAACCCTAGCTAAGACACCAGGTGTCTATGATAACCATGGCTGCCCTGGCTGTGGCACATTTTAAATATAAATAAAATACAACTATAGTAATTGCAGTGTTATAATCACAATTTTTCCACAAAATTAGAATTCTATCATTAGTTGATCTGAAGTATTTGATATTTGATGCAGTATTTGATGGTCATATATTTTCTGATAAGTTCAAACCTGTGTCCAATTTGCCTACAGCAATGGTACAACTTACAAAAATGTAAAATATGTTCATCATATACATGTGTTTTCCCATTTAGCTGTGGACCAGTAGCCAGAGCTTGACAATCATTCTTTTCCTTACACTGTTAGTGCTCCTAGGATTGACCCATTGTTACTCCTAATATATGACTTCCTGTAGAAATACTAACTGCTGGAAGGCCCATTATAGTACAGGTTTGGCACAATAAATTATGACATGTTGCATAAAAATAGTTCTTCATTTTATATATGTCACACATTTTTTACTTACTTTTTCTCAACCAAATCTTTGTTTGTGTGACTTGGCTTTTATGGATAGTGCTGCAATGAACATGGGGAGGGCAGATATTTTAGGAGGTGAGGATATAACCTCCTTTGGATATGTACCTAGCAGAAAGATTACTGAGTCATATGGCAGTTCTATTTTTTTAATTTCTTAAGAAACTCTGCTCACTTTCCTACCAAGGCTTCACCAGCCTACATTCACCAACAGTGTACCAGAGCTCCCGACACTTATATTTTTGATCACATCTGTCATAATGGTAATGAGCTGATGCAGCAGATGAGAAGTATGATGTAAGATGCAGGAAGTAGGGAGGCGTAGACTTCGGAGTGTAAAGTAGCAGATATGCAGAATGAGCAGATGTGGAGCTCTAGTGCACAGCATAGCACTGTAGATAAACTGTAGGCAATGAGATAGTCTTGTTAAACAAGTAGTTTGGAACTATGTGAGATGAGAAAGTAATGATTTTCTCTATTGTAATAGCCATTTTACTACCTATATGCAATTATATAATAACATGTTTTAAGTCATTCCCTCTCTGATATCATGTTATTTTTTTTATTTCACTATCATCATTAACACAATATACAAACATCTGATCTTTTTCTTTCTCATTGCTACTATGTCATCATTGGAGGAAAAAACAAAGTATAAGCTAAGAAAGAGGGTCACAAGAGAAGTATTCAAAGTACGCACACAGAAAATATACAGTATTCTGTGGGAGGTAAGGTATAGAGATGACTATTACAGGGGAGAGGTGGTGGGGCTGGGAGGAGTGTGTTTCCACAGGGACAGTAGGTGGCAAAGCTGAGAATTGGATCCCAGCTGGAAGGTCACTGGCCACACTCTGGACAAATCAAGCTTCCCTGGGGAAAGCAGTCAAGGGAAATACTACACTGTGCCTGCAGGAAAAAGTACTGTAGAGAAAGTTCAGGGGTCAGAAAGGCTACCAGAAAAGACTTACAACTTTCCCTCTATCATAGGTCACAAGCACACAAAATATAGGAAGTACAAGACCAATTACCTCACTGACCCCTCCTGTTGCAAGAGCCAGAAGCATCTGAGAGCTACACAATTCACTTCAGGACATCAGTGGCAGAAATAACCCCACAAGTGTTCACCCTTTCTCTTACAGTTTATGACTTACACTTCCCTCTTGCATACATGTCTCATGATGGATTAGCTCTTGTTTCTATATTTCCGCAGTTAAGTGCTGGAATCATTGCTACTCTGCCCAGTCTACTTAAGGAACTTTCTTTTTTTTTTTTGAGATTATAATATATTTACAACATCCCTTCCTTTCTTCTTTTTTCTCCCTCTAGTTACATTCATATACCCCTTCTTTCACATTTATGGCCTCTTTTTCCATTACATGTTAGTATATCCATATATATATATGTATATATATATATATACACACACATATATATATATGTATATATATATGTATATATATATATATGAAATTCACTGGTGAGGTTTAGTGATATATATCCTGTTTTTCCATTTTGGACATCATACTGTCAGTAGTTGAGGCAAGAGCACTTTCTTGTCCAGTGGCTAACTTTTTCCACTAAGAAAGTCAATACATATGGAGTTTCTTCGATGCCAATAATCTTCTCTGAAGTAGATTGGTGCTGCCAGGAGCAGGCATGTCTCATCATTTTTATGATTAAAAATAAAAAGAACTTACATTATTAAAATAACTTAAATGCCATATTCTATAGGTCTCTGAAGTGTTTGAAAAAGACATGTCTATCTAAAACACATATGTTTGACCTTGAAAATATATCTAATATGACTATAAGCCTGATTGTAATGTCTAACTACTAACTTGCATTTCTATATATCCTAATGAGTTGGTAATAATAACTTTCAAGGACTAACAATTTGTAATGCATTGTTAGATGAACTGTATAGGTACAATACCTTAAATAAGCATAGAAACATATGTACAGTAACAAAATTATTCTCAACTTTCTATTAATATACACAATTTGCATATAATATTAAAAAATCCAATCCAAAGTAAATTATTTGAAACTAGTAATTGCTTTTTAAAAAGTGGATTCAATAATATAACCTTATATCCTATCATATTCATATTCTCCTCTTCTCAGAGTAGATGCAATAATTTACATTCTTATCCTATAGTATCTGTATCCATTTTTTCTTTTCTTTTAAAAAAGAACCCTGAATTTAATCTCCCTTAGTCAGATTTTTCCTAACTACAACCAATAACAATTTGTAACAAATCACCCCAAATAATGACAATTATCCTTAACCCATTGAAAGACCAAAAAACCACCTACCCCACCTTTTAGAAATGTGGGTGTTGTGTTCTTAAATTTACTTCCTGCTGTCTGAGGGTATGGCATCTTTAGAGAATCCTGAAAAAAAAATTGTGTTGATTATAAAGTCCTGCAATTGGTAGGTGTATCATTTGTTGTCCGGTCTCTGCATAATGGGAAAGTGATGGGCTTGTCTCAAGTCCTGACCAGAGTAGTCTAGTTGTCAAAATTGTCCTGAAAAGTTTGTAGTCCAAAGCTGATCTCTGATTGGTGTTTGTAGCCTAGTGGTGTTGTGATATCCTATGTGAAATAATTGTGGGGCCCTATCTTTCTTTTGGAGACTTCGAAAGTCACAATTAGGCACTGTCATGGTTCACTGCAGAAAACTGATGAGACTCAAACCAAAAACAATTTACAGGAATCTAGATAAAACCCTTTTTATACAGCTAGTTAATGCTTTATATGATCATTAATATCATGACAATAAGTTAATATATATTATTTTCCTAAACTGAGATAATATTTATACTAAAAGATCATGAGATTAGTAGCAATAGAGTAGTCCCTTAATTTTGGATGTTCTTCTGTCCATATCAGGTGGCTCTTCTGATATGATACAGAAATTTTGCATTTTTCTTTAACGAGCATGCTTGGTTCTAGAGAAGGAGAGATGGACACTCCAACTCCAAATCCAGCATTAATTTATAATTGAACTAGGACTTCAACTTTTCTCATAAATAAAGAGATATAGATGTTAGGCAGTGAGATGTTACCCTGTAGAGCATACTGGTACCAATAGGTCTGATATTCCTTTGTTTGTACATTTTTTTCTGGACAGTCTTCCTTTCTCCTTTAGACGTCCAGATGTCCACGGTCTTTGACTTCTTGAAGATGGGTATTTCTAGTTTTCTGTAAAAACAAAAATAAAACCCTGCCCTGTAAGAGTTTTTCTTACAACTTACAGAATTATCTATCATACCAGTGAATGATCCAGTCATCATTTCTCCTTATCAAGAAGTTTCTCTTGTTTGAATCAAGTCCTTATTAATTTTGATGGTATCTATAACTTTTCTTCACCCACGGAAACAAAAGCAAACCCCCTTCCCCAATGTAACACACATTCTGGCATCCATTCTGAGGTTAGTACATCTTTGAAGTAGACAGACTGATTTAGTTCAGCTGTTTTTTTCTAAAGTCCAATGCCTTTCAGCAGCTGTTGTTCCTTTCTCATTAGCATTGAGAAAATTCAAACTCAAATAAAGCATTATATAGTCTATTTCTAGGAATCTTTGTTACTCCTTCCTGTTTATTTAGCATATCCTAGTTCTATTTGATTTCTATGACTGCCTACCCTGTAGAGTTGTGTGGTATATCTGCAATATGTTTTATGTTATAATAAGCAAAAAAACTGTTTCATTTTACTAGAGACATATACCAGAGCATTGTCAGTCTTAATTTGTATAGGTATTCCCATGATGTCCATAACTTCTAGCAAATGAGTGATTACAGAATCAGCCTTTTCAGAACTCAAAGCAGTTACCCATTGAAATCCTGAAAACATCTACTATATGATGTATGTATTTTAATTTTCCAAATTCTGTAAAAAGAAATACATCCATCTTCTCAATTTTATTCCTATGTATACCTTTAGAATTACTTCCTGCTGATAAAAGAGTTTGGTTATATAAGATAGGACATCTTTTTACAATTTCTTTGGCTTATTGCCAAGTGATGCAGAAATCCTTTTTCAAGCCATTGCTATTGACATAATATATTTTATGAAACTCTGAGCTCTCTAGCACATTTCCTTTTAACAGTTTATCAATTTAATCATTACCTTGTGTCAGAGGGCCTGGCAGACCCATATGGGATCAGTTGTATGTTACATAGAAGGTATGATTCCTATTCCTGATTATTTCTGGTAACAGAATAAATAATGAAGTTAGTTCTGATTCATCAGGAATAAAGTCAGCAGTTTCAATGCATCAAACAACTCTTTCTGCATACTGAAAGAAAGCAACAATCTTAAGAAGTTCTGTAAAATCTATTAATACCATTATAATACCATATAATTCTGGCTTTTTAAAAGAATTATAAGGGCTTTGAGATACTTGACTTATATTTTCTGATTTGTAACCTGCCTTTCCTGATTTATTTGCATCAATATAAAATGTAGGGGCTCCAGAAATTGGTGTATCTCACACACAACATGAGAAAGAATACAGTTAGTTTCCTTTATAAATTGAATTCTTTTGCTTTAGGGATTTCTGTTGTTAATCTCTCCCAAAAAATTACTGCAAGCTCTTTGCCAACGTTCACTCTCTGCCCATAATTAGTCAATTTCTTCATTAGTTAAAGGTACAACAATTTCTGCTGGGTCCATTTCTGTTGATTGATAAAGTCTTAACTTTCCTTTAAAAATCAAATCAAAAGTCTTTTCTACATATGTCTTTAATTTCTTACTTGGTTTATGTAGTAAAAATATCCAACTCAAAATAATATTTTTGTTTGCATTAAAATTCCTGTAGGATAATGCTTAGAGGGTAAAATAACCAGAATGCAGTTAAGGTCTGGATCCACATGTTCTACATGTGCATCTTGTAATTTACTTTCCACCAAAGCCAATTCTCTCTCACATCTTCAACTGACAGTTCTCTTGGACTATTTAAAGTTTTATCATCATCTAAAGTTTTAAACAAATTATACAGTTCATCATTTTTTATTCCAATAGTAGTTCTTAAATTGGATATGTCTCCTATCAATCTTTCAAACTCATTAAGAGATCACAATTTATCTCTCCTGATTTGCACTTTGGGGGATCCAATTTTTGTAGACCTATTTTGTATCCTAAATAATTAATATAACCTCCTCTTTATAGTTTTTCAAGAGCAATTTTTAATCCCAAACCAGGAAATTTTTTTCACTTCTTCAAACATTCTTAATGAATGTATCTATATTTGAGTCAGCCAATAAGATAGTGTCCATGTAGTGGTAAATGATAGATTATGTAAATTATTACTTCTAATGGCTGTTGTAAAAAAATATTGGCACAGGGTGGGATTTTTAATATTCCCTGTGGGAGAACCCTCCATTCATATCTTTTTATAGGCCAGGAATTATTTTAAGTGAGCACTGTAAAGACAAATATTTCTTTGTTCTGTTCTTGTAGAGGTACAGTAAAAAAAACAGTCTTTTAAGTCAATTACTAAGATAGGCCATTCTTTAGGTACAAAAAAGCAAAAGAATTCCAGACTGTAGAAAGCCCATTGACTGAATCACCTTGTTTACCACTCTTAGATCTGTTACCATTCTCCATTTTCCTGATTATTTTTTGATAACAAATACAGGAGAATTCCAAGGGCTGGTTTGATTTTTCAATATGCTGAGCATTTAACTGCTCCTATACCCGCTGTCCTAAGGCCTGTAATTTCTCTTTTGTTAAAGGCTGTTGCTGAATCCACATAGACTTATCTGTCAACCATTTTAAAGGTAGTGCTGTGGGTGCCTTAGAACGATCACTAGCTGTTGTGCCCTGTTTTGTACAATCTGAATAGTTAGCGACTGTTTCTCATAATATCTCCTAATATTTTTCCCAGAAGCTTGTTAGTTTATGGTTCATTTCTGCTATTAGAGGAATGTTAATCTGAGTATTTTATTGTTGCAGTAAATCTCATCCCCATAAATTCGTAGCAATGTTGGCCACATGTGGCTTTAATATTCCCCTCTGTTCTTCTGGCCCTACACATTCAAGCCATCTTGCACTCTGTTTTACCTGGGATAATGTTCCAATTATGAAAAATGGAACATTTACCTCCTGAACTGGCCAATTTGGATGCCAAGATTCTGGTGAAATTATTGTTATATCTACCCCTGTGTCTATAAAACCTTTAATGACAACATCATTTATTTGTATTTTTAATTCTGGCCTTTGTTCATTTATGGAAGTTTACCAAAATATTCGCTTTATTATTTTTCCTGAATTTCTTGTTCTCTTTTCTATAGCTGATCTATTGCCCAGAGCAGTGTGGGGTTTTTCTTAGAATAGACTTTAGATTCTTTAATTGCTCTGGAAAGATATTCCTTCAAGATGGCAAGATAAGACTGAACTGGATTGGTTATGGGGCAAGGTCCTCTGCAAAAGCCCCTTCAGAGTGTTTCCTGAGGACAAAAAAAGTTATCTTACCTGTCTCTTATTGACCTGCAATCACTGGTCCAAAGCCTCTCTTTGACACACCTTTTGCATACTCTAGAAGGGAGGGGTGTTCTCTTCAGATTGTTCCTAACAAAGACAATTTTCTGAGAATACCTTATTTACAGCCTTTTTTAAAAATATTACTTTGCCTTACACAGTTGTAACATTTTATGTTTTTATTTTTCTTCAAATCTCTAGAAATAACCTCTCTTGCCCAAGTATCATCATAGTTCTAAGAGTCCATATTAATTGTATTCCAGATCCAGTCCTGCAATGGGGCTGATCTTGCTTTTAATGGCCTAATTATCCTTTGGCATTGAGAGTTAGCATTTTCAAATGCTATAGCCATAGACCAAACAACATGTACTTAATATATGACCCTGTGTGATTATTTGGGACTAAATGACTGTGGGTCCAGCTGGATGGGATAGAGAAACTTCTTGGCTACATATATGTTATATATACCTAAATATAACCTGTTCAGTACATATAATGTGACCCATATGTATGATTTTTAGGGCTGACCATCTGGTATTGGATAAACGATTGGTGTGCTCTTTCCTTAGGAAGTCCATTTTTCTTACTGACAGTGTCCCTCAGTTGCCTTAGTCCTTTCTATAGTTTGGAGGCCTCCTGGGCTTCTCTGCTTCCTCTCTGGCATGTCCAGTAGTGTCATCCTCATTCAGTTTACCTTTGGGCAGTCATGTTGGAGAGACTTGATAGGTGTAGCATCTGATGTTACCAGGATACAATCTCACGGTCAACTCTTCTGCTTATACTCTCTCCTCTTTTTACTTCTTAATTAGATTTGATAAGAGAGATCCCATATTAGGAAACAAAGAATGTCTCAACAAATTTGGGGCAGTATAAATTGTATCCTACATTCTGTGTGATCACAATAGATTAAAGCTGGATATCAACCACAAATGAAAAGACGTGAAGGACACAAATTCATAGACGATAAACAGTACTGCTGACCAAAATTGAGTGAAGGAAGAAAACAAAACAAAATTTTAAAATGTCTATAATTGAATCAAAATGAAAGTAGTCACTAGCAGAAAGTTTAGAGCACTGTGTGTCTACATTTTTAAAAAATGAGAAATCTCAAATTAATAACTTCATTGTGTTCATGAAGGCATTAGAGAAATAAGAAAAATAAACTCTCCAAAACATATATTGGAAGAGAACATCAAAATCTGGGATAAAATAAATGAAACATAAATGAGAGAGAGAGAGAGAAGTCGAGTAAGTAGGGAAATGGGAAGAATCTGAGAGAAGTTAGCAGAGGGAAAAACATGATCAAAGTATTTGTCTGGAAAATATCTTTAAAGAAAAAATAATGAATCAAACAGTTGGTACTTTGAAAAGATTAGCATGCTTGACAAACATTAGCCAAAACCAAAAAGAGACAATTCAAAATTCAAATTAGAGATGAAAAGGGAAACTTCCAAAAGATGTGAAGAAAATTTAGAGAGTCATGAAGGCATACTTTTAAAATATGTATTCCACAAAATTGTAAAACCTAAAAGAAATGGATGTATTTCTTGAAATAGACAACCTACTAAAGCTAAATCAACAAGTAAATAATTTAAATAGGCCTATAATACCCAGTGAGATAGAAGTAGTAACTTAAAAATCTCCCAATGAAACCTAACCAGAGACGGTAGATCCAATGTAGAAATCTAGCATACTCCCAAAGAAGAACTAGTATCAACATGGCTCAAACTTTTCTACAAAATGGAAAAAGGAAGAGACCTTTACAAATTATTTTTAGGAAGTCAGTATGACTTATACTAAAACAAGATAATGAACCAACAAAATAATAAAACTATACGACATTATCTCTCATGAACATAGACACAAAGATTCTAAATAAAATATTTGCAAACTGTATTCATGAACTCATTCAAAAGATTATCTGAAATGATCAAGACGACTTCATCCCAAAGATACAAGGATCATTTGACACACATAAATCACACATATAAACTAAAGGGCAGTAATCACAGAATTTTTCTCAGTAGATGTTTAAAAGGCCTGTCTTAAAATCTAACATCCATTCATGATAAAAAGTCCTGGAAAGACTAGAAATTTTGGAGACATATCTTAGTATAATAAAAGTGATATACAGCAAGCCAACCACAAACATCATCTCAAATGAGAAAAAAAACATAAAACAGTTCCACTAAAATCAGAAATAATATGAAGCTATCCACTCTCCTCAATAGTTTTTAATACAGTACTTAAAAGTTGTAGCCAGAGCAATAAGACAAATAAAGGAAATAAAGAGGACATAAATAGAAAAGGAAGAGACAAAGCGTCTTCATTTGCCGATTCTTTATATTAATGAGCCTGAAAAACTCAACCATAAAAAGACTACACCTGATAAATATATTCAGCAATGTAGCATGATACAAAATTAACCCTCAAAACCAATAGCTTTCATATACCCAAGTGAGAACCCATTGAGAAAGAATACCACCTGCCACTTTAAAAATAAATTTTGGAATATACCTAACCAAAAGAGCAATGAAACTTTAAAGCACTGAAATAAAAGTAATTATTATAACACAGAAAAACCTACCATACTCATAGATGGGAAGGTTTAATAATAATTTAAAAAAAATAGCCATCCTACCAAAAGCAATCTACATTTTCAATGCATCCTACATCAAAATTCCTATGCAATTGTTCTCAGAAATTGAAAAATAACAATACTAAATTCTATATGGTATTACAAAAATTTTGGGATAGCCAAAATAACACTGAAAAATATCAACAGCAAAATCACTGGAAGTCTCATCATTGCAGATTTCAAGCTATACTACAGAGCTATAATAACAAAACCAGTATGGTGCTGGAATTTTTTAAAGGCTCATTAAATTGAGAACTCACTTATAAATCCACAATTCTGGTATTTCTTCCCCTTGTCACTGAACAAAATTCTTCAATGACACTGTTGATTAATCATTTAGTGGTTGGTTCAGAAACACAATATTCAATAGAAAAATAGTGTGAAAGAAAAAAAAAATCCCATGAGTTGTTCCTCTAAAAGAACAAGGTTAGGCGTATCTGTGGTGGGGGGAAGAATTTTCATATAGGTTTATAATCCACAGTCTCATAGAATCTCTCTTCATCAACTGGGATGCTAACATGGGTCTTTCTTGTATTTTTTTTTTAACATCAATGGAATTCACTAATCTTTTCAACGTGGCCCAGGAACAAGGGAAAGTAGGAAATATTCTAGCATGATGTGCCCATTGCTCAGACAGGTTGGCCACAGCACCTGTCACTGTCTCTTCTTCAGTCATGCCTAGCTGCTATGAAGACACTTTGAGCAACAGTACTTGCTCCTTATTTTTGTAGGCCTACATGCATTTAACTCTGTAAATTTGTGTTATATATGCCCATCTATACACATTTTAGTCACAAATACATTGAGCATTAAATGTGATACAAACACAATAATTACTTGCAGAGAAATCATTTAAAAGACTTTAACAAAGATCAATCCTTACGTGAACCATGACTTTGTTAAGACAATTTCCTAAGCAGTCAAAGACTGGAACACAAACAGCAGGAAACATAAAACAGTTTGTTTAACAAATCATAAAATCTTCTTATATCTTAAGATACTCATAAAATGTCACTACTAGCAGACATTCTCTAAGAATGTCTAATTGCTATGGACACAGGAATTTGCTTCTTGTTTTACATTCGTATCTTTATACTGGAACTTTCTTTAGAAAAAAAAATGAACTTATTTTATTAGGGTCCCAAACTGTGTGCCTTTATAATTAAGGGGAGAAATTAATTTATCTTATATTCTTTCAGCTTTGATCTAAATATGTGTTAAAGGCAGACTTAGTTCTCAAAATATATAAAACAATCTAAGGACCAAAGAGTTCTACATCTTGATCCACAGGTAGAAGAAGTGAACTGGCTTGAGCTTCTAAGAACTCAAAGCCTACCTCCACAGTGACAAACTTCCTCCAGCAAAGCCACACCTACTCAAAACTCAACAGACTAATCCAATTGTGTGTTTATACTGAATGTACTGGGGGCACCTAATGGTGGGATGTGGGTAGCTGGGTGTGTATCTTTGTCCATGAGTGAAATGAAATGAAAGGCTATACCTTCTAATAGTACCACTCTCTATGGAGCAAGTATGCAAACACAGAAGTCTAGGCGTTATAATTAGGTTTTGGGGTTTGGTCTGGCCAGAGGTTTAGACTTATAGACTTGTCATCTTAGACTTTTTAGTTGTTTGTTATTGTTTAGGCTTTTTAAAATGATTTAGATGTTTACATTAATTTTATGTTGTTTGGCCTATGTTAGTTTTTTATTTTAATTTATTTTTATTAATTTGTTTGTTATGTGGTCTGTGGCTCATTTGTGGTTTTTATATGGGTTTTTTGTTTGTTTGTTTTTAGGGTTTTTTTTGGGGGGGGGGTTGGCTTGATTTGATTTGACTTTGGCTTTTTTGTCTATGTTTTGATTTTTTTTAAATATTTTTATGGTGTCTGTCATGGGCCAAAACAGCTCTTTTATTTAAAGATTGATATTTATAGCATACAGAAAGACATTCCCACTTTAGTCTATAGGAACCATTTCTATTCAAATCACCATGTGTGCTGACAGGATTGAGTCTGAAAGTTGGATATGGTGTGAGCAACATAAAGTCAGTTGTATACAGGGGACTAGGTTGGAATGAGAGATTTGTGTCCTTGTCCAAGTCTGAGATTGGGGACAGCATAGATGGAGTTGAGCAGAATAGGCTAGGGCAGTAGATATGGTACCCAGGATAGATCTATTTATTGAAGATAGTATGTAGAGAGAGGATCTGGGAGACTGGTAGAAGCTATGCAGGACCTGACAGGGCATGGAGGTTGGATGTGGAAGAAAAGAAATGAAGCCAGATGGTAGGATCATAAATATTATTGATTTATTTTATGAATATAAACGTTTTGTCACATGCTTTACTTTGTGATGAGTGTGCTTGTTGTGGATAGATGTCAAAGAGGTTGCTGAATCCCCTACAACTGGAGCTAAAGCAGCTGTGATCTTAGACCTTTGAAAAAGCAAGTGTTCTTTACTACTGAACCATCTCTCCAGCCCTGTGAATAGTCTTAAACTACACAGGTAAGCTCAAGAGATCCAGATCCTACCTAATTGAAGCTTAGTCTGCAGGTACAAAACATGTATCCGTCATAAATCCAGCAGCATTTAAATATACTGTGTGGTGGACCAAACCTGGTCTAGGTCTTGGTTTGAATGTGACATGTCTCCCTCAAATAAGCCATTTTACTGAATATTTGGTCACCACCTAGTGGCACTGTTGAGAAATGATGATTTGACAGGGCATCTATTTCTTCAACAGACTAATCCAATTGTGTTTATACTGAATGTACTGGGGGCACCTAACGGTGAGAAGTGGGTAGCTGGGAGTGTGCCTTTGTCCATGACTGAAATCTATCTGCTTCCTGGCTGCCACGAGCTGAGTAGTTTTCCTCCACCATGTTCTTTCACTAAATTTATTCTACCTTTTCACTGGCCTTTAACAACAGAGCCAGTTGGTCATGAATAGAAACATTTGAAACAGTGAGCTAAATAAAATATATAGCCTGCAAATTCACTGAAGTGTCTTGTCATAATGATAATAGTAACTAATGTAACCAGAACCATATCCACCTAGGGGGTGGACAGCTTCCAGGCATCCCAAGACTCAAAAGAAATGGCGTCAGCACATCAAATCTTTTCTGATTGAGGGGATTAGGAGAAAAGACACCCCCTTGATGGTTTCCTTCTTCGTTTTCTTTTTGTGTTGTTCTCTCTTTCTTCTCTCCTGTTCTCTCTCCCTCCACTGTTTATATACTCCAACAAAATCTTTTCAGGCAATACTGGAGTCACAAAGGAGTTTATCCCAACAACCCAATATCTCTAAGTAACTTGTAGCTGTTTCAACCTTTTGCCCTTCATTCTCCAAGGTAGGAAAAGGCAATTCAAACCAACCCATGACTATGTAGACATTTCGAACTAACACACTGTAACCAGAAGTCCTAAATTCAGGATATTCTTAGGACCCCAAAGGTAACCAGAGAGTGCCAAGTCTTGGGACATGAAGATATCCAGAATGTCATAAATCCTCTGTTTCAGGCTCAAGTCAACATTCCTGAGATACCATAAATCTCTTAGCTCCAGGCAGCACTCCCTTGATACTGTGGCACCATGACACTTTAAATCTCAAGTGTATTTTCTGCTTTGTGTGTGAAACCTGTAGCCCTTTGGGGGGCTACAGATAAAATTATTATCTGTAACCCTGACTAGCAGAATTTTTGCTTTTCTTCAATGTTTTTGAATTTTAAAAAAAATTGCTACAGTTTCTAGACTTCAGTGTTCTTCTTTCTGTTACTTGTACAGTTCCAGGACCCAATACATTTACACATAAAAACAGTCAATCACATAAACTTTAAATCTCCAGGGTGCAAATTGAGGAAATGGGTGCAGGAAATTAGTCATCTTTAAGCTAGCAATAATTGGGCTATTTTGTATTTATGACCCTAGCCTAATGAGTCAGACAGCTCAGCGATGTGTCCTTGTAAACTATAGATTGTTTTTGTGAGATTGTTTATCTTAAAAACTATTAGTAAGGCATCTGGTCTAATCTGAAGTTATTTTGAAGCTTTGTTTCACTAAAACCTGTGACTGTATTTCACAGCATTAAGAATAAAGGAATTTGATTTGGCCTGGCTCAATGTTTTTCTTTTCTTCTTTTTCTTTTTTTTGCTATTTTTAAGTATAAATCAAAAATTATCTTTAATCATAAAATATTACTAAACAATGAGAATTAAAATGAAGACTGTCAGGAGCCCTGGTGTCAAAAGCCATGTGGTCATAGAAGCATGTTTTACCAAAGAACTTATCTGCTCTTTCTACTGCCCCAAAAATTCTGCAAAGGAATGAATTTGACTGCTAAACAAATACTTAACACATTAATCAGTTTTCAACTTCAACAATAAATATGGACATTTTTTTCCTATCTTCTGAAGCTCCTTTGAATTTAAAATCTTTTTTGACATTTCAAATTTAAAAGTTTTTATTACATATCAACTAGTTCCTCTTCCCTCCCCTCTTTCCTTTAACCTCCCACCTTCCCCCTACCACACCCATATCCATTCCTCAAACTCACCTTCTATGGAGAGTTAACAAAATCTGGGATATCAGGTAGAGGCAGGGCCAAGCCCCCACCCCCTCCATCAAGGCTGAGCAAGGTATCCCTCTATAGGGAATGATTTTCAAAGGCCAGTTTATATACTATAGAGATAAATCCACAGCCAGAGACCGCACAAACTGCTCAAGTCGCACAACTGTGATCCACATTCAGAGGGCCTAGTTCAGTCCATGCAGGTTCCCTAAGTGTCAAACCAGAGTCAGTCAGCTCCCAGTAGTTCAGGTCAGCTGTCTCTGTGTGTCTCCCCATCATGATCTTGATACACCTTTGCTCATATAATCCCTCTTCCCTCTCTTTGACTAAACTGGAAGATCAGCCCAGAGCTTAGTTATGAATCTCTGCATTTGCTTCCATCAGTTGCTGGATGAAAGTTCTATAATAGAAATTGGTTAGTCATCAATTTGATTACAGTTGAAGGCTAGATTATGTACCCTCTCCACTGTTGCTTAGAGTCTTACTGGGGTCATCCTTGTGGATTCCTGGGAGATTCCCTAACACCAGGTTTCTTCCCAACCCCCAAATGTTTTTCTCTGTCATCTACTTCATTGATTTCCCTCTATGTCCCTCCCCAATTCTACAATCCCATTTCCTCATGTTCTCTTTCTACCTCCCCTTACCCTCCCATGATCTCAATTTACTCAGGAGATCTTATCTAATTCCCCTTCACAGGAGTATCTATGGATGTCTCTCTTAGGGTCCTCCTTGTTACCTAGCTGCTCTGGGGTTGTGGATTGTACCCTGGTTATTCTTTGCTTTGTGCTTAATATCCATATATGAGTAAGAGCATACCGTGTTAGTCTTTCTGGGTCTGTGCTACCTCACTCGGGATGACTTTTTTTCTAGTTCTATCCATTGGTCTGCAAATTTCAAAATATCAGTTGTTTTGCTTTGTTTTGTTTTGTTTTGTTTTGTTTTGTTTTGTTTTGTTTTTACTGCTGAGTAGTACTCCATTGTGGAAATGTACCACATTTTTGCCTATTCTTCAGTTGAGGAGCATCTAAGTTGTTTTTAGGTTCTATTACAGATAATATTGCTGTGAACATAGCAAATGTCCTTGTGGTATAAATGTATATCCTTTGGGTATATGCCCAGGAATGGTATTGTTAGATCATTAGGTAGAGTGATTCCCATTTTTCTGAGGAACCACCATGCTGATTTTCAAAGTGGCTATACAAGTTTTCATTCCCACCAGCAATGGAGGAGTGTTCCCCTTACTCCACATCCCCTCCAGAATAGTCTGTACTCAGTGTTTTTTACCTTAGCCATTTTGTCAGGTATAAAATGGTATCTCTGAGTTGTCTTGATTTCTATTTCCCTGACAGCTAAGGATGTTGAGCAATTCTTATTAAGTGTCTTTCAGCCATTTGAGGTTTATCTGTTGAGAACTCTGCTTAGACCTGTACTCAATTTGTAGTTGGTTATTTGCTGTTTGATCTCTAGTTCTTTATATATTTTAGAGATCAGCCCTCTATCAGATGTAGGTTGATAAAGATATTTTCCCTTTCTGTAGGCTTTCATTTTATCTTGTTGACTATATCCTTTGCCTTAGTTTCATGAGTCCCATTAACTGTTGCTCTCAGTATCTGTGGTACTGGTGTTATATTTAGGAAGTAGTCTCCTGTGCCAATACATACAATGCTATTTCCCACTTTCACGTCTATGAGATTCAGTGTAAGTAGATTTACGTTCAGGTATTTGATCCACTTGGATGTGGTCATATGTTATGTATTTAATAAAAACCAATCTGGAATATCAGAGAACAGATCCACCCACAGTCAATCGGGTGGGGGGAGGACACAGAGTGGTAACTTATGCCTTTAATCCTAGCACAGGGAAAGACCAGGAGTGGTGATCTACACCTGACCCCAACCAGGAGTGGTGCCCTATACTTTTAATCTCATAAATCCAGAGATAGAGCTCTTTCTGTGTTTCTGTGAGTTCAAGGCCTAACTACCAAACAGTAGTAACTCACACCTTTATTCTTAATCTGGATGTGAAACAACTGGGTAAAGAAAATATTTAAGGCAGGCACAGGAAGACATATGAGCCAGTAGAAGTGACAAGGAATGAGGCTGAGGAAGCTGGAAGATAGCTGGGTGAGATTGATGATGGTCTGTTCCCTCTCTCTGATATTCCAGCTTTTCCTGAATATCTGGCTCTGAGTTTCATTTAATACAACAAGAATTCATGCAAACACTTGATGTCCAAATTTGGGGCATGAATTCCCCAAAAAAGCCACTTGTTAGCCATAGCAACACGTGTCCAGAGGAGTAATTACCAGCTGGCTAGGGTTTCTGTTCTGGGTTAGCCTCTAGTCTTAGGCAGACTGGCCACATGTGTTTCCTATTCACTTTCATCTGGGTAAGTTTTTCAGACATTGGCCTCTATCTCCTAGTGGGTGAGGTGGGGTTTTTTTTTTCTCTTTTTGGACCCCTCCTTGGGCTGCTATAACACTAGGTAGCTGACCCACTTCACAGTCATTTAAATCATCACTGACAACTAGATTGGTGAGTAAATTTGATTTTTTACAAAAAGTGGAATTTGTTTAAGGCAATGGAGGGTGCTTGGTCTTTCTGTGATCTTACTCTAGATTTGATATTGGAACCAGTAAAGGAAAAGATAAATAAAGTAAATTGGACTATTATAATGTTTATCATATTGTTTATTGTGAACAATTTTTGTTTGATTCTGTTTTATCACTTAAAAAGTCAATTTATGTGAATGCCAAGAAGGAAGCCTTTTAATAGCCTAGAAAGAGAGAACACAAAGATATTCAAATCCAAACAGAGGAATGTAAGGAACCAATCTCAGCAATGTCTTCTAGGATTGCAATTTAAAAAAAAAGAGCTTAAGGATATCAAACAGCCAACATTAATATATCCAGTAACCTTTA
This sequence comes from Phyllotis vaccarum, assembly GCA_033318265.1. Lineage (NCBI taxonomy): Eukaryota > Metazoa > Chordata > Mammalia > Rodentia > Cricetidae > Phyllotis > Phyllotis vaccarum. The sequence goes on along the minus strand of JARWLC010000001.1, from coordinate 53,489,998 downwards.
AAAAATTGCAAAATGATAAAAATTATACAGAAGTTAGTTGGGTTTCAGTACAAATGTTAGAATTTAGAAGATTCAAGGAAGCGATGTGGCATATGGGGTGCACTCACCACTTGTAAAACAAATACCAAACAGCTGGTTATCATGTAACTAGATCACCCCTAAGGACTGTAGATATGGTTACTGCTGTTTTAGAGGCTGGGCCTTTAAAGTGGAAAACATGGTGGTAAGGAGGAGGCTAAAACAATAGAACAAAGAAGTAGAGCCAGAGCTATAGAAGTCTCCCAAGATCAACTTCTTGGGGAAGGGGATTATGTTGATATAGAAAGGCAAACATTATACAATGAGCACACCCTGGATTTATGCCACATGGGAGCACTAAATGTATGGCACCAGAATGAAGAGATAGGAAAAAAACTGAATCCTCCACAAAAGTGATTCAAAGTCCAAAAGAAATTTTAACAGACTTTTTGCAGAGATTAACTACAGTGTTAAAGAGAATGGTACCGAATTAAAAAGCTAGGTCAAAAGCTGGGTAAAGAATAACTGAATCACTGGCTTTTGAGAATGCTAGTTCACAGTGTGAAAGAATAATTAGACCATTAAAAGCAAAGTGAGCACCCTTGGAGGATTGGATTCATGAGACAATTAATCTAGAGCCTTATGATTGTGATGATAACTGGGTAGGAGAGGTTATTTCTAGAGGTACAAGAAAAAGTCACAATGTTAAATGTTACAATTGTGGAAGGCAAGATCACATAAAAAGGGGTTGTAAACAAGGCATTTCCAAAAACAGTGCCTTTGTTAGGAATAATCTCAAGAGAACACCCCTCCCTTCTGGACTATGCAAAAGGTGTGACAAAGGGAGGCATTGGACTAATGTGTACAGGTCAACAAGGGACAGACAAGATAACTTTCTGCCTTTGGGAAATGCCCAAAGAGGGCTTTCAAAAGCCTGCATATCAAATCCAGTTCAATCTTATCCTGCCATCATGGAGGAAACACCTTCCCAGAACAATTAAAGAAATTAAAATCTATTCTAAAAAGACATGCTACACTGAATGACAGAAAATCTATACAAAAGGGGAAAAAAACTCAGGAGAAATTATAAAGCAAATGTTTTAGCAAGATTCTATTAATGAACAAAGGCCAAAGGTAAACGTTTGAATAAATGATGTCATTATTAAAGGTTTATTGACACAGAGGCAGATGTAACAACAATTTCACAAGAGTCTTGACATACAAATTGGTCCTTTCAAGAGGTAAATGTTCAGTTTTGGGGAATTGGGTCATTATCCCATGTAAAACAGAGTGCAAAATAGCTTGAGTGTATAGGACCAGAAGGATAGAGAGGAATATTAAAGCCATATGTGGCTAACATTGTTATAAATTTATGGGAACAAGATTTTCTACAATTAAATACACAGATTAACATTCTTCCAAACACAGAAATAAAACATAAACTAACACGTTTCCAGGAGAAACATTACAAGGTATTATGAGAAGCAGTAATAAACCATTCAGGTTTTACAGAAACAAGATACAACAGCAGCTGATCTTTCAAAGACACCCACAGCACTGCCTTTTTAAAATTTTTAACAGATAAGCCTATATGGGTTCATCAATGGCCTTAGAGCAGCTGGAACAGGAGAAGTTAAATATTCGGTGTATTGAAGAATCAACCAGCCCTTGGAATTCTCCTGTATTTGTTATTAAAAGAAATATGGCAAATGAAGAATGGTAATAAATCTAAGGGCAATAGACAAGGTGCTCCAGCCAATGGGCTCTGTACAGTCTGGAATTCCTTTGCCTTCTCTGTTACTAAAGAATGGCCTATTATAGTTATTGATTTAAAGAACTGTTTCTTTACAATACCTCTAAAAGAATAAGACAAAGAAAAATTCACCTTTACAGTGCCCGCTTATAATAATTCTCAGCCTGTAAAGAAATATTAATGGAGGGTCCTCCCTCAGGGAATGCTGAATAGCCCCAATATTTTGTATAAAAGCCATTAGAACAAATATGTAACAATTTCCCACAATCTACAATTTAGCATTACATGGATGGCATCTTGTTGGCCAATTAAAATACTGATACCTTAGGAAAAATGTTTGAAAAAGTGGGAAGAAATGCCTGCTTTGGGATTACAAATTGCCCCTGAGAAAATACAAAGAGGAGACTCCATTAGTTATTTAGGTTACAAAATAAGCCAACAAAAAATAAACCCCAGAAGGTATAAATCAGGAGAGACATATTGAAGACACTTAATGATTTTCAAAGATTTCTAGTTGACATTGCCAATATGTGACCCACTATTGGAATAAAAGAGAATGAACTGGATAGTTTGTTCAAAACCTTGAATGGTGATGAGGACTTAAACAATCCACTGGAATTGTCACCTGAAGCTGAGAGAGAATAGGCTTTGGTGGAATAGAAATTACAGGATGCACATCTGGATTGTGTGGATCCAGAACTTAACTGCATTCTTATCTTGCCCTCTAAGCATTCTCCTACAGGAATTTTAATGCAAAGGGAAGTTATATGGAATATATATTCTACCACATAAACTGAGTAAGAAATTAGAGACATATGTGGAAAAGATTTCTGAACTGATTTTTAAAGGAAAATTAAGACTTTGTCAATTGACAGGAATGGAGCCAGCAGAAATTGTTGTACCTTTAAATAATGAAGAAATTGTTCAATTATGGGCAGAAAGTGAACCTTGGCAAAGAGCCTGCAGTAATTTTTGTGAGATATTAACAACAAATATTCTAAAAGCAAAAGAATTGAATTTCTAAAGAAAACGAATTGGATTCTTCCTCTTGTATGAAATAAACCAATTTCTGGAGCCCCTACATTTTATACATTTTATATCGATGCAAACAAATCAGGAAAGGCAAGTTACAAATCAGAACATATAAGTAAAGTGGCTCAAAGCCTTTATAATTCTGTTCAAAAGTCAGGATTATATGCTATAGTGATGGTATTAATGGATTTTACAGAACCTCTTAGCATAGTCACTGACTCTCAGTATGTAGAAAGAATTGTTCTACACATTGAAATGGCTAATTTTATTAATGATGGGTCATAATTAACTTTATTATTTTTTCTGTTATAAGAAATAATCAGGACTAGGAATCATTATTCTATAAAACACACATTCAATCCCATACATGTCTGCCAGGTCCTTTAGCACAAAATAATGATGAAATTGATAAATTATTAATAGGAAATGTGTAGAGGCCTCAGAGTTTCATTTTTAAAAAATTACATCAATAGCAAAGGATTTGAAAACGATTTCTCTATCACTTGGCAACAAGCCAAAGAAATTGTAAGATGTCCCACCTGTTCCTTCTATAACCAAACTCCTTTGCCAGCAGGAAATAATCCTAGAGGTATACATAGAAATAAAATCTGGCAGATGGACATATTTTATTTTATAGAATTTGAAAAATTAAGATACATACACCGTACAGCAGATATGTTTTCAGAATTTCAATGGGCAACTACTTTGAGTTCTGAAAAGGCTGATTCTGTAATCACACATTTGCTAGAAGTTATAGTCATCATGGGAATACCTGTACAATTAAGACTGACAATGCTCTAGCATATGTTTCTAGTAAAATGAAATAATTTTTTTATTTATCATAATATAAAGCATATTATAGTTATATCACACAATCCTATAAGGCAAGCAATCATAAATCAAATCAAACTCTAAAAGATATGCTAAATAAACAGAAAGGAATAACAAAAACCCCTAGAGATAGACTATATAATGCTTTATTAACTTTGAATTTTCTCAGTGCTAATGAGAAAGGAACAACAGCTGCTGAAAGGCATTGGACTATAGAAAAAACAGCTGAACTAAATCAGCCTGTCTACTTCAAATATGTACTAACCACTGAATGGAAGCCAGGCTATGTGTTATGTTGGGGAAGAAGGTTTGCTTTTGTTTCCACAGGTGAAGAAAAGTTACAGATACCATCAAAATTAATAAAGACTCGACTTGAACCAGAGGAACTTCATGAAAATAAGAACTGATGGCTCATCCACACATATTACAATTCTTTAAGTTGTAAGAAAAACAAAGAGTCAGGGCAGGTTTTTGTTTTTGTCTTTACAGAAAACTAAAAATACCCATCTTCAAGAAGTTAAAAGACCTTGGACATCTAGACATCTAAAGCAGAAGGGAGGCTAGCTAGAAAAATTTACAAGCAAAAGAATGTCAGACATATTGATACCAGTATATTCTACAGGGTAAAATCTCATTGCTTAACCTCTTTATATCTTTATTTGTAAGAGAAGTTGAAGTTCCAGTTTAATTACAATTTAAAGCTGGTTTTAGAGTTGAAGTGTGGCTCTCTCCTTCTCTAAATCCAAGCAGCATATTTGATAAAAGGAAAATGCAAAATCTCTGTATCATATCAGAAGAGCCACTTGATATGGGTCAGAAAGATAACTAAAAATAAGGAACTATTCTATTGTTACTAATCCTATGCTGAATAAATACTTATATTAAAATCTATAAGATTATGTACATATATTAAATTTTTGTTGTAATATTGATGTTCATATAGAACACTAATTAATTATAGAAAAAGGCTTTACTTAGCTTCCTGTACAGTGTGTTGGGCTTTAATCTCTTATGAGTTTTCTGCAGTGATTCATGAGAATGCCTAATTTTTGAACTTGAAATATTCTAAAGGAAAATGGGGCCCCACAATGATGATTTCACATTGACTATGACAAAGCCACTGGGCTGACAAACACCAACCAAAGATCGAATTTGGACTACAAACTGCTCAGAACAATTTTGAGGTAGCTAGTTGAGATGAACCAGCTTCACGGACTACTATAGCCAGGTCTTGAGACAAGTGTGCACTTTCATGTTATGCAGAGACTGGACAACAGATGATACAGCTACTTATTTCGGGACTTTACAGTTAACAAAACTTTTCGAGATCCCTAAAGAAGTTGCTGCCCCAGATAGCAGGAAGTAAATTTAAAAACACGGCACCCACATTCCCAAGATGTGGAGTGGTGGTTTTTAGTCTTTCAATGGGTTATAGATGATTGTCACTGTTTAGGGTAATTGGTTAAAAATTGTTGTTTGTTATGGTTAGAAAAGAAAGCTAAACAAGAGATTAGATTCAGGATTATTGTTTTAAAAAAAGAAAGAAAGAAACTAAAAAGGGGATACAGATATAACAGGATACAAGGGTAGATTATTGAATCTCCTTTTAAAAAGAAATTACTAGCTTTAAATATTTTATGCTGGATTGGATTTTTGTATATTGTATACAAATTGTGTATATTGATATAAAGTTGAGATTAATTTTGTTAATATACATATATCTCTATGCTCGTTCAAGATATTGTACCTATGCAGTTCATCTAACAATGTAATACAAATTGCTAGTTGAAATTTTTTATTGCCAACTAGTTAGGATATAAAGAAATTCAAGTTAGTAGACATTAAAATTAAACTTATAGTCATATTAGAAATGTTTTCAAGATCAGATATATTTTAGATGAACAGGTCTTCTTCAAACACTTCAGAGATGCATAGAATATGGTATTTAAGATATTTTAATAACATGGGTTCTTATTACTGTTATGACAATGGGACATTTGTTCCTAGCAGCACAAATCTACTTCAGAGAAGATTATGGACATCAATGAAACTCCATATGGAGTTGACCTTCTTTGTGATGAAAGTTAGTCACTTGGCAGGAAAGTGCTCTTGCCTTGACAGCTGACAGTATGATGCTCAAAATGGACAAGCAGGAGACACACACAAAAGAATTGCCGAACCTTGCCAAGACAAGGTAGCAAGGTCTTTGAGAATATCCTTCACAGAGAATTCTATAAGACATGTTAGGCCTTTAGGCTGAAGATGGATGCTTCAATGATAAAGAAGAACCTTGGTTGACTGTCCAGGCAGCCAGCTGTTTCATTTCTTACATTTTTTGGAAGTTGATTGCTTACCCATGCTGTTTACCTAGTTAATATTATTTTCTTCTTGGGTCTCTGTGGGAGTTGAAGATGAGATAGTCATAGTTTTCTAGTAACAGTTTTAAAAAAGCAACTCACTTAGAATTTAAAGTGTATAAGTTTGAGAGACATCAAAATATAGTTTTTAGTTAGTAATATAAGTTAGATAAAAAGTGAATTAGGTGTAATCCTTTGGACTCATCAAAATAGGATATATAATGGAATATTTTCTTTGAATTTGTTAATTGTTAATGGACTAGACATTACTCATGTAATTATTATTTGTATATATTATATATAATTATTGTGGCTCTTATATATGGCTTTTCTTATGTTATTTATAACCTTCATTTTTATTTTTGACACAAAAGGGGATATGTGTCCTTTATATTTTTAATAAAACCAGTTTGGAATATCAGATCTACCCACAGTCAATTCAGGAGGGTCAGATAGTGGTAACTCATGCCTTTAATCCCAACATATGGAAAGACCAGGAGTGGTGATCTACACCCTACCCCAACCAGAAGTGATAACCTATGCCTTTAATCCCATAAATCCAGAGACAGAGATCTTTCTGTGTTTCTGGGAGTTCAAGACCTAACTACTAAATAGTAGTAATCCGCACCTTTAATCTTAACCTGGATATGGAACAACTGAGTGAAGAAGGTATTTAAGGCAGGCATAGAAAGACAGAGGAGGCCGAAAAAGTGACAAGGAGTGGGGCTGAGGAAGCTGGAAGACAGCTGGGTGAGATTTGATGGTGGTCTGTTCCCTCTCTCTGATATTCCAGCTTTTCCTGAATATCTGGCTCTGAGTTTCACTTAACACAACGAGAACCCATGCAACACTTGGACTTGAGTTTTGTGCAAGGTGATGGATATGGATCTATTACATTCTTCTACATGCCAACATCCAGTTATTCCAGCCCAATTTGCCAAAGGTGCTTTCTTTTTTTCCATTGTATATTTTTGGCTTCTTTGTCAAAAACTAGGTGTTCATAGATTAATGTCAGGGTCTTCTATTTTAAGTCCATTGATCCATGTGTTAGTTTTTATGCCAATACCATGCGATTTTCATCACTATAGCTCTATAGTAGAGCTTGAAGTCGAGGATGCTGATGCCTCCAGAATTTCCTTTATTGTACAGTATTGTTTTGGAAATCCTGAGGTTTTTTTGTGTTTCCATATGAAGCTGAGTATTATTCCTTTTAGATCTGTGAAGAATTGTATTGGGATCTTGATGGGAATTGCCTGTTTATTCAATACAGCACTTGAAGTCCTAACTAGAGCAATAAGACGACAAAGGGAGATCAAGGGGATACAAACTAGAAAAGAAGAAGTCAAACTATCACTATTTGAAGATGATATGATCATATACGTAAGTAAGCCCCAGAATTCTACCAGGTAACTCCTCAGCTGATAAACACCTTCAGCAATGTAGCAGGATACAAATTAACTCAAAAAATCAATAGCCCTCCTATACATAAATGATAAATGAGATGAAAAAAATCAGGGAAACATAGCCTTTTACAATAGCCACAAATAACATCAAATATCTTGGGGCAACTCTAACGAAACAAGTGACAGACCTATATGACAAGAGTTTTAAGTCATTGAAAAAAGAAATTGAAGAAAAAGATCAGAAAATGGAAAAACTCTCCCATGCTCTTGGATAGATAGCAACAACATATTAAAAATGACAATCTTACCAAAAGCAATCTACAGATTCACTGTTTTTCTTAATAATTAACCTGAGCTGTGATATGAAGCAGTTCCTTTAGGGTAACTTATAGGCTCTGACTGTGTAACATTTCCTTGTATTCATTTTTATTTATCAAAACTCTTTGCAAGCTAACATTGTTATTATCAATTAGACAGTAGAGCTTATGGAGGAATCATCTTCTTGAAAATGCACAGGTAAAAATGGTCAGTAAATTAGGATGTTTTCATGAGATAAACATACTACATTATAAATAGTGGGATCTCCCAATATCCATTCATACTATGCCAGATAGCAGGGAAAGATTTCAGCAGCAAACATGTAAAGACAGCAGAAGCAAAATACATTCTGGAGTCTGGAGTCTCATTATCTGGCTTAAATGAGATTCACTCATCAGAGTTTCTGTAGGGGGATTATGTTGTTCCGTTGTAAATAATTGTCCCCACCTATGAGATTAATAAAAAGTGCTGATTGGCCAAAGGCAGACAGGAAGTATGGGCAGGGCTACCAGACTAAGAAGACTCTAGGAACAGGCAGAACAGAGTAGAATGCCAGAGAAAAGCCAGAAGAAACCGAGGGCAACTATGCTACTCTAAGAAAAGGTACAGAGCCCCATGGCTGAACAGGATTAAGAGTCATGGGTTAGATTAAGGTAAAGAGCTAGCTAGCAAGTTATATGCCTGGGCCTTAGGCCAATCATCTGTGTGTCTCTGCGGGTCTAAACCTTGAGGCTAGGCCTGAAAGTCTGGGCCAGAAACCACCTACTACAAGTTTCCTCCTGGTGGGCTGACACTTTGAACTTCAATTACCACCTGCTGCTCCTGTAACATGGCCTGGCACATCTCACAGCAGTAAACACTGACTTGCAGAGTTTCTGGGAACTGTGAAATTGCTAGTTGTGAGTGGAACATAAAATCTTTCAATATGAGCAGCAACAAAAGACAAGGAAGGGAGGTAAGTGATCACCACACAACACTGGGACAACCTATAAAGAACTTGAACTGTCTTCTTTCTGTGTATATGGTCGTGCACACATTTACAGACATCAGAAGATGATGTTCATGAGTACACCTGTGTATGCAGGTGTATATCCTGTAAACACACATGTCCAGAACAGAAAGAAGGATGCCTTCCCTTATCACTCTGCTTTATTTTCTTAAAAGAGAATCTCTTATGGAACAAGAATTTTGTTTTTTGGGATAACCTACTGTGCATCAAGCTTATGGGATCCTCTAATGCTGAGGTTATAGCATGCAGAGCTATGCCTGGCATTTCAATTATTTATTTATTTGTTTATTTGTTTGTTTGTTTATTTCAGTGCGGTGATACGGACTTGAACTTGGGTTCTTACACTTGTTACAGCAAAGGCACTTGCCCACTGAGTTACCTTCCATGTCCAACACTTAGACTTTCTAATAGGATAAATGAGTTGTCTGTAGACAGAACTGTTTGGTTATAATTCTAAATACTTTATAAATTACAAATGTGAATTAATGAGAAAAGGATACAAAATAAAGAACACTGATGATTTAGGAAGAAGATTCAGAAGAGCTTATCCCATATACTGAATCTAAGTAACTGAGGATCTAATTAGCTATGTCAATCAGATAGATTTCAAGCTCAAATCATTTGTTTAGAGTAAATCAGAATAAAGAGATTAGGTCATTGGTTCTTGAAAGGAAGGTTTTGAAAGGGTTATGGACATGGTACATGACCTAAGGTTGATGCTGAAGAACCAAATCATAAAAATAATAGCTATATTAATCAGTTATATGTGACAACACAAGATATACATTTCAATAAATATATGTCCTGGGGCATTAAGATAGAATGATATGCACTAACAAAAGGCACAAGTTATAGTCATAAATAATGAGGATCTTGGATGAAGAAAGAAACCCTTCCAAAGCAGATGGCCCAGGAATTAGAAACGTCAAGATTGCCTTGACCTAGAGGTGAGGGTGATGTGAGCAATCCCTGATAACCTTGAGATACCAGAGAAACTTGATGCAAACATTTAAAAATATCTGAGGCTGTTTAAGACCTCTGACCATCTGTCAAAAATACAAATGTCACAGTGAAAATGTTTGGGAAAACAAAAAGAATAAAAGAATCAGAGAAGAGGTACCCCAGAGTATGGTTTAATTGTAAAGCTAGGATTTATTGATAAACTCTACAAGAAAAGAGTAAATTCTGCTCTATATCTGGCAGCAGGTGAACCTCGGCTCCGGGGCTACTACAGACTGGAAAAGATACTACATATAATAATGAAAGTGAAGCAAGTTTCCAGATCTCTGGCTGATGCAACAGGATGCTCCCAAGGAGTTATCCTCTTATTCAGTTGCATTACCCAACATGCATAATTATGCTGAATTTCTATGACAATGTTAACAGCTTTCTGAAAATGGAAGACTAATAGCTCTTAGTCAGGGCTAGGAGCATGAGTCAGTTCATCCCTAAAGTGTCACTCCTGTCTTTCATGGGCCAATCAACGAAGCAAGTTCTCCAATATAAACTATGTGTTTTTTATTTTCTCCTGCTCAACAGCATTTAACTTTGAATGGGAAATTATATGTATTCCTACCATATATGGAGACTTCAGATGAGACAGCTAGTCTTCAATTAATCGACTCTCTTCTTTTAAGCACTTTCTGACAAAAGTAAATTTATGCCACCCATTTGGGTTCAGTGAATCATTACTGCACTTTTTAAAGATTTACCTATATCAGGAAAGCAAAGATTGACAAGATTGACAGTGTTCAACATCACTTTACATAATGCATTTGTTCCCCTCAGATAAGAAAACTTTTATAATGTCAGACAGTAAAGACACAAGTTGTGGAGAATATCAGAAGAAAACAACCTTCGGAGCTTCTCAAAGGAAACAGCCCTAAAATGAACTTCATCCCAAGGCTCAGTGGGTCCACTAAAGCCAAGAATCTATCTCATTTGAGTAATAAAAACAACTTACATAAAAAGAGAGTTATTTCATCTCACAATTTAGGGTATAATCTATCACACCAGGGAAGTCAAAATAGAAGGTAGTTGAAGCACCTGATCAAAGTGCATCTGCAGTCAGAAGAAAATAATTCACCTAGTGCACAACTTCCTCGGCTCCTATAGCCCAGGATCCTCATGCCCAGGGAATTGTCCCACCCACAGTGGGCAGGTCTTTCCACTTCAATGAGTATAATCAAGATATTTCCAAGAAGAAATGTCCAGAGGCCCATTTCCCAGTTGATTTTATCTTCTGTCAAGTTAACAACACTCATGTCCACAGAAGCTCACATCGATTTCAATTCATCCAGGACTCCTGCTACTTCACTGAACCGAGAGGATAACAATATAGATGTACACCAAATTCTCAAGATATTTAATACACAAAACATTCATGGTCTCAGAAAATTTTTAATTAATCAATTTTCTTGAAGACTTCAGGAAGCATACTAATAAGAGAAAAGAAGTTGAATGAGACAAATTTATAAATAAGGTGGAAAAAACAAAGAGGTAAAATATATAGAACAAGACCCTGAGAGGCATAAAAATAGACTAAAAACCTGATGGCACACAGGAGTTATACAAAAGGAACAGCCTCAATCTCTTAGTGACCCATGCAGAAGAGGAGAGGAAAGGAACAGAGTATATAACGCAAAGATCACTGGGATACTACCTGAAAATTTGAAACATATGCCTAAAAAGTTACAGTAAGAGGTACTGGTGTGAGGGTGTGGCAAACATAAGAACCTGAATATACCAGGTAAAAGACTTACTCAGAATGACTAAATTAAAATACGGTATGTTTGAAGTTGAGAGTTGAATGGAACAGCTATTATGGTTGATGTACTGGGGGGGTGGACTTAATTTCATGGTGTGCTCTTGCAGCTAACACATTTGGGGAAAAATATAATAAATATAAGGGCTTGAGCATCTACAAATTTTAACTTTTAGAAAGGAGATTGAAAGGAAGTCAGTGTGTGTTCAGCACATTGTTCTGTAGTCACAATCAGTCATCACAGCTTAGTGAGAAAATACAGCCTTCACAAACAGTCCTCAGGTTAAGAGTCATAGTCACAAGACTGAAGATGCTCCCCTGCCCTAAAAACATGAATGATGACGACAATAGTACATCACAGGAATTTTTTATTTCTCAAAATACAGTTAAAGCAATGGTGCATCTCACTTGCCTTCAGCTTGTTCAGAATAGAACATTTTTCTGACCCTTAAGCAAGATAACTTATTCAACATTTTATAATTGTTGAACAGGAAGAATTAATAAGCTCAATACGAATCAACAAATACAATTGATTGATAAGAGTCAGTTCTACAAACATTTCGGTCACACCTGCCTGTACAATGCTGTACCGCCCAGTAGAAAACCCAGGGTATCTGGTAATTACACACAAAAAATGGTCTGGTAGATGTAATACACACAAAAAGAGTTATTTTTCTTTCACCCAAGAGATAGATGCCCAGATTTATCCCTTTATTGCAGTTCACGTGAACACTGAAATTTTTTCACACGTTACAGAATAAAACTTTCCAAATTCCCTCAAAGCCTCATTTTAAATAGCAACTATTCACATCCATAGCTTTTGCCACCTGCAAAAGTTAAGAGCCCTACATTTCTTCACGCATACCTTTCCTTGTTGGAGTTAGACTAAAGCTCTTCCAACACCTTCTCTAAATACCATTTGGCCCATTTGCTGTATCAATGACCAGCATACAGCTTCTCATAGATTCTGTTCTCCAGTCCCAGCATTAAGGATCTTACAGGCACAGATGAGATAGCCTCCTAAGCTCAAGGTCTACTTATTTATTAGAAGTGGGCAGCACAAATGATTTCAGAAGAGATAGAAATGAAAAGATATGGCATGTCAATCATTTTTCTTAATTTCTACAATACAGTTATATACAAAATAAAGACTCTTATGGAGAAGGATAAAAAGGGATCATAAGATATAATGTCATACTCATAACATTTATAAAAATAATATTCATATTTCTAAGAATAATATAAGAATTCCCATGGGCTTGGTATGGTTCATCGGTATTTGCAAGCTCAGGCTTTGATCCTTAACAACACAAAATTTTTCTCTTGGTGTGGTAATCATGTATGTCCTATTATAGTACTGGTTGGTAAACTGTGTATTTGCATCAAAAATTATTTTTGAGATAATAGCAGAATCAAATGAACTACAATACAAGCTATTTGTCCAAGATGAAGTTGATTATATCCACAGAATTCATTCATAGAGTTTTCCTCAAAATCTCCCTGTATATATTTAGACCTGTTGCAATAGCCCTCCGTTATTTAAGTTTACAGTAATTGGCTGTAGAAGATGATCTATGCCGGGTGAGTCCTGACCCTCAGGAAACTAGCACATGATTGGATGACAGACTGAATGAGATTCAGTCTTGATCTTTTCCAACTTGGTATTTGTTACTTTTCTTAAGGGAGGAAGGTTTGTTTGGGCTTATGGATTCAGTGGGCTTATGGGTTGTTGTCTATCATTCTGAGGGGTCGAAATCTGTCAGGCCCCACCCTACTATCAAACATACCAAGGTCTTTAGTATGAAGAGAGTGTGGATTGAGAAATATCAGAGATAAAAAAGAATAAAACCAAAGACAGAAAACTTAGTTTCAGGATGGTTATTAATCAATGCTGAAGCCTCACGTTTATTGCACGGTTGTTGTTTTTTTAATATTCAAAACAGGGGAAGGTAAGACTTACCCCTCTCAGGGATACCATGGTTCAAAGTACAAAGTACAGACAAGTGTAAATACCTTCTTTAATTCACAAAACATCCAGTAACCACGCCTAACAGAAAAGCATCCTGCCATTAGGCCTCAAAGAATAAGACAGCTGATAACCATGCCTTTGGCCAAATATCCTATTATGCAGCCCTGCAAGGCAAAACAAGCTCAGACTCACTGACCTACACAAGCTGGATCTTTGAAGGCGCTCACACTGGGGAAGGTAGAGAGTGGCTCAGATGCCAAAAGCAGCTGGTAGAAGAGACTTCCTATTGCCTAAACTGGGAAGTAGATAGAAATAATCACATTCAAAGACCTTCAAGGACCTGTTTCCACCAGTCAGTCCCCACCCCCTCTGAACAAACAAACCAATAATCAGTCTTGGAATGAAAATTAAGATAGGTTTCACTAGCACCTAGACATTGAATGGTGGAATCACCTAAAAGAAAAAGTTCTGAAAACACTTTTTTTAAGTCCTCTATCTGCTTTTCAACATAGCATGTATATAGAAGGTCACTTTCACCAGCATAACAAATAAATGCTCCTCTGAACTCCTTCACTGTCCTTCCAGCCTTGTCCCTGCTGTAGACAGTTGCTCCAAAGCCCAGTCAAATGAGTGAACATTTCTTTCTTAAAATTCAACAAATGCAGTTTTCTTTCTGGGATACCTTATCTCTTTTATACTTTTGGTTTTTGCTTGCAAAAACTTTGTGTACAAACAATCTGTAGCATTTTAAACGCATATGTTTTTATGGATTCTTGGCTCATTTTTAAGAAGTTCTCAAGGAGGGAGAAATATTCTTAATAAATACTCATATGTTTTTTTGTAGGGGGATTATGTTGCATTGTAAATAATTGTCCTGCCTACTAGTTTAATAAAAACACTGATTAGCTGAAGACAGACAGGAAGTATGGGCGGGGCTACCAGACTGGGAAATCTCAGGAAACAGGAATAACAGAGTGGAGATGCCACAGAGACACCAGACACGGCAGCAGATGCAGAGGACAAGTATGCTGCTCTGAGAAAAGGTACCAAGACACATAGCTGAACAGAATAAGAATCATGGGTTAGTTTAAAAGTAAAGAGTTAGCAAGCTATATGCTTGGGTCCTAGGCCAATCAGCATAAAATTAATGTAAGTGTCTGTGTGTTTCCTTGGTACTTTTGAGACTGTTGGTCCAGATTGTGGGACTAGTCTGGGTCAGAAACCTAATACAATAGTTTATGTACCTATACTCAACAAAACGTTTCGTAGGCTTCCTTTGACAAGAGGTTACATTTTGTGTTGCTGTTCTTCCATCATGTTTTTAGAATGCACCTGTGAAGGGAAGATCTCAGTCTCTGGTGGCAAGCATGATCCAATAGTGGCAAGCACCACAAAGCAGCCCTGCATTCATCAGCACTTTGCTGAGCCAGTTAAATGCCAAATGAAGTGTGATGCAATGGGTAAAATTTTCCATTCCTTCTGGCTTACTTCACATGCATCTGCAGAACAATTCTTTTAATAAAATAAGTGCTATTGAAGTGTGAATATTTTGAAAATAAAATTACTCAGAATTACCCAAACTGAATCCACAGTTTTTAAGCATTTATATAGACCAAAATTGTGTTGCATGCTCTCAAAAGCATACTTCATTTTTCTTCTAGGAACTCAGAATCTAATGTAGAGGAGGAATATAAGCCATGCAAGACAATGAATTGCATAATGAGGTAAAATGAAGGAGTTCTGGGAAAGTGCAATGATGTCTTGCCCCCAAGAGTTTACAAAATGTCTTGACAGTCTATTGGAGCTAGCTCTAAGCAGAAGAACTAGAAGGTCCATTACGAGTCCTGGGTTCATTTGTTCCAAGTATACACATTTGCTAGGCTTTTGTTGCTGATCAGCATCTATGCACAATGCAGGAAAATTCATTAGATATTTAAATGCAAAGTAACATTAATTCTGAGGGGAAAAATGAAATGCCAGGTAAACACAGAGATGGACTAGTACAAATGGAATAAGATTCATAATTCGACAAACCTGGCCTGATTTGTAGAACTTCTATTTTTCAATGGAAGGTATCCAGGATCCATGGGCACCGAGTCATTACCATGAACATTGTTGGCTACTTCAACCCATCAACCTGAAAAATATGAGAATCATACACTAATGAGGATAGCTAAATACAAATTTGGTCAACACAAAAGTATTTCCAATCTTAACATTTTAATTATTCTACATTTGGTTTTATACAAGAAAAGTTTCATGCAAGTGTCTTTTTTTCCTTTTATTGAACATACATTTTTTTCATTCAATGTATTTTGATTATAGTTTTCTCTCCCCCTACTACTCCCTCCCCTCCCTTTTGTAGCCACACCCTTTCTATTTTTTTAAATAGGAATAAAAATAATATAAAATAAGATTTAAAAAACAAACACATCAACATATGTCAAAACAACCAGATAAGGAAAAGAAGCAAGGAACAAGGGCAAGAAATAAAATAAATGCAGAGACACACGCTTGCACACTCAGGAATCCCATGAAAATAACAAACTGGAAACTATAACATACATGCAAAGAACCTTTAAGGTTAAATTTTTTTAATAAATTTTTAAAAAACAACAAAAAGCCCTGACTTAACACAGATGACTTTGTATTAGCCATCTTCTGCTAAGCATGGGGCATACCCTCAAAAGTGGTTTGTTTCCCCAGGGAAGCTCCCTTAGAGAGAACTAATTTTTTGTTTGCAAGTGGCAATCAGTTGGAGATAATTTCTGGGTCAGGGTTGGGGGGAGTATTCCACTTTTTTCAGCTCTAGGAGCCCACCTAGTATAGACCCATGAAAGCCCTGTGCATGCCGCCATGGTCTCTGTGAGTTCATGTGTGTGCCAGCCCTGATGTGTCTAGAAAGCTTTGATTCCTTTGTAGCCTCCATCCACTCTAGCTCTTACACCATTCTGCCTCTTCTTCCACATAGGTGTGTGGTGATATTTTGTTTGTGCTCTAACAAATTACCTGGAAACTAGAGGACAGAGAGCCACTAATTAACCATAGAGGCCAGGCGGTGATAGCACACACCTTTAATCCCAGCACTTGAAAGGAGGAAACGGGAAGTGAAAAGGCAAGGCAGAGACAGAAGCTCAGCCCAGCCAGTCTTAAGAGTCGGAGAGGTGACTATGGTTTCTGTTTTACTTCTCTGATCTTTCAGCATTTACCCTGATATCTGACTCTGGGTTTTTATTATTAAGACCAGTTGGATTCGAACATCATAGGTCATTTAACTCTGAGGGGAGGAATACATCCCTTTTAGGCATCTGACTCTCTATATATTGTCATGATGTGAGTCTTCTATTTTGTTTCATGTGTTGGTAGATAAAGCCACTCTTATGATGGCTGAGCAAGGCACTGATCTATGAATATATCAGAAAATCATTATGAGACATTTTATTGCTATATTCATTTAGCAGAACAGTAGTTATTTGGTTTCATCTTAGGTCCCTGACCTATCTTTTTCCCCTAATGTATGGTTTATGCTTTTGTCAAAAAAAAATGGTTTGCTAAATAAATATTTTATAGTGCTCAACATCATTGACCATCAGAAAATGAAAGTTAAAATGACCTTGAGATTCCATCTCATCCCACTGAGACTAGCTATCATTAAGTAAAGAAATGCTCTGGACAGTATGAGGAAGGGCACTCCTTTTTTACTACTGGTTGGATTACAACTCATGTACATTACATAAATGAGTGTGAAGAGACGCCAAACAGTCTCATATTCCTTCCAGGTTCAGCAATTGCTTCTGCTCTACTTTCATTTCTTAAGCTAACAGAGTCAAATTCTTCTTACAAAAAAATTTTCAATGTCCTCACTGTATACTGTTTGTAAATATCTGAAATCCTAGGGAATTTAAACCTTAGATAATAGTGTGATATAAGTGAGTCCAAAAATATTCATTTTTAGAAATAAATCCACCAACACAAACAGAGTTGAGACCTGGGACTTCTGAGATGTAACCAACAGATTAACTTGCTAGTAAATTATTACAGAAGTAGCTTTATTAGAAAAACTAAGTTCAGTTTGACAGAAACTTACTTTATACCCTGCCTTTCTACAAGATGACCTTTACCATACTATAATGTAAGAAAATGTCCTTATCAGATCTTCTCATCTTCCAAACCATGGAGTAAATGCACCTCTTGTCTTTACAAACTATCCAGAGTCTATTATGAAGCTCCAACACTTAAAAAAAAAATACAGACGAAAACAGGACCTAGTTATTCTTTCTCTCCCACCCCTCCCTTCCTCTTGACCATTGGTCTTGCCTCCCACATCTCCACTTCTGCCCATTTTTTTAAAGCTATGTGATACTTTATTGGTTTTGATGTTAAATAGCCACAATTACTGCTTTCTAAATTATAGATTATGGAAGCATGAACTGAGGAGTTAATTAAATCTTTCTACTCCTATGAGGTATCACTATGTAGACCTGGCTGACCTAGAACTCACAGATATCTACCTGCCCCTGTCTCCCAGGTGCTGGGATTAAAGGCATGTGTTTCCATACCTGGCTCAAACTAATATGAATTTTGATTTTTGCCTTGTTCCTTCCAAATCTGAATCAATAATTTTTAAGATAGATGTTTTGTTTAACAATGTTATTAATAAAATAACATATATGTGAGTTCATTTAAATTGTCTTTTTGATAGTCTGTTTGGAATTTCCTTCATCCCAGGGTCACTGGTGTGCTCCTCAGTGTGGAAGCTGGGATAGGACTCTGAGCTCTTTGTATTTTGAAATTTGACTTGCAATCTGGCTCCACCTACAAAGTTTGTGATGGTGGGCAGCCTGCTTCTCTTCTTTTTATTATTCTGGAAAGTAGGACATAAGATCATACCTAATAGATTTAATATGAAAATCAGAAGAGAGACAAGATTGCTCAGCAGATAACGGCACTTACTCTGCAAGCCCCGTGACCTGAGTTTGGTCTCCAGAATCCATGTGAAGGTGAAGGGTACACACCCTTCAGGAATGAAAGTATGGGTCACTCTTCTAGAAAGAGAGCCAGCAAGACCTGCTGTGGCGCTTACTGAGGTGGAGGAAATACAGAATGGGTGGTAAAGGAAGGTAGTTACAAACGCCAGCTAAGGTCACATGACCAGTTACAGACATAAATAGCATAACTGACAGGAGTGTTTCTGTCTTTGGGAGGAAGGGGGTGACAGATATTTTTATTTTATATTTTTATGTTATTAAAATATTTCCAGAAAATAGATTGAGCTAAAAATTAAGCACCACAATCTTGGTGCTTAAACTTGTATGTTTTCTACCAAATACAAAGATCCATTTTCTAATTCTGCTACTATCAATTATGGAATGACTTCATAACATAAGCATCCAGGAGAATTAAACTAGAAACTACTATGCAGCCATGGTAAGGTGTGTACACATCTAGTGCATAGTTGGTACAATAAATCCAGAAATCAATGCTGATATTGTAAAGGGGAAAAAAGAAGAAAATAAACACAGAAGCAAGAATGTGCTAGATGGGTTTTAGGAACCCTCCATTGCCCATTATTTGATGTTTGTTATTAAATAAAAAGCCACTTAAAACAAATTGCAACTTGCTCTTAGCTAATAACATGACACTGGTGAATGGACAAGAATGTGTTCTATTCTTTTCCTGATTTGTTTATCAGCTAATGTCATATTGATTAAGAGAATATCAGTTGTTATCATATTTAAATTTGAGATACTGAAGGAATGTCTCTAAAGGGACATCGACACCTATTCTAAATTTATAATGCATTTGTGGTTGTACACGGAAGAGGGATATCATGTAGGTGTAATAATGAACTTCTTATACTACAAAGAATGTTAATTTTGGTGGTTAGATATTAAATATCTACATTTGAGAGAAGGAGAAGAAGAGGGGAATATGGTTATAAAGAAACAAGTGGTTCTTCGTTATTCCCAAGGACCCCATACTGCTTATGTTATCCACACACTCCCAGAAGGGCCTCCTCAGGTTGGATACCCTGCGCATCAGCCCACTCTAGTGAGTTCCTCAGAACCTTACCTATTCGTGTGGTTTCCGTACTTTGAGGTTTAGCTGGCATTGCCCGTTCATGGACCAGTCTAGCCAGCTGAGTGGCCCTGATAAACACTCAGTGCCATCATTCCTAAATATCTGCCTAGTCTATGAGTGACCTAGACCTTTGTCCTCTACACCATCACTACATCATGTCCTAATTAAGATCATATGACCTTAGCATGGTGAGTCTCTCAGATTCCCCACTTACCTGTACCATCCTCACATTCCCAGGCATACTTGGGTAGTGAAGTTTGTATACCAGATAATCTGTCCTATTCACATGCTTTCTTGGTGACACTAAATTGAAACGAGGCCATTTCTCCAATCAATATTCAACATGAGTATCTGACAGACTGACCTACCTCCTATTGACTCTTCATACCTACTTTGAAATTGACCGAGATTGAGCTACAGCAAAAATAGGAATTTCCACTCCACAGAGGTAGGCTCAAATCTCATCTCCAATATACCAACCAATGAAAGAAGTCCAAATACATACTCCCCCGGTTCCTCCCCACCTTTCCTTCTATGGCCCCTCCCTACTTTTGCTAATCCATGTTCATCTAGGAAGTTCAATTTCTACTTTCATTTGTCCCAGAGATAGGGACAGGGTCAGTGGAGGTAGACATGGAGGCTAAGTTTTATTCCTGGTTTTGACAGAAGCAGCCTCTGATTCCTTTGAACAGGGAGAAGGTTTGAAAGCATAGGAGACAAATGGATCCCATAGTAACAGAAAGTAAACAATGGTATTGTGAGGGAAACATTCCACAAAGAAAAACCTGAGAAGTTCAGCAGGGTAAGGGGGAAAGAGTAGCTATGCTTGGAATGAAGTACATGGGATGAGGTTGCTGCAGACCTTCTGGGTCTTCAGAGACATAATTAGGGGTTTGATAGAAGACAGAGGGCTGTTCACTGAGTCCTGGGAAGAACTTTGTGTCTTGTCAAGTCCTTTCTTTGAATCTGTCCTCCGGGAGTTGTTGCAGGCACTAAATAGGAGGCTTCTTTTATTAACCTATTCATGTCTTTAGAATGTTTCATGTTGACATTTTCATTCATGTATATCATGTATTCTATTCATGTTCCTGCCAACCTTCCCCTTTTCATTTGATTTCTTCCTTTTGAGCCTCGACATCTTCTCAGAATCTTACCCTGCTGCTTCCATGTCTTGTTTACACATCTGTTGAATGTCTAGGTTTTTTTTGTATGAGAGACAGTATGCATTATTTATAATTCTGAGTCTGACTTACTTTGTTTAACACGATGATCTCCAGTTCTATACATTTTTTTGGAAATTACATAATTTCATTATTCTTTCCAGTTGATTACAATGCTACTGTGCAATAGCACTTTTAAATCTATTCATATTTACATGAATATCAGACAGTTCTATGACCATTGTGGATAGTGTTGCCAAAAACACAGATGATCAGGTGTCTGTGTAGTATGCTGACATAGAGTCTCTGGCTACATACCCAAGACTGGTACAGCTAGGCCATCTGGAAGTGTTACTTGGTATTTTTCAGGAGGCGAATGCTTCTTTACAGTTTGTCCCCCAATTTATGGTTTATTTTTAGAGTCCAACTGTGCTATAACATACAAAGTGCTGCCAATGCTGGTGTAACCTACAGGGATAAAATTTGAGGCCACCTCAGTTCCTGTCTTCTCCAAGTGTCTGGCTGGATCTTTGGTATTATCATTTCCCAGTAGAGCCCCAGGTGGTACTTACGTGTTAGTGAACTGTACAAAATTCCTTTGATAGAGGTTCTACCAGATGAAAATAAGTGTTAGAGAAATCTCGCTTTAATTTCCTTATGTATATACTTTTATAACTTATCCATTATTAAAATTATACCAGCCCTATATCTGCCTCCAAGGTGGAAGAAATTGGAGAATATCCTGAAAACTTATTATTTCTTCTTGCTATTGACTTTCTCCCTAGGGCCTCTAATACAAATACGGCTACACTCATACCTAATCAATAATGTCTTTTCTTTATTTATTCCGTATATAAGTCTTCAAGCTCCAAGAGTGTTCTGATCTTCGGTAAACAAATGAACATACTCATGTCTTACTGTTGTCAATATTTGTAATATAATACTCACTGTGTAACTCATACTGTGCCTCTCCCGGTGAGATTGAATCACATTTACTTTAGATTCAGGAGAAGGTATTTTGGAATGTCTCCGGGTATGCTGTTTTATTGGTGTCATTTTTATCCCAAGGAACATTTAAAAAATATTTATATTTCAACTCATAAAAAGGAATGGAGTTTTGTTGAGATTGTACTTAAAGGATCTTCAGAGACATTTAAAACTATGTATCTTGTTGCTAGTTCCTGTGATATGTAGGAAAAGCCTAACCAGAAAGAAGATGACGATTATATAATACATAATATTATATAATATATAGCATCATTATTATTATTATAAATAATAGATAGTAGATAATGAGGAAGGATAAGGAGTAAGCAAAAGGACATGGGTACGAAAAGAGAATAGGGTAAGGGAAGACACAAAAGGAAAGAGGTCTCAGGGATGTGAGGGAGACGGAGGAAAACATTGAAACATTTTGTCACGATATCTAACATCTTGCATGCTAATTAAAGAATTTTAAAAGTTTAATTAACCTTTTTTTGAGGGAAAAATGTATTGTTCTTCAGGCAAAAATGTACGTTTATGTTAAAATTCTTGTTAGTTTCCAAGTTTTAGTATTATTTCATAGAAAAATTTGTGTTTTCTCTATGTCAGATCTTGTCTTAAATATATTAGAAAAATTAAATCATTGGTGTTCTGATTAAAAGGTATAAATATGTATATCTTGTTGGTTTGAATGACTCATTTAATATGAACATATTTTTTGGTTATATACTATTCAATTAATAATATTAATGATATTTTCATTAAAAACGTGTTCAAAAGCATAATGCAACACTAACACTGACTATACTGAAACACATTTTCCAGAGATAAAATTATCATTTATCTCTCCACTTATTTGCTGAATCACCTGCATATCTAGTCTTTCATCTGCCTGTTCATACCTATATAATAAGATTAACAATTTAGAACGACTTTTTACTTCAAAAGAATTTTTAATGATTTGCAGTGTTTGAATAACTGAAAGAACGAGCATCTTCTGTGGAATAACGGGCATGGTGAGATATTCTTTAGGAAAAACAAATATTTGTACTAGAATCTACAGAGAGTCACAAAACTAAAACTATGCACATATTTTTATGTCCTTTCCTTTTCTTCCAACAGAGGATAAATGACAAGTTTTTTTGTGTTATAAAAATTCAAATATGAGTTTGTCTGGAAATATACTTTTTTTTCCTAAATTCTAAGAGAAAAAATTTGATGGCTGTGTTAGTGTCATCTCTGGTGCTGTGAAACAATCCAAAGCATCTTATAGAAGAAACAGGATATGTTAGCTCACAGCCGCAGGCCGTCCTTATGAAAAGTCAAGGTGAGGACCGTAAAGTGATTTGTCACACTGCAGGCACAGTCAAGAGAAGGCTGTGTGCACGCTTGTGCTGATTCTGTTCTCCCTTTGTACTCAGCTCAGGACCCCAGGCCCAGAGAGTAGTGTTGTCATAGTGATAAGATCTTCCTACACCAGTTAATGTAATTAAGATAATTCCTCAAAAACGCATGCAGAGGCTCCTTTAGGAGATTCGAAACCGTCAACTTGACAATCAAAACTGAACACCACAACTCTACCCCTTGCCAACTTGATGCACAAACAAATCACTTCGTTGTTTATTTATTGTTTTTACATCCCGATCAGCGTTTCCCCTCCCTCTCCCCTTTCCACGAGCCTCCCCCACCCCGGTACTGTTTCTCTTCAGATACAGGCTGGTTTCTCATTGATATAAGATCAGGTTGCAGTGAGACTGGGTGCTTCCTCTTCTTATAAGGACAGACGAGGCAATCTGAAAATAGGAAGGGGTCTCCAAGGCAGGTAACAAACAGCCCCTGATCCGTTAGGATCTCGCAAAAAGACCAAGTTACTCAACTGTAACACATATGCAGAAGGCATAGGTCAGCCCCATGCAGGCACCCTGGTTGTTGGTTCAGTCTCTGAGCCCCTATAAGCCTGGGTTGATTCTGTGGGTTTTCTTATGGTGCCCTTGACTCTACTGGGTCCTAGATTCCTTCTCCACCTTCTTCCAAATACTTCCCCAAGATTTGCCTAATGTTTGCCTATGGGTCTCAGCATTTGTTTTTATCAGTTACTGGACGAAGCCTCTCTGGTGACAGTTGGGCATCAGTCTGTGAGTATAGAAGAATATCATTATGAATCATTCCATTGACTTTTTTCTGCCATTTATGTTTGGGTCTATTAGAGGTCTCTAGAATATCTGGCTTCCCTTTCAGGGTATGAGTCTCCAAATGGGCCAGTCATTAGCAGATTACTCCCACAGTTTCTGTGCCATTTTTAGCCCTGCTCATCTTGTAGGCAAGACAAATTGCAGGTCAAGAGTTTTGTGGCTAGGTTGATGTCCCAATCCATCCACTGGAAGTCTTGCTTGGTTACAGGAGATGGCTGGTTCAGGCTCTGTACTCTCTATGCCAGGAGTCTTAGCTAGCATCACCTTCAGATTCCTGGGACTTTCCATTGCTCTAGGTTTCTAGGGATGCCCTTAGATTCCAGTTGTCTCTTTCAGTACTTTCTTCCCTCCTGATTCCAACTCCATTTCCCCTTCCTGCCCCTCCCTCCACTGGCAATGTCCATTCTATTTTCTCTTCACAATGAGATTCATATATCTCTCTTGAGCCCTCCTTGTTTCTTAGCTTCTCTGGGTCTGTGGGTTGTAGCCTGGTTATCCTTTACTTTACAGTTAATATTCACTTAACTTATAAGTGAGTACATACTGTGTTTGTCTTTCTGAGGCTGGATTATCTCACTCAGAATAATCTTTTCTAATTCCACTTATTTGTCAGCAAATTTCCTGATGTCATTGTTTTTAATAGCTGAGCAATACTCATTGTATAAACGTACCACATTTTTTTTTTAATCTATTCTTCAGTTGAAGGATATTTAGGTTGTTTCCAGTTTCTGGTCACAATAATGTTTGGTCAAAACAAATGTTTGCACAAATGAGCATAGTTGTATAAACATCCTTGTGGTGTGGTGGAACATCCTTTGGGTTACATGTTGTTGATCTTAATGCCTGTGAGACTGGTGTTCTGTTTAGGAAGTTGTCTCCTATGCCAATGCATTCAAGGCTAATCCCTGTTTTCTCTTCTATCAGGTTCGGTGTGTCTGTATCTGATTTTTATTTTGAGGTATTTGATCTATTTGGACTTGAGTTTTGTGCAGGGTGATGATGGATCTATTTACATTTTTCTATTCTATGTGCTGACATCCAGGTACACCATAACCATTTGTTGAAGATGCTTTCTTTGGTTCATTGTATAATTTTGGATTTTTTTTTTTTTTTTTGGTCAGAATAAAGTGTCTATAGGTATGTGGATTTACTTCTGGGTCCTTGACTCAATTCCATTGATCAATGTGTCTTTAGCTATTCTGTGGCCCTCCCACCCCATATGATATTGAATCTTGTTCTTTCAAGGTCTGTAAGGTATTGTGATGGGATCTTGGTGGGGATTGCATTGAATTGTAGATTGTTTTTGTCAAGAAGGCCATTTTTTACTATGTTAATCCTACTAATCCATGAGCATGGGAGATCTTTCCATCTTCTGAGGTCTTCAGTTTCTTTCTTCAAAGGCATTCTTGTTATACAGTCTTTCACTTGCTCGGTTAGAGTTATCCTAAGATATTCTATATTATTTGTGGCTCCCTGCTCTCTCTCTCAGCCCATTTATTATTTGTATATAGCAGCACTACTGAATTTTTGCTTGAGTTAATCATGTATCTAGCCACTTTGCTAAAGGTGTTTATCAGCTGTAGGAGTCACTTACATATACTATCATATCATCTGCAAATAGCAATACTTTGACTTCTTCCTTTCCAATTTGTATCCCCTTAAGTCATCTTATTGCTCTAACTAAAACTTGACATATTATGTTAAATAGATATGGGAAGAGTGGACAGTCTTGTCTTGTCCCTGAATTGCTTTAAGTTTCATTGAAGAGATAGGCTTATTCAAACCCAGGAATGAGGAGATGAAGTAGAGAATTTACGCCTTCTGGAAAAATGTTCAGATTTTGAAAGGGGAAATAGTCATAAAGTTTTAAATGGGACAATGGATGGAAGATCTTCAAATTTGGAGAAGTTTTTTGTTCTGTAAATTCTCTGAATGACAGAGACTAACTGATATTTTTCTTTGAAATTCCTCAGGCCTGATTGTCTATGTATCTAATAACATAGAATTGTTGAACTGCAAAGCAATAATAGGCAAAGGAAGAGGTGAATATTACTGGATATGTCTCCATGAAATCAAGCCCTGAGTGAGAGGGATTAGTTTTGCAAGTGAAGAGAGTGACAGACAACAACAGAAAGATTTGACAGGGCTTTGTTTATATGTCAAATCCATCAAAGAAATGGCTGTTTCTTCCTGATAGAGCATGTTTTCTTCTTGGTAAGTTTTTAATCTATCTGTCTGTCTGTCGCCTGTCTGCCTGCCTGTCCATTCATCCATCCATCCTTCCATCCATCCATCTACCTACCTATCTAGACACAGTTTCTCTATGTAGTCTTATCTGGCCTTGAATTTATGGAGATCCACCAACCTCTTTCTCCAAAATGCTGGCATTAATGGCATGTGGCCATATGCCTGGATATTTTTACTTTCTTTCAGAGTTTTTATCTTATAATTTTTTATCTATAACTTCATCTTTAGTACCTGCTATATAAACAATATTCCATGTTGTTTCTCAGATAAATGAATGAGATAGCTAAGTATTTTTATCTGTACAATTTCTTATCGAGACCAATAGAAACTAAAATAGTGCTCCAAAATGTATTGAGCTGTAGGCAACTATTTTCCAAAGCTTTCAATTTTTATTATTAAAAAAAATGTATTTAGAAGGCTGTTCTCTTCTGTTATATGTTGACCAAGTTTCAGTTCCTTGATTTTACAACATCAGAGAACTGGAAAAGAGGAAGCAGGCAATTGATTTTCTGTCTAAAATTTAATTCACATCAAAAACAGGAAAGCCTATACTTGACTATAGAACCCAATTTGGAGATTTCAGAAAGGGAGAAAAGTGAGAAGTTTGAACATTTAGAGATGTGCTGTAGATAAGTTCCAGTGTTTGCTATGGGATGATCCTTCTGTATACTATGAGTATGTTATTACTCTCATTGGTTAATAATAAAGCTGTTTGGCCTATGCCAAGACAGGATAAGGTTAGGTGGAGCAATCAGACTGAGAAATTGGAGGAAGAGGGGTGGAGCTGCAAGATGTCAGAGAATTGGTAAAGCCACAGACCACACGGCAATACATAGGTGAATAGAAATGGGTTAATTTAAATGTAAGAGCTAGTTAGTAATAAGCCCAAGCTATTGACCAAACCTTTATAACTAATATAAGTCTCTGTTGTAATTTGGAAAGTGGCTGCTGGGTATTTGGGACTGGGTGGATGGGACAGAAAACTCTGCCTCTGTTTACAAGAACTGCAGCATTAAGCATCTTCTGAGTAAAGGGAACCCAGTTGTGGAGACAGGCCTTAGACAGCATGAAATTTATATTCTTTAGAGAGAAAAAAAAATTCTCCATACCTAAGGGATGTGTCGTCCTTTTATGCATATAAAATTACCCTTGCGCAGGTGGTGTAAGCTAATATTAATAAACACAGTTACAGTATTTTAATATGCCTTCTCTTAAGAGAAACACATCTTACTAAACTAAATCCTCAAACTGGGAGTTTTAGGAATTTGGCTTTCTTTCCTCTGTTTTTGTGAATTAAAAAAAAAAAAAAGGTCTAATGTATCTAAGGAATATCACTATATAGTTAAGAATGACCTTGAATTTATAGTCTTGGGTTCTGAGTGCTGGAATTTGAGTGATGGGATTACAGGCACGTGCACTAGTATATGCTTTGTTGCTGATCAAACTCAGGGCTTGATGTATGTTAGGTTAGTATTCTCCCAATTTATGTAACTCCCTGGCCCAACAGCCATTCTACATAAAGAACATTAGATGGATGTTCTGTTTGCAATAATCATGAAAGTATATTAGCCAAAACAAAAGTAATTTAAGTTTTACTGTGTGTGTCACCACTGCCTTTAATTTTTATGCCACATATGTTCAGATGCAGTAAGTGGCAAGGCAGATAAGTAACTTCCTCATGGTTTTTTGTTTAAATTGGATTGTGTACTGTGTCTGATAATTTTTCCTTTGGCTTAATTTCACAGGACACATTTTACTTTGATTCCGGCATGGCAGACCTGGTTCAGACCCTGTCGTAGATAGTTTTCTACTACTTTATGTACTGAAGTCTCAATTCTTCCATATTTAGCCCCTAAACTCTGGAAGATACCACTATCTGGGTCATCATGCCCAAGGGCCTATCTGTCTCAGAAGAAATTGACTTCTAAAAATTCTTCTGGAAAGTACAGCTTCTAAGCTGTGTTCTTATTCTTTAGCTAGTTTTATATTTATACACCAGGTGACATCTTCATGAAGTAAAGATCACTTCATAAAGTCATCTCTACCTACCAAAACAGATAGTTCTTCATCTAACCATTTTAGCATGTTATTTTATTCCTTTTTTTTTTTCTACTGAGGCTTGAAATTCAAACTTCTGGAAGAGTATGCAAATAAAGAAAGGGGTGGAGATGATGTAGTAGGAGGTAGAAGAGAATATGTGATCTAAAGTGTTCTTGGCACTACTGAATAAAAGGCCATCATTACTGTTGCTTAATAATGATGCGGAGGGGCTAGATATTCCACTTAAAGGGAAACCAAACACTCAAAATTTCATGTGAAATGTTTCTTTTTAAACACTTTGTGTTATAATCAGTGACATAAGGCCTTGCTGTTTATTTGTATTGGTCTTGTCATTATCTCTTGGGGCTTCTCTATCACTCCGGCATTGACAATGATGATACTTCTGAATTTTGATTAAATAAAAAAGCCAAGAAACAAGAATCAGGAAATGTAAAAAGTTTAAATTGGAACATGATTAAGCTGATCACATGGGTATTTTGAAGAGGAAATTTTTTTTGAAAATATGTTCAAAGTAGTATCATTCACTGAAGACCTTGTGCTGATATACAGGCTCCTCAACAGGAATGGATGAGGACCAGCAGTGGTACCTGTCATTTGCACATACCATGAAGATGAGTTCATGAAGATCGTGCATGTTCACTTTAAGTTGGAAACTTCTGTGTGTACTTTAATGAAATGCTGATGACCAAAGAAAATGGCCTGAGTTATATGAAGAGAGTAGATATGGTCAAAGAATCGAGATTATTAAAGAGCGAACAGTACAAAATATGTTCCAAAGAAAACATTAATAATGTCTATCCTAGTTAAGGTTACCATTGCTGTGAAGAAACACTATGATCAAAGCAAGTGGAGGAGGAGAGGCACAAGCCAAATAAATAGATCACTGTTCATCACTGAAGGAAGGCAGGACAGGAACGAGAACAGACAGGAACCCAGAGGAGGAGCTGATAGAGCAGTTCTGCTTACTGGCTCATCGTGGCCTGCTCAGTGCTTCAGCTCCTCCCCAACTTGCAGATTAGCTTCTGCAATTTGAATTTAATTTTTACTGAAAGATTAAAAATTGAATTATTTCCATAGAGGTTAGCTTTAATGAAATTAATTTTGGCATTAAAATTTAGTTAGGCATTTCGATCTCATAAGCCAAGTAAATTGAAACTAAACATGAAGAAAATAAGAAGAAAAAATTGTGGAAACATAGCAGTTGAAGGATGAATGATCTGAAAAACTACAGATCAGGATCTATCTTACAAATAGCATTAAAACTTTAGTTTCTCTATTTTACTGGAGTTAGTAATTGGGAAGTAGATAATGGGCTGTTTTAGTTAGGGTTATCATAGGCCTGTTTGTATTTGTGTAGTATTTAAAGGCAACACGCACACTTTAAAAAAAAAAAATCAGTAACATCTGCTTTCTCACATCTGAGATTTGAAATTGTAGAGATTTATTTGTATTATCTTTACAAAGTAGCATGATATTGCTACTAAGTCTGCAGTTGTCCTCACTGCAAGGAAGATATTCTAAAGAGACACTTAGGTCCCGCCCCCTTGAGCTGGAGGATTGCCAAAACAAAGAAATTGGACCTTCTCCAGGAATCTCATGCTGGGAGAAAGAATAAGTTGGGATGTTTTGTCTTATGGAGAGGAAGCTTTTCTCTCAAAGAAATTTCACATAGTTCTCACAACTTTCTAGATCATCTTGAGGAGAAACCAATATTGAGATGGTGGGTTGGAACCTCCTTGAGCATGACTGCTTACTTGTGTGTCTCCCCTTCTATTTAAACCTAAACTTAGTGTCAGGAAGCTAAAGACTTACTCGGGTGGGTCGTGGGCGTTAAACCTTCTTTTCCCCTTCCCTATAATATGGCACATAAGTCAATCTTTGTCTGTCTGTTTGCCTGCCCCCCCCCCTTAATCATTATTTTTAAGCTTCCACTGAATAACCAAGGACAAGTGGCCAAGCCTAGGCTTTTTAGGACTGCCAAGGCCTATTCTCTGACTCTAACAATGGTGGTAACAGGTAGAGTGCTCAGGACTGGGAAGGTGGCTCTACAGTTAAATATGCTGTGGCTGCTCTTTTATAGGACCCTGGTTCAACTCTCAGCATCCATATGGCATTAAAAACAGATCCATTTTCTATAAAATTCTATATAAAAATCTCCCAAATCTTGAGAAACACATTTCTACCCAGGTTGTGCTGGCTACTTTTTTTTTTGGGGGGGGGGGGGACAGGGTATTTTCTTGATTAATAATTAATGTGGAAGGGCTCTGCACACTATGGTGGTACCGTTTTGAGCAGGTTGCTCTGGACTGTGTAAGAAAGCAGATTGAACAAGTCATGGGGAGCAAGGCAGTAAGCAGCAATATTCCATGATCTCTGTAACAGCTCCTGCCTCCAGGTTCCTGTGTTGAGTTCCTATCCTGACTTCCCTTTATGTTAGACTGTGATCAGAACATAAAAGCTAAATAGACCTTTTCCTTTTCAAGTTGCTTCTAGTCGTGATGATTTATCACAAACAGTAGAAAGTAAACTATGACAGAGGTGACAAGTACCATGAAACTCCTGATAGAAAATTAGTTGGAAATTAAGTTGGCTCTGGGAAAGCAGTATTTTAGGAAGCACATTTCTACTTGTGTTTTTCTTTATGTAAAATTGCTATAACAAGAAGTTATATTTATATTTATATTTCATAGTCCATATCTGATAGTTTAACATATTTTGATTTATTTGATTTAGATAACCTTAAATAAGGACACAGTTTAGGAGAGTAGAAGGGAATTGCAGAGGGAGGGAAAAGAAGGAGTCAAGAGAAGGAGATAGTAGGAAATAATTGGTTGTTATGAAGGGCAGGAGAGGAAAATGGACGGAGATGAGAAGAGGGAAGAAAGAAGTCAATAGAGAGGGAGGGAGGGAGAGAGAGAGGGAGGGTGGGAGAGAGAGAGGGAGGGTGGGAGGGAGGGAGGGAGGGAGGGAGGGAGGGAGAGAGGGAGGGAGGGAGGGAGGGAGAGAGAAGAGATTGCTAACATTAAGGTAAGGATGTTTGAAAAAGACACAAAGAAGCATTGTTTTATCAACTAATATAAAACACATTGTATTGGCAGGGATTCATTTATATATACTTATTCCTGGTAAAGTGTAAATCCTTCCTTATAAATGTATTTTAATTTTCTCTGAGTAATGCTCAGTCTATTCTGTTGTACCAGTCCACTTGTAATTTGGTTACAAATTTGGATGATCATCTGGCTAACATGGTATCTATGATATTTCTATTAAAGACATTAACATAAGTGTAATTAAATATCAGGCAAATCTGGTTTAAGAAAATTTCCCTTTAAAATGTGTATGTAAAGATAATTTTTTAAAATAAAGGTATCTATGTAAAGAATTTGTTTTAAAATGGTGACTAAAAAGGCTTGGTCAGGAAAAGACATAATCCAGGCATGTAAAAATGTAAAGATACTCAAGACAAGAAGTATTTTTTTCATTGCTTATCATGTGAAAATTCAGATTTTGGAAGACTCCTGTTCTTTTGTCACCTGAACAGAGAAACACTAATGATGTCACAGGCAATCAAATTTATTGTTATTTATGGACTCCTATTTTTTGCTTAAGCTGTCAGAAAAAAATTCATTGTGATGCAAAATTGAAATGTGAAGTTACATGTGTTAAAAGATTGACTTTCATATGCCAGGAAATTAAAAACAAACAAACAACAAAACAGAACAGACCCAACCCTCAGCCTAACTCTTGAAGATTAGGAATAGAGCTATTTAAAGTAGGGACAATTGAAGTGGCTGATACGTCATAAAGAACAGTAACACTTAGGTGCAAATAGACAACTGTCAATAACTACAGATGATTATCAAGAGAAATGTCTGTCTCCCATTGATCTACGATATAAACGGGATTTTTTTAAAAATCTGAGATCACCTAAAATTAGTGTCAGGCAGAACAGACAATCACAGTTCTTCCATGTATCTTATTGACAAACCAAAGGAGTTAAAGAATAAGAGTTACCCTAACAATGGAAATCTGTAGTAGTCTTCATGGAGCTCTGTAGCTGGAGTTCTAGGACAAAATCCTGTGCCCTAGCAGGGCAAACAGACTAGGTTTGACTTTAATACTTTATAAGAACTGACTTGTTAAGAGTTCCAAATACATCACAGAAGAGAATTTGTAGTAAGAGGTTTCTGGCCCAGTCTTTTGGGCCTAGCCTCAAGGTTTAGACGGGCAGAGACACACAGATGCTTACAATAGTTTTAGGCTGATCAGCCTAAGGCCCAGGCATATAACTTGCTAATTCTTTACCCTTAATCTAACCCATGACTCTTATCCTGTCCAGCCATGCAGCTCGGTACCTTTTCTCAGAGCACCATAGTTGTCCTCTGCTTCTTCTGGCTTCTCTCTGGCATTCTGCTCTGTTCTGCCTGTTCCTAGAATCTTCTTAGTCTGGTAGCCCTGCCCACACTTCCTGTCTGCCTTTGGCCAATCAGAACTTTTTATTAAACTCATAGGCGGGGACAATTATTTACAATGGAACAACATAATCCCCCTACAAGAATTGATTGCAAACTCATGCATAAACACAAATTATCATGGGCTGAAACAGATCAGATTTTTCATCTCTGTGGCTTGTCTTTTAGAGGCATTATGTGGGCCTTTAAAAGATGAAATAGCTTTCCTGTAAAATGGCTGATTATTCAGTTCTAAATTCTAATTAACTTTAATTCCTGCATTTCATCTCAGTGTGGTTAAGATAAAAAACTTGAATAATTTATTTTTGAGGAGAGGTTTCAGCAGAAAGAGAGAAACTAGACTTGTATTTTATAAATGAAAAATTATTATATGCATATGTGCGCACACACACACATACCATGTAGATGTGTTTAAAATGTATCATGTTGTGAGTAGCAAATTCAATGTGCAATGTATTTTTTAAATGAAGAAATAAAGTGGTTGCAGATTTGCTACTAAGTTACTTTTAGGAATTATGGATGTAAATAAAAGTTTGCTTCAAAGCAAAGGACATGGTAAGTAAGACAAAATGACAGCCTACAGAATAGAAAAAGATGGTCACCAACCTTACATCTGACAAAAGACTGATCTCTAAAATATATAGAGAACTCAAGAAACTAGAGCCACCAAACCCAAATAATCTAATTAAAAATGGGGTTCAGAGCTAAAAAGGGAATTATCAACAGAATTATAAATGGGTGAAAGGCATTTAGAGAATTGCTCAACATCTTTAGCCATGGGAGAAATACAAATTCAAAACAATTTTGAGATGCCATCTTACACCTGTCAGAATAGCTAAGATCAAAACCACGGATGACAGCCTTTGCTGGATGTGGAGCAAGGGAAACACTCCTCCATTGTTGGTAGGAGTGTAAACTTGTACAGCCACTCTAGAATGCAGTATGGCGGTTCCTCAGAAAACTGGGAATCAATCTCCTCAATGATACAGCAATACCACTATTGGGCATATACCCAGAGGATGCACATTCATACCCCAAGGGCATTAGTTTAACTATGTTCATAGCAACATTATCCATAATAGCCAGAAACTTGAGACAACGTATATGCCCCTCAACTGAGTAATGGATTAACAAATTGTGGTACATTAACATAGCAGTTAGGAAGCAAATTCAGGAACAGAGAGGAACAAAGAAGTTACAAACTCTCTATAAATATACTCTGCCTAAACCTTAAACTGACTCATAAACTACATGTTGGAGTAGTATCCAGGAAGATCCATTAAGGCTAAAAAAATACATAACAGAGAGTTCAACTTATTCCTGCTATAGGGGTGAAAAAGTTTATAATTTTTGAGCCAAGCTGACAACTTCTCATTAGTGAAACAGCAGAATTTAAATAAAAGCCACATAGAGGAAAAAAAATAGTTTGCCTCATCTTGTTTTCATATAAAATTATATACTCTATATATAATTCTATATAAAATCACATACAATATAAAATGTTGACATATAATATAATTAATACAATAATATATATGATAATATAATTTTATATATATTCCCAATCATGAGTTTCTAAGTAAACTTGGTTCACTGGGAACCATTTTTTAGTAGTCTGATAGATAAAGGAAAAGATACAATTTTTTTAAAGAATATTTTTTCATCTGAAGAGGTTGTTACACTGCTAGTTGCTGACACAAAATTAAAAAGTATAAGGTTCTCTAAGAGAACAGTAGACTCACAAGGAGTTCAAAAGAACCCTAAAGGCAGAAATTCAAATGACTTTAAAGAGATCAAATATCTCAAAAGGGCCTCTAACTGATGTTGCCAGAGCAACACAACTCTCCCATTAAAAAACAAAACAAAATTTCTTTTTTCTGGAACCAAATATGCATGATCATAGACCAGGAATACAGATTCACGTCACCCTAAATTCCATTTTCTATTGTTGTATGGTAACAATTTGATGAATTTTTTATAGTAGCAGAACAAGAAAATTTATAAATCAATTTACCTTTCAAATGAATTAGTAGGACAATCAGTTAAGTGAAAGTCACAGGAAGAAGTCTTTCATTCCAGTACCTTCTACACAGCTGGGTTGATAGATAGAAATTACCTGTTTTTTTATCATGGAATATTTTTCTTTCTCCATCAATCATAGCTGATAGTTTTGCTGGGTATAGTAGTCTGTGTTGGCATCTGTGGTCTTTCAGAGTTTGTAGATCATCCTTGCAGGCTTTTCTGGCCTTCAGAGTCTATATTTAAAAGTTAGGGTTTATTACAGTCGTCTGTCATTACATGACCTGGTCATTTTCTCTTGAAGCTTTTAATATTATCTCTCAGTTATGTACATTTAATGTTTTGATTATGATGTGTTGTGGGGGTTTCTCTTTCTTGTAGTAAGTGGTTTCTGGCCCAGACTTTCGGGCCTTGCCTCAAGGTTTAGGCCCACAGACCCACAGACCCACAGACCCGCAGACCCACAGACCCACAGAAGCACACAGATGCTTTCAATAGTTTTAGGCTGTTTGGCCTAGGGCCCAGGCATATCACTTGCTAGCTCTCTACCCTTATTCTAACCCATGTCTGTAGTATGAGGTTTCTGGCCCTGACTTTTGGGCCTAGCCTCAATGTTTAGGCCCGCAGATGCACAGACCCACAGTCCCACAGAGACACACAGATGCTTTCAATAGTTTTTAGGCTGATCAGCCTCAGGCCCAGGCATATAGCTTGCTAGCTCTCTACCCTTCATCTAACCCATGACTCATCCTGTTCAGCCATGAGGCTCGGTACCTTTTCTTAGAGCAGAATAGTTGTCCTCTGCTTCTTCCGGCTTTTCTCTGGCATTGTCTCTGGCATTCTGCTCTGTGCTTCCTGTTCTCAGAGTTCTTAGTCTGGTAGCCCCACCCACACTTCCTGCCTGCCTTTGGCCAATCAGCGCTTTTTATTAAACCAGTGGGTGGGACAATTATTTACCATGAAACAACACAATACCCCTACACATGTCTCTTATCTTGTTCAGCCATGGGGCTCGGTACCTTTTCTTAGAGCAGCATAGTTGTCCTCTGCTTCTTCTGGCTTCTCTCTGGCATTCTTCTCTGTGCTTCCTGTTCTCAAGAGTTTTCTTAGTCTGGTAGCCCCACCCACACTTCCTGCCTGCCTTTGGCCAATCAGAGCTTCTTATTAAACCAGTGGGTGGGATAATTATTTACAATGAAACAACACAATCTCCCACACTTTCTAGTACCTTGACAGGCAGCCTTTTCTTCAGATTGTGGAAATTTTCTTCTATGATTGTTTTTATAAGTATTATTTGGACCGTTTACCTGGGTTTTCTCCTTTCTTTTTATTGTTCTTAGATTTGGTCTTTTTGAAGTATCCTAGATATTCTGAATATTTTGTGCCTGATTTTCTTTTAGATCTAATATTTTCTTTAACTGGGATATCCATTTTTCTACACTTTCTTCAAGACAAATTACTTCTTCGAGGTCTTATCTTTTAGTGGGCCTTACCTCTGGGGTCTTTACTTGACATCCTAAAATTTTAATTTTCAGTTTTATTTCAGTTTGTGTTTTCCTTAGTGATTCTATTTCTTTGTTAAATTTTATTCTAATGTCTTGAACTGTTTTCACTATTTCATTTCACTTCATCTTAATGTCCTTATGGCTTTTCAAAAAGTATTTATTCATATCTTTTTGAGGTCCTTGAACATATTTATACTTTGTATTCTATGGTCCTTGTCCTGTGCTTTAGTAAATTGCTTTTCTTGGAGCCTATTGAAAATAGGGATATCAGTGAATATTTGGGATGTCATCCATGTGCAAAAGTGAGGCTAATACTCTCATACTATTCCACTTCTGGTATATGTGCTGCCAAAGTGGGCACACAGTACAGGTTTTTAAAAACATTCCCTTATGATATTCTGAATTCCATAGGTGTCTGTTTAAAGTCTCCATGTTAATTTCTGTTTATTTGGGTCATCCTTTTCTTCCTTTTGATTAGTTGTCCATTGGCCTGTCAATAAAGGTAACTTACCAATTTATATTTAAGTAATTTACACATATACACATAAAGCACATGGTAACTCACCAGGGACTAATATAATTCTAACTCACCAAGTAATACTATTTTTGTTTTTCTCAGGATTTATGAGAACTTAAATGTTTTTTATACAAAGTTCTCATATTTTTCCTTCAATAGAGACAACTGTTACACAGAGCATTCATACTGTGAAAACAAACCATTTTTTATGTTCTTTCAAAAGACTTGAATGGCAATGGTAAGTAATGCCTGTATTCTCATTGTATTATTTTCAACCATTTTTTAAAACTAGACTGCCAAAACCTTAAAAAAAGAAAGTACGTATGTGTATGCTGTACATGATTAAGGATTTCTGTCTTAGTAGAGATCACATTATGTACAACAGATAGCAATTACAAGTATCTGATATGTAGTCATTAGGTGAAGGATAGCAAGCTACTATACTGAAAATCGCTGCACACACAACTGGCTCATATAAAAAAATTGCCATCTTAGTCTTTGCATATTAAAAGAATAAATATATTTACACAGCCCAGTGAGTAAACAATATAATAAACATTTCTTTTAATACAGTACATATTCAGTTGCCCTTAATCCTCAGGCACTTAACAGCTCCAGAGGATGAAATTGCAATGGTCAACTCTGGGTTCTAGCACCTTTATTAAATGCTAATGGAGATGCCTGCTTCCACATCAGTGTGTTTGCAGGAGTACACACATACACACACACACACACACACACACACACACACACACACACACAGATGGGAATGAATCACTGTGTTCCTGAAAATGTTAATTTAATGTACACCATGTATACTATCCATGAGCATTACACATCATAGCCACATATGCCTGTTTTTAATGTTAATAAAATAATTGACTTCATAAACAAAAATGAACTGCTCTAAGGAATAATGAAGCAGACAGAAGTGCAAATTTTCATAAGTTTTGACAATTTGAAAATATGGATAATGCTAGCATCTAGGACTAAGAGGTTCTTCTAACTCATTTTTAAATAGGAGACAACATGCAAGGTGCTGAATTATTTCAATTTAACACATTTGATTTAATTAATTAGAGCAGATATATGTTCTCACGTTCATGGGGTAATTTCTCAAATCTCTCCTCTAAAAGAGCTTTCTTTCTTTTTAAAAAAAAAGATTTATTTATTATGTTTAGGGTGCTCTGTCTGCACATGACCTGAAGGTCAGAAAAGGGCACCAGATCTCATTACAGATGGTTAACGAGTCACCATGTGGTTGCTGGGAATTGAACTCAAGACCTCTGAAAGAACAGCCAGTGCTCATAACTGCTGAACCTTCTCTCCAGCCCCCCCCCCCCCAAGAGCTTTAAGTAGATTCTTTTAGTCAAATTTTACACAAGGTCTTTCAGAATGTTGAAATACCTGAGAAATAAAAATGGCACAAACTATCTCTAAATTTGGAGATAATTGATCTTACTGTACCTCTTTCTCAAATATAAGCCAATTTTCACTATATGCCAAGTAACAGGGACCCTGGTTTTTTCACTTTCTTCAGTCTCTGCCAGTTTGTGAGTCTAGGTACCGTTGAGCTTTATTTCCAGGTAGAAACCATACTTTCAGCTCCCTAATTAGTCCCCTCTCTTTATGTTGCGTTGGCAGAATAAAGAGAATAACTTGACAGGATTCTTCAAAATTCTTCAGCATCCTCAGAAACATCCCAGCAGGCCTTGTATTTCCCAGCATTCCATCGTTCTGTGTCCAGTCACGCCACTGTGATTTAGGCCAACACCCAAAGAGCCTCTAGTTTTCCTTATTGTTGTCTTTTTTATTATTGTTGCATAACATAAAAAAGGTGTTTGTTCTTATCAGCCATTAGGGAAATTAAACTGAACAACAGTGTGCTATCACTGCACATTTATTTAAATGGCTTAGGATAGTACCGGAGACCATAAAGCATTTCATATAGTTTTGTAAACATACAAATAAAAAAAAAAAAAAAGGTTTGAACCTCTCTCTTCAAAAAGTGAAAATTTATATTCACACAAAATCTGTATGTGAGAATTTATAGGGTTATTTTTTCCTTTTTTATATTTAAGAAGTTTTTCTTTCCTTTTACATACCTTCCTCTCTCTCCCCCTCCCCCATCTCCCTCCCCCATCTCCCTCCCCCATCTCCCTCTCCCATCTGCTCCTCACAGTGGGTCAGGTCTCCCTTGAGTAGTCAGCACAGGCTAACATACCAAGTTAAGGCAGGACCCATCTCTTCCTCCCCGTATCAAGGCTGAGCAAAGCATCCCACCATAGGGAGTGTGTAGTTTATGGTTTCTGACCCGGACTTTCAGGCCTAACCTCAAGGTCTAGGCCCACAGACCCACAGACCCACAGTCCCGCAGTCCCGCAGTCCCACAGAGACACACAGATGCTTCCAATAGTTTTAGGCTGATCAGCCTTAGGCCCAGGCATACAGCTTGCTAACTCTCTACCCTTAAGCTATCCCATGTCTCTTGTTCAGCCATGCGGCTCGGTACCTTTCTTTAAAGCTGCATGGTTGTCCTCTGCATCCTGCAGCTTCTCTCTGATGCTCTGTCTGGCACTCTGCTCTCAGAGATTTTCTTAGTGTGGTAGCCCTGCCTACACTTCCTGCCTGCCTTTGGCTAATCAGCTCTTTTTATTAAACTAATGGGTGGGACAGTTATTTACCATGAAACAACACAATACCCCTAAAGGAGTGAGCTCTAAAAGGCCATTTCATATAACTGGGGAAAATTCCAGGTCTCATGGCCAGGGTGCCCACTAACAGTTTGATTCACCCTCATTCAGAGGGCCTAATTTGGACTCACACAGGCTCTCCCTTACTGAGGTCAGCTGTCTTTGTGGTTTTCTCCATTGTGATCTTGGTCCCCCTACCCCTAGTCACTCTTCCCTCTTTCCACCTGAACTTCAGGAGTTTGGACAAGTGCTCAGCTGTGGTGTCTGTATCTGCTTCTGTCAATCATCGGGTATGGATTCTATTATGACAATTAGAGTAGTCACCAATCTGACTACAGGGGAAGGCTAGTTCAGGCATCTTCTCCAGCTTTGCTGGGAGTCTTAGCTGGGACCTCCCTGTGGGTTCCTGTGGATTTCTCTAACACCGGGTTTCTCCCTGAGCCCATGATGGCTTACTCTGTCAGGATATCTCTTTCATTGCTCACCTCTCCAGCCCTCCCCCAACTTGGTCATCTCAAACCCTCATATTCCCACGCCCTATCCTGTCTCCTCTACACTCTCTTCCAGTTTACCCAGGAGATCTTATTCATTTCCTCTTCCTGGAGCAATTGATGTGTATCTTTGGGTTCTCCTCTCTACCTAGTTTCTCTGGGGTTGTAAAATCTAGCTGGCTCATCCTTTGCTTTGCATTTACTAAGGGAACTTCTTGATAACTGCCAAAAAAATTAGAGTAAATGAATTTGTGGTAGACGTATATAGCTATTTAGCCCTCAGCCCCAAAGGGAACACATAATTGATACTATTACTGCAGAAACTTCCTCGTGCTTCAAAAGGAAGGAGGGCATTTATTCTAAGCCTAATATGACCTAAAAAACCTAGATATTCAACAGATGTGTAAACAAGACATGGAAGCAGCAGGGTAAGATTCTGAGAAGATGACGAGGCTCAAAAAGAAGAAATCAAATGAAAAGGGGAAGGTTGGCAGGAACATGAATAGAATACATGATATACATGAATGAAAATGTCAACGTGAAACATTCTAAAGACATGAATAGGTTAATAAAAGAAGCCTCCTATTTAGTGCCTGCAACAACTCCCGAAGGTCAAATTCAAAGAAAGGACTTGACAAGACACAAAGTTCTTCCCAGGACTCAGTGAACAGCCCTCTGTCTTCTATCAAACCCCTAATTATGTCTCTGAAGACCCAGAAGGTCTGCAGCAACCTCATCCCCATGTACTTCATTCCAAGCATAGCTACTCTTTCCCCCTTACCCTGCTGAACTTCTCGGGTTTTTCTTTGTGGAATATGTTTCCCTCACAATACCATCACTTACTTTCTGTTACTATGGGATCCATTTGTCTCCTATGCTTTCAAACCTTCTCCCTGTTCAAAGGAATCAGAGGCTGCTTCTGTCAAAACCAGGAATAAAATTTAGCTTCCATGTCTACCTCCACTGACCCTGTCCCTATCTCTGGGACAAATGAAAGTAGAACCTGAACTTCCTAGATGAACATGGATTAGCAAAAGTAGGGAGGGGCCATAGGAGGAAAGGTGGGGAGGAACCGGGGGAGTATGTATTTGGACTTCTTTCATTGGTTGGTATATTGGAGATGAGATTTGAGCCTGCCTCTGTGGAGTGGAAATTGCTATTTTTGATGTTGCTCAATCATGGTCAATTTCAAAGTAGACATTCCTTCAGTATCTCAAATTTAAATATGATAACAACTGATATTCTCTTAATCAATATGACATTAGCTGATAAACAAATCAAGGGAAGAATACAAACACATTCTTGTCCATTTACCAATGTCATGTTAACTAAGAGAAAGTTGCAATTTGTTTTAAGTGGCTTTTTATTTAATAACAAACATCAAATAATGGGCAATGGAGGGTTCCTAAAACCCATCTAGCACATTCTTGCTTCTGTGTTTATTTTCTTCTTTTTTCCCCTTTACAATATCAGCATTGATTTCTGGATTTATTGTACCAACTATGCACTAGATGTGTACACACCTTACCATGGCTGCATAGTAGTTTCTAGTTTAATTCTCCTGGATGCTTATGTTATGAAGTCATTCCATAATTGATAGTAGCAGAATTAGAAAATGGATCTTTTGTGTTTGGTAGAAAACATACAAGTTTAAGCACCAAGATTGTGGTGCTTAATTTTTAGCTCAATCTATTTTCTGGAAATATTTTAATAACATAAAAATATAAAATAAAAATATCTGTCACCCCCTTCCTCCCAAAGACAGAAACACTCCTGTCAGTTATGCTATTTATGTCTGTAACTGGTCATGTGACCTTAGCTGGCGTTTGTAACTACCTTCCTTTACCACCCATTCTGTATTTCCTCCACCTCAGTAAGCGCCACAGCAGGTCTTGCTGGCTCTCTTTCTAGAAGAGTGACCCATACTTTCATTCCTGAAGGGTGTGTACCCTTCACCTTCACATGGATTCTGGAGACCAAACTCAGGTCACGGGGCTTGCAGAGTAAGTGCCGTTATCTGCTGAGCAATCTTGTTGTCTCTCTTCTGATTTTCATATTAAATCTATTAGGTATGATCTTATGTCCTACTTTCCAGAATAATAAAAAGAAGAGAAGCAGGCTGCCCACCATCACAAACTTTGTAGGTGGAACCAGATTGCAAGTCAAATTTCAAAATACAAAGAGCTCATTGTCCTATCCCAGCTTCCACGCTGAGGAGCGCACCAGTGACCCTGGGATGAAGGAAATTCCAAACAGACTATCAAAAAGACAATTTAAATGAACTCACATATATGTTATTTTATTAATAACATTGTTAAACAAAACATCTATCTTAAAAATTATTGATTCAGATTTGGAAGGAACAAGGCAAAAATCAAAATTCATATTAGTTTGAGCCAGGTATGGAAACACATGCCTTTAATCCCAGCACCTGGGAGACAGGGGCAGGTAGATATCTGTGAGTTCTAGGTCAGCCAGGTCTACATAGTGATACCTCATAGGAGCAGAAAGATTTAATTAACTCCTCAGTTCATGCTTCCATAATCTATAATTTAGAAGCCAGTAATTGTAGCTATTTAACATCAAAACCAATAAAGTATCACATAGCTTTAAAAAAAATGGGCACCATTGCTCACTAGTTCAACAATGATAACTGAACAACCATTATGTTACCATAAAGTCATGACCCTTTTAAGTCTCTCCTGCCTAGAAGATATCTGAAAATTTATATTTGACCTTCCTCGTACGTTCTGAAAAGAGGTCTATGTAAATATGAGGCAGAAGTGATTATAGACTGCACATGAAAAGCAAAGAGAACTACCTTTGGCTATTTAAAAGGCTGGTAGAAAGGAGAGAGGTCAAACAGCATTGTTCCAAATACAAAATGGACTAAAGCCAATAAAACGTTTAAAGGGGGAAGCACACCTCCACAAATAAGCAATTCTTAATGAAAGAGCAATATAAATATCAAAATTCAGGCTGCCTAACTGAAAAGGTAAGCAGATTCCCAACACTGGGAGACCACTGGAGCAAAATCCTGGCAGAGTTTCCTCCAACTTTACTATTATAACACGTAAAATCTAACAACCAAACAGAACAAAAACATAAAGATATTGCAGTAACTACAATATCTAATTTCATTAGGCACTCATTAGTTGCTTCTGCTGAGAAATATTTTAATGACATTATGTTTATACAATTCTGCTGTAACCAGCAAAATAAAGCTTTTAGCCCAAGGAGAATAAAAAAAGAAACAATAAAAGCCACCAAGCCTTCCAATAAACTCACTTTATTCAGAAACACATTAAGAAAATTCTACTACTACCCTCAAAATATTGTAAAGCAGCACTTAATTAAAAATTACCCAAAACTCAGCAAAAATAGAAGGAAAAGCCCAAATTATAAACAAGCCCTCCTGGGAGGAATAGAAATATCAAACAAATTCATGATTAAGGTGATGTTTTAATCCAATTTTAATTAATATTTTCCAAAATCACTTTTAAATTTTTTCATCATGTCTTAAATTATACTGTATTATAATT
This sequence comes from Phyllotis vaccarum, assembly GCA_033318265.1. Taxonomy (NCBI): domain Eukaryota; kingdom Metazoa; phylum Chordata; class Mammalia; order Rodentia; family Cricetidae; genus Phyllotis; species Phyllotis vaccarum. The sequence goes on along the minus strand of JARWLC010000001.1, from coordinate 53,446,580 downwards.
ATGGCAAAAATAACATTTTCATTGTGAAGCTAGTTTTTAATTGATATTGAATCTTTGTATCTTTTAAAATTATTACCCTTAATAAATAATATATGATGTGGGAATGCATTTCTGTATGCTGTGAATATCAATATTTAAATAAAGGAGCTGTTTTGGCCCATGACAGGCACCATAGTCAAAGTAGGAGGAGAAATCAGAACATAGGTAGGAGAAGCAGGGCCGAGTCCGATAGACTGTGCCAGAAGCCCGAAGGAGCAACATGTAAGGAACACAGGTGAGCCACTGGCCACATAGCGGACAGATTAATGAGAATGGGTTGAGTTAAAATGAAAGAGCTATAGCAATGTGCCTGAGCCACAGGCCAAACAGCAGGAAGTTAATATAAGCATCTGAGTCATTTCTGGGGGCCTGATCAGCTGTGGGCAGCTAAGGGGTCTGGGGCTGCAGGTGTGGGGTCTGGACCTCTGGCCTCCCAGGACCAAGAAACCTAATTACAACAAATATATTTAAGTGTTACCATTTATAAGAATTATTAGTGTCGAAACACCCTTAAAGCAATCAGAATTATTATATACAAACAAACAATTCAGAAATTCAAAAATATTCTACCTAGTAGGTTCTTTCTTACTAAGAGCAACACACCGAAGTTCTTTATTATTGAATTGTAAATTTATTAATCCTTAAAATAATGTTAAAAATAAAACTCGAACAATTTAAATACAAAACTTAGGTCACTTGTGTGTATTACTTGACAAGCACTAGATATGAGGTGTATAGGATGTTCCAAACCAGTTTCTCTGTTGAAAGAACTTACAATTCTATGAAAAGTAAGAACACAGACAACTATGACAAGAAAACAATTTTCTGGAGTGAAGAAGAGGAAGAATCCATACTCTATGTTTACAGCAACACTTCCACCATTGGGGAAATGATGGGAAAACACAGAAGTAAAAGAAAACTCAGAAGCGTGGGGCAGGAAAATAGGGTACTCTCCACTCTGGCTGGAACACTATCTGCTGGAGAACGTTTGAAAATTACTTTGTAACGTTTTAATGAAGGGTTTCAAATAAAATGTATCAGACTTTATGCTTAAACTAATCTAGAAGGCAGGGGTGTGACGCCCTGCCCTCACCTCAGATTCAGAGCAACACCCTGGTTGAAGTGCCCAGTGAAGCCACAAATTACCAGTGTAGGGAAGTGTCCCCGAGTTCATTTGCATAATTAGCATCAACATTTGATGCTGTGTCTGTCCATTTCTTTACACTCCTTTAGGCTATAAATGACGCAATGTGTTTGTGTGTGTGCTAAAACTATGGCAGTTAGTGATAAAATGGACTTCTCTTATTATTTATCTAACAAACTCGTGATGTTTTACTGACTTGTTTCAAAATTTCTGGGCATTGAAGTTCCTATGTGAGCCTTGAACTTACCATAAATAATTTATCCTCGGGTGCTGGAGAAAAATCAGTAGTGGAATAGTAAGACAATGTTGGGCTTATCGAGAATCTAAAATAAAAAAATTACAACATGCAAAGGAAAAGCCACAGGGGGATAACAGGAAGCTTAACAAGCCCTTGAAAGGATGAAGTGAGCCCAGAGCCCATTGTCTGCTGTTCCCACTTCAAAATATAATACAAAGAAGCATTTTTTCACATTTTTTGGAGAAAACTTGGAACCGCTTGCTTTAAGTGTAAGATGTAATAAATAGCACATTCATTTGGAAATGCTGAGTTCTCCTTACTTTTCTCTTTGATACCAAATAGTATAACAGTGTTTTAAAAGCAAATGAGCTCTTCTACACGGCCAGCAAGTTACATCTTGTAAGATTTATTATAACTTAAATATCCTGTTTATGCATTTTATGTTATTATCTCTAGACTTAATGGAGGTATTTGGGTATTTGATTTTAAATTTAAGATTATATATTAAATAGGGTCCTTCCACTAAAAAAATAGTAAATAGCTCAAAAGATAACATCCCCTACCACAGTCAGTTCAGACTGGACTTTAGTAAACAGAGAACAAGGACTTTGTATTTGAGGAGTTGTTTCTGTTTGAATGGGATTTGGATTTTTCTGGGAATTTATGCTATGCAGGTTTTAACAGTTCTCCTTGGTTTCATTGTTATTGTTGTTTTGTTTTTGTTTTTAACAATTATAGCCTATATTTTAACTTAGGAAAAAACTATCTTGAAGCTAAAAATACTATTGGTCCAGTGGCATAGCATTCTGGAACATCATAACTCACAAGAATCTGCCTGATTATTGTTGAACAGGTAAATATATACCATTGTGAGCAGATGTCCTGCAGCTAGTTATGACTAGTAGAGCCTAAGGTCAACAATAGTGTAGCATAAGCCATTTGGACCCTCAATAGTAGGTGTAGTTAGCACAAAGGAAACAATATGATCTCACAATGGGAAATTTGCTAGTTATAACCTTAAAGCAATGTTCCAATTCAACTGCACAATTTGGGGAACAAGAGTACTTAATATTTCACATTTAAAGAAACTGGAAAACCCACAACATAAAAACATGGAGCTTAGTAAATTCTTGATTGAAATAAACACAGAGGAGAAAGAGCAAACAGGGAAAAGGAGGGAGGGAGAAGGAAGGAGAAAAGAGAGAGAATGTCCATATCTATGCTATGCATTCGGGAGACATGAATTTGAGTGTGGGTGTTGCATTTAAGGATACTGCAGCTTACAGTCCTTGCTTGCTGTGGTCATGCTCTATGATTATACAGCAGGTGCGTGTAAAAGGCTTTCAGATGAAGGTCAAGCAGTTTACAACTTACAGCTTGATTTTGCAGATATATTGTAGCAGGTTTAACATCAGGATGTGATGGCTTATCAAAATGCAATATATGTTACATTTTATGATCATTCAAGAAATCAAAAAGCTATTATACTACACATGCTATGATTTTGTACATCACCAAAAGAAAATGTTTATAACAGTATGTTTTGAAGAATAATTTTTAACAGATTACCACTTTAAGAGATATTAAAAATGAACAAAGAAAAACAATATTTTTCAGGGAAATGGATGCTTATAGAAAATCAGTTTTATTTCTCCTATGTACAGGCATTGTTCTGGTTATTGTACTTCTCAGGGAAAATACTAAGAAGGTAATTAATTAAATATAAGTCTCCCTAGTGTCATAAAAATGTTTGGACAGGCTCTAGAACATACCCAGAGGCCTTTGTCCCTCACTGCTATCCTTAGAGGGGTGGGTCATTTAGAGTCTAGAAATGAGACTGGTTCTCATGAACTATTAGAAGCCAAAGCTATATATGTTGTTCTATTGTTGTTCCATCTTAGAAAAAAAAGTTAAACTGGATGTGTCTGCCTTGGTAGACTCTACTTTCCATGGCCAGTTCATCTACTCAGAGGGCAGACTGCCATATGCAGCAGCAGTAGGCACTACACATGACACTATGCTGACTTCGAAATGCCACAAATTCTATTTGAAGCAAAGAAGGAAGGAAGATAGGAAAGGAGGATGTAAGGGAGAGGGGAGGATGGAGGGAGGGAAGGAGGGAGGGAGGGAGGGAGGGAGGGAGGGATGGAGGGAGGGAGGGAGGGAGAGAGGGAGGGAGGGAATGCGTGAGAATAGGTTTTACTAAGATAACTACTTACCTTCAGAAACTAAGCTTTGGACAGACCTTATTACCAAGTTAATAATATGCCCCAAGGTCATTTAAATCTGTGTGTGTACTCCATTTCTCTATTGGTCCTAGGCCTATTTAAGTTTAACTTACCTTTCAAATAGCAAAACGACCCACCTTACAGGGCTTGTACTTCCCATGTAATCAGATTTCGCAAGCTTTTTTTCTTTTAAAGTATAATTCAATTTCTGTCTTCTATGTTTATGCATGTCTTTCCTGCACATATATCTTTACACCACTTGTGACAGGTCCCCATGGAGGCCAGAAAAAGGCCTTAAATTCTCTGAAGCTAAAGTTACAAACAGTTATGAGCCACCAGGTGAGTGCTGAGATCCAAACCTGGGTCTTCTGGAAGAGCATTAACCACTGAGCAATCTCTTCAGTTCCAACATTTCAACATAGCTTTGATCCTAAACCATGTATTTTATGTCCCTTATACAAAATAGTGTGTGTGTGTGTGTGTGTGTGTGTGTGTGTGTGTGTGTGTGTGTATAGTGTGTGTATGTATGTGTGCATGCATGTGTTTGTGTATGTCAGTGTGTGTGTGTGTGTGTGTGTGTGTGTGTGTGTGTGTGTGTGTGTGTGTGTGTGTTATGTAATCATGTACTGAAATAAGCCAAAGGCTGAAAGCAACCTTCAACAAAACAAATATCCCAAAAATTTGGAAGCAACATGTAACCCTGGTCTTATGTCTTTGGTCATGTGGAAAAAGCCAAGAATATTCCTCCCAGGCCTTTGCCTTCCCCACAGAGATAATGTGGACTTACCAGGACATTCCTTTCATGTCCTTGCATTCAAGTGCATTCCCTTACCATAGCTGATGCAATTCTTTCTAGAAGGCCACCTTGTTGGAAGAACATTCTGCACTCCACACCACCCATCGTTCACAGCTGTCCCACAAGTCCCTTTTTGTTTTGTAGAATGTGAGAGAATAAAACATATGTATACAAGGGTTTAATTAGCAATTTTTATACAATGAATAATTATTTGCTATGAATTACAAATTATAATTATGAATAATACTAACAAAGCAGGACCCACAAAAGTCATGTAAACCATCATAGCCAAAACATATGTTACAGAAATGTTATTGAATTCTTCATGTATGAAATCTAACTGGTCTTGTATGTTAAGTGAGAAGTTGGAATATTAAAGCTGCACATGCCAGGCAGTTGTTTACAGCCAATGTAGTCTTAAAGAAGTAAATAATAAATGCTTGATTTTTGAATGGCTGTGCCTCCTGTTTCACCCAGTTCCTGATTTAGCTCTATCAGTATGATGGCATTAACATTAGTAGTTTTGCTAAAGACATATGCCACTGTCCATATCCCCTTCTGCATCCCTGCCACAGGTTCAGATATTGGGGTGAGGCAGAGGGACATAACAACAATGGTAGTAGGATACAACACATGAAAATGTGGTGATATTTTGTTTATATTCTAACAAATAAAGCTTGCCTAGAGACTAGAAGACAGAGCTAGCCACTAGTTAACCATAGAGGCCAGGCAGTTGTGGCACACACCTTTGATCCCAGTACTTGAAAGGCACTGGCATTTAATCCCAGCACTAGGGAAATGGAGTCAGAAAGTGATACGGCTGGGCAGAGAAAGGAATATACAACTGGTGGAGACAAGAGTCTTTCAGCTTAATGATTTGGTAGAGCCCAATTAGAATTTTAGTTACATACAAATTATCAAAGCAAGCAGGGAAGAAGGTCCATGAGTGCTTCAGGTGATACATAGGCTGTCCTGGAAAAATGTGCAAAATATGACCTAAACCTCAGACTCCTGAAAATTTCTTTGATAAAACTGTAAAAGAATTATCACAAAGGAATATCCAAACTTGTAGGAAGCTTTTTCTAAACCTTCCAGGAATATTTACAGTCGAGTTACAATTATTAGACACATCATTGGCAGTTAATAAATAGCCATGGATGAAAAGAGTCATGGATACTATGGGCAAATAATGGTATCATCCACTGAGGAATAACCACTTCTGCCTAATGGCTGATATCATCTCCTAGCAAAGCATATAAAGCTGTTCTTATACCAAGGTCAATTAAGTTGCTTTGGAGGAATTCATTAATGTTCAATATCCCTTGTAGGTAAAATGTTCCTCATCGGAACCATGGTTGTACCAGTACCTAATAAACCTTGTAGTTGGCATTCTCTTATCCACACCTTACATTCAGGTTTTTGTTCAGAAATTGAAGTATTATAACGTAAGTACAGCATGGTGTTAGAAATTATATAGCAGTTGCATAATTCTTTCTATAGCAGGTAAATGGAGCACTTTATCTACTGATGTCAAGATACCAAGTTACCCTGTATAATTTGAATTAATAATCCTTGAATGGATGTTTAACCCTTTAAGTGTACAACTGTTCATAGAATCCCCCCATGGATTCTACTGGGAGAGGACCAAATTTCCCAGTTTGCATAATTTGGACATTTTGATTGTGAGTTAAAAAAAAATAAACTTGTATCACTTTTAAATCAGCAGCTGCAGTGCCAAGAGTAGCCACAAAACCTCCCCATTTAAAATCTGTTGATTTCTCTGCACTGTTGGCCAGAGCCCTTAGAAGGGACCTGTCAACAAGTTAGAGGCTTGCCTTGCTTATCAAATTTATAATGACATTGATTACACAATGCCTTTCTTTTTTACAGTGGGGGACTAATCTTGGTGCTTTTTTTAGTTATTCTCTCTCCCTCTCTCCCCCCATGTTTTTTATGTGACCCATTTTGCCACAATTAAAACATTGTATTTGTTTCACTTTCTGGCTGAGAGCGGCAACTAGAACAGAGCCGTGCTAGTTTGAATTTAATCGGTCCCATAAGCTCATAGGCAGTGGCACTGTTAGGAGGTGTGGTTTGTTGGAGTGGGTGTGGCCTTGTTGGAGGAAGTGTGTCACTGTAGGGGTGGGCCATGCCCTGTGGGTCAGATCACTTCCTGTTGCCTGCTGATCATGACGCAGCTCCTTCTCCACTCTCAGCTCCTTCTCAGCACTAAGTTTGTCAGCATGCCGCCATGTTCCACCATGATAATGGACTGAACCTCTGAGACTGTCGGCCACCCAATTAAATGTTCTCCTTCACTAGAGTTGCTATGGTCATGGTGTCTCTTCACAGCAACTGAAACCCTAACAACTAAGACAATTATAAGTGGGAGAGCCCATATCTGTGCAGGCCCTGATATGTTTTCCAATGATCTCTCTGTAGCTCATAAAGGGGCATATAATATATATACATGTATAACATATATAACATCAAAACATTCTGAATCAGCATTGTTGTAAGCTAGAATATTTATGAACATATTCTTGAAATTGGCTTGGGATATGGTTTTCCTTAAATTTTCAGGTAGTTTAGCCACTAAGTACACATAAGGCTCTGAGTTGTCCTGACTAATCTTGCTAAAAGGAAGATGGGTCTTTCATGGTGCAGTAATGTTTCCTAAGCTGTAGTGCAACAAAAAAAGGACTTCATTATTACTAAGTTGTCATACCAGAGCTGCCTCTCCATTCCTGTCCAATCTCCTTTCCCTGTAAGCTGCTCTGGTTCCTGCAGCAGATACAGAAATCATCTTTAGGTGGCATCTCAAAGGTCTCCTCAGGTAAAGTCTCATCTGATTTCAGCTCAGGCTCCTCCATTTTCTGTTTCAAAGATATCTTGTTTCTTTTATTAATGGTGGCCCCATCTCTGAAGCTAAGGAGCTGAGCCTCTGCAAAGACAAAGACATCAAATCACAAAGAGACTAAAGGTGGAGTAAATGACCTCTCGCTTGTAATGAGTGTGTCTGAGAGTCCCACCACCTTTTTCCAGACTTTTTTCCTTAATGTTGTTGTTAATGAGGAGCCAATAACAGAGCCTTTTAATGTATTTATGCAGGTGGTGGTAATTCTCCCTCCTCCAAACGTTTTAAGCAAAGTCCTTAACAATTTAAGACAATTCTCAAGTTTAACATCTGCATTTTCTCTTTAATTTTGCTCCATTTTTGTTTCACTGACTATCTCAGTACTTAGCCTAGGGAGGATTTCCATTTTTGGAGATATCCACCCTGCACTTCAAGCCCCAGGCTGGGTGCCACTTGTCCATCTGCCCCATGGCCAGAGAGGCTAAGTTTCTAAAGAGTAAATGATATGCCAAGGACCTGGATAGGGTACCAGGGGACTCCAGGGGACTCCAGAGGACTCCAGGCATTTGAGCTCAAGTGTTGCAAACAAAGCACTTCTTATTTTTGTCATTGATGAAAGCAAAACATGAAATTATGACCAGTGTTAGTTTAAGCAAATACAAGTGTTACATCTTACCATCTTTGGTCATGTGAAAAAGAACTAAAAATATTTCTCTCAGGCTTTTGCCTGTCTCACGGAGATAATGTGAACTTACCAGGGCATTCCCTTCATGCCTTTGCCTTCAGTTTATGCAGTTCTTTCTAGAAGGTCACCTTCTGGGAAGAACATCCTGCACTCTGCCACCCCTATTGTTCACAGTAAGTTCAAAACATTTTTATACAGGCTCTTATAGTATTTGTATCTTAAGGATATGCTCACATACAATAGTATGTTACATTAAACATAGTACATTTGCTTCAGAGGCAGAAAAGCCATAAGAATTATAGGAGCCTCTATAGTCAATCAAAACAAAAAAGATAATAAAGATTTTGTTTAACTTATTATGAGACCACCTGGACAGAGAGAATTCAATCACTGAAGATATATCAAACTCAGTTTTTGAAAGTATTTATAACTCCAAATAATTTATAAACATGGACACTACAATAAAGTGAATTTTTATTGCAATATAAATCCCCATCTCTGTAACAAAATGTTAATGCTAAATGGTTCAAATAAAGATGCCTTGAGGAACACTTAAGTAATAATGCGCTGTCACTAGCTCATGCTTACAGTCACTGAATGAAGCATGAGAACAACTCCAAGATAAAAGTCTTTTATGTTAAGGGTGAGTGTGCCTTTACCTGCTACTCTCTGAATGAGATCAACTGTTCAGTATCCATTTCCAGGCAGAAGAATAGGAAATCACTTTTAAAAGATTGGTAATGCCCAAACCAGGGCTAAAGATCAGAGTAAGTACTTAGTCAACAGGTCCAGGCTGCTGTGCAGGCTGCTCTACCGCATAAATCATATGATCCCACAAACTCGGTGGCACTTGAGGCGTCAGTAACAGATGGGGATGTTGTCTAGAGCCTTTGTCAAACCACTATATGTGAATCACAGAGGATCCTGGGCTCTACCATCATCTACAGACAACTATTCTCCCTTTAAGAGACAACTCTTGGCTTACTATTGGGCCTTAGTAGAAACTAAATGTTTGGTAACAGGCCACCAAGTTACCATGCAACCTGAGTTGCTATCATGATCTGAGTATAATCTGACACACCAAGCCACAGAGTAGGTGTATACAGCAGTAATTCATTATCATATGAAAATGATAATACCAGTTGGACTAGAGCAGATTCTGGGAACATATGCAAATTACATGAAGAAGTTAACTAAATGTAATAGTTTCCACTCTTGCTTTAGCCCCTTCTGCTAACAAGCTTCACCTATATTTTCAGTGGGTGTGTCCCATGACCCACTGACTGAGGAAGAGAAGGTAGGGCTCAGGTTACTGACATTTCTACTCATTCTTCAGGCACCACCTAGAAGGTGCATCATAATAGCCCTGTTCTAGGCAGTTATGGAAGACACCAGTGAATGAAAATCATTAGTGTACAGAATTTTAGTCAGTGTACATGGACTTACATTTTTCTTGGAAAGATAAACAGATGTGCTGTTGTTTACTGGTCCATGCTCTGTGGTCAACGGCATTGTTGGAGAATTGGTAAAAAAGACATCTGGGGAAGATGTGGATAGATCTTTTGGAGTGAACAAAGATGTGAAGATATGTAGGTCTGTAGACGGAGTTTTACTTTCAAGGCGCCAGTCCAAAATTAATATTTATTAGAATATAAATTAACACTCACAATATTGGTAACAGCTTATGGTGGCACCTGAACAAGGACTGGCGTATCAAAGCGATGGACGAGCGATGGAAGCGCGATGGAAGCACGATGGATTCCGATTCTGTCTGTCCAGCAGCCAGCAGCCAGGAACCAGGAAGAGAGCTCCTCGTGTCCCAGCAGCCACTTATCAATGGGGTTGGCCACACCCCCTCCAGGTTGGCCACACCCCCTCCAGGGTCCTGGAAGTGTCTTATGACCTTATCAGCTGACACCTTAATCCAGCCACATATGTCCTATGTAAATTCTCATCAAAGGGTGACTTCAGAAGAGGAGGCATGCATTAACCAAGTTAATAGAATTCCCCATTCTTTGGAGAGTCAGCTTCTTTCCCCAGCCATTGCTATGCTCACCCAATGTGCCCATGCCATGGTGGCAGAGATGGAGGTTAAGCATAAGCATGACAACATGGACTTTCACTCACCAAATTAGACATGGCCACTACTACTGCTGTGTGCAAGATCTGTTAGTAGAATAAAGAAATATTGAGCCCCTACAATGGCACCATTACTCAGGATGAGAAGTTAGTGCCTGATGGCTGATTGACTACACTGGACCAAGTCCTTTACAGAAAGGAAAACACTGTGCCCTTACTGAAATAGATGTTTATTCTGGCTATGAATTTGCCTTTCCTGAACATAGCGCTTCTGCAAAAACTACCTTCTGTGGACTCTCAGTATTCCTTATCCACTTTCATTATATTCCACACAGCTTTGTTTCTGACTGAGCAACTCACAGCCAAAGAAATGCCCTAGCAGGCCTATGCTCATGGAATCTACTAAACTTATCGTGTTCTCTCCAATCCTTAATCAACTGGTTTGATATCATGATGGAATTGTCTTTTGAAGACAGAATTACATAGCCAATTAGATGGCAGTAGCCTGTAAAGGGTGGGCATGGTTCCCTAGAAGGGAAAATGTGCTTTGAGTCAGCATCCAATATATGACACAGTTTCTCCCGTAACTTAATAATTGCAGCAATCAAGACGTGGAAATAGGAGTGATTCCCCTCACTATCATCCCACTGATCCTCTAGGAAAATTTTTGTTTTCTCTGTGGGTTGTTCTTCTGCCTTTTCCTGTGGACACAATTTTCTGTCCTTCCAGCCAGCTGCCAAATAACTACACAGAGACCTATTAATTATAAATGCTTAGCCAATAGCTTAGGCTTACTGCTAACTAACTAGTTCTTACAACTCAAATTAGCCCATACTTTTTTTTATCTACATTCAACCATGTGGCTCAATACCGTTCTTCAACATGGAAGGCTCATCTTGCTTTTCCCCGTGTCTCCTGGTTACTCTGCCTTTCTTCATTCAAGAGCTCTCTTCCTGTCTACAAGTCCCACCTAACCTCTTCCCACCTAGCTATTGGCCATTTATCTCTTTATTAGGTCAATGAGAGCAAAACATCTTTATGATATACAAAAAGATTGTTCCATAACATTTCTCAGGTGTTCATGCCCTTGTTTGAGCCAGAGAATGAACTCAGCATTCCACTAAATGATAACCAACATATCAGTTACTTTTCTTGGAATCTTTGGCCAAGGATTTAAGATGACTTTGGACGCAAGGTCATATACCTGACTGGAATTCATGGAGAACTTTAAAGTGGTCATGACTTATCCAGTACTCCATAGACACCCCTGACCAAAGGAAGGAACACCACAACCACAGACTAACATGGCAGGAAACCTAGTTAGTCTCCACCTCACTGGGAATAGAAATAGTTGGGGCTTAATCCATGACTGATCAGAGTGCCTTTAAGTTTTGATGCTTAAAATGAAATATCTCCTTTAATAATCAGGATGGTGGCTTAGGCTGCCATTCCAAAGTCAAGAGACAGATAAAACAATACTGTAAAAAAAAAAAAAAAGACCCCAAGAGTTCCCACAAAGCACACTGAAAAAAAGATCCATGGAACAACCACTCTGTGCAATAGCTTCCTTATCCTATGTCTGGCCCTTGAGGCAGCTGGGAGTAGGCTGTCTGCTATAAGGGAAGACTTACTCAGTTCCCTTGTATGTTTCTCAAAATCTTACAGAATGCAGGAAAAACCTGAAATAGTCTTGAAATTTTCTAGTTTAATCAAATTCAAATGGAAGCTGATATGAGTGAGATATGAGGGGAAGTCCTGCCTCTGCATGGAGAACCTTGGGCACAGGCATCACTTGGGGGGTTTGTCTGGTTTTCTATAAGCTGCATGGCTAGTGGCTTGCTCCTGCTCTTCCTTGGAACTCTCAGGAGAGGTATAAATGTTTTGCCTCAAAGAGTTGTCACCACCTGTCTTAGAGTTACAAGTGCCATGATGAAAGACCATTACCAAAAGCAAGTTCAATCACTAATTTAGTCTTGCATGCATCCCAATTATATGGAGGCATTTCCTCAACTGAGACTCCCTCTTCTCTGATTACTACAGCTTGTGTCAAGCTGACATACAACTAGCCAGCACACCATATGTGAACTCTGAGGCAAGGTGGCAGATAGGAGGTCTTCATTAGCTGGGTAGAAGGACAGAAGACAAATACCCTCTTCAGAAAGACACTCCTTCATCAGGCTACACACACTCTATGCCACTATTGTTTGTGCAGAGCTCTCTGCTGGCCTTGCAGAAGATGGGCTCTGGTGGTTTCTTGTCTGATGGGTGACATTAGATTTGGGGCTAAGTCACAGATAAACAGTAGTTGTATCCCTCCAAAGGACTCTAGTCTGATTTTCTAGGAACTAGACAGGAATGTGATAAGTACCAGAGGAAAACCTATGATCTCTGCCTGTTAGCTATATCTGAAAATGTACTAGTAGGCCTGTCTTGTGATATTTCAGAGAAAAATTTAAAAGGCCCTTAAAGACTCTACTAGAGCCTTTCATGTGATCTGTAGTTCTGGTCATCTGGGACCAAAGAAGCAGCTGTATAAAAAGACACTATAACCACTGAGGTGCACCCTTAAATTTACTGGGATGATGGATACTGGTAATCTGGGGGTGAAGAACTTGCTATGATTAATTAAGAAAGCAATTAAATTGAGGTAAATCTTTTGGGAAGTATTAACTCAGGGTTAGTACACAGAGGTTGTAATCTAGAGATTGCCAAGGAGACATCTCACACTGGCAGTTAAACTTAGTAATATAGAAGATTTTCCCACATGATGCTGACTCTTATGACATAAAAAACTACAGAAAATGCCAGGACCATGGGATAACTACCAATGACAGCAGCTGTGGAGCAGAGTAAGACTGCGTATGTCTTGGGATCTATTATGGAGGGCAAAGCCAGAGAAGTGGAGCTGATCAAAATTATGAGTGAATCACAGTTAGTAGACAGTGAGCTATTTACACTTTTGGATTTTGCTTTTGTTGTGATGTGATTATAATGATGCCATGGTTCTTCCCTTCTGGAATTAGAATTGTCTGCTGATTTCTAAATTGACTATAATTCCTGAGTTGGTGAGTCAATAGGTCCCAAAATGAGCAGATAAAGCTTGGCTCTCATTCTTCCTTCTGTGTATCAATGGGTTAATGAGATGAAGCCTATCTAGCTCCTTTCTGCATGTGTCTCTGTCTCCAGAACTGGAAGTAATCTCTAGATCACATGGGGTTGGAGCAGAGCAGCATCTGTTACATAGGTGAATGGGGCTTTAGGTTTATGCAAAAGGAGAAAACTGGGAGATGGTTGGGGACTAAGCACAAAGTGTAGAAATCCCACTATTTAGTCTGACTTCTCCCCAGGACGGATAATACCACACTAGCTGTCAAGCTAGAGATGCTCATCTTGTAGACTTGGGAATGGGGGCAAGAAAAGAGCAACCAGACTCAAGGGTTCTCTCTTTCATCCTAATACAAAATGGAGAAATTGGGAGGTATCAGGGTACTGAGCCATGGGTAAGTTGTGGAAATTGCAACACTTAGTTCAGTCTCTCCTCAAGACATACCAAACCATACCAGCTGCTCACCACTGATAGGCTGGAGATGCCCACCTGGCAATGACAAAATGAGAGTATAAAGATGGAAACCTGACCAAAGATTTCACTGTCTCTTCTCCATCTCATGGGACACAATGGTTCTAAGAAAGTCACTATTTAGCCACATTTTCAAACTTCAGGAAGAATTAGATCATTGATACTCAAACAAAAACCATTTTCTTTTTTCAGGAAGTACGACCACAATATTCCACAAGATGCTTCCTTACAGGAATTCAGACCCACATATATTCACTTTAAAAATTCTCCTTAGCAGAGCCTAAAGAAAAACAAAAGGTATTAAGCTTTTCAGACTATTTACCTACATACACACATATACATAAGTAGATTGTGAATACAGCCTTCCAAGTCATTCATTGTTGCTAGGCCTTAATGGTTCCCTTGAGGGAGGGGTGAGAAGATATGAAGTCAATGACACGGACCCTGAAAGTCAGCCAAAAAGTGAAGTGCAGATTCATTTTTCAACAATGGGGAGAGCCTTATATACCATCCTCTCAGTATCCAGGCTGTGTCATGATCTGGTGACAGTGTGTGACCGTCCCTCATTGACTGGGCATGATCAGGACCTCTGACAGTGCCTGTTGCTAGGCCCTCAGGCAGACTCCAGGTTGGCTCATAAGGAAGTAGTTCATGTGCATGCTTTGACAACTGGTAATTAATTCAACCCTATGTGCCGGTCTTACTGCAGTTGGTCACCCCAAGTCTAGCCATGGTCTCAGGTTACACATTGGTAGAGGCAGAAACTCTTGTAAGCTTGATTATTCTTGATCTCACCCATGAACTTAAAAGTTGATGTAGTGGGTTCAGGTACTTTGAGCAAGACCTAGGTGTGGCTTTGAAGTTTTGAGGACTCCTGTAGGGGGAGTGGTCAGCCCCCTTTGAATACCAGTTGCACAAGGCCTGCCCCTCCTGTTTGTTCCTGTGCTCTCAGCAAGGACTGCTGCTAGTCTCAGCTTGTGGGAAATTTCAACCCTCCAGGAATTCCCCTAAGGTTCAATCTTGGACCAGTGAGTGTCTATCTAACCCCTTAATAAATATTGATCCTTTTATATAATCAATTGCCGGTGAATAATTCATACAATGTTTCTACTCCAAAAGTAAGGCTTTCAGTCCATTTCAAGTATAAGACCCAAAATTTAAGATTCACCTGATCTGCAGTCTCCAAAAATGGGGACTCCAGCTAGGGACCAGGTATTAAAACACATAAGCTTGTGGCAGACAATCCAGAGTCAAACTATAATGGGGCAAATCAGTACCAGAATGTATTGAAGAGCTTTTGTAGACTGTCTTGCTCACTACAGGCTTTTATTCTGCATTTTGTTCTTCTTTTCTCTTTCTTAGTTAATGAATTAAATGACTTTGTAATAATTTTTTTCTTCAAGTGTATCTCCAACATGTCAACAATAACTCATCACCTTGTTCCATGATAACTTTCTCACCCAGAAGTCACTCTGTGCCCATATTTTCATTTATTGTGAGTCTGAATGGATTAAGAAGATTCATACAATCTATTTTTTTTATTCAATGTGAGTTATAATGTATCTAAAGTTATGCAAAGGCATGTACATAAACCCTACATTGAGGCCAGATGGCCTTCAAGCATTGGTCTAAATTACAGTCTCATAATAAAGTTCATAAATAGCATTATATGTTTTGCATAAAGTAGGAAAAATACAGGGCAGAGGCTTCTAATTGTACCTAGAAATGTTTAGACAACAGAGGTTGCATGGAGTAAGAACTGTCACGCTCTTACTATAAGCACATAATGCAGTATGGCTCATATTGTCCCTGATAACCCTGAGTAAATAAGATAAGGTGAATTTTCTACCTCAGTTTACAAGCTTCTGTTTAGCCATGACATTGCATTTTACCATTACACCAAAAGCAGCAAATGAGATGTTTTTTAAAAGCACAATATAAGAATGGAATGAGTCTAAAAATATAAATAAATAAAAATCCATGCTTTTTATGTTTTCTCCCTCTCTGTTAAAGCTTCAAACTCTCTAAGGTATACCCCTGCCCCCCACAAGAGGATACACTATTCTAAGCTTCACAAAGAATCAATAATGCATAAAATTTAGAAATGATTTATTCCAAACACAAAAGTGTTTAAGAATATCTACAATAACATCTACAGAAAAATATTAGAAAAGTGTACTTATTCAGAAGGGAAACAAAAGTCTATGAAAATATGTAGCATTGATATCTTAATGTCTTCAAAGACATTAAGAATATTTGTCATAGTCTAATTTGGCCACTGTGACACATAACCATAGGCTTAGCAACTTTAAAAACAGCCCATATTATATTTATATCTCAGAATTTTGAAGGCTAGAATTCTGAGTTTAGGAGTTCAGCATGGCCAGACTCTAATAAGGACTCTCTTCCATATCTAAAATTGCCCTTTTGATGCCTATATGATGCTCATATAAAGGCACTTGGGAGTCCCTTTTGTTACAGCATAGATCTCATAATGAATCCAGCAACTTTCACAGCCTGATTATTTCCCAAAACCCAATTTTGGCTTTCTTTGTGAGCTGATACTTCAATATGGTAAAGTGAAGGGGAAGAGATCAGCCAAGCAATAACACAGAGTTTTTCCTACCTCACAGAGAGTTCAGCATTAATTGGAAATTCTAAGAAATTCTGGTTTTCTCTTTTACTGGGAGTCTTACAAAACAAAATAATATCATATTTCAAGTAGGATTATGCATGGTCCTATCAGCAGACAGATTCCCTTCTCTGTCCCTTCAAACCTTAGGATTTTATCTTTTATAATATGATTTATAGGAATGCTGTGGGGGCGAAATTGATTTTTGAAAAAGGGTATATCTCTAAAGAGCTATTTTTTATGGCTTTGTACACAATTTTATTGATGTCCTAATCTTGAAAGCCTGCAGAGATAGCTCACTTATAATGAAAAAACCCTTAACTGCTGTACCTGTTTCCTTGGAAATATCAACACTTCTGTCATGTTCAAAGCTCACAACTCACTGTAACCCTAAATCTAGCACTGTACAGATCAAGTTAACCATTAGAGCACTAGACTGTGGTAATCTACACTTGTAATATAACTCCACCACGCAATGTTTCAAAATGTTTTCATCGTATATAATATTGTGTAGGGGTATTGTGTTGTTTCATGGTAAATAATTGTCCCACCCACTGGTTTAATAAAAAGAGCTGATTGGCCAAAGGCAGGCAGGAAGTGTAGGTGGGGCTACCAGACTAAGAAAAAATCTCTGAGAGCAGAATGCCAGAAGAGCACCAGAGAGAAGCCAGAGGAAGCTGAGGACAACTATGCTGCTCTAAAGAAAGGTACCGAGCTGCATGGCTGAACAAGAGACATGGGTTAGATGAAGGGTAGAGAGCTAGCAAGTGATATGCCTGGGCCTGAGGCTGATCAGCCAAAAACTAATGAAAGCGTCTGTGTGTCTGTGTAGGACTGTGTCTGCGGACCTAAACTTTGAGATTAGGCCAGAAAGTCTGGGATAGAAACCTCTTACTACACGGGTCTGTGGGTCTGTGGTCCTAAACCTTGAGGTTAGGCCCGAAAGTCTGGCCAGCAACCTCCTACTACAATATTGAGTTTAAAATTTTTCTCATATTAGTATTTTTCATTCATAATAACTATAAATATTGAATAAATAAATAGATAAGAAAACTATGTCTGTCCTTAGATGTCTCATATATGTTTTCACCACCTTGAAATATAATTATCCAAATATGAAAAATGAGGAGACAAAGTGACAGGAAAAAGATTGACAGCAATCCATAAGTAGTAGGTGATTTCAAAACCCACTTTCTCCAATAGACAGGTCATCTGGGCAAAAAATAAACAAAAAAGCATCAGAATTAGTTAATATTATGCATCAAATGGACATAGCAGGTATCTACAGAATATTCTATTGAAGCACCAAAGAATACGCAGAGAATACACAAGACCACTCAGTAGCACATGCAACTTTCTCTAAACTAGATCACATCCTGGAACAATAATAAATCTTTATAAATTCAAAAAGATTGAAACTACTCCATAGATCTTATCTGACCACAATGCAATTAAACCTAAAATTGACAGCAAAACAAAACCCTCTAATAAATACATAAGCTCATGAATATTAAACAACCAATTACTGATAATGAATGGGTTTTAGAAATAAATCAAGAAAGAATTTTTTAAAGTCTTCTTGGAACTAAATTAAAATAAGAACACAACAAACAAAACCTCTGAGACATATTGAAAATTGTGTAAACTTACAAGATAAATGTACAGCACCTACATTAAATAACCAGAGCTAACCTGTTCCCATTCCTCTGTGTCAGCCGTGTTTACCTAGACACACTGTCTAGCTGGGACTCAGGCAATTTTTGCTCTCTTTCCTGTCTTACCCCAAGCCCTGTAGCAGCCTGCTTGTGGGTGCCCTTCTACTCACCCTACCTCCACGAGCCTCTCAACCATTCCTTCATTCCACATCCCTTTGTTTCTGTCTCTGCCCTGACTGATTTAAGTCAACTTGACATAAGCTAGAGTCATATGAAAGGAGAGAACCTCAACTGAAAAAGAAATACCTCCGTAAGATCCAACTGTAGATCACTTTCTTAATTAGTTATTGATGAGAGGGCCCAGCCCATTGTAGGTGGTGTTACCTCCAGGCTGGTGGTCCTGGGTTCTATAATAATGATGACTGGATGAGATGTGAGAACAAGCCAGCAAGAAGCATCCCTTCATGCCTCTGCAATTGCTCCTGCCTCCAAGTTCCTGCACAGTTTGAGTTCTATCCAGACTTCCTTTGATGATGAACAGCAATGCTGAAATGTAAGCTAAACTCTCTCTTCCCTAACTTGCTTTTTGGTCCTAGTGTTTCATGGCAGCAATAGAAACTGACTAAAACAGCCACCAATAACTAGAAACACTTCCTGCCTACGACTCCCAGTGGCCAAATAGGGTTGGAACTCAGGAAGGCAATTCACACTATTCTACCTATCCCTCATTTACAACCTTACCTGTATTACCCCCACTCTGTAGTATCCTGCTTATAGGGGTTCTTCCTTTCTCCTCAACTCCATTCACTGGAGAATACAACTCTTGAGACAAACCAACGGTCCCCTAGTCCTTTCTTCCTTGTCTCTTTAGATGTATTCTTTGTCTTATTACAGTCTACTTGCAGAAGCCTTTCCTGCACCACACCACCAAATCCCTGGGGACCTGTCCTCTTAGTGTGGTCAGGATTCCCTTAGCTCTTTCCCACAACAACTCTCAGTCTTTTCTCTTAGGCCATCTCTATTCTTCTCTGCCACCCACCGACCAGCAAAAGCACTCTCTCCCAGATGACCTACAGACACTACACTTTCTTAAGGTCCAGGGAGCATAACAAAAGTCAAGGAATGGAACACTCACCCAGCAAAGGCAATATTGGACATCATGATCCCACATACCTAGTTACTAGTGCGAAAAGACAAACATTAATAGCTATGACAATATACTTTCACCAGAACTCAGTAACCCTACAAGGACTTTAAAGATATGACTAAATCATGTAATTAAGTCTATAACATGAACAGTTGAATAAAATATTTAAAACAGTTCAAGACATGAAAGCAGAAATAGAATCACTAAAGAAAAACTAAACAGAAATAAAATTGGAAGTGAAAATTTGGGAAAGTCAAACAAAACCTCAGAGGTAATCCTCACTACGAAAGTAAAAGATATGGAAGAGAGAAGCTCAGACTTCAAAGTCAAGGTAGAAGTAAATACTTCAGTCAAAGGAAATGTTAAATCTTAAATTAAAAAAAAAAACCCACAGGCACAAAATATCAAGGAAATCTAGAACACCAAATCTACAAATCACAGGAATAGAGGAAAGAGAAGGAAAACCAGGTAAAGACACAGAAGAAATTTTCCCATGATATATAATAATCAAAATATTAAATATATGGAACAAAGAAAGAATATTAAAAGCTGCAAGAAAAAAAAAGTAAAATATAAAGACAGATTCATTAGAATAACACCCAAGTTCTAATGAAGACTCTAAAGACCAAGGGGCCTGGACAGATGGTCTACAAACTCTGAGAGAAAAAGATGCCAGACTAGACTATTATACCCAGCAAAACTATCAATCACAGTTGACAGAGAAGAAAAACAATTCGTAGTAAAACCAAATTTAAGCAGTATCTATCTACCAATCTCACTATACAAACAGTATTAGAAGGAAATCATCAATCTGAAGAGGTTAATTACATGCAAGAGGACACAAGGAATAAATGATTCCCCCGAAGAGCAAATCAAAAGAGGGAAGAAAACCCACACCATACCAGCAAAATAAATACTACTCACTGATAATTCTCAAAAGCAATGGTCCCAACTCCCCAATAAAACAACATAGATAAACAGAAAGGATATGAAAACAGGACCCAACTTTCTGCTGCATTCAAGAAATATACTCTGCCATCAAGAATACATATTACCTTAAAGTAAAAGAATAGAAAACAGTATTCCAAGCAAATGATCCAAAGAGTTAGCACACTTAGCTATCCTAACATATGCAAAATAGACTTCATACCAAGAGACAGCAAAGGATATTACATAATAAGGAAAAACCTAATAAGAGGATATTGCAACTCTAAACATTTTTGCACCAAATACATTGACATTAACAATAGAAACACTAGTACATCTAAAATCACATATTTACCCTCATACAGTGATAGTGGATGAATTCAATAACCCCCTCTCACCAATAGACAGGTCATCCAGATAAACTAGACATAGAAATGATGTAGTTAAAGCATCATAAATAAAATGGACTAAACAGATATTTTTAAGACATTTGACCTAAACACAAAAGAATGCACTTTTTCTCAGCAGGTCGAGGAACTTTCTCCAAAATTGAGCACAGATTAGACACAAAGCAAGTCTCAACAGATATAAGAAAAATTTAAATACCACTCTAAATTCTATCTGACTACCATGGATTTAAGCTATATCAACAAATTTACAGGAACTGAATAATCTACTACTGAATGAAAACAAATGGATGAAGACAGAAATCAAGAAGAAAATTTAAAGCTTTTTAGAACTGAATGTAAATTAAAACACAACATACCCAAACCTATAGGACACAATGAAGGCAGTTCTGGAGGCAAATTCATATCACTGAGTACATTTGTGCAAAAAAGGGGTGGGAGATCTCATATTAGTAACTTTGTGGAATGCCTGAAAGCTCAAGAACAAAGAGAATAAATCACACCTTCAAGAGAACGAACAACAAGAAATAATCAAACTCTGGGCTGAAATCAATAAAACAGAAACAACAAATGAAATAAAGAATCAATGAAATAAATGACTGATTCTTTGAGAAACTCAATAAAATTGGTAAACCCTTAGCCAAACTAACTAAAAGACAGAGAGTGAAGATCCAAATTAATAAAATTAGAGATGAAAGGGGGCATCATAACAGACACTGGGGAAATCCAAAGAATCATAAAGGCATACTCTGAAAATGTGTACTCTAACAAAGGGTGGAAACCCTTTTAAAAATGGATGTTTCTTGATCTATACAACCTACCAAAGATAAATCAGAATCAAATAAGCAATTCAAATAGAGGCAGTAATTAAATGTCACTAACTAAAAATGCCCAGAGCCAGATGGATTCACCTCAAAATTCATCTCAAAAAAAGACCTTCAAAGAAGAGTTAAGCCCACCCCTCAAATGATTCCACAGAAGAGAAACTGAAGACACAGTTCCTAATTCTTTTCACAAGGCTTAAATTGCCCTAATGTAGAAACCACACAAAGGCCCAAGAAGGAAGGAATGTTACAAACCAATATCCTTTATGACACAAAGGTAAAATTTCTCAATAAAATACTTGCAAACTGAATCCAAGACCACAATGAAAATATTATTTGACATGATCATATATGCTTCATCCCAGAGATGCAGGGATGGTTCAATACATAAACTGACAAATGTAATCCACCACATAAACAGACTGAAAAATAAAGACCACACAATCATTCATTAGATGCAGAATAGGCCTTTGAAAAAAATTCTACATCTCTTCATGATGAACGTTGTAGAAAGACTAAGGATACAGAGGCATACATGAGCATAATAAAAGCAATTTACAGCAAGTTAAGCAGGGATAAACTCAAGGCATTTCCACTAAAATAGAATAAGACAAGAATGCTCATTTTCTCCGTACCTATTTAATATAGTATTTTAAATCTTAGCTAGAGCAAAAAGACAACTAAAGAAAATCACGTGGATACAAATAGAAAAGAAAGAAATCAAAGTATCTTTATTTGCACATAATGTGATTTTATACATAAAAGATCCTTTAAAACTACACCAGAAAACTTCTACAGCTGGTAAACACTTTAATCAATGTAAGACAACATAGTTTAACACACACAAAAAAAATCAGTCAGCTTCTTAAATACAAAAGGCAAACGGACTGAGATATAGATCCGGAAAATAATACCTTTCACAATGGTTTCAAATCCCTCGGGATAACCAAGCAAGTAAAAGACTTATTTAATAAAACTTTAACACATTGAAAAAGAAATCCAAGAAAACATTAAAAGATGGAAAGATCTCCTATGCACACATATTGATAGGATTAATATAGTGAAAATGGCAAAAAAAAAATGTACAGATTTAATGCAATGCTCAAAAACATTCAAACACAATTTTCATAACAATAAAAAAGACCATTTTCAGCTTCATATAAAAACACGCAAAAAAAAAAAGTACATGATAACTAAAACAATACAGGATAATAAAAGGACTTCTGGAGCTATCACCATCTCAGATTTTAGGCTGTTCTACACCAATAAAAACAACATAGTAATGACATAAAAGCAGACATGTTGATCAATGGAATTAAATTGTAGGCCCAGACATGAGTCTATACAACTGTGGACACTGGATGTTTTACAAAGTAGCCATAGATACACATTCAACAAAAGTCATTTTTAACAAATGGAACCTATCAAAATGGATTGCTGCATGTAGAATAATATAAATACATTCATATTTATCACCCTGCACAAAACTCAACTTCAAATGAGCCTAAACATAAGCCAGATACCCTAAATATGATAGAAGAGAAAGTAGAGGACAGTCTTAAAATCATTGGCACAGGAAAATATTTTCTGAACAGAACACCAATAGCACAGGCAATAAGACCAATAATTAACAATGGGATTCCATAAAAATGAAAAGCTTCTATATGGCATAGGAAACCACATTTTGGGCAAGTAGCAAACTGTAGAACAGCAAAGATCATTACCAATTACACATATAATAGAGGTTTAATATCTAAAATATATTTAAGAACTAAAAAATCTGGACATCAAAAAATAAACAATCCAATTAAAATGTGGTCCAGTCTAAATAAAGTATTTTCAAAAGAATAAATACAAATGCCTAAAAAACACTTAAATGTTAACATCCTTAGTCATCAGGAAAATACAAATCAAAACTACATTGAGATTCCATTTTATATCAGTCAAAACAGACAAGATCTATATAAAAAAAAAAAAAATGACACCTCATGCAGGCAAGGATGTGGGAGAAAGGGAACACTTACTTGTTGCTGGTATGTAACAAGTCTTTTTCTGTCCCATCAGGCAGCTCCCAAATAACGACATGGAGACTTTTTATTAATTATGAAAGCTCAGCCTGTAGCTTAGGCTTGTTCTAAATAGCTCTTATAACGTAAATTAACATGTTTCTAGTAATATGGAATCACATATTCCGTCATGTGGTGTCTCCTCTCTGTGTCTCCTGGCTTCTTGTGCTCCTCAACTCCTCCTGCTCCTCTTCCTCCTCCTCCTCCGCCCTTGTTCTCTCTCCAGAAATCCTGCCCATACTTCCTGCCTAGCTATTGGCCATTCGGCTTTTATTACACCAATGACAGTTAATACATCTTCACCTGGTGTACCAATTTTCCACAACACTGGTGGGAGTGCAAACCTGTACAGATGCTATAAAAATCACTGTGGTAGTTCCTTAGGAAGATGAGAGTAGGTCTATCTCAAGATTGAGCTAGACCACTCTTGGCATGTACACAAAACTCTACATCATACTACAGAGACACTTTCACATCCATGTTCATTGCTGCTCTACTCATAATATAGTGTCTTTGTTCCAAATCTTATGTGCATATATGAAATGTCATGATAAATGCACTGTATATATATATTATAATATATATCAGTGTGTGTGTGTGAGAGAGAGAGAGAGAGAGAGAGAGAGAGAGAGAGAGAGAGAGAGAGAGAGAGAAGTAAAACTTCTAAGTGTCTGGTAATCAGCTAAGAATGTTTTCCTCGCTTGGTCTTTGAGGTTCTCTCAAATGTGACTCTGATTTCTCAGACATTGTCTTCTCCATGTGCCCTGTCCACACCCTTTCTTTAACAGATACGTTATTTTGTATTTCCTGACACACTCTGGAATTCCCCATTCATCTTTCATCCTGAAACTATTTTACATTCTTTCAAGGACTAGTGGAAAACTTAATTATCTACCTGATCCCCTGGATATGGAGTTTTCCTTTCTATCTTCTCTCAGTACATGCGTTCTTGGTGGTGCTTAGCATATTCCAAGTAATGTATGTGAGTATTGCTCAACATTCTTGATAGACTTGTAAGATATCTTACGAGAAAAACTTTGTTCAAGAGATATATTTCTTTTGTCTTCTATTTAATTATTATTTAGTATTTCAAACATTATCATTTTGCTATAATAATTATATAATGTTATATGATAATCTAATATTATAAAAGTAGCCATGTTCATTATTCCAGATAAATACTTCATTAGTGAAAACGAGCCTTCAAACATTCAATATGGTTTACTTTGTTTACAAATTTAGCTACTCCTCTCTATAAGGTGAAAGAGTGACATGAACCGTAAGTGAATTTGATATTGTTTATTGGTTTCTGAGTTAAAAGAAAATGGCACATTTCCACCATTTATCATTTGAACAGAATCAAGAAGCACAAAGATTTTCTCTCTCATGTATTAGCATAAAATGTTTGGCCTTGGGTGTGCATAAAACAATTTCTCTTCTTTAATTCATGTATAATAACAATTTGAAGGGTGTAGAAATAAATTTAAAAATCTTAGTGTTAACTGCCTGGTATCAAAACACCATTCTGTGCCTGGTGAGATGGCTCAGAGGTTGAAAGTGCATGATAGTTTTGAAGAGATCCAGAGCTCAGTTCTCAGAACCCATATTTGGTGGCTCAGAACCACCTGGATCTCTAGCTCCAAGAAATCCGATGACTCCTGGCATCTGCAGGCATCTGCACTTATGTTCACATATCTATACACAAACACATTTAAAATCAAAAATAAAACTTTTAAATGATTTCATAATTACTACTTATTATAAAGAATGACCAATTTTTAGTTTGAACTTCATGAAATACCATCTATAGACATTTTGACGAACTAATAAATGTTACATGTAATTCAGAGGTCATCTTACTTCTGAACCAGTTTTGGGGCCACCTATGTTTTTTTCTCTCTGGTTTTCCTCATTTTAATTTCATAAGATTCAGTTTCCTCCTGGGTTTTAAGCTTTTTTAAAAAATAAATTCGCTCACATTAGGACTGTGGATCTTTCTCTGAGGGTGAGGATCTGCTGCCTTTTAGCATTTGTCACTGCTTCACCCTTATCATGGCTCTTTTGCTTTCTTGTTATATCCTGCTTCTCCTTATGGAAAACTAAGTTCCTTCATTTGTCTTGGTAACCTACATTGTTGAAACATTTCAGTGCTAATCTAGGGTAACTGGGGATGCCCTCGAGGTGGTATATGTAAATTTTTAACTTATATTTATTTATTTGCCTCTGGAAACACATCTTTTGAAGAATAATTCTGGAAGGTAAAAATCATACACATCTAATTATGTATGTGCATTTGTTTTTATTTATATTGCTGCCTGAGGGAGTTTAATGAATATGCTGGTGATGTAGAAGGATTGACCAAAAGAAATAAAGAGTGATGTTTCTCATGAAATGAAGACAGAGTTCGAGTGCATTGTTTAAAATAAAAGAACTTCAACACATTTCATATTTGCTGTCTATCTATAATTTATCAATAATCTATCATCTATCAATACATATATCCCTCCCTCTCTGACATAAAATGTGCCTCTACTGTATGAAGTATTGATTTGGGAATCAACATGTTTCACTTCCTTGTATCTTCAAAACTTTCCCTAGAAGTACAAATATGCTAATTTTGCATATTGTTTTGCAAGTAAATATTTTAGATATATCAAGTGAAACATATAAGGTAGATAAGTATACATACATTTATTGGGAAATAGGAAATAGCATTGAACCTGTAGGCATTATTAGCAATTATTATGACATTTATTTTGCTTTAAGATTTTCAGTGAACACAGAATGAAGTATAATCTCCTTGCTGGACTCCCCATGAGCCACCTGTTTGTGACTGATGATTGGAACCTGGTCTGAGCACGGAACACCGCTACCTCTCTCCACTCTCCAGCTAGATTGCTCACTGTTATGTCTGAAATGGCAGTTCTGTGCCCTTCTCATGCCATTTTAATTTCTTGTTCTCTCTGCTTTCTCTCCTTCTGGGATGCACATTTATTTTGGTGACAAGGGCCATTTTTGTTTAATTCACATCTGTCTCTAGGGCCTAGCATGACTTTCTCTTAGCTGTGGAGACTAGCTCTTGCTATATCTGTGGCACTGCCAGATGTGAATGACAAAACCCAACAGGATCACATGGTCTTTGAGGAAATTAATTGCATCCCAGAATAGAGTATAATGATAAAGGAACAAAAATCTTCCCAGACAGAAATATAAAAATCAAAATATCTGACTTCAAAAAAAACAAAAAAGGCATATACAGAAACAGAAAGTACAATTTAGAATGTGGATGAAAATTGGTCATTTGAAAACAAAACAAACCACAATGACATACTACATAGTCATTAAGACTAAAATAAAAACTTAAATTTTGGTGATATATTTTATATTTAATAAACCAGTCTGGAATATCAGAGAACAGATCCACCCACAGTCAAGCCAAGAGGGTCAGAGAGAGGTAACTCATGTCTTTAATCCCAGCACAGGAAAGACTGAGTGGTGACTTCTAACTCCAGAGACAGAGATCTTTTCTGTTTTTCTGTGAGTTGAAGGCTAACAACCAAACAGTAGTAGCTCACACCTTTAATCTTAACTCTAGAATATGATGCAGAGTTGAACCCAGAAGTGAAACAACTGGGCAAAGAAGATATTTAAGGAGGCATAGGCAGACGGTGTGCTATTCTGTAGAAGTGACGGCGAGCCAGGCTGAGGACTCTGGAAGACAGCTTTTACCCTGAGAGGTTGGCTGGGTGAGATTTGACTGTGGTTTGTCTCCTCTCTCTGATATTCCAGCTTTTCCCTAATATCTGACTCTGAGTTTTCACTAAATACCAACTAGAATTTGTGTTTCAAAAATTAAAATGTTAAATAGCACATTTTAACAAAATGGTGGAAAATTGAGATGTTTATGTACTACTGGCAGAAATGTAAAATAATATAGCCACCTTGGAAAGCAGTCTGAAAATTCACTGAACAATTATGATGGTTTGATTAGGATTCCCCTAGTAGGCTCAGGTATTTGAACAGCTGGCAATACCATTTATAGAGATGATGAGGAGAGGGAACATTGCTGGAGGAAGTACATCACTGGGGCTCCTAACAGTGGGAGCAGGGGCTGGCTATCTCTGACTCGTGCTGGCTTTTGGGACCCTAGTCCTCATATTTGATTGCCTTGTTCAATCTTAATAAAAGATGAGGTACTTAGTTTACTATAACTTGATACACCATGTTTTGTCGATATCTGTTGGAGACCTGCCCTTTTCTAAATAGAAATGGAGGAGGAGTGGATGATGGGGGAGGCAGAGAGGAGGTGGGGTTTGACTGAGAGGAGAAAAGGAAGGAAAAACTGTAGTCAGGGTAAAATAGATAGGTAGGTAGATAGATAGATAGATAGATAGATAGATAGATAGATAGACAGACAGACAGACAGACAGACAGACAGACAGACAGACAGATAGATAGATAGATAGATAGATAGATAGATAGATAGATAGACAGACAGATAGACAGATAGACAGATAGATTAGGTAGGGACATAGATACACAGATAGATACATAGATGGAGGATGGATGGATGGACAGGCAGACAGGCAGATGATGATAGATAGATAGATAGATAGATAGATAGATAGATAGATAGATGGATGGATGGATGGATGGATGGATGGATGGATGGATGGATGGATGGATGGATGGATGGATATAAAGTAAAATGACCAGCAACACCATCTGGCTTGTGGCATCAGTAGCAACTTGTGTAGTTTCACATAATCTGCTATTTTGAAAAGCACTAAAAATAGAATATAAAATATTTCCTAACTCACTTATAAAATAATGTATTTATAAGGATAAAAATGTTACTAAATAGTGATCTGGAAAATATAAACAGAGAGAATGATTGTTCATTATTGACATAAAAAGAAATAACAAAAAGATAATTCTGCCTGACATGGTGATGCACACTTTTAATCTCATTACCCAGGAGGTACTGGCAGAAGGATCAATAAGAGTTCAAGGTTATCATAAGCTAGCTGCACAATGAGTTCAAGGCCATCCTTGGCTACTTGATACCCTATCTCCAAACACACACTCACGCACACACGTGCGTGCACACACACACACAATCCAACAAATCTTATGGTGTGCTTTTTTCTTACTTTTTAAAATAGTTTTTATTTTTATAACTTTCTTCTGTTTTTTACTTTAATAGTAACATTTTTAATAGGATTGATGACATCCCTATCTGTGGGCTTTTGACAGATGTATCCATCATCCCTCCTGTACAGAGAACACCAAATATAATCAGAAGGTAGTTGGTTACATCCTGTTTTAGTCAATATTCTATTGCCGGGAAGAGAAACCATGGCAATTCTTATAAAAGAATGCATTCATTTGGAGCTTGCTTACAGTTGCAGAGGTTCAGTCCATTTTCATCATGGTATGGAGCATAATGGTTTGCAGGCAGACATGGTTCTGGAGAAGTAGCTGTGAGTTCTGCATCTAAATCCACAGGCAACAAGAAGAAAAAGCCACTGGTCCTGGCTTGGGCTTTTAAAAACCTCAAAGTCTGTCCCAACCCGCAGAACTTCAACGGGGTCCCTGTCACCTGTAGGGAGACAATGGGGGGGGGCACAGAAGAAGGACCACAGGTCTTGTAATCTGATCAAGTAGTCTGTCTTTATTATTTCCAGGCTGCTTATATATGCTTTTTCAGGGACATAGGTTGCAGGGAGAAGAGAGGGCTAGTGAGGGGGCTTAGTGAGGGTGCGAGACTGTGAGCCAAGGTTAATGTGTTAGGTCATTATGAGCCAATGGTCAGTGTGTTTCCTTGCGGCTTTTCCAAGGACTGTCTTGATCTAAAGAATGCTGTCCTATCTGAAGAATGACAAAGAAGGGAATTCTTTAGTTGACTCTTGGCTAGTGAACCGGCTCCTGACAAAAGTCCTCCCCCAGTGATCCACTTCCTCCCATAAGGCCACACCTCTAAGCCCTTTCAAATAGTGCTATTCCCTGATGAGCAAACATTCAAATCTATGGGCCTTTGGGGGCCATTCTTATTCAAACCATCACATCCCCATAAAATACTTTCAACTTTTGCACCACTGAGTTTATCCTGCTTGGTTAGTAAACAGTTTCACCCAGTGATGTGGGATGTCTATATGCTGTGAAATAAAGGAACTGTTTGGCCTATGCTGGGCACCTTAGGTGGGGAAATTGGAGCATAGGTAAGAGAATGAGGGTGGAGTCCAAAGAGACAGTCCAAGATCCAATATGTAAGGTAACATAGGTGAGCCATGGGCCACATGGCAAGACAGAATAACAAAAATGGGTTAAGATGAAAGAGCTAGCTAGCAATGTGTCTGAGCCATAGGCCAAACAGCATGAACTTAATATAAGTGTCTGAATCAATTTTGGGGCCTAAGCAGCAGCAGGTGGCTAAAGGGTGTGGGAAGGCAGGTCTGTGGGTCTGGACCTCTGGCCAGACCGGGTCAGAAACCATATTGTAACAGTACTCCTTAGAAATTTTTGGCAGGATTATTATGTTATTTGTCAAACAGAAGTTGAGACATTAAATTGTTTATGTTCTGCCACTAAAAAAAAGTATTTACCACAATCATTATTTCTCAGTAACTAACAACAACCCATGTTGGAACAGGTTTGGTAAATAAGCATATTATTATTTCTGATTTTTCCAAGATAGAGAATAATCTATGCATTTTATGGACCTATATAAAAGTCAAATATGGTCATGACTTCATCATTCTAAAGATGATTATTTAGTAGTGATCAAGTAATTGTCTCTCAATAGGCTTCAAGCTAAACACCAACAGCAGATGAGATGTTTATGTATGCCATGTGGTTCCTGGGAATCAAATCTGGGTCCTCTGAAAGAGTGGCCAGTTTTCTTAACTACTGAGTCATCTCCCCAGCCCTTTTGCTCTGTTTTTGTTTCCTTAATTGGATCTTTTGTTTATTTTGAGATAAAATCTAGCTATGAAGCCTAGGATAACCTCAAACTGAGATGAGATTAAAGAGAAAAAAATATAGCAGATATACTATTCACTTTTATCATGAAAATATGCAATCTAATATCTTTAAATTTTATTTTATTATCTATAGATGCTTCTAATTTTCAATGTGCAAAGATGCTAATATAGTAAGAAATTATTGGCAGTTATAAACATTGTTCTGAAAAATATATATACCCAGAGAAATAATTTTACAGATTTCATAGTTTTAATCCTGCCAGAATGGGCCTATTTTCTTCTGATTCAGAAATCAAGTATTTGGCCTGCTGGTAAAGCTTTTACTTATAAACATTTATTGCAAGTCTTAAACAAGCTCTTCTTTCACACTTGAACAGAAAAAAATTTACACTTATATAACTCCCTGAGGCCAACTTGTAAGAAAATAGATTTTCTGATGAGCCTGAAACATAGGTATATTTATTCACCTTGGCTTCTGAAAATATCAGTTGAAGGAAACCAGAAAGATGAAAATAAAGTAATTATCCATCTAGAACCACTTAAGAAATGTAACGTAACCACAGTAGAAGATATGAGCTTTGAGACCACACAATCTGAATTGACATGCCTGTTCTTATAACCTATCAGCCATGTATCCTACAGTAGGGAAGGAACAATTCGGTGCCTCCATTATCTACCTATAAAATAAGGAAAGTAACAGATCTCCCTAAGTAGCTTGAATAAGAATGACCCCCATAGGTTCATAGATTTGAATGTTTGATCCCCAATTGGTGGACTATTTAAGAAGAATTGGAAGGTATGACTTGTTGGAGAAGGTTTGTCTCTGGGGGTGAGCTTTGGGATTTCAAAAGCCCACACCATTTCCAGTTATCTCTCTCCCTGCCTCCATCTTGCTAATCAGGATGTAAGCTCTCAGCTACTGCTCCAGCTCCTTGCCTACCTGCCTATTTCCATGTTACTAGCCATGATGATCATGGACCAACTCACTGAAATTAAATGTTCTCTTTTATAAGGTGCCTTGGTTTTGAAGTCTTTTCACAGTTATAGAAAAGTAGCTAAGACACCTTATTAAATTTACTCTAAGAAATCACTGTTCTTAGGTAAAGACAAACAACTTGATAATTGATATCCATTACTGGGGTACAAGTGAAAAAAAGTTGTAATTTTTCATAGTATAATCCTCATCTGAGCCTCTATTGATAGTCTGCCATCTGGTATTGAGATCCAATAAAGGTAGCATGATGGATCCAGTGAAAGCCTAGGAACTACCATTACGGAAAATTTTTCTGGACAAACCCACAGAAATAATCATTGCTAAGTCCCCACATCAGAAAGGATGCTTTATGTCCCATCTGTCTCTTCTGGGCACAAGATTGAAATTTGAGGACTATCTTTTTAAAATAATGCTTAAATTTAATTTTTTAATATTTTCTAAAAATATACAAGGACAACAAAAATGCTGAATGAGAGATAACATTGTTAGGCTTTCTACAGCTGTGATAAAACACCAGGACCAAAAGTAACTTGAAGAATCACTTACACTTTCATTGGTGGAATTGAGGGCAGGAACTGAAAAGCAGGAACCAGGAAGTAGAAAACTAGAAAAACGCTGCCTACTGACTCGTTCCTCGTGGCTTATTCAGTCTGCTTTCTTATATAATCTAGAACCACCTGCTCAGGTATGACACCAGCTACAATGTCTGCCCTCAATGTCAATCGTCAATCAAGAAAATATACAACTGACTTGCCCACCAGCCAGTCTTATGGAGGCATTTTCTCAATTGAGTTCTCCTCTTCATAAATGACTCTAACTTGGGTCTAGTTGACAAAACATGAACCAGCATATGATTAATAAAGACCTTGTATTCTATGTAAGCATTCTCTTAACAAGCCTTGGGCATCCATTTAAAAAAAAAATGTTCTACTAGTTTTCAAATCTTAAGAATCAGAAACTGTGGAATAATTGTTAAAGAAAAGAAAAAGACAGTGAGTCTCATCGATCTTATCAAGTTCATTCCTGTCTTCACCCAGATTTTGAAGAGTTGTCTGATCTCTTCCTTTTGCTCCTGTCCGTGCCACTTTGTTGGCACTTGATAGAGTAAGCTTGTTTTTACGCTGACTGCAGCCAGGATGTGGCACTTGTAACTACAAGTAGCAAATTTAGCATTTTAGGAAGATGATTTCAGACTATCAGTGATGGAAATTGCACCATGCTAAGCAGGTTAGAAATGGTGGGTTCTATTGCTTCGATGGAACACCATAACCAGAAGCAACTTGAGAAGGAAAGGGTTTATTTGGCTAATGCTTCCATGTCACTGTTTATCATCAAAGAAGCCAGGACAAGAACTCAAACAGGGCAGGGACTTGGACGCAGGAAGCAATACAGAGGCTATGGGGGAATGCTGCTTAATAGCTTGCTCAGCATGCTTTTTTACAGAAGCCAGAATCACCAGCCCAGGGATGGCTCCACCCACAGTGGGCTGGGCCCTCCCCCATCAATGCTAATTAGGAAATGTTCTACAGGATTGCCTAAAGAATGGTCTTATGGAGGTATTTCCTTAATTAAGGTTCCCTACCCTCAGATGAGTTAAGTTTGCATCCAGTTGACATGAAACTGTCCAGTATAATTAATCCCTTGTCAATCTGACAAACACATCACTAAAACCGCAACCTTTCCTCCCTCATGCATCCCCAAGACATCACATTAAAAACATAAATAACTTTAAAAGTTCCAAA
Source organism: Phyllotis vaccarum (assembly GCA_033318265.1). Classification (NCBI taxonomy): domain Eukaryota; kingdom Metazoa; phylum Chordata; class Mammalia; order Rodentia; family Cricetidae; genus Phyllotis; species Phyllotis vaccarum. Next base: position 53,413,560 of record JARWLC010000001.1, on the reverse strand, counting down.
TTCAAACACACTAACATTTCAGTCTAAGTATCCAATCTCTTTTAAAACTTCAAAAAAAATTTTTTTATAAGTTTCAAGCCTTTCATATGGGGCCTCCTGTTTTAAAAAAAAAATCAAAATTAAGTTAAATATCTTCTCATTTCAAGAGTGAGTGAAGAACATTCACAATATGAACCAAGCAAAACTAAACTCCAACAGTGTAAATAACTCAATGTCCAATTATTTGAGATTCACTCACAATCTTCTGAGCTCCACTTCTCCAGCTCCATTCTCTGAAGCACACACAGCTTATCTTCTAGGCTCTGGATGACCCCACTCCACCACTGCTGCTGCTGGTTTTGGTGGTCATCCCATGGCACTGGCATCTCCAAAACTGCTGGGGTCCCTCAATGCAACTGGGCTGCACTTGTACCAATGGTTTTTCCTGGGCTTTCTTTAGGGACTCCAGCCCTACCATGTAATGCCAAGCCTCAGCTGCTCTCCATGGCCCTTTCATGCCTTCAAAACTAGTCCCCACCTGAGCGACTCTTAGCACTGCCAAGTTCAGCCGCCAGCTTGACCATGTACAGCCTCAGCCACCTCTAGACCCTAAGGGAACACTTTCCAGAAGATTTCAACTCAATAATGCTAGTCTAATTTTTTACTTTTATATTACATAGTACTTTATTAACTATGTTTTCTTAATGCTCGTGAGAAAGGAATGACAGATGCAGAGAAACATTGGATAATAGGAAAAAATGCTGAATTAAATCAGCCTGTATATTTTTTACTCTTTTTTATTTAATTAAATTTTTATTAAAAAAAAAAAATTCCCGTCCCACCAGTGCTCCCTCCCCTTCTCCCAGTCCTCCCCCAGCCCATCCCCCCATCCATTTCTCAGAGAGGGCAAGGACTCCCAAGGTTTGGTTTGGAATATTCAGTTGAGGTAGGAACAAGTCCCTCTCCCCAGTATTAAGGCTGAGAAAGGTGTTCCTCTGTAGGGAATGGGCTCCAAGAAGCCAGTTCATGCAACAGGAATAAACTCTGGTCCTACTGCAAGAGGCTCCACAAATTGTCCACACCATTTGACTGTTATTTACACTTATAGGACTTAGATCCTTTCCATTAAGGTTCTTCAACTGTCATTTCAGAGTCTGTAAGCTCCCAATAGGTCTCCTCATCATGATCCTGATTCCTTTACTCATATACTCTCTCCTCCCTCTCTTCAGCTGGACCAGTAGCTGGACCTGGTGTTTAGCTATGGATCTCTGCATCTGTCTCCATCAGTTGCTGGATCAAGGTTGTTCTATAATGGCAATTAGGGTGTTCATTCATTTGATTAGGCTCCCTCTCCACTATTGCTTGGAGTCCTAGCTGGATTCATCTTGTCAGTCCTTAGGTATTGTGAAATATTCACTAGCAATATACCATATAAAGGATTAATATTTATTAAAGGGTATACAAGCACTCACAAATTGAACCCTAAGACAATTTCTTGGAGAATGTAACTGTCCCATGTCAGATGGCTGATCCGCTTCCCAAGAATGCAGAAACCCAACAGAAAGGAAGATCAGTGTCCTGGGGATCTCTATGGGATCTGGACATGCCCCATTCAGAGTCCTGGTACTCCAGAGATATGCCTCTAAGCTTCCCTAAATAATACCTGAATCCTACTACACTTGGGTGTTTTCCTTGCACCAGGTTTCTCTCTAACTCCACAGCAGCTCCCTCTATCAAGATATCCACTTCTTTGCTCTCTCTGTTGATTCCCCCAACTCAACCAGTACATTTATATAATGGAGTACTATGCAGTTAAAATGACATCCTGAAATTTGCAGGCAAATGGATGGATCTGGAGACTATCATCCTAAGTGAGGTAACACAAACACAGAAAGATAGATATGGTATGTACTAGCTCATAAGTGAACTTTAGACGTAAATCAAGGATAACCAGGCTACAATCCACAACCCCGGAGCAGCTAGGTAATTGGAGGAAGTTAAGAGATTCACCCACAGCTTCCCACAGGAAGGGGAAATAGAGAAGAACTCCTGAGTAAATTTGGATCATATGAGGGGAGGGAGCAAGAGAACATGAGCTGGTCTCTTCTTAATCACTGATAATTTCTCAGCTCCAGCCAACTAGCATTAACTCTTCCCAAAACACAAAAGATTCACTTCAATGGCACTTTTCTTTTATTAATCACAGCTGACTCTTCAACCCCCAGCTGATGAGAACAGAAAAACCTTAATTGAAACAACAAACAGCTCTGATAGAGTCTTTAATCTTCCAAAACTTCCCAAGCCAGACCTTCATCCTCTACACTGCTCTAAACATCCTTGTCTTCCAAGCTCCTACAGAGCATCCTATTGAGCTCTCAACACACAATGGCTTTTCTAACCCAAGGCTCCAAAGTCTTTCCACAATCCTCCCAAAACATGGTCAGGTCTGTCACAGCACTACCCCATGACTCTGGTACCAACTTAGGTAGGGTTTCTATGGCTGTGATGAAACACCTCAACTAAAAAGCAAGTTGGAGAGGAAAGGGTTTATTAGGCTTACACTGGTGAGATATTTCCTCTGCTTATAATAAATGCTAGAGATGGTTTACCTTAAAAATACAAGCAGTAGTTTCTCTGCATTTTGACAATGCTAGTTCTTTTTGACTTCCCATTCTGAGGCTGTGAGACATATGTTTTAGTAATTGGTGACTGAGTCAAAAAAATACTTATTTGGAGCTTACTATGTCCTATTGAGGGCACAGAAGCCATGAACAAGACACATCCCTGCAGCTTCAGCCACTTACGTTCACCAGAGGCATAAATCCTAAATATATGAAAAATAGAAATTACTTGTCTTATCATTTTCTGTGTTAAAATACAATTATTTTTAAACAAACATCTTTAAAAGCTGCAAATTCTCTTGTGAATTATCACCTCCCAAAAAAAAATGCACAACCAAAGTGTGATGGACAGTACCAGCAACCACAACTCTGGGGTAAACCCTAAAAAGAGAGCAAAGACTTCTGGCTAAAAGGGAAGGTTGACTTCACATAATCTATTTGTCAGACTCCTCCAATAAGTTACTTTACGTTTCTCTATTTGCAACTGCATTGGCACTGTATGTGAATTCATGAGGTTTTCTGCGAAGAATTTCTTTGTAATTTTGATGAGGATTTCACTGGGCCCTGTAGGTTGGTTTTTGGTTTTGGGGGGGGGTTTTTGTCTGATGATCATTTTTACAATATTACTCCAACCATTGCATGGACATAGGAGATCTTTCCACCTTCTGGTATCTTCTTCAATTTCTTTTCTTTGGTGTCTTATAGCTTTTATTAAACAAATTTTTCACTTCCTTTGTTAGACTTATTCCAAATTTTGTTTTTGAGACTATTACAAATGTATTGTTTCTCTGATTTCTTTCTCGGTGTATTGGCTGGTTTTGTGTATCAACCTGACACAAGACAGAGTCATCAGAGAGAAGGAAGCCTCACTCAATTAGTGATCAATAGGGAAAGGCCCAGCTCATGGTGGGTGGTACCATGCCTGGGCTAGTGGTCCAGGGTTCTAGAAAAACCAAAAAGCAGTCTCAGCAAGCCAGGAGAAGTAAGTCAGTAAGTAGGTCCCCTCCATGGCTCTACATCAGCTCCCGCCTTCAGGTTCCTGTCCTGACTTCCTTCAGTGATGAACAGCAATGTGTAAGTGTAAGACAAATACATCCTTTCCTCCACAACTTGCTTTTGGGGCATGGTGTTTCATCACAACAATAGAAACCCTGACTAAAGCCCTCAGTATGTTTGCTGTTTGTATGTGGGAAGGATACTTATTTTTGTGTACTAATTTTGTGCCCTGCTACTTTGTTGTATGTAGCTATCAACTGTGGTAATATATTTTATATTTAATAAAATCAGAGAACAGATACACCCACAGTCAAGCCAGGAGGGTCAAAGAGTGGTAACTCATGCCTTTAATCCCAGCATGGGACAGACCAAGTGGTGCCCTTTAATCCCATCACTCAGGAGATAGAGATCTTTCTGTATTTCTGTGAGTTCAAGGCCTACCTACCAAATAGTAGTAGCTCACCCCTTAAATCTTAACTCTATAATTATGATGCAGAGTTGAACCTGGATGTAAAACAATTGGGTGAAGAAGGCATTTAAGGAGGTGTAGGCAGATGGTGTGGTGTTCTGTAGAAGGGATGCACCAGGGTGAGGATAGCTTTTACCCTGAGAAGTTGGCTGAGTGAGAATTGACTGTGGTCTGTTTCCTCTCTCTGATATTCCAGCCTTTTCTCCAACATCTGGCTCTGAGTTTTCATTAATAACAACTAGAATTCATGTTTCAATTTTCTGATAAAATGCTAAGAGTCTTCTTTAAGAATCATATTATTGATACACTTTCTTATTGCTTTTATATCCAGTTTTATTTTTTATGGTCAGAACAATGCAGAATGCCACTTTAAATTTTCTGTATTTGTAGAGACCGGTGTTGTGTCCTAGTATGTGGTTAATTTTGGAAAATATTCCATGGGGTGATAAAAAGATATGTATTCTTCAGTGTTTGGATAGAATGTTCTGTTGACACATTTGGTCCATTTGATTTATGATGTCATTTAACTCCTGAGTTTATTGTCTATTGGTGAAAATAAGGTATTAAAATCCCCATTGTCACAATGTTGGGTTAATGTTTGGCTTTAGAGTTAGTATTTTTAGTGAAATTGGGTGTTCCCCTGTTTGGGTGCATATACATTTATAGTTTTAATTTTATTTCAGTGATTTTTCTTTTAATTAATATGAAGTATGTCTTTTTTTTTAATCTCTTCTGATTTTTTTTTAAAGTCCGCTTTATCAGATACTAAAAAATCTACATCTGCTTCTTTCTTAGTGTTATTTTCTTGGAATAAATATCTTTTTCCATCTTTTAACCTGAAATGGTATCTACCACTGATGATAAGGTGTGTTTCAAGGACACATTGATCTCCTTACAGAGATTAATCATGTTTGCTAATTCAACCTATTAGCCTGTCTTTATATTGGAGAATTTGAACCATAAATATTCAGTTATTATTGAAAGATGTGTATTAGTTCCTGTCATTTTGAAGATTGAATTATTGCTTCTAGGATCCTTTGTAGAGCTGACTTGGTAGTCATGAATTCCTTTAATATGTTTTTATTACAGAAAGTTTCTGGTTCTTTTTCAATTTTAGTAGAAATTTTTCTGGCGATAACAATAAGAATTGACAGCTTTGACCTCTCAATACATGACATGTATCTTTTCAGGCCCTTCAAGACTTGATCATATGACCAGGTATTAGCTAATTTGCTTGCCCTTATGCATGACTGGCTCTTCTTTCTTGCACCTTTAAAAACTTTTGTTCTGTGTTTTAATATTTTAACAAAAATATGTTGTAGAGGGTTTGTTTTCTGGTCTTGTCTTCAACTTCACTCGAGTCAAAATAGCCAGCATCAAAAAAATGGCAATAAATGCTAATGAGGATGTGAGGAAAGAGGAACCATCGGATGTGGGAATGTCTTTCTGTATGCTGTGAATATAAATCTCTAAATAAAGGAGCTGTTTTGGCCCATGACAGGCACCATAGAAGAAGTAGGTAGGGAATCAGAATAGGTAGGAAAGAAAGGACAAAGTCAGAGAAGATCGACCCAGCTGCCAAAGAAGAAACATGTAAAGAACACAGGTGAGCCACGGGCCACGTGGCAGACAGATTAATGGAAATGGGTTGAGTTAAGATGCAAGAGCTAGCTAGCAATGGGTCTAAGCCGTAGACCAAACAGCATGAAGCTAATATAAACATCTGAATCATTTGGGGGGGGGAGGCTAAGAAGCAGGGGCAGCTAAGGGGTCTGGGTCTGGACCTCTGGCCAGCCAGAGTCAGGAAACCATATTGTAACAGATGGCCTCCCAACATGGGCCAAATACCCACATAAAGCCTGAGAAAGCCTAAAAAGGGTTCTAGAGCATAAACAGAGCCAGTAGCAGATTTTAAATTGTGTATCTGAAGCGGGTCATTGTACAGAGATAGCATGGTATTCGGACCACATTCAAAATGGTGACGGCGGACTTGCAGCAGGCAGTGTAAGCTGCAACCAGGCCAGTACCTGAAGTCACACAGAAGACTCAGTAGCATGTGATTGATTTAAGGTTTCTGTTTATATTGAACAAAAGGGAAACAGAGTCAAAGACGGTTTCTTAGTAGCAGCATTTCTTGGGTATGCTCTGTTTGCTAGCTGTAAACAGAGACAATGCCCCTGTAAGAGAACTTACTAATTCAGCTTTATCTTCAATAACTGTGTGGCACTTTAAGAAAGTGTGAGTATTTTAAAAGCTCTTCTGGTTAGAAAATGATTAAGGATTCACAATAAAAACAGATTCAGATGGAGAAAAAAAACCTTTAAACGGGTTACAATGTGTGTAAAAGGTACATAGGCTTCAGAGAGAAAAGAAAGAAGGTAGAAAAAGTCCATAAAAAAGAGAAATAGAGTAATAAAAATATAATAAGCCACATAAATATGGAAAATAGACACAGAATATGGATCATGGTCATTATTGTGTTTTCTTATAATTTTTTAACTGTTAATGAGCTAACTGTAGAAAGACAATGGATTGCAAAGGCTGCTAACTTAAACAAGAATATATATTTTAAAGGTATCTTGATTTTGAAATTTGTGACTAAAGATTTATTGCTTTGGAAGAGTTTTGCTTTTGTTTCCACAGAAGATGAGAACCTGTGGATTGCTTCCAGGAAAATATGGTTTCATCCACCAAGACTCCTGAGAAAAACCTCTGATGGAAAGAGATGGTCATATCAGCTTCAGGGCTGCAGGCTATGATCCAGTCTCAAGAACCCATGAGATTGCCAATGCCCCTTAATCAGCAGGAAGTAGTAATGGAAAACTATGCCCAAAGTCCAAAAATATTGTTCATAAATGTTTGTCTTCATTATAAATGGTTAATGGTCATAATTAATCTCTTTCTAAGAAGAAAAGAGTTATTTTTAAAAATTAGATTATTGAATTTACTTTGATCAGAAAATCAGCTGTTAATCTCAAAATATTTTAAATTGGTATGGATTTTGGTTTATTTATACAAATTTAAGGTCAATTTTGTTATGCTGTATGTATTTTTCTACTCTTGTTTAAGGTATGATGTTTATGTAACTGATTTAGAATTGTAAAATATAATTAAGAAATGAATGTTAGTTAGATTTTTAGGTATACAAAGATATATTTCAACTAGGTAATCTTCAAACACTTATAAGACCTACAGAATATGGCAGGTAAGATGTTTAAGAACTTAGACTTTTCTGGACAGTGAGACAGATCTGCTCCTGGCAGCACCAATCTACTTCAAGAAAAAAATGGGCATCAAACCTGTTCTTATATTGACTGCTTGACAGTATGCTGTTTAAACTGGACATGCAGGTTCCATAGGATGGTGACCTCTGAACTTTGGCAGAACAAGCCAAGATGGTCATTCAGTTTCCTGCTTTGCAGAGAAAACTGTCAGACATTCTTCAGGACTCAAGGAGAAGCAACTGATGAACTATATCAGAATGGACAGAACATATTTCCTGATCCTAATCCACTGAAATGAAAAGAGACTCTAGGCCTGTAGGCTGAAGATAGATACCCCAACTTTGTAAAATAACTTTGGGTGACTGTCCAGGCAGATAGGTATCATCTCTGTCATTTCTAGATTGTGGCAGTTGATTGCACTTCTTGTTTATTTGGGTAAATATTATATCCTTCTGTGGTCTTTGATGTAGTTGAAGATTAGATAACTATAGGTATAGTTTTCTTAGCTATTTTAAAAGGTATATTGGATATGAAACTTTAGATTCTCAAGGATAAGGTAGATGATAAAGTATCTTCTTTTTGCTAAATATGAATAGACTAAATATTGTAATTTTAATTCTTGTTTGATAGCTATTTTGTTATATGTAATTCTGCTATGTTAAAAGTGAAACCTTCCTTTTTGATTAGACAAAAACAGGGAGATGATGTGGGAATGTCTTTCTGTATGCTGTGAACATCAATCTTTAAATAAAGGAACTGTTTTGGCCCATGACAGGTACCATAGAAGAAGTAGGTAGGGAATAAGAATAGTTAGGAGAAGGAGGATGGAGTCAGAACAGATTGACCCAGCTGCCAAAGAAGAAACATGTAAAGAACACAGGTGAGCCACGGGCCACGTGGCAGACAGATTAATAGAAATGGGTTGAGTTAAGATATAAGAGCTATCTAACAATGTGCCTAAGCCATAGACCAAACAGCATGAAGCTAATATAAACATCTGAATCATTTGGGGGGGGGCGACTAAGAAGCAGTGGGCAGCTAACGGGTCTGGGACCCCTGGCCAGCTGGGGCCAGGAAACCATATTGTAACACCATCACTCACAGCTTATAGGATGTAAATATGTCTTAAGCAACAGAAATAGCCTTGTAATATTTACCAAAACATGGATTTTTATAAACAATGCAGGTATTCTTCAAAAAGACAGGACTTTGGGCATTAAACAATATATTTTTATCTCTTTGGTTCATTTCTTCCAGTTGTGCAAGAGCGATGAGTGAGAATTCTATTTTTCATTGTGTAAACAACAGCATGAAAAACCACAGCTCTTCTACAGTGCTTTAACATGTGGTCCAGTTAAAATGTGGACTAATATATATGCTTAATTCAATAAAATACTATATATAGATTTCATTTTGGATTATTTCAAGTGGAATATCTTTCATTCTTTAAAAGTTTGAGATTGTTTAGTTTTAGGTCCCATTTACTAATTGTTGATCGTAGAACCTGTGTTAACAGTTTTCTGTTCAGAAAGTCTTTTTCCTGTGCCAATGAGTTCAAGACTATTTCCCACTTTCTCTTCTATAACTCGGTGTGTCTGATCTGGTGTTGAAGTCTTTGATCCATTTAGAGTTCAGTTTTGTGCCAAGAGATACCTATGAACCTTTTTGCAATTTTCTACATGCAGCTATAGAGTTGAAAAGCACCATTTTTTATTATAATGGTTTTTTTTTTGAGTTTTTTGTTATTGTTGTTCTGTTCTGTTTTGTTTTAAGATGGTGTATTTCTGGCCTCTTTATCAAAAATCAAGTGTCCATATATGTGAGGAATTATGTCTGGGTCTTCAATTCAACTCCATTGATCTACGCATCAGTTTTTATACCAATACCATGCTGTCTTTATTACTATAGCTCTGTAGTATAATTTAAAATTGGGGCTTGTAGAATGTAAATATGTCTTTTCAGTGCTGCCCCCCAGCTTCGTATATAATATGAAAAATGAAGCGCCTCGCTGGTGGAGGCCTCTACGCATGCGTGCAACCTCCTAGACATCACCCCCTTGCTCTCTAGGGTTGGACCCATGGAGAAGCTCCAGCCAGGCTTCGAGGACATCTCCAGGTGCCAGCAGACATGGCAGGCATGGTGAAGGCCATTGCTGGCAGGGGACTTGTTGACCAGTGCTCAGACCTGGATGAAAAGAAGCCTCTCCGATCCTGGAGGAAGGTGAGTGGAGCCTCGAATAGCGACCAGAAGAATCCACCGGTGAGAAGCTGGGACATGACATCTCAGGCAGCTGGTCGGAGACGCTGGCGAAGGTTTACCCCGCAGAAGGCCTGGTATATAATATGAAAATGCTGCACTCAACCTTTCCCTGGACCCTTTTAGAGAGACCTTTGGCTAAGTCTGGACATTTAGCTGTAGAGATTGCTGATGCAGGGTGGAGGTAGGAAATCACACGTGCATATCCAGTCGTCTTTAAAAAAAAAAATTGTAGACCTGTCTTCTAGAAGTGACTTTGAAATGGACTGTTTAGGCCACCTCTAGAAAGACCCCAGGAGCAACATGCTTCCTTGTTTTTTCAGTACCCAGCCGGAGGAAGGAAAGGTCCGGAGCCAGATTGGATGTGTGAAGAAGACGTCTTTTTTGGTGTTCTAACTATTGTATTACAAATACATTTTATTCACCTACCCACATTTGTGTGTGTGTTTGACGATGCCAAGTATTTTTTAAAAAAATATCTTTCTAGATGCTCTAAAGTGCCTGACATTTTATAAGTAGTAGTAAAACACTACTTATGTAAATACGTTTATGTAAATACGTTTTTGTTAAGATTCATTTGAAATATTGTTTGGGGAAGAATATCCAAATCCCTCCTGAGTTGTGTTTGTGCTCTGGTTCCCAGGAGACAGAAATGCGGATCTCTAAGTCGCTGTGCTCCGAGGGTGGAAAAGGAACCACTGTTTGGCTTCGCTGTGTACATAGTGTATTTAAAGGACAAAGGAGTCCTAATTTACAACATCTAGTCACTCTAGATGTTAAAGAGATTGCCAGTGTATGACTAAGTAGAGGAAGGAATACATTTGTACTTTTTGTGTTATTTTTTTCCTTTTGTGTTAAAATTGTTTAGTTATTCTTGATATATGTGTGCCATTTACTGGACTGCTTTGTTCAAAGAGGACAACAGTCCTTACTTGAAACATCTGGTCTGTCTAGATGTTTAGAAGTGCCCAACGTATGTTAAATGTAGAGGTAGTAAAATATCACTTTGTAAATATCTTTTTGCAAAAATTCGTGAACTGCTGTCTTTGGGGAGAATTATGAGCTCCTGTGAGCAGTACACTCTGTACTTGCTCAGTGGTTTAGAGGAAGTGCTGGGAGACAGTGAGGTCATGTACTAGTGTGTTATCTTTTCAGATCCATTTCTATAGATTTTCATTTTGTTTTGCTGGGTGTATATTGTATATGATTGACAAGCATGTCTAAAATTTTGAGCTTCTAGTCTCTGGATGTTAAGGAGGTTGCCAGTGTATGGAAAAGTAGTAAAATTAGCACATTGTATACACTGTCAAAATTTATAGAAAAGATTGTCTTGTAAACTATTTGGGGGAATATGAATTGTTCAACTATGTCTAAGCATTATATATACCTCTATTTATCTACCGGCTCAAAGGCAGAAGGGAGAAGGCAATGGGTCAAAGCCCAGATGATTATATTTAGAAAATACCTCAGGCAATAACCATTGCTTTGCATACAGTTTTATTTACCAGTGCAGTGTGAATAGCAGATAAGTTCTTACATGAAAAATATCTAGTTTTCCTAGATATTTCAGAAGTAGTAGAACACTATTTTGTGAAAATAGTTTTTGGGAAAACTGGAGGCACTATGTTTAGAATAGAACTGATAACCCACCTCTGAGAACAGTGCACCAGCTGTACTTGCTCAGTGTACTGAGGAGGTGGGAGGGAAGGAACTGCAGAAAGGTTCCGTTAGGAGTTAGACAATTTTAGCTTACCCATCACTCTGTATATCATATACATTTCATATAGCTTTGCTGTACCGTATATATTGTACACACTGGACAAATGAGTCCTCATTTTATGGTCTAGTCTCTAGGTATTAAAGAGGTTGCCAATGTATGACAAAAGTAGAGTTAGTAAACTAACGCATTCTGTACTCTGTTCAAAATCCATAGCAAGGGTGTCTTCTGAAAAGGGTTGTAATGGGTGCCCGTGTCACTTGATACGGGGGAGGGATGGAGAAAAAGGTCAGAGACCAGAATGTTCTCAGCAGAAGACACTTTGAGATCTAAACATAGTCACGTGTGTGTGGTTTCAATACTACTGTGTATATAGGGGACACATTTATGTCCCCAGCTGAAACATCTAGTTCTTCTAGGTGTTTAGAAGTGCACAAAGTATGTTAGAGGTAGATGTAGTAAATAATACATAGTGTAGATTCTCCTGTTTAAAATGTTGAAATGCTGTCTTTTGGAAATAGGGTGATAAAACCACTTGTGAGCAACTCAGAGGTGCCGGTTTGGGAGGGAGGAAGAAAGCATATGAAGGGCCTAATACTAGTGGAATTTTGGTAATGCAAGATTAGCCATTGTCCCTTTTATCTGCGCATCTTATTTTGCAATAGATTGTGTATACAGAAGACAAACAGTCCAAAGGTGCCTAGTCTTCCTAGATGGTCAATAGGATCCCATGTGTGACAAAACAGAGTTAGTGAAAAGACCTGTCTTAAAGTTGTGTTAAAATTCATAGGGGGAAAAAACTCTTAAAACTACTTAGGAAGTGAAATTGTTAATATCCCTAAAAACATGACAGTTGTCAAGAGAGATAAGAGGGGCCCTAAACCAGATCATTACTGCTTACAGGTATATTAGGTATGTGGTTTATTTACTGTACTGCACTGTATATATGCTGGGAAAACTGAAGTGTTATTGGAAACATCTAGTCTTTAGAATTTTAAGTGCATAATAGAGTTGGTGTGGTAACGCACACCTTTTAATCCTAGGCTGAGGTGGTAGATCTAGTGAGTTCTGGGCCAGCCAGGACTACACAGACTTTGTCTCAAAACAATTAAGAAAATGTGCATAAAGGACTGGTAGGGTGACACAGCAGGAAAAGGCACTTGCTACCCAACTGAGTTTGATCTCCAAGATTCACAGATAAAAGGAGAAAACTGGTCCACAATTGTCAGCCTCTGTACAAGCACAGTGGCATATATGTGCCCACATGCATACATTATCTTGTAAATGTAAAAAAAAATGCACAACATGGTAAAAATAGTGGGTTAACACTTTTTAAGGATTGTTATTTCATAGGAATGGTTATTGCAGGAGTGGGGGAAATGGAGTTGTGCAATTGTTACTTTGTCTTTGAGCAGATACTATTACCAGGTGGCAGAGGTGGACAGGGAAAAGAACAGTGCAGAGTAAGGCACTGTGCCTGTTGATTGCTTGCCGGTTGTCTAGTCATTGTTCCCGTGTGCCTTTCAGTTAATGTTGCCAAGTATTAGAGGATAAGCCTCCGTGCCCAAAGGATGCTAGAAGAGTAAAATAATCACTATAAATGTCCTAGAAGGACGTCCTCTTTACAAAGGGGGTGGGTGACCTTTGTAATACTGTCACTAGAATCATCCTGAACTGAAGCTGTGCAGGGAAGAGGATGGATGAGGAAACGTGGCCCTTTGCTAGGACCACTAACTACATCTAGAAGACAGTTGCAACTGTACCCAGGGATCCGATCTATTTCTGGGAAGATACTTGTGTTTATTGTGCACAGAGCTCATTCCACAACAGCCGAACTTCATAAATGTCCTGAAGGAAGTTGGAAGCACAGCTTGGCAGACAGAAAAGGTTCCTCTTGAACACAGAATTGCTAAGCCATGTCTGGACAATGTGAGTTAATTCATGTTGCTGCATTCACTGGCTGTAGAGGGGCAGAGGGAGGCTCATAGGGCAAGACCTGCCGTGCTGTGTTGAGATTGTCATCCTGAGAACCCCTGCCCCTGCTGTAGGTGCATCTTCAGTGCTCCACAGGGATACATTTATTGATCAGGAATTTGCCTTCATATTGTAGTATAAGATCTGATAATAAGCTTACGAATGCTGTACTTAGTGTTGCTTTGTGTTTCCTTGTAAGCTGAGCACTGAGGGAATACAGAATTTCAATTATAACTTCACCAGTACTTCTATCTAGAGGCTGGCTGCCATTTTTGCCTTCTATGAAATTTTTGTTGCCAAGGAAGACAAGATTACAGTTTTGTCTGACAGATTTAGATAGTGTAGTGTATTCTTGGTTATCAAAACAGTCGTGTAGTGGAGGGTTTTTAGTTGATGAATATTCACAATGTGGAGGAAAGCATGGTATGTACTGTATAACCTCAATACCTAAGTGCTTGTGCACGTGCAGCACCTAGAAGGACACATCAAGATGAGCTGTTCTTGGCTCCTCATGTTTGTTTCCTGTAATGTACATACTACAAAATAAAAGCTTCTTTTTAAAGCCTAAAAATAAAATAAAATAAAATTGGGGCTGATGATACCTCCAGCAGTTTTTTTTATTATTATTATTCAATAGAGGGCTAGTACCTAAAATATATAAAGAGCTAAAAAAAAATTGGATATCAAAAAAATTAAAAAAGGGTACATACAGATCTAAACAAAGTATTCTTTAAGAGGAACCAACACAAATGACTGAGAAGCATTTATTTAAAGACATGTTCAACGCCTTTAGTCATCAGGTAAATGCAAATCAAGACCAATTTGAGATTCTATCTTAGATCAGTCAGACTAGCCAAGATCATGCTGGTGAAGATATGGAGCAGGGGGAACACTCATCTTCTCCTGGTGGAAGTACAAATTTGTAGTCACTATGGAAATCGGGAACCTGGGAATCCATCTACCTCAAGATCTATCTATACAACTACTGGACATATATTCAAAAGACTATACATTCCCCTAAAGAGACACTTGCTTAAACATGTTCATTGATGCTCCATTCACAATAGCCAGAAATTAGAAACAGACTAGATGCCTGTTGATAGATGAATGGATTTTTAAAAAAAAAGTGTTACATTTGCACAATGAAATATTACCCAGCTATTAAAAAACAAATTCAATCATGAAATTCATAGGTAAATTGATGGGTCTAGAAAAAATTATCCTGAATGAAGTAACCCAGACCCAAAAAGACAAATATGGTATGTATCCACTTATATGTGAATGTTAGCTGTTAACCATTGATATGCAGGCTACAATCACTATAACCACAGAAGTTAGGTAGAGACCCTAGAAAAGGCAAATAGAATGGAAGGTTATAGATGGATGGGAAGAAACTGGATTGGGAGAATCAAATAGTAAAGGGGAGGAAAGAAAAACTAAGGGGCATTTGAGGAGTTATATGGAAATCTAATACAGTAGAAATTCCTTAAATACATACATATATGAAGGTTATCTAAATGGAGTCACCAAATAACAAGAGAAATAAAACCCCAACTTGACATTTCTTGTCACCAAATAAAGACTCTCACTCCAGAAACAGGTTATAGCTAATTAAGATGTTGGCCAAAGAGGCCCTAATGGAAACTCCCAAACAATGTAGGCTATGGCCAAGGTTACTGGTTCCTTTCCATAAACTGATGGCTCTATTGCTGAAGACGCCTTCACAACTGATTGACAGTGAAGAAATCAAGCTGGTTCCTACCTAGAGACTTCATCCCTCCTGACTAGTATTCAGGGTGTGGAAGGTAATCTGTATACTGCCAAAGGGTTGAGAGTGAACACAAGCCCATATTCATAATTTGGAAGCTATCACTAATTGATAACCACTTTAAAATGAAAAATTAATTCTCTCTATCAGTCACACTGGGAATACAAGCCATTATTAAGGCCCAGCAATAGATAGCCAACACAGAACAAACTCAATGCTATTGTTTGGGAGAATTTTATTTTATTATTTTTGTCTCATAATGCTGTGTGTATGGTTTTTTTCTTACCCTACTGGTCTTTCACTTGTATCTAGAGAAGAACAAATGCCATCACCTTGACCTAGAGGTGTGGCCTCTTGGCCAGTGTAAGTCTGGGAATCACCTATGACCTGGTAGCATTAGGAGTAGGGATGTGTTTGGAGGGCAGCTTAAGATCAAGGCACATGTAAGTACCGAGTGAAGCTGGATATTACCTGATATTATCGTAAGTAATAATCACTGGCGACTGAAGGATTAATGTTTATTAAGGGGTTCCAAGGAAAATGATCACTGATATAAGAGATTAAACACTGTTCAGTTTCTGGAAAGGCTGGACTGGTCCATAGGGCTTCACTCAGCTAGTCAGGTCCTCTGTCCAAGATCGTGAGAGAGAAGGGGCAGCTGCGCCTTGATCTAAAGCTGCCCTTCACCCCTAGCCCTAGTGCCTCAAGGTCATAAGTAAATCCCAGATCTACGATGGCCAAAAGGCCACATCTCTAGGTCAAGGTGATAGTGCCTGCTTGATTTTTTTTTTTTAATGGTGAAGGGGGGAAGGGGTTCAAGACAGGGTTTGTTTGTGTATTTTTGGCTATACTGGAACTCGCTCTATAGACCAAGCTGGATTCAAATTCACTGTGATCTGCCTGCTTCTGCCTCCTGAATGCTAGAATCAAAGGCATGTGCCACCACTGCCTACCCAAATTATGTGTTTTTTATGAGAATCCAGTGTATACCTACGTGTGTGTATGTCTATTTTTATATATGTTTCTTGTGATTATCTTTGGCTCTTTGTTTTCCTGTTTATTTGTTTTGTTTATTATCTTATTTGGGGGATTTTTTTTCAAATAAAAGAGTAAAGAGGTATGTGGGATTGGGTAGGTAGAGAGGTGCGGAGACTTTGGGAGGAGCTGAGAGGGAGAACCATAATCCGAATATATTGTGTGAAAGTATGGAAAAGTTGACATTTTATCAGTGTTCATACATATTGAAATTATGGGATGGCTACTTTTTTCTTGATATTAACAAAATGTTAGGAGTAACGTTCAATTTATCTCTCATGTTAACTGAAGGGACAGTAGAAAATACAACTAAGATCAATAAGAAAACATAAAACTATGACTTCATATGCTCTCAAAAGTTCATAGGAAGAAAATCCATAGCTATTTTGTTATGTGTCAATTATATACTAATTTTTATTTCATGCATTTATTAATACTTTTGACACTTTTTTTCTCTTCTAACTTCCTCTCAGCTCAGCAAGGTATCTATCTATTCCAGTGAGTTATTTTCCCCAGCCAAAAATATGAATACAAATATAGGCAGAAATCTCAGTTTGGCATCTACTACCCAGGAATAAAGCAAGGGAAAATTGCAAGTTTGAGGCCTCCGTCGGCAAACTTCCTACAGAACTGCATATTTTGCTTAAAATATCAATTTTCTGGTTATCACATTCATCTTTACCTCACTGGCACTCGGGGTCTCACTGCAAAGGACAGAGCAACAGTGTCATCACCACTCACATTGACTTTAGACTAAAGCTCTGTGTCCACCAATAGCATAGCTCAGAAGTCTAATCTCCTCAGACGAGGATGTTTTCCTTGGACTAGGTAAACGCGCTTTGGGATACTTAAGCATAAGGTCTGAGAGTGGCTTGTAAAGAAGGCCTACAATGTACTATTAACAGATTTTAAGTTTTTCTTAGAAATATTCACAAACATGATAGCTAACTATCTCTCCTACTTTTATAATCCCAAAGTCGGGTTTATAAAGTTATGTGAGGAGCAGGGGGATACATTGATAAAAAATGATATTTCTAATAAAAAATATATTAAAAAATAAAGTTATGTGAGCAAGTATTAACAAAGAGAAATGTCTATTTGTATGATATAGTCAAAGAGGCTTTCATTTCCTACTTCCCTGATTGATCTCCATATATGAAAGACAGGCTTCCTTTAAAATCTGATACTAGGTAAGAAATCTTAATATTGGAAGAATGCCATGTTTTTATTTGCATTTTAGCAAAAGCCTAAAGAAGAAGGAAGGGGGAATAAGGAGGAACTCAAGCATAGAGGATGAAGCGTAGGGAACTACCTCTGTCTGGCTCCACTTTCTAAAATGACCCTTTTATCTGCCAAACATAAAAGATTTATTTATTTGACCAAACACATAGATGACCGTTTCTTTCATAGGAAATGCTATTTGTGTTTCATCTGAGCCTCTTTTTTTATCAAGAGCAAAACCTGACATTTTTCCATCAGCGGAGAGAGTCAACCTGGCAAATGTCTCCCTTTGAGATTGACCCTGATTTGTTGTCTACAGTGTTCAGAAACGAGGTAGGGCTCCCCAACTCCAGGAGGTAAACCTATTCTTTTCAAACATACATAGGAACATACTTTGTGGTGGCCGCTGGCTTTTCCTTCAAGGAACAAAACTGTTCACACAGATGTCGTTTGTAATTCACTACCATCAGCCAAGTAATGGTTTTGTCGTTTTCTGTCTGTGGCCAACAGTTTCATTATGTTTCATAATGGCATTGGAACATTAATCACTGCTTGGCCCAGTTTTATTTTAAATGACACAGCAGAACTGTTACATGAATGCTTGACCTCATTCTACACCAGGCTGCGCTATGCTTGCTTCCATCTACGTTCAAGGGGCTTAATGTACTTCAGCTGAGGGGATTGAAGCTTTGTCTCCAAGAGAGCTCCTAATAATGCCTCTGTTCAGTTTGAGCCCTTGGCCCTCCTTCCTTCTCCAGTATTCATCCTCCTGCATTGTTCCTCATATTTACAGTAGCAATCAAGTTAGCAGTAAAGCATATGTTATGTTATATTTGTTCTTTTTCGGAGATTTCTCAAGCAGCTATTTAAAGATACTAATTTCAGCTGTTTCAGCCATTGAACAGCTGAAGTGGGAACATGATTCCTGGGAGGGATTGATTGAATGGGTGGGATTTAGGACCTACTGGAGGAAAGACTCATGGAGGGCAGGTAATGGGAAATCCTGGAGTTACTGGTCTTCTCTCGGGCCATGGTTTAGAGCAAGCCGCTACATGATTGGGCATTGAGGAGGGGGTAGGTTTGAGTCTAGAGCTTAGGCATGTAGGAGGTGCACTTCCCTGTCCCATTGGGGCCATGTTGTTCTGCAGTTTATCCGGCATATATTAAATATTACTTAATTTAATAATATTAAAGAATATTAGTAACATCTGTTTCAACCAAGCATAGAAATTAGGTGACCTCAATGGACTAGAGAATTTCATAAAGCCAAAAAATTAGAAATAAATACTAGCTTCATAGGAGACAGGTACCAGGACAAAAATCCCAATAACTTTAATTACCTCCTTGCTCTAATTTTGCCTCTATATTTCTACACATCAATTTCTTTTTCTTCTCTTCATATCTGACTTTATGGAGTCATGCTGTGCTTACCTCAAATGGTACTTAAATCAAATTCTAATTTCTGAGTCGTTTCCACCACTCAGGACATTGACTGTGAACAAAGTTTTAGTTACTGTAATAGCCACTCTTGGTTGTCAATTTGACTGTATCTAGAATAAACTAAATTCCATAAATGGAATGTATACCTATGATCCAGATCTTGAGGCAGGAAGAAAGCATGTCTTTGATCCAGATCCTGGCTATGGATAACACATACCTTTAATCCGAATCTTAAAGTGGGAAGGCCCACCTTTAATCTGGGCTGTACCAGGCTGGAAGCCTATATAAGGACAATGGAAGAAGGAAGGGTTCATTCATTCTTTGCCTACCTCCCCTCCCCCGTCAGCACATCCATTCCTCTGGGTTTCTAGCATATACAGAAGAGCAGCTAAGACACCAGCCTCATAAGACTAAGAAACTACTAGATTCTTGGACTTTCCATTCACAACTAACCATTGCTGGACTGCAACCTATAAATCATTGTGAGAGAGAGAGATCCATTCCATAAGTTCTGTAATGCTGACTGTCTTAGTTAGGGTTATTGCTGAGACACCACGACCATGGCAACTCTTATAAAGGAAAACCTTTAACTGGGTGGCTTATAGTTCAGAGGCTGAATCTATTATTGCCATGGTAGGACATGGCAGCATGTAGGCAGACATGGTGCTGGAGAAGGAGCTGAAGGATGAGCTGAGCTTGGTAGACAGGCAACAGGAAGTGAACAAAGACACTAGGTGTAGCTTGAGCATGAGACCTCAAAGCCTGCCTCCACCATGACACACTTCCTTAAACAAGGCCACATCTATTCCAACAAAGCTGCACCTCCCATTGGTGTCACTCCCTATGAGCTTATGGGGGCCAATTACATCTACACTACCTCACTGATTAGTATAGTTATCAAAATTCTGTATTGATGTCCAGGGAAACTGTCAGAGAAATTAAATGTGCTAGAATGATCCAAAAGGTATTTCTACTAAGATATAGGTTCTGTTACCCCATGTAGACATAAAACCACATTGTGCTATAAGGCTTGTCATAGAGTACTACAGCAACTTGATAAGCCATGTTTGGAAGGGGTGGGGCAGAGGGGAGAGAATGGACTGGCAGAAGAAGAGGGAGAAAAAACTGCAGTCAGGATGTAAAAATAAATAAACAAATAAATAAAAATAGCTCTCTACATTTCCAGGCTTAAATAACTAGAAAGGCTTCAGATTAAAAGCATGACTTCACTCTTTTTTTCAAACTCCAGACTATTACACCCAAAATGATGAGCATTAGAAACCAGCACCTGTGGAGTCTCACGAGCAATGTCCCTCCTGCTTCACAGGTTTGGGTCGTATCAGTTCCAAACCATGTGCTTCTGCAAGATTCCTTATCCTCTCAAAAGTATTACATTTGGGAAGAATAAAAAAAAGTTTATAGAAGGATGTGAGGGACTTAAACCACGGCTGGTCTTCACATATCTTCTCCTGCAATTGAATTTGGAACAGCTCTTATCTTTAAAAGAAAGGCATTTTACTCCACAATGAAGGCTAAATTATTCCTGATTTTACAATATTTTGGTGCCTATCACAAAGTCATCATCCCTTCATTCACTACTTTCCACTGAAAGCAAACATTTTCTGCCTTATTGAATATTTATTAATTCCTGTAATTAAAAAATTCTTTTTCTTTTCCCATCTCTTTCATGGCAACATCTTCCCTTTTTAAAAACCACTCTTTTTTTGGTCCCAAATTTCAGGCAAGGGGGAAAAAAGAGAAGTTGAATAATGTGAATTTAAATGCATCTGTGTTGCCATAGGAACAGTAGCCACAGAGTGTGGAGAACCACTTGTGGCTGCAGTATATGCAGGAGACCTATCACCAAGCCTGGAAACTAATTCCATAAGCAGTGACAAGAGTGTGCCCATTTAGAGAAAATTATTTGCTTTGTTGGGAGGAAGCAGGAAAACCAAAGGAGGTGCAGGTGGTTGTGATCATGCCTGTTGCCTAACAAAATGGCTATATTTCAAAGAGTTCTCAGAAAATAATTTGTAACAACGTTGACTACAAGAATATAGTCAAACAATCCTTTCCTGGGTTTCCTAGCCTATGCCCCTGTGGGATAGGTGATGACCACAGGGAAAATATGGTGCCAACCTTTCCTTTAGCAAGCCAATGCCTATTTAGCACGACAAAATGTTGAGTAGTGTGCAATTCAAGTAGGTCTTGGCCACTTCAAAAACAAAGAACTTCCATTAAATTCCTGGAACCATGGAAAGAAATCTGCAGCTACATTTCTCATTTTTCTCATTAAACAAGTAATTGTTGCTTATCCTCTGGGTTAAGAAAAAAAAAAGATGGAAGAATATCTTTAAGAGTATTGTTTTTCTCTCAGCTTAAGAAAAACGTTGCCAGAGAAAGTTAATCACACCCATAGCTCTGATTTTCCAAACAATATCTGAGGATGGGTTAACCACCGACAGGTGGCAGGTAGTTCCAGCAGTGCTAGTGTGCCACAAGGCCGTGGAAAACAAAATCTGAGAATTTTCCAAAAGTACCCTAGAGTGGCAAGCCTGAAGAAAATGTTCTCTAGAAACAGTACTGATCAAATGAAAGCGCACGCACGCGCGCGCACACACACACACACACACTCACACACACACTCACACGGGATTTATTACAGAAACTTACAGGCTGTGTCCAGCAAGTCTAACAGCAACTGTCTTCTGAAGAAAATAGTGTTTGATCCACATGGCTGGATGTCTCAGCTGGCCTTCAGAATAAATCAGAATCTGAACAAGTAGGCTCTAATAATTTCTAATTCCTAATCATTCTAATAATGAAGAAACTTGCCATTGAGAGTGAAGGAAAGCAGGAAAAAAGCAAAAGTTTCCTCCATCCATGTCCTTTATATAGGCTGCCACCAGAAAGTGTGGCCCAGGAACTTAAGAGAGATATCCGTGAATTTCCTAGGAGGGGAACATAGAGAAGATTTCCTCAGCAAATTGGGATCAGAACAGGTTGCAACCAAGAAGAGGTGGGAACAAATCATGAGAAAAGGAGATGGTTGAGTGAAAGTAGCCCAAATAGGAAGAAAAAAGAGATGGATAGCTCAATAGAGGAAGTCAATGTGAGGTTGGAAAGAAGCTGGGTGCTATGGAAACCTCCAAGAACTCACAGGATGTCCCTGGCTAGGTCTCCAACCAACAGTGGAAGAGGTGCCTAAACAGGACTTCCCCTATAATCAAATGAATAACCATCCTAAATGTCATCACAGAGCCTACATCCAACAATGAATAGAGGTGGAAGCTGAGATCCATGGCTGAGCACTGGGCTGAGCTCCTGGTCCAGTTAAGAGTGGGGGAGAGAGTCTGAATGAGCAAAGGGATAGGGATTAATAGGAAAAGTCCCACAGAGATGGCTGGATGGAGCTCTGTGGAGCTCACTGAATCAAGAATAGCTACTGGGGTACCATCTGGAAAAGGAGCCAGGCCCTCCAAGGGTAGGCAACTGTCGATTGGCAGGAGCAGCATATGGAACCTGGAGGGGTGTGATCAGACTGTGTTCCTGTGCGTGGGTTGACACCTTGGAGCCCATTCCCTGCAGAGTAGCACCTAACCCAGTCTTGATATTGGGATAAAGAAATCAGATTTGCCTGGAGTGGATGTGCCATGCTGAACTGACCCACCTTGGGACTTCCTGCCCTTTTGGGGAAGGGAATTGGGGATGGGGAGTGGGGAGGCTGAGGGCTGACGGGAAGGGATTGGGAGGAGGGGAGGGAGGGAGAGCAGGGTGATACATGGATAAAAAAGACTTTCTTATAAAAAAGAAAATAATAAAGAAGGGGGAAACGGCCTAAGAGAAGCTAGCATTAAAAAGAATGTCTCAACATAGTAAAGTCTATGTATGACAAACATATACCCGATGTTGTACTAAGTAGAGAAAATAGAAACTATTTCTCTAAACTTCTTACTCCGTGGCTGGCTGTGCAGCTGGGTGGCTGACCCCTGACAGCTTCCTCTCCTTCTCCTCTACTTGCACCCCAATCTTGTCTCTTATTTATTCTCTCTCCCTGCCAGCCCCACCTATTCTCTATCCTGCCTCGCTATTGGCCGTTCAGCTCTTCATCAGATCAAGCAGGTGTTTTAGACAGGCAAAGTAACACGCTTCCCAGAGTTAAACAAACACAACATAAGAATGCAACACATCTTTGTGTCATTAAACAAATTTTCCACAGCGTAAAGAAATGTAACACATCTCCAACTAATACTCCGTCAACAAAATTCTGATATGGAAGTGAAGCAATAGAAACTGCTGGCAGTAATGTAACCTGGTGTAGTCACTATGGAAATAAGTCTGGAGAGTTTTCAAACACCTAAAAATAGAATGACGATAAGACCCTGTTACACGTGGGTACAGCCTGCAGAACTCTGTATTGGCATATCGCACAGATATTTGGGTATCCATATTTAATGCCACACTATTCTCAATAACCAAAAACTTGAACCAGGCTAGATGCCCATTAACAGATGAGTAAAGTGTGGCAGATATGTACACAATAAAACTTTATTCCACTTTTTAAAAAATAACAAAAATTATAGCATTTTCAAGAAACAGATAGAATGGAAAATCATTATGTTAAACCAAATATCCAGCCTCAGAAAGAAAAATATATGTTGCTCCTAAGGTGGGGGGTTTATATTTCAATTTATACATAACATGAAAGTAGAAAGACCAAAAGAGAAAGGAAAACAGTCCAAAGGGAATGGTGAGGAGAGAGAATAATGCAGTATATGTGACACGAAGACACAGTAGGCTTGACTGGGAAGAGCGGAGGAAATGATCAACAGCGTGTAGCAGGGAGACAGAGGAACAAAGTACACTGAGTGGTGAGCCATTACTTCAAATGCCAACACAAAAAATTTAGTTAAAAGACCTGGGGCTATGCTGTACCTAAAGACGTAATAAGGAATAAAATTACCTGTGTCCTTTATGCAATAACCCATCCAGAGCCCAAATGAGGGACTAAAGGGCCTAGTCTGTCACAATCACAAAATAATTAGTGACCATTTGTGGGCTTTTTAGTATTTTCCTCTTGTTCACCAACAGAATAGTTTCGTGAACACATAGAAGGTTCATAATAAAATTTAAAGAATTGAATTTAAGTTACAATAAGACGAACATTGTTAAATCAGTTCATTGTACCAAATTTAGAACTGAACGTGCTCTAAGTGTGATAAAAGTTTCTAAAGACTTTGATTTCTACATCTTTAATTAAAGTGCTAAGATACTAAGCTGAATTGCTAAGTGCTAATCCTGGTTTCTAACCCCATAAAGATATTCAGTCAGGGCTTATAGTAGCTTGTGAGTTAGGAAGCACAGTGATCATAGTTTCTGTAAAGTTTTACGTCCAGCTTGACCTGTAACTGACTATGTGGCCTTAAGCAAATCCCTAAAAGCCACCCCTCTCTCATCATTGGATAGCCTCCCTGATTCAATGCAAAAGGGCTCAGAAGCATAAAACAACTTTAAAATACAAGACTAAACAAACCCAACCCCTCTGGTGTCTTTTCACTGTTATCTCCCTGGCAAGACCTTGTCTAGGTCACTGCTGTGCCCAGTCTCACTGCCTTCTTATCTGATATCCTCACATGGTACAGTACAAAGGCCACCTGTTGGCTTTCTGGGTGAATTGGCAAATGACTGTTTTTCAATGCTTTTTCTTAGATATAACCAAAGACCTAAACAGTAATGTTTATGCAAATTTTTAATTAATTGATGCAGCCGGAACAATTATTGCCAGGTTTTTTGTTGTGAATTTATGTTTGGTTCATTTGTGTTTTGTTTTGCAGTGGCAGGGAAGATGGGGTTTGGGTTTTTGTTTTGGCATATGTTTTTTGTTCTAAGACAAGGCCTCACAATTTAGAGTTAAGGCTACCCTTAAACTCATTCTTCTTCTGCCAAAGAATGTACTACTTCACCCAACTGATTGCCATTTAAAAACAAATTTTCAAAAAGTTATAGAAAACCATTAAGGCATCTGATTACAATTGGTAAAGTTAACATAATCCAGTGAAATAATCCACAGTTGAGGCCATCCATGCTTATACATGCTCATATTTCCCACACTCAAAACACTTGGCAGGAAGATGGAGGGGTTCAAGAACAGCCTGGACTGCTTGTGAGACTTACATCTATGATAGTGCAAAATAAAAAACTGAAACAGCTTAGAGTTGTTCTTTTAATCAGAACAGCTGAATGGCCACGGCCTCTGAGAAAGTGGAGCTGGAGCGCTGTGGCACTCGGAGCTTGGAGTTTTGTAGGGCTTGAACTGGAGAAAGGGCCTTGAGGGGGGCACTCAGTGGATCATTTTCTGGCCTTAGTTCTGCCTCTGTAGTTTTAGACAGGCACTGTTCACCTTGGTAGTTATTCTTGGGGGGTGGGGGGGCAGAGCCACAATGAGATCTTTTTACTCTTTAGCCTGGCCTATTGTCACTTCTTGTCAAGGGGCGGGCAAACACATTAATGTGCATCAGCTTTCATCCTCAATTTCGTTGGCATCTCTCAAAGATTTTATAAATTAACACTGTCACTTGAAACCTCTAAAAAAAAAAAAAAAAACGTTTTCTCTAATTTTCATTTTATTTTTTTTTAGTATACAGTGTGTCAGGTTTCCTTATAGCATTTTCTTACTTAGTTTGGTTGCTGCCTTTTGCTCAAAATGGTGCCGGTATTATATGAGCAAGCCCCAATAAAATTAATTAGTCATAACATGTCTCCTCAACATATTTTAAAACCAAAACATCTTGTCAGGATGCCTCATCATTTCTCACTGTCCAGTGTGCTATTTTTAAAAGCCCCTGTAATGTAGTCTTCACAAAGAGTCTGTGGGAAAAAAAAAACTAAAAGGCTCAATCTCAATAAAAATCAAAATAAAGTCAAGCAGAATTAAATAAAAAACTCTCTCCCAGAAGTCTACCATCGATGGCTTTCCAGCTTACCTCCCACTGTCGACCTTCATAGTGTCATGATTATATCCTAAGCAAAACTGCCCTGAATTATTTAGTCATGCATGATATGGAAGTGCATTACATCTGATAGCCATAAAGTAAGATCCACCAGTTTTACCTGGATTTCTATCTGCCATCCTATGTATTTTCTAAATAGCATAAGTTTATGAAAGTTATTGATTATGATAACAAAATTTAAGTCATTACTGATGATAAGTGATGTAAAAGACAATCATATAAAATTTCTGTGTGCTCAAATGGCAAAGAATTTGCATTTGTTCTGAGTGCACAGAAGACTTTTCAGGTAGGTAGTGCCCTGTATTTTCCTTGTAAAACTTTTCCCTCACCACTAACTAATTTATGTCACAATAAAGAATTTGCAGATAGATGAGAACTTAAAAGGCCCCCAGCCAAGAACTATGTGTGTTTGAGGATCCTGTGTGTACACAATAAATACTCATACATGCATGTGGAAACCATGGGTTGATTTCAGGTGTCTTTCCTCAGTTTCCACTTTATCTTTGATACAGGGTCTCTCACTGATGAAGTTCATCAACTAAACTAGGTTGGCTGGCCAATGAACTTGAGGCATCCATTGACTCTCCAGAGTTTGGATAATAGATGAGCTCCACCATGCCAGCTTTTTACATGGATACTGGCCATCTGAACCCAGGTCCACAAGCTTGAGCTGTAGGTACTCTGCCAGGCTGACCTACCTCCATAGTCTCCAATACATTATTTTAAGAATGAAAAATAAACAAAAATTCATAAATATTGTCTTTTTAAATATTTCTGCCATTACAGAAATATCTCAGAAATGCAAAAGACATCTCTAAGGATTCTTCCCACTCAGAAAGAAGCCTGAAAAATGACTCATTTCTATCTGTGAGGAACAGGAAGTATAATGCAAACAGAATGTATGTATGCCTCTCTAAGACACCGTGAACTCTTCAAGTAAATGAATTATAAACTAACATTGTTGTACCTTTAATGATGATCATAAGAGACATTAAATAAGCATGAAACGCTAACTACCTGTGAGGTATACCAAGTGAAATCAGAGTAATAATTATTATTCTATCCTATTTCAATAAATATTCATCAGTTCTTCCAAAAAAAATTTCCTTACTCAAGGGATCAGCAGCAGATTCCAAATGTCACAGATAAGTTAAATGCTATAAAAGTATTTTTAGGTCTGGTAAAAATGACTCAGTAGGTAACAGTGCTTACTGCACAGGCTTGACAACCTGAGTTTGATTCCAGGACTCACTGAAGCAGAGAACTGGCTCACACAAGTTTTCCTCTGACCTCCACATGTGCATCATGTCATGTGTGTGACCCCCACACAGAAAAAAACAATGACAATAATAATAATAAATAAATAAGAATATAAGAATAATTATTATTATATTATTATTATCAGCCTGACCTACTTATCAATTTTGAGACCAGCCAGGGCTACATAATATGACCCTGTCTCAAGAAAGAAACAAAAGAAGAAAGAAATAAGGGAGGGAGGAAGAGGGAGAGGGGGAAACAGGAAGGAGGAAGAGAGAGAGGGAGGAAGAGGGAGGAAGGAGGGAGGGAAGGAAGGAAGGAAGGAAAAGAAAGGAGGAAAGAAAGAAGAGATAGACAGACCGACAGGCAATTAGGAAGCTGGTCAGATGGCTCAGCAATGAAGAGCTGCTTCTTCTCTCCCAAAGGACCTGAGTTCAATTCCCAGCTCCCTGCATCAGATGCCTCACAACCACCTGTGGCTACAACTTCAGAGTGTCTGATGCCCTCTGCGGGCTTATGCAGACATCTGTATGAGACACACACAGACACACACATACACTTACAGTAAACATTAAATTTTTTTTAAAATTTTAAGCATTTTAAGCAGCTATGGTGTTTTAAATAAGAATGACTCCTAGGGGCACACATTTGGAAGCTTAATCACCAGGAAGTGGAACTCTCTGATAGGATTAGAAAGACTAGGAAGTGTGACCCTGGTGAAGTACATGTGGCCTTGCTGGAGAAAGTGTGTCACTGGGGATGATGAGCTTTGAGGTTTTCAACAGCCCAAACCAATAAGAGTGACAAATATTTACAATGCACAAGAGCATAGTCCCACATCAGTTCCCAGGCCAGAGTCAAAAATCTCATGAGGCAGAGGAAGGGAACGAGACTGCAGCAAAAGAGGAACCTGGGATGGACACTGGGATGGCGTGAGTGCAATCGGCGCTTCCAAAGGAGCATGTCCTTAGATTTCTCGGCCTATTTATCTCTTTAAAATGTTCAGCTGATGTGTTTAGTACCAGTTTCCTCACTCCACAACCCTGCAAAAAAAAAATTATTACAGCGATAATAATCGGAGGATCTGCTTTTCCTTCTACCAACATCCCCCACGGTGAAGCATGAAACTCACCAAATAGCATCTGCACAAACAGTGGGTTGCATTGCAGGGGACTAGCCAAAGCTCAGTCTGAATCTATTATCAATAGTAAGCATATTGGCTCCTTGCAGCAAAGGAAGACACTATATTCCAACACTGTTCTCTCAAACATCCATGAAAGGACAGACCATAGGAAAGCCAGGGTGAGCCTCTTCTCACATGATGTTCAGAAACATAGAGAATATCAGACTGCTTCGCACACACGCACACATATATGAAATATGTACGTGAGTATGTGAGCTAATAACCCTTTGTTTCTGTATCCTGAAAAAAAAATGATGAATGATGTAAGAATTAAATCAAGAGGATCGTTGTGAACTTGATCTTCCCACCAAAGCTCCCATCCCCACCCTTTGTGCTTCCAATTTCCTCCTTAGTGAGTGGAGAGGAAATGCTAAGAGCTTCTAGAAGAGACTCCAGATTCTCTTCACCTACCTTCTCTTTTCCCTCCACCCCACATCCTAGGCAAGGCACATGACTCAGTTTAAGCACATAGGAGATTCCAGAAGGGCAACTGGGGACAAAGGAAGGCTTCAGTCTCTGGGAATAGGACGAAAGAACGAAGCATGGTAAAGTGTGGATTCTCAAAGCCTGGGATATAAAGCAGGGACCACTGAGGCAGAGAAAATGTACAGAGCTCCCTTCCTCCCACCACACCCACCAAGTCAACAAAATGCGACCCTTGCAGCCTGACATAGTCTCTGGGTGAGAACAGTCAATGACTGATCAATGCCCTGTGGCACCAATTACAGAACCACACTGAACCTCTCCAGACCAAGATGCTCAACAATGAGGCTGTTGGGCTCTAGGTTAGTCTTCTGGAATGGTAGAAACACCTCGTTCAGTACAAGATACCTATTGTCTTTCTCTTACAGGCCTGCACCAGAGTCTCTGCTTTGCATATCTGAAGAGTTTCCTGTTATTGCTTCATCCACCCACTTCTGCAACAAGGGTTGCAGCTTACACCTACTCTCGAATCTCAGCTGCAGAGCCTCAGAGCAGTAGATGGTAGCCTGGCTGAACACCTTTCTAAAGATAACACCCAGGGTGAGCACATATTAGCCTCGGTGTACCACAGTGTGATCCCCTACTGTTCCAGCACCCTGACCAATGGCTACAATTCTTTCCTCAGAGTTTTGATGCCCTGGGATTCATCCAGAGTTGCCCCTGGGTGGCCAATACAGGGGTCCAGACGAAGCTCGCCATGAGTTGTTCTTCACCCTCACGCTTCATAGCTTTATAATGACAGACTAACAGTCACAGGGAAAGAAAATAATTATAAAATTATAAGGAAGTACAAATACGTTAAAGAAGCAATTCTGGAGAAATCCCATGACTTTTAAAAAGTGTTTTTCCAAGTAGGACAGATAAAGAGTCAAATTATGTTTTGAAATAAAGGTGAGAAATGAGTAGAGAAGTCCTAAAATGTAATGAATTTATTCACTTATGACCTCCAAAAATATTTCCACTAAAGGGGGCAGAAGGACATGAGGACACGCCCTAGTAAAGTAGCAGAAAACACCCTCCAAATACCCACAAGTCCTGGACCTTGTTAGGAGATACTTCTTAAAACATTGCAGGGTCCTCTAGTAGAAGCCATGTGGGTTTTCACCTGTCTCAGTCCATCTTCCTTCACTAGGACAAAAATCATCAACTGGACAAAGAAAACGGGTTGATTTGAGCTCAGAGTTCCAATAGGAAATACAGTTTTTCCACTGTCTGTACCTGTGTGGTAGGGCCTCCCACGGTGAGAGGTGAGAGCATGTGTGTAAGTTCACTGTCTGTACCTATGTGGTAGGGCCTCCCATGGTGAGAGGTGAGAGCATGTGTGTATGTTTTCTCTGCACTTCCCTTACAAGGTTTCAGTCATGGAAGCTCCTCCCTGCAAGCTTACCCTAACAATGAACTAAAGGCCCCGTCTCTTCATGTGATTTCTGCTCTTAATACTTAAAAATGGAGACTCAACTCCAGCATGCGCTTCTGATGAGACCAGAGACAAGCTGCCACTGTTAGAACTGGCTACGCAGAAAGTCACAACTTGTCACAGGGCAGACAATACGTGACTTGGAGCACTTAACCACAAAATGGGAGGCATGCAGGAAGAGGGGAGGGACCTGAGTGAAACTGTGTCTCCTGGAC
Organism: Phyllotis vaccarum; assembly: GCA_033318265.1. Classification (NCBI taxonomy): domain Eukaryota; kingdom Metazoa; phylum Chordata; class Mammalia; order Rodentia; family Cricetidae; genus Phyllotis; species Phyllotis vaccarum. The sequence continues at coordinate 53,383,292 of JARWLC010000001.1, read as the reverse complement.
ATGACATGACCAATGCATTCATGAAATCTACAGTTGCCTGCATAAGACCAAACCAGTCACATCCCCCACATCCTGGCATGGACAGGAGAGGGGCTCATAAATCTCCAACCTCAGCAAAGAAGTCATTGACATTTGATAGCTTCTAGAGAAGGGAAAGTCTGTTTTCTTTAAAATGTCTCACACACACTCACACACACACACACACAGTGAGTCAACCATACTCCTTTGGATTTCCCCACATGAATTGAACTCATTGGCTTATATTTAAAAAAAAAAAAAAAAAAGAGGGGAGTGAGTGAGGTTAAAACTTCAAGAGTTAGGGAGATGAGTAGTTGGTGAATATGGTCAAAATACATTGCTAGCATGTGTGAAATTGTCAAACAACTAAGTATTGAATTTTTAAACTGGTTAAATGAAATATGACAAGCCTCTGTTTAATTTTTAAGTATATAATATTAAATAATGCATATCTTTTAAACATTTAAATATAGAGCAACAAAAAATGTAAGGCTATAAACACAAAGCCAACTTTACCATAAAATTATTTTCCTCCAACTCTTTTAAATGAATTGATAAGTTGATAATGTCCACTTGTACTTGGGAATCTGGCATGCTGCTACTTTGTACTGTCAGCATATGCCATTGCTACTCCACTTTGGCTCTTCCATCATTCACTTGTAATTAGGATCTGTTGACTGAGTTATTTTTGTATTGTGTGTGTGTGTGTGTGTGTGTGTGTGTGTGTGTGTGTGTGTGTGTGTGTGTGTGTGAATATAGTGTCCTCAAAGGCCAGAAGAGGGTATTAGAGCCCCTGGAACTGGAAATGATGATTGTGAAACACCCCAACCCCTCACCCCACCCTCAATATAGGTGCTGGGAACCAAAGCCTGGCTCTCTACATAACTAGCATGCTTCTGTCTTAGGGTTTCTATTACTATGAAAAGATGCCATGACCACAACAACTTCTATAAGGAAAACATGTCACTGGGGTGGTTCACATACAGTTCACATACAGTTTCAGATGTTCAGCCCATTATCATCATGGGTGGTAGCATGCAGGCAGATGTAGCGCTAGAAGAATAACTGAGAGTCCTATATCTTTTAGGCAACAGGAAGTTTACTGACTGCCCACTGAGGGAAGCTTGAGCAAAAGAGACCTCAAAACCTGCCCCACAGTGACACACTCCCTCCAACAAGGCCACACCTACTTCAACAAAGCCACTTCCTAATAGTGCCACTCCCTTTGAGGTCATTTTCTTTCAGCCCCTTACACATCTTAATTGCTGCTATCTTTCCACCTTTCTATTTCAATCTAATCTCATCCTCTGAGGTGAGGAATGTAAATCATCTTTGTTCATAGCTCGGCACCAAGTCAGTTTTGGAGCTGATCCTGTGAAGGTTTAGATTTACCTTTACAAAACTTTTTATCAGGGAAAGCTATTTTTCTAGAATATCTAGTGCCTGAGGACAGGGCCCAGGTCTAAGATGAATCAAAAAAAAAAAAAAAAAAAATCTCAGGAACTCACCTGACAGCCAATAGATTCAAAACTTGGTTTCACTCCAAAACTTAAACCAATCGTTTTCAAGAATTATTCTGCCTCATACTCCTTTACTCAATTCTTAAATGCCAAGATGTGTAACACCCCATTTATGTTGTTTTTTTTTTTTTTTAAAGTCCACTCACCCATGAGCTCGGGGCCAAACTCCCTCCAGGTTCAAACCTGTCCAAAAGAATAAACTGACCCTTGGGTGTTTGCACCAGAATCCAGATCTCTGGTGGTCTCTGGAGGTCTCTAGACACAGGTACTACAATCTGCTTTGACTTTGGAAACTAGTTCCTCACTACTCTTTCTTCCTAAAACTAAGGCAGCCCTCTATAACTCCATAACTTCAATACCAAGATTCTTGGGTGACATTAAAATATTTTGATGACTTACTCTTCTCTTGTGGCTGGTTCTAGACTCCTAGTCTTTCCACAGTTATTTAAAACTTACTGTCACCTTCCTTGTTTCTGACAAATTTGACCTGAATTCACTGCTTGGAATGTTGTCCACTATTTGAGCTATTCCTACTTGGTTAGGTATCTTGATCTCAAACTGAAAACATATACTTTCATCTTAAGCTGATTTTCATATCTGCATTTCTACATTCTCTTAATATATCTATTTGTGCCTAAAATAATTCGTAACCTTAATCATTGGCTCAAATACAGCAAAACATACACACACACTTTAACAATTGGCTAATTAATTGGTTAATTGATTGATGAGAGATAAAATCCAGAGCTTCACATGTATTGCCCAAGTGCTCCATGACGTAGCTAAATTCTCAATCCCTGTAATTCTCTTTATGCATTTTCTAGTATTGCAGCTCATAAATTTTAGTGATTCCTGGCAAAATGGAAGTTCACTTCAAAGCTTATAATTTGACTTGGTACCATTACTTTTGACAGCTAAATAATACCATCCCCCAAACTTCTTGTTCAGTTTATTGATTAATTAGACTTTGGATTGGTGCTACCAAAATTCTCTATCTGATTTCAGAACTATCTATGAGATCAGTCTCCAGTCACCAAAACCTCACATTTATCTTATTCTTTAATGTTTATAGACAGCTAAAACCTGACCCTCAGTGTCTGCCTGAAATTATTTAAATATATGAATATATTAGCATTCAGCTAAGTTCTGCATTGGTTTTCTGCTAATGAACACATCTCATTCATTCCATTTTGTAATAGAAGGTTTACAGCCCGGACTTTCGGGCCTAGCCTCAAGGTTTAGACCCGCAGACCCGCAGACCCACAGACTCACAGAGACACAGAGACACACAGAAGCTTACAATAGTTTTAGGCTAATTGGCCTAAGGCCCAAGCACATAACTTGCTAACTCTTTACCCTTAATCTAACCCATGATTTTTATCCTGTTCAGCCATGTGGCTCAGTACCTTTTCTCAGAGCAGCATAGTTGTCCTCTGCATCTTCTGGCTTCTCTCTAGCATTTTGCTCTGTTCTTCCTATTCCCAGAGTTTTCTTAGTCTGATAGCCACACCCATACTTCCTGTCTGCCTTTGGCCAATCAGGGCTTTTTATTAAACCAGTGGGTGGGGCAATTATTTACAATGGAACAACATAATCTCCCTACATCTCAGCCATTTACTAGCTCTCTTATGCCTCTTCTACTACTGTACATATTTTACAATGCTATGATTCCTTTTCAAGTTTCAAAAGCTCAATGTTCATTTCATGGTGCTAGCACACTGTAGTTAAACCTAATGGGAATGAAGGAACCAACCTAAACAAGCAAGGAAGATCACTAGTCTCATGATACACTGGGACACAAAGAGAGCAACAGAGTCTCTAGAAAACAGACTGGGAATTAGAACATGGAGTTTGTATCCAGATCCCATCACTCTGCTCAGGTTACCACTGACTCTAGTAGGAAAAAAATCTTTAAGTATCAGAAAGTTGTTAAGATACACAAAACAAGCACAAAATTTATAAATTTTTAAAATGTGAAATCTCAAATATTACAAATGGCAGCCACCTATAATCCCAGTGAGACAATTATGTTAATTGTCAGTTTGACTGAATCTAGAATCACCCAGAATGTGGGCCTCTTGGCATGCCTGTGGGCCATTATACTGACTGCATTAACTGATATGAGGTGGCTCATCTTGACTGTGAGTGGGACCTCACAAATTCCCTGGACAGAGGACCCTGGTCTGTATAAAATGGAGGAAGCATTCACACCCCTGTGCTCCTTGACAGGATACAATGTGGCAAGCTCTGTCAAATGTCTGCCACTGTGACTTGCCTGCTGTGATGATAATACCCCAGAACCCTGAGACAAAATACATTCCACCCCTTAAGTTTGTGTCAAGTATTTGTCTGAAACATTTAAAGTAATTAATATACCCAGTTACTAAAATGGCTGAGGCAGGAGAATTACAGGTATACAAGACCAACCTGGGAAACTTAGGGAAATTCTATCTCCAAATTCACAAAAATAAAGAGTAGAACTCAGTGGTAGAGAGATCACAGAACGTGTGTGAAGCCATAGGTTCAGTCCCCAGAACTAGAAAAAAATCAGTGGCAAAAAAAAAAAAATACAGTAACTTGTGTTCTTTGTGATAATTGACTGGTTTTGTTAATTTTTGAGAAAAGTTCTACAAATAAGCAAACCTGAATAATCAGGGTTTGTCTTTGAGTCCATTTTTTCATGGAATAGCCCACTGTAATTAAATGATGTTAAATAAAAAAGTCAATTAGTTCAATGCACAGTCCATCCCAGGAACTTTACTTCAACCCATCATCACACTGTGTGTACAGCCAAGGGCCTGGTAGGGCTTCCCTCTTTGTCACATGGAACAGTAAAAATACTTGTATGATTGAAAGTAAAATGAATGTTTGTTATGGAATAATTGTTTTGTACACTGTGGAGATGTGTCTTTGCCAGGGTGCCTTCTGATTGGCCATTCGCTAGACAGGAGGTAGAGGAGGAACCAAACTGAGAAGACACTGGGAAGAAGAAGGGTGGAGTCAGAATTCTAAACCATCACTAGACAGACTGTGGAAGAAGCAGCATGAAAAGTACATAGATGAGGTAAACAGGCCTCAGGGCAGCACATAGATTAATAGAAATGGGTTAATTTAAGTTATAGGAGCCAGCTAAAAACAAGCCTACGCAAACCATTTTGGGGCTAGAGAGAAACTTGGTGCTAGGGAAACTCCCAGAAATCTACAACCCCAGCTAAGATTCCAAGCAGTAGTGGATAGGGTGCCAGAACTGACTTTACCCTATAATTAAATTGATGGCAAGCCTAAGCTATTGGCCAATCTTTTATAATTAATAAGAAGTCTCCATGTGGTTATTTGGGAGTGACTGCTCAGATACAGAAAAAATCTACCAAAAAAATATTTTTAGTATCACCAAAGACATTTCTAAATGGAAGCTATGATCTCACTACAAATGCAGAATAGTGACTGAAGAGACAACCACTGACACAGTGGTAGCTGCCTTGGCCTTAGCTGCTGCCCAAGACGAGTGTGTTTTACCCACCCTTTCCTTGAATGTCAATATGAGAAATAACTTATTAGCATACTGAAAACAGAGGTTTGCTGTTATAGGTCCTCTATGTTTTGGAAAACCCAGCCTCTGAAGAACCTGTAGAACATAACTTGAAGCTGCTGGGATCTATGAATATAAACTATGAACTGGTTAAGCAGAAATGGGAAAAAAAAAAAAAGCCTGAGTAAGTGAGAGCGTTCAGAAGAATGCATGGGACTTGGTGAAGTGTGGATGAGAGATACAAACAAAGAGGGGCCAATTATAGTAAAGTTAAAAATGCAGACTACCTGCTAACAAATAGAAATAAGAGGCTTCAGGATGGATTAACAAAGGCTCTGCTTACATGTAATTATACAGACAATTTTAAAAATAATTTTTCTAAACAAGGAGGGCAGTATGTTCCTATAATTTCAGCACTTGGAAAAATGAACCAGTAGTAAGAGTTCAATGCCAGCCTAAGATTTTGAATAATACTCTCTCAAAACGTACGGAAGTGAAAATTATAATTTTCCTAAATGAAGAGTTACATGAAGCAACTGTTTGCTTAGAAGCAGCAGCTCTAAGTGTATAAAAGTCAGTTCCTCCCCCTGCCCCTGTCCACACACACACACACACACACACACAGGTTTCTTGTTGATGTCTAGAGAATTGCATTACAAATATAGAAATGTTTAAAATAGGTGTTTCACTAAATTCCTACCTTGTCTTAATAGCAGGCTCTACCTACAGTGGAGCCTGAGACTAGGGGGTGGTGGAGAGGTCTTTGATATGAGCATAGAGTTCCTGTTATCAATGACAAACTTGTCTGGCACACTGGTATATTTCATCAGGAAACATGGCATCTTGACAAAGCTATCTGAATTCATCTGTTACTTAATGTGGGATGTCTTTCTGTATGCTGTAAATATGCTTTATTATTGGTTAGTCAATAAACTGTTTTGGCCTATGGCAAGGCAGCTTAGATGCAGGCAGAAAATCCAAGATAAAGGAGAAGGAGGGTGGAGTCAGATGGAGACGCTGCAGGCTGCCGCTTGAGAAAGCAAGGTGTAATGGATCACAATCAAAGCCACGGAGCCACGTGGCAATACATAGATTAATAGAAATGCATTAAGTTGTAAGAGCTAGTCAGTAATGAGCCTGAGCCATATGTCAAACAGCTTGTAATTAATATAAGCCACTGAGTCATTATTTTATAAGCAGCTGCAGGACCACAGGTGGGAAAGTTTCCTCCAGGCGACAGGCTGGGGAGGTCAGAAACTTCTGGCTACAGTAAGTTCCAGAGCAGATAGATACTCCTGAAAGTAAGTCCCATGGGTCATGTGTTTCTCCACCCATGTTATTAAATTATATCTTATTCTTTCTGACCAGTCACATTTACTCACGGTTATCCAGGCTTTAATCATCCCAGACCCTACAGCAAAGGTCCATAAGATCCCTAAGGGCCTGAGTTGCAGTAACTGAGCTCTCAAATCTGTAACTTTGATGAAAAGTTCAAGGGCACAGTATCAGAATGAACTAAATTAGGTAACACCACCTGTATTCAATACATAATCAACTGCTTGCTTAGTGGAAATTCTCATTTTTTTTCCAAAATGTGATGTGTGTTAAGAATATTCACTAAAATGAATAGATCATGGGTTGGTTTTATCCTCTATTTTCACATTCTTTATATAAAACACCACTGGAGAGGTCAGTAGCCTGATCAATGCTGAAATGTCTTATTTTATACTATATACAGATTGCAAAGGAAATTTCATTAAATATATAGTTTATGTTAAAAAAAATCCAAGAAAATAAAATCCATGAGCACAAAATTTTAGTCTGAGGACATGCCTCAGTTGATAGACAGATTGCCCTTAGATGGGCACTGGGTTCAGTCCTTACCCATATAAACCCACAGGGTGGCCCACACTTTGAATTGCAGAACTCAGGAAGTGGAGGCAAGAGGATTGGAAATCCAAGGTCATTCTCAGCTGTATAGCTAGTTTGAGGCCAGCCTACATGAGTCCTTGTCTCAAATTTTAAAAAATTAACTCAAATATTTAAATGTAACAAGAAACAATATTTGGAAATAATTGTAGAAGAATAGAGATGCTAATTTTGGAGGGCGCATAATCATTGAATATTGTTACTTACTCTGAAATCTTACACCTGTCAAAATGGCTAAGATCAAAAACACTGACGACAGCCTATGCTGAGGAGATGTGGAGTAAAGGGAACACTCCTCTATTACTGATGGGAATGTACAGCCACTTTGGAAGCCAGTATGGCAGTTTCTCAGAAAACTAGGGATCAATCTACCTAATAATCTAACAATACTACTTTGGGCATATACCCAAAAGATGCATATTCTTGCTACAAGGACATTAGCTCAACTATGTTCATAGCAGCATTATTTGTAATAGACAGAACCTAGGAACAACCTAGATGTCCGTCAACTGAAGAATGTATTTTAAAACTGTGGTACATTTACACAGTTTTAACAGTTAAAAAAAAAAATGACATCCTGAAATTTGCAGGCAAATGAATGGAACTAGAAAACAGCATCCTGAGTGACGTAACACAGACCCAGAAAGATAAACATGGTATGTACTCACCCATAAGTGTATTTTAGATATAAAGCAAAGGATAACCAGGCTACAATCCAAAACCCCAGAGCAGCGAGGTAGCAAGGAACTTAAGAGAGACATTTGTGGATCCTCCTGGGAAGGGAAAATAGATAAGATCTCCTAAGCAAATTGGAACAATAGGAGGGAGGGGCAAAGGGAGGTGGGAAGAGAACATAAATGAATGGGATGGTGAGTTGGGGGAGAGACAAAGAGGGGGAGCAAAAAAAATAGATATCATGATAGAGGGAGCTATTGTGGAATTAGAGAGAAACCTGATGCTAGGGAAATACTCAAAAACTTACAAAGATGGCCCCAGTTAAGACTCCAAACAATACTGGAGAGGGTGCCTAAATTGACCTTCCCCTATTATCAACGGAATGACCACCCTAATTGTCATTATAGAACCTTCATCCAGCAATTGTTGGAAGCAGATGCAGAGATCCACAGCTAAGTACTAGGTTGAGCTCCCGGTCCAGCTGAAGAGAGGAATGAGAGAATATATAAGCAAAGGGGTCAAGATCATGATGAGGAGACCCACAGCGACAGCTGACCTGAGCTATTGGGAGCTCCCTGACTCTGAAATGACAGCCAGAAAACCTGCATAGGACTGAACTAGGCCCTCTGAATGTAGATGGCAGTTGAATGGCATGGGTAGCTTGTGGGGCTTCTTGCAGTATAGACCACACTTTATTCCTGGTACAAGAACTGACATCTCAGAGCCCATTCCCTACAGAGGAACACCTTACTCAGCCTTGATACTGTGGGGAGGGCCTCAGTCCTACCTCAACTGGATATGCTAGACCGAACTGCATTATCCTGAGAGTCCTTATCCTCTCTGAGAAATGGATAGGGGGATAGGGTGGAGGGGAGCTGGGGGGAGACTGGGAAGAGGGGAAAGGGGGAACAGTAGTGGGTATGTTAAAAAAAATTAATGCTGTTACACAAGTGTTTGATATATTTTAGTTTCTGAAATACTTAAAAATTCAAGTTTTTATTATCTTGGTACACACACAAGCATCATGTTTCCTTTTTCACTGTGTTAACTAAGAAATAAATATGCTTAAACATATAGATATTTATCTGCGTTGATCTTGCTTTCTTACTCATATGTCTAGGAGGCAAAATTGCTAATTTTAGGATTGCCTCTTCCCTAATTAGTATAATATCATTAAAGTTGAAGCTTAATGCCGAGGACTCACCTAAAGTACCGTAGATTGTACTCTGAACAAAATGCAGCTAAAACTCGCCCGTTGGACGCTCACTTGTGCAGTATGTGCATCTATGCAATTAGATTATGATGGAGTGCATTTTCTCTAAGCGATTGTTCTGACTTTAATCATGCTCAGTCAGGTCGACGAGCAGAAATGAGGCCCTAAGATCAACGTGAGCAGCAGGTGAGTCAGAGAAAGATCAAAGTGAGCAGAAGAGTGTGCTTCTAAAGTGGGATGCAAAAGAATTTTTGGCACTGAGTAATAGAATCATAAAAATGAAAAGAATGTTTAAAATTAACTAATTTGCCCTCCCAGAAGTTTCTTACAGCACCCAATCTCAACCTGAACTGAATCTGTGATAAGGGTCTCTGCATAACACATTTTCAGAAAATATGGACTCAATGTACTCATTTTTATTTTTTCTTTATTTTTACTTTATGTGTATGGAGATTTTGCAAGCATGTATGTCTGTATACTATGTGTATATAGTATCTAAAAACCCAGAAAAAAATACAACAGATCCCCTGTGACTGTTACAAGACTGTTGTAAGTGTGTGTGTGTGTGTGTGTGTGTGTGTGTGTGTGTGTGTGTGTGTGTGTGTGTGTGTGTGCTGGGAATCAAACCCAGATCAACTGCAAAAGCAGCTAGTATTCTATGTCTCTCCTGTGACAGCACACCTCAAATGTGCTCTTTATATTGAGCCAAAATATAAAGCCTTCTGCAGGTGGGAGGAGAGAGGTATCCCACATTGGGCTACCATTTCTACCACCTGACCGTCCTCTAAGTCAGTCATTCCCTGATTTGGGTTGCTCTGTAGCCATGAAGGAAGCATAACACCTTGAGGCTGAATGCACACCAACAAAGTTCTGACCCACCTTGTCTCAAATGTTCCCTGGATATTGGAAACTGTAATGTCTCTTCCGTACAACCAGAGTTGAGAATCATATTTGAAAGAAGTTTCCCTGTTTGCAATATTTTTGATCCCTTCGCCAAATAAATTCTTCTTTTTCAGTTGTTTCTTGCACAGTGTAATTTCCAGATGCCCTGATCTTATCTTGAATGTCAGACACAGTGTAAATTTATTTTTTAGTCCTGATCTTATGTGTATGGGTGTTTTTACTGCATGTGTGTCTGGAATCAGAGATGTGTTGGTGCTAGTAATTGGACCAGGGTTTTCTGGAAGAGCAGTGCTTATTGCTGAGCCAACTCTCCCACAGCTGAGCTTTAAAGGTACAGCCAGCATGCTCTCCAGAGGGCTTCCCAATGGGAAATAACTTCTCATTCTTTGTCGTCTAAGCTGAGTTCACAGAAAATCTAAACAGCACTTGTGAGTCTACAATCAGTTTATTCTCAAAATCCATTTCATGTGAATCAGTGCTGAGCCATGAATCCTTAAACATGAATATAAAGTTTATTTTCTGATTCAACATAACTTTCATCTTGTTAGCTTACTTTCGCTCATCTCTGTCTTACTAATTTCTAAGTTAATCTCTATTTGGTGTTCCTATATATAGAATAACCTAGGGCTGGTATTAGTTTAAAATAAATAGCATACTTCTCTTAAGCACAGACTCTGAAGGACATCAAAACACTCAAGAATCAAAACAATGACATTTCAATGCAATAATTTAAAACTTAAAAATCAATGCAAATAAAATCCATAGTAATCAAAATTACAAATGTAACCTTTCTTTGCTTGCTTCATGACCCAGTGCTATCATGCAATGGAAGAGTTGTTTCTAAGCAGCACAAGCTAGGCCTATCAGACCTCTGGACATGTCTCAATGAGTCTATTGGGCTGACAATGACATAGGACTTATGGACAAAGTACTGTTTTATAGCACTGTCAGGATTTTTGGGTTTAATTTCTTGTTCCTTTTTCCATTTGGTTCATAATATGGAAAGATATTTTGGTGCATATATGAGGCAAAATTTTTCCCTCTTTCTTAGTGCTTCAATAAGGTACCTTTGGGTACTAAATAACAATTTTGTATGCTTCAAGATTCACTATTCATAAGTTAATGCCCATAACAAATGCCAACAAGGATGTGAGGAGAAAACGCTCATTCACTCTTGGAACCGCAGACTGGTGCAGACACTGTGGGAATCCATGTGAAGAATTCCCAAAAGGCTAAATATAAATCTACTGTATGACCTAGCTATATTACTCCTTGGCATACACCCATGGGACTCAATATCCTACTCCACAGACACTTGCTCAGCCATGTTCTTTGTGTCTCTATTCACAATAGCTGGGAAACAGAAACAACCTAAATGTCTGTCCTTCAACCAACAAATGGATCATGAAAATGTGGAACACATAGACCTGCAATATGATTCAGCTGTAAAGAAAAATGAAATCTCCAAGTAAATGGATAGAACTGGAAATACTGTACTAAGTGAAGTCAGCCCAAAACGGAGAAACCACTGCTTTATCTGATTTGTTCTCTTCCATTTGCTGCCATGTTTTCTTATTTGTGGTTCATAGCTCAAAATCTTAAAATGTGATTATATAACCTGGAGTAAGCGTAGAAACCAGGAAAGTAAAAAGAAATATGGCAGGGGAAGGGTGAGTGAGTAACTCTAGACAGTGGAGTAGCGGGGGGGGGGGGGGGTGTGAGTAACTCTACACAGTGGAGTAGCAGGATATAGTGCTTTAGTTTGGGAGATAAAGAGAGAACATTAAAAGGAGAAGGAGGAGAGGAATTACAGAAGGAAAAGGAGCTGAAGGGTAAGTAGCACTAAGGATGCTCAAAATAGACATAGGAAAATATTATTTTATACTGACCTAAAAATACATATAATACGTTACAATACATGTAAGCATATGCATGCATATATGAAACTACACTACTTTAGGTGATAATCTAACAAAAATTTCAGTACCAGGCATGAGAAATCCCCTTTTGAGTTGTTGGTCAGGGTAGCCCAAGAAATAGGAATATTATTATTGCCCTTGGTTGCTCCAAAAAAGATGAAATAAATTCTTCTTGCTAAATATACCACATACTTTGGACACAGGACTTGGAGTAATTGATCTTGATTTGATCCTTAAATCTTCTCCCAATGATTAGCTTTTATAGGACCAGAAGATGCTACAAAGCTCCTGACACCTATAAACCATTGCAATGGCCACTCCAGAAAGATATCCCTAAAGGTGCAATAGCAGCACTCAAATATTGGTGGAAGGGCAACTGCTCTCTAACTGGACTTAAGACTCAGTAAACAGACAGGAAATTTTATCTGTTACCAGAAACCTAGCCAATTACTGAGGACTAGCGAGGTTATGAATCATACCAGAGAACATAGTACTGCCACTTCACTAGACCATAATGATTTAACTGCTTGTAAAAATATATCCTTAGACCCTCAAGTAAGTGTAGCTCTTGCCCATCATCAAAAAAGCGTCTCTTTGCAGAAAGCCACAGCTGGTCACGGGATGCTCAGTCCCCTGGATTGGTCTATAACACAACTCCTATACTGAAGTCTTAAGCTACATACCAGAAGAGGGGTGGAAACATAAATTTCCAGAAACAGATGATTAAAAAGAAAATAATCTAGTTAAAAGTGTAAGGTGCCATTTACCTCTTCCTGTCACAGGTAGTAATAGCATCATCAAAGCTAATGCCAAAAAAAAAAAAAAAAAAAAAAAAAAATGTCAGAGAAAGGCAGTGTCCTTGGAGTGCAACTGGAGTTCAAAACGGTGAAGATTGTGGTTTTACAATTTTAAGAGCACACAGGCAGGCTGTTACTAATAATGTGCACTATGAGGAGGAAAGACCCAGCAGTGGTGACTTACAATAGAGTGAATAACAACAAAAATAAGGAACAACTTACTAAGGGCCCTCTGGTACAGATGGAAGAAGAAAGAAGGGACTGTGTAGCCCAGGTGAAGAAGATGAGAATGGACCAGGTCTTTGAGATGACCGTCAGAGAGAAAGCTCAAAGCCTGAACAATGCAGACACAGAGCTCCGGCAGCGCCTGGAGCAAGTGAAAGGAAACTGAGAAGTACAAAGAATTAGAGGGAAGATGTCATCAGTTTGAAGTCAACAAAGCGAGCTGGGAAGCCCAGCAACGAATCCTTAGAACAACAGAACTCTTCAAGAATGGTGGGAAAATCAAGAAGAAAGACAAGTTCTTCTAAACTCTACTGACCATCAGTTTTGTGTTAGTTGCCAAAATGCCAGCTTGGACATCAATGTTTGCCGAATCTATTTGACCAATTTGCACCAATATTAACCATAATAACGTATTTAACAGCATGACAAAATTTAATCTTTGTTGTTCTTAAAACACAGTAAAATGTCCTGAGTTGTCTAAGGTATACTTAAAATGAACAGCTCTAAGTACCTTTGTATATTTTTTAATTAAAAAGCCTTAAATTTAATACAAGAAAACATTTAACTGTTGTACAATTATATTCTGATAGCTTGGTTGTTTACAGAATACTCTAAAATAAAAGGACTCTGGAAGGTTTTCATTGACATATTGTCATAATATGGTACAAACTACACTTCTCCACAATAATTATAATGCAGAAGTTCCATTCAATACAGGCTATATGATAATATATTTAGTCTAATACAGTGGATCCTTTTTGACACTTTAAATTTTTTAAAGTGCGCATGGAAAAAAACCTATATATTTACAGTGTACCTAGGACTTTTTATAACAGCTTTTCTTGCTTTTCTTGGAGATGTGTGTGTCTGTGTGTGTGTGTGTGTGTGTGTGTGCGCGCATGTGTGTATATACATATATATATATATATATATGCCCTTTTAGCCAGAATCTCATTACTGCCTCATTTTTATTAATTAAATTTATATGTATTCATTTATTTTACATCCTGACCACAGTTTCCCCTCACTCCTCTCCTCCCATCCCCCACCCCCTGGGAATCTATGCCTCCTCTGTCTCTGTTCAGAAAGGGCCAGGCCTCTCATGGGTGTCAACAAAGCATGTTGTATCAAGTTTAGGTAGGATTAAGCCCCTCCTCTCACATTGTCCTGGTAAGGCAACCCAGTATGAACAATAGATTCTCAAAAGCCTGCCAAAGCATCAGGGGCAGGCCCCACCCCAACTGCTAGGAATCCCACAAGCAGACCAAGCTATATAACTGTCACATATGTAGAGGGCCTAGGCTGGTCCCATGTGGGCTCTTTGGCTGTCAGTCCAGTGTTCCTGAGCTCCTATGAGCCCAGCTTAGTTGTCTCTGTGGGTTCCCTTGATCTATGGAATATTATTTTAACTAAGAAAGATATGTTACATTTGTTTATGCTGCAGAATATTTCTTTAACTGTGTTAAGATGTATTACTTTTGTTTATGCTTAACTATGTAAAGATGTGCTGCATCTCTTTCACCTTGCCTGCCTAAAGCACCTGATTGGTCTAATAAAGAGCTCAAAGGCCAATAGCTATGCAGAGAAAGGATAGGCAGAGCCGCCAGGCAGAAAGAATGAATAGGCAGAAAAGTCTAGGCTTGAGAAAGGAAGAACAAGAAGATGAGAAGAAGAGAGAAGATTCCCAGGTCTAGAAGCCAGGCAGTTGCCAGTCAGCCAGACATAGACAACAGAAAGTAAGAAAAGGTAAAAAGTCCCAAGGCAAAATTAGATAAAGAGAAACAGGTTAATTTGAGCTAAAAGAGCTGGTCAGAAATGAGACTAAGCTAGGATGAGCATTCAAAACTAATAATAAGTCTTTGTGCCATGACTTTGGAGTTAGTTGGTGGCTAAAAGAAAAGCCTGGCACACCCTTGTGATGACCTTATCCTCCCCACATAATCCCTCCTCCCTCTCTTCAACAGGACTCCTGGACTGGGGCCAGTGCCTGGCTGTGGATCTCCACATCTGCTTTCATCAGTTAGTGGATGAAGGTTCTCTGATGACAGAGTAGCCACCAATCTGATTACAGAAGATGACCAGTTCAGACTACCTATCCACTACTGTTAGGAGTCTTAGCTGAGGTCACCCTTGTAGATTTGAGGAAGTTTCCCTGGCACCAGGTTTCTACTTGACCACAAAATTCTATCCCTGTCAAGACATCTCTTTCACTACTCTCCCCCTCTGACCCACCCCCAACCTAATCCCTCAGGTTCCCAACCCTACCTTCCCCAACTTTACCCAAAAGATCTCTTCTATTTCCCCCTCCTGGGGAAAACCATGTGTCTCTCTTTGGACCCTTGTTATCTAGACTCTCTGGAGCTTTGGATTGTAGCGTGGTTATGTCTTACTTTACAGCTAATATCCACTTATGAGTGAGTACATACCATGTTTGTCTTTCTGGGTCTTGGTTTTCTCACTCAGGATTTTTTTTTCTAGTTCCATCCATTTGCCTGCAAATTTCCTGATGTTATTGTTTTTGACAGCTGAATTGTTGTAATGAGGTTTCTTAGTCCCGGGACAGCCAGAGGTCCGGACCCACAGACCTGCAGCCCCAGACCCCTTAGCCACCCGCTGCTGATCAGGCCCCAGAAATGACTCAGACGCTTATATTAACTTCATGCTGTTTGGCCTATAGCTCAGGCACATTGCTAGCTAGCTCCTACATCTTAACTCATTAACCCATTCTCATTAATCTGTCTGCCATGTGACCTGTGGCTCACCTGTGTTCCTTACATGTTGTTCCTTTGGGCGTCTGGCTCAGTCCGTTTGACTCCGCCCTGCTTCTCCTACCTATGCTCTGAGTTCTCCTCCTACTTTTTCTATGGTGCCTGTCATGGGCCAAAACAGCTCCTTTATTTAAAGATTGATATTCACAGAAAGACATTCCCACATCACTAAATAATACTCCATTTTGTAAATGAACCACATTTCCTTTATCCATTCTTCAGTTGAGGGATACCTAGGTTGTTTCCGGATTCTGGCTATTACAAATATTAACTACTAAGAACATAGTTGAGTAAATGTCCTTGTGATATGACTGAGCATCTTTTGGGTATGGGCCCAATATTGATAGAGCTGGGTCTTGAGGTAAATTGATTCCCAATGTTCTGCAAATCAAAATGACTCTGAAATTCCATCTTGCACCTGTCATAAAGGCTATAATCAAAATAATGACAATTTATAATGGAGAGGATGTGGAGCAAGGGGAGCACTGCTCCACTGCTGGTGGGAGTGCTGGTGTACAGTCACTTTGGAAATCAATACTGTTTCATTTTATAATGACATTTAACTTAGACATCTCCATATGTTGGCTTTATTAATATAGAATGTAGCATCTTTCATATACTAGGAACCAAAGAGGAAACTTTCCTTTAACTCCATTTTTATACTTTATTGTAAGTAACAGAAGGAGAAATGCATTTGTAGATTATTTCTAGGCAAATTTTGAAGCTAACAACACACCTCTTACTACCTATACTCAGTCTCTTTGTTTTATTAGAAATGGGAACCATGGCCTCTTGAAGAGAAACAAAAAAGTCACCATTCTGCATTTAGCTATATTCATATTTTACAATTCTGTATTTTTATGTTGTAAAAAAAGTTCATATAATAAGCAATGTTATAACATTACAGAAAAAAGAGAAAAGAAAGTAGCTAAGACACTTTCCAGGTGAAAAGGAGAATCTCACAGCGTCCTATGCCTAGATAAGAGCTACTAGCAATTAAAGACAGGAGATGGAGAATTAGTCTTCCCCATAGATATCAGCCTCCTAAATTACTATTCAATTCCAAGTAGTTGGTCCCAAAAGCATATACATATAAGCAACAGTAAACATACTCATCAGGTTGAATTTATACATTTATTCATAGACGTGTGTATATACATATACATACACATATACATACACATACAATGATTAAAGAATGAGAGGCCATGGATGGATCTGTGTGTGACATGGGAGAGTTGGAGGCAGGAGAGGGAGAGGAAAATGATGTAATTATATTTTAATTAAATAAAAATATTTTAAAATATCAAAATATATATTGGTCCAAGAAATCAAGTATAAATTTTTTTCTGTTATTGAAAGAGTTTGCTTCGGTGAGAAAAATCCACACGTGCTGGGGATGTGGTACCTCAGTCAGTAGAGAGTGTTTACCTAGCACGCAGAAGACCTGGGTTTGATCCTCAGCACTTGGCTAACTGTGAGTGATGGGGCACTCCTGTAAGGCCAGAACTTAGAGGCTAAGGCAGGGTGATCAGAAGTTCATGTTATTCTCAGTTACACAAAAAATTCAAGGCTAACCTGAAACTCAAGACCTTAGCTTGAACAAAGAAAATTAAATGGAAAAGTTAAGATCCACTCCTATGTGGTCACTTACATTACCCATTCTTTTGTATGTAGGAAATACTTTTAATTAACTAAATTAAATTACCCTTTTAACTTTATAAATTGTTATAGTAACTCATTACACCCACAGGATAAGTGTTAGAAAGCGTACAGTGTTCTGTAATTTGTATTATCTCTATACTTCCTACCTACACAGAGAGAAATCACTAGTCATTTTATTTATTTTTTATTTCCTTACAGCAGTGCCTCTAAAAAGTTTTTTTCTCCAGAGTGCTACACAGAATCAAGATGTGGAAGTCATAGAACATCATCACACTTTTAAGAGAAACAATGAAGAATTTTCTATAGACTACAGATAGATTAAAAATGAGTCAGTGATTTCTTTATAGCTAGGAACATCCAAGCAAAGGATTCCACCACTTCAGTGATATATCCTAGCTGACGGTCTGAAGAATAAGAGAAGTTAAAACTGGCTAACAAGGCAACTTTTGTGTGAAATATATATTAATGCAATCCAGAATTAGAGGGGAAAGGGCATCAGTCTTCCCAGGTCTGGAACACTGTGTACGCAGAATCATAAATATTTATAGAGTGAAATCGGTGGTACTTTCAGCTTGTTACTGTCTGTGACCTTGAATGAAGAAAGACACTTGGGAAAGAAAAATCTACTTATTCTTACAATTTCTAATCCCAGAGCCAAACATACAACTGGTATGGCCCCAGCTTCTTTCTAATCCAGCCCATACACACCTTACTGTCTACACTGCAGAATCCACTATTTTGCCTACATTACTTTTTGAGCTATAAATTCCATGGGCTGACTATATACACGGACAGTAAGACATTGTGCTATTCTTTGTTCCAAGACTGCTTACTTCTTACAACCAAGGGAAAATTGAAAGTCATTTTTTTTTCTCCACAGTTGAACAAATTGAACAACTTGAATTTAGAGACAACAATATATGTTGTAATGAGGTTTCTTGGTCCCAGGCGGCCAGAGGTCTGGACCTACAGACCTGCCCCAGACCCCTTAGCCGCCCACCACTGCTCAGGCCCCCAGAAATGATTCAGATGCTTATATTAACTTCATGCTGTTTGGCCTATGGCTCAGGCACATTGCTAGCTTGCTCTTACATCTTAAATCAACCCATTTCTATTCATCTGTCTGCCACGTAGCCTGTGGCTCACCTGTGTTCCTTACATGTTGCTCCTTGGGCGGCTTGCTTGATCTGTCTGACTCCGCCCTGCTTCTCCTACCTATGTTCTGATTTCCCCTCCTACTTTTTCTGTGGTGCCTGTCATGGGCCAAAACAGCTTCTTTATTTAAAGATTGATATTCACAGCATACAGAAAGACATTCCCACATCAAATAAAAATATTAATAAATCCTTCAGGAAAAAAAGTATTTACAAAGATTCAAAGGAAGTCAACTAAAAAGAAGTGTTGGGTTTGGGCCAGGTGGTCTTTGGCTCTTGGAGTGAGAAATGTCAATCCAATAAAGTTTATTTAAACTATATTTATACAGATAATTGTGTATATTATAGGATTGTGGATAGTTAATAGTATGATCTTACTGTTTTATACTCCTCCGTCCTTCCGTATTAACTTCCTTCCATCCTCCATAAAAAGTCCCCTTTCCAGTGTCCCCAGCAGATCCCTTGTACCCTGACATTTCATCTCTACTGCTTCCCAGTTCCCCAAATCTGGTATGGTCTCTTTTTCCAGGATATGTGTTCACATCTGAAGACCTGGAGCTAGAGCCTCCAATGAGAGAGGATGGATGTTGGTCTCCCTAGATCTGAATTACCTCACTTAATATGGTCTTTTCTAATTCCACTTGTTCATGCGCAGAGCACATGGTTTCATTTTATTCTTTACAGCTGAAAAATATTCCATGGTGTATGTGTAACCCATGTTGTTAGCCATGTGTTGGTTGAAGGACATGTAGGCTACTTCCATTTTCTAACTATCATACGCAGAGTAGCAGTGAATGTGCCTGGGTGTATTTCTGAAGATGCCAACTTTGCCATATGCCAAAGAATAGCACAGCTGGGTCATGTGGACACTCACTTTTGGCTTTTTGAGAATTATCATCACGGTGGCTGCACCAGTTTAACGTCTCGGGGCATTGAAGGAGGATTCTCCTCTTTACAGTGTCCCCTCCAGCATTTGCTGCGAGGTTTTTGGTTGATCTTGTCCATTCTGACGGGGGTAAAATCAAAGCTGTTTTGATTGGCATTTCCCTGATGACTAATAACAGTAAAACTTCTTGTGATACCTCTTAGCCATGTTTTTTTTCTGTTGAGAACTCTATTTACGTCCCATTTTTTAAGTGGGTTAATTTTTTCGTCTTCTTTTGGTTCCTTTTCGTTCTTTGCTTTTTGAGATTTTTATATATTCTGTATATTAATCCTCCGTCACATCTATAACCAACAGATTCCCTCCCGTTCTCTGGAGTTTCTTTTCTCCCAGTCGATCGTTTCTTTAGCTGTCCACGAGCTTTTTGGTTTTATAAAGCTCCTCTTCTCCACTGTTGACCTTAGTTCTTGGGAAAATGAAGTCCTGTTCAGAAACTCCTTTCCTGCACTTCTACCGTATGGGGCACTGCCTGTGTTTCCTTCTAGCATTTTTAATGTTTCAGTTGCCGTGGTTAGTCTTTCATCCACTTGAAGTTAGTTTTTGTGTTAAGGTGATATACACAAGTAACAAGTAACATGCAGACCAAACAGGTTATATCTAGGAGTATGTGTGTGTGTTTACATACATAAATGCATATAACAATAAAAGGGGAGGCTAGAATTTGTAAAAGAGCAAGAAGTGGTACATGGGAAGATTTGCAGTGGGAAAGGGGGAGAAATGAGGAAATTATACTGTAATTTAGTAATTAGTTTCTGGCCCAGACTTTCGGGCCTGGTCCAGAGATTTGGACCCCCTCTCAGCCCCACTGCTGCTGAGGCCCAAATAATCACACAGATCAGCCTAGGCTCTGGCATATTGCTAGCTAGTTCTTGCTCTTAAACTAACCCATGAGTCTTATCCTGTTCAGCCATGCGGCTCGGTACCTTTTCTCAAAGCAGCATAGCTGTCCTCTGCATCCGCTGCTTCTCTGGCGTCTGTGGCATCTTCCTGTTCCCAGAGTTTCCTTAGTCTGGTAGCCCGGCCATACTTACTGATTGTCTTCAGCGTTTTTATTAAACCAGTAGGCGAGACAATTATTTACAATGGAGAGAACCCAATCCCACTACATTGTAATCTTAAAAACAAAGGAAAAAGAGAATACTCAAATGTTTAAGCGGTTACTTTTAATATCAGTTGACTTACCTACTGACTATGATTAAGCAAGCATAGGTGGGGCTCTTCTATCCCTCAGTTTATTTCTTCTTTAATATTAATTTCCAGGATATATTTAACATAAGTTTTATCTTCTATTATAATGGAAAATCACAACATTGATTTTCGGAAGTGATGTAAGTTTGTTATGAGCATGGCCAATTGATCTGTCTTTAGGGCATGTCTACTGTTTGAAAGTTAAGAGTCTGATGGATATACTTACAAGGAAGTCCATATTATGAAGTCTATTTGCTGAATGAGGTATTTTAAAGATATATCTGGAAACACCAACCACTGAGAGCCTCACTACACCTTATTAACTTTCCTTAATCAAGGAGACGATTTATAATTATACCATGTCTCTCTATGAGAAATCTATCTATCTATCTATCTAAACATTTCTAGGTTGGTGATGCAACCAAGTTTAGAATGTCAATACTTAAAATTAAGCCTTTGAATTAAATCCCCAAGTGAAACAGAGGGACAGGAATGGAACAATCCCACTCTGCTTCTGCAGTGTGATGGGAGCAGTAATTTCCAGACTGTTTCCTATCTCAAATTCATGACAAAGATTTCCATCATTGATCCCATCTCATCAGACTAGGCTTTTCCAAAGGTCCTGTCCTCTGCAGTGCATCCCAGATATCACTACAGAGACTGGCCATCCGCACACAATGCTGACAGTCCTTCACATTTCAAAGGCTCTCTTGACCTGGACTTATACTGACACATACTTCATGTATTTCTGAAATGAGTTTACTCTGCAGCTCACTTTATTTAAACTACTTCAGAGATTCTAAAAATTACCCTTAGCAATGTTTCCCCAAGTGAGACTGACAGTTTGCTGGACACATGGCTATTTGGTTTTATGATTCCATAAGAAATTTAAACTTACTTCATAAATAAAAGAAACAGCTGTTTTAATATTAAAGCTATATATTATATATTAAATCACTGGATATGTGGGTACCCACTCCTTTGTCATTATGCTGAGCCTGCTGAGGGGTTGCCAAGAGCAACAGCTTACCCTCCCTAACTGGAGAAACTGATGAATAAGAATATCATTGCAGTTAAATGGTGACAGACATGGATAAGGAATACTACGGGGTTTTGATCCCTTTGTGTAGAATCTTGTGATTGGTGATGTATAGAATCTTGTGATTGGTGAGTGTGTGGAGGCAGCAAATAGTAGGCAACAGAAAAAAACAGTGGAATTATGGTCACACAAGGAAACAGCATCTTCATGTTAGAAACCTTGGAAAAAGTCTAAACAATGACTATTCAACAGAGTTGTACATATCCCTCACCAAAGGGCCTCTTTGACTGTGGTGTAGGATTGGGTCATGTACATTTTCATATGAAACTTTTTGAAAATAAGCTTTTGTGATACTCAAAAAAATACTGGATATATAATAACAAATAATTTTTTGGAAATTAGAAGCAAAAGTCAAGACTACTAAGTTGCAGAGCTTCCTGAATTTGGGCATATTCCTTCATTGTATTAATTGCATTTTTGGAATAAACAGGGCTGGGACTGTTAATTATTGGTAAATCACTTGCACAATGTGTGCATGGTCCTTATTTCAGTCCCCAGAACCAGGGAAATCTCAGAGGTCTCTTTCATATGAATAACTCTGTACTAGTGCCCAAGACAGAATGATAGTATTGACTTCCAAAAGTTTTTCTCACTTCTGTACTGGGATTCAGGCATTATTTAGGGAAGCTTAGAGGTGTGGCTTTAGAGTATCAAGACCAAGAACACAAGAACAAAACAGGAACCAGTATGCCCCAGGTCTCAGTGGGGTCTGGCTATGCCCCATTTAGGGTCTTGATATCTTAGTTATGTTTTTAAGCTTTTTTAAATAACACCTAAATCTCACTACACATTTCCTCCAAAAATAAAAAAGAAACATCTTTTAAATGCTGAAAATAAAATATTCTGACTCAAAATGTAACACTTGCAACCTTTTGCTATCAAACACTGTTGAGAAGAAAGTTAACAATCGTGTAGAAAGGACCGTGTCACAGGCATGCTGTCTGATATCAGGCTAATTACACCAAGCAATATAATTGGTTAGTAATGGCAAACAATGGGGGGGGGATCTTTTATATGCTGAATGATCTTCATTTTAAGTGCTCAGTTATGATTTGATTACTGGAGTTTTTAAAAACAAATGTGTATGAGAAGGAGCTGGAAACGGATCTCTCTAAACCACTAAATGTGAAGAGCCTGAGGCAATGGGCAACAAACTAGAGCTGACCCTATTGACAGGGTCGCAGATGAGCTGGTCCTGAGGGTAAGAGAGCAGGAGAGCAATTTGGTGGCAGTGTGAGGGAAACATGCCCCCCACCCCGCCCCTTGCCACCTGTGGCAGGTGGGAGAACTGGCCTCAGGAGGATGAGAAGGGGAAAGCTAGTCCTTCCACTCACCAGCTGGCCCTGGTGGTATGGGTGCAGATGAGCCAGACACCAGGGCATAAGAGCAAGTCCCGCCCCCCTTGATGCCTACTGGCTGCATTCAGTGAGCTAGCCCAGGCAATACTGGAGAGCTCGGGGTGGTGACAATAAGTGAAAGCTGACAGGCTGGCCAACCCAGCCACCACCACCCAGTTCCAGAAACAGAACTACAATGTAGCCCTCTCCAACGCGCACCTCATCTATGAACTGCTGGAGCATGTAAAGCACCCCCGACCACCTACAGATCCCAGGCCACAGACCCTCCATGATACAAAGCAAGAACAGGATTTCCCAAGAGGAGCCCCAGTGTATCAGAAGTCAGAGGCCTCAAACCTGACCAATAGCTCATTGCAATAAACGCTTACAAGTAAAGATGTACGGACTAAAGTGTATAATGTGTGACTCACTGGGCCACACCACAGCTTCCATGACAAGAGTTTATTGGGGCGGGGGGGAGGGGTAGTTTTGGTTTTGGTCTTGTTTGTTTGGTCTGGTTTTGGTTTGGTTTTGGATTTGGTTTGTTTGCTTGTTTGTTTGTTTGTTTTGGGCTTTGATTTTGGTTTTCTTTTAAACTTTCTTTTGAAGGGCGGTCGCAAGAGCAGAGAGTGGGTACAATGGGACAGGAAGATGAATTGGGTCGGAATGTATGATGTGAAATTTACAAAGAATCAATGAAAACTTAAAAAGAAAAAAAGAAGCTGAAGCAAGACAGTCATGAGTTCAAAGCCAGCTTACCCTACACAATGAGAGTCTGTCTATATGACAATCTGAAAGTCTAACAACGGCAGAATGGTTAAAATAGATAACTTAAAATTGGAGATATATTCCACAGACTGATGCAACTGTACAAAAATGTTAGTGTGTCAATAAAGTACTAATGCCATAATCCCACTGTCATAAAAACACATATTTATAAACCAAATGTAAGCATACATTAGCTTTTAAGCATATATGGCCTTCCACATATAGGTAAACACAGGTTTATTTATGAATAGATGCGAGTTGTATTATACTTATACATCTACATAATTTTCCGTGCGTTTGCTTTATATCTTGGAGTTGAAATTGCTGGTGCTTTTGTGTTTTTGTTCCAATTTTAAATTTATTTTTTATTTTCTGTATATTGGACAGTGAATATTATGTTAATTGTATATGTAACTAGAGGATTTTATAAACCCTTCTAGCTTGAAGTTTGCACCCATTTACCAGATACAGGAATCTGCTGGCCTGGACTGTTTTCAGAGGCATGAAAGTACAGTGTCTATGCTAACTCAATGGCTTTTCTGCCTTCTATCTGTTTTTATCAATAATGAAATAATCACATGCTAGTTTTTAGGTGAAGCAATTATTTTGTTATATTAATCAAAACAGAGAATGGCAATACAATGTATCAGGAGTGCTTTTAGATACATCTAGATCACATGTACAAGTTCTGCGTGTCCACTGTCTAAAATGTTAGTGGTCAGAAGGATTTCAGACTTTAGAGCTTTGTCACTCTGAAATATTTGCACATATACACAGTGACACAACTGGGGAATGAAACCCAAGTCTAAACATGACACTCTCATACATACACACACACATACACACTTTATACCCATAGCTTCAAAGATATTTTATGTAATATTTCCAGTGATTTTTGTGAGCAAAACAAAGTTTCATGATGTATGACATTTGCACTGGGACTATCACTTTGGTACCCAGAAAGTTTCAAGTTTGGGAACATTTTGAATTTTAGATTTCAGATTAAAGTTTCTTTACTTGTATCATGTCTAAAATCATCACCAATATACTAAAAGATTTGAGGAGAGAGAGGAAAATGTTACCAAACTCCAAGTAGAATGGACCCACTTAAGTCTTAGATTATTTCTTACAGCTTCTCCGTGGTTTCCTGTGACCAAAGTGTACCAAGCAATCCACTATGCCTTTCTCCTCTGAATTCTTCAGATGTGAATTGAACCCAATAAATGCCTGTGCTGTCCTTTTGCTTTTTCATATGTGTTAGACCACCCTTTCCAAAGATACCATAAACAAAGCAAGGTCAAGATAATATTATGAACAATGCTGTGTGCAAAGCTGGCCAGTTCTGTTGGTACAAACGAGAGAAGATAGTACCCTCACAATGGAGCTTGTTAGTTACATTCAAATCATGAGAGATCTGACTCCCTTATAATCTTGCACTTATACATGAATTAATCATCTGTCACAGCATGTTTGACAATGACTCTGTGTGCATAATCCATTGTTATTTACAATAATTATTGAAGGGCTGCAGCAGTCCTGTAGACAAGCATGGAGCCCAGAGGTTTTACCCCCTCCCTTGCTACACTGTTACATTATATACCTAAAGCCAGTCACCGAATTCTAGCCCCTTATTTGGACCCTGTGCTATGCCTGACTCATTCCTGAGTCTGATCACTAAGGTCCAGCAATCAAAATTAATTATTTTGACTAACCTAATTAAAATGCCCAATCAGAACTGATTAATACATACTACTTCATCCTTACATGAACCTCCTCCTTTTTCCTATAAAACTAACACCCTACAAAGCTATTTACTGCTCTTCCTGGTGGATTCTGATTCAACCACCTTGTCTTTTTGCGTTGCTTAAATAAGGATCTCTTAGTATTTGGTTGTGCTTGGAAACTGGTGCTTGGGTGTAGTCTATGCCCAATCTGAGATCCAGAAGAAAACACCTCAAAATACATGGGTCCCTTCATTATGTCTTATCTGATCATGTTCACATTGTTTAATTAAGCATGTAAGGCTTTATTTAGGGGGCGTATATGAAAATCAAAACTAAAAGATAAACTTAAAGCAGGCTTTCTTGACATGTGTTTTGAATATGAGGTCATTAAAATGTTCTGCTTAAAAAATCAGGAAGGACTGGAGGAAGATAGGGTGTTTGTGTGCGGTCCAATTGTGGTACTAAGTTCAATTACCAATATCACGAAAAAAGGATGGGGTGAGATGTTTTCATGGCTAAAAGCACCTGTCTAGCAAGCCTAATGACATGAAGTTGCTCCCCAGAAACCAGAGTAGAAGAACCAACTCATGAGGGCTGTCATTTGACCACTACATGTGTACACATGTGTGCACATGCATTGTGCATGTGTGTGCATGCACACATGCAAGAAAAATTTTTTTTCAATAAGATGATGATAATTTCCATGGTAAAATGAGATTATAGTTGACTTTCAGCAATTCTTGGGGCTTAGTATCAAAGCACTGAGCAAATGAGCTGAATTTTGACTAAAGTAGCATTTCTCAACCAAATTGTCTTGTGTAACATTTAATCTCATCTATCAAACATACTTTAGGGAATGCAGATTATGAAACTCTTAATTCCATTTCCTCTTTCTTAAAGGTCATACCAAATATTACACTCTGTTGTCAGGTTACTACCATATGGTTTATGGGTTAATTAAAGCAAATTAACATCCTAAGTATGTTGTGTCTACAGTTCTCCTTTGGGACCTGTTTTGCAGATCTTCCTAACCTTAGCGTCTAGGAGACAAACCATACAATTTATGTCTTGATGTTCTTAACCAAGAGTCATTTCATGTTGGCTGGCAGCCTTCCACTGACTCAGATGTCTCTCAGATGTTTGTTGCTTTTCTCTGGCTCAACTTCAGAATGGTAATACTTAAAATAGTCTACCCAAGAATGCACCTATCAACATTAAAGGATGCTGTAAATTACCCAGAGATACTGCTTACACACGAAAAAAGAGTGAGCAATGGAAAAGAAAATCTATTTTGATAAAGAACAAAACCTCCTGACCAGACTGAAAACATTAAAATCTGATCCACAGCTGCTTCTATCGCTCTGCAAAAAAACAGAAAGACAGTAAAAGCATAGAGCCAGAATAAGGTTCTGGATGCCATAGCAACGGCATATTCCATGAGGGCATTATGTACCACCTGGCATGCTCCTGACTAAAGTGTAATATTTTGTCTCAGGATTAACCAAAATGGGGCAAAACGTAGACCTAAACCAACAATCACATTAAAGCAGCCTATCAGTTGGAGCATGAGACATCAATCATTTTTATTTTCCTAATAATGTCTTTTGTGCTACCAGATGTTAGCACCATATCAAGATTTATGAGCAGAGCCAAACTTTGAAGTATTCAAAGAGTAGAAGAAAAATGTGTTTTGTAAACCTGCTAAGAAGGCCTTACTGAAATGTATCTCAGTAAGAAATTCTAGCTAAATCTTCAGTTTATATAATCAACAGAAGACTGACGCAGAGAAAACAAAGGATGGCTATGACCTTGGACTAGACAATGTGTCACTAATCTCCTGCCTTCAAACACAGTGCATGCAAGGCTTTATTTAGGGGGCATATATGAAAATCAAAACAGAGATACATGGCATTTCACAGCATTTACTAATGCTGAACCAACCACAAAATAAAGGTCTTGATATTTTCTATCTTCATGTCAAAAATAGGCCTAGACAATCTACTCACGTAGAGAACTGAAGACTTAAACCAAGCCCAAAAATATTGGTATGTATTCAATAAGCATCTATTCACTGAGAACGCACTCTATATAGAATACTACATATGTTGTGGGGCACATATATGCTCTCAGCAAGCACCTCCACTTTCTCCTTTAAGAATATATGGAGTTCACACTGCTTGATTATTTTAAAGTCAAGCATAGACATATGCCTTGTTTGGACCAAGAGGATGTGAGTAATAGGGAAGTGTGTTGCTGGCAGGCAGACTTCATAAGAGCCAAAGCGTCGTTGGCCAAGTTGCTTCTCTGCTGTTTCTGAGATCAGGGAAGAACACGTGGAAACAGTCTGTATCACTTTGTGCCCTGCAGTCTCTCCTAGAGATGCCCAAGCCCTGAAATCCAAAAGGTACATTCCAGAGAGTTGGACTGTTGGCCATTATCATGGCATAATTTAGCCTCTCTCGTCTAATTAGAAAAATGATAACTCCTTTTTAAAGCACAAAGTACATGCCACATGAAATATTTTACCTTTGCTTCAGCACAATCCCGCCACAAAAATGTCTTTATTTTCAGTTACTGAGGAAGAAAATTGTGTGTCAGAAAGGTAAAGCAACTTGCTCAAGAAGGAGCAGATGGAGAATGACTAATCTGAACGCCAAACCAAGTTCTGAATCATGCTTTTCCGTAATCCACACAAGCTCTTCTTGAGGAAGAGTCTAGCCAGATTACATTTTAAAAATGTGTCACACAAAATTGTGATGAAGCAATTGTGTAATTCCTACCCAAAAAAATCAGGTTTTAAAAAAATCTTCCCATAAATGCAAATAGGAAAGCAACAATTTCTTGGCTATTTGGGTCCTTTTGTAGTCCCATATGAATTCTTGGATTTGTTTTTCTAGATCTACATAATATGCCATCAGAATTTTGATGAGTATTTCATGGGATCTGTGGGTTAAATTTGGTGTTATGATCATTGTCACAATATTACTTCTGCCAATCCAGGAGCATGATGTTCTTTCCACAGTTTTAATGTCATTTTACAATATCTTGAAGTTTGCATTGTAGACGTCTTTTACTTCTTTGGGTTAATTTATTCTTTGTTACCTTTACATTTGTTGGGACTAATAAATGGTATATTTTTCCTAATTTCTTTCTCTGAGAGCTCATTGTTGGTTTGTATAAAGGCTGCTTCTCATAGTGATTTTCCAGCCTGAAACTTCACTGCAATTAGTTATTAGATGTGAGATTTTTTTTAAGCAGGAAGAATACAGCTGAGGGTATATAGTACCTGACCTTAAGTTATACTATGATGACAAAGACAACATGGTGCCAGCATAAAATAGACAAAGCAGTTAAAAAAATTAATGATCCAGAAATAAATGACAAAACTGTGTCCACCTAATTTTTGATAAAGACGCAAAAACACACGGTGGGACGAGGGCAGCCTGTCCAACAAATGGTGATGGTGAAACTGAGCATTGAGTATCTACCTACAGAAGAACCAAACTAAATCTGTGTCTTTCACCCTGTACAAAGTCAGCTCAAAGAAGATCAAAGGACTTAATTTAAGACTTGAAACAATGAAACTTGTAGAGGGAACATTCCTCCAGATGCTGGGGGAGGAAATACTCTGAAAATACTCTGAAAAAAACCTAGAGCTCCCACTCCCATGTTTGTGAGATACCTCCTCTCCCAGCTTTCCTCCTGGATTCGGACTCTCACCTACAACCAGAGGCCTAGCTCCAGAGCCATGGTGATTTGGGAGGACTCCTTTGCCTGTTCCAATTAAATGGCTCATTCGCCAGCTTTACCTGGCCTTGTTCTAGCCATGCACCGTCTACAAGGGTCCAATCTGCAGAAGGACAGGCTCTCACACTGGACACACAACCAATGAATAAAGTGTGCATTCCCAGGTCAAGTTATAGAAGCAAGATCAACATAAATGATGAAGCATATGTGTTCCATGATGAGAACTTCCAAGATGAACCCTAAGACACAGAATTTATAAGAAAAATCATTAAACTTACCAAGGAGTTTAAGGGGACATGGACAAACACTTAGCTTAATTCCAAGAGGGTGACAAGAAATGTCTTTGTCATATTTAAGAAAACACAAATACACAGCCACGTTAAATGACATCCAAACAAACTCAATAAACAGAGAAATGTCCAAGACAATGCAGTCGAGAATGGAAGCTGAACTGAAATATTCAGCATCCAATTCGAAACTTAGCTGAATAAATCAAGCAGAAAATAAAACATGAGGATTTGAAAATAAAGATAGACCATCGATACAGACCAAATGAGCAGAGAATATTTAAAAAAAAAAAAAAAAAAAAAAAAAGGTGTTGAAAGAACAGGAATGGAGTGTTCAGAAAATGTGGAACTCCATCAGAAAGTCAAATCTTTGTGATGTCAGGGGCTACCCCCAGAAAGTCTCACCAACATGACTGCCCACACATGAGGCAAACAAGGGGAACAGAAGACATGCCAGTGTGGACAGAGGGGAAAAGGAGGCCTCGGCCCTACAAGAGACTAAGGAAGGCTGGGAGCGGAGATATAGGCTTCCCCGGGGCCGTGCAATCGATCGGTTAGCCACTGTCAAGTGGTCATCAATGAAAGCACACGTACAAGTAACATTAACAGACTGAGCAGGCTATACTTAAGAACATATTCTGTACAAACACACATATGCATGTAATGACTATAAGGAAAAAGGAGGCCAGTAATTTGAAAGCAAGGAGGAGTTTGTGGAAAGGCTTGGGTGGAAGAAAGGAAAGGGGGAAATGATGTAATTGTCTTAGAGTCTCAAAAATAAAGAAACAAACTCAAATTTTTGAATTAGGGACATAAAAGAATAAGATCTCAGGACATCAAGATAATGGAAAAATATTGCCCCAAACTAAATAATTACCCATGCAGAGGCATGCAGAACCCTAACTTTACAAGACCAGAAAAGGTCTCCCCACGATATATCAGAGTTAAAACACTAAATGTACAAAACTAGAGAGAAACTTATAAAAGAAAAACATAAGTCACAGTACAAGGCAGGACCACCCCCAAGTTTCATTCTGACCTACATGTGCACCGTGATGCACCATCAGTTACAATGTGTGTTCAAGAGGTTTTTTGAATCAATGGACAAGCAAGAAAATGTCTGTCACTCTTGCTTGGAGTCCATGCCTGTCAATTCTGAAGGCAATCTGTTCACACCTAATTACAGTAGTTTTAAGAGGCTGTTAACCTTCACAGCACAGACTGTCCTCACAATGCAGATTGTCACCATAACCTCACCTTAGCTCTGCAGTGTTATCTTAGAATATTTTTGCTTTGTGATGCTTTGTTTGGGCATTTTTTTTTACTTTATTAGTCTTCTGCTTATATACTCTAG
Organism: Phyllotis vaccarum; assembly: GCA_033318265.1. Classification (NCBI taxonomy): domain Eukaryota; kingdom Metazoa; phylum Chordata; class Mammalia; order Rodentia; family Cricetidae; genus Phyllotis; species Phyllotis vaccarum. The sequence goes on along the minus strand of JARWLC010000001.1, from coordinate 53,352,530 downwards.
TTCTGATTTTATGTGTTTATTGTGTGTGTGCACGTGTGTGTGTGTGTGTGTGTGTGTGTGTGCCTGTGTGTCTGCATGTATAATTGTTTCTTGTGCCTTTTCTCTGGCTTTTTTCCTGTTTATTATATTTTATTCTTGTTTGTTTTATTATTTGCCTGTTCGTTTTCTAAAGAAATTTTCTAAAGTGTGGAGTTGGATCAGTAGGGATGTGGGGAGGATCTGGGATTAGAGAAGGGAAACTATTCAAAATATACTATATGAAAAAAATTATAGAACCAAGGACCGTTCCTGTTTAGCTTAAAACCCACACCAGGGCACAGAACAGGGTACTGCTGGCACCCACTCCCGTTTCCAGTGTCCTCCGGCTAAGAAGCTCTCTATAGAGACCCGCTGAACCTGGAAGATCTTCCTATGAAAGTGGACCTCCTCTGCCCTCTAGTGGCAAAGATCCGCATCACACAAACCGTTAAAGCAGACGCAGACAAAGGCGGCTATTTTTGAGGTATTTGTCAAAGCCAGGGACAGAGTGATGTTCAGTGTGCTGTCAATGTGAAGGGAAGCTCTGTGTGGGTCTGTGAAATGATGAAGGAAATCCTAGAAATACATCAAAATAATTCATGGCGCAGGGAAGGGTACAAGGGAAATGCATGGTGAGAGCAAGGGGATCTTTCCAGAGCATATATTTTATAATTTAGAATTATGGAGCTGGAGAGATGGTTTAAAAGCACTGTTCTTGCAGAGGAAACAGCTTCAGTTCTGAGCAACCCTGTGGTGGTGGTGCACAGCCATTTGTAACCCCAGTTCCAGAGAACCCAACACACAAAGTAAAGCTTTTAATTAAAATTTAGGATTACATATACACACACAAAAAAATGTTCATGTTACATTTACCAACATCAACTTAAAGCAGCTTTTCTATATGAAAACAGAATGGCTAAGTGCACGTGCCATGGCTGAGTCACCAGGAACAATCCTTTGGGGACAGGGTTCTGTGGACAAGTGGTAGTTTGCTTTACGATCACATGGTACTTGCATTCACTTGCACCACACAGGTCATCGTGCCAAATGTGGATAAAAATGATTTATCTTTTTTCTGCTCTTATACTTCTATATTAGGAAATATTAATAAAGATGTCAACACAACACTGTATGATATAATAGAGTCCCCATGCCAATTTCTAATTCATGCTTAGTTACAGGCCCTAGAGCACCACCCTCCTCTCTTCTGGCCACAGCTCTGTGTTGTGTATAAAGATGGTCCTCAGGAAACGGGGATCTGAAGGGTGGAGTTTCTGTGGTCTCTTCTGGTAAAAGGTATTCATGTGCTTGTCCTGAGAGAAATAAGAATCTGCATATCAGGCCTGGGGTGCCACCTTGTGAAAATAAGAACTTACTGCATCTGAACACACGCCTAGAATGGAGGTGTCTTCTGTCCGATCAAATAGGACACTGACCTCCAAATACCTCACTAAAGTTCCCATTCTACAGGCCAGTCAGGCATCATGGGATTCAGTCATAGTGAATGGCATCTTCTATAATGAGATAACAGGAACTTAGTCATTTGTGGTCCTGTGGCCCTAAGAAGACACCACCGGGCGTGGTGGGAAGAGGCCTTAAATCCAACACTCAAGGAGGAGGTCAGGAATTGGCATATTTCCGGGAGTTTGGGGCCAGTCTGATCTACATAAGTAGCTCCAGGCCAGCCATAGTAAGACCCCATCTCAAAATCAGAAACATAAACAGAAAGAAACGGACTTTCAGTAAGCGGACACCACATGAAAGTATAAAGCACCGTGTCCCTTCTGTGTGCAGAGCATAAAATCTAACTTCAGCATGCCAAAAAAAGAAGAAAAACTTCAATGACAAATTCAGAAACCTAACAACCAGTAAGTGTACTTCAGAGAGAAACAGAAGCGAATAGTAACATAATAAAGCCCACAAAAACTAATAGTTTTATGTACAATATTTTGCAAGCCACATTAAATGAATTTATAACAATCTAAGGAGAAATAAGCAGGCAAGGAAATTCTTGTACATTTTTATTAATGAGTTAACCTTTTACATGCACTTCAGTACTATTTCACACAAAGATACCAACTGTTCCTACTAAGTAAAGACTCTGCAAAGGTCAAAGTTCTTTTGGGTTTTTTGTTTTGTTTTTGTTATGGTGTCAAAAAAGAAAGGCACTAACACCAAGGTGTTGCAAGAGGAAAAAATATATTTCTTTTACAACTGGGCCAAACTTATAGTCTCCTGGAGAGTAGGAGATTGAAGCAGCCAAGAGGAGAAGCAAGGGAGTCTTTCTCCAGTCAAGCTCAAGCCTGAGGTAACAAGTGATTACAAAAATCAGAGCTTTGGCAGTTAGTAATTTAGTTAGATGTTGGCCAGGTCCCATAATGCACCATGAGGTGGTGGAGACAGTTTGTGATGTGTAGATTACGAGATTAGAGCGGAAAAAGGCATCAGAAGAGCAGGCTGACCTTTATCTGAGGACACAATTAGAGAGGAGAAATGGGAAGAATAGAGAAGTAAAAATAACATCTAACACTGTCTAAGTAAAAAGGGAAGAAAAGGAATGCTGTCAATTTGCCTTAACGGTTCGGTTTTCTTTGTTCTTGGGGCAAGTATTGACGTTTTGTTTGTTTGTTTAGACAAGGAAGGATTCGAACCCACAGTTAATACTGCCTTACTCATCTTAAAGGTTTATCATTCCAGAACACAAACATTACTTTTGAAGTGGCAGTCTTCATGGTTGAGCATACAAGAAGGGTCCTCTTTAGGTTTGAGTGAGTCACTTTATACCCCATTTCCGAGAAAGCAATTCTTGTTATGTAAATGAGAGCATTTCTGCGGTGTCAGGTTGCAAGTACTTCTGATGGGCTGGTAATTCTGTCTAGGGGATGCTTTATGGACCTTGATTGAAACTATAACTTGCCCATCTGTGTGTTTGTGTGCTCTCTGTCTCCGTCTGTCTGTCTGTCTGTCTGTCTGTCTGTCTCTCTCTCTCTCTCTCTCTCTCTCTCTCTCTCTCTCTCTCTCTCTCTGTCTCTCTCTCCATTTATTTTATTATTTTATGTCTGTAGATCTTTTACTTGCATGTATGTCACTGGGTGTAACACAAGCATGCCAGGTGCCCTAGAAGACCAGAAGAGAACCTTGTAAATCCTGGAACCAGATTTAAAGTTAGCTGTTAGCTGCTATGTGAGTAGTAGGACCAAACCCAGGTCTTCTGGAAGAATATCTGGTGCACTTAACGCTAGGATCTCTTTCCAGCCTCTACTGAACTCCTAATCCCCCTTCCCTATATCCCAAGTGCTAGGCTTGCAAGTGTTCAACATCACATCCACTTCATGCAGCGCTGGGGATTGAACCCAGGCCTTCAAGAAAGCTAGAGAAGCACTCTCCCAACTGAACTACATCGTCAGCTATATTTATTTATTGTACTCGGATAAAGTGTGTATGTATGTGGGCAGATATGCATACATGTCCATGTGCATACATTTGGAGGCCAGTGATTGGCTTCGGGTGTAACAGGCAAGACAGTGGTTCACCCCTTGTATTCCTGCTGAGGCCAGTTTAGATTTAACTAGAATTTGATCTCCTTGATGGGTCACCCCATGGAAAATTACCCAACTCTTTTCTAGAAACTTGAGGTCAAGATGCCCCCACTAACTTAGCTTCTGTTACACTACCTGCTTATGATGTGGGAATGCCTTTCTATATGCTGTGAATATCAATCTTTAAATAAAGGAGCTGTTTTGGGCCATGACAGGCACCATAGAAGAAGTCTGGGCCTCTGGCTGCCAGGGACCAAGAAACCCCCACTGCAACAGATGGCGTCCAATGTGAATCAAATATCCACTTAATGCCTGAGAAAGTTTAAAAAGGGTTTTAGCAGAAACTGAGCAAAGGCAGCTTCCAAATTGTGTATACAAAGCAGGTAATTGTACAAAGAAAGCATGGCATCCAGGTCACATTCAAAATGGCAGCAGGCAGTGTAAGCTGCAATCAGGAGGGTTCCTGAAATCTCACAGAAGACTCACTAGCATGTGATTGATTTTAGATTTCTGTTTATTTTGAACAAAAAGGAAACAAAGATGGTTTCTTAGTAGCAGCATTTTCTTGGGTGTGCTCTGTTTGCTGGCCACGAACAGAAACGTGGTCCCTTTAAGAGAACTTACTGACTCAGCTTCCTCGGCAAAAACTATGCAGCTCTTTAAGAGAGTGTATTTTAAAAGCTCTTATGGTTGGAAGATGATTAAGGATTCACAATAAAACAGATTCAGATGAAAAGAAAAACCTGTAAACGGGTTACAATGTGTGTAAAAGGTACATAGGCTTCAGAGAGAAAAGAAAGAGGTTAGAAAAAGTCTTTAAAGAGAGAAATAGAGTAATAAAAATATGATAAGCCACATAAAGATGGAAAATAGACACAAAATCTGGATTTTGGTTGTTATTATGTTTTCTTTTAATTTTTTAACTGTTAATGAGCTAACTGCAGAAAGACAATGGACTGCAAATGCAAAGGCTACTAAGTTAAACAAGAATACATATTTTAAAGGTATTTTGATTTTGAAATTTGTGTCTAAGGATTTATTGCTTTGGAAGAGTTCTGCTTTTGTTTCCACAGAAGATGAGAACCTGTGGATTGCTTCCAGGCAAATATGGTTTCATCAACCAAGACCCCCTGAAAAAACTTCTGATGGGAAGAGATGGCCATATCAGCTTCAGGGCTGCAGACTGATCCAGTCTCAAAAACTCGTGAGATTTTCAACGCCCCTTAATCAGCAGGAAGTAGTAGTAAAAAATTACGCCCAAATTCCCCAATATTATTTCTAAATGTTTGTTTTCATTATAAATGGTTAATGGTCATAGTCAATCTCTTTCTAAGAAGGAAAAGGGGATATGGTATATAAATGATTTTTTAAAAAATTAGATCATTGAATTTACTTAGATGAGGAAATCAGCTGTTAATCTCAAAATGTTTTACATTGGTATTGATTTTGGTTTATTGATACAAATTTAAGGTCAATTCTCTTATGCTGTATGTATTTTTCTACTCTTAAGATATGATGTTTATGTAACTGATTTAAAATTGTAATGTATAATTAAGAAACGCATGTTAGTTAGATTTTTAGGTATACAAAGATATAATTCAATTAGATAGGTAATCTTCAAACACTTCTAAGACCTATAGAATATGGCATTTAAAATGTTTTAAGAGCTTAGACTTTTCTAGACAGTGAGACAGGTCTGCTCCTGGCAGCACTAATTTACTTCAAGAGAAAAATGGGCATCGAAGAAACTCCATATGAAATCTACTCTATTTGTGGCAATGGTTAGCCACTGGACAAGAACCTGTTCTTGTATTTACTGATTGACAATATGCTGTTTAAACTGGGCATTCAGGTTCCATAGGAAGATGACCTCTGAACTTTAGCAGAACAAGCTGAGATGGTCATTCAGGCTCCTACTTTGCAGAGAAAACTGTCAGACATCCTTCAGGACTCAGGGAGAAGCAACTGATGAACTGTGCCAGAATGGGCAGAGCAGATTTCCTGCTCCACTGAAATGAAAAGAGATTCTGGGCCTGTAGGCTGAAGATGGATGCTCCAACTTTATAAAGGAACTTTGGGTGACTGTCTAGGCAGATAGGTGTCATCTCTGTCCTTTCTAGATTTTAGAAGCCGCTTGCACTTCTGGTTTACTTGGGTAAATATATCCTTCTATGGTCTTTGATATAGTTGAAGATTAGATAGTTATAAGTATAGTTTCTTAGTCATTTGAAAGGTATATTGGATATGAAACTTTCGATTCATAAAGATAAGGTAGATGATAAGAGTATTTTCTTTAATTTTGCTAAATACAAATAGACTAGATATTATAACTCTAATTCTTGCTTGATAGCTATTTTGTTATATGTAATTTTGCTATGTTAAAATTGAAGCCTTCCTTTTTGATTAGACAGAAAGGGGGAAGTGATGTGGGAATGCCTTTCTATATGCTGTGAATATCAATCTTTAAATAAAGGAGCTGTTTTGGGCCATGACAGGCACCATAGAAGAAGTAGAAGGAGAAATTAGAGCATAGGTAGGAGAAGCAGGGCGGAGTCAGGCAGATCTAGCAAGCTGCCCAAGGAGCAACATGTAAAAATAACACAGGTGAGCCACAGGCCACGTGGCAGACAGATTAATAGAAATGGGTTGATTTAAGATGTAAGAGCTAGCTAGCAATGTGACTGAGCCATAGGCCAAACAGCATAAAGTTAATATAAGTGTCTGAGTCATTTCTGGGGGCCTGAGCAGCAGCAGCTGGGCGGCTAAGGGGTCTGGCGTGTCAGGTCTGTGGGTCTGGGCCTCTGGCTGCCCGGGACCAAGAAACCCCACTACAACATGCTTATGCAAAACCATTCTCTGCAGCTGCCAAACACAGGTTTTTCCTTTTAAAAAAACCCTTAATCTAAATGCTTAACAGTACACTTGGGTCCCAAAGTACCTGTGTGTAGTCCCAGTGGCTGGAATAAAGATTTTCAGTTGGCTATAGCCTGTGTCTGAGTGTTCTCCTCCAGTGGGTACCCTGTAACACAGGTATCTCTTTCAATCACTCTCCACTTTATATATTGAGGCAGAGTCTCTCACTTGAACTCAGAGCTCACCTGTCTGGCTAGGCTGGCTAGCCACTTTGCTTCCATGGATTGTCTCTGTCTTCAACTTCTGGGAATACAGGTGAGGTGAGCCACCACTCATGTCCAGCATTTATGTGGTTTCTAGAGATCTGAACTCTGGTCCTCATGTCTGCATAGCAAGCTCCTTACTGGCTATACTAGTCAGGGTTATCTAGCTGAACAGAATGTATAAAATGAATGGGGGTGGGGGTTAAGAATGGTTTACAAACTGCCGTCCTGCTAGTCCAACAATGGCTGTCTATCAACGGAAGGTCCAAGAATCCAGTAGTTGTTCTGGCCACAACTCAAATGCCAGTGAAGGAATGAATTTGCAAATAGGAAAGAGAGCAAGCAGACAAAGAAAGAGCAAGAGTCCTTCTTCCATGTCCTTCACAGAGGCTGCCTGAGAAGGTGTGGCCCAGATTAGAGGTTTATATTCCCAAAGGTCCAGATTAGAAGTGGATCTTCCCACTTGAAATGATTTAATTAAGAAAACATTCCTCACAGGTGTGCCCAGCCTGGGCATTAGTTAACTACAGATGTTGCTAGGTTTGACAACCATGGTTAAGAATAGTTATCACATTAGCTGAGCTATCTCCAGACCTGCTTTTGTGGAGGTCTGTTGTTGTTTTGTTTTTGAGGCAATGTCTTGCTATGTAGCCCAGGCTAGCCTCAGACTTTCAGCAATCTGCCTTCTGACAGCTGGTTTGTATCACTATGACTATCTGCAAATATAACTTTTTGAAAAAAAATAAAGAAAGAAGAGCTTTGTCACTGGAGTCATAGTGTCTGCTTAAAAGATGTCTGGTAAAAATAAATGTCTGCTTGTTTCAATATCAAAAAAAGCCTGAATCACCTGTGTGGTTATATGTTGTTTATTTAATAAAATCAGTCTGGAATATCAGAGAAGAGATTCACCCACAGTCAATCCAGGAGGATCAGAGAGTGGTGATTTACACCTTTAATCCCAGCGCAGGGAAAGACTGGGAGTGGTGACCTACGCCCTTAACCCAGCAGATCTGAGTTTGAGGCCAGACTGGCTTAGAGGAGGAGTTCCAGGTTCCCAGGCAGGCAATGGTTGTGCCAGGCCTTTAATCCCATAACTCCAAAACCAAAAATCTTTCTATGTTTCTGTGAGTTCAAGGCTAACTACCAAACAATAATAGCCCATGCCTTTAATCTTAACCTAGATATAAAACAACTGGGCAAAAAATATTTAAGGTAGGCATAGGAAGACAAAAAGGGCAGTAGAAGCCACAGAGTGAGGCTGAAAAAGCTAAAAAATAACTAAGTGAGATCTGACTGTGGTGTTTCCTCTTTGATATTTTAGCCTTTCCCTGATATCTGGGCTCTGAGTCTCCTTTATTACAACCAGAATTCGTGCTTCACTCCTGGTACCTGTAACATCTTAGTGAAGCAATTAATTACTATCCTATACCTACTACACACCCTGGTGTTCCAAAGGGCTGCTTGGTGGGAATGCCTCAGACACATACCTACCTGTTCAGTGGACACACACACACATGTGCGCACTACCAGGCAGCTGGGTGGAATGTTTTACCAGAACAAGAGAGGTTGAATTATGCAAGAGGGGTTTACAAACCAGAAGGGAGGAAACCACTTGGGTAGCAAAGGTATGCAGGACTTCCTTGCATTTTACTAACACGACAGGTGACAAGCATCCCTCTATAGACTTCAGAAAGTGTTTGCTGTTCTTTGGTAAGCTCTGAATAGGCTGAAACAGCTGTTAACTGGAAGATGCCGAGGTTTTACTTCCTGAATTGGTTAGGATGCCTTTCAGAATGTTCTGGGGTTCCCTGAAGCCTCTGTGATGTGGTCTGCCGCTCTTGAGCTCATCTACAACGTACAATTGTGTGGTTATATGTGTGTTGGGATCTAACTTTACTTTCTTAAACCTGCAACTGCTGTAGATCTACTGGTGAGGCTAGGCAGACGGTTCAGTAAGTAATGAGGACCCCCAGCACCATGTAAAATATGCTGGGCATGCCTACAACCTGTAACTGCATATAACTCCAGTGAGGTGTGGGATGGAGGCTAGACAGGAAGATCCATGGAGCTTGCTGGCTCCCAGCCTAGCTGGATAAATACGAACTCCAGGTTCAGGAAGAGACACTGTCTCATAGGAATAACTTGGAGTGTGATAGAGGAGCCTTCCCCCAGCTGTACACACCATGCACTCATACCTGTATATTCATTCACAGACACACACAGAGAGACGCACACAATTATTAATGTAGGGGTTGAAGAAGACCTCTTCGACACAGACCTCTAACTTCCACATTCATGCACATTCACATGTATATACAACCCTAAAAATAATAATAATAGTAATATTAAATCTGCAACTTTTACTAGAAGATTTGGGTTGTCTATGACAGAAATTAAGCTAAATCTAGTTTCAAGGTAATGACAGGAAATTATTGACATAATCAAAAAGTCATCAGGATATCAGGTATGGCTGAATCAAGAAACTCGAGAGCACCAGAAAGCCAGCTCTTTCCATCTCATGGCTCAGATTTTTTTGGAGTTGACTTTATTCTGAGGTTACAACACCCAGAGATTATGAAAAAGAGCCCAGCAGCTCTGGACGGTATGTCAGTGGCTCAGAGAAGTTGTGAATGATCCTCTTCAGTGTATTAGTAAGAATCCTGGTATTTGCTTTTGACATCCTTGGCCAGTTGTGGTGATGCATACCTGTAATATCAGCAGTCAGGTGGCTGAGGCAAGAGGAACAGAAGAAGTTCAAGGACATCCTTGTCTACATAGTGAGTTGGGGGCCAGCCTAGGCTACATGAGATCCTGTCTGAAATCACAACTAAAGACAACAAACAAAATGCAGCATGGTAACAAATACCCTTGATCTTAGCACTTAAAAGGAAGAGACAGGACCCCAGCTAGGACTCCAAGCAATAGTGGAGAGGGGGCCTGAACTGGCCTCCCCTGTAATCAGATGATGACCACTCTGTCAGCATAGAACCTTCATCCAGCATGATGCAGAGATCCACAGCTATGCACTGGATCAAGCTCCCAGTCCAGACAAAAAGAGGGAGAAATTAAATGAGCAGAGGGGTCAAGATCATAACCAGGAAATCCACAAAGACGGCTGATCAGAGCTATTGGGAGCTCATTGACTCTGGGCTGACAGCTGGGAACCTCCATGGGACTAAACTGGGCCCTCTGAGTGTGGATGACACCTGCATGGTGTGGGCATTTTATGGGCCCTCTGGCAGTGAGAGCAGAATTCATTCCTGATGCATGCACTGGCTTCTTGGAGCCCACTCCCTACAGATGAACACCTTGTTCAACTTTGATACTGGGGGAGGGACTTGGTCTTACCTCAATTGAATATGCCAGACTACATTGACTCACCCTGAGAGTCCTTACCCTCTCTGAGGAATGGAGAGGGGGGTGGGATACAGGGAAGCTGGGGGATGACTGGGAAGAGGGGAGGGAGGGGGAATAGCGGAGGGTATGTTAAAAAAAAAATTAATAAAAAACAATTTAAAAAGAAAAAAGGAAGAGACAGACCGTGTAGTTCCAGGATGATCTGATCTACATAGTGAGTTTCCAGCCAGCCAGAGCTACACAGTGAGACCCTGTCTCAGAAACAAAACAAGAGACGGAGGTAGGGAAGAGAAGGTTGGCTTCTTATTCCTACAGCAAGAGCTACATTTGGCCAGGGAACCATACTCAGTTCACTTGACTCCTGTACTGTTACTTAATGCTACCAAAACATGTTTTATACAGTGTTGGGATCAATTCTAGGGCTTCTTCCTGTGTGCTAGATTTGAGTGAGATCTCTAATACCCATGACTATTTCTTGTTTTGCTTTTCATCACAGCACCCACCACTTTGTGCTGTGGAAAATGTTTACATTTCTTTTACTTCTTAAAAAAAATCAATTTAGAGGATAGAAAGTTGGCTCAATGGTTAGGAACACTTTCTGCTCTTAGAAATGACCTGGGTTCAATTCCTAGACTCACATGGTAGCTTACAATTGACTATTACTCCAGTTCAAGAGATATGAGGCTTCCTCAGGCACAGCACACACATAGTGCACTTACATATGTGAAGGCAAAATATTCATAAATACATACATAAAACTAAGTATGTATATATATATTTGATGTGGAATGTCTGTATGCTATGAATATCATTCATTAATAAAGGAACTGTCTTGGCCTATGGCAGGCATCTTAGAAGTAGGCAGGGAAATCAGAGCATAGATAGGAGAAGGAAGGCATAATCAAGAGACACCATCCAGTTGCCCAAGAATCAACATGTAAAAATAACACAGGTGAGCCACGGGCCACGTGGCAAGCCACATTAATGGAAATGGGTTGAATTAAGACACAAGAACTAGCTAGCAATATGCCTGAGCCATAGGCCAAGCAGCATGAAATTAATATAAGCGTCTGAGTCATTTTGAGGAAATTAAGCAGCAGTGGGCAGGTCCAGACCTTGGGACTAGACGGAGCCAGAAACTTCATATTACATATATTATACATACAGAAATTTAAAAACCTTAAAGTTTCATTCACACACACTTATATAAGTTTTTTATTAAAGTATATACGTATGTGAGGCAGTGTGGGTGGGTGGGTGCGCACACGCAAAACGCAAAATTAGAGGATACTTTTGAGATTCGGTTCCCTCCTTCCATTGTGGATTCTGGATATCAAACTCAAGTCATTGGCTTTTGGCACAAGCACATAAAGCTTATCTTGCCAGATGAACCATCTCACCCACCACTGTTTTCTTCTTACAGTATGTGTTCTAAATCATCCAGGTTTACACAGGGAGACTGTGTCTCAAAACAAAAATTCAGCCGTCACAGATATAGCGGTACACACCTTTATTTCCAGCACTGATGAGGTGAGTTCAAAGTCAGCCTAAGCTAGCCTAGGCTGCAAGAGATTTCCTCTCAAAAACAAGGAGAAAACCAAGTGGTAAAGTACTAAAGAATTAAAACAGAAATAGAAGGAAAGCATCACGGTCCTTCAAAAAGAGCCAATAGATCACCTTGTAACACTGCCCCAATATCATGCTCTCTTGTTGGCTGATGAATAAGAATTTCTCTTGAGTTGTGCTTCCTCACTTTGACCTCGAACCTGATACTTATGCATACCCATTTGGATTCTCAGACCTCAGAAGAAATTGAATGAAATGGCTGAGGGAGAGCAAGGTTAATGCAGAAACATCTGGACAGAAACCATGTTTGACAAGTATCAAATGTCTGTAGTTTCTTTTTCTGGGGCACCAGAGTTGGCAGCTTTATTTAAGACCATGGAGATTATAGAATTGGTGCCATCTGGCCAGAGTTGTAACATCCCTGATGACATAGATTTCCCATTCTTCTGTGAGCACAGCAAAACCAAAATAGTGGCACACATCTGCAATCGCACTGGAGAGGTTGAAGCAGGAAGATCAGAAAGCCAAGGTCATCCTCAGCTAGTCCTTTGACAGCACATCGGCGTATACACCCCTGATTTATTTTGTACCTCTGTCAATCTGTAAAGGTGGGTGATTGTGAACTATAGTTTTTAGGTTCTGTTGCCACCTAGTGGCACACTGCCATTATCTTGAAACCCTGTCATTCTCAGAGAGGAATCCACCATGCCAAAAGAAACTTGGGGAGGAAAGGGTAAATATTGCTTACATCTCCATATACATCAATCATCAATTAAGAAAACACCCTACAGCCTTGTCTACAGCCCAATCTAATGAAGGCATTAGGTCTCTCCTCTCAGGGGGCTTAGCTTTATGTCAAATTGACCTAAGAGTAGTCACCACAAGATCTGAACAGGTAATCTTGTCCTCTTTTGGTGGTAACTGCCACAGTGTCCCCATTTCAATCCCTACTTCGGAGAGTCACCAGATCTCATCGACACAACGGTTGTGTGTCTTTCTTTTCCATTGCTGAGAATATTACATCAGCCATGGGAAGGGAAGTGGAGTTAGTTTCACTGGGGAGCCATTCATTATGTTGTAGACAAGTTATCCACACTTTTGGGCCTCAGTTACCTCCTCTTTTGGATGAGAAAAATTAACATCTGCCTCATAGAACTGTTACTAACAAATCAGTTAATATAAGACCTGGGAAGATGGTTCATTGAGTAAAGTGCTTTCCTCGAAAGTATGAGCATAGATTGACAGCAGCCACATAAAAGGCTGAGCTCCAGGTTCAGCAAGAAAGCCAGTCTCAAAAATATGGAGAAATGGCTTATCAGAGAGGAGTGTTTATCTTACAAGTCTTGTAAGCTGAGTTCAAGCCCCAGAACCCACGGAGAAAGCCATGTGCAGTGGCGTGCAGTGGCGTGCATCTGTAATCCCAGCACCTATACAGTGAAATGAAAAGCAGAGGACGGAGAATCATCTAGAAGCCTATGAGCCAGCTAGCCCTGAGTACACGGCATGGCAGAAACATGGAAAACCCGCCAAAGAAGGTGGAAAGAAGGATCGGGTTCCTGAAAGAAGTTATTCTCTCTCTTAGTCAGGGTTTCTGTGTCTGTGAAGAGACACCATGACCACGGCAACTCTTATAAAGGAAAAACATTTAACTGAGCTTACAGTCCAGAAGTTCCATCCAGCATCACCACAGTAGGACAGGACAGCACGCAAGCCGACTTAGTGCCAGAGAGGGTGCTGAGAGCTCTAGTAATGTACAGGCAACCGGAAATGGCCTCCGACACTGGGTGTGGCTTGAGCACAAATGAGACCTCAAAGCCCTCCTCCACAGGGACATACTTCCTCCAACAAGGCCACACCTCCTAATAGTGCCGCCCACTTTGGGGTCTATTTTACTGGCCTCCATTACTCCCAATCGTTTGCATGGGAAAGCACTTACACACACACACACACACACACACACACACACACACACACACACACACACACACACACACACGCAAGGTGTTGAGGGATAGAAAGGCAGAGAGAAAATAAGCAGTTAAAAAACTTAACAAGCTGATAGTAGTATCCAACACACACAAACATTAAATAGTAAAAAAACACTATAAAGTACTATCACATTCTTCCTGTCATGATAGCAAGGGCATCAGTGCTTAAGTGGGAACCCAAGGGTTCAAGTACTTCATACTATTTTCCTCTTTGCTTTTTTTAAATATTTTTAATAAGTTCTCATGTATACCATGCCAGCAGCAACTCACTATATAGCTAAGGATGACTGTTGTTTTTCATTAAATTCAGTAGCTGTTCCTAACTGGCGATTGCTACTCCATAGCTACAGTGTCGGTTTGGCCACACTGGCCTTAGCCAGGTGGTAACTCTGTTCCCACAAGGCACAAGCTCTATCACACCCACTAATAGGAACTTTATCTAGATCTCTATCCCTCTATAGAATTCAGGATTCAAAGGTTGAGGAGAAATTCTGCTCCTTCATAGAGGCCAAAATAGCAAGAAACTAACTTTCTTAGCTCATGTCTCCCCCAAAACAGAGAGAGCATCCTTCTGCTCAGCCCCCCCCCACTTAAAAACCCCAGCTACAAATGGTTCCTCCTCCCTACCACTTCCTCTCAGCTAGTTGCTGACTCAGCCTCCTGACCCCAGGTTAGTTTTATTTATTCAAACTAAAATAACATGTCTTTACATCATTAGACAGATACTTCACAGTATAAACAAGTATAACACATCTTAAATTAGTATTCCACAACAGATGGCCTTGAACTTGAAATCCTCCTGCCTCCATTGTACACCATCATGCCCAGTTTTTGCAGTACCAGAGATAACCCCAAGGATTCAAGCATTCCCACACAAGCACACCTCCAAGATAATCTCCAGTCCATTTTCCCTTTTTGTTTTGAAAGGATGCTTCTATATAACCCAGACTGGCCTCAAAACTCTCCACCTTCCTTCCACAGCTTCCTGAGGATTACAGATGTGTAGCACCAAGCCCAACACCAAATAACCAAAATTCACTTTATGGTGTCCCAGTGAAGCATTGTGATATAGTATTTGAAGACTGTGACATCATAATAAAACATCAAATGTTACAATGGGATTTTTTTACATCTGAATAAGGAGTTATAATAGCCCAGGTCAGCTTGGTAGTATGATGGTGTACTGTGATGTCATAATTTAACATTGTGATAGCATAGTTCAGCACTGTTGTGCCATAATTACATGGTGATGATACAATGGGGTGTTGTATCGACTCAGTGGAACAATAAAGAATTACGATGGTACAATGCATATGGTGATGCTTGGTGGCACATTGTGGATCACTGTACTGTCACAGTGGGCATTCTAGTGTCCATTGAGACACTGTAATATCGAATAATGGTACAATGGAGCCTTGGATTATCTCACTTTACCTTTGTGAGATCACAATGAGTCAGTTGATGTCATTTTTGAGTGTTGTTATAACACAATGGTAAAATATAATTTCCTGATTAATGCTGTGATGGAAAATGGATAATGATTCCGCAATTTATATTGTGGTATCCCTGTTTAATTTTATACATATGACTGTTTTAACTGTGTTTATGTCTATGAACCACATGTGTACCTGGTGTACTCAAAGGCCAGAAAAGGATGTTGGATCCCCTGGAACTGGAATTACAGACAATTGTAACCTATCATGTGGATGCCAGGATAGAACATAGGTTCTCCAGGAAAGCAAGAGCTCTTAACCTCAGAGCCATTGCCCCACCTTGTGGTGGGATTCAGGTGTCAGTTGATAAGGTCCCAAGACACTTATCCAGGGTCCTGGGCTCCTGGAGGGAGTTTGGCCAACCTGGAGGGGGTGTGGCCAACCCCATTGATAAGGGGCTGCTGGGACCCTGGGAGCTCTGTTGTTCCTGGTTCCTGGCTGCTGGAGAGACCGGTTTGGAATCTATCGTCCATTGCTCGTCCATCGCTCAGATACTCCAGTCCCTGTTCAGGTGCTACTATAAGTTGTTACCTGTATTGTGAGTGTTGATCTATATTTTAATAAATATTAATCTTGGGCTGGTGCCTTGTAAGTAAAACTCTGCCTACACCACCTCCCCTTGTTTTATTTACATTAGGTAGGTATGAGTGCACACACTTTAGTTTTTATAGATGTAACGGTGTTTCCTATTATCTAAATCACTGGTAAGCATTGATGTCTGTGGTGGTTTGAATAGGAATGGCCACCATAGGCTCATATATTTAAATGTTTGATCATTAGAGGGTGGCACTACTTGTTAGGGATTAGGAAGTGTGGCCCTGTTGGAGGAGGTGTGGCCTTGTTGGAGGAGGTGTGGCCTTGTTGAAGGAAATGGTGGGCTTTGGGCTTTGAAAAGCCCAGAATTTGTCTCTTCCTGCTGCCTTCAGATCTGGATGTAGGACTCTCAGCCCCTACTCCAGCACCATATCTGTCTGCATACTGTCACACTACCCACCATACTGATAATGGACTAAACCTGTGAGACTATTAAGCAAGTCTCCATTAAATGCTTTCCTTTGTAAGAATTTCCATAGTCATGGTGTCTCTTCACAGCAATAAAAGACTGACTTAGATGATGTCCATCTATAATAAGATTTTATTTCTTATCACAGTTAAGTCCAGGCGTCACTTCCTGAAGAGGACCTCGATGAGCATATGTCTCACTCAAAAGACTTAATAGCATGGGGAGGGATTTCCATGTGCCACGGCCAGAGGAGGACATCAGAGGTACATAAAATGTATTGATGTTACTTTGTGAGTCAAATATTAGCTATCAAATAACACTTTATATATAGCTTGCTAGTGGAGTTCACAGGGCCTAGGTTCAAACCCTAGTATGGGGTTTAGCTGGGGAAGGGAAAGGTGGTACATAGTTGGAAGCAGATGCAGGAGGAGGGTGAGGAGCACAAGGTCACCCTCAATTACACAGTGAGCCTGGGCTACATAGGACTGTCTCAACACATTTTTTTTAAAAAATGGGACTAGGAAAATGACTCTACAAGGTCCTTGTCAAACATTCATGAGGACCTAAGTTTGATCCTCAGAATCCATGTAAAGAAAAAAGAAAACCCTGGTAGTACCCCTATCCCCTCTAAGAAGAAAGTGGACCCCAAGGTCTTGGTGGTCAGCTCCATGAGAATCTGTCTCTGAAAAGCTATTCCATTGCCTGTGTGTGTCGCCTCCTCCCCCAACATCACATACATACACATATTGTAATGGGTGGGCACCCCTAACTTTAGCACCCCTAGACACCCCAAGACCCAAGACCACGGCTAATGACCACTGTTAACTTTAAAGAAAATGAAAGTTTAATGAATGATATACTGGTACACACATGTGCGGGCTCAAGGCACTGTGGAAGCCAAGAGCCCCGAATGCTTTCAGAGGAGAATTCTTATACTGCACTCTGAGTAGGGGAGGGGGTACATCTGGGCTGGGCAAAAGCTACAACAGGGCGGGGCCAAAGGTCAGCTTAGGACAGGCAGGCAGGCATATTTCCTGTGAAACAATAGGGTCTTGGGCAAGCAGGAGACCACCTGAGGATATTCATTTCCTGGAGCAATGGTCACAATGGGCACATTGTGCAAGCTTTAGAAAGTTCCTGCTTCGGTTAACAGTTTTCAGGGTAGGGCTTTCCTGGGTGGTCCCACCCAGGTTGCTACATCAGGAATGAGAAGGTCCCAGCCAAGTAATGGAGGAAGTACATCCTGTGTTGCTCAGGAGGGGGTTAGTGAACAAGTATCTTCTTAGCAAACAGAAAGTTAGCATGACAACACAAGAGGTAAAATCTTAGGTTAGGCCAGGAAAATTTCATCTTTACAATATAAAGTGAAGTAATGAAGAAACAGTCTGGTTTATATACACACAAGACTTCATGGGCATTTTTGACTCAATTCTAAATTGTCTTTATTAAGAAACCAGTCTCTAACCAAAGCTAACCAGTTAAGTGTCTGGTGTTCACTGGAGAACTTGTTCACCTCGGTCCTAGGCTCCCTGCCAGCTCATCAAGCTGCACTGGGTTAAGGTCTGAAATTAGGTTCGCTTAAGAGCCCATCTCAAACGAGCAGGGTACAGAGTGATAGAGGACACTGGGGCCCCTGATCTTTCCTTCCACCTTCTGGATGTTCACACACAAGCATATACACTCACACCCCACAAATGGATGAAAAGAATGCTTAATAGGTACATTCAACAAACCTGGATTAGCATCAAAGGCACAGAACTTTAATGACAGGAGGCGGAGACATCTCTTCTTCTTGCTGTTTTCCTACAAAGTTCTATTTTCATGCAAATAACCTGTAGAAAGCCTTGTTGGTCAGCATTTGATTCCTGAATACAATGCAATGTGCACAATCACCACACCCATGTCAAGCAGCACTGACTGGGTCAAAAGGGGATTTTTCTCCCCAATCCCAATTAGATATTCACCTGGATTCTGTGTCTGTTCTTACTAGTCAGGCACAGCTGTCTGCCCTCTTCCTGATTGGCCATGCCCCTGGTGTTTATGATGTCCTGGTTACCGGTCAGTCTGAATACAGGTGTCCTTGGTTTTCCTGGTTGGGTGACACCCTGAGCATAGCTGTCTGCACTCTTCCTGACCAGCTGCGACCCGGGGCCCAGGCGCTGCCCTAGGAGAACACATGTGATCACTTCTGTAATGGTGAATCCATGCACATTCCTTTACCTGTATCTTCATGTGTGCTGCTTGGCTGGAAGAAGGAGTGAAGAAAAGAAAGAGATTAGCAGAGAGAAAAGAGTAGGTGTGAGAAGAGGGACCGAGATCAGAGAGACAGGAGTCACAGAGATGAGAGAGACAGAGAGGGAGGCAGAGGAGACAGGACATTTTACTCACTACTGTAAGAGCACGGACTGTCCCAAACAATGGAGTAAGAAAGGCAGGATTGTTCTCTGGTGAATTATCAACTTTCAGCTAGGCAGGAGACAGGGGGATGTGAGGAAAAAGAGACAGATGACAGAGAAGAGAGTGAGTGTGAAGGAGAAAAGGAGAGAAACAGAGGAAGGGGGAAAGGCTGAGAGGAAACGAGAGAGAGGAATGTGAGGAGAGAGAGACGGGTGAAATCAAACAATGGAAGAAGAGAGTAGAGAGATTAGAGAGAGATCAGGGAGAGGAGAGAAAAGAGAGTGAGACAGAGGGAAAATTAGAGAGAGGGAGATGGAGCTAAAAAGAGAACAGAGCGAAGACAGAAAGGAAAGGGAGTAGAGAGGGGAGAGACAGGAGAGAACAGGGTGGGAGGAGGCACGTTCACCATTTCCTACACTACAGTAAGAGCACAGAACCGACCTGGGCCAGTTATAAGTCTGGAAGGCAGGGATGCTCTCAGGTAAAATGCAGCCTCATTCCTCAACTGCACAGAAGGAAAGACAGAGGCAGGAAGTCCAGAGACTGTGGAGACAGGAGAATCCCCGAGTGTCCTTTCTAGCCAATCTAACCAATGGTTAACCTTCATACAAGAGACCTATCTCAAAAAGTAAGCTGGAGAGTGAATGGGAAAGACACTACTCAATATTGACATCTGGTTTCCACATGCATGCGTTCATACACAAACATACATATACAAAAAATAATAATAATGAATTAAAAAGCAGAAATAGGGCAATTATACAGATTTGGGTAAAAAGAAAATTAATTTCTTCAGACGATGGACACATTGTGTGGCCCAGAATGACCAATAAAGCTCACAAGAATGTGTGTGTGTGTGTGTGTGTGTGTGTGTGTGTGTGTGTGTGTGTGTGAGCCTAATAGAGAATGAAATGAGCAACGAAATATGGATTTTCTAAAATGGAGCATTAAAAGCCTTAAGAATAGACTCATGTATTTCACAAGCACACTCAAACTCAGCCTGAATAGCAATAGAAAACTCTCTCTGCTACAGCCTTCTGTCAGAATTCATAATGCGAAGATGGATTGTGCCTCCATTTAGTTAATACAACTGGCAATTAACAATGAACATAGCTAACTGCTAGTCTGATTGTAAAAATAGGCCACTAGCTCAGAACCCATTGGGCAAGGACACTTAGGCTGGTGGACTTCCAAAAGCGAAAGTGGACTTTGCCTGGAAGAAAATACAGTTTCTTTTATTCATTTATTTATTTATTCCCATGCATGGCAATTTTTATCTGCATGTCTATGTACCACATACATGCCTTGTACCCACAACAGACAGAAAAATGTGTCAGGTCCCCTGGAACTGTAGTTATAGATGATTGTGAGCCATGATGTGGGTGCTGGAAATGAAGTCCAGGTTCTCTGGAACAGCAGTCAGTGCTCTTAATGGCTTATCCATCTCTCTAACACAAAGGAAACTCCTTAACAGTTATCAAAATGTCAGAGTTGGGCCAGAAGAAGTGCTACACTTTTATAAGAGGTTTCTCACCCAGATTAGCCCCACAATTCAGACCCGCCCACCACGGTTTATCTGGACCAGTAATCCCAAAGTCCCAATGAAACACACAGACACTTATATTCACCTTATATGGTTTGGCCAATGGTTCAGGCACATTGCTAGCTAGCTCTTTCGTCTTAACCCATTTTCATTAATCTGTCACATGGCCTGTAGCTCACCTGTGTTCCTTACATGTTTCTTCTTTAGGCATCTGGGTCAATCTCTGTCTGACTCTGCCCTCCTCCTACCTATTCTGATTTCCCTGCCTACTTTTTCTACGGTGCCTGACATGGTCAAAACAGCTCCTTTATTTAAAGATCGATATTCACAGCATACAGAAAGACATTCCCACATCATCTCCCCATTTCTGTCTAATCAAAAAGGTTTCAATTTTAACATAGCAAAATTACATATTCAAAACAGCTATCAAGCAAAAATTACAGTTACATATCTAGTCTATTTGTATTTAGAAAAATTAAAGAAAATACTCTATCATCTATCTTATCCTTGTAAACCTAAAGTTTAGTATACAATATACCCTTTAAAATAACTAAGAAAAACTATACCTATAACTATATAATATTCAACTACTTCAAAGACCACGGAAGGAAATAATATTACCTGAGTAAATAGGAAATGCAAGCAACTTCCAAAATCTAGAAATGACAGCGATAACAACTATCTGCCTGGACAGTCACCCAAAGTTTCTTTATAAAGTTGGAGCATCCATCTTCAGCCTACAGGCCCAGAGTCTCTGACATACCTTTCAGTGAAGCAGGAAATCTGAAGGACTGCTCTGACCATTCTGGTATAGGTCATCATTTGCTTCTCCTTGAGTCCTGAAGAATGTCTGACAGTTTTCTCTGCAAATCAGGAACCTGAAGGACCATCTTGGCTTATTCTGTCAAAGTTCAGAGGTCACTTTCCTATGGGTCCTGCATGTCCAGTTTATACAGCATACTGTCAAGCAGTCAATACAAGAAAAGGTTCTTGTCCAGTGGCTAAGAGTTGCCACAAAGAAAGTAAACTCCATATGGAGTTTATTCAATACCCATTTTTCTCTTGAAGTAGATTGGTGCTGCCAGGAGCAGACCTGTCTCACTGTCCAGAAAAGTCTAAGTTCTTAAAATATTTCAAATGCCATATTCTGTAGGTCTTAAAAGTGTTTGAATTACCTATCTAACTGAAATTTATCTTTGTCTACCTAAAAATCTAACTAGCATGACTATAAGTTTGGTTATCATAGGTGACTATTAACCTGAATTTCTTAATTATACATTACAATTTTAAATGAGTTACATAAACATCATACCTTAAACAAGAGTAGAAAAGTACATACAGCATAACAAAATTGACCTTAAATTTGTTATCAATAAACCAAAGTCCATACCAGTGTAAAATATTTTGAGATTAACAGCTGATTTTTGGATTAAAGTAAATTTAATAATCAAAATTTTTTAAATCATTCATATACCATATCCCCTTTTTATTCTTAGGAAGAGATTAATTATGACAATAAACCATTCATAATGAAAACAGACATTTATAAACAATATTTTGGGAAATTGGGCATAGCATTTTATTACTTTTTCCTGCTAATTAAGGGGCACTGGCAATCTTACAGGCTCTTGAGACTGGATCATCTTAGTCTTGAAGCTGATGTGACCATATCTTCCTATCAGAGAATTTTCAGGTGGTCTTGGTTGGTGAAACCATATTTGCCTGGAAGCAATCCACAGGGTCTCATTTTCTGTGGAAACAAAAACAAAATCTCTCTTCCAAGGTGACATATCCTTAGACACAAATTTCAAAGTCAAGATACCTTTAAAATATATACTCTTGTTTAACTTAGCAGCCTTAGCAATCAATTGTCTTTCTATAATTAGTTCATTAACAGTTAAAAGATTAAAAGAAAATACAATAATAATCACAATCCAGACTCTATGTCTTTTTCATCTTTACATGGCTTATTATATTTTTATTACTCTATTTCTCTTTTTTAAAAGACATTTCTCTACCTTCTTTCTTTTCACTCCAAAGCCTATGTACATTTTACACACATTATAACCTGTTTACAGGGGTTTTTTCCATCTGAATCTATCTTATTATGAATCCTTAATAATTTTCTAACCAGAAGAGCTTTTAAAATTATAGACTATGCAACTCTGCTTTGGCCACATCTGCTCACTGCTAACAAACAGAGCAGTTCCAGAATATGTTGCTGCTAATTAGCTGTTTTTGACTCTGTTCCCTTTTTGTTCAATATAAACAAAGCCTTAAATCAATCACATGATATTGAGTCTTTTGTGAGACTTTGGGAACTGGCCTGGTTGCATCTTACACTCCCTGAAATGAGTCCACTGCCATTTTGTACAAGGGCCAGATGCCACGCTATCTCTGTACAATGACCTGCTTCCAAGACACAATTTGGAAGCAGTTTTTGGCTCTGTTTCCTGCTCTGAACCCTTTTTAAGCTTTTTCAGGCTTTATGTGGGTATTCAGCCCACCCAGGGATTCCATCTGTTACATTAGGTTTCTGGGTGGGATTAGTCCCACAGTTCAGACCCATCCACCGCCACTTATCTGGACCAGCAATCCCAAAGTCCCAATGGAACACACAGACACTTATATGAACTTCATGCTGTTTGGCCTACGGCTTAGGCACATCACTAGCTAGCTCCTTCATTTTAACTCAATCCATTCTCATTAATCTGTCCTGACACGTGTCCTGTGGTTCACCTGTGTTCCTTACATGTTGCTTCTTTGGGCATCTAGCTGGATCTCTAAGGGTCTGACTCTGCCCTCCTCCTACCTATTCTGATTTCCCCACCTACTTTTTCTACGGTGCCTGCCATGGCCAAAACAGTCCTTTATTTAAAGATTGATATGCACAGCATACAGAAAGACATTCCCACATCACCTCCCTTATCCCATCTGGGTTGCCAGCTATTGTAGTAATACTCACTTGCAATATACCATACAAAGGATTAATATTTATTAAAGGGTATTTTAACACTCACAAATACAAATTGAACCATAAGACAATTCTTGAAGATAGGAATGATCCCACAACAGGGTTGCTGCTCCATTTTCCAAGAAGGCAGGAACAAAACAGGGCAGTTCAGGGTCCAAGCAGCCTCTTCAGCGGGGCTGGCCATGCCCCATTGAAGCTCCCAAAACGCCAGAGACACACCTCCAAGCTTTGTCAGCTAACACCTAAATTCCACCACACTACACAGTTGTAATCTTGACAGAGAATAATTGTTATAAAATTGAGGCCATCCTGGGCCATAAAATGACTCTCTCTCTCAAAAAAAAAAAAAAAAAAAGTTTTGAATTCACCGTTGAAATGCAGTCTGTAACAAAAGACAGAATGACAGAATGCAGGGCAACCAGGTAACTTAAAGTAGCCTTGAGGTCAAAGAACTCATATAATCCCAACCCAAGTGAGGGTATCAATCGATCAAACTGAAGGACCACATTACAAGTCCTACCTAGTCCCCTCCCTCTACTATTACAGGTGAAAAGTAACCAAACAGCAAGTATGATATTTACCAGCTATCTAGAGTTATCCTTGACATCACACCTCCCTGGCAATCTTACCTTTAAATATCTTTCAATCCACCAGCCTCCAGAAGTAGAATATGTCTGTCTTCCAGGACTCAAAAATAAAAATCCAGTCATAGGCTCCTTCTCTTAATCTTCAAGGAGCATCATGATCTCAGGATAAAAATGGAGTTGCTGTGGTGGTCAAATGTTTCTTCTGGCTCACTTGGAACAATTCTCCTCATTCTCAAGAGCCTTTGGTTATAAAGGCTTTTGAACCAAACTGTCTGTATATGCTGTCTTTTCATCTCTGTAGTATGTGATCCAGTCCTCTGCTGTAAACAGTCCCAAATAACCAACCCAGAAGCTGACTATAAATTGTAAATGCTCAGCCAATAGCTCAGGCTTGTTACATAAATTAACCCATAACTCTTATCTATGTTTAGCCATGTGGCTTGGTACCTTTTCTCAGTACAGCATTTTCATCTTGCTTCTCTGTATTTGCCAGTGACTCTCAGACATGACCCTTCATCTTCCCAGAATTCTCCTAGTCTCATGCTCAATCTCTTCCTGCCAATCAGCATTTTATTAGCAAATGAGAATAATACATATTTATAGTGTACAAAAAAGACTGTTCCATGGAAAACCTTTTCAGAAACTTAACTTCAACCATAGAATCCTATCACTTAATCTAGGGGTCCAAAAGCAACAGGTCCTAGGGAGTACATGGCATTAAAGCCTGCTTTTATAAACATCTGCCAGGTAAACCCATAACTGCACTAGGGCACGGTGGGGCTCCCCTCCTAATTTCTGTTCACAGAAGACCATCTAGGCTCAAGCTTCTTACATTGTTTCTGCTCATGACCCCCTTCATCCCAGAATCTTTAGGTTATTCCAGGTATATAAAATAGGTACATAATTCAAACATTTACTGGGATAAATCATATAGAAATTGTTTTAACTTCATTTTACCAATAGTTCTCTGACACAGATATAAACTTACCATTTAAGACAAATGCAAAACATGAATGTACTTATTTAACTTTAGTTTTATTTAACAAAATATTAAATCTTGGCTGAACATTTGATATTACATTTGTTCATAGTTGATTTCATAGTTTAGATATTATGATCAATGATGAGAACACTGCTATAGCACAAAATGGCAGAAGTCTGTCCTAATCACAAGTCAAAATTTAGTCTTTTTTTAAATTAAAACTCAACAACTCAAAACACCAATTTCTAAAATCAAATATCAGAACACAATACAATGCAAAGATATATTAATTTGATACATGTTGATTGAAATAGAGGTAGCATAATAGCAGGAATCGTTGTTTCCTGAAATTTAGCCTTTATATTTTAGATGTACAGTAAAACGCTGCAAATCATACCACCATAGTTTTGAACTTGAACTATTTCAGGCAGTGTTCTTGACTTTGTGAGGCAGTGTACGATGTGCACATTGTATTCAGAACTAAAGATGCAGTGAAGCCAAGAAGCCACAAAGGGAGGGCTACCAGAAAGCCCACGGATACATTACATTTTTATTTTGAAATAATTTTTGATCGTTGCTGTTAGGTCTCAAACCCAGGACAAATGGCTAACTAAGGTCCTATCAAATATATCAAAGTGGACTGGCCACCAGGTTCTCCCAGCACCCCTCAGTCCCTACATGTCACAGGATATGGCTGGCTGGCTTATCCCGCCCCCTACCCTAAACTTTTTTCTCTCCGGTTCTCCAGGCTGTCTCCTCTTCTCAGGATCATGTACACGCCTAGCTTTGGCTACGCTCTCCCTTTTATCTACAATAAACTTTCTTCACCATACAGTCACGTGTTTTTATTTCTCTCTTTTTTTTTTCATTCAGTTGCACGTTCAGAGACTTTATACAGCAACCAAATTTTTCCCACAACCCACACATTCATACGACCCAATAAATAAAATACAGTGACAGACTACAGATTACGAAAGTAGAGAAATTTGCTGAGATTTTTCCTATTAAGGTATCATAACCTGCAACAACCTGTTGCTTGGTCAGATGCCTCTCCAACCTGCGGTTCCCAACCCGACCCCTGATCAGTAGCCGAGTGCACCCAGACTGTCGAGCTCCGAGTCAGTGAGCCAGATGTATGTGCATCGTGGAAGGTGCCAGACAGCCAGGCACTGCGCTAGCCAGCCCGCGCCCCATTGGGGTCCTTCGGGCCATTGCCGGACAGCCCAGCTCGGGGTCCTAGCGCGGTCGCGTAGCAGCGGCAGCGACGCGTCCAAGCCGCTACGGGAGTGCAGTTGCCTGTTAGCAGGTAAACCCGCTGCCTTTGTGGTCCTGGGGCTGTGGTGGGCGAGCGCATCGGCGGTGTCCCGGGTCCCTCGAAGCCTAAGCGAAGACAGAGTGCCTGGAGAACCCGCCTGCGAGGTGAGGTAGAGGGAAGGCCCGGCCGCAGTTAGCAAGTCCTTTACTGGAGATGGTGGTTTGGCATGCTGGACGCCTCAAAACGTTTGTCACACGAAAGAGCGTTTGCCCCCATAGACCGTGAGGACAGTGACAGTCACTGGGGGTTCCTTCGCGAATCCATAGATGATAGGGTTTGGCTTTCGAACTGCAGGATGGAGGGGCAAGGGCAGAGTCCTCACTATGCTCGCCTATAGTCACTGCTGGGGCCTGAGTTTCTGCGTGCCTAGGCAGTGGCTGTGTGGAAATAGTTATACAGACGCGGGACCCTGTTGCTGATTTTTATGCCAGGCTAGTGCTCACACCCGTATCATAGCCCTCACTGCAGCCAATTGATCCCTATTCAATGTCTGCTCGAGTTAAAGATCAGTGAGTGTGAGTTCCTGCTGGTGTGCCTTCGTGTAATTGTTATGCACCCGGGAAGAATCCGGATTGTTGTGGATTCCGAGCGGTTTTGTTTGAGTCTTATTTGAGTATGAAGCGAGTAGAACAGGCTAGAGATGATATTACACACTGGTGTTGACACTGAATGGCAGTGATGTCTTGTACTTATGGAAATATGAATATGAGTTTGCACAGAACTAAAGTACTGTTTAACATGTAACATTCCTACATGCCCTAGGCTCCTATTTACAAACCTAATGAGTTTCAGTTCAAACAAGTTAGATATTTGAGTTCAGGCAGTGAATGACAAAATCTTGGTATAGATTTGATTTGTATCATTTACACTACTACAACAGTGTTTCCTAACCTCAGGGTTGCGACCCCTATGGAAGTTGGGTGACCTTTTCACAGGGGTCACCTGAGAACATAGGAAAACATGGCTATTTACAATTCATAACAGTAGCAATATTACAATTATGAAGTAGCAATTAAAATAATTTTATGGTTAACTGTATAACATGAGGAACTGTATTAAAGGGTCATAGCATTAGGAAAGTTGAGAAACACGTACAGGAGGTTAAAAATAACACCTGCAAAAAAATGTTTTGAGTAATACCAAGGTGAAGGGAGTGTGAGTCAGCTGCTGGTGGCAACAAGGTGGAGAGGAAGGTAGGTCAAGGGTCAGGCATCATAGATTATATGGTTAGTGTTGCCCGTATTTACCAGATATCAGACTCACCATGTGACTTGGCTACTATTTGTTGTTGTCATTGTATGTTGAACTTGTAAGTCTAGTATGGCAGGAAAGAGGAGAGATGTGGCCAGAGCACATCTGCAACAGGAAATGACAGGAGCATCTAGAGGCAAAGCTACAGCCCCAAGGCTCAGCAGATAGTAGCCAAGTTGTCAGGATGTATGTCCTTGGGCACTCCATCAGCTGTTCAGGAAAAAGAAGAAAGTAGATTTAATTGAAGGGAGATCTCGTCTCTAATGGTGACCTTTTGTTGACTTTTCCAGACAGTAACAGGACTCCAAGGCTGGCTCTTGTCTATGGCCAAGAACTAATGGCAGGGGACAGAACCAAGCATTGTGAGCTGGACCAAGAGAAATATGATGCTCATGACAATGTGAAGATCATCTGCCTGGGGGATAGTGCGGTGGGCAAGTCCAAGTATGTTGGGAAATTAGGGAAGAAAGAACAAGCCCAGAATGGGTTGATTAGAAAAGTCCTCAGAGAGGAAGAGTGTGGTTTCTATGAGTTGGTGAGGGGGAGCCTCAACTGGAGCCCAAGTGTGGGAGTGAACCACAGGCTCATGTCTTTAACTGTATTTATGAGGAAATGGGAAAGGTCAAAGGGACAGAAATCAGTGAGCTCTGACAGAAGTTGTAGAGTGGGTCACCCTGGGAAGTGCCAGAATAGTACAGAGTATGGAAGTGGCCAGTGGGATATTACTACGTGTGAGGGTTGAGGGATTGTAGAGCGGGATGTGGGGCTAGGGAGAGGTACATGATAGGTAGAGTAAAGGAGCTTTCTTGGGGGGACTCCCTGAGATGGAGAGCACATGGAGAAACGATGATCATGACAAAGAGTGAGGAAGGGTTGTTCCTACATGTAGGTCTGATTTAGTCTTCCACACCATGACTTCCCAGATCACCTCACATTCTACTTCAGATCTAGCTATGAGGCCTTGCTAGTTTTAGGCCAGCTTTGTGAATTCACATTCACTTCTCCACCTTACATTAAAGCTCCACTGTAATATTTCACAATGGCTTTAACCTCAACACTTCATAAATTAAGGTAAGGATTGGGAAGATAACCCAGTAAATGTCAGCCCTTTGTCCTCACTTGAATTTAGAACTCGCCCAGAAACCAGGGGGACAGGCCAGGGGGAACCAGCTGTTGACTTAATAACTGGTAGACTTTTAGGGAAATGTGAACTATTTAGTAGGCCAGGGAGGGCCTACTAAGTCAGCATTAGCCCAACTTACTGCAGTTAGAAATAAAACTAAGTTGTTAACATCTAGGACATTGTGAAGACAAGTTCCCAGCCCCTTTCAAGACTCAGACAGAGTGTTAGTAAGAGAGACCATGGTAGAATATGAGTCTAGAGGAAGGTTGGTAGGTGAGAAAACTTCATTTCAGTTTCAGTGGGGCTCAAGAATTCTTTGCCAGTTTTCAGTATTTCTAGGCCCTGAGGCCCTTCTCTCAGGTGTTTCCAGACTGCATCGTGCTGACATTTGAAATTAGCAACCATAGGAGTGTTAAAAATCTGTTTGTTCCTGTCTATATCTAAAGCTTACATATACTGCTATACAAATCGTGTGTGTGCTGGGAGGTGGGAGGTTCGTGGTTTTGATCTTTGTTTAGATTTACTGTATGGTCTGACTGGGAGGCAGTGGCTATGGCATCAAGAAAAGGTTTCAAGTTTGTCTATCCTGTGGCTCCAAAATGTATACTAAGTTAAGCTTGTTAGCTGTGCTCATATCGGCATCATGTGTTGAGACACTGGCTGGGCATCAATGTCTGTGCTGAGACAGTGGGAGGTAGCAGTAGACTGACGATTCACAGATGGCTGTGCCACAAGTTCTGTTCTGACTATGGAGGCATTAAAGTAAATAAACTGGCGTTTCTTTTGGGGTCTGCACAGGGCAGAGGAGGATGAAAGAGTATAAGCTAGTAGAACTTCTTACCCACCTGCTCAGGTGACATTTGAGCAAAGCCTTAAGGAATGGCAGAGTCTTGAGGAAATGACTATTGACTGAAGAATAGTCTCCTTGGCCTCAGTTTCCCCCTGCATAGACAGGGGAATTATATGTATAGCATAGAATGGAAATAATGGATCAGAGAGCCCCATGCAGACTGGCCTATAGAGTGACCCCAGTGATTTGGTTGTGTGGACTTGGTAATGGTGAGTCCCATGGAGCAGATTTGTCTAGAAACTATGACTGAAAGTTCACAAGAGATGGAGAGTCTCGGGTAGCTTCAAAGTTGTCAGCCCAGGGTGATATCATAGGGACAAGAAGATAGAGATGCTACGTGACCTGTGACCTCGCACATTTCCCTTACAGACTCATGGAGAGGTTTCTCATGGATGGATTGTATCCTTAAAGACTTGAAATGTCCTTTGTTCCTCTGGCTTTTCCCATTCTTATGCATCATAACCTTTATATCAGCAGGAAGACCAAGGGGTTTCCTTCACATAGCTCTCACCGCTTAACCCAGACTGCATCATACAATTCAGGCTGTTGCATCTAGAGCATACTTATAGAAGGCAGAAAGAATAACACATAGCACTTAGTCTGTATCAAATGCCAGGATGCAAACTTACCTCCTCCTTAGTAGTTCTGACCTTGGGTGAGTTGTTTCGCCCTCTTCCTTGGAGCTGAAAGCACCTTTGGTAGGGATGAGCTTGTGAAATGTGGGGTGGTAGCTTTTCCTTCATCCTGCACCGTACAGACTGGAATAAGGGCCTGTAACTGAGAGCTTCTTAAAGCTTCCCAAGTGGACCCCTGAGAACTGCATGCAACAACTGCAGGACCTCTGTCTCCCTGACCTTAGTCCCCACAGGCTGATGTCACTCACTCTATACCAAGCCCACTTGTGCTGCTGCTGCATCTTTATCCAGTAAATTTCAGCTTCAGGGGGTGCTGTTCCCTAGGTATTTTGTGTTTCACACACAAGTGAACTTCAGTTTGTAAATACTTTGTCAGATGCCTGGCTTTTGGGTAGGTTTTTACTGTGGGACAGCCATGATGCTCTGTAAAAACTCTGTCCATGAAAAGACTCAGTGTCTACAGTTACATTTTCAAGCATCATGACATAAAAAAAGTTTTCAGTAAAATCCTGCTCCTTGTTACCTCACACTTAGATATCTAGGACATTTTCCCAGGCTCTTCCTTAGACCTTATACCACTGAAGCTGTCTCTGTCTGTCTGCAGCATTTATTCAACTTGAAATGTAACTTCTTTATAGAGAGGACAGAATCAGGTTAGTCACAAATTTGAGGCCACTCTGAGCTACATTGGAAAAATTGTCTCAACAAAAAGGCATGGTGGCCTAGGCCTTTAATCCCAGCACTTAGGAGGCAGAGGAGAGAGATCTCTGAATCTGAGGCCAGCCTCATCTACATAGTGAGATCCAAGCCAGCCAGGGCAATAGAGTGAGACCTGTCTCAAAAAAATTAAGAAAAAGTAAGTAAGGAGGGAACCCATTCTGTCACACAGACGCCCCTTTCTCGTTTCCTTACCTCTCTTTATTCACCTTTACTCCTTAACCTGTACCCAGTCAACCACAGCAACTGTCCACGTATGCTCTGACTCTGTATAAACACAAGGCCACAGTAGACGGCAAGACCATCCTTGTGGGTGAGCAGCACGGGCCCCAGGCCACACTGAGCAGGGGGTGGGGGTGGCAGGAATGGAGGCTCATGGGAAAGTGGAGGAAGAAGGAAAATGGGAAGTCCAAGAGCATTCATGGAGGCACACGGGACATACAGTCTCATAACACCCAGGCCAGGACTAGTGTGCAGGGCAGAATTTAGAAAAGCAGATATTGGAAGACTCTCCCTGCCAGAGGGAAAAGGAGTACCCATGCCTTTGACAGGGAGCAAACTTCCTCAATGCAAGGATTATTATTCAGCCAAAATCAAGA
This sequence comes from Phyllotis vaccarum, assembly GCA_033318265.1. NCBI lineage: Eukaryota > Metazoa > Chordata > Mammalia > Rodentia > Cricetidae > Phyllotis > Phyllotis vaccarum. The sequence continues at coordinate 53,321,477 of JARWLC010000001.1, read as the reverse complement.
AACATATCTGTGGCCTGACCACTTTTCAAATGTAGGACATGACCTTCCCATGGCCACATATCCTAACCTATACACCATCTGTGGAAATTCCAGTCCTGAAGGGCCGCATATCTTCAGTATGGGGACAAAGGGCACCTACATCATCCATCTGTGGTTCCTGTTAGCACTGTCTTTCTTCTGGTACTTTGTCTTCCTACACATGCCATTGCATATATATGTCTCACAATAATGCATGTTTCTGCATAGAAATGCTTGGGGCACGTTGGGGGATCTCTGTCCTCTACCCCAGCCCCATTGGGCAGACAGAGTTGTGTTCATGTTGCAGACTTCTGGGATACAGCAGGCCAGGAGCGGTTCCAGAGCATGCATGCCTCCTACTACCACAAGGCTCACGCCTGCATCATGGTATGAAACCAGCTGGGTGGTTACAAAAAATAAATAATAAAAAATAATAATGGCACTAGGCAATCCTGGCCCAAGGGGAAAAGGGACAAGGGCACATCAGTCCTCGGCCCCACTACCAAATAGAGATGTGTAGGAGATGGTTCAAGGCCACCCAGAGCTTCTAAAAAAGAATATACCATAGCAGCTGTCCTCAGATGGGAGCAGATAAAAGAAGTTGGGTTTCTGTAGCCATCGTGGTGTCCAAGGCAAGCATGGACAAGGGGTGAGGGTGGCAGGAATAAGACAAGGCTGTAGCTAGTTACTGATGGAGCACACCCACAGTGAAATGTCAAGAGTACCCTCAACTATTACCCACTGCTTCTGAAAGACCTTTCCCTAGGAGCAGCCCTCACCTCCCTCCCAGGACCTCACTGTATTATCTAGGTTAGTTATCATAGTTTGACCCAGTGATGTTCAGGTCACAGATGGCACAAAAGTCAACGTGCAAGGGCTAAAATGAGATTGAAAATCTGTCTCCTGGATGTTCCTGCCTCCCGGCTCCCGGGCTCATTTTCTAGGCCACCCCTCTTACGTCCCTTCGAGGAAATATGGTTTTCTTTTAATCCACAGATAAAACGTTCTCATGAATACCATTCCCGGGCATCTGTGTCATGGTGGTATGAGTCACTAGACTGACTGAGGTTTGATTCCATTTCCTTGGGTTGGGTTTGGTACCAGGACTTTGCATACTTAGTGTGTGTTCTAGCACCGAGCTAAACCTCAGTCCCGTAGTCTAGTTCTCTGAATTATGAACCCTAGGAATTGTCACCAAGTGAGAACACTGTCAGGTAGAGCTGGTGTGGACTGGTTCACAGGATGGCAGCTAGAACTCAAGGCTGAGTGCCCAAAGAGAACCAGGTAGGAGCTGTACTATGAGGTGGGTACACTGACATGAAAGTCAGCCTACAAAATGTTGTTTGTCCTGAAATTTCACGCATGTAGCCATCCAACCCATCTAGCCTTCCTACCACAATATGCACTCATCATGAATGGGAACCATCTTATTCATAAGAAGTAGCACAAGGGGGATACAGAAAGGACTGGTCCATTCTTCTCACTATCCCCCAACTGCTCTTCCCTCTGCAGTTTATACCCGTTCAGTGAAAATGTTGCTTGTGGTTCAGTCTCTGCTTAGATGCCACCATGTCCATCAGCCTCCTCTGATGGTTTAGAGTTGCTCTTTCCCATGTGCATGCAAAGGACTCTTGACTACTTGTGACATATAGACTGATAGTGCTGTGCACATAGAGGCCACCTAGAGGGCTTCCCAGCCAGTGGGTGAGGACAGTGAGGGTCACAGAAGGAACTCATCACCTTGACACAAAAGCCCTTGGTAACTTAAAAGTCCTTAATTCTAACAGCGAACTAAATAAAAGAGTGTGAAATAAGGCAAATGAACAGTGTGACCCCAGAAGTAGGTATCACTCACTTCACCTGTAGTATATGCCCATTGGTTTCTCCATGGCCATCTTCTGGTGTTGGTCTGAGTTTACACACACCTGTTTGGGTGTGTTGTCCGGAACTAATGAAGTACTTTGACACATCTAAACTGTCTTCTACCCTCTGTAGGTATTTGATGTCCAGAGAAAAATCACCTATAAGAACCTGAGTACCTGGTATGCAGAACTTCGGGAGTTCAGGCCGGAGATCCCATGCATCCTGGTGGCCAATAAAATTGATGGTGGGGCCATACCTGTACCTGGATGACAGTAATCCCTGGGGACCCAGCACCACACATTTCCTTCTTTCAAAGAATGAATAGCCTTCAGTCATTTTCTCTTCCTGAGAAACTCCCTTCCCAAAGGGGATGCAGCATTAAAACTTCCCTCCCAAAACACAGATCCCTGCTAACTGCTTCCTAGCACAGAGCCTCCACTGACCCTCCCTCCAAATTCTTCCCTTCCCTGGGTAGACAGGCCAATGCCCTGCTTCTCTCTGCAGCAGACATACAGATGACTCAAAAGAGCTTCAGTTTTGCCAAGAAGTTCTCCCTGCCCCTGTACTTTGTCTCAGCTGCTGATGGTACCAATGTTGTGAAGGTAATGGCAGACCAGAGGCAGTGTGCTGAAGTGGCCAGGGGTCCTGGAGTTGTGGGGAGGAGGAAGGGAAAGAAGGACAGCAGGGACAGTGAGTGGCTGGGTGCAGCGGAGAGGAGAGAGGCTTGGAGGACCACACCTGGTTTGACAGTCCACTGACTGGGACAGGGCGATGTGAAGGGTGAGACTGCCGATTATAAGGCAGGGTCCAAGATCCCACCCACTACTGTACTCTGCCATTCTGTCTCCCTTTCAGCTCTTCAATGATGCCATTCGGTTAGCTGTGGCTTACAAGGAAAGTTCCCAGGACTTCATGGACGAGGTCTTACAGGAGCTTGAGGTAAGTCAGGCCCAGTTTCAGGTACAATAGAAAAAGAAGATGATTTCTTCAAAGATGTAAGCTATAATCCAATGCACGGGGTTTGCCTGCCTTTACCATCCTCAGATGCCTTAGAACTATAATTGGACAAATGTGGGGTCAGGCCTCACCTGTGACCTTGTTCACAGAACTTCAAGCTGGAGCAGAAAGAGGACACACCAGACCAAGAGCAGAGTGGCATGACCAAGAGCCCATCTCCTTAATCAAGAGGACACCCACACATGGCTGAGCTGGGGTACTTGGGAGCCATTTGGAATACCCAGCATCTCTGGAGAACCTCTCCAGGATGCTCCTGCTCAACTGTTTTGTGGTCCATGACAAGGTCATCACACACACTAGACAGACGTGATATCCTACCAACATCCTTCACATCTCCCCAGCCCACCAGCAGTCTGGCAGTGTAGACTCTGAGCATGCTCATGTCTTCTTACTAGACAGTGTTGTCCTTCATCCCAAACTGACCTCAGGGACTCTGCCTTGCACTCCTGCTGACAGACTGCTAACCCCAACCACACTGTGTCCTGCAGAATTTGTGACACCTCCTTCCCCTCTGAGTCTCCCAACCAACTTCGTCAACAATATTGTGGACAGAAAACTGTTAATTCCAGACTTTTTTAGTGCTGTTTCAGAGCTCTTCTAGGTCAGGTTGAGAGCACAGGAGCAGGAGTCACGTGAAAACCAGGCAAGTCTAGCCATAGCTGGTCACACACACATTACTATTCCCCACCACATGAACAACAGCTTCTTTTAAAGCCTCCATCTCAGGGTAGAAAGCATTCCTCCACTTCTTTAGGGCAAATTAAACACTACTTCTATGGGTAGCAGGAAATGGCAGGGGAAGAGCTGCCCTACTTTCTGCAGCTTGCTAGTTTGCTGTTACAATTTTCTTCATCGTTTCCATTGTCTTTATTATTTTGTTTGTATTGTTTCCTTTTTTACAATAAAGATTAAGTTTTATAAACATTAAGTGTCTTGGTTACTTTTCTATTGCTCTGACAAAATACCATGACCAAGGCAACACACAAAAGAAGCATTTAATGGGGCTTCACAGTTTCAGAGGGTGAGTCCAGGGCCATTATTGCTGGGGAGCATGGGGCAGGCAGGAAGGCATGGAGCTGGAGCAGTTGCTGAGAGTTTACATTTGATCCACAAGCACAAGGCAGAGAGAACCCATGGAAATGGTGTGGTCTTTTGAAGCCTCAAAAGCCCATCCCCAGTGACACCCACCAACTGGGAACCAAGCATTCAAACATGAACTAATGGGGGCCTTTCCCATTCAAGCACACTATCTCTGTGGTATGAAATGTACAAAAAAAAAAAAAATCAAACCATCAGCCATACTGGTGAAGGAAGCCTTGATCTGCTACCATGCCGTAGCCCAAGTTAACTCTTGATTGGCTACAGGAATTTACTGTTTGTGGGTTTGTTTGAGTTTTTTTTAATCTCAGCAACTTGCATGTGCAACTTAATTCATGATCAGGGATCTTCAGGAATGCATTATTCAGATGAAGTAAGATTTTTAGAACAAAAATAAAAAATTGCTGCACACGACAGAGCATGCCTTTAATCCCAGCACTCAGGAGGCAGAAGCAGGTAGATCTCTGAGTTCAAGTCTAGCCTGGTCTACATAATAAATTCCATGCTATTTAAAGCTATAGGGTGAAACTCTTCTTTAAAAATTGTTATTGTACATGATTAATAAACTAAGTAGGGTGTGTATGTGTGACTGTGTGTGTGTATTGCAGTTTTGGGCATTGAACCCAGGACTTCATAAGCCAGCTAAGTGCTCTACCACTGAACTGCATTCTAACCCATTAAGTATTTCTCCTTACATAAATAGCTTTGTTGAGATAGACTTCATGTACTAAAAAAAATGTACCAGTATTGATTTCCCATAGCTGTTTTGTATTAGGTTTCCTCGAAGCAGAGCCTGAGAAGACAATTTTTAGATGGCCTACTGGGGCCGTCTTCTCAGATGAGGAAACAGACTGAGGTGAGGCCTAAGTAAAGTTTTCATATCAGTTAGAGGCCAAGTATACTACCATCTCCAGTCCTGACTCTGAAGGACAAAATGTCCCAGATTTGGTCCTGCCTGAAGACCAGAGGACTGTCAGCCAGTGCATAGGCACAGGAGACAGGTGGAATCCTCCAGGGCAAAATAACTCCACTTTAGCTCAGACACTTCTCTGGGGAAGGAGAAACTGCATTTCTTCATTAGCACTAGTCTTGGGGTAAAGGGGCTCATAAGATACCAACTACTACAAATAGCTGTCACTAGACTACATCTTGGCAGGTTTCAGGGGGTCCATTGTCATGCGTTATGATTTAGCTGGTCTTTGAAGGGACCTCCTTAAATACACTAAATAGGGATTAATGTCTGAAATGAAATTCACATGACTAACCATTCAGTGCATTTCAAACTGCCACAATGTAGTATAACTGCCAGTTCTGGGTAGGCCTAGCACTCCAGTGAAATCCTTACTACTGATAAATCTGTGTTCCATCTCTATGGATTTATTAATCCTGAATATTTCATATAAGTGAAACCATACAATGTGATTTTTTATATCTAACTTCTTCCACTTTCATAGCCCTCCTGTCTATTGTTAATTGGGGGTAGATTTATGTGTATGAGTATATTGCCAGCATGTCTGTGTGCCATGTGGGCTTGGTGCCCTTTGAGTCAGAAGAGGATGTCAGAGCCCCTGGAACTGAAAATCATGGGTGGTTTTGAGACACCATGTGGATGCTGGGGACCAAATCCAGGTCATCTGCAAGAGCAACAGTGCTTTTAACTGCTGAGGCATTTCTCAGCTCCCAAAAGATTGGGACCACCCCTTGAGTAGAAACCTTGTCTTTTTAATATTGTGTGTTTTGCCTACATGTATGTATGGGCCGGCAGCCCTCCTTATCATTCTCTCTGCTGACCAGAAAAGGCCATGTGGTGATAAATATATATATATATACACTTTATTATATATAATGTATAGTTATATGTATGCATATTTAACACCACAAGGCAATATTTAATACTGACATTAACTCAGTCCAGCTATAAATTTGGGGCCCAAGGTATTGATCCAATAGATCAGACATTGAATATGGGTGTTCTGTCAAAAGCCTTAGTTCCCTTCATGAATTTAAGAGCTTTGAACTGGGAAGAAGGATGCTGACAATGCATCTTTATTGCTGAGTGAGAACAAGTAAGGGGTCCTTCTGCACTGGGTACCCTTCCCTCTGCCACTGGGTACCCTTCTGCACTGGGTACCCTTCCTTCTGCACTGGGTACCCTTCCTTCTGCACTGGGTACCCTTCCTTCTGCACTGGGTACCCTTCCTTCTGCACTGGGTACCCTTCCCTCTGCCACTGGGTACCCTTCCTTCTGTACTGGGTACCCTTCCCTCTGCACTGGGTACCCTTCCCTCTGCACTGGGTACCCTTCCTTCTGCCACTGGGTACCCTTCCTTCTGCCACTGGGTACCCTTCCTTCTGCACTGGGTACCCTTCCTTCTGCCACTGGGTACCCTTCTGCCACTGGGTACCCTTCCTTCTGCCACTGGGTACCCTTCCTTCTGCCACTGGGTACCCTTCCTTCTGCCACTGGGTACCCCTCTGCCACTGGGTACCCTTCCCTCTGCCACTGGGTACCCTTCCTTCTGCCACTGGGTACCCTTCTGCACTGGGTACCCTTCTGCCACTGGGTACCCTCTGCCACTGGGTACCCTTCTGCCACTGGGTACCCTCTGCCACTGGGTACCCTTCTGCCACTGGGTACCCTCTGCCACTGGGTACCCTTCTGCCACTGGGTAACCTCTGCCACTGGGTACCCTTCTGCCACTGGGTACCCTTCCTTCTGCCACTGGGTACCCTTCTGCCACTGGGTACCCTTCTGCCACTGGGTACCCTTCTGCCACTGGGTACCCTCTGCCACTGGGTACCCTCTGCCACTGGGTACCCTCTGCCACTGGGTACCCTTCTGCCACTGGGTACCCTTCTGCCACTGGGTACCCTCTGCCACTGGGCACCCTTCTGCCACTGGGTAACCTCTGCCACTGGGTACCCTTCTGCCACTGGGTACCCTTCCTTCTGCCACTGGGTACCCTTCCTTCTGCCACTGGGCACCCTTCTGCACTGGGTACCCTTCTGCACTGGGTACCCTTCTGCCACTGCCCAAGGTTCATCCTTAGAGACTGGAGGAAAAAGAACACTTGGTCCTGGAGCTGCCATTTCAGAACTGAGCTCTCAGCATGGACAAAAAGAGAGGTGACCAAGAGAACCCCACTTAGAAGGGGTTCTCTATTCTGTTTACTTTATTACTGTTGCTTCAAAGAAAAGCAGGTCCCGGTTCCCTTTCTCCAGCAAAGACCATTCCTATCTCCTCACAGTCTTGGCCTTCTATTAACATAGTCTATATGTTCACCCACCTAGTGTGCTGCTTATTTTGTCAACTTGACGCAAACCTGTGCATTTCCAAGAAGAGGGAATCTTAAGAAAAGGCATTCATAAGATTGCTCTACAGGCAAGTCAATATGGTATTGTCTTAATGATTGATGTGGATGGAAGGACCCAGATCACTGAGTGAGACCAGTCCTGGGCTGCTGGTCCTGGGTTCTATAGAAAGCAGGCTGAGCAAGCCAAGAGGAGCAAGCCAGTGAGCAGCACCCCTCCATGGCCTCTGCTTCAGTTCCTGCCTCCAGGTTCCTGCCCTGCTTTAGTTCCTGCTTGGACCTCCCTCAAGATGAAGTAGAAACCTGAGAATTAAAAGCTAAAATAAACCCTCTCTTCCCTGAGTTGCTTCTGGCCATGGTGTTTTATCACAGCAACAGATATCCTAAGACACCCAACTTAACCCGGTGTTTCTTTTCCCTTTTTCTTCTTCCTAATATTGGAGGACGTGCTTTAAAGACATTTCATCCTTATTGGTCTCAGATCTTTCATCCTGCTTACACAAAGGAGAGAGCCTGCTTTCCCATCCTTATCTTGTACGGTGCTATCTTGATCAGAGGTTCAGATGCCTCTCTTTACCTATAGTGAAGACCCTTGCAAAATCCCAAAGGCCAAGCTTAACTTCTGGAGGGTTTTGGATAACCTTACTCCACCTGAACTCTACAAAGGCTGTTTTTTTCCTCACAGGAAACTAGAGCTGCACATCAGGAGTCCACATTTGCATCCCACTGGATTAAACATTTCAGTCACACTCATACACCCTCCCGGGTGTCCCACCCACCAAAGCAGTATTAACATGTCCGAGTTCTGTCGTATTCTCTTGGTTCAGAAACTGTCTTCCCAGAACCTCAAATTTCATCCTAATGGACTAAATGGGGAATACCAGACAAAATCATTTCTTCCTTTCTCACACCCTCCCTGGAGTTACACAAACCCCCTACCATGGAGGTTTCCTGTGGCATGCCCCCCTCTACCTTTGTTTTCCACTTTGAAGGAGCCTGTGACTGACATCTCAGCCACATTCTCACTCTCCAAAAAAAATGGTCAACCACATGACAGTACTCTATAGTCCAATTTTCTCACCTTGGTTTGTGCACAGAATTATCTGGTTGCCGCCAAGCTCATCTGAGGCCCTTATCTCAACCATGACGATTTTTCCCCAGTTTGGGTTTCCTTTAGTTCAGGAACTTTGGAAAGTATCCATATCCAGCGCCACTGCAACAAGGCAGCAGGATGCACCTCCTAGGATGGGAATCAGTTACCAGGACCTTTGGTCACAAAGAAAGAGCCTCTCACATTGGGTGCCAGGCTTTTAGAAAATAGGTTGGGGGTCCCAAGAAAGTGACCATACAGTCCAAAGCATTGCCAGTAGGGCAAAAAGGTTTTACTTCTGCATATTGGCAGCCATGTCAAATCAAGCAGACAAGCACACCCAGCAGAAGTCCTGCTGGGTTCTTATTCCTAATACAAAGAGGTCAGAGTATGGCTTCACATTCCTACTAATTCCTAACAGCACAGTTGAAAAACCAACTACAATCTTGAACAGGTTGATTTCAAGGGATGTTGCCTCTCTCTGCCCTGCCATCTTTAATAACACAAGTAGTTAATCCAAACACCAGATAGGAATCTTAACCAGAGTGAACTGCAGAACAGAGCCCATCAGGACTTCCTTCCCAGGACTCTGCAAACCACTGTGACCTTGCTGAAGGCCAACCCCAACCTCAGGTGGTATGGGGCAAGTCTGACACCTTGACTGAGCATCCAGCAGCCACTCTGAAGAAACTTTAGACCTTGTCCATGCCTTTCTGGACTCTCTGATCCCTAAGAATGCTTCTGGCCCTTTCCTATTGGTTCTGCATCATTAAAAAGTTTCAAACTGATCCCTGTTCCTTACCATGGATATTCTTAAACATCTAATGATGGTAAGAAGGCCATTCCAAACTCAGGTACCTTCATAAGATATCCCTTTCCCCACTGTTATTCCTGGAAAAAAATTATCAAATAAATTTGTATGTGTTTGAATCCAGGAGCTAATAGATTTAGCCATAGATAATAACCCTGAACATAGTAATAACCCTGAACAGGCGGTATTCAATCAGTCACAAGGAGGACTATTTGGTGGTGGATACTTTATTTGGCTGCCAAACAGGCTCATCATCCCTTGTGCTCTGAGGAGCCCGGCCTTTCACACAGAAGCATCTCTGTGGGCCAGTCTCATGGTAGCATTAGGAGAATGTGGTCTCCTAGTGGAAGCCTGTCCCTTCCTTTCTGGTCAGCTCAGCTGGTAGAGCTTTTTCATCCCACCCTCCAGTTACATAAATGGAGGCATATAATACCTGCCAGTATCAATAAATATGGAATGAGGACCATGCTTTGGCCTATGGCCCTAGTTTGCCTTATTCAAGTGTTAACACTCAACATTAAGAAAACCAATACGAATGTATGAGCAATTCCATTTTATTGGAGGGTGAAGGAGGGAGGGGATAAATTTGATGAAGGGGGATTTAGGTTGAGTTGGGGAAGGTAAACGTCCAGAAAGCATCCTCATGTATGTATATATCTATATATATATTTATCTATATATATTTATATACAAATATATGCTTTATTTCATTTCTCTTTTCTCAGGAATGAAGGAGGGGCTGACTGGGTTTGTTGGAAAGAGGCTCAAAAGTGGAGAGGTGGTGGTAGTTCATTGACCCACCGTAATGTGACGAATCATGTGCAGGGTAAGTCCTCACCTTCAGGGCCTCTATGAGATGCTGTACACGCTGGGCAAAGGAAAGTGTTGTGTGGTATTTTGGATGATGTGTACCATAAGTAAAGGATGCAGGCTGGGCTAGGGTTGGGGGTGGAGGTAGAGGAGGTGAAAGCGATGGCTGGACTTGACCTGAAGGTGGTCGGTGTACCAGAGGTCGAGGTGGTCGTGGTCGAGGTGGTCGAGGTGGCCGAGGTGACATGTGTTGGAAATACCAAGGAGGGTGAAGAGAAGGAGGGTGGAAAGAGTCAGCTGCTGATGACTGAGTCGTAGGCTGGGAAGGGGTGGCTGGCTGAATCAAGTGCAGGGCACTAGAGCCGATCTTGGAAGCAATCCAATCCAGGTAGTCCCAGGTGGCTGTGTAGACTCCAGGACGCTTAGCACGGGCACAGCCTACACCCCAGCTCGTGATCCCCACGACCACAAAGGGGCTGTCGACGTTGTCTCTGCACATGAGAGGCCCACCACTGTCCCCCTGTCCAGAAGGTCAGAGGGGTCACTTTCAGCCTGAGCCACTCTCCCTTCCCAGAAGGCTCTTGGGGCTGTGGGAGGACAATGTCTATAGCCACATAATTTCCTGCTGCCTTAGATATAACTGGTACGCTAGAGCTACCAATATCTATTGGGATGTTAAAGCTTTACCATGTGGTTTACCTCCAGTCATGAACACTGTGGCTTTGGGTACTTTGTGTTCTGGGCAAAAGGAAAACATTATCTTCCAGGACTGGGTTTGGGCAATATATTCTGTACAATAAATAATGTTGGGATCAAATGCTAAAGTGTGACAACTGGTTCTCAGTAGGGCAGTTGATAGATATCATCCTCACACTAGTTATGAAGATCGATGTTAAGAAAAAGGTACCAGGGGAGGAGTCACTGAAGTGGGCCTTTGGGTAAGGAGGGGAGGGGACAGGAGGGAAAGGGAGGGGAATCAGAGGCCTAAAATGAGGTTTTTCTCAGGGGCTAGTATCCCTAGAGGGACCCAGGGGTCTGGGAGCCAGAAGGAAGTTACCTGGCAGGTGTCAATCTTGCCTTCGGGATACCCTGCGCACACATTAGTTGATGTGACACGCCCATTGTACCACTGGGTTGAGTTACACAGGTCGAGGTCAATGAGATCCACACGTGCCTCCATCAGGATAGGCGATGGCCTGGGGGCTGCAGCCAGGCCACACAGTGGTCAGTGCTCAATGAGGATACGAAGCAAGCCCTGCCTCCTCCCCACCATGAACTTCATCCATCCTAGGTGATGCTGTGGTCAAACAAAGATCCCTCAGGCTCACCTCACACTTGAGGGGAGGAAATGCACAGTGAAAGGGCAGGTGGAGAAGAAGTAAAAGGATTTTGCCTGGATGAAGAAAGGAAGGATAGATGACGTCTATATTAATGATAGATGAGGGGTTGTGGAGGTTAGTTGTAGCTCTAACAAGCACAACTAGTATGTTCTAAACACTAAGTCCATGGACCTATTCCCCTTTTGGATGAGAGCCTGGGAGCACCGCCCACCTACGGCAAGACTTTGGCCAGGATTGCCCCTCTCCACACCCATGACTGAGACACACCTTTCATTCTCCACTGTTTGTCTAGAAGTCACCCTCCCAGTTTTTATCCAATGGGACTCCTCCACCCAGCTCCAGACGGGATCCTCCCATGTGTCTCAGATCTGCTTTGGGGAGATTTTTGGAAGAGGAGAGCTGAGTCAGGGCCTCATTCACTACCACAGACCCTATCGTGGGGGTTAGGAAAGACACAGTTACGCTTCAGCTCGTGTAACCAGCACGCATCTGACTTAGACACATCCTCAGAGAACCAGCAGAGCTGTGGCCTCTTCATTACATGCAGACAGCACGGTCTCTAACAATGGCACCTCTGATAGCCCCCTCCCGTGCAGTGTACATTTGGATGCTGTGGACAGCACAGATGTGGAACACCCAGACACAAAGCACACCCAAAAGACCACTATGTGAGTGCAGATGTTGAGACAGGGAAGGTATGGAGTCTGCATATGCAGGGCTGAACATTCGGCAGGCAGGCAGTGGGTGTCTGCTTAATACATGTTTCCTGCTTTAGGTATTTAAAGGATTGGGGAGGGGGTATTTTATTTTCTGTAAAACTTCTACCTTTCCTCACATCTAAGCATCAGTGAGAGGTTTGTACAAGCACTGTTTCTGAGCTGGAATGACAGTAAAATATAACCCTGACTTGCTAGTCAGTAAGATAACCGTTTAGGTCTATGGCTGAGGCCATAGTCTTGAAAGTCATGGACCTCACTGTGAAGAGCCAGGTAGGTGTTCCGAAACAGAATGTTTGCAGGACCAGACAATTGAAATAAGAGTCTTATAAGAACTCAAAAGCCCAGGGAAAGGAAGAATATCTAGGTACCTCTTTCAGTCCCAAACTGGAGGCAGAAGCAAGCACACATAAACAGACCATGGGAGTTTGGGGGCCTGGGGACTTTTAAAGACCGAGGTCTTTATAGGAGATATGTGTTTGCAAGACAAAAATGAAGACACCCCCACTAATTTAAGAAGATTCTAAGAACCAGAGACCAGCTACCCAAGGACCACAAGAACACCAATTGTGTATATGATCAGTAGATAAGACAGGGCTGAGTAATGCGCGTCCCCATGCTTAGGCAGAGCCATGGGCACCAGAAGATGGGATGGGGTACCCACCCCCCCAGCTCAAATAGCTGCAGTCACATGCCAGTAAAGGGCAGTGGAAACTAAAGTGGCTAGGGTAAGACCCCCTTCCTTGAGGGACAGGCCAGATACTAATCCTCTAAAGCAGTGACTTTCAACCTTTAATACAGTTCCTTGTGTTGTGGTGACCTCCAACCATAAATTTTTTTCAATGCCACTCCACAACTAATGTTGCTACTGTTACAAATCATAATGTAAATATTTTCAGAGTTAGAGGTTTGTCAGTGGGGTCCCAATGCATGGTTTGAAAATCGCTATTTTAAAAATTTAGATGACTTCTAGGGAAAGGGAGAAGTGGGGATTCCAAGTTTTTAAAAAGGGGGGGGGGGCTGAGTTGTACGTCACAAGTGACCAAATTACCTCAGATTAGAAATCCTAAACTTTCCAGCATCAAAGAAAAAACTGATGGCTCAGCTAATTTCACATTTCTACATCCGTAGTGTGACAATAAAAATCTGTACAACCACTTATGAGAAGCTCAAAGCTCTGTCCATGAGCAGGGAATAAGTTCTATTTGGTCTTGTCCAACTGACAATCCCTGCTGCCTGTTGTTGTGACTTAAGGGTATGACATGTTACTTCTGGTACCAACAGTGGCCCTAGACTTTAAGGAATGTGGGGAGGTTGTCTGGGACTCATGCTATAACTCTGGAGTCACTGGTGGTTGTAGAACATTTCCTGTACCCCTGTCAGCTTGTTTACTGCAGAAGACATTCCCATACTCACCTGGTGTCATGTGGGCCAGGTAACATTGCTGCATGAAAAGGTCTGAGGCAGGGGAAAGGCAGACACTTTGGATAAGCACAGAGGACTAGAAGGAGAGTTAAACTCATCTTGAGCAGCAGGAGATGTGCTGGACAATTCCAAGGGTCTTGAACTAATGCTCCGATTATACCCACCACCAGTCTACATGGAGAACATCCAGTGACTTGGAAGGAAATGGTGAGTTTTGATGCTATGACTACCCAAGGAAGAAAAGAAAATGCCTAGGTACCTGCTGCTGATGGTGGATGAAGACATCCTGAGACCATAGAAGTTGGCAATGCTCAACTCCAGAGGCCAGCCCTTCCACGCAAAAGTGAGGAAAACATGGCAACAAAGCCATATCCAGAAGTCTTTTTGCAAATACTGTCTCAATTTCAGTTTCCAATGCTCAAAGTCTAGTAGTCGGGACACACACGTAGCTTCACTACATTCTAAAGTGTGTCAAAGTTCTCCTGATATCTGTCACTTGCTCTTTCCACAAGTAGGTTATTACCAGTCATGCCCTCTGACAACCAGGATACCATGACCTTAGACAACGGACTCAGCTCTGACAACGGTCTCTCACACTGACATCTCCAGTTATGAAAGGGTCTACAGTAGGCTCTATTCAACCGAAACAGCTCAGCCACGCATCAGTACATGACCCCTGCCACAAAGACTTCAAGGAGAATGGGCACCAGTGCCCACCAAGGAGCTCCATCTATACTCACCTTTCTCTTTTATGTATCCCCACCCAGTCACGTAGCAGGTCTGAGGAATTTTGGGAGGACCAGCCTTAAAGTGAGGTAGGCAGCCAGGCCCAATGAAGTTTCCACATCCAACTGGAGGAGTGATCTTCAAGAGAGCAATGTCATTCCCCTCTGTCACAACATTGTATTTTTCATGGATGACAATTTTCTGTACATATCTCTCCTGCAGAGGTTCTTTCACTGGCTTGTTTCTTCCATATTCAATTTCCTGTGCTCCAAAAACCAGTCTCCAGTCATAGACTTTTCTGTGGGCACAAAGGTAAGCCAGTCGTTCTCATTTACAGACTGGCCAGACAAAAGCCTGTGGCGAGAACGACCCTCAGAGCCCTGTCAGAATCTGGTTACCACATGACCCCCAGAGCTCCACAGAGCCCCTGGGCAGAGCCCCTGGGGAATGTCCCTTTCCATTAAGAGTACTCTGGAGACCTCCCTCTGCGTCCCACACGTACTTTTTGTTATCGAAGCAGTGAGCAGCTGTAAGCACCCAGTGGGAGTTCAGTAGGCTGCCTCCACAGGCGTGGTACCTGCGGTTGTTATGAGGCATGAAGATCTGTAGGCTGACCATCCAGGGCCAGGCCCCACGCTGCGCAGTCTGCCCTCCGACAATCCGGATACCTGCTTGTGGGTTCTGCCTGAATCGTAACCCACAGGGGACACTGAGGAGAGACCAGGACACTGCTCAAACCAAGAAGAGGCACCCAGTCTTTGTACCTCACCTGGGGGGAGGCAGGGGCATAGGGTTGGGGAGGATGGGGAGGAACTTTGGGGAATGAGAGGCATTCAGGGGAAGAGTGTGCAGGAGGCCACAGTCTCCAGGAAAAACCTACAAGGCCCAAAGGGTACTCAGGGATCCCTGACGTAGCGGTAGCCAAAGGGCTATGGAGGCAAAGGGGTGTAATGGTTTTCAGGACCAATCTTAGATGGGAAACTCAAGCAAGTGTCACATGATTAAGGAGCTCTTAGGGCTATAGCACCAATCTGGAAAAAGTAGCTGCAAACCAATACAGTGGCTTATAAGACCTAGGGTCACTAGAAGCAGTCGGACTCCTTAGTGGGAAATTCTGGGAACTGTGTCACAGGGGAAAAGCTTCCAATAATTTTGGAACTGTTTGCATTGTGGGCTCATTAAGGAGTAAGCGTCTTCAGGTAGATAACAGTGCAAAGGCATATGATGCCTTTTAGAAGTCATGCAAAGGTGATTTACCTCACTTGCCCATAGGAAAACAGGGCCTCTTAAACTTTAGAACCCAATGCTTGAGAGGCAATTAAGCCAGTCACTGGAGATACAGTGGGAAGAGAGCAAGGGATGAGGGAATCTCTTTCTCTGGGAAACCATGGACAACTGGAAACCTAATGATTCTTGGAATCAGGGAGGGTCTGAGTTGTGGATGTGGGTCACAGAAACTGAGACTACCCAGAGCCTGCTATGGCTCAGCTTATTCTTTATCCTAGCACTAGGAAAAAAAGAATCTAGGCAGGACCTGTTATTCATAAGATGCCCTTACCCCCACCAAGATGCCCCTGACACTTACTCACACGTGGCGTTATCTTTGGCAACCACGGACACTACCAAGACCAGCACAGCGACAGTTGGCAGCATCTCTACCATACTCCTGCCCTAACCTGGCCTGCAGGCTGTGACCTCACAAAGCTCCACTGCCTCTGACCAATCAGCAAGATGATCGCCCACCCCCACCTCAGCAGTTAGGCCAGGCAGGCCTCCTTGATTAACTGATTCGTGCTGAAGTGACATCCCTACTTCCTGACCTAGGAGTGGTAAGGGACTCATGTGCAACCCATTTGCTCTGTCCTAAGACTGTCTCGCATCCTAGGTGAGTCTCCTGAAGTCTCACTTTATGAATGTTTGAGATGTGCTCTTTGGGGGCTGAAACCACTACAGATTCGCGAACTGAAGAGCAGCTTGGCCTTTCTGTAATGAAGTAGTACTGTATGTTCAGGGCTAAAAGTCAGGTTCCACTGACTGATAGATCCTTGGTATGTGGTGGGGATGGAAGTATATGTCCTCAGAATACCTTCATATAGCCATTTTGAATTTTCTTGACTTTAAGACTTCAAAGCCCACCTCTCTGTGCATTGCTGGGAATCACAATGAATGTTTCCTGGAGCTCTCCGGCTCTCTTCTTTTGAACCTAAGTGTGGCCACATATGACTGCTACCTCTACTTGAGCAGCAGGAATTTTCACCACAACCATCTGCATATCAAGTGTCTTTTTTCTGTATTGTCAGAAGATGGTATGATGTGAGCATCACATACCATGTTCCACTTTCCCTGCAATGATGGGAGGTCTTGTCTTTCCCAAGTGTAAGTTCCATAGGATGGAGAGGTTACATCTCCTCTAAGGAGGGTCACAAGATGGCACTTCCCCCACCCACCAAGTCATTTTTATTTCCCCCAGATGTTGAGTTCTTGGACTGTGGGATGAACTTTTCTTCAGGTATCTTCTCTAACTAAATGTCATACTTTCTTATATAACTTTTAGGAGGTCACATCTCCCTAAACTAGCCAGTAAGGTCCTGAATATCTTACCCAGGCATCAAAAAGCTCTGACTTGCTCTAGCAAATGTGAAAACAACTCTTCTTTTCCACATCAGAACCCAACGTCTTGCTTCCTCCGTGAGGGCCACCTTGTCCAATGTTCTCTACCAAAATCAAGAGATCTTCTATCCGCTACCTGAATATTTAAAGAGCAGATCTTACCTCTTCTCAACTACCATAATGAAGTTTCAGGAGTATCCACTTCCTCTACCAAGAAGTCTCCTCTCCATACTTGAGTTTAGTCTCATCTCCGAACTAAGGGCCGTGTGCCATCCCCTCCTCTCCAAGAATATCTGTCTTCTCTACCCTCTACCCTGTCAAAGCTCTCATCTCAACTTCATGCCTGCCTGTCCCAAGATCCTTTCCCCAATGCCTAATGTGAAGAATGAACATAACCTCTGGCCATTCCTTGTAAGACACCTCATGAATCTGTAGGAATATTGATTGTTAATTTTTCAAATTTACATCTTTAGTAAAAAATTTAAATCAATGCTCAGCCTTCAAAGAGTAAACACCTTAAAAATATTTTTACATGGCTGTAATTCTTTTGTAATTCTCATGTAATTTACGTGACTCTCCAATTATTTTTACACTACTTCTACTTGTTAAGAACTAAATCTGTTATTTTTTCTAAAGCCAAGAAATAGACTTAAGTATGCTAGCAGAACCTCATGATGAAGGCATGTAGTCCTACTTACTCAGGAGGCTTTGGCAAGGGGAGGATCTTGGGTTCAAATCCTGCCTGGGCTACAGAATAGTTTCAAGGCCAGAAAACGGGGGAGGGGAGGTACAACTACTGGAGGCCCATGAGAATTTATCTCTGTATGTCTTAAAACAGCACCTCCTCTGCCTGAATGCAAAAGGCGTACTTAAGTTAACTTTAGGGTTCTCATTACCCTCTGACTATCACTGGGAGTTTTTAATCCGAATCACAAAAATGTTTCTTCTCTGTGTCAGGATTCTCTCCTGCATCAGAGGGTAAAGTCCCTCTTTCTCAATCTTCATGTTAGATAGGAGGTCTTGTCTTCCCCATCGGAAGGCTACACGGCCCTTAGTCTTCAACCTGGGGGTTAAGAGGTTCAGCTGAACCACTGAGTATTAGAAGATCTTCCTTACTGTAGATGAATGCCAGGTTTTACCTGATAAGCAGTCCCAAAGGCTTGAGAAATAGCTAAGAAGTAGGGAGCAGCAGGACAGATGAGCATGGAAAGGTGCCTACCGCCAAGTTCAATCTCAGGGCCCACATGGTGGAAGGAGAGAACCGACTCCCACAAGTTGTCTTCTGATGTCCACATATGCAACATGTACACAAACTCACACACACACACACACACACACACACACACACACACACAAAATAAATAAAAATGCATAATATGTCTCAAAAACAAGAAATGGCACCAGGCAGTGGTAGTGTGTGCCTTTAATCTCTTAGGAGGCAGAGGCAGGTGGGATCTCTGTGAGTTCAAGGCCAGTCTGGACTACAGAGTGAGTTTCAGGACAACCAGGACTACACAGAAAAATCCTGTCTCAAAAAACAAGCAAAAAGAATGAACTCATTAGTACAGCAGATAACAAATCAGTCTAACAATAAAAGTTTTACAGGTAAAAGGTTATTGAGGTATTTTTAAAGAATTTTAATGGGTATAAAGTTGCAAATATAACAAACACTTAGAAACTGTTTTTTGCTTTGAGCCCACAAAGTAACTAAAAGCAGACTGGAAGCTTAGCATCTCTGCCTCCATTTTCTATGTCTGTTTATGTTGGGTCAGACATCTTCCTGACTCCACACATAGGGATATCAATTGGTGTCTAAAAACTAGTGATAATTTCCTCTCTCATCTCAGCCTTCAAGGCTGAAGGCACAAATATCACTGAGCCCTTATCATGTGTGTGTGCGTGTATGTGTGTGTGTGTGTACATGCACGCACACACACATGCATGCATGCATGTATGAATGTATGTATGTATGTATGTATGTATGTATGTATGTATGATGTGTATTCCTATGTGTATAAGAACTCAAATGCCCCAGTATAAGTGTAAATACTGGAGGACAATCTTGGGCATTGATCCTTACCTTATCTCATCTAAGAGTCTTTTTGTTGCCTGGGAAGCAGCTGGTCAACAAGCTTCCAGAAACCAGCACCTGCCTATTTCCCATTATAGAAAACATTGAAATTACAAGCACGTGCACCAGCTTTGCATGGGTTCTGAAGGTTGGAACTCAGTTCTCCCTGCTTGAATGACACATTCTGTATCCACTGACCTATCTTCCCTGCCTCTCACTGTCAGTTTTATATTATCTATCTCCAGACCCCCAAAGGGGCCCATGAAAAGTTCCCAGTCATTGTTTTAAACCCACACCCACCCTAGATGCCTCATACAGCAGAGCCCTGCAGACAGACGGCTTGTCAAAGGAAGACATTTATCTGTGATGGTAAGACTGCCCAAAGCGGGAATAACCACTGTTTTATAAGAATCTTTTTGTTGCTTCCCTCACACAGTAAGTACTTTTGTCTCCTCAGAAAAATTAAACTTGACACAATGGTCCAGTAGATAATCCAGACTTGAGCTGGCCTGTTTAGCATCCATACTTCCTGCCTCCTGCCCTATATAAACTTCAAAGTTGATGTCAGAGCCCCAAAGACAAACCAGTTCCCCTTCCCATAGTGCCACTTGGTTAAGTGTGCTTTTCACCACTACTTAACTCTTCTGTTGGTCCACTGGGACTGCTGGGGCTTCTGCCCTATATTTAAACCAAAAATTTAAAAGGAAATTTTTATTTTAAATATTTATATGTGAAATTTTGTGGTATTACAGCCTTGATGACTACTTAAATGTTTGATGAATGTGTTGAATATAAACTTTAAAATCAAAAATAGTTACCTACTTAAAAATATTTAGGAAGTTGGCCAGTGCATGCCCTTAATCCCAGAACTTGGGAGGCAGAAGCAGGTGGGTCTCTGAGTTGGAGGCCAACCTAGTCTACAAAATGAGTTCCAGGGCAGCCGGGGATCCACAGAGAAACCCTGTCTCAAAAACCAAATATATACTTGTATGTGCGTGTACATATGTATACACACACACAACAAGAAGTATGTAAGGATTAAGCCTGGAGATCTAGTGTCTACATTCTAGACAATTAAAAATCACTGGAGAATGAGCCCCAATCCAATTGTAGAACGGGCTATAAGTCTGGTACCTGCCATGAGGTTACAATGACAAGTGAGGTGCATCGTCTAACCAGATTTAAGCTGTCATTAAGCTTCAAGGAAGCACAGGCATTTCAAGTATGACTTCAGGACACCAGACCTTTATCTGCTCCTTGAAGCCACCTAGGATACCTTCTTTCCCTGAGTAGAGGCCCGGGGCCTCCTCTGCCATCCAGGCTTACCAAAATGACTCCCCAATTTTCTAACCAGCTCTTCCCTAGTCCCACCCTTGACTCAGAGCCAATTTTAGAATCTGTCATCTGTGTTTGTGATGCAAGCCACTAACCCACTTGGCTCTCTGGAGCCCCTCCCTTTGGGCATGTTCCATCTCTCCAACTTCTTGCTGAATAGGAATCTGTCTGCTTGCTACCTGACTGCTCATGGCTAGTCACCTGTCCTGATGCCACCAAGTGTGGGTTCCCTGTTATGTGACTGGCCAAGTGACAGCTGGGTGCTCGCTCACATTACCTGAAAACATGCTCATAAAGGTCAAGCTTCTGTTTAATGTGAAAGGAAAAGGTAAAGGTCACACCCTTACTAGCTCTGGCCTTTGAGGGAGATACTCAAGTTGAAGAGCACCCATTTCCTCTAAGTTGAGATAGCACAGGAAACTGTGAAGATCCAACGTGAACTCTGGAAAAAGGAGAGTTTCCAGGAAGAAGGGATGTAGAGCACAGCCACCGAGGTGGGTAAAGTGTGAGCCATTTGGGCAGGAAGTGCAAGTGACAATGAACCTTTAAGTGCCACCACAGTAGTCAAGGACTACAGCAAGGCTAGGAGTAGCAGGGAGACCTGGGGCAGGCTAGAGAAAGTACAGGAAAGGCTGGCTGGGCATGAGCATGACCTTCACCAGCTTCACTTGCCATGGCGGTGCTGAGGAAAGACGTAGGGATGGACATGAAAACCCACTGCATCAACCCAGGGGGAGGGAGGTCACACAATCAGCAGCCAAGGATTAGCACAGTGGAGAGGGACATGGGGTTTGAAATTTAAAGTCTAGACACTGGAAGGTGGTTTCAAATTGTACGTTTAAAAGTGGGGTGGGGCATTGTTCAGTGGTAAGGCACTGGCTTGGATTCCATTCCCAGCACCAAAAGAAAAAAAATAAAAAGTGACAGGGATCTCAGAGGACCATCAGTTTTGTGGTTGTCACCCAGCGCTGGAGAGATGGCTTAGCTATTAGTCACCCAGCTGCTGCTCTTGCAGAGGATCAGAATTTGGTCCTCAGCACCCACATCAGAGAACTCACAACTGCCTGGATGCCAGCTATCTTCCAAGGGCACCTTCACACATGCAGCATACATTTACACAGACATAGACAGACATAAAAATAAATATTTTTAAAGTGCTACCTAATGAGGTGTTGAACAGTCCACAGAAAGCCTCAGCCAGGGTCTAGCAGTCTAGAGTAAATCGGTCTAACAAGAAGGGCCTACAAGGGATGGCTCCAAAGTTACTGAGTCAACAGTACACTGGGTCAAGGCTTTGGGCCTGTATGACTTGTCTGAGGAACAAGATCTACTCCCTCCCTGACCCTAAGCAAGCAACTGAGACATGATTTCATTTCTTATAAATTTATTACATAATATTATAATAATTATTATTAATAATAATATAAGAAACATAGATCTCTGTGGGGTGTATCACAACGTCAGGGTCAGGAGGCCTCAGGACTGGAGCAAGGGGGTGAAAGCCCCCAGATGGAACTCCATACAAAAGGAGGGAGGAAGCAGAACTGACCCTGTAAAGTTAAAAACCCAAATTGAACAGAACCAAAAACCCACAGGTATATGTGAGACTGTGTATGGGGCAGTCTGTTACAATGACTGCTGCTGTGTGTGTGACCTGGTCTGTTGGTGAGAGGATATTAGTGGGTGTGACTCTGTCTAGGGAATGGGGCCGGTGGGCCAGCACAGACCGGCGTGCCAAGTCCCTGGGCCATGAAAACCTCTGTTTTCTGTCTTTTTTATTTATTTTTATTTAAAAAAGCTAGAAATAGAAACAGAAACTTGTGAGTGACGTGGATGGAGCTTAGTCCAGACTCCAAACCCTATGTTTAAAAATGCCCCAGGGCCCCCCACCCCACAGGTCATTGCTGAATGTGAGGAGTCACAGTAAGGGGGCCAGGGTACCCTCAGGAGTCTGCCTCTCTCCAAGGGCTGTTGTGGCCTGATTTTTTTTAGTGGTCCCCACAATCCCTTTAGAAGCCCAAAGGGGGTACTGCCTGCAGGAGGCTCTTGAGGACTCCCGAAGCTCAAGGGTTCACCAGGAAACCCTGCTTAAGCTGGGTGGGACTCAGGGAGAAGAGGTTGAGAAAACAGCATGACCCAAGAGCAGCCAGCCTTTCTTTGGAGAAGACAGGGCACTTTCACAGGCACACACCCATGCATGCACCCTGGGCAAGCTTCCGAACCTCCCACCCATCCAGAATAGCCCCTGGGGACCACTCCACAATCAGGCACAGACAGGGCACCCATGCGCTCAGCCACACCCAGTTTTCACAAGCACACAGGCGTGCACACACATATGTGGCACACACACAGGGCAGGAATGGGGAGTCTTTGGGGTGCGAGGCAGGGAGGCTTCTCTGCTGTAGTTGCCCAAGAAGTGGGAAGGTTAGACCCCTCCTTTGGGAGAGACCCTGTGAAGATGATGGCTGGGGTTGGGTTACCAGGGGGCCCTGCCCCAGGGCAATAATCTCCCAGGCCACCTGGCCCTGCTAGTGCCCAGCAGGCAATGCCTGCCACCCGTCCCCCTGAGCAGCACCTGAAGGGTGGGTGGGGCATACTATAGCTCAGTGAGGGAAGGGGGCTGAGCCGGGGTCCCCAGGGTGGGCTGCCAGGACCCTGGCTAACCCCAGGCCAGCTGGAGTGTCCCCTGCCCTGTATGGGGTGGCAGTGAGGGGCCGGAGATGGAAGACTGGGCAGCTGTGGCGGGACCAGCGAGAGGACTAGAGGGGAAGAGGGTGGGAACTGTTACGGACAGAGATATTTGTTCCTTTTCTCGTTCCAAATATAGAGTGGATTAAAATATGTAAAACGGGGCTCTTTGGCCCCCATCGAGAACCCCAATGTCTCCCCCCTCCCCCCAGTCACCAAGGCGTGTCCTGACCTCGCATGCTGGACTAGGTTCCCCCTCTGGGAGAATGGCCACCAGGAGCTGTGATGGAGGTGGTCAGGCCAGAGCACCCTGCCCTAACCCCCTTCCACCCAGCCCCCCTGGTCCGCGCCCTTACTGTGTGCTGGGTGGGGTTCAGCGGCAGGGGAGGGCACTAAGCAATGTACAGGGCAAGTCTCCAAGCAACAGCAAACAGGACAATTCATGCAACATTCCTGGCCCGGGCGCCGTGGTAGGGGGCGAGCCGAGCCTGCGGCCTGGAGTAGGGGTGGGGGCCCTGCCGGCAGGGCGCAGCAGGATCGAGAGAGGGAGTGGGGCGTCAGCTGCCATCCAGTTGCCTGAGCGCACGCTCGATGTTCATGCGGTGGCCAACGCGTGTGACACCCAGCTCCACGAAGTCGTCCTTGGTGAGCGCAGGCAGGTGTGCGCCTTCGATCTCATGGTCCTCGAAGCGGTCTCGGTGCTCGCCTAAGTGGATGCTCTCCAACCAGTCGCCTACATCGAACTTGCTCCAAAGCTGCAGAGGCTTCTGCTGGAATGGCCTACGCGGGCCGGCACTGGGGCCAGAGCCGGGAGAAGGCGAGGGCAGCGGAGATGGCGAGGGGGAGCGGCTGCGCGCACTCACACTTCGCACCACGAAGCGCACTTCCTTGGGTTCGTGCGGGATGGAGAGGCTGGACGACTTGAGGATGGTGGGAGGCGTGAGGCCGAAGGGCCGCCCCACGCCTCCCACGCCCGCCCCCAGCCCCTCCACCCGCTCCAGCGATGCGGGCTTCACTGGGCTCGGGGCTCGTCTCGCCACGGGGTACCGGCCGCTGGGCCGCACCGAGTAGGAGGTCCCTCCGCCCGGGGCCCCGGGGCTGCGCTGCTGTGCTGAGATGGTGCTCAGCTCACCGAGGCTGCTGAAGAGCCTGCGGAGGGGAGAGTGGGTGAGGGCGAGGTGAGGGGTGGATAGTAAAGTCGGGGTGGATAGAGGGGAGCAGAGCCAGGAGGACTAGGGCTGGAGGAATATCCTGTGGTCACTCTTGTTTAAAAATCAAAAACATCCTGGCCTGTGCCTTGCTCCGGGGGATTCTTTGACCGGATTCTAAGTAAGACTAGTCCCCCACACAGCTCTCCATGGAGGCCCCAAGGGCAGTCCACCAAAGGAAAGAGTTTCTTATGAACAAGAGCTGCTTGCCTTTCCCTGCCAGCCTCTATCTAACACAGCCTCTGGGTATGGGTTCCATCCACAGACGCTCTCTGGACTGTAAGAACAGAACAATATCATGACCATTCCCCACATACAGCTCTGTTCTCAAGCTTGAACAGACCCAGAAAACCTAAGCCAGTTTCAGGGACCCCCAAGTCATGTAAAGGCTGGCAGTGGTATAAGACCAAACAGGTCCATGAACACCAGAGACAAACATCAGGTAGAGCTCACACCCACGAGAGGTTGAGGCAATAGCACACCATAACAGGAAGACAGTCTCCCTGCACAGAGCATACCACAGCAGTAATGGTGACTACATGTGCTGCATACATGCGGCAGTTATGGCAGGGATGCAATAGCAAATAGGCAGACACAAAAGGCAAATGGTACCTCAATTCCCAGCCTCACCTGGAAGGATCCTGGACTTCCAGCCCTGCCCCCAGCCTGCCTGGCTGGAGGGAGGCCAGCCTGAGGTGGCTGATCTAAAGGAGCCTAGTCCCATAGCCCCTCATTCCCAACTCTACCCCTTACTATGGCCAAGGACAGTCTCAATAGCTGTCAGTAGCACCAAAGCCCCACACAGCCATGCAGAGCAGCCAGGGGCAGCCAGGCACAGCAATATGGACTGCGAGAGGCATGGGATGGGCATGCTCACTTACACAGCCGGCACTCGGGACCACCGCGCAGCTAGACAGAGCAGCCACATGCAGATGGGCAGGAAAGAGCAATGAGAGAGAGTGTTAGCAGGCCAGGCCCACGATGCCTTCAGTCACACACAATGGGCAGCCAGGTTCAGGGACCCCTGTGGGACACTCTATGGAGGTTGGAACTTAAGGTAAGGCTCATCTACTTTCAGAGGTACTAGGACAGCTAGGCTAGAAGGCGTCTGATTTGCCTGCCTTGGAGTAGCACTCTGGTTCTCTCCACTGTAGAGCGCAGACCATTAAGTCGCTTAGCAGTGACTTACAGTCTGATTGTCTGTCTGCTGTCTGACCAGCCTCTCTCCAGCTGCCATCCCATCCCCCCCACCGCCCGCCCCACAATGTCACCTCTCTCAAGCTGGCCTAAATTCCTACCCTCTTGGCACAGAATCAGCAGTGCCTATTCCACACCAGCCGAAGTCCTCTCAACACTTCTCCTCGTTATCGTTCAGCACTTTAAAGGTATAGTGGTGGAGCCCATCTTTAAAAAGGTACCCGGATCATGAGGGCTCTGTACCCATCAATGAATTTAGACACACCTTTAATCCCAGCACTCAGGAGGCAAAGGCAGGCAGATCTCTGTGAGTTTGAGGCAAGACTGATCTATATACAGCAAAGCTCCCAGATCAGCCAAGGCTACATGTTGAGACTCTGTCCCCCAGAAAAAGAAAAAACAATAAAAATAAAAAAGCAATATTGATCACAAAACACACTGATGAATCTATAACTAGGTGGCCTTACCCCTTCCCCTCTTTTTCCTCCTTCCTGGCTGCCACAAAACGATTCACTACATCCATAGCCCACGCTGCGATGCTCTCCACAGCAACGGGGCCAAGAAACCATGAACTAAAATCTCAAACTATAAACCAAAATACATCTTTCCTCGAGTGGCCGCTGTGAGGTCAACTCTGTCAGAGAAAGCTAGCATGCTCCCTTAAAGCAACTTTCAGCTTCTACCTCTCCCCTGCAGACCTCATTTCCATCGCTTTCAATGGCTTTCTCACCAGCCTGTCTGTCTCTATTACTTCTCCCAACTGCTCAGACCCAGGGCAGAGCTTCTTGAAGAAACTAGAGAGAGCCCCCAACACAAAGACTACAAGAACATACAAGGGAACAGGCAAAGCCCCCAGAAAAGACCTTCATTCCTATGGAATCTGGCCTCATTGAGCCACCTTAGCTTTGGAGGCAAAGCGGGGTGGCAATAGAGGTGAGGTGGTGGGATCTCCTAGGAGGTGGTGCTAGAAGCATAGTTGTGAGATCAGACTTTGGCCACAGACAAAGTAACACAAAGCTGGTTATGTCACTCCGTCTGTTTCCTTCTCTGAATTCACGCTGACCCTAACACGGGCATCTATGTCACAGAATAGACATTACACAAGACCTTTCCCATGGGTTAGGTTATGCAGCATACTGCTGAACTAGAGGGTGTGAAACAGCTGTAAGGCGGTGCAGTAGGGGCTTCAAGCAGAGCTCAGAGGAGAGTCTGGATCCAAAAGATCTAAGCTGGGTCAAGTAGCTATACCTGTCTGGATAGCATCAAAGCCTTCCTTCCTGGCAGGGGTGACCTGGAGGCCTGGGCTGAGAGCAAACTGGCTTCAGAGGTGACCAGGGTCCGGCAGCCAGTGGACTGGGAGTAGAGAGAGGGCCAGTCATAAACCTCAACAACCTCCACCAGTGTTGGAGATGTTGGGAGGCCTAGAAGAAAAGCCCAAGCAATGGTGTGTACAGGAAGGAGTAGCCAAAGTACAAGTGTCTGTCCCACCTCTTGGGGAAGAGCACTACCCACACTGTCCCTAACAGTGTGCAAACATGATTTTAACACATTTACACACATCACCACACACCTATCCCTGGCTATTGCCACTAACAGCTGACTGACCGACCACCTAATCATCAGACTTTGTCCACTACAAAGTGGCCTCACAGCATCTGCTCCTAGCTGTGCAGCCTCTAAGATCTTGCCCCTGGGAACTCGCAGCCAGTGAGATCTGGCCTTTGCTCCTGGCTATCACCAAAGCTGTAGGCAGGGCTCCCTGGCTGACCTGCTCCTCTGCTTCCTTGGAGGAACCCTTTCCTCTGCATCTTCCTTCCTGGATGGATTTTCTAGCCCACACTTTCATAATCTACTTTCTGAGGCCATATCATCTATTCCCATTCTTTGCTATGACTAATAAGCCCAGAAATGACTCTGTGAGAACCCATCAGTTTCTTCTGAGCTCAAGGTTTCTACTGGGATCTCATAACAACTAACATACAGATGTCTAACCCTGCCTCAGTGAACAGCACCCAGTGAGAGGCCTGGGGGCTCCTCTACCCTTCTATTTCTGGCGAATGTCACCAATTCCTCACATTAACACGGGTCCCTCATAGTTTGAGGTCCTTTTACCATCCATCCACCCTCCCTCCCTTTCACCTATCTCTTCCTTCCCATCCTCCCACCTTCTCTGCTAGGGATGAAAGGAGAGCCTCACGCATACCAGGCAAGCCCTCTACCAGTGAGCTACATCCCAGCCCTTCATTTCCTTCACAGCTTTCCTTGACTCCTGGAACCCAGCACAAACTCAGGAATATAATACACACTGACAGAAAGATATCATCCTACAAAAACGCCACATCATCTTCCTCCTGAGACTCCCTTACCTCTGTCAGGTTGACACTCAGGCCTGGCCTGTACTTCAGGCCTATGATGCCTCTGCAGTCATGAGGGTCAGTTCTAGGCCTGTGGCCTTTGGCAATTTGGAGGCCTCATTACAGGGCAATTCTTAGTAGGAACAGACCATGCAGGGCTCCAAAGATTCTCCATGAGTCCTTTCTGCTGCCTAGGCCTCAACTCCTCATTGGCTGGACCGTCCAATACCGACATGCCCAGTGTCCCTGTCTTCTCTTAGGATTGCTTTCTGTTCCCTAGCAGAACTTGAGACTTTTAAGACTGCATCTTCATGTGACCTCGTGCATTTGATCTGTAGGGACACAATGCATCCTGTCCCCAATATCCAACTGGTCTCAAGAACTTTTACGTATAGTCTTTGTCCATACCCTTAACATGCAAGCAAGGATCTATATCAAACAGATAGAGCAGGGCTTTGCAGAACAACCTAATTGGTAAATGGCTCTCCTGTGAGATCTCATTAGTGACCTCAACAAGCCTAAATAACAGAGCACACTCTGACTACCCACACCCAAGCATAGGGGTGGGGGTGGGCTCTGAATAGTACTGCAGCAGTATTTCCAAAGCTATTTCACCATAATTTTTTAAATCAGACTCAAGGATCAGCCAGGTATAAAGTTGAGTCAACAGGCATGATAGCATACACCTGTGATTCCAGCACTTGGGAGGCAATAGCCAGAGATCTTAGCTTAAGGCCATGTTTGTCTACACAGTGAGTTCAATACCAGCCTAAGCTATATGGAAAGACTCTATCTCAGGTTGGTGAGGTGGCTCAGTAGGTAATGGCACTTGCAGCCAAGTCTGATAACCTGAGTTCAATCCCAGGCACCCACAAAGTGCAAAGACAATACCGACTCCCATAAGTCGCCCTTTGACTTCTACATGTGTACCATAAAATGTGTACACATGCACACACACACTCTCACACGCACAATAAATAAATGAAAAAAAGAAAAAAGAAAGGTCCCATACCTCAATAAAAACAAAGCAAGAAATGCAGCTCAACTGTTCACCATTTGCCAAGTATGCACAAGGCCCTGCACTCAATCCCCAGCACCAACCCCTCTCCAGAAAGCCAAAGCAAAGCAGTATTGCTGTAGGTTTCAAACTGCATGTAAGATTAAATTCCAAACATGAGACCCAGAAGATAAGTGGAATTTGGAGATTGGAGTAGGTCTCAGGAAGGAGGTGGAGCTCAACCAGTTATGGAGCCCAAAGTTAGGTTTTAAAGGATGAACAAATAACATGCAACCTAAGTCAGGCCCTCTCAGACATAAGGGTTTGTCCAGTAGGGGCGAGATCTGCAACCTGAAGTGTAGTACATACGGGAACACAGAATTCAGCAATAGGACCAAGAACAATGTACCTTCTAGCTTCAACCCAAAAACTAACAGTGGACCTGGTGTACATGAGCTGACCTACAAGTTACCGCACTTTTGCCTCCTGATATAAGGGACATTTAACTTGTTTTCAAAAAGCTCAGGTTGTTGAGCACCCGTGGCTAGATTGTATCATGCCTGGACTAAGCCACTGCAGAGAAGGTAGATAGAAAAGGGTCATTTCCTTTTTGATGGAATCTATCAAGAGACAGATGAGCCTGGTAGGTAAAACTCAGGAGCCATGCACAGACCAAGGATGTGTGACATCTGCCACGATAGATCCTAAGAAGGACACAGTCATACCTAGACATCAGAACGTCACACACTATAGACACTTCTCCAAGAGAAAGGCTCATTAGTGATTTTTATCCCAAAGTCAGACATGAATACTAGATTCCAGCCCCCACTGGCTACAAGACCAGTGCTAAGGTGCAGCCCCAATAGACATCAAAGCCAGTGTTCACAAAGACCAAACAAAATACCAGGTCTGAAATAAGCTAGATGTACACAAAGTCACGTGTTCCATGCCTATCTCCAGAAACAGGCAGGACACACTCCAGGACACACTCTAGACGACTACTCACCAGATATGATGATGTGATATCTCACACCAAGAAGACAAGGATAGGAAGATCAAAGTCAGCTCAGACTGTATAGTGAGACCCTGTCTCCAAAACCAAAACCAAAAATAAGGAGCCCAAAAGATGGAAGAAAAGTAAGTGGGAACAGAGAGGCAAATGGAGGCACACAGGGAACACGGTGGTTTATTTATGCTAAGCTGACAACATTCAGTGTAATTTATTACTTATGTATCTAAGAAATGTCGTGAGTTACTGCTATACAGCAAAAGTCTATCTCTGTGTGAAAGTACTGAGCATAAACTCAATGTGTTACAGAAGGTGCTACTATAAATCTGAGCGATCTGGGTCCATCTGTCCTTCCATGAAATCTGCTGTAGGTCACCCTTTCGGATTTCAAATAACAATATAGCACTTGCATTAAGCCTCCATTTATCAGTTTAATATGTTTACTGAGGCCCCTACAATGGGTTGAGCAATATGCTATGTACAACTTTCATCAATAAAAGAGGCAGAAAGAAACAGAAAGGCTGGTGATAGGCAGAAAGACAAAAAAGGAGGGGTCCAGCTGAGGCATCAAGACACAGTAGACAAACCTGGGACCCCAGCCACTCACCCTGACTGGTCCATCTGCACCACGCCCACTCAAAGGGTGCCTTCATCACTGAACTACAGAGAAGGGTTTTCAAATTCGGCTTAAGAAGAGGCCAAAAAGGTAGAAGGCCCAAGAACAAGCCACTAAAATGTCAGGAATGTCCCTGAGCCTCTTACGAGAGGCAATGTGAGCTTCTCAGGCTCCCACTCATATTTTGGACCCTAAATTGGGAGAATGTGCAATGAGCAGGCCCTTTGAGTAAGATCTGCAGTTCTCAGGCTGTGCCCTGCTCACTACTTTATGAACGCTGTCTTCCACAAGTGACAGTGAAGGGCACCAAAGGAACGAGAAGTGGACAATCAGGAGGTGGCTTCTCACCCAAACCCAGCACAGGGGAACCTTGGGAGCAGGAACAGTTTGAGAAACATAGACAAGAAGCTGGCAGTTGTCACCAGAACCCATGCAGTCCACATGGGAGCTCTGGGGAAGGTTCCCAAGAAAGGACCTGAAGGGGTCAACCCAGGGCTCTGGCAGCTTCTGCCTATAAAATGTTAGCAACAAATCTTAGGAGCATCTAGACCCCAGATCAGCACCTCCTCCTACCCCATCACCATTAGGGTCGGGGTGGAGATTGGGGGAAGACAGGACAAGAAAGTTAAAAAAACAAAGTGAGAGATGGTGTGATTTCCAACTCTTCTTGATAAAGCCTTATAAATCACATCCAGGGTTCTGTTTAAGGGTCCTACTAGATGCCACAAGACAAGTTCTAGGTCAGAACAAAAGAAATTTGTAACAAGTCCTTAAAGAAAAGAAACCAATGTACTGTGACCTGGAAAGAAAGTAAAGCAGAAGGCTTCTCTAGGAGAGGCAACAGCAGCCATATGGGGCAGCCAAGAAACAAAATGGAGCCATGAGGCAGTAAATACTGGGCCAAATAGCTGCTGAGAAGAAAGAATAGCTCCAGAGTACAACATGAACCGATACTTAATGACAAGAGCATCTTGAGTTAAGACACCGGAGTATAAAGTTGCAAACTTGTAGCAGGGCCTCCAGCAGGTCCTGGGAAGTCTAGGGACATACCTAAGTCTCATAGGTAGCAGTCCCACTGCCTGCACCAGTGATGCAGAGGAATGCAGAGAGCAGCTGTACTAAAGAGCCTCCTACCTCAAGACAGCAAGACCACACAAAGAAAGAGGTGGAGAGAAGGAACCTGTATCATAGACAGACGAGAGATGGAACAGAATGAGGAAGAACAGAGGGAAGGCTGTAGGTGAACAAAGGGAACGAAGACGGGGTACAGACCCCTCCCCACATCACCCTGCTCACCGAGCCGCTGCAATGGGCGACGACTTCTTAGAAGGGTCCAGCAGGCTGCCCAGGCCACCAACGGGTTCCTCCCCCAAGGAGCGTGTGTCTTTGTTCAGCTGCTGTAGACGGGAGCTGAGCTCACTGATCACAGTCGGTTTGTCATCTTCGGGCCCAGGGAGCCCCCGACTCTCCACGGGGTCCCCCCACAGCTTGGACCTTCTCTGGAAGAGGTAGCGAGGGCGGGCAGGCCCAGCAGCAGAAGCCAACCCAGTAGAGGCAGCATGGTGCTGCTGGGCCATGAGCTCACTGTCCGAGGATTGCTTCAGCAACGGGTCCCTGAAGGTCACCGGCCCCTTCCCCAGCGGGGACTTGAGCTTGGGCTTGGGAGGCACTGGTGGCTTCTCGAGTAGAAAAGTATGTCCATCGGCAAAGGAGGTGTGGGTGTCAGTGAGTTCCCCACTCTCCGAGCTCAGGGTGGACATGCTGGACACTGTGGAAATGGTGCTTGTGGTCTCCAGATGGGGGTCACTGGAGCTTCGAGTGTCGGCCTCCTCTACTCCAGAGTCAGCGGCAGACTCGGGGGCAGGGGGCAGCTCGCTGCTGGGCTTCCCTGAGGCCGGGCTGGGTACCGTGGTGGGCAAGGGGCCCGGTCCAGGGGGTGGGGTGGCCAGCAGGATCCCATTGGCAAACTCTTCCGGGGGTGGCACTAGCCCAATGCGGGCCAGCTCCTCCCTAGTTTCTTCATCGCTAGAGGACAGCTGAGCAGGTGGCAGGTTGACAGCAAATACCAGCTCTGGCTCTTCCTCTGAGCTGCCTTGGCCTGGCCCGGGATCTGCTGGAATGCTGCTAGGGGGCTGGGCCCGGGGGCTTGGCATAGGCTCTGCCACAGCCGCTGTCTGCATGGGGGCTGGGGCCAGCTCCGGAGTACCGGGGCGCTCCTCTTCAGTCCCCAGCCTGTTGGGCTCCTGTCCATTGCTGGTGGCATGCACAACAATGAGACCAGCTGGCCGCTGCAAGGACGTGTCCAAGACGCTGAGGATCATAGATTTCTTGTCCTCTGGTGATTTCCGCTCTTCCCGAGGTGACTTTTCCGCCTCTCTGCGAGCAGGCACTGGAATCCAGGCTGGGCTCCGAGGGGAGAAGGCTGGTGAAGCCAACGGCCCTCGATCGGAATCTCGAGTCTGCACATCCACAAAGAGGGGTCCGGGGCGGTCAGCATCAGGGCTGTGTACAGGCGTGGGGGATCGGGAAGGTGCTTGCGAGGCCAGAGCCCGCTCTCGGGCAGCCAGAGCAAGGGCTAGGGGTGAGCTAGGATCCAGGGGTTTGCCAGTGAGAGGGTGGATGAAGGTGGAGCCTGAGGGCCCAAGGCTGGGGCCACCGACCAATGGCTTCAGAGCAGAGACAGGGGAAGGGAGCAGCAAATCGCGGCCAGTGGTGGCGCCTGTCCCCAGGAGGCGCTCATCAATGGAGCGGGAGGGCTGTAGGGATGGCAGGTCTGCTGTAGGAGGGCTACCCTCGATGGCACCCACAGACAGGAACACAGTGGAACGGCGTCGCTCTTCCAGGCGCCGCTCCTTGCCAGGGCCAGGGCCAGGACCAGGACCGCCAAATGTGAGTCCCAGGCCTTCTCCAGAACCATAACTTTCAAGGCCACCTGGCCGGGGCCCGCGGTGCGTTGGGGAGGGTTCTCGTGCAAAGCTTCCACCCACTGGACCCGGGCTACCCACGGCCAGGGCCGCGCGCTCCTGAGCATCCTCCACCTGAAGCTGCTTCACCAGCGGGCTCTTGCGGCGCTGTGGTTTCGATGGAGCAAAGAGGCTGGCACTGAAGGCGCCCAGATTGGCATAGGGGCTATCGGGGCCAGACGGCCGAGGCCGGCGCTTGGGACGCTCAGGTGGTGTAGCTGCAGGAACGGGCCGAGGGACATCGCCCACTTCTGGGGCAGAGTCCTGCAAGATGATCATGGAGCGCGCACGCTTCTGACGCTCAGGGTAGGGCAGCGGGCCCAGGGGCGCGCCAGAATCATACAGACCAGCGGCCCCCGCACCCAGGCGAGCCTCCAGGCCCGGCTTGAAGCTGGAACGCACAGTGTCATAGGCACGGCCCGGCGGCGGTGGAGGTGAGAATGTGGGAGGTGGCCCGGAATCGAAGTAGTAGGGCGCGGGTGGGGGTGGTGGGGCGGTCTGCGGCGGGGGCGGAATGCCTCGACCTTCACGCGCTGTGTCCTGCATTGATGTGCTGCGTGGGAAGCGCCCTTCCAGTAGGGATGCCAGCTTCTCGTCCTCCCCTGGGGACGGAGGGGCCAGGTAAGTCTGGCCATTGAAAGGCCTCTCTCAACCCAGTGCCACTGGCTAGTCCTATCCTGTCTGCACCCCTGAGTGTCCACAGCCCCACCAAGGAAGGGCCCATGTAAGAGCGCAAGAGCTCAGAGCAGGACACCATGCTCTGTATCAAATGCTGTACAGGTAGAAGAGAGCTATGAAGGGTCCAGAAGGGACCCCACCCACAGTGTGGAGGGATGTTCCTGCAGAGGAACTGGGACAGGACCCAAACTCTGACTGCCTGGACTGAGTCCAAGATCTCCCCAACCCCTGTGGGTATGGAGCAGGCCATGAGAAGACACCAGGATGGTATAGGCAGCCACCCTACAAACTTGTGAGGGACGGGCGTGCGGGTGCTGGCTAGGGGCTTCCCACGCAAAGCAACTCGGAGACCCTGACGACAGCCAGAGACGGGAAGAAAGATGATCAGAAAGGACACCCTCCCCCAATACAGCCAAAGTAAAACATCAATAAGGGGGTGCAGGAGAGTGATAATGGATCCCTGCATCTGGAGAAGCGGCACTGATACCCAGGGTAGGAGGCTGGGAAATAAGCACCATTGGTTCTTTGGAGAGACTCTCAAGGACCAGCCTGCAGGATACGAGGAAGTTAGTACCCTAGCCAGAGAGGAAAGGGAGAGAGGCTAGATAGGTAGATGAAGACTCATGAGTGAAGCTAAACCGGAACTGAAGTCATGTTTCAGTTTATCTCTACTGTCTTGTGTTACCCCCAAACCAGGGTGTAAGCCCCACTTGGGCCTGTTCTCTCATGGGCTACCCTGACTAAAAACAAGCCCCATCCTCTTGCCTAGAGATGTCATCAGGCTAGATCCGTGCAGAACCTCCAGTGTCATTTCAGATATACTGTGTAGACACCTGTACAGAGTCCCATACAGTGGGACTTGTAAACCCTGAGTGGCCCGACCTAAGAAATAGAAGACAGGCTTGGTAGTGACATACTTTATCTCTGGCTGTCAGGAGCCCACTCAGGACTAGGCAGGTTATGTTTGTTGTAAACTTAGGCTTGAATTCCAGCTTCACACGAGTCATAGTCTTGCCCCTATCACAGGGCTATTTACAGTTTACAGTTCATGGCTACAGGAAGCAACACCAAGAAAGACCACTGAGGTCATTACTGGTTATTTCACAGCCTTCCTGGCTGGCACGGGATCTGCTCTTGATGTCATTCCTACACAGTACAGGGGCATGTACTGAACATTCGCAAGCCTGTGTGCTCAGTGGAGCTATGTAGGAAGAAACTTACATAGATAGACCTGAAGGTTACAGAAGGCAGGAATGATGTGTGACAGTGAAGGAGGGGGTGGAATTTAATACTAACAGCATGGTAGGCTGTGCCTGAGGGTAAAGAAAAATCACCTGTCTCTAAGAGAATCAGGGTCTGTTCAAGACCCCTAGAATAAAGAAAAACTCGAACTCCCTCTCCCTCTCTCTCTCTGCTAGTCAGCAGGACTGTTTTCTGGGTACCAACTGTGTGCTCAGACAGAGCCTGGATCAAAGGGCTGTTGCAGCTACTGCAACCAAGTTCAAGGAAGAGCCTGACCAGTCCTTACTGGCAGTAGCCATGTTTACAGACTCTAGTCCTGGGGTTCTAAGAGATGAATTATATGCCCAAGGACAAGCAGCCAGACCTGAAATAGGAGTCCAAGGAGCCTGAGAATCAGCCAATGGTCATGCTGGCAACTGGCAGTGTGCTAGCCATGGAACTAATGTTGAGCACCTGCTACCCCACTGGTTGGCTGTATCCAGGTAGGAGGCCTATATGACAACTACATAGATCTGGGTCTACAGCAGTCAACTCTGGGAAAGACCATCCAGGAAAAGTGAGGGCAGATAGGTAGCAATGAGTAAAGGAAGACTCTTGTCACAGAAAATCAGCGACACCCCAGATGAAGCAGGACAGGGCTGTTGCTCTGGGAAACTTGAGACCACAAGAGCCCACACAGGCCCATCTGGAGGGATATCAGGTAATAAATATGCCATAGAAAGCTTCCTTTGCCAGAGAGATGGGCTAGAGAAGAGATCCACTTCAAGCAAACCTGGGCAAGACAAGGCTGTATACCTGGAATAAGACAAGCCTGTCCTGAGCAGATATAAGGCAGGTGAGGCAGGGTAAGGCTTTCACAAAAGACTTGGTATAAGGCAGAAAGTAGTTTCTCTTGGGTCCCAAGGAACAGCAGGCTCCCACCAGCCGCCCTTCCTAATCTTCCTCACTATCAGCCTACAAAGGATTCTCCCATCTATCTATACGCCCATGTTTTTTACACACTGGCCTCTGTCAGACATTTACCCCACTATCCCCAGTCAACTTCTGCTTGCCCTGTTATTCTAAGTGTAAATGCTAATGTTCATGTATGTCGGGACCTCCCCAGTCAGTCTCCATTTGTAAGTGTACTTTAGCACTCATAACTGCTTAACTAACCTAACTGTAGACATGTCACCTTCCAACTGAGACCTAGATCTAGCCTAGGGCCAGTTATAGTAAGCGGGAATCCCAGGTAGGTAATGGGTACAGTCAGAGTTTAGACAGATGTTTGGTTTGAGAATAGATAGGAGGTGGGCTGGAGAGATGGCTCAAAGGCTAAGAGCACTGGCTGCTCTTCCAGAGGTCCTGAGTTCAATTCCCAGCACCTTCATGGTGGCTCACAACCGTCTATGATGAGATCTGGTGCCCTCTTCTGTTCTGCGGGCATACAAACAAGCAGAACACTGTGTATATAATAAATAAATAAATCTAAAAGAAGAAAAAAGGATAAGAGGTATAGGCAAGGCAATTATGTGACTTTCAGCAAGTCACTTTAACTCTTCCTAAGTAAAATGAGTTAATTTTGCCCCATGTGATTACATATTAAATGAGCCAGTGTGTATGTAAGCCCTCATGTCTGGCCTGTCCTTGGACTGAGCAGGAGCTTACTCTGACATGGAACAGACGGTGGGTGTAGTGGAGTGTGTATGAACAAGTGGATGGATGGGTCAACATGTCACGGAAACTAGATGCCTGAGAAACACAGAGTAAAAGCACACCTCATTAGAGACCCTGGCCTGGGATAAGAGGAGGCAGCCAAGTATGGAGTGACAGTGGCCAGGGAATGATGAAGTACCACAATACGATGGACAGGGCACAGGCTTGAGTTGGCCTGTTTGTATATGCTGAACAAATGCAGCCACGGAAGGAGGAGAGAACAAGAAACTCACTCCCACAATACAAGGAGTTTCACAGAGGGGGGAGCAAAGAAACTGCCAACTGGAGACAGTAATAGGAAGGGTAACAGTGTCTGCCCGGGGGTGGGGTGGGGATGTCCTGAGGCTGCTGGGGACCCTAGTGGGAGCATCTTCAATTTTGTTTTGGAGAGACTCAGCTGCTTCAGATTTATGAGCATATGGGGACAAGAGAGCAATTACAGGTGACCTTTCGGGTCTGGCCATGAAGGGACAGGGAGAGGATGCTACCTGGAGAGATGGAGTAGGTTCAAGGACAGAATAATTTTAGGATTAAAAACTAGACCTGCGCTCTGGCTAACAGGACAGGAAATAGCTGTCCTGATGGCAGCTTTATCTGTGTAAGGAAGAAGTGACGGAGAGCAAGGGAAGGACTAAGGGGTACCCATGAATAGAGAGGGGCAGACTGGGAAAAGTCTCAAAGGTGTCTTCCCACAACATATCTCTGGGAGGAAGAACAAACTCAGATCCATAAACAAAATGGCATCCTTGAACTCCGCAGAGAGAGATGGGGTCCTCCAACCCTAAAGCCACCCCACCCCAGCCAGCCATCCCAACCCCAAGCAATCCCTCAGCCCAGCCATACCTACAGATTTGGTCCGTGGAATCCCCTTCCGCAGAGAGCCCGGCAGCTTCTCTGGGCCTGGGAGGCCCTGGCGCTCAAACAATGACTGTGGGGTCAGGGAGGGACATGGAAGTTCCGGGGCATTGGAGCACCCAGTTCTCCATCCAGCCCCCCCATCCTAAGCTAGACCAGACACCCGAAAGGCACTGGTGCCCATACTCAGTTGGGGCCTTCACTGTATGGATAGTGAAATGAACATAGAAGTACAGGCCCTCGGCATAGTCTGAATAGAGCAGGAGGAAGAAGCCGATGCCAGGTGGATTATGGCTGCCTTCTAAATAGGAATATGCTATGCCATAGGTTCAGCAGTTTGTAGACCCTAGTAGTCCGGGATGACACAGAATCCAGAGGTCAGAGGCATTAGAGTCTGTGTGACCACAGAAGTGAGCTGAACTACAACTATCCTAGGGACTGAGATGGTCCCAGATGTCTTCCAGAGAGGCTGTGGAGAGCTCCACCTCCTCTGGAGAAGGGATCCAAATAAAGAACTCTTACCTCAAAAGAGAGGCGCATGACCCTCTGATCCCCAGGCCCTGGACCTGACCATCCCAGAGCCCTGGCCCAAGGCTGGCTTACGCTGATCTCGGCAGGGGTAATCCTCCGGCTGGTGGGCCGCTGCTTGACAGTGGCCGCCCTGGAGTCAGCATCTGCGATGTCTGGCCTCAGTGTCGGCTCCGCAGCAACTGCCAGGATCTCATCCAACTTTTCTGCACAACCAAAGAGATGCAACCTCAGCTCCAGAGCCACCTTGGCCTCGCTGCCGCACCCACCAACGCCAGCCCCACGGCACTACCCACCCCTAGGTGTCTCACTGCCTGAGGCCCTGGATCTTGGGACCCAGTGGTGCCCCTCAGACCTCAGGACCCAGTTCCTGAACCAGCCAAAGTCTGACCCTGAGGAGACCCTGAGTATCTCAGTGGCCACTGGGAGTGACCACAATGACTGACCACAGGGAGACCAGACTCAGAGACAGATCATTTAGATCCATTTCCCTTGATCTCCCACCACTTTTTGCCCAGTGCCTTTTCTCCAAGCAAGGTCTATCCTCTACCACTCCCCCACAAGAAGCTATTTCTAGCAGGACCACTGCTCCAGGGACAGAAACTAATGTTCAAGCAAGAGACGCTGAATGAGTAAAGAACCAAGGAATGAGCAGACTGATAGAAATACCTCCTAAGAACAAAACAGGCTGGGAACCTAGAGTGGTTCAATACCAAATGGGGCCACAGCACCTTCCTCCAGTGGGTGAGGTAAGGAAAGAGGAGGCTCCTCACTGTGAGCCTACCCACCCAAACTCCTCAGACTTCAGCTCCATTTAAGGCTGATGCCTAAGAAGAGCTTGGTTGAGAGATACCAGGCGGCCTCAGGCATTTTCTTGTCACATCCATTTTAAAAATGAAAAGCTCTGTGTAGTCATTTTTTTTTATTAATGTTACTGTTTTTAAAATGGGATTTGGGGGTTGTGGAGGCAGCTTTGTGAGTAAAGTGCTTGCTACATGAGCATAAAAGACTGTGTTCAGATCCCCAGCACCCACATCAAAAGCCAAGCCTGGTAGTGTATGCCTGTAACCTCAGCACTACTATGAAGCAACACACAGGTCCTACGGACTCACTGGCCAACCACTCTAATCCAAATGATAAACTCTGGGCTCCTTGAGAGAACCTGTCCCAATAAGTAAGAGAGAGAATGACCAAAGAGGACACTCAGCAGATAGACCTCTGACCTACACACACACGGAGAAGTGCAGGCACACACGTGCACATACTTACATACACCACATACTCCCCTCCAAAAAAAAAAGAAAAAGTGGTACTTTTCACTTATCAAACAAAAGATGAGGAAAATCTGGTGCGGTGGCACAGCATGTACGATATTACTGTTAACATGACACAGAATTCAGACCTAGGAAACACACCTGTGAGGGATTACCTTGACCATGTTAAGTGATCTGAGAAGGCCCACCCTAAAACTGAGTAGCATCATTTCCTGAGCTTTTGTCCCAAACTGCTTTACACGGAAGGGGAAGCAGCTTAGCAAGAATATTCATCATTCTCTTCTTCCCAACTAGAGATGGAAAAGCCCTCAAACTGAGAGCCAAATAAATCCTTCCTTCTTCAAGCATTTTATTTATTGTACTTTATCCTAGCAGCTGGGCAAAGTAGCTTTTAAAAAATCCCTGTAAATCCTATTCTCTGGGAGGCTGAAGCAAGATTACAAGTCTGAGATCACACTGAGCTACAGGGGAAAAACATTTCAGTGGGAGTTTAAAGGTTTTTGGAAACCTTTAAAGTACCTGAAGACTGTCTGAAATACGATGACGTAACTCCTACCCAGAGTCCACTGGGGGTCAGTGTTCAAGTGTACACTGGAGTTTAGGGGCAGTGCTTTTAAGTGCACCCAGGGCTCCATCGTTGTGCCCAGCTTCAGGGGACACTTGTCCTAAACACCCTTCTACTCTCAGAGGTACCACTGCTAAAGAACCTCTACAGTCAGTCTGAACATCTATTCCTTCCAAACTCAAGCCCTAGCTGCTCACCAGCACCTGTTTCTATCTAACTTAACAATTGCTGTGTAGAAGAAGTAAATTCACTCCAGAGCAGTCTTCTTAAGTAGCATCTAGAGACTCCGGCCTTTCACATTCTGTTCAGATGTATACCCTCTGAGACCCAGTGCCTTCGCCTGATAAAACAGTCATATATGGCCTCTATATAGCTTAGCTCTAAGAGAAATTAGCAAAAAGGAGTCCACACCCACTCACTCTAGCCACAATGGCCAGCGCAGATGCTAAAGACACAGCCAGAATGTTCACCTTATCTTCATCAACAATTTGTGGGTTACTCGTAAGGTAAAGACTCTGCCCTTTTGGCACCCTGAACAGCAGAGTACTTAGCCAACAAAGCCTGCTCCCCCTGTAGAGAAATTTGTTGGGCCAAAGCATGATTTCCAGTACCACCAGATAACAGTATGGAGACTGCAGTACAAAAGGTCTCCTCATTTGTCTTTGTAATAAAATGAACAGCTTCCTTTTAAAAGGAGGAATCACTACCCTGGCCAAATCCTTCACGATATATAGTATGTGTCAAGTTTTACATGACTAAAACAGTAACCACCTTAAGATCCTATCATCATCCCCTTTTCCCTGGAGCAAATAGATGCACACAGAGAACTATCCCAGATCACAGATCCTTGGTGCTACACCACCCAGAAAATGCAGAAGATACAAGGGGAAAGAGAAGTTCATGGCACCATGGTGACATGTTTCCTACCAAGGCATGGAGAAGAGAGTATATGTCCATCAGAATTTGCTCCAAGAGATCCAAGCAGTATACACACAATTTAACAAAGCAACTGTTTAAGGTTATGTTGTAATAATACTGAGGCCAAGTAAGAATTGTTTCTAGGAAGAGGAATTTTATATATAAAAAGTCGAACACTTTTGCTCCATATAAATCTACAACAAAATTAGAAAACACATTCTGAAATTATTTTAGATATTTAAAAAAATAAAATCAAATCCCTTAGGAACCAAGTACTGTCATTTCTACCAGCCTTCCAAGAGGCCAGTAATATGGGTTTAGGGCAAAGTATGCTGGGAACCCAAGCAGAGATGAAAAGAAGGGCCTGTGGAAATGACCAATCAGCATTTCCCCCACTACTGGAGGAAGGGCATGACCACAGCCTAGCACCCTGTGAGTCCCACTATCATGGAGCTAGAATGTAGATCTTAGCAAGAGGAAATTGGAGTGGGGGATATACTGGTCATATGCTGAGAGCTAGAGAGTCCTGCTCAGGCAAAGCCCAGGACATCAGAAGTAAGGAGGGGGTGCTGGACGCACACATCCACACACACTGGGCTATGAGCATATCTAAGTCTGACTCTCATCCACTCAAGAGGCAGAGGAAGCAGTACAAGCTGGGGAAGACCTTCCCCAGATGCTGGACGTCAGTACCCAGCCAAGGCCCTAGTGTCTCTAGGCCCCACGTGGACCCCGTGTTCCCTGCAGCCACGCTGGACACACAAGTCATTTAAGAAAAAGCCCCAAAGGACATGGGTAGAAGCAGAAGAGGGGAGAGTGAAGTCAATAGCCTGGGGGACAGGGGATGGGAACAGGACATGGGACTCAGAGCAAGGGAATCCAGCTCCCTTCCCAATGCCAACAGATAATCCTTATTCTGAAGCAGTTCTGCTCTATGCTCAATCTAACCCATCAGTATGAAGTTGGCTTAGGCAGAGAAAAGGACAAATACAGAAGGTGGAGCCACCATCCCAACACAGCCTAGGTGCCTGGCTGCCCTACACTCCATACCCTGATCCTCATAGACCATCCCCTCCCCCACTCCAGGCCATGACATTGGGGGGGGGGCGGCGCATCCACCAGGAATTCTCCCATCTTCTCCCCACCAAACTATCTCCGTAGGTCACATCCCCAAGCTTACCTGAACCCATAAGGGCTCTTGTTGTACTACCTATTAATGCTAATGATACCCCCGGGAAATCCCCATCCTTTCAAGGTCCTTCACCACATCACTACCAAATCTCCAGGCAGGAACAAGAGAGTATACCAGACTCTAAACCACTCTAATCTGGACTGAAGCCTCATCACACACCAGTACCCCTTGTTAGGAACAGGCAAGTCAGCCTAAAACAAGACTTACCCCCTTTTCTTCTCCGAATGGAAGCTTGGAATTGAGAAACAGAACAGAGAGAGGAAGAGGAAAGCTTTATTCCATGGCACCTGGGCCATTTACACAGTGGTTTCCCCACCCTGTTCTCCCCACCCCCTCCTCCCCATGACCAGGCCCTCATCAGTCTGTCCCCATCTATACCTCTAAAACTATCAATGCTCTAAAACTCTTGGCGAGAACAAGCAAAAGCAGGAATACCCGCTGCGTGTACATGCACGCGCACATACATGCACACACAAAGACAGGCATAATTAAACTGTACTTGGAGCAGCCAAATGTTTGCTTAGAATGATGATACAGAACTATAAAAGCAAAGTTCAGAATCTGCTATTAACCAAAGTGGTCACCTATGAGTACTCTGTCCTGAGATTTCAGTTGGGTTTTTGCTTTTGCGGGTACTGTGGCTGGAACCCAGGGCCTTGAACATGCTGGGCAAGCACTCCACTACTGATACACACCTCCATATTCCAAAGCAGATGTCTAGTAGCAAGCAGATGTAAAGCAGCAAAGCAAACAGTATATGTTTGGTAAAGAATCTTTTCTAGTCTAAGGCAGCAGAACAAACCTACCCTGACCTCATCACAAAAGAAA
This sequence comes from Phyllotis vaccarum, assembly GCA_033318265.1. Classification (NCBI taxonomy): domain Eukaryota; kingdom Metazoa; phylum Chordata; class Mammalia; order Rodentia; family Cricetidae; genus Phyllotis; species Phyllotis vaccarum. The sequence goes on along the minus strand of JARWLC010000001.1, from coordinate 53,278,429 downwards.
AGACCCAGGAAATTAATGGAAGTCTTAATTTTGCCTAAATAAATAAACAGGAATAGTTTGGCCACACTAGGGCCCTGACTCAAGCTGAATATGCATGTACATGGTAAGGGATCCCCAGACTAGACAAAGAAAAGGGGATTATCTATGCACCTCCCCCACACCCAACTCTTATGAACAACCCTTTCTCTTTGAGACAGAATCCTGCTATGTAGGCCAGGCTGACCTGGAACTCACTCTGGAGATCCCCTGGCATCCAAGAGTTCTCCCACTGATTTCCGGCAGCCATCACCACTTTTATTTTATTTAATTAATGTATTTAATTTTGGATCAGCCTCTGCTCACTCCTTAGTTCCCAGGAACTCACCCCTCTTCTTCCTCAAGCATTGCCTTGCCTCACCCTCCACAAAGCACAAGCCTCCACCTTTGTGCCCACATCTCCCTCACCTCACACTGTTTTTTTCCTTCCAGGTGCTCAGGTCATCTTTTTGACAAACATGGCTCCTAAAGGGTTCCTTCAGTGAGTGGCAGGATAGACATGTTTCTAACAATGGTGACTCAACATGTCTTACTTCTCCTTTTAAAAACATAAGCAAATCATCTAAGCATGGTAGTGTATGCGTGTAATCCCAGAACTCAGGAGGCATAGGTAATTCAACAGCAGCCAAGGCTACAGAATGATCCTGTCTCAAACAAACAAGAAGAATAAACACTAGAGTGTGGGATGTTCCATTGGGTACTTGGAGAACTCTGTGTTGGTCTGGCTTCTTCAAATCAGGCATTCCCAGAAGAACCAGGTCACCTCCTAACACAAGTGTCTTTGAGTCAGGGCAGCTCACCGGGCCCTACTATTAGGTCTTTCTCTAAACACAGCCCCATTTTGAAACCAGTTCCAGTTTCAATAACCACAATTCCCCCCCCCCCCCACCAACCACCTCCACAAGCCTTCCAGACTCTACTCAGAAATAGGATAGGATACCCTGCTCTTCTGTACAGGTCTACAATGTAACTGGAGTGACCTTCTCCCAAGGCTTCTGGAGCAAAGGGGTCTGGAGCAAAGGGGAAGACTCAGCCCTTCCCATTTCTACAGGCAAAAGCTATAGCCAGAGTCTACCACTCTCACTGGGGTGCCTCTCTGCTCCTGGAGTGCAGAGTTTAGGATGAATAACTCCTCTCTATGCAAAGTAGGAAGAGCCTTTCTGACCTGGTTATGGGACAGCTTCTAACAAGAGACTCTAGGACATGTATTATGTCCAATCAGATCCAGCTGCCTACTCATATTGGTGTATTGATTCATGTCATAGGTCTGCTCTCTAAGACTAATTCTGGTGCCTCTGCTCACTCAAGTTTGGCTAGGATGTGTAATTAGTTGGGAAGGTTTCTACACCCCACTTTTCACTATCTTCTACCTTCTATCCTAACTGATGAAAGCCTAAAAGCAAACCATCACTCATTTCTAAGCCAACTGGCTCCCTCTACTGGTTCTGGTAAGATTTTTCTGCTTTTCTATGGTATTCTAAAGTTTTACTCTGACAAATCCTATTTATTTGTGACATATTTCTTCAGAATGGAGTCTCACATTTCTGTTTACTTTTGGGAAATCCTTAGCTTTTCTATTAATTTCCATTGGAATCCCTATCAAGTAGATGCTGAGGTTTCCTCACTTGTCCGCATGTGCCCTAACTGGCCCTTGATGTCTACCTGACTCTGAAGAGGTTCAGGTTGACCTTCTTACTCAGTGCTATGTTTTTTGTAAGTTCTGGATACTTTGTATCTACAGACCCTTCTCATTTGTAGTTTCTTGTTTAAAAAAGTTCAGGATTCCCAAACATGCTTATTATTGTTGCTTCTCTTATCCTGGTAATTTTGTTAATTCTATTAGTTTTCTTGCCTTTAGTAACTTGAACTTTTTACTTTACTCTCATCCTTTTCATCTCCAAATATTTTTTTTTAGATTTATCTATTTTGAGGGTATGTATGCATATGTGTGCATATACCCATGAGAGAGCTCCACATTCATGCCCGATGCCCCCCCACCCCTGCCCAGCAGTCAGATGGATTAGATCCACTAGAACTGGAGTTACAGATGGTCATGAGTCACTGTGTAGGTGCTGGGCCCAAACCTGGGTCCTCTGCAAGAGCAACAAGCACTCTTCAAGTGCTGAGCCACCACTCCAGCCCCTCCAGCTCATCTTAGGCTAAGTCTGTGGCTGTCTCTGGCTTTCACAAGCCCTTAGCACATCTTCTAGCCTTGTTGAGAACCTCTATCAGGAGTTGGAAACACCAGTTTCCAATTCCTCTGGCTTTAATTTCCTATTTCTGATTTTGGGATTTTGGGGGGGTTTTGAGACAGGGTTTCTGTGAAATAGTCTTGTTTTGTAAACCAGGCTGGCCTTGAACTCACAGAGCTCCACCTGCCTCTGCCTCCCAAGTGCTGGGATTAAAGGCATCTGCTTTATTTCTGAAATAGGATTCATACTATCTTATACTATACTATACTCCCTTATACTATCTGTAGTTTTTATTTATTTTATTCAGCGTTTTACCATGGGAAATCTTCTATCTTGGTAACTGTTTTCCAAACTTCAGTCAAGGCACCTGCTTGCTATGTGGCAGCCCAGCCTATGGCTGGGACATGGTCAGCACTCAGTCTATAAACAAAGGCAAGGATAGCTCTGGGAGCCAGGATAAGGGCTTCCTTTTATCACTGAAGTCAGAGGAAAGTCTGGGATTGAGACTAGGCTCAAACTACAGAAGCAAAGAGTGTTTTGATTTCTCACGTGTTGAAATATACCTACCATGAAACTGTTAGCCAATAACCACCCACAATAAGGCTCTTAACAATCATATTAGTACATGCCCACAATGACAATAAAATCACATACATCAGCACATGCCCAAGATGAGACTGATAACAGTCCTGTGTGTCAAGATGTGATCATGCATATAGGACGTACCTATGACGAGGCTGGTAAATGTCACATGTCAGGACATGGCTGTGAATATGAGACATGTCCATGACAAGGTTAACTGGCATATGTGTCAAGATACGGTCACGTATATGAGACATGCCCATGACAAGGCTGGTAACTGCTATACTTGTCAAGATGTGGTGGTCATGTACATGGGACATGCCCATGATAAGTCTGGTTACTTTTATTCGCATCAGAACATTGTAGTCATGTACATGAGACATGCCTATGACAAGGCTGGTAACTGCCACATATGTACACATGCATATAGGATGTGTTAGGCCTATGAAACATGGCCATGATAAAGCTGGTAACTGTCATACGTCAGGATGGGGTCATATATATCAGAACATGCCCACAATGCGGCTGTTTGTAGTCAATCCATCAAAGCCTAACATACTTTAGTCCACCTCCCACAGTTCACAAGGCCCCATCCCTCACTGTGTTAGAGGTGCTCACAATGCCTCTGTTAGATCAGTAGGCAGTAGGTTCACTTGGCAGATAAGTGAACAGGTACCAACCTAGCAAAATAAACACAAATATGACCAGTTCATGCCAGTCAGATCCAGGAGCAGACTATACACTGTCCTGTTATTGCTCCTTGCCAGCTAAGTTGAAATGCAAGAGCAAAATCTTAGTGGAAAAGCACAGAACCAGAAAAAGCACTCACACACATGCATGTGCATGCATGCGGGCATGCTTCAGGGCCAGACCTTGTTCCCCAGCCATCTGTCCTGGTTGTCCCTTGCTCAACTCTAGTTCCTCAGGCTGCCCCAAGTCCTCATCTCTTCACTTGCTATTTCATTCCTCACCACACAGGTACCCAATTTCCCCATCACTCCAGTCCGTACCCTAACTGCCGATTGGCCTCCACAACCATCTGCTCTTTCTTCTGTCTCTACCTGGCCTTAGCCCCAGTTCAGCACCACTGCCCTCCCAAACTGCCTGTGTCCATCCCACTTTGGCCAGCCCGTTGTAGACCATCCACCCACCGTCTTCCTGCAATGCTCACCGAGTTCCTCAAGCTCAGCTGTCATGGATTTGGAGCGCAGGGTCAGCGTGGTGCTGGGGGCCCTCTTTGGGGGTGGTGGGGCTGCAAAGAAGAGGGAGGGCTTGGCCCTTCTGTCTAGCAGCAGGCGCCGTGGCGTGGCCAGATGCAAGTGCCACTTCCGCTCCACTGCCTGGATTTCCTCGTACTCCCTTGAAGACGAGTCACACTGTGCCAAGATCTTGTTCAGGCTGCGGCTAGACGCAAACTTCTTCATGGCGTGAGGAGCTCAGGGAGCAGTGGAGCCAGGGCAGTTGGGCCCTTAGGGCCCTTAAGACTTGGGCCAAGGCCTCAAATGGTAGTAAGAGTACCAGCAGAGGTTAGGAAGCTGGCTGGCTCTGATCTGAGCATCCACCCTGCGGGCTCCAAGGCCCCAGTGAGTGGGCACCACCCATGGGGGGCTGGGTGGATCTCCTGCCAGACTATCTCCTGCTGCCTAAAGCACCCAAGGCCCAGGTACCACTGCTATTTATGAGACCACAGTGTGGCCTGGCAACTGGCACACCTGGGCTGGGCCAGTGGCAAAGCCTCTTAGGCCCAGGCTGTGCGGCAGCGTCTTTGGCATCGCGCGGGGAGAAGACGCTTTTCCTCTTCCCTCAGGTGCCGCCTCCCCCTTCCCTGCACAATAAGCAGCAGCAGCAGCAGCGTCAACCTCACAGTTGCCATGACAACCCGGCCTCCAGGCAGCTGCTGGCGTCGGGAAGGAGGGCTCTGTCACACCAGGGCTGGGGGATTCATAGAAGAAGGGGACAGGGATCTGAGGAGGGGGAATCTAGGATCAGAGGTCAGAGGCCTGGTCAGGGGGTCAGGCATCTAACACCAAGGACCTGTGAGGCAAATAAGGACATTTTATCTAATCTCAGGCAGGAGAGTGATGTCAGCAGTGTAGGATCAGAAATGGGGAGAGGAATATGGGCCTCAAGTCAAAGGTCTAGGGCCAAGTACCAAGAGTGGAACATAGCAATCTAAGCCCTCACCTCTGCGCCGGGCACCATCCTCTTCTGGTTTCCTGGTTACAGACACGACTTTCATGACCAGGCGGTTGCCACCCTGACGGATGAGACCCACTACTTGCTTGTGTCCGACCTTCACGACGTTCACTCCATTCACCTGGGATAGATAAGCAGCTAGAAGTGTGCCCAGGTGTTACCCTCCTCAGAGCTCAGGAGTTGGTAACCCACCTCCCCTCCTGCTGGATGGGGGATCCAGAGACAGGATGGGCCTCACCTCAATGAGGAAGTCCCCAGTTCGAAGCCCAGCCCTCCAGGCCACACCTTCCACATCTACAGACTCAAGGTATTGGAGTGCAGGGAAGGCAGGTGTGGGTGTAAACTCCTCAATGGGGGTCTCTGCTGCAAGGAGAGCAAGGGGAAAGGCACTCACAAGCATAGACAATGTCAGAAAGTTCAACAAAGCTCAAGGCACCTGACCTCTAAGGTACAGAAATCTGGGATGGGGTGAGGAGTGAATGGGGATACCCAAACCAGTGCACATCTCTCTGTGAAGCCCCCATTTACCCTCACCAAAAAGATCTCTATTCTCTTAGATTCCCCACAATGGAATGGAAGGCAAGAAAAGGACCTGCCTTGTTCTGGGTCATTCCAAACCAAGACATACAACCATGGGGGAGGGGGAACTTACAAAGAGGGGAAGAGACAGAGGTAGGGGACAGAAGACACCACCAGCAATGCAGTACCCCCCCCCTCATAAAATCTACACCCATTACCTTTGGCTCCTCGGAGAACAAAGCCAAAACCCTCATGGTCCCGTTTCTGCAGGATAGCCACTTTGTCATCAATGACATAGTCACTGAGAGAAGAAAGCAAGGTGGAGTAAGGGGCGCTTTGCAGGGAGCCTAGCAGACAGGCTGACCCTCCAGGGTAGCTAATCACCCACTCCTTACCCAATTCCCACTCCCCGGTACCCCAATTTCCCCTCTCATCAGATATAGTAGGCATAGCTAGTGCCTAAACCCCTGCCAATACCTGTGTGAAGTGAGGCTGTCATAGGAACCCACAGTGTAGTGACGGAAGAGACGCTTCGTCCTGTCCTCTCGGGTTTCTGGAGGAAGCACCAAGGCCAAGAAATGGTCATGGCCTCCACCTAGCTAAATTCGCCCCCAAACTATGCTGATCAGTCTGTCCCCCATGCACTCTGAGGCAGAGATGTAAGTGATAGGAGTGGGGGGGGCATATCCTGGGGCTTGAGCCCAAAAAGTCCTAAGTAGGAAAGCTTAGATAACCATACAGGGAACTCTGGCCTCTAGGAGTTAGGACCCAAGGGGTAAGCAGTCTCCCACCCCACACCTTACTTAACATGCAGCTAGACACAGAAAACCATACATGGCCAAACTGGCCCATTCAGCAAACCTTAGAGCTGAGAGGACATGTATGTATATATCACAGTAAATTATAAATGCTGTGTGGGTGCTTATGTGTGTCTGTGACCCAGACACATTGTGAAAGTAAGAGTCATATCTGTTATCTGAACGTAACTCCAGTCATTAGTAACGTTTGTATAACCCACAGTGCACACAAATGTTGGGATCATGTATATGCATGTGTCTGTGCTATCAGCCTATGTACAGCAGTATGGAAACAGCCCAGTACGTCCACCAACCTCCTCACAACAGCAAATGAAAAGAGGCATGACAGCTCTGTCCCCTACCCTGAATTCACTGTATTCCAAAGAACTATATTAGTATAACAATTAATAACTTACTAATAGCAATGTTAATATCACTGTATTCCATAGAACCATATAAATAAATTCCACTGAATACATTAATATGTCCTTTGATCTCAAAGTTCTTCGTGGCCACTATGGAGCTGGTCAGTACATACCTTCTGCTGAACCTCACTTAGCCTTGCAGATGTCTGTGGTGATATATTGTATATGTAATGAAATCAGTCTGTCCTGAAGGTTCAATCTACAAACAGACCTTAAGGTTCAGAATGGCTACTCTGGCTCCACTTGCAGTACCTCAGAAAGCCTCAAGATGACACCACTACTGTTAACAATTTCATCCTTCAGCACCTCCGTCCTCCATTCTTCTCTCTCTGCTATTGCACTTTTCAAGACTCATTTTTCTACTTCAACAACCATTCACTAAGCGTCTACTACATACCAAGCACTGTTTACTTTAAGGAGAGCAAAGTCTCTGCCTTTGAGGAGTTTAATAAGCTAAACTAAGACATGGAATAAACAAGCAATAAGGATAAAATGCTAACAGGAGAGAAGCATGCAGGAAAGGGATGCAGAAGTACAGTTCTGGGGATAATGAAGGTCTCATCAGAAAGAAGAGTTGAGCAAAGATCCAGACAGTCAAGGGAGAGGCCTGTAGGTATGAGGGTACAGGGCTTCTGGGGATGAGGCAGTCAAGGAAAACATGCAGATAGCATTAATCTGAAACAGGTAGGAACCGTGTGGGGTTGATGCAGCAGGAGCAGAGGGAGGCACTGGTAGTAAATAAGATCAGAGGCTTAGAACGTATGAGTTTTTGAGTTATGTTCTCTATTGTTTTGGGTTTTTTAAAGATGTTTGGTTTTACATGTTTCCCTACATGTATATATGTGTACTGTGTGTATGTCTGGTGCATTCCGAGGCCTAAAGAAGGAGCCGGATCCCCTGGAATTATATATAACCATGTGGGTATTGGGTACCAGAGTCCTACAGCATCCTGTTTTGAATTTTTTTTTTTAGATAAATCTAACAACATATGACCTGAGACTTGAACTCAGGAATATCTGTCTTGGTCTTCTGCATGTTAGAATTACAGGAAGGTGCCATTATACCCCGCAAAAACATAGATTTTTTTTTTTAATGACCTGTCTTCTCAGTAACTATGAGTTTCTTAAAGCAAAAGACAAGATGTAATTAGCCCTGGGGTCCCAAATGTTCAACACAGCACCTGGCATATAACAGATGAAACATACCGGCAAGGTGAATGGGTAAGTATAAGATCAATGGACAAATGGATGAATGAGACATAAGATACGCAAAAGGTATGTGTATGAATGGATGGGTCAATGAAGTGGGACTATATGGATAAGTCAAAGGCAGATGGATGAATAGATGAATGGATAGATGGATGGATGGATGGATGGATGGATGGATGGATGGACGGACGGACGAACAGACAGATGGACGAATGGATGGATGAATGGGCAGATGGGTGAATAAGTGGATGGATGATGGATAGCGGGGTGGATGGATAAATGGACAGATGAATAGATGAATGAACCAACAAGCTAAAAGACAGACACAGGATGGTGCAAAGGTTGGATGATCTTCACATCAGGTGACGCGGCTACCAAGAAAAGTACTAATCCAAACTCCAGGTCCCAGCCACTATGTGTGAGACTCTCAATGTGAGCTGTTACATCTGAACCTCTCTATACATAGTAGGAAAAGCCACAGTGGAGGACCCCGGGGTGTAATGGTCTGTTACAGTCTAGCCACATCAGGTTGTTCACTTACGCCTGTTCCCAAGACCAGCGCAGGGGAAGCCTCATCATCATGCAAGCAGGGCCTCAATTTCCTCCTAACCTACAGCATAACCTTCCTCAAGCTGACCCAGTCAAATATATGCCCTAGGAGTCCTGCAATTGACAGGAAGCCTCCAGTCCAACCACTTTCACACCAGCTACTTTGTGGCCTGAATCCTTCTCTCAGCCAACCCTACCCACCTCTCTGCTCTACCCTACCCAGATCTTAACCCTGACCCTAAAAGATACTCACAGGGAAGCAGCCCTATCCTGGTCAGCTCCTACTGCAAAGCCTCACGTTTTGTACATTTCATCAACCAAACAATTTATTATATAACACAAATTCATGTTCTGGTTTTATTAGTCACACACGGGAAAGCCAGCTGAGATATGCCCAACACCAACTCCCAAGTGGAACATTCTGGAAAGGAGAAGGTAGACAGCATGGAAAGGCATCTTAGGCCTGAAGATCCCTGCGCTCATTGGTATCAGCATTTCCTATTCACAAAGGTTGAGGAAGTTGAGCTTCCTCTGTTATAGTGCTACAGGAGACTATGTTCTCTGCTCAGTTAATAGCCAGGATCTGTGTCCTGCTGGATGCTGACCTAACCTATGGACCTCAGCATAACCTCTGTCCTTGGTTTTTACAAGTCCTCCTGCACTCCCACTCTGGCTCCTGAGTTAGAGTTGGGGGGCGGGCAGAAAAAAACAGGTTCCCATTGCGGGGATGGCCTCTGCTCTCGGGCACAATTCAGTCTAAATCCCAGGCAAGAAGTTCTGCCCAAACCAGCAACATGGGCATCGTAGTTGAGATCAGAAAGACACCATGACTGCCCCTGCCCACTCCCAAAAGGCAACCAAAGCAAGGCCCATAAATGTAGCTCCCATGCACGTAGGTACTTACGAATCCCGTTCCCTTAGGTCAACTACGATAGCTGGCACCTTGCTAAGGAGCCCTATGCTTGCTGGAAAGCCCTCAGCTCCATCATTCTCCTTGTGACCTTGGCACACTCTACTCACTGCTCTGCCTTGCCCAGATCTTGACACTAAATTATCTGCTCAGTCAGCTCCCATTGCAAGAGTACTCTTTACCTTGACCCCAAGGACAGGTGACTACTCATTCTTTCCACTTAGCTACCTCACAAAGCGAACAGTTTGTGTAGGAAAATAAAAAACAATTAAACATCTCTGACCCTTGCTAATGACATTCCAGAAACATACTAACCACTGGCCCCACCTCCACACTTCATTCACATAAAAATGTTAAAAACCATGTCTGGCACTGTTCAAATACAGAAGCTGGCAATGGGCATAGTTCTCAAATACTGTGTTGAATCCCTATAAACATGGGGGACCCATCTGCAAACTACCTAGAGAATTCAGCCTAAACAACACCTCTGCTTTGAAGCCCTCTCGGGCTTCCTCGGGCTAACTCTAGATCTCCCATTCTTAATGGCCTATGGGGGGCGGGGGGAGGCACACTTGCCCTCTTGGAGCCTGACTCCAACTCTCTCTCCTGAACTTCAAAACAAATGTTCCTGGGGCCACCACTCTCTAAGCCTTATCCCCATCCTATGTGAAAGCTTAAGACTAGCTCCTATTCAACAGGTGTGCAGCCCCTATCTCTGGTCCCTTAACTCTGTTCTGTTGGAACTAGAGCCCAAACCTCTGAAATCATTTTCACTTGGATCCCATTTCATCTACTCTCTGAAAGCTGTGAATACGTGAAACTATTCCCTTCTTAACTCTCAGTCACTGGTAAAGGAAGGGCAGGGAGAAGCCATGTAAGAAAGCAAAACACCTAGCAAGCAGTAAGTAAGTAAGTGAGCTCCCGGATAACAAGTATTCATCAAGTTTGACAGAGCCAAGGTTCCTGGCCACATGGTTGTGGGCTCACCTGGGAAACTGCCAACTTAAGTAGAAGCCACCACAACCCAGGGCCCAAACTCTCTATGTACAGAGAAAGGGGCACATGTACGCTGATCCAGACATACCACTGATAATCACCACGGACCACCATTTGGGAGGACTTCAATTGTCAGATTCACTCTCTGACTGGAAATAATGGCATTGATCTTGTGGCCTCCCAGGATGCCTGAGGGCTCAATGAAGGGGTATACCCCAGACATGTAAGTAACCAGCCCACATGGGGGCTCCAGAGGACCAGCCACTGTTTTCACCAGCATCTAAGGGAATCCTTCCTCGAAGTGTTCAGCAAGATTGGACCACAGTTACTCAGCAGCTCTGAGAACTGCAGCCCTCACCTTCACATTTCTGTAAGAACAGGGGCCATCCTTCATCAGCTAGCTACCCTCAGACCAAATCAACCCCAGGGTACCCTGAACCACTCCTTGGAGCCGAACTGGCCTCATTTCCTCTTAGCTGGCCCAGGCCTCCTGCTCTGCCCACTTGGACAATCTGTCCACTTTGGAAAAATGCCTCTTTTCCCACATTGACCTCCTTACTTATCTAGCAGCCACTCATGAATTGGGGACTTCAAGAGCCTGGTATATCTGTGAGGACTGTGCCAAAGGGATGCTCACCATCCCTAGAGACTCATATACTCACATGCAGAGGGTGGCCATGAGTGTATACCTCCTACTGGCATGGCAAAGGTTTTCCACTGTTTAGAACGTGTCAGGTTCACACATTCATGTTCCTAGGGATATATAGGCTTACCTACAGTGTGTATGTACAAATCCATATGTATTTTGAGTGTAAATGAATCTACTTCACAGTCTTAGTGAACATCCAGGTTTATCACCAAGGAGACCAAAGGGAGACTAGAAGCATATGCCCTTTGGCAAAACTGGGGTCACTTACCATGTCGCGTATCATAGTGTCGCATCTGTACTTCCTCCACACAGTCAGCTGGGAACCAGCCAGTACGGCCCTTCACGGTTCCCTCCCAGAAACCGCCCTCCCCAATGCTGAGCACTAGGAAAAGAAACCAGGCAGGTTGTCAGGGCAAAGCAGAGCTGTGAGACACCCACTTGCCTGCCACCTGAGGCTCAGGTGTGTCCACAACCCCAACCCTTGCTCTCCTTCCAAGCCCACATCCTCTTAGCATTTTCCCCTGAGAAGATTCTGGGATCCACACAGAAGAAAGAATTGAACAGATGGCCTCAGTAAAGGATGGACATGTGGGAGACAGACAGACACAGATGGACACACTTGAAGAGCATAGAGGAAGAAGCAGGGGCCACGCTCCTGCCCACAGTGACCACTACCCCCAACCTTGGTAACTGACATCCACCCAAGAGTCACAGCCAAGAGCTCAGGGTCATCGGGAGGCAGCCAGTGGAGTAAGCCACATGATGTACCAGGAGGGCTGATCTTCACAACTACTTCTACCTCATAGAGTACCCAAGGAAGGAAGGAACCCAATAATGACAGAGAGCCCCATGATGAGAGGGGCTTGTCTCCCCAAAACAGGCGGCATCCATGGAAGAAATGTGTACTGTACCCAGGCAACCACAACTGTTACAGATCCCCTGAAGATGGCAAGCCCCCGTCACCTGGTATCCCACGGTTTTCCAATGAAGAAGCCCCCAGAGTGACACAGGAACCCCACAAGGCATGAGAGCTATGTAATGGGTTAAGGTCCTTCCAACACAAGGACCCAGTTGTCTCTGGCCCCCATCATAACAAGAGCCGCCCCACAAGAGCCAAACCTCTACCATGACAGAGCTAGAGCTTCACGCCAGGAGCCCATAAAACGAGGGCCAGGGACAGAGGAGAGACCCCAGCACAGCGGCTTGCTGTAACGATCCAGGGGCACCCCAACCACAGAGACCCCAAAATGGCATGAAACAGGCCGCGTGCTCGGGGGCCCGCCCCCCACCCCGCTCGCGTCCCTCACCCCACCCCACCCGCGCCCCTCACCCTTCACGGCCTCGCCACGATGCAGCGGGATCTCGCCCTCGCCCTGCGGGCTGTGCGCCTTCACAGCGATGAACTTGCGGCCGGGGACGGCACTGTAAAGTTTCCGCTTCGGGCCCCGGGGCGGCGGCGCGGGGGGCGCGGGAGACGCCGGGCCGGGGCCGGGCGCGGGACCGGATCCGCCGGGCCCGCTGGGGCTGTAGACGAACACGTAGGTGACGGACGCGATGCCGGGGGGCAGCGGGCACGCGAAGCCGGCGCCCGGGGCCTCCATGGCGCACGGCCCGGCCCCGCTACCGGCCTCACCGCAGCCGCCGCCGCAGCGCCCACCGCCCGCCCGCCGCCCGCCCGCCCGCCGGGGGCCCGGCCCGGGGCCGCTCCATGGGCCGCGCCGCCGCGCCCGGCCCGCTCCCGCCAGCGTACGAGCCGCGCCCGCTCAGGGCTCGGGGGCCGCGGGGCTGCGCTCCCGGGCGCGCCGGGCTCGCTCCATGCCACGGCCGCTCCGCGCCCCGCCTCCTCCGCCAGCTCCTCCCTCTGCGGGCGGCGGCGGCCGGCGCGTCCTGGGTCCGCGGTGCCCCCCGCAGACCCCACGCGGGCGGCTGGAAAGAAACAACCAGGGCCAGAAGGTGGGCGCACGGGGGACAGCGGGCAGAAGTGCCAGGTAGGAGCTCGAGACAGGCTGGCACCCGGGCACCGGGGAAGGGCAGGCGGGGCGCAGCGGTCCGGCCTCCTCACACCCTGACCACCAGCATGCACTGTGGGCCCCAATTCTCCTGCCTCGGGGCCTGTCTCCTCTGTCTTAGACACCTGTCTTTAGGCCCATGATCTCTCTATGTTGCCCACCTTCCCCATACTACTTCTCTGGCTAAGGTATAGAGTCTGAGGACTTGATCTTCCCTTCAGCCCAAAAGCCTGCTTGGGCTCCCTAGTACCCAGTCAGCCAAATTCACCTGCTCTGTCAATGGCCAGCTTTCTGGAACTTAGAATTATACTACACTGGTTAACACCACCTAAACAACTGTGACCCTGACCTTTTGGGCAGAGATTAAGGTATAAGATCTGTCCTTATAGGCGCCACTGTGTGTGTGTGGGGGGGGGGGGGGATTGACAAGCAGAACCTGCAGGCCATATTTCTGGGCTCCATGCCAGGCTCAGCCAACAGAGAGCAACAAGGAACCACTGCAGCCCCATCCGGGTCCATGAATGCCATCAGTTTTAACAACAGGCAACCTGTGCCTGAGGGTCTCTTTCTTCCCAGTGTTCTGCCACATCCTGGCTGGCAGACCACTCTCTCACCAGGTGATCCCCCTTAATCTGTACCACAACTCATGCAAGTGCGCCTCAGTCCCAAGCCTGGCTGCATACTTCCTCAGAACCAGTCAGGACCACTGCTGTGAGATTGGGGGGGGGGGGGCACAGAGGCAAGCTGCGCATCCATAGGTAGGGACACACACACAAATCTGGTACTCCAGTCACCTAATAAATGTGGAGAAGAATTCTGCCTCCCGCCCCAAAGAGCAGGTGAGCTAGAGAAGACAGACCCCAGAATAGAGTTTATTCTGTGCCTGCTACAAGTATAAACCACAAATGAAAGGGGCCAGTGGCAGCTACACAGTTCCACTCGGAAGCAGCCCTCCTGGCAAACGGCAGCATCCTAGAATGAACTCTTTCAGCCACCAACCCATTCAATCCTTAGAAAACCCAAGAAGCAATACAAAAGCTTCAGGGGAGAACTGTGATTTGGAACCAAACGGACAACCTTGGGGGCCGGAGGTCTCCAATAGGTCTACAGCATAGAGATCAGGCTGCATTCACAGGACAACAATGCAGAAGGGAGAGCTTCATTTTACAGCATCAAATACCTTCTACCACACACCTGTACCCAGGTCAGCTGATTCCTTCTCTCTGCGACTTTATAAACTAGTCTCTGACCCAACATAGGCATTGGGACCCCTGCCAGTACAATGATGTTAACAGACACAGCCTGAGAGAGGTTAACTGACTGGCAAGCATTTGCTGCTCAGCCCAGTGGTACACCAACCCATAAGGCTATAAGAGCTGGCCGACACTGTGAAAACAACATGCTGCTTATGTAACACTTTCATCCAACAGGCTTCCAAACACCTTCTCTATACCTGGCTCTGGAGAAACGGCAGGAGGCAAGAAAGATAGATCCTGGCAGGAAAGTGAATTTAAGGCTACAACCGGGTGGTTAGCATAGACAGTGCACGAGGGTCCAAGAAGACAAACCCTCACAGGCTCTCCAGAGGGCTTCTCAAAGAAAACACCTTGTGCTGTGCTGGTAAGAAGCCAGTACACCTACAAAGCCTACTCTTTGCTTCCTACTCTTAAGTTATAGGGAAGGCAGTACTGCAAATAGCCTGGTTTCTCAGGGTCCTAGGACTTAGGAGGGATGTTAAAAGTACTATAGGTATGTATATATGGCTGGACCAGAAGTGAATGGGTGTGGGGGGGGCAGTTTTCGGGAGGGGGGGCGCTCTCACCTATAGGCTTTAAGCCTACCTAGAAAGGCATTTCCAATCAACTTACTATAGCAGTAGACATGCTACAAACGAGCTTTCTAACCACAAGCTGGACCATACCCTCTCCACCCACAACACTCTCAGTTGCCTGCTATCCTCAGAGAAAGCCCCAGCTTCTTCTGGGGATCAGCATAAGTAAAACCACCCAGGGGCTCCAACGCAAGCCCCAGCTCATCACCGATAAAGTACCCTGCCCTTTAGCTCTGGTTTGTCAAAGCTCTCATCCCCTCCTACCTGATCTTGCTGTGGCTACCCCGGCCTGCTGAGGGGCCACCGATGTCGTTTTCCTGCTCACCATCCCTGTCACGGTCTTTCTCCTCCTGAAGCCGCTGAAGCAGCAGTTGATGAGGGAGGCTCCGGAGAGTGGGCCCAGGAGAAGCTGCCGGCTGTGCATCACCTTTCAGGTTAATATCACTGGCTGAGCGCTGTAAGGGCCGAGGGGATGCCAAGCCACTCGGGCCAGCCAGCCGTCGTCGCTTTGCATAGCTGGGGGTTTCCCTGAATGGCACTAGAATAGAGGGGCACAAATTGGATTCTGAAGACTGATTTTTTTTTTTTTTTGAGATTTTATAATTACAACATTTCTCCTTTCCATTTCCTCCCTCCAGACTATCCCATATACCATATACCCTTCCTTACTCTCTTTCAAATTCATGGTCTCTTTTTTCATTGTTATTACATGCATATATGTATATGCATATAAATTCCTAAATATGAGCAGCTCAATACACATAATGTTACTTATATGGATGATTTCAAGGCTGACCATTTGGTACTAGAAAACCAATTAATATGTTCTTCTCTGGAGAAGGCTGTTTTTCTTACTCCCAGCATGCCTCAATTGCCTGTAGTTCTTTCTGGAGGGCAACTGATCTTTTAAAACTAAAATAATAGGCTAGAAGATAGCTCAGTGATTAAAGTGTTTTCTGTACAAAACCAAGGACCCAAGTTCAACCCACAGAAAAAGCCAGGTATGTTGGCATGCACTTGTAATCCCATCACAGGACACGTGAAGACAAGCAGATCCCTGAGTGCACTGGCCAGCCTGCCTAGCATAATCAATGAGCCCGGAGCCTTAATCAGTGAGAGAGCCTGTCTCCAAAATCAGGGTGGCTGCTCCTGAGGAAAAATACCCAAGTTTGACTTTTGGCTTTAACACACATATACACACACCTCCCTGCATATACATAAGCCTACACAGAGAGGGACAAATGAGTCTAAAATATGTTCTAGGAAGTGCCCCAATCCCAGGAAATCAGAACAGTTAGCCACATTAGTGACCACATCTCAGTGATACTGCCTCTGACCCTAACTTGAAGGCTAGACGCTTACTCCTTTCAGCCAGCTAAGGCCTTGGAATGCCCAGATCTGCTGTCAGCGCTTCCCACTTTATAAGATTCCGGATAAAGCAGGCTATATGTGACAAATCTCATCAGGCAACTGCTATGTGAGACTGTGTACTATTGACTATATCCAAGGAAACTAAAAAAGACATTCTAGACCCGAGTCAGTAAACATCCTAAAAAGAACCAGGCAGTAACTATTTCAGGCTCTGCAAACCAGAGTCCCCACTGCCATGTCTCAGACTCCACCGTAGTATCATGAAAACTGCAAATAGTACGTAAATAAATAGACTGATCTGGGTTCCAATAAAACTTTACTTTAAAAACAGATGAGATATAGAACTGTATGTTATATATAAGAGAATCACTTTGGATCCAAAGACATAAATATAGGTAGAGCATTCTGTTTGTTTTGTTGTTTTGAGACAGAGTCTTATAATTTAGCTCTGGCTGTCCTGGTACTCACTCCACAGATTTGGCTGGCCTCCAACCCACAGAGAACTGCCTGCCTTTGATTACCAAGTGCTGGGATTAAAGGTATGCGACACTATACCTGGATAAAGTTAGAATATATTTTTAAAAAATAACACATGTAAATAGTAACAGAAAGAGCTGAGTAGCCATATTAATATCAGACAAAATAAACTTTATACGAAAAGATAAGGTAAGCCTGGGAAGATAGCTCGTATAGAATGCATGGCATACAAGCCTGAGGACCTGAGTTTCATCCCCAGCACCCACAGAAAGTCAGTGTTGTTGAAAGCACTCATCCCAGAGCTGAGGAGGCAGAGATAGGAGATCCCTGAGGCTCACTAGTTAGCTAGCCTAATCCAGTCCAGTGAGAAACCATGTCTCAACAAGCAAGATTCAGGATGACTGCCAAGGAACACCACTGAAGCATTGGCCTCAGGCCTATGCAGTCCCACAAACACACCTGCATGCATACATACACACACACATTTTTTATATATATGTAACAACATCATAAAGATACATTATATCAGTAAGGTCAGTTCATCAAGAATATTAATAACTATTAACATATACGTACCAAGGAACATAAAAGCAAAACATATGAAGCAAATACTACCAACTGAAAAACAGAAATAGAAGCAGGGCAGTGGTGGCACATGCTTTGATCCCAGCCCTGGAGAGGCAAAGTCAGGAAGATGAATGCAAGTTCGAGACCAGCCAGGGGCTTCATAACAAGACTGTCTCAACAACAACAAGAGCATTAGCACGCTGGGCATGGTGGTGCACACCTTTAGTCCTAGCATTGGAGGCAGAGCAAGTTGCCTCTCTGTGAGTTAGAAGCCAGCCTAGTCTACATAGTGAGCCCCGAGGCAGTCAGAGTTACATAGAGATGCTGTTTTGGAGGAGCTAGCTCAGTTGTCAGAAGCAGCTGTTGCTCTTTCAGAGTACCTGGGTTCAATTCTCAGCACCCACATGGGAGCTTACAATGACCCATGGCTCTAGTTCCAGGGGATCCCTAAAGATCTGACTTTTGCTGGCACCAGGCACTTACATAGTACACAGACATACGTGCTGGCAAAATCTTCATATACATAAATAATGCAAGAAGTCAACACACTTTTAACTAGGCTGACTTTAAAAAAAAAGCAGCTAAAATCAGAAATTTAGGGTATTGTTACCCATCTTTCAAAAATAAAATACAAAATGATATTATGCACAACCATTTGCCACTAAATTAGATAAGCTAAATAGGCAGACATTTTTTTTAAATCCACGAGTTACAAAAACTGACTCAAGAAGAAATAGAAAATCTCAACAGAATCAAAACAAAGGAACTGACTGAGAAATCACAACCTTCCTGCCAACGACAGAAAAATAACAGATGGCATTACCAGAAACACGTAAAGAATCAACATCAGTCCTTCTCAAACTCTTCCAAAGACACAGGAAGCCAGAAAACAATTCCTAGCTGATTCTGTATTAGATACCCAAGCTAGATGAAGCATTCCAAGAAGACGTCACTTATCAATGCAATGCATCAGTAGAAAAGAGAAAAGCCAACATCACTGAGTTGATTCAGAAAAGCCACTGCTAAAACTCCAACATCCTTAAATGATAAAATATCAACAAACTATTAACAGAAAGGAACTTCCTCAGTGTGTTAAGGGGTCTTTATAACCCATGGTGAAAGACTAAAAACCTTCCCTCAAACAGGGATCTCTTGTCTCCGCCCCCCTCAGCTCTGGGATAAGTGCATTCAACAACGCTGACTTTATGTGGGTGCTGGGGATCCTACTGAGGTCCTGTTTTCATGACGGCTATTCAATATGGTAGACAAGTTCAAGCCAGAGCACTAAGGTAACAAAGACAAACAGGCTGGGCCTGGTGGTGCATGCCTTTAATCACAGCCCTCAGTAGTTCAGGCCAGCCACAGCTACATAGTGAGACTACCTCCGAAAAGAAAAGAGGGGCCGGAGAGGTGGCTCAGTGGTTAAGAGGATCCGGGTTCAATTCCCAGCACCTACGTGGCAGCTCACAACTGTCTGTAATGGCAGGGGACCCGACACCTTCTCACCAATAAATAAAAAGAAATGCACATACGATGAAGTTAAATAAATTTAAAAAGAAAAACAAATGAAATGCCTCCAGATTAGAAAAAGGATATCCATTTGCAGACTGAATGATCCTAAGCACAGAAAATGCCAATAACGCACCAAGAAAGCCACCGAAGCTAGCAAGCAAATAAGGAAAAGTTTGCACAAGACCAGTGTACAAAAGGTTACTGTTCCTATATGCCCGCAATGAATAACCAACACAGGAAAACATCCTTCCACAAATACTGCCAAACAACTAAAAGATCCACCTGAAAACAGATGCTGAACTCACAGTTCATACAGAAATTAGGCTGCAATTGATCCGTGACCCGATATAAAAACTGAACCCATGGAAGTCAGAAGAAAACTCTGTGGCTGGTAGAGGAAATAGGTGATCTGGATGCCATTAATGTGGTGATTTTAAATTCCACCTGAACAAACCTACAGCTAATGTAAACTGGAAAAAAAAAAAAAAAAAAAAAAAAAAAAAAACAAAAAAAAAAAAAAACTAGAAATTGTACCAGTTAGAAAACACCACCCAACTTCTAACCAATAAAAACTGTATTTCTTTATTGCTTCTACGATACCTTAAAGTCTCTCCCTTCTGGCAGTGTTACTTGTCCCTCTATTCATGAGTTACAGAATAAAATGTAAACATTAAGTTGTTTTTTTTTTTTTTTTCTGTCAGATCTAATATAATGAGAAACAAAAAGCTTATTGGAGCCACACACAAACCTACTGAGCCCTGGTGGTCACCACTCATAACCCTCTTGAGCTCTCAATTTGTGTGAAATTCTGAGTTTAATGGAGAGTACTTTGACTCATGTTGGCTCCTGAAGTCATACTGATTTCTGAAGTTGAAATAAAACTGTCCTAGGTCCTGGAGGGAGTCTTCAGGTATCTTAACTGGGTTTAATGAAAAGATCTCGGTAGGAAATTCCCAGGAAGACAGAAAATAATAGGTTATTTAAATCCAGCAACTGGGACTCTATCTCAGAACTTTCTCTTTTCTAGACGAAGAGCAAACCTTACTAAGAAAAAATACCAGTTTGGAAATGTGTGTGCGCGCATGCATGCATGCACACATGTGTCTTGCTTCATTGCCCAGGCTGAGCTCAAACTCTTATCTCCCTACCTCTACCTCAGAATTACAACACAGGCCACAATCAAGTTCTTCATTCTACTTTTTAACCACTGTTAGACTTTGACCACAATCTTGAACTCAGAAATATAGGTATTCCTATCTAAATAAAAAAACATTTTGCCACAAGACTGTGGTGACACACACCTTCAATCCCAGCATTCAGAAGGCAGAGACAAGAGTTCAAGGCCAGCCTGGCCTACAAAACAAGTTCCAGAATATCAGAGAAATCCTGTCTTGAAAAAAAAAAAAAAAATTTTTTTTTTTTTTTTTTTTTTTTTTTTGCCTTTCTCATAGGTTTCAACCTGAGCTCATATGTAATCTAAACACATTGAGAGGACCTGGGTGTCACCCTGAGGATCATCCCCATGACCACAGCCCCCACAGAGTCCACATAAAGGCTACATATGAATCAGAAAAGGCTAGAAACCTATTAAAAGTTCCTAATGTGTTTCTTACCCATGCTACTAGTCAACCAGACCTAAGGACAAAAGAAAAACACATTACTGATTTCAGAGTGCACTAGGTAATTCTGGGTTTTTGCTTGGTTTGGGTTTGTTTGTTGAGTGTTGAGATAAGGTCTCACTGTATAGCCCCGGATGGCCAGTAACTCACTGAGATCTGCCTGTCTTTTCTTCTCAAATGCTGGGCTTAAAGGCCTGTGGCACCATGCCTGGCTCCTCAACTTATTTTGAATCTTTAACTTTGGGACAATCTAGAAAGAGCCCTGTAATGTTAAATAGATATTGAATTAATTAAACTTGTCTGATGTGTTAAATTATATGGAAAACACTGTCACGTAAGTAATACTAAACCTCTTTTGTGGTAGGGGATGGGGATAAGCACAGGAAATCCCTATATAGCCCAAGCTGGCCCCAAATTTGTCATTACCCTGCCTCAGCTTCCAGGGTACCAGGACCATAGGCATATACCACCCAGGAATTTCAAGATACAAATATTCTTGTATAAAATTCCTGGAAATCAGACTTGTCTTGGTACACAGTCCTATCAGTTGTAAATCTGGTTGTAATAAAATCTTATAAACTACAGAAAGAAACCCAACCCCTTGCTGACTTTCAGCATCAGATTTCAACCATCGCTGTCTTGAGTCTTGCCAAGTATACAGTTATTACTGTCATTCTTCTCTAAAAGCATGTGCAGTTAGCAGCAGCCCAGAATTATTTCTCCTTCAAAGACAATGCTGGACTTAGACAGCAGTATGAAATACAGGTTTCCTGTTACTTTACGATCATACCATTAGCTTGGGTAAGAATTTTCAGAACTGTAAGGAAGGAACGAAAGCCAGGAATGGTGGCCTGTGTCTGAAGTCACAAATAGTTCAGAGGCCAAGTTCAGAGAAATGCTTGAACCCCAGGAGCTGGGGGCCAGCCTGGGCAATATAGTTACACTGAGAAGAGGAGGGGTCGGGGAGAAAGGAAATGAAAATGTGAGAGAAGGGAAGAGGGGAGGGAAAGAGAGGAAGAGGAGCCTCCTAACCAGGTCCAAGCCGGACAAGAGTGAGAGACCCGGCCTGGGACAATGCTTCACACCTTAATCCTGACAGAGGATCACCATAAACGCAAGACGAGCCTGGAGCACAAGCTGAGTTCCAGGCCTTCTAGGATGCAGAGGAAAATCCTGTCTAAAATAATAAACATAAAAACTGATGAGGCATCTGAATCTAGTTAATTTCAGTGTGTTGAATCTGAACTGGCAAGTTTTTAAATGTTTTTTAAAAATCGAAAAAAATAAGGTGAATGATTTTATATTTATTTGAGCTTTCTCATTTTTAATGTTCTAAATTTAAAGAATGTGCTTTCCTTTTGCCCTATCTGTGGCCTGTTGGTGACTTTTTGAATATTAGAACTGAAATATTTCCTGATCATCAGTGCTGCATGCCTTTAATTCCAGCACTCAGGAGTCAGAAGTAGGGTCTCTGCGAGTTCAAGGCCAGCCTGGGCTAAACTGAGAAACCCTGTCTTGAAAAAAATAAAAAACTGAAATATTTACTTCTCCCCACCTGAACTTTCAGCATTGAAAAAGCTAATCACGGATTTTTTTTATTACATGGTAATATATCATCTACACAAGTTCAATAACCAACTGTTCTGTTTTTAATAGAGTACAATTGGAAAAAGTGATTCTATTACCAAGACTTTGACCAGAATGTGCTTTGAGAATCTACATAGGATGCCAACTTGCAAAAGCTGTCCAAGCCTCATTGTGAGTAAAATGTCACTACCTGCCAGGTTTCTTCCAGAAACCCGAAGGTATTTGAAAGACCTAAGAAACAATTAATTACTACAGGGGAAATCTGAACTTTGTCTTGATTTTATTTCTGAGCCTTGACAGATTTGTAAAAGTCCAAACTCGGAATCCTCGTCAAAAATTTCAGCAAAATGGATTTAGGAGCCTATGTAGTTAACTACTTTTCTTACTAAATGTGTTGTATTGTTATTGCTGCTGCTGAGAGACAGTCTCACGTAGCCCAGGCTGGCCTCAAACTCACTGATCCTCTCTCCACTTCTAGAGTGCTGAGATTATAGATGTACTCTACTGTGACTGCCTTATTCACAGTAATACAGCCCAGAGCTCTGCACAGCTGGGCAGGCACCCTACCAACCGAGGCTACTAAATTTGTATAAATAGGCTAAGGTTCAAGACTGACAACACAGGACACTGTTCTGAAACTGTGGGCCTGCTCCCTGTTTTGAAATTTTATTATTATTTATTGGCTATCGACTGAACTGGATAGTGATCTTCTATATTCCTCCATTTGAATTTTTCCCACTTTTCCAACTTAGAATCACTAAGAACAAGAACTGTCCATTCCTGAAACTCCAAAGCTGGAGAGAAACACATTGATATAATTCCAGAGGATAACCCTCCCCGAATGCTGGGCACCAAGGGAGGCCGGCCTTCTCTCCAGTGCCAGAAATATGGGCATTTGAGATGCAAGCCAGGAAATTTGCTTTAAGCTCAACTCCAGAAATCTTGGCTAACTTCTTTCTGGACTCTGATTTTGTTTATTCTAATGATTCACCTTTGCTATGTTTTTGTTCAATAGAAATAATATTTTGAGCCAGGCATGATGGCACATATCTTTAATTCCAGAGTTCCAAGATGGAGCGACCTTGTCTCAAAAAACAAACAAAAAAAATACATATTTTGCTTGGTAGAATTCTCAGCTAAGGACATACTCTCGTCTTGGACATCTGCCTAATAGTCATCCTAGTTCTCCAGTGTGCTACATTTTTTCCTAGGATCTCAAATGTGTCTTCACAGCCATCCACAGTATGCTAACAACAAAAATCTTCAACATCTTAACAGTATAATTTGAGTCAAAGACATCTAGCCATGACGTATCATAGTGACAATTATGGCCCAAGTTGTGGTCAAAATCATTAATTGTATTTGTTTGTTTGTTTGTTTGTTTTTTAAGGAGTGCCCAGAATGGTGGCACACGTCTTTCATTGCCGCACTTGGAAACTCTTGTAAGTTTGAGGCCAGCCTGATCTACGTAGTGAATTTCTGGCCAGCCAAGGCTACACAGTGAAACCCTATCTCAAAAATAATAATAATTTTTGTATCCATCTCATTGGGTTGCCGTTAATGGAAGTGACTCTGGCACTTTACTACTGAACAAAGCAGAGGCCATGGAACCAGAAACTACACTGATCAGAACAACCAACTAACCTCTTAAAAAAAAAAAAAAAAAAAGGTTTGTCTTGTCTCTACAAATACTTGACCTTCTGCTCCCTTCCAGCAGAGTAGAACCTACATTTAGTAGCTGCGGAATTCTCAGAACTCTTTAAAATTTAAACATGCTTAGTTTTTTGGTTTTTTTTTTTTTTTTTTTTTTGTATCAATGATAAATTGTATGACCTTATATTGGGCAACAGATTCTTAAATACAACATCAAAAGCATGAGCAACTTTTTTTTATTTTAATTTAAAAAAAGGGGGTGGGGAGCGTGACAAGTGCCTATTGTCCCTACTACTCATGAGGCTGAGGCAGGAAGATTGCCTGAGCCCAGAATTCAAAACCCATCTGGCCAAGAAATAAAGCAGTACATGGTATCTTCTTTCGGTAATCCCCAGACTCAGATGCTAAGGCATAAGAACTGTCAAGTGTTTGAGGCCAGCCTGGGATACATACCAAATTCAACACCAACCTGAAACCTTATCTCAAAAAAAAAAAAAAAAAAATCATATGCAATATATTTTTAATCTGTTATACCTATCTGTGTATGTACATATATGAACACAAGCATGTGCCATAGCTGTATGGAGCATGTGCAAGTCCTGAAGAAGTCAACCCTCTCCTTCCACCATGTGAATTTCCCAGGCTTAGCAGCAAGCATATTCACCCACTAAGCAATCTTGCTGGACCTATATTCTTAATATATTCAGAATACATAAAGAATTCTTACAGTTTGACAAAAAAAATTTTAAGTGAGCAAATGAACAACAAAGACATAAAAATATGATTAATATGGGGCTGGAGAGATGGCTCAGTGGCTAAGAGCACTGACTACTCTGCCAGAGGACCGAGGTTCAATTCCCAACTGCCACATTCAATTCCCAACTGTCTGTAACTAGCTCCAGCAGGTCCAATGCTCTCATACAGGCAAAACACCAATGCAAATAAAATAAAAATAAACATAAAAAAAAATGACATCCAGCACTAGGAAACCACAAAAGCACAACGGAATACCTCACCATAGCCAACAGATAACTACAATTCACACACACACACACACACAACACACACAACACAAACCCATCAGGCAAACATTGGGAAGAAAGTTAGAATCTCACGCCCAGTTGATAGGAGTTTAGTGGAACAAAAGTTTAGAAACTCCTCAAAAGATCAAGAACTGTCATATCACCTAGAAATTCCACTCTTCAGAATAAACTCAAAAGAAGTGTAAACAAGTGTCCATATAAATGCATGTACAAACATGTTTGTGATAGCACTATTCATAAGTTAAAAAGCAGAAACCAGCTGGAGAGATGGATCAGCTGGGATATTGACTTGTAGAGGGACATGGGTTTGGGTCCCAGGACCCACACTAGGTGGCTCACAACCATCTGTATCTCCAGTTCAGGGCATCGGGAACTCTCTTCTGGCCCTAAGGGCACCATGTGATATACATACCAACAAGCAGGCAGGCACATGCACATAACATACAAACACACACACACATATATGTGTATATAAGTATAAACAACCTATTAATCGGCTAGCAGATGAATGGATAAGCCAAGTACCATGCACACAGACAATAGAATACTTTTTAGTCATAAGAAGGAATGAAGTGGTCTTGCAAGGCAGGTGAAACTCAAAACCATAATGAGTAAAGAACCAAACACAAAGAAAGGGTCATATTCTAATTCCGTCAATATGAAACAGCAATAACAGGTGGATGCAAAGAGAAACTATGTTCTCAGCTGACAGGTAGGAGAAAGACGGCATCACAGAAAAGTCGCTTAATATATCTGAGGTATTCTTTGGAGCAATGAAAATATTTTGGGCTTCAACAAAACTGGCATGCAATAATACTGTAAATGTAAGGAATGCCACTGGATTGTCAATAAAAGTAGTCAATTTTAAGTAAAGGACGTTATGCCTTAATTTAAAAACAAAACCTATATCATGGGCAGGCTTTGGCCTGCAGCGCTACCTGTCAAGTTTGTCTACACATATTATAAAAGAGGCAAAGCAGGCTTCACCTTGGGCTGATGACCTATGTAGACGCTCAGGCCACACTCAGGCCCAGACTCAGAACCCAAACTGAACAAGCTCTCCAGGTGACATCACCATGTGAGAAGCATTTCCGGAGGCACTTACCAAAACATGAGATAGACAGTCCCTGAGAGTATGTATACACACAATGTTTTTGTGTATATAGGAGGTTGCCTGAAAGAGCATAGCCCACTAGCAGAAACAGGAAGTGGTGAAAATTGAAAAAACAGAGTCCCACCCAAGGTCTGCTGGTCCATAAAGAAAAGTGAGGCTGCAAGAGACAGTAAGTGTCTCTTCAAGCATGCTAGACACTACCCTAAGGAAGGAAGTGAAGGATGGATAGGCAGATAGCTCCACACAATGGCTATGTGCGGGCTCTGGCCAAAGACCCAGAGTGTGACATAATAACTTACATCTATCACTTAAGAAATGTCCTTAGATGTGGAGAGGGCAGTGGGTAACCCAGACCCTAAGTCCCCAGATCCAAGGATAGATTTGCTCATTAACCCTGAGATTTGGTTTCCTTCTCTTAAAAAAGGCCCAATAACCAATAACCAACTTCACAAGAGAATATTAGGAAGGTGAACTGAGATAAGAAAATTCATAGTACGTCTCATGACTCCATCATAATACACAGCGATGACTGACTGGTCGTGTGATGATTAATTTTTTGTCAACTTTAACGAACCAGGGTCATCTAGGAAGAAATTTCAGTTGAGAAAATGCCTCCATCAAATTGGCCTAGAGGTATGTCTGTGGGGCATTTCTTTTTTTATTATTAACTAACTGATGTGGAAGGGTCCAGCCCACTGTGGGCAGTGCCACCCCTGGGCAGGTGGTTCTGGATTATATATGAAAACAACTTGAGCAAGCCATGTGGAACAAGCCAGTAAGCAGCATTCCCCCATGGCCTCTGCTTCTGCTCCTATCTTCAGGTTCTTGCCTTCCTTCCTTCCCTGACTTCCCTTCATGACGGAGTATGGTTGGAATATGTCTGTTATAATAAATCTTATCCTTCCCAAGTTGCTTTTGGTCAAGCTGTTTTATCACAGCAATAGAGACCCAACTGGGACAGACTGTAACACTAAATGTGTGATGCTGTATGGCTGTAAGAGCAGATGTCTGCATCAGGACCAGATGACGCAGATGCCCATTATACTCAGCCGTGATGTGCCTGACCCCAACTGAGCAAGCACACTTGGGTAAAATGGACAGTGAGCTTCAGTTGGTGACCCCCAGAATCCTAGGATGAAGGGCAGAGGAATATTCCTACCTCTCATCCTAGATATTATACAAGTTCCTCATCTCTTGTGAAGTCAGTCACAGGCCATTTCCTAAAATTCAGTCCAGGGTCAAATGCTTATAGGAGACCAAGGTAAAAAAGAAGCTGTAATAACTGTAAGACTATATTTCACTTATGGCAAAGTGAGGCACCACAGATGTCAGCAATTTTCTCAAGATTAGACAATCAGGCAAAACAAAGACCCCCAAATATCCACAGGCAAGGTGATCCCAGAAAACACCATCTCTGATACTATCAGCCCCCACCAAACTATCGCTGGCACCGAAATCAACTGAAAACTACACCCTGATCTTTCTACATGAACCTGGGCCTGGCTTTGTACCATGGATCATGAAGTCATTCAGAACTGCTGCAGTATCCCTCTTGGGGAAGCCACCCACCTTCAGTCCAACCATTATAGTCCCACCTTGCAAGGTTCAAGGGGCGCATGACCAAGCCTTATAAACAGAGAGCAACTAAACAGAAAACTGACCTTAATCTTAACCCCATTTAAAGATGTACCCCCAGGGCCACACTGTCATAGAACCGAGGAATATTCTAACCTTAATGCCAGCTCCAGCCCTTTGCTGCCCAATGTCACTGCAAATTGAAACAAGAAATTGGGACATTTCAAGTAACACTCACAGAAGAAAGAGGAGCCTGGGGCTCCATGTTCCAGAAAGAGTCACAGGCAGAAAAGCCTACCCAGGACATTAAGGGATCCCTATGGCTAGAAGGCTTTTCTGTAGTCATATAGCAACCCTTTACTGGAGGAGGGGCCTGCAGTACCCTGCAGACATACTCTCCTGTATCCAGGATGAGCCAGGCAGGCTCTCCATAAACGAACACACATGCATACGCACACACCACACTACACCCCCCCCCTCTCTCTCTCTCTCACACACACACACACACACTCATGTATGCACAGAAGCATAGGCTAAACCCTTCTGCCTGCCAGTCTTGGAGCTAAAACTACACATGCAGCTTCTGGTCCTCCTTCTAGGGTTTACACATATGCCAAGTCTGTTCTATGCAACAACTACCTGCTGGGAGCTCAAATCTTCTGGCCAAGCAGACAGCCACAAGCCTATTCCCACTTCAAACTTCTTCCTCACTATTGTATTTTGTTCTCTCCACAGGTATATTCATGGGATCTTGTCACAGAGAAAGCCATAGAAGCTAAACACAGCCCTAGCACCTTATGGAATGCACAGACCTTGATCTAAATGTCAACCACTAGGCCCAGTGCTATCATAGCCTAGAGCCCAAACCTCTTCTAGGCCCTAACCAAAAATTCTGTTCGGTCCACACAGGCCATTTTCACCAGATTCCACATGTCTGAAAGGGTCACTAGCAGACAGCTGTCTTGGAGTATGGGACCCTATGTCACCTCCACTATTTATAACAACCACAGCACATTCAGAAAGAATCTGTGGGTGGACAGAACTCACCGACATCCGAGTCTTTGTGGGTCTTGATTACCTCAGCAAGCTCAAAGTTCCCTGCAATAATGGCCACCTGGGAGAAAGAAATCAGCACATGGAGGACAAGGAGAGAGCTTCAGCAACCCAGATTTGACCCCCACCCACAGGTCCTCCTACTGAGACCCTCTCAAGGTCACCCTTCTTTCAAGTCACAGCTGTCAACATCTCCTGGCACATGACTTCTAATGGACAGCAGACAGGATGTCTAGCAGTAACCAGAGACGAACCCTCATCTGCCTAAGTCCAAGAATGCTTCTGGGACACAGGCTTAGAGTTAGAACATGAATAGATCTGCATACGTTCGTAAAACTTTTAATCTGCCTTTATATGCAGCCATAGTTCCTATATCAATCCTGGCTCCTGGCCCCACAGCTTTCCAGCCCTCACTCTTTCTACCTACATCCCCAAACCTGACCATCTAATAAACTCTGATTATCTACTTCCAGATGTGCCCAAATTTTCAGCCTCTGCCTCACACTCCCAAACACGACCACAGCACTTGCCTTTCTGACATTCTCGGGGCCTGTGCTCCCATTAAAAATAATAAATACCCCCTTCCATACATTTTCATGATACCCTCAACTCCTCCAAAACTCCAGGCCACAGAGATGATAACTACCTGACTATCCAGTGCCAACCAGGCTGGCAGGCAACAGCTCAGAAAAATAACCTGGGTCAAGTCGGGCATAGAGGCGGTCACACACAACCCTCAGCCTTGTCCTCTGTACTCCTGCCTGCTTCTGGGGAATCAGGCCCAGCACACCTGTCTTTCTGTCATCTCCATTTGGCCCTTCCCAAGAGTCCTGGAGTCATATGACACTTATCCATGGAAGGAGGATAGAGGTAACCACCACACCAACACTCCTTCAAATTCTGGACACCACACTAGCCTACACACAGTTCCACTTTTCATGATAGTCCTGAGAGTGAGCACTCCCTCTTCCTGCCCTCTGAAGAAGAAGAACCCAGGTTCAAAGTCAGTAGGACACACAAGCAACCCCCTGGGTCAGCTTTCCACATCCTGTACCTGGAAGGCTGTCTGGCTGTTGTAATTTCGGACGTCCTTGTTGGCACCACGGAAAAGCAGGACGCGCGCACAGCTCTCCTGTTGGGGAGGCAGCAACATTCACACTGGGTAGCAGGAAAAGCAGGAGCAGGCCATGGCAAGGCACACACACGGAAGGATATACATAGGAGTGCAGGGCACAGGAGTCACTTACACACACAGATGCATACCTAGGCTAGGTAGGACTATGCAAGTAGTTCTCATCTGTGAGCTAGTTGTGAAGCATACATACATGTGGACATACTGACACATGTGTGTTCAGGTCACCCAGTAACCAGATAGGGCACAGAACATACACAAGAAGTGTCACACAAGCTGGGATGTACTGTCACCTGTGTGCATGCACATACATACACACAGTCGCACTTTACCACACACAGAAAATGTAAATGAACTTACAGAGGTGCGGGACACAAAGTATACCTGGTTGTAGAGGGCACAGATGTGCAAGGCTGTGTTTCCCGAGGCATTCTGGGCACCCATGTTGGCCCCATAGAACAACAAGTGCTCCAAGTGCTGCACATGTCCAAAGCGGCAGGCCTGAAAGGAAGAGAGGCACTCAAGTATCCCAGACAGAGGAATCTAGCCTGGACCAGCCCATGACCACTGCTCACCTGATGGATTTCTTGCCAGCCATTCTCATCAGTGGTCCCCAGCTGTGCATGGTCATGAAGAAGCAGCTCACAACAGAGGGCATCCCCGCCCCCTAGGGCACTATGGTACAGGGGCGTCAGGCCGCGGCTGTCCTTGTAGTCAGGTGAAGCCCCCAGGTCCAGCAGAGTCTGAGGGTAAGGCACCTCAGGATCCATGCCAGGCCCAGCTTTCTGCATGAGCCCATGAGTCCCTCCAGACCAAGGTCCTGCCCTCACTAACCGTCAATGCCCCTGCATTCCGCTGGAGGGTGGCACAGTGGACAGCTGTTAGCCCATCTCGGGTTCGGAAGTCCAGGTGAGCACCGCCATTGCGAAGAACCTTCAGGAGGTCAGTGGCGTTGTCCAGCTGTGCCGCAAGGCTCAGAGGGCACTCTGGGTTTGGAGATAAATGAAAGTTACGGTCCCAGCCACTTAAAAAAAACAAAACAAAAAACAAAAAACCAAGCACTAGCCCCTCCCTGTTCTCACCTCCTGAGTCAGGGTCATGGAAATTGGGGTCCAGCCCCTTGTCCAGCAGGCGGGCCACCTTATCTGTGCTGTGTAGCTGGACATAGTCCATGAACTTCTTCAGGTTTGCCTAAAATAATAGCCATCCCAGTCTGCTGAGTGTCACAGCCACGGTCATCATACCACACCCCCCCCCCTTCCTTCCAGCAAGCTCCCAACCACCTTAAGGCATACACTGTTCCTAACCCCAGTCAGTCTAACCTGTCCCCCGGCCTGCTCATCCTCAACCCCATACTGTTACCTCACCCCTAGTTCCATCTTGGATAGACCCATGTGCTTTCAAAGCTCTTCTCTGCAAACTCTTAATAGCTATCAGCCTGAGCCTGGTCATTTTGATCACAGCCAGGTCTCCTTAGTCACAGACTCCAACTGAGTCTCTTTCCTCAGCCTGAAAGAATACTGAGTCCATTCTGACAGGAGCCAAATACTAACAACTATAGTCTCGTTTCTCTGGCCAGCTCCTCCTACATTCCATGGCAGACCCTTGGATCACCCATGACATGACTTTGCCTGTTAGTCCTTCATTCAGCAAGGCCTCATCATGTCTCATGGCATATATGTCATGCACACAGGGCAAGGTGTCCCAGCCCAGGCATCTAGAAATAGCATGTATCATAGACAAGAGATGATGCCTCATAGACCAGTATCATGGGGCCAGAGTGACGAAACCAGGGGAAGGATCTATATGAATCATCCAGAACCTTAGACAGCCTCAAGGTAACAGTGGGAGAGGGTAGGGAATAGCTGGACCCCAGGCAAATAAGAGGACAGGGCTGCAGTGAAGAGTTCATATTCATCCAAAACAGACAAGACTCACTGAAAAGCAAGACACTCATGTCTTGTGAGCCCCTGAGAATAGATCTAGAGAGCCCAGGGTCACAGGGTTACACAAGGGCCAATGGAAGGAGACAGACACCTCTCTGACATGGTATCTGCCCACCTGACTGTCACCTGGAGCAACAGAAGAGTCTGCCACAGTAGCCTAAGGATCTAGGACCATAAGGAGGGTCACAAACACCCTTTGCTGAGCTCCAGAGACAAAGTATCCCAAGAGTAAATTCCCATTGGCCCACAGAGCTGTGGGACTTGGAAAAGGGCTGACAACCACCTTGCTCCCTGGACACCCATAGGAGTGTAGTGCCCCCAAAAAGCAAATGGAGTCAGGCCCACCTGGGAGCAGGCCCCAGAAGAAAAGACACCATACAGGTATACCCAGTGCAGGGGGCCTACCAAGGTAGATGTGGGCCAGCTTCACTGGGCAGTCACAGCAAGTGACTTGACCCCTCTGCCTCATCTGTGAAATGAGGCAGTAAATCCCTCCTGGAGAAGAATTAATGAGATATCTAACTCTTTGTTCCTTGTACTAGGAAGCACTAAACACGGTATCTCTTGCCCTCACAGCCAACACATTGGACACTTACTGGCATCCCTCTTCCCCAGCGTTCAACAAGGAACTCACTAGCAAAATACCGCTTTATCTGGAACCTATCACCGGACCAGTCATAGGCCTGGAGCCTGTGCCCAGCCCCAAACCAGGTCCCAAAGCCCTCTTCAGGGAAACAGGGTGTGCCAAGCTAGAATAGGGGCAGTGGTCATGGGGAGTCCCCTCCAATGACACCCCTTTACCTTTGTGTGAAGCTTTGCAAACTGCTTGTCATCTATGAGGTTCTGGGCATAAACTCTCCGCTTGTATCGAAACTGCTCAGATAAAGAAAAGGTAGAGAGAAGGCACCCACACAGGTCCAGTGAGCAAGTGGTGGTGGCCACCACCACATGCTGCTCACTGCTCACCACGCTCCTGCCCACACTTACACTGCAACACAGCCATACAAGTCCCAGGCACACATTCACAAGGTGGACAGACAAAAACTGACAACTACTGACTACTCACTACCCAGAAATGGTGTGTGATCGAGAGAAGACCAATTCATGGCCTGGCAAGCCTACAGCCTATCCGTCTCGTTCCCACCACCAGGACTTGGAAAACTCCACTGTTCTCCCAAGATCTGAAACTAAGCTTCTATTTCTAAACACTTACTCTCCAAGAAGAAATAACCCAATTCCTGGCGCTACCACGAGGATCAGACCAGCTCTGACCTTGGTGTGTACACACACACACACACACACACACACACACACACACAAACACACACGCAAAGACTTTCCAATTAGGATTCTCCATCCCTATATCTGGAATGGAACTCAAATCACCTTTATTTGTCATAAATGACACTAATATTTCAGGCCAACATCAAAAGACTTAGGGGTAAGAGGCAAGAGGCAAATGTGCACACAGCTAAGACGTCACACCACATGACCCGTACAGCACTCACTCCTCACACTTCTCCCTCCAGTGTTCAAACGCGCTCACACCACACAGGCTGAGTGCATGTTCTGCAGGTGCTCGCTGTGTGCTAGACACATGGCTTGCTGCAAGCACTCTACACACGCTCACACTGTTCTCCACGCTTTAAGCTGCAACACACCACTTAACACACATGCAGCTCACACTTCACCTTACCAGCTGCACTCAATGTACCCACCTCTGGCTCTCTCAGCACACTGCTCAGGCTGCACACAGCCCCCCACCGCTCCTGTTGCCAACTCCTCCCGGCCTGCCCTTCACTGCTCCAGCCACGGAGCTCAAAGATCACACCCAGTGCGCTCCATTCCACCCCCACCCTGGTCTGCCCAGCACCTCCAGATAGGGCAGGGGCGTGTCCAGGTTAGGCGGGTAGTCCTGTAAGAGCCGCTCTTCATCCAGGAACTTGCCGGCGCGACCCCGGGAGGGTGGCTGGAATAGCCCGTAGTTGAGCGCGTCCTGAAGGCTGTGGTTGAGGGCGCAGAGCACACGCTGCTTGGCGGCCCACACCGGCGCGGTTGGGTCCAGACGCAGGCACTTCTGCAGCGGAGCGAGTCGTGAGCCCGGACCTGCGAGGGCAGGACACCGCGCCCCGAGCCCCCGCTTGGAGGGCTAGTTGGGGAGCAACATCAGGGACCCCGCGCCAAGGCGCCGAGGCCGAGGCCCCGCCCCAGGGCTGGACTTCCAGGGCCCCGCCCCGGCGATGGGGAGGGTCCCGCGGAGGCGGCGGGGGAGGGGCGAGTGGCCGCGGCCCGGGGTCCTGGCGCAGGGCGCGCCCGGCGGGGGTCACCGCTAGCGGGCTCTACAGGGGTACGGCGAGGTGGCGAGGGCTCACCGTTTGTTGCAGGTCCGGGATGCCGACGCGCACGACCACGGCGCTAGCCCCGGGGCCGTCCATCCCGGTGCTAGCTCCCGGGCCCGGACTATTGCCGGCGGAGAGAGGAGCGCACGGGGATTCCGCGCGGCGCCCTGGCCCCCCCTGACCCCCCGCCGGAGTCCCGCCGACAGCGCTACGCGGGAGGGGGCCGGGGGGGGCCGGGGCTGGGGCCAGCGCGGGGGACAGCGGCTCCGGGGGCTCTGCAGGCGCAGCGGCGGCGGCGACGGCGGCACGGTTTAGCTGCATCGGCCCCGGCTTCGAACGGCGCCTGCCTTCCCCGGGGGCGGGGGCGGCGGGGGGAGGGGGCCCGAGCCCGGAGCGGAGCGGAGGCGGGGAGGGGGCCGCGCCGGAGGCGGGGACGGGAAGCCCAGGGACGGGAAACTGGGGTCCCCCGCGGGGTCGGGCGGCGTGGGCGTGTGGTGCAGAGGGCGGGGGCCGGGGGCCCGCGCGGGGGGGCTGGGTAGCGGGGGGTGGCTGTCGAGGGGGAGTGGCTGACACAGCGGGGGGGATGGCACGCCGTGCTTCCGCTGCAGGCGAGCGTCGCAGACCACTGTACTAGGGTGATGGAAGGTTCTGGAGCTAGGTGAGGGACCTCTACGCGTCGGGGCAAGAGGACCACGGGCTGACAGAGAGAAGCAAGGAAATTGGTATCCCGGGGTGGACATCTCCCCAATCCGCCGACCCCACTCCAGACCCCGAGGAGGTGGTGGGATCAGCCGGAGCACCGTGCTGGGTGGGAGTCGGAGGACCACAGACCCTAGGCTCGAGCAGGGCGGAGCTGCTGTGCCATGGAAGTGCCCCCCAAATCAGCCCTTCTAACCGCACCCAGGGTGTCCCTCTCGGCCCCCGCCGCAGCCGAGT
Source organism: Phyllotis vaccarum (assembly GCA_033318265.1). Taxonomy (NCBI): domain Eukaryota; kingdom Metazoa; phylum Chordata; class Mammalia; order Rodentia; family Cricetidae; genus Phyllotis; species Phyllotis vaccarum. Next base: position 53,243,606 of record JARWLC010000001.1, on the reverse strand, counting down.
TCAGGGAGTCTGTCCGAACTCGGCGGCCTCCCCCACCTTGGCTGGCCCAGCCCTGCATCTGGTCGCCCCCTCCCCGTCACCTTAGCGACAGCAGGATGGGGGCGCGACCTACGAGGAAGGGCTTAGGGGAGGGGGCGCCACTAGTCTCCACCTGCGACGGGGAACTGAATTTTAGTTTCACACGTTGTCGTGGCAACGCGGGAGGGGGTGACGAGTGGGCGGGGAGGGGAGCGCTGAGAGTGAACCAACTCAGGCGCCGCCTGCGTGGCGTGCCAGCCTTAGCCCGGCGCTGCCTCGGAAATGTCCAATGCGCGGGGGGCCGCTCCCAAAGCCCAGAAAGGTGCAACCCTTGAGTGGATAAATTGCCCTCCTAACAGTAGGGTCTAGTCCTGCCTTCTACTGCACTCTCCCACTTACCTAGACTTATTACCCCACCCCTTGACGGCCCCAGAGAGCCACTCATCGTTGGCGGCACACACTGGGCAGCTTTTGCGGAGCAGCCTGGCCGGGAACTCTGCCAGTGGCAGAAAGCATCCCCTCAGCCCCAGCCTCGCCAACCCTCTCCATGAGCAGCCCTGGATCGCCCACAAAACTGGTTATTCCTGAACATCCCAGGAATAACCTTGGACTGCCCTGGTCCTAAACATCATAGAGCCTCGCTAGATCCCACCCCTTGACTACCTGGTTCACCTTAGACATGCCCTCACCCCACACAGTGATTGGTTAGACTTCACCCCCAAAATAGCCTGTACTCCACGGATCCACCACCCTCCAAAAGTGTTTCATGAATCCATAAAAGGCCTTCTGACCAAACCCATCTGGCTCATGCCCACATCACTACGGTTGAGGAACAGTCTCTCCCTTCAAAAGAAGCACTTACCCGGCAGAGCTAAGTCTCCAGCGCTTCTGGGCCTCTGTTCCTTGCCTCTCTCGAGCTTGGGTGGACCCCTCAGTGCTGAAGGAAGTAAAGCCCCAATAGGCCCTGACCTCGAAGCCCCTCCCAAAGTCTGTTTGAGCGGGACAACTTAGGGTGCCCTAGGGGTTTACGGCAGGATGTTAGAGGGGCAGGAGCGGAAAGAGTCCCTCTTATCTCCAGGAAGCACCTTGGGAAGCTCAGGGCTGGGTTTCCTGTGTCCCAGCCCAGAGAGGAAACTCTACTTCCTGGCCCAGGAGTCTCCGCCATCTTCCTCCCTTGCCTCTTTCCTCTCCACCTTGACCCCAACTCCCTTCTGACTAAACCCAATCCCTCCAATCCCTCCCATCAAAACCTACCTTTCTTTCCAGCCTCCCTTTCCCCTAAACTAGATGCTTGCTGGTGGGAAATGATGGCCAGAATCCATCAGAGATATGAGTGAAATGGAAGAATCCCATGCCCTCAATCAAGGCAGCAGGCCAGCTTTGGACACTCAGTAAACCTGCCTTGACCTGAATGGACCCAGAATCCTGGGTGTTACCCTGTAGGCTTGCTGTCTGAAACTGGAACTCATGGGAACCCTTGAGCCTCCTCTGACAACTCCCTTGTGGGGTGAATCTAGCAATCCTTATAGGCCTGTGGTCTTCGTTGCCAAGCTTTCAGAGAGAAAGTCTCACGGTTTGCTAATCTGCAGACTGATAGTCTCTAGAGCAGCCCCGACTACCTTCCCTCAGGCCCACCAGTCTCCATCTCCCAGGCAACTGACACTTTGCCTGGTCCTCCCTTCAAATTCCGGTGCCTTTTGCTTCCTTCTTCCTTTACTGCCAAAATTCTAGAAAGATCTTGTCTTGACCATGGACGCTTCTTTCCCACCTCCTAGTGCTCTTTGAGCTACACAGTTTCAAGAGATTTGGGGGTGGATGAAGATTTGTGACTACTCTATCCAGAATAGCGCAGGGCACGTGGATTGGGAGCAGATGTGTAACTATAGCCCTCAGCCTACTGCCATGCAGTTCCAACTGTCCACTGCTTAAACATTCGCTGGAGACATCCAAACCCCCAGTGGTGGTCTCCATGCTCTAACCCTTCCACAGCCTAAGAATACTCCAGCCTGTGATTCATGCTCCCATCCCACCTTCTGGCCCTCTTGTTGACCTCACTTGGCCTGTAGCTCCTCTATATGCTGGGTGGTTTGCCTCACTTCCACCTCAAGAGGAATCCCTTTCTCCCATCCATCACTCCTGAACATTTCTGCCTCTTATCCCTCAGCTCATCCTGGCCTGTCCCCTAGGTTACCAAGTACATGGACCTCTTGCTGAAAGTCTCACAAGCATACTTCTGTCCAGACGTACCTGTCTCCTATTGAAGTTCTTCCTTTGATTTCTATAATGTCAGGGGGTTCAGCCCTAATCTAGAGAAGATCGTCTCCTAGATGCCTTCCTCTCTCAGCCTGCATCTCTCCCTCTGTGGACCCACCTCACCCCAGGCTTCTGAACTGAATATTCTGTTCTGCACTTACCTGGTTTCTCTTTTGTAAAGCTGCAATTGTCTTTCAACACACTGTAATTCCTTATCTGTTGCCTAGCGTCTCTTTCCCTGCTAGAAGGCTATGACTTTTCTGGTTTTGCTGTGTCCAAGCTCTGGTACTCAGTACATCTCCTCTTGGTTCGTTTACTATGTAATAAGTAAGCCAGAGGTGAAACCATCATCTACAAGATTACACCAGCTTCAGCCCAGACCTTGCTGTGGAGGAAGCAGCTGAAACTTTTGAGTGCTAGGTTTACTACACAGCTGCCTGGATCCAGTGTCTGTCTGTGGGTCTTATTGCTCCGTTATATAATATCTACAAGTATATTCATATTCTATCTCATCCTGAGTCTGGTTTTTCTTTTTCCAGGAATAAGAACCTCCTTAGATTCAGCTTTTTGGCTCTTGGTTTATGTTCTTTGAGGTAGACTCTTACTGTATATCCCAGGCTGCCTCAAACTTACCATCAGCCTCAGTTTGTGTATTTTCTTTCATTTTACGTATTATATTTGTCTCCACACTTCTTTTCATTCTTGCTAAATCCCCCGAGCTGGATGTTTATTTGATTAGTTTTTAGTGTTTTCTCTTACCTAAGTTCTTCACAAGCATTTAGCACTGTTAATCTCCAATTATTTGATTTATGTGTTGATATGCAGTGCCTTTATTCTGGTTTTCTGATGCCATATATTTTGGATCAGGAATTACAGGAATGTGCTTTTTTATATCTTCAAATGTTTACTATATTTTTGTGGACTCTTTACTAATGATCTTTCCCTGAATTATGGCCCAAAAAGATGGTCTGGACAATATTGAGATTTGTGTAGTTTGTGAAGATTTTCCTTGGATCCTGAAGCTGAAGAAGGGCAAACAAGTTCTAGGTTGGACCACATCTCAAAAACCTAAGCAAGCAGGCATGGTTGATGCACAGGTGGTTCTCTGAGTTCAAAACTAGCCTGATCTACTGAGTGAGTTCCAGGACAGCCAAGGCTATATAGACAAACCTTGTGGGCTCAGAGAGGCTAGAGAGATGGCTGAGCAACTTAGAGCACTTAAAACTTTTGGAGCAGACCCAGTTCAGTTCCCAACACCAACATGGTGGCTCACAATGATCTGTAACTCCAGTTCCAGTGGTTCCGATGCCCTCTTCTGGCCTCTGTAAGCACTGCATGTATTTAGTGCAGGCACGTGAAGTGCACTGAATACATTGTTTAAAATCTTTTTTTAAGGTTTAATACACATGATTTGTGTTTAATACATGTAACACACCTTCACAAGCACTAAAAAGCAAAATAAAGCAGTCTAACCATTTGCATATGTATATTATGATCAATGATCAACTTAATTCATTGCTATCATCCATTCTGTGCTGTCCTTTCTCTGCACGGCTTGCTTGCTTCTATGTTTCCACCTTCCATTTAATCCATCAGTTTCCTTCATTTCTCTTTTCTTGCTCATTGGTTTAGAAGTTACACAGTCTCATCATTTTCACAAGCACACTTAAATTGCATAGTTAATAAAAATTAAAGCTATTCATATCTCTCATATAGTAAAAATAATTTATAGCACACTCCAATTGATCTCATTCTGTAGGGTTTTGCTCCCTTTTTTTAACTTGAAAATTTGCCATTTTTGTTATCGTTGCCGTGGTCAAACAGCTCTTTACTGGTCATATGTTGACAAGTTTACTCACTGTTCTTGTGCTCGTTCTTTAAGCTCTCTGGAGCTCAAATTCTCTTCTTGAAAACATATACGTTAGCAGTTTCCTGGATTGTCTTGTAATGAACGGCTAATGCTTGGTCTTTCATTGAGATGCCTCATTTTGCCCTTGTTTTTGTTCGAATTTTTAAGATCCGTTTTATTAAGTATGTGTATATCTGTGTCTGTGTGAAGGTTTGCATTTGTGAGCATAGGTGCTCCAGAGACCAGAAGAGGGTTGTGAGCCACCTCAAACCCAAGGCCTCTGCAAGAGTCTCAACTCACAATTAATTGCTGAGCCATCTCTCCAGCCTAAGCTTTTTGAGATAAGGTGTGGTGGATTGAATGAGAATGACCCCCATAGGCTCATAGATGTGAATGCTTGATCACCAGGGAGTGGCACTCTATGAAAGGATTAGGAGGTGTGGCCTTGTTGGAGGAAGGAAGTGTGTCACTGGGGGGGTGGGCTCTGGGGTTTTAAAAAGCCCGTTCCAAGTCCAGAGCCTCTTTCTGCTGTCTGTGGATCCAGATGTAGAACTCTCAGCTACTTCTCCAGCACCATGTCTGTCTGTCCCATCATGCTTCCCCACCATCGTGATATATCAAACCTCTGAAAATGTAAGCAATTAAATGCTTTCTTTTATAAGAGTTGTTATGGTCATTGTGTCTCTTCACAGCAACAGAACACTGACTAAGAAACAGACATACCATACACCCTAGACTGGCCTCAAACTTGCAATCCTCCTGCCTCAGCCTCAGCGATGGGGTTACAGCTCTATACCACCTTTACCGTTTGTCTTAGGATTTCTATTGCTGAGACAAAACACCATGACCAAAAAGCAAGTTGAGGAGGAAAGGGTTTGTTAGGCTTACACTTCAGTATTGCTGTTCATCACTGAAGTCAGGACAGAAACTCAAACGGGGCAGGATCTTAGACACAGAAGCTGTGGCAGAGGCCATGGAGGGGAGCTGCTTACTGGCCTGCTTCCCCTGGCTCGCCCAACCTGCTTTCTTATAGAACCCAGGACCAACATCCCAGGGATGGCACCACCCATTACGGGCTGGGCCCTCCCTCATTGATCAGTATATGAGAAAATGTCTTACAACTGGATCTCATAGAGGCATCTCCTCAGCTGAGGCTCCTTCCTCTCTGACGGCTCTAGCTTATGTCAAGTCAACACAAAAGCAGCCAGTACACCTTTATTTTTGAATGACACTTGAACCAATATACAATCCTAAACTGATGGTTATTTTCCTCAATTTTGAAATCTTTTTTTCTGTGTGTGTGTGTGTGTGTGTGTGTGTGTGTGTGTGTGTGTGTGTTACTGTGGATTGAACCCAGGGCCTTATCCATGCTGATTGAGAACACCCCACCACCCCTGAGCTACATCCCCAGCCCACTTTGAAGCATTTTTTTTTCTTTGCTGTGTGTTACATTCTGGATAGTTTTGCAATTCTGACAGTAATTCTCTCTTTAACTGTATTTAATTTGCTTTTGACCCCATTTGCATTCTAGTAACTGTAATTTTTATTTTTAGAAGCTCCTCACAGTGCATTCTTAAATGTGTTTTTGTTTTGTTTTTGGCTTTCATTCTTAGTCTTTTCAAACATATCTATCTTAAATTTTTATTATGTGACATTTTGGTGAAAAGCTGCTCTACTTTGCCTTTGAGATTTCTGCAGTATCTTACTGTGACAGGTAGTTTCAGGGAAGGTTTAATGGTTCAGGGTTATAAGTTCTCATCCTTGGCTTGGATTTATGTGAGAATCCTGAGGAACCTAGATGTGCCCCTTCAAAGGCGGACCACTAACCTAAGACATCTTTTATGTGGCCTTGTGGGGCAGAAAGGATAATGTAGTTCTTCCTCCAAATCTACTGAAGCAATGGTTACTATTTCACAGAGAGAGAGACTTTTTCACCAGATCATGACAAGCTTTAGGAAAGCTGCTTAAATTGAAAAGAAATGAGTAGTAGTAATTACCTTGGACACTTGACATGCCATTCTAAGTATATTACATGGATTAACTCATTCGGTGGTTACAAAATCACTGAGCAAATCACTGTTATTGTCTTCATTTCACAAACAAGATAGAGACAGCAGAGAAGCAGGGGGAAGCTATTCATGGTGGTGCAAACCTGCAGTCCAGCACTCAGAGGATGAGGCAGAAAGATCCCAATATCCATTCCAGGCCATCCTAGATTATGTATACCTGAGACTGAAGAGTGGGGGGTGGGAAGAACCCATACAAGAGTAAAGACACAGTTTGCAAATCAATTTATCTGTGGATCTGATGAGGCTCTGACCTTTTGAAACCTTAAAGCCAACCCCATCGACAGACCTCCTCAAACAAGGCCACACCTCCTAATCCTTCCTAAACAGTCCACCACCTGAAAATCAAACATTCAAATATATTAGCCTGGGGTGGGGGGAGGGAATTCACCATCAAAGCACCACATTGAGTTGTTTCTGGTTTACAAGAATTATGAATAAAACTGCTTTAAATATTTATATATGTTTTCATCTAAACTTACACTTCTTGTTTCTCTCAGCTACATACTTAGAATGGCCATGCCTTTGTGATAGATACATGTGAACTTTTTAAGTCCTGAGCAGTCTTCTGGAGTGACAGCATAGTTACATTCCAACTTCTCCCCCTTCCTCCATGTCATTATCAGTATTTGGTGTTACACGACTTTGACTTCAGTCTTCCCATAACTGTATGTTATTATCCCATAGTAGGGCTTAAATTGCATTTCCAGATTACTATCTGATACTGAGCTGTATTTTATGGGCTTCCTGGCCTTCAAGTATCTTTTGTGACATGTCTGCTTTAGTACAGTGATCTCAGGAAGTTGAGGCAGGAAAATCAAAGACTTCTGGGCCAGGGCTGGAGACATGGCTCAGAAGTTAGGAGCACTGAGTCACTGCTCTTCCAAAGAACCCCGGTTTGAATACCAGTACCTACACCATGTCTTATAACCACTTGTAACTTTTGTCCCAGGGGATCCAACACCCTCTTGTGGCCTCCACAGGCATAGAACACTTGTGATACACAGACATACAGATAAAACAGCCATACACATAAAGGGTTGTTTTTTTTTTTTTCCTTCTAGACCACGTAACATGTGGAGGTTAGGGGAGGAGACTTGTAGGAATTGGTTCTCTGTTTCCACTCTGTGGGTTCCAAAGATCAAATCCAAGGTATCCAAGGCTAGCACATTTGCCCCCTGAACCATCTCACAACCTTCCAAATAATTTTTACGTATTCGTTTATTTTGGTTTTTTGATAACCCCGGCTGTCGTAAAACTCACTATGTAGACCAAGCTAGCCTCAAACTGGGAGAGATCCACCTGCCTCTGCCTCCAAAGTGCTAGTATCAATGGCAAGGGCTACCACATTCAGCCCAACCGTTTTACTTTTTAAGGTCCCCGATGTGGGATGTCTTTCTGTACGGTGTGAATATGTTTTATTACCATTGGTTAGTGAAGCTGCTTTGGCCTCTAGCAAGGTAGGATAGAGTAAGTCAGGTAATCCAAGCAGAAAATCAGGGAAACAAGACAGGGTCAGAGTAGATGGCAGTGAACCGCTGGAGGAGCAAGATGTGTTAAAACACAGGTAAAGCCTCAAGACATGTGGAGATATGTAGGTTAATAGAAATGAGTTAATTTAAATGTTAAGAGCTAGCTAGTAATAAGCCTGAGCCATAGGCCAAGCAGTTTGTAATTAATATTAAGCCTCTGAGTCAATTATTTGGGAAGCAGTTGTGGGACCCAGTGAGGCAAAAAAGCCTGTGTCTGCAGGTCCCTGAATAATTTCATTTCTAGTTTTGGTTTCACCTCAGAGGTATCACATTGCTTAGAAACAGTTTTAGGGTTTGGAGGTATACCTCAGTAGAATGTTTGCCTACTTTGTGTGAGACCCGGGTGAAATCCTAGAACCACACACACGTACACACGTGTGCATATGTGTACATTGTGTGTGTGTGCATGTGTGTGTACAAGAATCAATCTTAAGACGTCAAACACATTAGGCAAGAACTCTACCACTGAACTACAACCCCAGCCCTCATTTTAAAAGTCTTTAAAAGCTATTATTTATTACATGTATTTGAGGAGTGGAGACATGCCTCTCCCATGGCCGAGTGTAGAGATCAGAAAAGAACTTGCAGGAAAGAGCTCTCTCCCACGGATCTCAGCCAATTCTGGGTTTCACACATGGCAGCAAGCATTGCCCATTGTTGAAGTTTGCTTTCTGTTCACGTGATAAACACCATGACCAAAAGCAACCGGGAGAGGGGCAGGCTGATTTAGCTTAAACCTCCTGGACTCAATCACTCTCTGAGGAAAGTCAGCACAGGAACTGAAGCAGAATCCATGGAAGAATACCACTTACTGGTTCCCCTCTGGCTCATGCTCAGCAGCTTGCTTCTACAGTGCAGGGTCACCTGCCTAGGGATGATGATGTCCCTGGTGGACTGTACCCTCCTACATCAACCGTCAATAAAGACAGTCTCTCCCAACTATGGGCACAGGCCAGTCTGATCTGGGCAGTTCTTCACTTCAGCTTCCCTCTTTCCCTGTGACTTGGTGTCTAGTTTATGATAAACTAAACAGGATACCTATTGAGGCACCTCACCAGTACCTTGAAGAATACTTTCATACCAAATGTAGTGGTACTCCTGTACCCTGGCACTTGGGAGACAGAGGCAGGATTAATTTAAGACCACCCTGGGGTACATAACAAGACCTTGATGCAAAAAAAAAATTATAGTAAAATTTGCATAGCATAAAAATTTCAAACGACATGATGAAAAGCTAATAGAAATGGATAGTGGTGATAGTTACATGCATATGCACACAATTAATACTATGCAACTGCATACTAATACATGGTTAAAATGGAAATTTTTATCCTACCATTAGCCAACCATCTCCCTCTCTCTCTTCACTGAAGGCCTTTAACTACTGTTCTACTTTCTGACTATGTTTTTTTCTGTTCTAGGTACATCTCAGCACCAGCTTTTTCAAAGACTGTCCCTTTACCTTGAATTGCCTTTGCACTTTTATTGAAAATCAGCTGGCAACATATGTATGGTCTATTTATGGACTCTATTTCTTCCATTGATCTATATTTATATACTTTCTTCAAACCACCCTGCTTAATTTCTAAAATCTTATAGTAACTTTAAAACAACATAGTATAAATCCGACCACATCTTTTTAAATTGTTTTAGCTAAATAGTATTTTTAAGGCATTAGGTTGGGGTTTTGTTGGACCTCTAACAATGGGAGTGGGGGTGTCTCTGACTTTTACCTGCTCGAGGTACCTTTTTCCTCCTGCTGGGTTGCCTCAACCAGCCTTGATATGAGGGCTTGTGTCTAGTCTTAATGCATTGATGTCACTGGGAAGCCTGCCCTTTTGTAAAGGGAGAGGGGGAGGTGGGAGGAGCTTGAGAGGAGGGCAAGGAGGGAGGTTGTAATCTGTATGTATTGTATAAGAGAAGAATAAACTTTAAAAATAAATTTTAAAATAATTTAAAAAAAGAAACCTAAAATTTTTAAAGTCGAAAAATCTGACCTACACACCAAATATTTAAAGTGATTTAAAAAAGAAAGTGAAACTATTAAAGTGAAACAAGAGAACTCTTGGTCACAGTTTTTGTTTGTTTGGGGAACAGTCTCTCTTTGTAGCCCTGGCTGTCCTAAAACTCACTGTGAAGACCAGGCTGGTCTCCACCTCCCCAGTTCTGGGATTAAAGGTGAGTGCCACTATGCCTGGCCTCATGGATGGTTTTTACTTGGATGATACGTTTTTGGTTTAATTTGGGATACTTTGGAATGATGTGTGTACAATAATCTTTGATGAGATTGGAAGTAAATATCTTCCTAGGTTTTTGTTTTTTAAAAGAAAAAAAAAAAATACTGTTGAGATTGTTTGTAAGACTGTTCAGCATTTGTGAGACCCTGAGGTCAGTCCTCAGGATAGGTGGGGAACAAAAGCTGAGCTCAGTTTTCTCCTGGGGGGGGGGGGGTGGCGGGGGATGCTAGACAATAAATACACACACACACATATATGAGAGAGAAAGAATAATTTGATTTGGTAGTGTTAAACTAATTTCCAAATAATGTGTTGTACAAAACAGATATAAAATTTTCATTTGTCAATTTTAGAAACACTCAAGAAAAATATTCCCAGAGACAACAATGGTAGTTAAGGGGGGGGGGGGGGGAGGCGCCGGCTGGAGAAATGGCTCAGAGGTTAAGAGGATTGGCTGTTGTTCCAGAGATCCTGAGTTCTATTCCCAGCAACCACATGGTGGCTACAACCATCTACAATGAGATCTGGTGCTCTCTTCTGGTGTGTAGGCATCCATGCGGACAGAACACTGTGTCCATAAATAAATGAAAGGAAGGAAGGAGGGAGGGAGGGAGGGAAGGAAAGAAGGAAGGGAGGAAGGGCGGAAGGAAGGACTGAGAGAAAAGGGTTGGGAACCAGATGTGTTAACACAAGACTATAAGCCTTGTAAGCAGGAAGGGCAGGAGGTCAAGGTTTTCTTCAGCTATGCAATAAGTTCAGAGATAGCCTAGGCTATACAGGAGTTTGCCTTGAAAGAACAAGAGGGCCAGTAAGAAAGTTCAGTGGATAAATGATGTGGGATGTCTTTCTGTATACTGCGAATATCATTCTTTAATAAAGGGACTGTTTTGACCTATTTCAGGCATCTTAGAAGTAGGCGGGGAAATCGGAGCATAGATAGGGGAAGGAGAACGCAGTCAAAAGAGACACCATTCAACCTCCCAAGAATCAACACGTAACAGTAACAGAGGTGAGCCACAGGCCACATGGCAAGACATGAAAATGGATTGAATTAAGATGCAGGAGCTAGCTAGCAATATGCCTGAGCCATAGGTTGAAGAGCATGAAATTAATATAAGCCTTTGTGTGATTATTTGGGGTAAGAGAGGGTCTGAATCTTTGGACCTCTGGCCAGATAGGCCAGAAACTTTCTTCTATAGATGGCATCTCAACATGGGGCACAAACACCCACATAAAGCTGGAAAAAGCTTTAAAAGGGTTCTAGAGCACAGAAACAGCTTCTGAGTTGTGTCTCTGATGTGGGCCATGGTACAGAGACACTGTGGCATGCATGCTTGAATTCCAAATTGGGGGCTTATGACAGTCAGCTTAAGCTGCAACAGTCTGGTTCCTGAAGTCTCACAGGAGACTTGGTATAAGCAACAAGCTCCATTTGATGGATTTAAGGTTTCTGTTTATATTGAACAAAGGGGAAACAGAGTCGAAGATGGTTCCTTGGTAGCAGCATTTTCTGGGACTGTTCTGTTTGCTGGTGGCAAGCAAAGACACATTAGGGAGGCTTCCTGACTCAGCTTTATTGGCAAAAACTGTGTGGCTCTTTAAGAGGCCCTGCTCCCAAATGCTTAAGTGAGTGAGCAGCAACTGTGGCGCTCTACCTGGTGGCAGTGTGGAACCTAAAACTCCAGAGTAGAGGTGGTAAGAAGTTCCACAATATTTAATACTGTTCTAAGAATTGAGAAGATAAGCATGGCTCCAGTGCCTCCACCATGTGAAAAAGCTGCCTAGTGGGGTGGCCTTGTAAGCAGTCAAAGCAGTGCTTGACAGTCTAGCATTTGAAAAGTTTTTCTGGTCGGAAAATGATTAAGGATACACAATAAAATAGATTTGGATGGAGAAAACCTCTAAATGTATGTGGAAAAGAATATGTAGGCTGGGAGAGAAAAGAAAAAGGTAGAGAAATTCCTTTAAAGTGGAGAAATTGAGTAATAAAAATATAATAAGCCACATAAAGATGGAAAATATGCAAAGAGTCTGGATTATGGTTATTATTGTGTTTTTATGTTAATGAGCTAACTGCAGAAAGACATTTGATTGCAAAGGCTGCTAAGTTAAACAAAAATATATTTTAAAGGTATCTTGACTTTGAAACTTGTGTCTGGGGATATGTTGCTTTGGCAAAGAGGCTCTGCTTTTGTTTCCACAGAAGATGAGAACCTGTGGATTGCTTCCAGGCTAATATGGTTCCACCGAGGAAGACCACCTGAAGAAATCCCTGATGGGAAGAGATGGTCACATCAGCTTCAAGGCTGCAACTAAAATGATCCAGTCTCAATAACCCATAAGATTGCCAGCACCCCTCAATCAGCAGGAAGTAGTAATAGAAAGCTATGCCCAAATTCCCAAAATATTGTTTATAAGAATTTGTTTTCAATATAAATGGATAATGGTCATAGTCAATCTCTTTCTAAGAAAGAAGGGGGATATGATATAGGAATGATTTAGAAAGATAGATTATTGAATTTACTTTAATCCAAATATCAGCTGTTAATGTAAAACTATTTTACATTGGTATGTATTTTGGTTTATTGATCAAATTTAAGGTCAATTTTGTTATGCTGTATATAAACATTTCTACTCTTGTTTAGATATTAGGTTTATGCAATTCTTTTAAAATTGTAATGTGTAAGAAATGCAGATTAATAGTCATCTGTGATAATGAAATTTATGTTAGATAGGATTTTTTGGTATACACATATATTTCAATTAGATAGGTAATTTTCAGATACTTCAAAGACCTACAGAATACGGCATTTAAAATGTTTTAAGAACTTAGACTTTTCTGGACAGTGAGACAGATCTGCTCCTGGCAGCACCAATCTACTTCAAGAAAAAAATGGGCATCAAACCTGTTCTTATATTGACTGCTTGATAGTATGCTGTTTAAACTAGACATGCAGGTTCCATAGGAAAGTGACCTCTGAACTGAGATGGTCCTTCAGGTTCCTGCTTCACAGAGAAAACTGCCAGATATTCTTCAGGACAGAAGGAGAAGCAACTGATGAACTATGCCAAAATGAGTAGTGTAGTCCTTCAAATTTTCTGCTTTCTGAAAGGTACACCAGAGACTCTAGGCCTGTAGGCTGAAGATGGATGCCCTAACATCACAAAAGAACTTTGGGTGACTGGCCAGGTAGCCATATGTTATCTCTGTTATTTCTAGATTCCTAAAGTTGCTAGCACTTCCTGTTTACTCAGGTAATATATCTTTCTGTGGTCTTTAATGTAGTTGAAGCTTATATAGTTATAAGTATAATTTTCTGAGTTATTTTAAAAAGTATATTAGATATGAAACTTTAGACTCAAAAGGATAAGATAGATGATAGAATATTTTCTTTAATTTTGCTAAATACAAATAGACTAGATATTGTAACTAGTTCTTGCTTGATAGCTGTTTTGAATATGTAATTTTGCTATGTTGAAATTGAAACTTTCCTTTTGATTAGACAGAAAAGGGGAAGTGATGTGGGATGTCTTTCTGTATTCTGCGAATATCATTCTTTAATAAAGGGACTGTTTTGGCCTATTGCAGTCATCTTAGAAGCAGGTGGGGAAATCGGAGCATAGATAGGGGAAGGAGAACGCAGTCAAAAGAGACACCATCCAACCTACCAAGAATCAACATGTAACAGTAACACAGGTGAGCCACAGGCCACACAGCAAGACAGATTAATAGAAATGGGTTGAATTAAGATGCAGGAGCTAGCTAACAATATGCCTGAGCCATAGGCTGAACAGCATGAAATTAATATAAGCTCTCGGTGATTATTTGGGGTAAGAGAGGGTCTGGACCTCTGGCCAGACAGGCCAGAAACTTCCTTCTACAGGTAAAGGCATGTGGTGCCACCATGCCTGCCAGCCTAAATGACAGTTCAGTCTTAGGGAATTTTCTCAAGACCCTTGAGGATCTTGAGAACTGACTTTATTTAACAAGTTGTCCTTTGAGTTCTGTGTGCACACATACACACAAGAAATAACTAAATGCAAAAAATAAGAAGGATTAAAAATAAACACAGACTCAGAACCATAGTTTCTTTTCACTTAAGAATGAGGCTAGTTGCCAAATGTGGCAGTGCCTGCCTGTAACCCCAGTACCTGAAAGGTTGATGCAGGAAGAGCAGAAACCTTAAGTCCAGGCTAGGATACATTGTTTTGTTTCTTTGTTGAGATGGTCTCACTCTTAGAGGTAAAGTTGTTCTGGAATTCCCTATGGAACCCAAGCCGGCCTCAGACTTGTGTTAATCCTCCTGCTTCAACCTCCCAAATTCTGGGATCTTAGGCAGGCACTGCCATGCTCGGTACTCTTTTGCCTTTTTAAAATTGGGGGTGGGGGCCAGACGAGGGTGGAATAGGTCTTTTAGCCCAGCACTTTGGAGGCAGAGAGAGGCAGGGGCAATCTCTGTGAGTTCGAGACCAGCCTGGTCTACAAAGTGAGTTGCAGGATGGCTAGGGATGTTACACAAAGAAACTCTGAATAATTAAAAAAAAAAAAAAAAAAAAAAAAAGTCAGGGAAGAGATGCTTGCAAGGTCTCTCTAAGTAGCCCAGAACTCAATCTGTAAGACAGCCTGGCTTTGAACTCAGAGATCTTTCTGCCTCTGTCTTCCAAGTGCTAGGATCAAAATCCTGCACTATATAGCACAATGCATTTAAAAAAAAATCTCATGGAACTTTTTTAAAAAATGTATTTAGATGTTTTATAATTTTATTTATTTGTGTGTGTGTGTGTGTGTGTGTGTGTGTGTGTGTGTGTGTGTGTGTGTGTGTGTTTCTGTTGTTGTTTGTAACAGACCCTTGCTCTGTAGATATGACTGGCCTGGCTAGCCTCAAACTTGAGACAATCATAATTGCCTCTGACTTCCAAGTGCCACACTCTGCTCAATCCTGAATATTCTCTCTTTATCCTTCTGCTGGTAGGTTGTGGGACTCCAACTTACCTTTAAATCCACACATATGGTATGGTTCCAGGGCTGGAGAGATGGTTCAGCAATTAAGAGCACTGGTTAGTCTTCCAGAAGATCAGAGTTCAATACCCAGCACCCATGTCAATACTCAGCATCCAGGTGGCTGTTCAAAATTCTAATTCCAGTCCCAGGGGAACTGATGCCCACTTCTGGCCTTCTCTACCACTGCACACATGGTGCACAGACACATGCAGACAAAAGACCCACAAACGAATAAACAAAAAAAAAATGAAGTAAAATAATTTTAAAATATTTTAATGATATAGTTCCTTTAGCTGGGTTCCTGAATGACACAGGGAGCAAAAAATCCACAGTCCTTACCTATGTTGTAATGTAGACTTGATGTGAGCAATAAAAAAATACCCATTGTAAGCTACTGAGGTTTGGAGGGGTTGTAAGTTGGTATTTGCTCTGTTGATACAGGAGGAAAATAAAGGCATTTAGAAGCTATGGGATTGTGAGGGAATGTGAAAGGCGTAAAAACTTGATGTGAAAGATGAGTATCATTCGTGGGTAATGTTTACTTAGCATTTGTGAGGTTCTGGGTTTAATATCTAGCATTATAAAATGACACACACAAAATGAGAGCTTGAGCACTCTTTGTCTGGGTGAGAAGATTGAGAACTGGGAAATTAATATGGGGATGTTCATGTGTCCGAGATGCCCACTATAAGATGACTGTGATCCAAACTGAATGTCCAGCCTGGCAAGGTGATACAAGCCTATAGTCTCAACTACAATATTAGGAAGGCTAAAGTGAGTCTGAAGCCACCGTGGGCATCAACGTAGCAAGACAGAGTCTCAGGGGAGACAAAATACAATGCATCACCCGACTTCCAAAGTCCTCATCCGTGATCTCAAGGACATCAGTGTTTGTTAAGGGCCATCAAACTCCTGAGTCCATGGAATCTCTTCCCCTAAGACATGCCTTTTCTGCCTAAAGCCGGTACTTCCCTTGGAGGGAGGGGGTGGCCTTGAATGTCTCCATCAGGATTGGCACTCAATATAGGGCTCCGGATCCAGGAATGACTCATATCCAGGAATTGCTCCATTGTGTTACAACCTAGTCCAGGACGTATTCCTAAAACCCAGATCTCTCACACCTTCCTCCAGTGCTGCTTTCTGTTTTGTCCTAGGCTAGGATGACTTTATGGCCAGTGAGTCAAAGGTGTCCAGGCCTATACAGGGTTGCTTGCTGATCATGGTGACCTCACCAGCCTGGCAAATGACGTGGCCTCTGACCCACCAGCACCTCTTCATTCCTTCATGCCACTTCTTGGCTGCATTTCTACTTCCTAAAGCCTGACAATGATCCTCTCCAGAGCTTTCCAAGAATGTTGTTGTTCATGCATATGCATGTGTGTGTGTATGTGCATGTGTGCACGTGTGCATGAGCATGTGTGTATATATAATAATATGCAGTAAGTATATGGACATCTAAAGGTTAGTGCCAGGTGTCTTCAGGAGTCTTCCTCTATTGATTTCTTTCTCTTTTTTCTTTGAGACAGGATCTCTCTGTGCAACTCTGGCTGTCCTGGAACTCATTCTGTAAACCAGGCTGGCCTTAAACTCAGAGATCCGCCTGCCTCTGCCTTGTGAAAGCTGGGATTAAAGGCATACACCACCACTGCCTGGCTTTTCCTCCTTATTTTTGAGACAGAATCTTTCACTGAACCTGGAACTTACTGTTCTATCTAGACTGGCTGGCAGCAAGCCCCCAGGGCCCACCTGTCTCCATCCCTCCCTAGCACTGGGGCTATAGGAGCTGGCCTCCCAGATTTTATGTGGATGCTGGAGATCTGGACTCAGATCCTCATCTTTGTACAGCAAGATCTTTTCCCCTGAGTTATTTTCCCTCAGCACACATCCATAGTACACCTTTTTGTACATAGTCCATCTGGTTTGTGTCCAACAGAGTTTTCTGTACCCTGATACTGGCTTTCTCTGCCAATGCAATAAACCAGATCAGGTCAAATTAAAAGTCCAGGTTTAATAAGCAAAGCCCCCCCTTGGGTGATTCTGGGGGGGGGGGATAATGCTGCAGGTCTAGGGGCTGAGTCTTACATATCCTATAGATTTGGTTTTTAGTAGCCTAAACTTGACCCTTGATGAGCTTTAAGGGGTGGATATGGAATGGGAAGAAGGGGAACCAGAGAGGGGAGATTCCCAACACCAATCTTCCAATAACCATTCTTCAGGATTTGTTGAGTAAGATTTATAAAATGGTACAATCTTATTGGTGTTCAAGTCTCTCTTCCCAGACTCACATTAAATGGCTCCTGTCCTATTCAGAAAGACCTGGTTGTTGATCTACCCATCACAGCCTCTGTATTTCTCAGGTCCTTGGACTTGCACAGTATACAATGATAGCTGCATCTCAACTCAGCCTCATCATGGCTACACTGACTTTTCCTGGCTGACATTACTACCAGGTTCAGTGTCTATTGTCTGCAGTCACTGGAGCCTGGTTTTGCTTGAGAATGTCCTTGTGAGCTTCATTTAGTTCTTTGAAAGCACTGGGAAGGAATTTTACTGAGGCAGAATCAGCATTCCTTAATAAAATGCTTACAATTTTTTTTTCATTTTTCTATTAAATGTAGGACTTGTTTTTGGAAACTACTTACCTGCCCAGCAGGCTGTCATTCACAGGTCACATGACCAGAAATCATTTCTGTGTCATCTGACAGCAATTCTTGTTCCTCCCCTAAGTATGTTGAAGGTACATTTGAGATTATAACAAAACCTAGTCCCTGGTCATAACTCAACCGAAAACTTGCCTTCAGCAGTCTCCAAAGCCTTATGTTGTCAGCCAGTCTCCCATCAGGTCAAAGCTAAGTTCTCAGCTAAGATGTTTCATCTTCTGGGAGAACTACACTTTCCGGTCATGCTCAGCATCATGCATCCCAACCCCCACACATTATGGAGCAGCAATGGAGGAGGTGAATTAAGCCTGATGTCTCCTAGGTTCCCACATCAGCTGGTGCAAGAACAGCTACAGAACTCTACTCAGGCCAATATTGCAACTCAATTACCCCATTTTACCCCCATGCAGAAGCCTCTCCCATCTCTTTGCAAGGTATAGAACTAAGACCTGTCACTCATTGCAAGACTCCTTTCTCAACTGTGGGCGTCTGTCCAAAATTAGCAATACCCCAGGCATCATCTGAAGCCACTTCCTGAACCCTAGCAGGGTACTTCCAATTGGGGCTCTGCTGTTAGAAAAAAGCAGAGAGAGAGAGAGAAAGTTCACATCTCTAAAGTCAGGCTGGCCTTCAGAGCTTGGCTTTGAACAGAGCTAGCAGCATGCATGCGTATACCTCTTTCCAAGTTTCCCAAGGCTCCAGGTCAGAGCTGAGCCCACACCTGAGGGTCCTCGAGAAACATGGAAAAGGTGCTAAAATGTGCATAACATCACAATCCCACATAAACTCTCCCGAAAATAATGGGCAGGTCCTGGGGTAGTTCCCAGCTTGCACCTGAAAGAGAAGAAAGTGCTTTTGGTTGATTCCTTTCAAATTACAATTCACAGTGCCCACCAGCTGTGAGAGCTCCAATTTACAGTTTCAAAGATTTCTGGGCCACAGAGGAGCTTTCTGTCCTGACTCTAAATAGAAGGACTACTGGCAACCCCCACCCTATGCATAGGCCCAGAATCCATGCTGGATACTAAGAGAATCACTAACTGAAGACTGTCCCCGACATACTTCACATGAGGTCTACAGTAGCCTCAGACCAGGTTCCTTTTCTTTGCCATCTCTGCCATTCCAACTTTGTTCGTGTAGTGCCCACTATCTAGCAGATTTCATCAGGAAAATTCCAGAAGCCCAGGCAGCCAGGCTTCAGTGGAAGTCCATGACCAGTTTACTCTTCAGTTCTGAATCACTCACATTCTGCCTGCCAGACGGCATCCTCTACCCATTATCATATGATATGTGTTCCTGACGTAACCCCCAAGTCAGTGTTGGACCTCTGGATGAACAAGGTCATATTCCCCCGACATGAATCTGAGTTCTGATGCCTACTGGAGGCTTTTCCAGAACACTGTTTATCTTCTGCCTGGCACCAAAGTTAGTAACCAGGCAGTCTTCCCTTCTGGGGTACTCAGTTCATGACCTTCTTGATGCCAAGGTCTTAGAGGGGCACTCTAGTTTATAGAAGAATCAAAGGCTGGGAATCTGGACAAGTCACTGCTCTTGGAACAGCCGCCACCTATTGGGAAATACCCTGGAAGAAACGTGCCCTGGAAAAGTGACTCAGGTTAGGGACTTTCGGAGGTGGGGTCATCTGGGAAATTCAGTTACCACATGAACCTTCATATGTTAAGGTACACTAATTAAAGTACACACCCTTCTACCCTCTGAGGGCATATCTGTTATTCACCCTTGACAGCTAAAACTGGTAACCAAAAATGGTTAAGTTCAAGACTGCATAAACAAAAAGTTGGAAACAAGTCATGTTGTGTACACATTAGTTCTTCAATACTAATGTACCTTGAGTCATACCACACAGGGATGCAAAAACCCTCCCACCTTCTTATGCCCAGATCAAAGGGTCCCACAAATACCACCAAGGAGTCCCGATCCATATGTAATAGCAAAGGGCATTATTCAAGCAAGCTCAAGCTTGCTCTGTGTCCAGCTCAGCGGTATGCCCAGACAGGGTGGGGTTTTATAATGGTAGAGGTTGGGGGTGAGGGCGTTTTCAGGGTTCAGGACCCTGATTGGCTGCATTTGCCTACGGGTGTCTTTAATAAAGGGAAATAGGCGTGTTCTGGACTAAACGACACTTGGTGATATCTATAATGGTTGAAACTAGGTGTATTCCCTGGACCGTTAGGTATTTTCTTCTGGGATGCTGATTGGCCTGTTCCGGGTGGTACCAGTTTTATGGCTTTTCCTCGACAAGGTGGTACCTGCCAGTAAACTGAGGCTCAGGCTTACCTTTTAGCTGGTTTCTATCATGCCTGTCATGGCAGCAATGTAGCCAAGCTGCCCTGGGTCCCATATCCTCAAACACCAGAAACACACTCTCTCTCTCTCTCTCTCTCTCTCTCTCTCTCTCTCTCTCTCTCTCTCTCTCTCTCTCTCTCTCTCTCTCTCTCTCTCTCTCTCTCTCTCTCTCTCTCTCTCTCTCTCCCTCTCCACCATGGGCACACAATGCTAAACACCCCACGTCTAACATCACAGGCACACACACACACTCAACCTGAAACACCAGGTACACATGCAGAAAAAAAAAGGGTGGGATTTTTGAAGAATTTGATAGCTTGTGTTCACAAAATCAACCAAAAGTGGTTGTGAGCAAAAAAGCCAGCAGTCTATCCGATTTGTCTTCCTGACTCAGTTCAGTTCAGTCCGGCTGCATGGTTTTCTCTTTACTTTGCTCGCTCAGAAGGGGATGCTTAGGTTATTTTCAACAAGAAACCCTCAAACGCCTCATCAGGGGAAATGGGACAAACAAACCAGAGGAACTCCAGACACGCACCAAACGCGAAACAGCAGAAGAGCTACATAATTGATGTAGTGCGCGGCTAGGCAGTCCAGCAGCTGAGCCTACCGCGCAGGAGCAAAGAGCGCAAGGTTACCCAGCCCAGCACGGGACTCGCCAACCGGCGCAGAGAGAGGTCCGGAGCGCGCGAGCAATGCCAGCCTCACCCCATCCCGTCCGGATGCCAGGTCTATACAAGCCCCACCCCGGAAGAGCCCATCGGCTCACAAATCCGCCTCGCTCAGCAGCCCAGCTCCGCCCCGCCTCGCCCCGCCCCGTCGAGGCTCCACCTCGCCCCGGCTCCGTACCGCCCAGTCCCAGCGCCCGCTCTTCTCGAGTCTCCAAGTGTCTCGTGACCAAGGGCGTATCCCAGACGGCCTGACACCGACGCTGTCTACGACCAGTTCCTCCTCAGTTCTGAACCGCCCTCGTCCTCTAGCGCCGGACCCCCTGGTCAATATGAAGTGACGTCTGCTCCTGTCCTGGGACCTCTGGGTGAACAGGGTCAGATCCCCGCGCGTGAATCTAAAGAAACCCTGGTCCTTTAGGAGCTCTGTGGAGTTACACCCCAGGCCACCACCTCCTGAGTTCTGACAGATTGGCAGGAGCTTCAAAAATTTTGCCTTCTGATAGAAGGAATATTTGGGTCTGGGGGCTCAGGGGAAGAGGAAGGCTGGGACTGTGGCCTCAGGCTGGGGCTGGCCTAGGGATTCAAGGAAGGAACCTGCTGGAATCCCTCTTACCAAGGGTCTGAAGAAACAGACCCATCTGTATCTCTGCCATGGGGGCCCTAGAAGCCCTCTTTTTGGCATTGGCTGCAGGTCTGAGCACTGCCAGCCCACCTAACATCGTGCTGATCTTTGCTGATGACCTGGGTTATGGGGACCTAGGCTCCTATGGGCACCCCAGTTCCACCACCCCCAACCTGGATCAGTTGGCTGCAGGGGGAATGCGGTTCACAGATTTCTATGTGCCTGTGCCTCTGTGCACACCATCACGGTGAGTGAGGGATCTTTACCCCACCCCACCTTTGCCCATCCCATTTCTGTCTCTGGGTAAGTCCACAATTCTCCCCCACCTCTCTGTGCACCTCCCTGTGTTCATCTCTATGGGACTCACAGATAATGAATTATGTGGCTTGTACTACAGGGCTGCCCTCCTGACTGGCCGGCTCCCAGTTCGATCAGGCATGTACCCTGGAGTTCTGGGGCCCAGCTCTCAAGGGGGCCTTCCCCTGGAGGAGGTGACTCTGGCTGAGGTCCTGGCTGCTCGAGGTTATCTTACAGGAATGGCTGGCAAGTGGCATCTTGGAGTGGGGCCAGAGGGGGCCTTCCTGCCCCCACATCAGGGCTTCCATCGATTCCTGGGCATCCCATATTCCCATGACCAGGTATAAAATGATCTGGGCTCTCTGCTATCCCCCCACACCACCACACCTAAGTCCTCTTATCAATACCCCTAACTCATAGCCAGACCTCTCTCACTGCAACTGTCTCCTCAGGGTCCCTGTCAGAACCTAACCTGCTTCCCACCAGACATTCCCTGCAGTGGTGGCTGTGACCAAGGCCTGGTTCCCATCCCATTGCTGGCCAACCTGTCTGTGGAGGCCCAGCCCCCTTGGCTGCCTGGACTGGAGGCACGTTATGTGTCTTTCTCCCGAGACCTCATGGCTGATGCCCAGCGCCAGGGCCGACCATTCTTCCTGTACTATGCTTCCCACGTGAGTGATCCTGGCCCCGCCCTCCTGTCTGCCAAAGCCCTGTGCCCAATGCTGACTCCACTCTCTGCCCCCAGCACACCCACTACCCTCAATTCAGTGGACAAAGCTTCACAGAGCGCTCAGGTCGTGGGCCATTCGGGGACTCTTTGATGGAGCTGGATGGAGCTGTGGGGGCCTTGATGACAGCTATAGGGGACCTAGGTCTGCTCGGAGAGACACTGGTCATCTTCACTGCAGATAATGGGTAGGAGCCAGAGAAGGGGGTGCTCATTGCTGGATCATAGGCAAGGACTCTAGGGTCCATCCATCCTAGCTATTTGTTAAAGACTGGTATAAAATAGGCTCTTAAGAGAGATGCTAGCCATATTGTAGTGATCCATGGGGGTCACAGACCGGGGACCACAGGTGTACAGAGTTGCTAGTCTTGGTAGGCAGGAAGGAAACAGGTATATAACTGTCCTTCTTGACAAGATTTATAATTTTAAAATATGGGGCTGGTAGTAGCCAGCCCTTGGCCCCTCGTTACTGATGACTCCTTTATGTGTCCTAGTCCTGAGTTGATGCGAATGTCTAGTGGTGGCTGCGCTGGCCTCCTGAGATGTGGAAAAGGGACAACCTATGAAGGTGGTGTCCGAGAGCCCGCCTTGGCCTTCTGGCCAGGCCACATTACTCCTGGTCAGTCCTCTGGCTCTCTTTTTTATAGACCCTTGACCCTATCTCCCCAGCCTTGATGATGAACTGAGTGACCGAAACACCTTCTGTCCACAGGTGTAACCCACGAGCTGGCCAGCTCTCTGGACCTGCTGCCCACCCTGGCAGCCCTGACTGGGGCTCCACTGCCCAATATCACTTTGGATGGTGTTGACATCAGTCCATTGCTGCTAGGCACGGGAGAGGTAGGGCCAATAATCCCTTGACTCCCAATGCCACTGCCCCATGCTGGTCCTCCTTAGGTATGAATTTGGACAGTGCGGAGAGTCTACCTCGTGTCTCTCTTGATGAGTGGCCTCTGAGTATCACCTCCAGAGTTCCCGGGTGGGCCAAGAGGGGGTCCACAGCCAGTGCCTAACCCAAGAGCTCTTAGAGATCTCTTTTACCCCCTGACCCTGAATTTGCCCTCAGAGCCCGCGGAAGTCTGTCTTCTTCTACCCACCTTACCCAGACGAGATTCATGGGGTCTTTGCTGTGCGGAGTGGGAAATACAAGGCTCATTTCTTCACCCAGGGTAACTCTCTCTCCATGGTCTCCTCTCCCCAACCCTGCTGACCCCCAGCTTCTCTATCCTCTGCCCCTTCTTGTATAAAAAGCTGACTCCCTCCCCAGGCTCTGCCCACAGTGACACCACTTCCGATTCTGCCTGTCATGCTGAAAGCCCTCTTACTGCTCATGAGCCACCACTACTCTATGACTTGTCGGAGGACCCTGGTGAGAACTACAATCTTTTGGAAAGTATGGAAGCAGTGTCCCCAGAAGCTCTACAGGCTCTGAAGCATCTTGAGCTGCTCAAGGCCCAGTATGATTCAACTGTGACCTTCAGCCCCAGCCAGATAGCCAAGGGTGAGGACCCTGCCCTGCAGATCTGCTGTCAGCCAAGTTGCATTCCCCACCCAATCTGCTGCCACTGCCCAGACTCCCAGTTCTGAGGGTCCTGGAGAAATCACAGGGGTCTCCCAAGGGTAGTCCTAACCCTATCCTGAGTGTGTGATGGTTCACCAGAGGGGCAGGGGTGTAGTTTGTATCTGGTAATGTAATACGATTAGCTGAGACTTGTAGGTGTGCTAATTCATCTAGTCCTCGTGGTAACTCTGAAATCAGTACTATTCTCCTGTACTAAAAATGAGGAAATCGAGGCATGGGGAAATCTCATGGACCTGTTAAAGTCTAATGTCACCTTACTAGTAAGAGCTTGAGCTAGGATTTGAACCCAGGGACTCAAATTTGCCCTGTCCTGGTGATCTGAACTTTGCTGAAGCATGGACATATCCATTCACAGAAGCTGGTACTGCATTCAGGTGCCAAGAACTGTGAAGGGGGTTGGGTGCTGAGGGCATGGTATCCAGGAGATCCCTAAAGGTGCAAAGCCCCAAAACATAGGTTTTCCTCAAGAAACATCCTTAGAGTCACTGGAGCTGGCCACCTTGGTTCTTACAAGAAATCTGTCATCTGGAATTAGGTAATAAACTGCTCATTGGGGGCCCTGCTAAAGCCCAAGAAGGAACTTGAGCTGCTCCTAAAATAGTCCCCTGGGGCTTGCCCACCTCTCCAGCGCTGCGTTTCTTCATTGTGCCATTGTGCATACTTCAAGTCTTATCCCATCTAATCTAACACCTGTCTACCATCCCGTCTAACACCTATCAGGGTCCAATGAGATTACTCCTGGTAAAAATGCTTGCTATGCAAGCCTAACGACTTAAGTTCAATCCCCAGAAACTCTGGGAATTGTGTCCTGACCTCTGTACATGCTCTGTGGCCCACACGTCTGAAGTTATATACATCACACTCACATGAGCAATGATAATAATAATAAATGTTAAAAAAAAAAAAAACCTTTAGGTTGGAGTTCACATGTTCAAATTCCAAACTCCTTCAGTGACCCACTATTCAAACTGGCCTGGCTGTTCTTTCTACTGGCAATATTCTGCCTCAGATGTTAACCTCTGTAGAAAGAGACTTTTTGGACTGCCTACCTGTGTTTATATGACAGTGTGCGCTGTTCGTCAGTACTGGTCACGTTAGAACAGTACCCTCAAGGTGTGCAATATTTCTTCAGTGGGGAAAGACTTCCAAGCATACAGCCTCTCTCCTTCAAGGTAGTGACCAGTCTGAGCTGGTTACATTTCAGTGATTAGTCCAGGAGTGCCATGTGTGTAGCAGTCCTAAGAGTGGAAGGTTGGTGTTATCTGGGTGAGAACCTAACTTTAGCAGTGTTTCTAGCCTGGCGTGGAACCAGACAATTATTAAATCTGTCTCCAGCTCCCTACTTAAAGAGCATCAATTGTAAAAAGTAAATCTTGCCTGTCAATATTGCTGCTGGTGAACTATTTGTCACTTGTAGCTGATGTGACTTGGTAGAAATGAGGCCCGAATGATGTGTATGGATCCACTTTGGGGGTGGGGGGACACCTCATGATGCTAGATGTCTGCTTGAGGTTCCTCCACATTTTTATTTTCCATATAACTCTTCTATGACCTCTACACTGACCACACTCTAAGGTCTGCTGTGTCCCAGGCTATGCAGTCAAGGTAAAGGTTTCTTTGGGGCTATCCAGCAGGAACTTATCCTGGCTTAAAGAGCTCCCTGTCTAAGTGGATGACTAGTCCCAGATGATTGATACCACAGTTCAAGATGAAGATAGACAAGAATTGAAACATGGATCACCCATACATCACATTAAAAATGACACACAAAACCAACAACCAATCCCTATCAAAACCATTAGATATCAGCACCTAGGTACAACCCTTGGGAAGAGCTTCTGGTCCATTCTTTCATCCGTATAGAGTGTATTTTAATGCTGATCCCATCATATTTACTACACTGTAGTGCTGGAGCAAGGTGTTCTCAAAGGATAAAAATGTTTTTAACACTGGGACATCAGGTATATGCAAGATTTCAGTACCATAGAAACCATTGACTTGCAGAGTGCAGTGTGTGGGTATTGCCTAGACAGATAACACGAAAGCTGGGCATGCTGCAGTCTGAACAGGAGGTGACATGTATGTAAATAAAGCAACCAGTGGCTGCACACTCAGGGTTTTTGTGTTTTCTTAAATCATTTTGTAATTTACACTCCAGTAAAATCTGTAGCAGTCCTCCAAAGCAATAATACTGGTCATATGATAGCAAAATCATGGAGTAAGAGTTGGCTAGACGGTGTCTCTACTATGATTCATATGTAGGCATACATACTTGTTTCTCATCATTTTAACCTAATGTAACATATTCTCAGAGGTACATTTGTGTGTACTTAACATGTGTCCACACAAATATGCAGGTATACATATATACATGTACTAAGGCACGTGTGCACACACATTCACAGCATGGATATTTGTGCAGATATATGCATATAGTAACAGGTACATTCACACACAGACACATACACACATGCTTTTGAATATATGCATACATTCACACGTACTCATAAACAGGGCCCCAGGTGCCCTACATTATTCTGATTTCATGTTTTCTGTGCAGTGCTGGAGCAAAGTGACCTCAAAGGACTTGTCTTTTTCATTTAGATGCTATTGATTTATTTTAAAGATTTTTTTTTTTAATTTGCTATGCATACAATGTTCTGCTTGCATGTATGTGTGCAGGCCAGAAGAGGACACCAGATCTTATTATAGATGGTTGTGAGTCACCATGTGGTTACTGGGAATTGAACTCAGGACCTCTGGAAGAGCAGTTAGTGCTCTTAACTGCTGAGCCATCCCTCCATCCCACTGTTGATATTTAAAAAAAATAAAATAAAATAAAAATCAGCACCTCTCCCTAAGAGCCTCCTAAACATTGTCCCTAGCCTAGCTGTCCTTTTCCATGCATTTTTACCAAGTGACCAGAAGGGGGAGGAAAAGGAATAATCTTTCATTCAATTCACCTTTTTTTCTGAGTGTTAACTACAAACATAGTTTTCGAGGAGGGTACAAGTCTCTGGGCTGACTCCATCTTGTCCCTCCCTGGCTCTATGTTTACCTGTTTAACTTTCTTCCCTCCTGAGTCGGCGTCTCCCACTTTGTCCTGGGGACAACAGTACCGATTAGAACTGCTTGATAAACATCTTCATGTCCAGGGATCCAAATAACCCCCCGAAAGCAACAGCTAAGCTTTGCAAGACAAATCACCCCTCAAATGAGGGCGACTGCCTAGGATGGCAAGATTGCACCCTGGAAAATGAACAATCTTTTGGAAACCAGATTGCTCTCAAGTAATGACAGTGGTACCTTCTCTAGAACTGAAATAATGACCAAGATCATCCGCTCTTGGTTATGCAAACTCTTACACACACACACACACACAAACACACACACACACACACACACACACACAATTTTATTGCCTTTTCCCATAAAATTTCAGGTTCCTGTAGGCCACTTGAAGAGAGGTTCAAGGTTTTAGAACCTGTTTGCTCGTCCCAACATGACCACCATGATTAAACCTTTCTCTGTCTGACTCACTATTTGACTTTTTTACTGGTGTTTGGGGATGGGTGGCCTAGTCTGTTGGGACTCCTAGAACTAGATACTTTTGCCAGTAACAATGTATCATCAGAGCAAACCATACTAACTCAGTAACCTTAGTCTGGGAACACAGACCCAAACTCTGTTCTCTGTGGTGTTAAAATAGTTAACCCTAGAGGTTTCAGTACTAACCTTACCCGTTTCACCATGATCACACTCCGTTTAAGAATCAGGAAGCCCTATGTCCACTATCAGCAATGAAGGAAAAGTATGTGTATTTATGCCAAGCCCTTTTTTACTGGTCTCTTCCTTCTCACTCCAGTATCCTCCCAATAAATTTCCTTTTAGAAATGTCTATTTGTTTGTTGTGGTCACAGAATATTAATTAGCACAGAAGGAAACTTAATACTCACACCCTGGCCTCCTAATCCCAGTAGGTGTGTGCTGGGTAAAAGAGACTGGAAGAGCCAGGTACAGAAGTACAATAATGTTCAGAGTAAAATGCCGTGTTCAGGATGGAAGAACAGAAAAGCCTTAGGGACAGACCAGCCTGCGCCTCTCTTCTACCTTATCATAGAAGAAGGGCCCTTCTGAGGAAGGAACCATATCTGGACAGTATGGCCTCCTATACCACCCCTAATTGAATAAGGGTTCTAACTTTTTAGACCATCTCAGTGTGAGCTGGGGTAAGGTTCTGTCTTCCAGTCAAGACATGGCTATTCCCCTCTCAAAATCAGAGCAGTTATGGTTACCTGCATGGGATGAGACTCAGGAGATAGGCCCTTCTAATATTCCATTGTGGAAGAGGAAAGGAGAGTCACTATTGTTTATTTTACAAGGTGTTCTGGTAAAGGTTTCTTGTTTTTGTTTTTGTCAACTTGACCCAAGCTGGAGTCATTTGGGAACAGGGAATCTCAATTGAGATTGCCTCCACAAAACTTGCCTGTAGGCAAGTCTGTGTGCATTTTCTTGGTTAATGATTGAGGGGGTGGGGGTGGGGGGGGCAGCCCACAGAGAGTGGGCAGGGCCACCCCCCCCCCCCCCCCCCCCCCCGTAGGTGGCCCTGGGTTGTATAAGAAAGCAATGGAGCGAGCCTGTAATCAGCATTCCTCCATGGTTCTGCTTCAGTTCTTGCCCTGACTTTCATAGTGAACTGTCATCAGGGAGTGGTTTTGGTCACAGTGTTTTATCCAGCAATAGTAACCCTAACTAAGATATAAAGTGGCCCAAATGTGAGAAGAATGAGGCCCCAAATCTCAAGTAAGCCTCCAGAACGTAAGGTTTCCTGCAACTTATGGGATAAACAGGGAGATCTGAGGCCTGGTGGGGAAACACAGTGAAGCGTTCAGCAGTCTGCTCATGTGTCTTGACCCTTGTTTATAAACACAGCCTTGGTGAGTGAGTTTTTTTGACCTTCTGATGTCAGAAGAGCACCCATGGGATGATTACACAGCCCAAATGAAGGGACAGTATTTTCAATGTGTTTGAGGTATCTTTAGTTCCTGAAATGCAACTCAAGTGACCATTATAAGGTATGATGAAACATACTGCTCAGCTGAGCAATCTCTAAAGGTATTGATAAGTGAAATCAATGTGTTCATTCAGCCTGTCCCTTGGCTTAAACTTTTAAAGTTTCAGCAGGTTTTCAATTCAGTCTCTAGCATACTCTATGATTCTCCATATTTAATAGTGTAGAGAGCCGAGTGGCCGCACCTTAAAGATGGTGCTGGCTTCCGCCTTCCACCTTCCTGAGGTGAGAGCTCTCTGAGATAAACAACTCATTTGGCTAAGGCTAAGCTCATGGCTTGTTTCCAGGTGTGGCTTGCTTCCGTGCACCTGGATCTATTGGCATGGCCCACATGGCACCCTGTGACTAGCAGTCCAGAGGGTATATAGCTGGGGGCGGCTTTTCCCCAGTAGGAGAAGGCAGTGGGAGAAGCAGCGAAAGAAGTTTCAAGGTCCTGAATAAGCCACTGAAAGAAGAGCCTGGTGTCGCGTCGTCCTTGCGGGCGAGGGTGTGCGCGACAAATAGTATAACACGTGTCTCACTATAAAATATAAGCATACCTTTTAATCTTCTTAGTCTTCCAATTTGTAAGTATACCTCAGTTTAGTAAATTCTGTCACTCAGTAGTTAGATTGTTTGCTTTTTTTCTTTTGGTTTGGTGTCTCCATTTGTGTATTTCTAGGAATTGAACCCAGGGTTTCATGCAGGGAGGCACACACCCCACCCGTGAACCACTCTAGCCTACTTTCAGTCACTTAGTGAGAATATAAGTGGGTATGTCTTGTGCTCTGTAGAAAACTTTGCATTTTGGGTGCTTTCCTTGGCCTAGGTTTCCACAAGTTAGAGGACCAGAGTTAGTACTTTTCAGGGCTCTGGCATTTTTTCATCAGACCAGGCACTGCGCTGTCTGGAGGACCTGGGGTATTACAGCAATAAGGACAGAAGCAGGTGACCAAGGCCCAGGGCTCCTAATGCCCAAGTGGATGGTTGCTGGGCAACAAATGGGAGGACAGCAGGTGCTCAGAGAACACTGGTGGCAGTGGGGGGAGGGGCGGGGATGGGGTGTGGGTAGGTCAGATTGAGGTCTAAAAGGAATTGCTGCAACATTTAAGGGTGCCCAGGTGGCTGCAGGTGCCAGGGAAACAGGGAGTCCCGAGGAAGCTGGCTTTTGTGTACAAAGGGCCAGGAGGAAACTCAAGGCAATGTGATCCAAGTCTAGAAGGTGAGGACAATAGACAGACTGAAGGGTGGCAAGATGAAGGTGAAGGTGACAAGAAGAATCTGGTTTATCCTTACCCCTAAAGTTCAGATAACTTGAGGGGAAAATGTAAAACACAGAACATAAATGGATATAGTAGGTGGGGGAGGCTCTTGTAAATTCAAATTTTAGTTCAAAGTGTGTAAAGTGTCCCCTGAGCAGTCACTGGATCCTTTACAAGCAATCCTTCTCGACACTAGCCCAGTGACGAACTTTTGGGGTGACTCTGGGAGTGATTGTGAGGTAAGCTGGAGCTGTGAGTTAATGCTCAGCCTCATGGTCAGTCCCATGGGCGATACCCAGCTATTACCAGTGGTCTGGGTCTGGTCTGGGTATTTTCAGGCTCTTGGCATCTTATTTGAGAAACTGAAATCAGCACACACTTTATAAGCCAGGTAATTTTATTCAAAGCCAAGCGATAGTATAGGTCAGATATGCTGTCAAGAGTGGCTGCGAGCCATATGAGCAGGTTGTTGCCTACAGACTTCTTTTATGAAGACTTAAAGGAAGGAGAAGATACTATTGGCACAGTTTGGGTGGTTCTCTATTTTGAAGGGCAGGCTTAGAATACACAAACTCCTTGTCCAGTGCACACGTCTCTTCCTGAGATGCGTCTTGTTTTAATCATATGCATGCCCAACTATGCATAGGTACAAAATGGCTAATATGAAATTCTCCCTAAATTTCATCTACAGAACAGTTTGCCTTAATGCACATGTACCCCATGCCAATTAACACCAAATCAGCCTCCCTAGTCTCATACTGGACATTAATGGAATATGACTGAATAGCATACAAAGTTCAGAAGTCATGAAGGGAGGGAAAGACTTATTCTGGTTTTCAGAGTGGAGTGTGCCAACATCTCAATGCAGGTGGAGGTCCTAGGTTGCTAGATACATTGTTTGGAAAGGGATGTATGCCCATAGTGCATGCAAGTAAGGATCTCAGGCTGCCAAGTGCATTATTAGAAGAGGAATGTAGCCCAAACCAAGTAGAGTCCCAGGTTGCTAAACTATTCCCTAAGCTTGCCTGCCTTAAAGCCACTAAGGAAGAACCCAGGACAGGGCAGGGCTTGTGGGGCAGCTGGAGAGGTAGGAGAAAAGCATCAAGAAAAGGCCACCAGGCATGCCCCACAGCTGTTCTAATTGCCAGGCAGAAGGAAAAATGTTAACCATATGAAGAGCCAAAGAGACATGTTGAAGGGTCAAGGGAGGGAGGCCAGGCCCTGGGAAGGATACAGGGCACAAAAGGGCACAGAACTGGAAGTAGAATGTTCTCTGCTGCAAAGCTGTGTGGGTCTGGAGGCCATTCCTTCATCACTCAGCACAGGGGTAGAGGTTTACACCACTCCCAAGTGGTTATCTGCCTCTTTGTAGCATCGCTGAGTAGCAGAAAGGTTTTTACAAATCTTCTTGGACACATGGGATGTCCCGGCATACTAGCTAAAAAAGTGACAATTCCACAGCAACTGGTCTTCATCCCTGATCTTCACATATATTGTGAACAGTTTTTTGTTTGTTGACACACTGAAGTAACATTTAAGTAAAGATGTTTTTTTATAGTTACTACTCTTTTTTGAAACAGGATCACAACATGTAGCCTAGGTTGGCCTTATATTTATACTCGTCCTGCCCCAGCCTCCGATGTCCTTGCATTATAAGACTTTGCTACCATGCCCAGCTAAGAGGTTTTTTGTTTTTATGTAGCCAATTGTTAAGACTTCCCTTTGTCCACTTTCATTCACAACCTTCACCTGCTATCTTGCTATAGTACTGCTTAAGGTCAGAGGGCACAGACCAACCTCGGGGACTATCTACTGTCATACTGAGGTTGGAGTCACTTAGAGGTATCAGGAGAGATTCTTGGTGAGGAGCTATAATCACCTGCAGGCTACCAGCAATTTTTTTTTAAAAGTCACCTATTTTCTTCTGGCTTTCTGAGTAAGACTTTTTAAAAATACCGATTTTAAGACCCACAGACATTGTTTCTCAAGTTGTTCATAGCACACACACATACACAACCCCCCTCACACACACACACAATGATCTGGACCATGCCTCTCCCCACACCCCACATGGGTCTGTGGTCAGTGTCTTCTGCAGGAAATCAAGTGTGTTTGGAGAAAACATCTGAAGAACCTCCAGAAATCCACTTCCAAAAAGGCTTTAACACAGCATGCCTTGACACACCCTCAGCAGGACTTCAGAACGTACTGAAGACTTCTGCCAATTCCCATAACCCCCTCACCCTGGGTCCTCCATTTCCATTGCCACAGGCAAGACCTGAGACTTGGACCCCCATCTGGGCACCATCTTAAAAACAGCCAGGGTCACACCAAGCAGAGTTTATTGAGGCCATGGGCGGGACCCACGTACACAGCAGGTGCCGTATGCAGGGCAGATACTCACTCTGGACTGCAGGGGTGTTAGCGGCAAAGCAGATGACCTGTTGGGAACACCCGTTAGGGTGTCCTTCTCCTAGCAGCATTGGGGGCTTTGGGTGAGTATCAAGAACCACCTAGTTGCCCAAAGATTCTCTTAAAAACCCCTCCCTCTTTCCCCTGAGCTCCTTGTGGGTTGGGGCTGGGGTCCCTTCCTGCCATCAAAGACTGGATGATTTCTTGAGATTCACTATAAAAATTAAAATTCATTTATAAATCACAGGAGGCGGGCAGGAGGGAACCACTGAGGGGACCTGACTTCATCAGTGACTTTGAGCCTACTCCCCTCCCTCAAGTTCTACCTCCAAGAGAGAGAGCAAAGAGTGAGGTCCTACAGGCACAGAAAGAGGTGAGAGAGGTGAGGGACAGAGAAAAGGAGAGTCGGAGGGAGAACAGGACAAAAGGGGCCAGGAGAGAAAAGATGCATCAGAAGAAAAGTATGGCTGCTGAGGTTCCTCTTCCCAACAGCTCCCCAAAGCCATGACCTGGGGATAAAGGGTAAGAGTTCCCAGCCCAGAGACTCCCACAATGTAAGGTTCCAAATGTCCTCAATCCAGTCCTTGCTCAAGCCATGGTGGCCTTGAGATACCCAGAGCTGTGTAGACAGGAGCTGAGGGAGGTGGGTGCTACTCCAGGTAGATATCCTCTGTGGGGCAGGCAAATGCCAGGTGCTCCTGGTAGTACTCCAGGAAGGCCCGGCTGCAAAGATGGAGAGACCAGTGCTCAGCCTAGTGCTCTTCCTACTTCTTCCCCAGCCAGACACATACTTTCTTGACTAGCAGCCATGTCCACACAGCACCCTTCCTAACAACCTGCAGTCATATCCCTCCCATGCACCTGAGCCTTTCCCGGCTCCTCCCTGGGCTCCTGCTTCATCATCCCACTCACCCCACGCTCTGCGCCACTGGTCTCATAGACTCCTGGGACACAAAGACGTGGCAGGCAAAGCGGCTTAGCAGCGGGTGTTTGGTGATGAAGCCAAAATAGCTGTGGAGACAATGACAAAGGGGATGTCAGGGCACTGGCCTAGCCCTGGGTACCCCATTAATACTAACAGTAACTGCTATCCAGATGAGCAGCTTGAGACTCCACCCTACCCCCAAACTGTGACCAGCCAGATCCACTGTCCCACATCTAACAGCTGTTTCTTAGGCATTTATATTAATTCACACGTGGTTTGTAATAGCCCTGTGAGGCAGGTGTACCAACAGAGGCTAAGCATTGAGAGTATTAGTATCTTGTCACAGGGCACAGAGTCAGTCTGTGGTAGCACTGAGGTAAGGGAGACAGTCTGTGATCTTAATACCCAATACCATGTATCCCTAACCTTATACAAAAATGGCACACCTCAGCCACCACCTGCTTCATAGTCACAAAAATTGACCATCCACCCATCACAATTTTCCTTAGAGTGAGTGGACCTGAGATGGACTCTGATGCACCCTGAAGAATTGCAGCTGAACCAGTGTCTAGCCTGACTGGCAGGGACTGGGCAACCATATCAGGATAGGTGGAGCCCTGAGGGTGGGTGGGGATTGGAAAACAGATGACCCTCAGCATTTGAAGGGATAGAGGAAGGGGTAAGTCCTTACCAGCTGTTTCGGGGATGGCAGCCGCAGAATGAGATGTTCTTCATCTGGAAGAAGTGACTGCAACGCTGAAACTAGGGTAGAGGTGAGCAGAGTCATCCCAAACTGGTTAAGGTAAGCCTGTAACCACGCCCACTGAGTATCGCCTTGCCGCCCCAGCCCCACCACCATGTCCCAGCCTCACCACCACCTCCATGCCTCCCTCTGGTACCCAGCCTATCACACCCCCACCTCAGGTCCTCCTCCACTCAGACTCAGCTTGACCCCCCGCAGAGAGATCTCAAGGTCACAAGAGGCAGGAGGGCGCAGGTGGACCGTTAGCTTCCGGGCTGTGGCAATCTGAGGGGGAAGTTAGAGAAGGGGGGATCTTGAGGAACCCATCATGGGTTCTCTTTCTCTCTTCATACCTCTGTTCATTTTAGATTATCTGAATACTCAGGGCCCCAGAGACAATTCTGGAAGACAAGAGGATGACCTTGGCCATCTTTGCTCTCAGAACAAGCCAATCATTATCTTGCACCTAGCTTGCCTCCCTCTGTTACAACCAGGTGGCTTCTCTCATTTCAGGAGCCAAGAACTTGCTCTGCCCACATTGCAGCCACCTCATTGGCTGATCCCCATAACCTGGCAGGAGTTCTCTGATAGAGAGCTGGTCTGTTCTGCTCCTCAGAATCATCAGCCTTGGCTTCTGGGGCAGGGGCAGGCCAGTGGGTACTGATAATTAATCACCAAGTGGATAACTGAGTGAACAAGGGATTCCCAGGAAAGAGGATTTGAGAGCTGGTTTTAATTCCCAGTCAGAAAGTTGATGGCTTAAGAAAGAAGGAACCAGCAGTGAGGTGAAAGCTTTGCTGAACCAACCAAGAGGCCCAGAGATAGCTGCTTTACTCTGCCCTATAGGTCTTTCTGCTCAGGCTTCTGAATCAGGCCTGAGAGCCAGCCCGCTATCATCCTCCTTCAAAGCTGAAGGCCTTGGAGCCACAGGAGCTATGCCGCCCTCTGGGACTGGGGTGACATCCAGAGGCACCTCCAGCCTGTGCCTGCCACCATCTCCACACTGACCTTTTGCATGGCTGCACACAGGATGCCATTGCCCTGGTGACATGGAACTTCAACTGAGCCCAAGAACTGCACATCGAAACGTTCCACCCAGCAAGGGCTCCGCTTGCTCCCTGGGGAGGGCAGAGGGGAAGTCACATGGACCAAAGTCAGGGGGTGATACAGGAGAATGTCTGTGGGAGCAAACATCCTCTTGTAGAGGAGGTCTTACCCAGCAGGTCCTTGGCAGGACCAGGCACTGCATGAGCATAGAAGGCAGGGAAGACTCCACGCTCGCCAGTACGCATGTTGAAGCCACGAAACCAAAAGTCGTCTTCTTCAGCTTCCACCAGCACTGGGTCATCCACATCTAACTCCAGTTCATCTGGATGTCGAGGGATGAACCTGAGGTCAGATGAGAGATCAGTTGAGACCCAGAAGGCCTAAGTATGTCTCATACCGCAAACATACCAAGAAATCTGTAGATTGGGACTGGAGGTCATCATGGGAAGGGAATTGATGTACCTGAAGACAGCCCGGTGTGTCTGCTCTCTCTCCTCCCCATTGACCAGACAGGAAAAAAGGCCAAAAGACTCAGTGCCTGAGAGACAGATAAGACAGACAGAAATGGGAAGAGTCACGAACACAAGGAGGAAGAAAGTACTTAAAGGCCTGGTCTTGGGCTGGAGCCAAATCCACCTCCCTGCAACAGACTGTTGGGTCCCCCAAGAAAAGAAGGAAGAACAACTGACTCCCTACTACCCCTTGGAGAGGGAACACTCTTCGTTGGGGGGGGAGGGGTCCAGCCTTGTCTACCTCTAGAACTGAAGGCCTCCTGGACATTTTAGGGGACCAGATAGGGCCTGGGGCCAGAAAGGTGCTTCTTCCTCTGCCCTCCTCCTGCCTCCCCCCACTTCCCCCTACTCACTGGAGGATCGAGACGTGCTGTTGACAAAGACATTGAGGAACTTCTTGGAGAAGGTGAGGTCGGGACTGTCAGGAGAGGCATCCCCTGGCAGCTGGTCACCACCTAGTAACGTAGCTCCCGCCTCTTCCTCACTGGCCTCACAGCCACTCTCTTCTTCACTGTCGTTGCCCAGGCCTGCACAGCGCCGCAGGCTCACCAGCTCTAGCTGCGTGTGCTCATCCACTACAAGTGTGTACTTAACTGCATCATACACCAGCGAGGCATCCAGCGGCGCAGTAGAGCCCGTACTCCTAGAACCAGGAGGGACCACGCTGTCCTCCGCATCGTCCTCATCCTCCTCATCCTCTTCATCCTCATCCTCCTCCTCCGAGCAGGCAGCGGAGCAGGAGCGGCCAGGGCGGGCAGTGCGGCCCGGAGTGGCCCAAAGAGGGGTGATGGTATCCCGTGTTGGGTTACTGAGGAAAAGGCAGGGCCCAGGCTGCGCAGGGCCAAGCCGAGGCGCTGCAGGGGCCGGTGGAGGTGGCCCGCAGAGGGTGTCCATGTCCACCAACTCCACGTGGGGCCCCGCTATTGCCTCAGGGTCCTGGCAGTCCTGGGGTACCCGGTTGACCTGTGATGCAGCCTCTTCTGGCAGGCGTGGTGCAGGAGATAAGCACTGGCCCGGGCAACGAATGGGCGAGGAGCCCTCAGAGATCATGCGGCTCACCAGGTTGCTGAGCAGCCAGGGCGAGTCGGCATCCTCGCTGAGGTCAGGTTCGGACTCAGAGCCCGACTCATACTCGCTGTTGGTGTCATCAGGGCCCACAGGCAGGAAGGCAGGGCGGCGGGGAGGTTCATGCAGTGGCTCAGGCTCAGGCTCAGGCTCTGAGGCCGGTGATGAAGCCTCTTCAATAGAGTTGGTGAGATGTGATGAACGGCCGCTGCTGCTGCCACCGTCACTGCTCAGCTCCAGCTCTGTCTCAGAAATGGACGAGATCATGCGCCCCAAGCGTGCACCACCTGCATCCTCAGAGTCCGAGCCCGGTGATGAGAGCTCCTGGCTGCTTCTCCGACCCTCGTGGCTTCTCAAGTCAGCCTCAATACCAGGATCGGAGGAGGGGGAGGCCCCACCTGACACTGGTGGCTCTGGGGGCTGGTTCCCTTCACAGTCACAACCAGGGTGTACGAGAGACCGTACCTCACGGGGCTCCTCTTCTGCTGGCATGAGAGGGGCTGGGAGCTCTGCGTGGGGAGGGGTTTGGGTCACTGCCTCCAGAAAGCATGCTTCCTCTTTTCCCACCCTCTTCTATTGGCTTCCATCCCTCACCTTTAAGGGGCTCCTGCGCTGGCGATCGCAGCACCGTCTCCTGCCAGGAGGATGGGGGTGCAGAGGTAAAGCCACCATTGTTGTTGTTGTTCAAGGAGTCCTAGGTGGAAGGACAAATCGCTGTGACTGAAGACTCCAGCAATGGAAAGAGGGAGGGGCCTGCTACCAGGGCTCCAAACTCAATTCCTGTACGTATCAGGAAGCTCACCTGGGCCCCTAGTGTAGTCAGGTGGAGAGTGGTGGGTCGGTGCTTGTGGGGCTCCTCTAGGGAAGGAGAGGGAATAAGGGGCTCTCCAAGTGTCTCTGAACCAGATCCTCCCCCTGCTTTGCCCTCCCCATTTCCTTCTTCCTCTTCCTCCTCCTCTTCCTCCTCCTCCTCTTCTTCCTCCTCCTCATTGTCATCGATCATCTCAAACTCCTGGAAATCATCTTGGAAGGAACAGATAGGGTGTGGCTGCTCTGAGCGACCCAGGGATAGGCTGTCCTGCAGGAAGGAGCGACAAAACAGGGCTGGACCAGAGTACAACTGTATCCTGGAGTCCCCAGTATGAGAAGAGGGAAAAGCAGTTCACCCCATCAACAGAGCAATGTTTGTGTGTTTGCAAAAAGAATCTGCTTAAGACACACTGATCACTGCACTTTCAGGAAAGCCCCAAATTCCTGAGACGTTCTCTAGGTAACCCCACGTAACCATCCAGCTTTATTCATGCCCAAACCCCATCATATTTGACACTGACACTCTGTTGCTCTCATGGTATTTTGACAATTCACAACTAATGGCTTTTGATCTGTCTTATAAACCCGAGCGTTAGACTACCAGAACAGGGTCGTGTCTACATTACCCAGTGGTGTACTCACCCATGGGAACATCATGAATAAGTAACAAAAGAATGTATAAGATGAGCCTGCACTCTGATGATTCACCGAATTTGTACCAATCCCAGGGTCTTCAGCACAGCCAATCCTTCTGTCAGCAATTCCTCTCATCCATACCCTCCTACCTACTCCCATCTGCCTGCTTCCTGCTAACCTCGGGGTTATGAGTGACATTTCCTCTGAGAAGTCTTCCTGATTCCTCAGTCTGGATCGGGTTCTCTTCTCCTCATCACACTTTATGCCCAGTTGAAATCCTGCCACTGGCATATTGGGTGATCACCATCTCTCACTTGTGCCCCCCCCCAAACTGAAAGCTGGAGGGGGTGGGTGTGTGGCTCAGCTCCCCACACCTGGAAACACCCTGTACTTGACACATGGCATTTTCTCAGAACAAATGAAAGTGAAAACATGTAGAGACAGAACCGGGAGGCAGGAGGAAAAAGATTTTAGAGGGAGATGAGAAGGAAAAAGAGTCTACAGAGGTTGAGTTGTGGTAGAAACCAGAAGCCTGAAACCTTTGTGGGAAGTGATCTGAGTACAGAGGCATCCAAGCAAAGACACACTTCTCCCACCTCCCGTGGCACTGTGTTGGGGAGAACTGACAGAGAAGGCCCTGGAAGGGCAGACAATGTGTTAGGAGGGACAAATACCAAAGGGCCATTAGCAAGGGCAGAGGCTTTCTGGCCTGGTAGCTGAACTCGGAACTCTTAATCCCATATGAACGCTAAGGAAACTGAGACTTTGAGAAGCTCTTCCCTAAATCAGATCCTACACACCCAACCCTTCCCCACCTTCTCGCAGTGATCTGAATCGTAGCTAAGGCCCAGTCCACAGTCGTCGGTGATCTCAGACAGGTCTTCATCATCAAATTCTTCCAGGCTTATATCCTGGGGAGGCCTGAAGAAGGTGCCAGGGTCAGAAAGCCACCAGTCCTAGGCTCCTGGCCTGAGAGCTGATCCTGAGGACATTGGTGGGAAATGTCCAGCTCCCAAGGTCCCCAACTCCTAGGCTAAAACCTTGTCATTTTGACCTCAGGCACTGCCCTCCCCCAGGATCCCTTCCCTGGGAAGCAAATGAGCCCAGAGGTGCCATCACTCCCAAACCCCTCCCACTCCTCCTCAGCTGAGCTCCAGGCTCCTGAGGGTCACAGCTTTAGCCTCTAGGGAGGCACCTTGAGCCAACAGGGAGGGGGGAGCTGAAGCTGCCACAATAGAAGAGGGAGGGGCCCAGGTCCTCTGATTATGTCCCCATCCCCCTCCTACCAAGCAGGCCTACACTCAAAGGTCCAGCCCCCTCCCACCTCAACATCCCCCATCCCATTCCCAGAGCTTCAAGCATGATTTCACTCTTGGTCTGGGAGCTAGGGTCCAGGCCCTAGCCTCTATGGAAGGAGACGCACAAGGCCCAAAGGACACTGCCAAGAACAGACTAGGTGCTGGGCATCCTGCCTAAAATTCCTCACAGGGCCAATCTCGGGACCCCACCCTTGCCAGGTCATCTGTCCTGACTGGGTGCGGTTCAGTATCCCAACAGGCAAGGTGTGTGTGTGTGTGTGTGTGTGTGTGTGTCGTGTCTGTGTGTCTGTGTGTGAGGGGGTACCACTGGGTCTGCGCGACAGGGAGCAAACACGGAGGGACCCGGAGCCCAGGATGGGGGATGGGCAGCATCAGTCAAGAGGCCTGCAAACCAAAAGAGGCCCCCGGCCTGAGGAATTGAAATCGATGGGGTGGGGTGGCAAGTCGAGGAGACCTACATGAAGATGAGACCCGTCGAGGGCGTACCTGCATCCTGGAGGCGACAGCGAGTGGAAGGTGGAGAGAGAAAACATCTCCGCGCGATCCGCCATCTTCCCAGGAACCGCCGGCCGGCAGCTAGGGGGGAGGGGTGAGGAGGAGCACCGCGCGCCCTTGGTGCTCAGGCCCGCGGCCTCTGTCTCCCCACTCACCTCGTGACACGCCCTGCGACACCCGCCGGCGACACACCTCAGCGCCCTGCCAGGACACCGCGGCAGCAAGCAGCGCTGCAGGGGTGAGGGGAGGGAGTGGCGCAGGGCGGGGCCTGAGGGGGGCGGGGGAATGGGGGTCGAGCCGAAGGGGGGGGATGCCGGGTGGGTGATGGTGGTGGTGATGGTGAGGTTCTAGCCGGGAGAGCTGGCGTTTGGCTTGAGTGGTCAGAGCGAGGAACAGACGAGAAGGAATAGGGGGGAGTAGGAACCGGATCGTAGACCGAAGCTTTCTGAAGGAGCCGAGGAAGATGCAGGAAGGGGGGTGGGGAGGAGGGATGGGTGCATAGACTCAGGAGTCAGGACCGTGGCGGTCCGGGTCTGCGCACTTCTAGTTATCTGCGTTGTGCAGCGCTCCTGGGAGATGGGCGACTCATGCGGGTGGGCGAGGCCCTAGGAACAGCATTCACGTCCTAGGAGACCCGAAAAGCAGAGCAGGGTTGGCCATCCCGCCAGACCTTCCAGTCGGCTAGACCTCCAAATGTGTGGCAGAGGGAGCTGTCCACCCGTAGGTGCTGATCAGAGCATGTCGGAGCTGTTCTCCACCGAGTGCTGATTGGGCCAATAGAAACTGCTCCCTAAAATTTGCTGACCTAGGCTAGAGCAGTCATTTCCCTGACAGTGCTAACGGGGCTAGAACAGTGACACAGGCTCAAGGGATGTGGAAGAGGTCTGGATTCAGAACCCACCACCCAGAGACCAACCGTGAATTTTCTCTGTGTAGTACAGCTGGTATTGGTGGGCACTAGAAGTTGAGGCTGTGTTCATTCCACTGAAGCACTGGTTTTTGAGGCCACCTATCCTCTTGGCTCTGTTCTGAGTATGGAAAACCTCCAACTTGAAACGTGGGCTTACTAGGGAGTTCTGTGTAGAGAGAAAGGTCAGAAAGGGAGCCAACTGTGAAATTGAGAAAGATCAAAGTGGATGGACAAGCTAGAAAAGGGATAGGGAGCCTCCAGTCAGAATTTATTTTGAAGAAAATGAGGCTCTAGCATATTAAGGTTGGAAATCACAGGGCAAAGGGAATTCGGATGATTTGTAGGGGCAGAAGGAACTCAGATAATCAGTAGGGACGCCCTGGTCAACCAGTTTCTTAATTTCTGAATGGCCAATTGTGTATGGATTCTCCACAAAGTCTCCAGGATTTCTCAGGATTCATCTGGAATTGTACAACCTTGAAGTCATCTCCGACTATAACTGTGGTGATATACTGTGTATCAAATAAAGATCAGAGGACACAGCCAGACACAGAGTTAGTCATAGAGGTCAGGCAGTGGTGGCACATGCCTTCCATTCTAGCACTCTGGAGGTGGAGGCAGAGATTCATCTGGATCTCTGTGAATTCAAGGTCAAACAGAACTAGGCAGTGGTGGCACACCCCTTTAATCCCAGCACTAAGAGGGTTGAAACATGAAGTGATATGGCTGGGCAGAGAGAAGAAATAGAAGGCAAGAAGAGACAGAGTTTCCCACTTTCGTTTCAGCCTGTGCTTCACGTTGTCTCCCCTACTCAGTGTGAGGACTCATGGAGACAGGGCATACCCTTTCAGCCTGAGGCACTGGCTGGGTGAGACGTGGTCATGGCTTGTTCTTCTGTCTCTCTGATCTTTTAGCATTTGCCCCAGTATTCAGCTGTAGGTTTTTATTATATGATCAATTAGGATTCATGCAACATATCCCTTTTGAAACCTCCACAAGCTTCTGTCTTACTTTTAGGACTTCTACCTGGATACAAAGAGCACAGAGTCTCTAGACTGAGGATCTGAGAGATTGTGGTACCCATTTTCATTCAGTCACCACCTAACCACCAACTTTCTGAACATGAGCCAACTGTTCAGTGCACATGTGACACACATAAAACCCCTGGCACAATTATTTATGAGCTATCACCATGTCCATCTTTCAAAAATGCACAGCCAGGCATGGTGGCACATGTATTTAATCATGGCATGCAAGAAGCAGAAGCAGGTAGACCTTGTGAGTTTGGGGCCAGCTTTGTCTACATAATGAGTTCAAGGCAAGCCTAGTGAGACCCTCGCCCCTCCAAAAACTAAGAGTATACAAAAGAGCAACAGTGACTTGCACACCTTCCTTAAGTGGGGAGTGGACTTTGGGAGAGCCCGCTACTATTGGCTCAGAGCCCTCTTATTTATATCTTTGGTAGTTTCCAATCTCACTGTTTTAAATCTTTTTTACTTAAACATCCATTTCCACTGCAACACACTGACAATTCTCTTTCTTCTTCAGCTGTGAATAAAACATCTCCATCTCTGGCGTTTGAAGTTTCATACTGGTGTATCTTACCGTAGATTTATTTAACATGTCTTCTCTGCTCTAGGCTTACTGATCTTAATTAAACGAATCTCTTTTTCATCAGTAAAAAATCTGACAGCCATTACCTCTTAAAAAAATGTATTTTCCTATTATCTCTTAAATTCTATCTCAGAGCCAACCATGGTGGCACATGCTTGTCAGTCCAGCACTTAAGACCAAAAGTGGAGACCAAAAGATACCTTTGGGTAGCACCTCAGGATGCTGTCCACTTCCTCTGAGATCGGGTCTCTCATAGGCCTGGGGTGCACCAGTTAAGCTGACCAGTGAACCCCAAAGTTAATCCTACTTGTCTTGCCAAACCTGAGTCAGGACATATGTATCATACCTGGCATTTTTGCATGAGTTCTGGGAATCCAACTCAGGACTTCATGTTTATGAAGCAAGAACTTCACAGACTGAGATATCTTCCCAAACCATAGACATTTGGTAATATTTTTTTTTAAAAGATAGGGTCTCTCTACATAGGCCTGGCTCTTATGTAGACCAGGCTTAAAGTCATCTTATTAATAAAACCCAAAGTCAGATATTGGGGTAAGAGCTGAGAGATCAGAGCACAGAGCAGCAGCCACTAGAGACTTCTTACCTCTACAGGATCCTCCAACCAAATGAGGACTGAGTTCCTGTCTCCACCTCCCTAGTGCTGGAATTAAAGGCTCTGTTTCTCTTTTAGACAGGTTCAATCTCCTGTAGCCCAGGGTGGCCTTGAACTCCTGATCTTCCTGCTTCTCCCTCCCAAGTGCCGAGATTAATGGTGTGTACTACCACTTCGAGGCTTCTGTGGTTAACTAGTAGCTAGTTATGCCCTCAGAACTCCAGGCAAACCTTATTTGTTAGAACATAAACAAAATATCATACACACAGATCTTGAACTCACAGAATCTACCTGCCTCAGTCTCCCAAGTGCTGAGATTACAAGCACTATATCTGGCTTTAAAATTCAGGGTCTTTTTATTTGGTTGGTTGGTTGGTTGGTTTTGTTTTCTGCAAGTGCTAAAATTCAAAACCACTGCCTGTTCACGCTAAGCAAGCACTTTACCACTGAGTTGAATTCATAGCCCAATTTCCTTGCTTCCTGGATGCCTTTATAAATTGAGAATTGTTGTAATGCTTGGTACTGTATTTCCAAAAAAAAAAAAAAAAAAAAAAGGAAAGAAAGAAAAGAAAACCTCTCTAAGGCTTAGGAAGAGTTAGAGTTAGGCACTGACATAGAGAAGAGAGTGCTCCTCTACTGGGCAGTCTGTAGTTTCAATTATTGCATGCCGGTTCTAGAAGCTTATAAACTCACAATTAAAACACAAACAGGTCCAATGTCTATGCAAGGCACATAACTAGTACACTATTGTGTGTCCTTGTGCTAATAGACAAATTTTATTGAATATGCAATATATCAGCACGTGTCCTCACATGGAGAACAGTGCAAAGAGACTCTCCAGAGCTTTATTCATACAAATATCAATCCCAAGTTCAATTTCTACCACTAAAAAACAACAAAAACCTGTGCAGTTTTGGTACAGTGGTCCATGCTGCAATACCAGGACTCAGCAGGCTGAGATGGGAGGATTCTGAGATCAAGGCCAGATGAGACCACATCGTATTTCCTAGGTACTAATTATATTCATAAGGGCTCAGTCATAAAGGTTGAGCTTTCATGACCTAATTACTTCCCAAACGCCTCATCCTAATATCATTATATCAGAGGGGAGGGCAGACAGAAGCATTCATTCCATAATATTCTTTAAAGAAAGAATAACAAAATCCAGACACTCAACAGGGCAATACTCCCAATAACCTGCATTCATTAAAAAAAAACCATATAATAAAAAATTAAAGAAATACATATTAGGAAATTGCTAGACCGTCAATGAAACAGTGAAAACTCAAGAGGCAAAGACGTAGAGCTGGAGATGGCTCAGAGGTTAAGAGCACTGACTGCTCTTCTAGAGGACCCTGGTTCAATTCCCAGCAACCACATGGAAGCTCACAACTGTCTATAACTCTAAGGTCTGACGCCTTCACACATACCACTGCAAATGAAGTAAAAATAAATAATTTTTTTCAAAAAAGGGAAAATAACTCTTTCCAACTGTCTCATATGGGACAGGAGGAGAGAATGAGCAGACTTGGGCTTTAGAATGGCTTTTATAGTCATGTATATAATGAAAACATGGACATAAGAGTCAGCAAATG
Source organism: Phyllotis vaccarum (assembly GCA_033318265.1). Classification (NCBI taxonomy): domain Eukaryota; kingdom Metazoa; phylum Chordata; class Mammalia; order Rodentia; family Cricetidae; genus Phyllotis; species Phyllotis vaccarum. The sequence goes on along the minus strand of JARWLC010000001.1, from coordinate 53,198,779 downwards.
GGAGTCATAAAGAAGAAACAAACGAAGTTTGTTTGTGGGTTTAAAAAGTAGCTGAAGAGATGACTCCGTGGTTACGAGAACTTGTTAAGGACTTCTCATACAGGGCCTGGGTTCTGTTTCTAGCATGCAGTGACATACAACCATCCCTAATTCCAATTCTTGAGGACCCAATGTCCTATCTTGACCTCCACATGCACCAGGTACACATGTGGTATGCATACATACATATATGCAAGACATTCATACACATAAAATCTTTCTGGGGATGTGTTTCAAAACAGGTTTCTCTGTGTAGCTCTTTGAGGGTCCAGAACTCACTCTGCAGACCAGTTAGCCTCAAACTCAGATTCACCTGCCTATGCCTCCCAAATTCTGGGATTAAATATGTATGCTACCAATGCCCAACTAAAAATAAATAAATCTTAAATGGGAGTTTGGGAGATCGAAAGAGGGCTCAGCAGTTGCTACCCTTGCTGAGGGTCTAAGTTTAGTTCTCAGTGCCCACATGGGGCAGTTTACAACAGCTGGTAACAGGCTCTAGGATCTGATGCCTCTGGTCTCTGCAAGCACCTGAACTCATGCTCATAACATCTTCCAGACACATACAGGTATACATAATTAAAAATTATAAAAATGAATCTTTTTAATTTTTTGAGGAGACAAGGTTTCTCTATGTAGCTCTGGTTGTCCTGGAACTTATTCTGTAGACCAGGCTGGCCTCAAACTCAGATATTTGCCTGCCTTTGCCTCCAGAGTGCTGGGATTAAAGGCATGCACCACCACATCCTGACCATGAATCCAATTTTTTTTTCTTAATATAAACTATGGCAAAGAAAAGGGCTCAGTGAGTAAAGCTTTTGCTGCACAAACTTGACAATCTGAGATTGGATACCTGGAATTCATATAAATGCCAGATGTGGTAGTGTGCCCATGTTAATCTCAGCATGCATCTAATGCAGTGGTTCTCAATCTTCCTAATGCTGTGACTCCTTAATACAGTTTCTCATGTTGTATTGACCTCCAGCCATAAAATCATTTTTATTGCTGCATTATAACTGTAACTCTGCTACTGTTGTGAATCATAATGTGAATATCTGATACACAGGATATCGATATGCGGTCCCCATGAAAGGGTTCTTTGACCTCTTAAGGGGTCATGACCCACAGATTGGGAACCAATGTTCTAATGGGCGATAAGAGGCAAAGACAAGAGACTTATTGGAAGCTGGAGGCCTAGGTAGCCTGCCATATACACCAATGAACAAGAGAGAACTTGACTCAAAACAAGGTAAAAAATGAGGACTATCAGCCAAGATTGTCCTCTGGCTTCTACATACACGTGTGTGCGCGTGCGCACACACACACACACACACACACACACACACACACACACTGCAAGCTAAGTTTAATAGCACAAGCCTGTAATCCTAGCACTCTGGAGGCTGGGGCTGGAGGAGCTGGAAGTTGAGGTGACCTTCAGCTCCCTAACTGAAACATAACTTTAAAAACAAAAAATTCACTTTGCATCAGGGTTTCAGAAGTTGCTCGATCCTGTGCATTTGCACAGAACTTTACAGCAGAAAGAACACATGGAGGAAGAGCTCATTCACCTCTTTATAGACAGGAAGTACATAGGACAGTCTAGGGTGATGCCTAGGGACTTACCTCCTCCAGCTAGGCAACAACTCAATAGTTTACAGAAGCTTCCAAAATAGCATCGCCAGCTTGGAGCCAAGGGTTTAACTCAAGAACCTATTGGGACCTTTTATATTCAAACCACATGATTGCATTCATAGATCCAAAGCATTCAACAAGGCCCACAAAACATAATAATAGAATTGCTGAAATTCAGTGACTAAAAGAAAAACTTTCAGAACTAATCAGATTTTCCAAATATACTCTGGAAAAACATCTCACTCATCAGAAAAGGTGCCTTAGTGGTGCACTTTTATTTTGCTTAAACAAAGGTGAATTCTCATTGAATCTCCTAAAACCTTAGTCTGACATCATCTCTAAGGACCATAAAGGAATGATTGAGAAGAACCTTACTCAAGAAGAGATTACTCAGTCCCACAATCTGTAAACTTTCTCTTCAGTAATATCAGCTGCTTTGCGTGTATGAGGTTTATCCACCCCCCCACCCCCGCCCCCTGCCACCACCACCCTCCCACCATCCCTTTTTCCTTATGCTAAGGAAGTTTTACTACTCTAAATAGTTAAAATTTTGTTATTTTTTTTTCTTTTTCAAGACAGTGTTTCTCTGTGTATCCCTGACTGTCCTGGAGCTTACCCTGTAGACCAGGCTGACCTCGAACCCAGAGATCCACCTGCCTCTGCCTCCCGATTGCTGGGATCATTAAAGGCGTGCACCACCACTGCCTAGCAAAATTTTGTTATCTTGGCCAGCCATAGATATAGTGTAATCCCTTCTGTTCTTCTTAGATTCGTGTGAGACAAAAGAGAAAATAAAATAAAAAAGGCTTTAAAATTTTAAGCATAGTTAAAATCTGTAGAAAAATAAAAACTTGCAGTTTTAGCTGAACGTGGATAAACTATGTAGTTTGTTTCATTCTGATATAAACACTATTTGGGTTCAGCTATCTATTGGTAAATTGTTGAATTTATTTTGATATATTGCTGTTTCATGGCTAGATCTTTTTTTGTGGTGTTAATGAAGGAACCGGGGGAAAATGATGGCAAGAAAGGATGAAGAGATGAAAAGATGTCATTAGCAAGGCATTTTTTGAGCTAAGGATGGACTTCGTATTGCAAAATAAAGACTTTGTCCTAAGAGCTGTTCCAAAATGGAAGCAGATAAGGCCAAACCATAAAAGATCAAAGTATGTTACAGAAGAAACATGTCAGGATTTATGTCACACTGTCATGCCATGAAGTACAGCTGAAAGGGCTGTGTTTTTTTGGAGAGTGAAATAAAGTAGTAGCATCCCAGTTCTGAAGCTTCCAACCTTGCTCTCCTTTGTAAACTGATACAAGTGATGGGATCACATGCTGCTAATGCTTTATTTAGCTCCTGAGTTCCACATTTTTATTGTCTGTTGTTCATGTAAGCTTCCCTGTGCTCTGTCATCCCATATGTGTGGGGATGCTTGCACATATTTTGCTGTCCTGGTTCCACACGGTAGAGGTAGAGAAAGAACTTAGCCGTGCATTTTTGCTATGCAACATTGAGACATTGGGCACTACTCAATCTATGCCAACCACCAACCAGCCCTGCTCTTACAGACAGAAGCAACCGGGTTAGAGAAACAGGTCCACACTATCCCTTCCCCAGCAACCTGAGGAATTCTTTTCAGAGATATCTACTCAGGTAAAATGGGAGTCATGGCCTCACTGAAGATAGGAATTTTCAGGACAAGCCAGTATGAAACAGAGTTAGAATTTATTAAAAGGCATAGGGGTTAATAGAAAGGTACTAAGGAAAGAGTAAGACACATCCAAGAACATGAGAGTGGGTGTCTTAGGGCTTCTACTGCCGTGTTAAAACATCATGACCCAAAGGTACTTGTGGAGGAAGGGGCTTATTGGGCTTACAGTCCACATCATAGTCCATCATCAAACTAAGTGAGAGAAAAACCTTGGAGGCAGGAGCTGAAGCAGAGGCCAGGGAGGATGCTTGGTCCCTCCACAGTTTGCTTATACAGTCCAGGCCCACCTGCCCAGTGGGGGCACCACCCATGATGAACTGGGCTCTCCCACGTCAACCATCAACCAAGAAAATAACTTTTGTTGAGGTTCTCCCTTCTCAGAAGACTTTAGTTGGGTCAAGTTGATAAAAAAAAAAAAAATACAACAACAAACAAAAAATAAACCAACAAGGACTTCTCAAAGTGGGCCCCTCTCAAACAAGAGTAGTATTTCATTTATCTTGACAATAGCCATATGTACAGTTTTTTTGTGAGTTATAAAATTATTAACTTTAAGAAGTTGCTAGGAAATTTGCTGTATACTTGACAAAATCACACAGAGATTCAGGAAGTTAAAAGTTTTAATTCTGAGGTTCAGGAACTAGGCCATAGAGAAGTGAGTCATACTTAAGGGCATACATACCCAGGCCGTAAGCCTAGTTTATTGCTACTTTAACATTCTTACTTGAAAAGTATTTCTGTATGAAAGAAATATTATCATCATGTGACAACCTTCATAGTAAATGATTAACATGCTGATTCTCACTGCTGGTGGTGTTCGAGCTACCTGCTGTTCATTCTCCCTCCAAGCACCTCACCCCTCTACACACACTTCCTGCCCTCATCCTTTGCGCAGACTCCAGGCTACTGCCCTCCTTCTATCTACCATTCCTAAGCAGGGCAGACACCTCAAATGGTGCCTAAACAGAGCAGGCACAAAGTAGGAGTCCTCAGAGACAGAAACAGAAGAAATGACTTCACTTAAGAGTAAAGTTTAGTGAAATGAGGGCTCCTGTAACCTGGAGTACCAAAATGGGGTCCTGGATACAGTCCTGTCTCCCCACCCCCAACCCTGAGGGCTCATATTCTTCCTACTGGGAAAACTCAGTGTTTAATCACTTGTGTTTCTGGCCATCACTTACAGCGTCATGCTAGACCGCACATTTTACCAACCCAAGCTGTTCCTTGATGAAGTTTATCCTGTACAGACTGAGCTTCCGGCACTGCAGGCCCATGCTCTTCAAGTTTCCTCTCAAATGGTTCCAAAAGACTGAGGGAAGACATGAGATAGTTCATTTGTAAATAGGCAGAGAGCTAGAGAGAGACATCCTGGGTCAGATCAGCCTAGACCCCAACTACACTCTGTCTTAGTTAGGGTTTCTATTGCTGTGAAGAGACATCATGACCACAGGAACTCTTATAAAGGAAACTATTTAACTGGGGCTGGCTTACAGTTTCAGAAGTGTAGTTCCCTGTCTTTATGGTGGGAAGTATGTCAACATGCAGGCAGACATGGTGCTGAAGAGTAGCTGAGAGTTCTACATTCAGACTGGCAGACAGCAGGAAGATAAGGAGGCACACCTACTCAAACAAGGCCACACCTCCTAATAGTACCACTCCCTTTGGGACCATGTGCATTTAAACCACCACATCCCTTGTCTTATTCAGTGCTCTGCTGCTATGAAGAGACATCATCACCACGGCAACTCTTAAAGGAAAGCATTTAACTGGGGCTGCCTTACAGTTCAGAGGTTTAGTCCATTGTCATCATGGTAGGAAGCATGGCGGCACACAGGCAGACATGGTGCTGGAGAAGGAGCTGAGAGTTCTACATTTGGATCCATAGGTAACAGGAAGAGAGAAAGAGACACTGGGCCTGGCTTGAGCATTTGAAACCTCAAAGCCCACCACCAGTGACACAATTCCTCTACCAAGGCTACACTTTTCCAACAAGGCCATACCTACTCCAACAAGGCCATATCCCCTAATATTACCACTTTCTAGTGACCAAGCATTCAAATCTATGAGCCTATGGGGGCCATTCTTATTCAATCCTACCCCTCCCCCCTTTTTTGAAAATAGGGTCTCATTGTACTGGAACTCACTATGTAAATCAGGCTGGCCTCAAACTCACCGGAATCCACCTACCTCTGTCTCCCAAGTGCTGGGATTAAAGGCATGTGCCACTACACCTAGTTCCAATTACCTTTATAACTGTTGGTTTATTTCCATATTCTTAGCCATGCTGAAGAGGCTTTTATTTCTCTCTCTCTCTCTCTCTCTCTCTCTCTCTCTCTCTCTCTCTCTCTCTCTCTCTCTCTCTCTCTCTCTCTCAGATGGATGGGTTAACTACCCCTCACTCTTACTAAACCCAAGATATTGGCCAATATAAACAGAAACTTCAAAGGTTCCCCCAGCTTATCTCACCTAATCAGGTTCCTGTAGTCATTCAAAATAACCCAACCCACAAAGTCCATCCTGCCAGGTCTAATTCAAGAGGGACCCAGCCCTGTTCCACACCCTACTAAAAACATAAAATAAAAATCTGTCCTAGCTAGTACAGCTGTGGGCCACACAGGGGTCTGGGAAAGAAAGGTATTGGTAGACAGAGACACAGGACTCTGGGTTCACTTCAGGAATGAATGACTTTTATTTTTCCTGCTGTTGTTTATACATCATTTAGCTTCTAAAGATCGCTCTGCAAGCAGAACTTGAGCAAGCAGTCTTTTTGACCCCTTTATCTGAGTTCCTCTTCATTTCCCTGACCTTGAGGTCTTGTTTTGCTTTGCAAGACATTCCTTCTAGGCCTTATTATTATTATTATTATTTTTACCCACAATTTCCTGCAGTTTCATATAGGTCAGAGTTTGGCCCGAGAAAGGAGCTATGGACCATCTGGACATTCCCAGGGGCAAATGCTGCTCCACCAACACACACACACACACACACACACACACACACACACACACACACACACACACACACGCATTATTCACTGATCTATGCCTTTGTGTACTGTGCTCTGTGTGTGTGTTTTGTTTTGTATGTGTGTGTGGTTTTTGCTGCAATATACTTTGTGTGAGGTGGACTTCAGACGTCTCATCTCTAACTATTTACTTGGTAAAACTGAAACAAGGAAAACGAGACTGTTTGCCTTCTCTTGAAGGTCCTCACAAGGGTTTCTGTTTTGCATGTTTTCTGAAAACCCTCGTTTTTCTCTCTTTTAAGTCAAATCTATTAAGTCATTGCAACAGAGAAGCCAACAGAGATTCATCAACTTTTCCACTAGTGACTTTGTTTACCTGAGAAATTTATACTCAACCTCACATATATAGGTAATATAAAGTGAGTACAAATAAAGCATTTCATGATAATAATTCATAAAATATTTAAAAGCAATTTGTAGGAATAATATAACTTTACCATTTATTAAGAAATGCTCCCTAATGAGATAGGCATGCTTATGTTCACATAAAATATTAAATTTTGGCTGGGCAGTGGTGGTTCATACCTTTAATCCCTGCACTCGGGAGTAGAGGTAGGCAGAGCTTTGAGTTCAAAGCCGGCCTAGTGAATCTGGAGAGTGAGTTCTAGGCTAGCCCTGTCAACACAGCAAAACCCTATCTCAAAAAACAAAACAAAACAGAAATGAACTATTATTTTATTTATTGAAGAAAAGTGAAGCTAGTTTGTTGACACTGACCTATAATCCCAGCCACTTGGGAGGCTGAGACAGAGTTAGCTTGCAAGAACAGCTTACAGAATGACCTCAAAGCTAGCCTGAACACTTAGTGAGGCTCTATCTCAAAATGAAGGTGTGAGGAGCAGTGAGATCATATCTGCTCAACTTCCCACTGAGCAGGAGCTGAGAGCTGGAAGGTAGCAGTGCCGGGAGGAAGGGAACAGGGCTAAGCACTGGCTAAGCCCAGGACCAGGCCCCAACCAACAGAGGACTCCTTGCCAGATCTCTGAAGTCCCTCCACCTGCAAGGAAGAACCTGGTGGAAAAGGAAGTCTCTTGTACCTACCAGCCCTGCCCTCTTCCAATCTGCCTCCTGCAGAGAGTGGTTTAGTGTCCTGGCAGATGTTTTCTTTCTGTTCTGCAGACCATGAGCCTGGTACAAGGCTTTTTTGTTGTTGTTGGGTTCTTTTATTCACCCTGACTAAATTTTTTAAGTGTCCTGCTGAGAACTTACTCTTTTTATACAGGAGATGCCTGTATATTCTATTTTATTTGATTTCTGGTTGCCTCTCTCTTTGTCAGTGGGCTCCTTAACAGTTTCTGGCTTTAAAAGAGGATTTGCCTTTCAGTAGAGTAGCAATGACCAGTCCATGGGGTCTATGGTGTTCACCCACTGTGGTGGGGACAGAGTTAACAGGAATTAGGTTAGTGGCCCAATTTGAAGTTTTTGTTTGAAAATAAAAAATAATTATTTTTATTTTTTAGTTTTTCAGGTGGAAATCGAGTGAGTTTCAACTTCTTTTGAAGCCAGGCATTGCTACTGAACTACTCTAGAGCAGACATGGTCCCAGTCCACCTCTACTGTTACTTTAGCAGATACAATCCCAATGTTCCTCATACTTTTGGCATTTTGAGACAGGGCCTCGCTCAAATGTTCAGACTAGCTTTGAGGTCATTCTGTAAATTGCTTCAGTAAGCCTTGAGCTAACTTTGGGGTTAGTTGGGTCCTGAACTTGAAATCCTGTCTCAGTCTCCCAATTGGCTAGGATTAAAAGTCTGTGTCAACAAACCTAGCTTCAATTCTCTTAAATAATACTTTAAAAAAACAAAGAAACAAAAAACATCAAAACATTTAATTTTGGCTGAATATTTGATACTCAGGGGTGCAGCACATCTTCAACATTTTTTTCAAAATTGATTGATATTCTGATTTTTTAATTATCAGTACACAGAGTGTGGCTTTAAATATGTAGTACAGAATGGCAGAAATATGCTTAGAGCCCTTTCAGAATTTTCTCTTGCCAAGACCCTTGGAATTCTTTATTTCCACAGGGCAAATAAAATTATGCATTTCCCTTTTGTTGTCTTCCCATTCCATCCTTAGAGGAAGAATGAATAAGAACTTGGCCAATTCTGGAAACCGACCTTCCTCACTTACCAACTGTTTTATAATATCCAAAAGTCCCAAATCCTAGCCATGCTGTTTCAAGGATTTATTCTCATTTAGTGGTTTGACAGCATGCACAGTTTTGAAGTATACTTTCTGTATGTTCAAAACTGAAGTGTGGAGAGCAAAGTTCTGCCTGGCTCTGACCCAAGGTCACATCTCATGATTCACTGGCAATTAACAGGATGAGGCCAGTAGTAGATCTTATTTACAACTTCTTGCTGCGAGTGGAATGTTTCTTCTCCGAGTGTCCTTGCTTTCCCACACTACCCCTCTTATAATCTCAACTACCTTCCTCCTCCTGCAGCCGTAACTTTCTTTTCAAGGTTAGCAGCAAGAGTGATAACCAACCCCTTTTACCCTATATATACTCAGCTCATTCCTTCAATAAACAGAGACTTGATCAGATTTCTTGACTTATCTGTTTCTTGTGTCTCTTGTCTCCACCCATTTTTACTCCCCCCCCCCCCCAGGGTCTCCATTGACTTTACCCATGGGTCGGGGCACCGAAGCTGTAATGAAGTTGTCTAGTGGTCAGAAACATCTTGAATTCGCTATGTTTCAATTTTTTTAAATTAATTTCTGGTTTTTCAGAAAACTTTTCTACTGCTGAACCTTTTGCCAATCCCCACATTCTGTAAACCTCATAGGGTCATGACTCATAAGAAACTGACCTCTAATAAATAAACCACAATTAAAAGACAACTATACCAATCTAGACCTGATTTGAATTACTGATAGGAGCAGTTCTGTAAAAAGCAGATTGGAACTGGGTGGTGGTGGCCCATCGCCTTTAACCCCAGCATTTGGGAGGCAGAGGCAGAGGCAGGCAGATCTCTGTGAGTTCAAGTCCAGCCTGGTCTACAAAGTAAGTTCCAGGACAGCCAGAGCTGTTACAGCAAGAAAGCATGTCTCAGAAAACAAAACCAGCAGATTGGAATGATACAGTCTGGTCTATTCCAATCAAACAGCAGAATCAAAGTCACTTTCACCTAGAACCTCTGCCCAGCAGGCAGCTTTTATAATTTTCCCCCAGGCTTTCAAACTAGCCAAAAATAAAGTCACCACTTGATATCTCCAGATATGTCCAACTTAACATTGCAACATAACACAATGTTATGGTATACAAAGTTCACTCTCCACAAAGTTCATGGTCCAAGTAATGTTAGAACACCCACCTGCACACCCGTCTGTGTCTTCAGGGCAGTTCCCACAGCTTGATATCAGGGGGTGCCTCTCTGCAACTCTCAGTGGGACAGAGTTAAACTACTGTGCTGTGAACTATGAGAGCCCCAGATCTGTAGTCCTAACCAGTACCTGACTCCTCCATGTTCTTTGGACTGTATATTAGCTATGCTGAACTAGATAAGGTGCTATGGAACCTCTGAAAATCCTAAAAGGTGGAGAGAGAGAGAGAGAGAGAGAGAGAGAGAGAGAGAGAGAGAGAGAGAGAGAGAGAGAGAGAGAGAGAGAGAGAGAGAATGGCCAAATTCCTCTTTTACTTAGGAGACTGGTCTAGAAACTCCTCAGGGTTTCCGGAGATTGCAGGTTGCAGTGAAGGCCTTGGCTAGTCCGGAGTTCGATATGTAGACTAGGCTGGCCTCGAATTCACAGGTAACTAATCACTGCATTTCTGCCTCCTGAATGCTGGGGGTAAAGGCTTGCACCACTACACCTGACTCTTTTACACACATTTTTTTTTTTTTAATTTAAAAGTTTTCCTTTTTATTTTACATATCAACCCCAGTTCCCTTCCCTCTTCCCACTCGCCCCGCCCAGCTTTCCTCCACACCATCCCCATCCACTCATACAAGGGGGAGGGGCTTGGCCCTGCCCAAATTTGATATACCAAATTTTGTTGACTATCCATAGGAGGCCTTACACATGATCTTAATGAAGTTCCTCCCTAGCTTTAAAGGGAACTCTTCTTAACTTTTAAGGTCTCATGCTTAACTCTCAATGTGTTTTATTATCTCTGTGTGTTTCTCTCTCCCATCCTGAAGCCCAATCATGGTTTTGAGGCCCTTTCATTTTAATAAACCTCACCCTTCAAAGAAATTATGAATTGTGTAGGCTTCCTTTCTGGACTGACTACTAATGACAGACATCAACCCCACCCCACCCCCCACCCCACCCCCGCACGCAGATATTTAGCAGAAGTCTCTCTCTCTCTCTCTCTCTCTCTCTCTCTCTCTCTCTCTCTCTCTCTCTCTCTCTCACACACACACACACACACACACACACACACACACACACACACAAATAGAGAAAAAATCCACCTCAAAATATTTTATTACCGGTTTATTGCATTGGGTCATACTCATGCAGTCCGGGCAGCGCTGGATACGCCGGACTGATTCCAATTAGTCCTTTCAGTATCACAGATACATGCTGCCTTGTGGAAAGGGGAATTGTTGGAATTTAAAATTCTATTCTAGTCACTCACCAAGTGCCACTGTGCACATCACTCCACGCCCTAGGAGGGCGTCCCACAATGCAGGTGTTATAAGGGAGCTGCAATCTAGCACTACCGATTCATTGGCCAGAGCCTGGCTCGGGGGAAACGTTTCTGAACTAATGTCCAACCGTCCACCGCACTCCGGATGGCCCACGTCACTTCCTGGATTCCGGACACAGTCCACGCAGTAGACTGTCTTTACAGAGACCCGCCTACAGGGCGTGGCCAGAGCGCGCCCCACCGGGGAAAGCGGCCGTCGCTCTCTGCCCTCAACCCCGCTCCCCGGAGAATCTCATTGACTTGGAAACAGTCCCAGGACTGGGACCACGAAGAAAGCCGAAGACAGTAACCAAGAGTCGAGGGCGTCCAGAGAACGCTCCTGCCGGCCGGAAGCGGAACCGAGCATAGCCGGAAGGAGCTAAGCTCACCTGGAGGTTGCTGAGCACCTACGGGCGTTGAGCCCAACGGAGTTTACGTCATGGCGGCGGACGGGACAGGTGTAACCGAAGGAGGAGCTGTCGGCGGCTGCGTGACCAAAGACAGTTGGCAGGATGCTAAGTGCCCGGCGGCAGTCCCCAATCGGCGGCGGGCTTCATCGCTGTCTCGTGACGCTCAACGCCGAGCCTATCAGTGGTGCCGGGAGTACCTGGGCGGGGCCTGGCGCCGAGCGCGACCGGAGGAACTGAGCATTTGCCCCGTGAGGTCAGGGGTCAGCCTCGGGGCCCTCAAGACACTTCTTATTTCATTGCTGTCAGCACTTCCCGGGGAGGGGGCGGGGTCAGGACCTATTGTACTGCAAACTATTGTGCTGGGGGTGGGGGGGAATTGGGGCTCCCTGGGGGCTTGATGAGGTCCTCTCGGGAGTGGGGGCTAAAGTGGGTCTCATCAATCCGGGTGACTTGCTGAGCGTAACCGGTGTGGATCTGCAGTGGAGGCCTTAGCAACCTGCTCTTCCGATGCTCGCTACCGAACCACGTGCCCAGTGTGGGCGAGGAGCCCCGCGAGGTGCTGCTGCGACTGTATGGGGCCATCCTGCAGGTGAGAGGGAATGAGGGCTCGAAGTGAGCAAGTGGTGCAGAAATTGTAATTGCACACTGAGTATGAAGATATTCGTAGACCATGTGTCGCTTTTGCTCCAGAATCCCCAGTCTGTTAAGACCAGAAGCCCCAGCTATGATGGATGAAGAAAGCATCCCTTTGCACCCGTGTCCACTTACCTCTGACTCTTTCTGACTTGGGCTCCTTTGCCATCTTACTTTCAGGGTGTGGACTCCTTGGTATTAGAAAGCGTGATGTTCGCCATTCTTGCAGAGAGGTCACTAGGGCCCCAACTTTATGGAGTGTTTCCGGAGGGCCGCCTGGAACAGTACCTCCCAGTAAGAGCCCAGTTTTTATTGTCGTTTTTACCAACCTTACCCAGTGTCTGCCTTAACATCCTAGGTAGGGAAATCTCCCTAAGACCTTGATCTCCTCCCATCCCATATCCCTTCCCCGTCCCGCCCCAGCCCCTTCACCACCCTGATAGGTTACTGGGTACAGAGCCGACCATTGAAAACTGGAGAGCTCCAGGACCCAGCGTTGTCGGGAGCCATTGCAACAAAGATGGCCCGTTTCCACGGTATGGAGATGCCCTTCACAAAGGAGCCCCACTGGTTGTTTGGGACCATGGAGCGGTGAGTCAAATTTGGGAGTGGTACGTCTAAACTGAATCTCTAGTTGAGTGGTTAGGTTTCCCAGTATCTGTCATGGACTCTGTTTCTCAGCTAAGTCACAAAGACAGAAAAATTTGGCCTAAAGGTATATAGGAGAAAGGGGGGAAAGATAGGAGAGTGAATATTTCCTATTATGGGGCCTTACAGGTACCTAAAGCAGATCCAGGACCTGCCTCCCACTGGCCTCCCCCAGATGAACCTGCTGGAGATGTACAACCTGAAGGATGAGATGGGCAACCTCAGGTGAAGGCAGACCTGGCATATTGGCAGTGCCATCCCTAGGATTTGCTGGTAGCTGTAGTCATATGACCGTGTAACCTATGACCCTCCACCACTACAGGAAGTTGCTAGAGGCTACCCCATCACCAGTGGTCTTCTGCCACAATGACATCCAGGAAGGTATGAGAAAGTATGTGAGTCTTCAGGCCCAAGCTGAAGGAGGTAGCGTGCCCTGAGGTGACCAAAATCCTCATTCCCCAGGGAACATTTTACTGCTCTCAGAGCCAGAAAATGATGACAGCCTCATGTTGGTGGATTTTGAGTACAGTAGTTATAACTACAGGTAAGGCTGGGAGGACCACCTCTGTAGGACCTGTTCTACAAGCCTCTGGGAAAACAGACCACCAGGCCTTTATCTCTGCATCCCAGTTGCCCATGCACTGAATGTTTGCTGTGTTCCCTCAGGGGCTTTGACATTGGAAATCATTTTTGTGAGTGGGTTTATGATTATACCCATGAGGAATGGCCTTTCTACAAAGCAAGACCCACAGACTACCCCACTAGAGGACAGCAGGTATGTAGCTGGAGGTTGGGAAAAGAAAAGCATGTTCGTTTGTTTTGTAAAAGGAAAGAATGGTTAGAAAGGGTAACACTCCAGCCTCCCTAGTTCCTGACTCTTGTTCACTGGTCTCAGCTCCATTTTATTCGGCATTATCTGGCAGAGGTTCGGAAAGGTCAGATCCTCTCTGAGGAGGAGCAGAAGAAACTGGAAGAAGATTTGCTGATAGAGGTCAATCGGTGAGAAAGGAGGGAGGTTGGGGGGGGGGGCATAGACAGAAAGGAGAATTGCAGGTAAGGTGCCATGTAGAGATGGAAGATGATACCAGGGGCAGCAGAAAGAGTCACAGGGGGGTAAGGATTAGGGAAAAGGGGAGAAGCTGGAGCTTTAGAGACTGACCAGCCTTGGGGGAAGCCAGGCAGTACTAAATGTACTCTTGATAGCACCTTTTCTTTTCCTGCCCCCCATCCCTAGGTATGCTCTGGCATCTCATTTTTTCTGGGGTCTGTGGTCCATCCTCCAGGCATCCATGTCCACCATAGAGTTTGGCTACTTGGTAATAACCAATACAAGGGCATGTTGGGTGGGGGTTGGGAGTAGCATTGGTCATGTTCTCCAGGAAATCCTGGTAGCCCCTGGTGGCTATGGGCAGAACACAGCAGACATGGGCTACTGCTTCCAAGCCTCTCACTGCTTTGTATTACGGTTCCTTCCTTAGGAGTATGCCCAGTCTCGGTTCCAGTTCTACTTCCAGCAAAAGAAGCAGCTGACGGGTTTTCACCCATCATCTTGACAATCCAGTCCCACCTCAGCTTTCTCCTGAAGACTCCAGGGCAGGACCTTGGAGGGAGGGCAAAGAGCAGGAGATCCCAAAGACTGGGCTGTGCCTCTTAAGTGAGACTGTTGTTGAAATAGCTGACATTTGCCCCCCGTTTGAGTAGTTGCCCGAGGTGGGCATCTGGGTACCCCTGGGGCTGTGTATCTAAATAAATGAACTTCAAAAATACAAACTGAGGGATACAGATTTATTTAAATGATTTCTGTTTAGTGCACTGGGTTTAAAAGTGGTGAGGGGTATGTATGTTTCACTCATTAAGATCTCCTATTCCATAATATTCCCAGGTTCCAGTTTAGAAGTAACAAATACTGACATGGGTGAGAAGACTGGAGAGGGTGGGGCAACAGCGGGCCCTAGATGTGATTGTCAGCCTTGAGCCCTGGAATTAGGGTTGCACAGCTGACTCCTAGTGACCTTTTCCCTACATTCAGCTATTTTTAGCACTGATGCAACCATGCTCACGTGAGACCCTCCACTCCCCTAGTCCCAGACCTTCTAGCAACCTTCAGCCGGCTTGTGGGAACCCTGCTTACCTCTCCTAGGCACCCCCCCAAAGGAGGGTGTTCTGGTTTCCTCCGCCCATATCTATTTTCTCCACCCCAATTTGGGAGTGGGTGTCAAGTTCCCAGTGAAGGTGGGGCGGGGCCGGGCAGGGGTGGCCAGGCCTGAAGGACGTGGGGACATGGGCCAGAGTGGCCAGACCCATACACCGACAGAAGGAAGCCTGAGCTGTGAGTGGGGGACCAGCCCAGGGAGGCCAGCGGGACCCAGAGCCATTCCATCCTACAACTCTTCACCCTTACTGTCATCCGTGCTTTCCGAAAGGACTGTGCTGGAGGCACCCTAACCTATTAGTCTCTATCCAGGCCCACTCCCTTCCCTGGGCGTCTTTCCCGGACCCCAAGCCGCCCTTCGCTGCCCTTGGGGTACCTGAAGCCCTACTCCTGAACCATTGCAGATAGGCCTGTCCGGAACCCCACGAGGGTTCTGCGGTGGCAGCGGCGGTTAGCCAGGCTTGGGAGGGCCCAGCGGGGCGCGTAGCGTTGGGGCACGGGAGGGTTTGTGGGGTGGTACCAGGCAGAGGGTGGGGGGAGCGAGGACCAGATGGGGCGGTGGGGAGGCGGAGCCTCAGCTAGAGGTGGACGGGCGGGGGCGGGGCTGGGCACACTAAGCACCTTCTGCCCCTAACCTTAGGTGCTACGACTAAACCTCAGGATGGCGGAAGCACACCAGGCAGTAGCTTTCCAGTTCACTGTGACCCCGGATGGGGTCGACTTCCGGCTTAGTCGGGAGGCTCTGAGACACATCTATCTGTCTGGAATCAACTCCTGGAAGAAACGCCTTATTCGAATTAAGGTGTGGGAACAGGTGGTTCTCCCGGCCCCTTTCCCCCAGCAGGTGCCCAGGCAGAAGCCAGCTGTCAGCAGTTAATCTCCTTGTCAGCGTCTGTCTCTGCCTTTGGCCAGCAGTACTGCTGATTATAGATAGGTTCCAGTAGTGCAGAAACTCGAAGGATGATGTGATGGGACATATAATGCAGATGTTTGTGGAGGAAGAACACAGTGAATGGATGAGCCAAAGACCAGGAGCCCTTTCTCAGGACTTCCCAGGTGCCTAATTACATTTTCCCACTCCACAAAGATGCCTGTTTCTTCCCTCACAGAATGGCATCCTTAGGGGTGTGTACCCTGGCAGCCCCACCAGCTGGCTGGTTGTTATCATGGCAACAGTTGGTTCCAACTACTGCAAAGTGGACATCTCCATGGGGCTGGTCCATTGCATCCAGAGATACCTCCCTGACAGGTAAGGCACCTGGAAGACACAAGTTTCAAGAAGAAGAGCCAAAGCAGTTTCCAAGACCAGGATTCCTGTAGTGGACAGATACAGAAAAGCAGCCACTGGTGACTAAGGGCCCTCTCACAGGGCTACCGTCTCTCAGTTCCAAGGCAGTTTGTCTGTCTGATGCACTCAGACCTAGGGGCACCCAGTGAGGTCTTTTTCCATTCAGGTCTTCCCCAAGACAGTTCAATAGCCATCAACTGCAGTTAGAATTCTCCAAAAGATGGCCTCAAAGGGATATCCTGAAGCCTTCCTCCTTCTCCAATAGGTATGGCCCCTATGGGACCCCACAGACCCGGGAACTTCTCAGCATGGTTATCTTCTCCACCGGGGTCTGGGCAACAGGCATTTTCTTTTTCCGACAAACTCTGAAGCTGCTACTTTCCTACCATGGGTGGATGTTCGAGATGCATAGCAAGACCAGCCACGCCACCAAGATCTGGGCTGTAAGCAGAAGCCCTGGAGGGTGCAGGCATCTAGTTTGAGATCATGGGGAATCTCATTTGGGGTTCTGAACAAGAAGGGAGAGGCAGATTGAACAACAGTGCCTGGTGCATGTGTTTGTCCTGAAGGAGCTGGGATGGTTCTGAAGGACTTGGTCATTTTCTAGTTTGTGTCCATTGTTTCTACTGGCTCCTATCCCAATACTGTTCTCTGTACCTTTAGATGTGTGTTCGCCTTCTGTCCAGCCGACGGCCCATGCTCTATAGTTTCCAAACATCTCTGCCTAAGCTTCCTGTACCCTGTGTGCCAGCCACGATTCAGCGGGTAAGAGCCTGAGTATCAATGAACACAAAGTCCTGGATTCAGGGGACTAGTACAAACTTATAAGGACCATTTTCTGTAAATATCTGGCTTGAGAAGAATGGGGTCTGGTTGAGGAGAGGTTGTAAGAAGGTTAAGACAGAGGTGTAGCCATCTTCATGATGATAATTTGGCTGGACAGTACCTGGATTCTGTGCGGCCCTTATTGGATGATGAAGAATATTACCGCATGGAGACACTGGCTAGAGACTTCCAGGACAAGACTGCCCCCAGACTGCAGAAATACCTGGTACTCAAGTCATGGTGGGCAACTAACTATGTAAGTTTGTCCTCCCAAGTTTGCTCTTACCCACGTGTTCTCAATGCAGCCTCCTCAGCTCTAACCTGCAGCCTAACTATCCATAGGTGAGTGACTGGTGGGAAGAATATGTCTACCTCCGAGGCAGGAGTCCCCTCATGGTGAACAGCAACTATTACGCCATGGTAAGAACCAGAGCCTTCTGGGGCTTCTGTGTGCCCAGTTCTGTCCCCAGCTCTGGAACAAGGATCTAGAGGATGTCCCAGAGTCTTTGCATCATTTTCCATGGGTGAGTGGGGGTTATGGAGTAAGGCCTGAGGGACAGAAAAGGGGAGAAAAGATTATGGAGGAGCAGCCCAGAACCAGCCTGTGGGTGGTGGGGATCCTGACAGGGAGAATTCTGAGACTGCCCATGAATTTCTCAGGCCAGTTATGCCATACTCCATCGCTTCCTGACTCCCTGGCCTCTCAGGCACAGGTTCTCAGCTATCTTGACACCATTTTTAGAAAACTTTTTACAATGATTTATTTATTATGCATATACTGTCCCTGAAAAAGGGCACCAGATTTCATGACATATGGTTGTATACTATTGTGTGGTTGCTGGGAATTGAACTCAGGACCTCTGGAAGAACAACCAGTGCTCTTAACCAAGGAGCCATCTCTCCAGCCCTAGAAAACTTCTCAAAATATACTTTGCTTTTGGCCCTTTGTGGAGCCAGACCACAGGATGAATACCAGCTTCTTGAGGTACCCAGGAAATCACTGTCTGCCTCACTTCACTTGACTGGTGTCCATACCTGTGGACAGGGACATGATCTTCCTGTTGCCCAGTGCTCAATTTCTCCTGATGTCCAAACATACCCCCTGGCTTCCTGGAATTCCTCTCACCCATGAACTGTCTTTCTAGCAACTAACAGCCTGTCCAAATCAAAGATTTGTTTTTGTTGTTTTGTGGTAGAACCCTTTGAAGCAAAATATGAATGGGTAAAGAACAGTTCTAGTTGAAGCTGGAGCCTGTCAGACGTTTCTTGAAGTTCACCCTGACATGATGTAGGATGGAATGTAGACAGGGTATGAAATACCTCAGGCCCCTGAAAAAGTTTTCTCAGGCTAGTGAAGCTCAGGTGACACCCAGACAGAGGTGCCCAGCCTACAGTCTCTGCTCTGTCTGTAGGATTTTGTGCTTATCAGGAACACAGAAGTGCAAGCAGCCCGCCTGGGAAATGCTGTTCATGCCATGATCATGTATCGCCGCAAACTGGACCGTGAAGAGATCAAACCTGTGAGTTACATCAGGGTTAAGGATGGGATAAGAAAGATGCCTGAGTCTAAGCTATGCTGGGCCTTCCTCCCAGGTAATGGCACTAGGCATGGTGCCCATGTGCTCCTACCAGATGGAGAGGATGTTCAATACCACACGTATCCCAGGCAAGGAAACAGGTACGGGGCTACAGGCGGGCATCCATCAAGAGGAAGTCCCACCCTCCCAGGCATCCATCAAGAGGAAGTCCAGGCCATAACAGTTAGATGCCCAACTACTATGTTTCTCTAAGTTCTCAGGATCATGAGTTTGTGAAAGATTCTGATTGTTACGTGCAGACATGATGCTGATGCTGGGACCCTAAGGGCTCCGTAACAGTGGCTGTCCTAGGGCTTCAAGCACCTAGGAAGGTATTCATGAGATCGATAACAGGAGAGCTGCAAGGTAGTGGAATCCAGGAGAAGACAGTCTATCCCTCATTGAGCCTGATGAGAAGGCAGGAGGCACTCATTTGAGGCACAGGGACTAGCTGAGGATGGAAATCCACCCCTAGAAGAAGGAAGACCCCAGTCAAATATGAGGCAAAGCAGAGTCTGCAGGGAGCACCTGTGTGGGGGAGATGGGCCCTTTCTGAGTTCAAGAGGGGAGCTGGGTATTCTCTGAGGTCCCGCCTCAGCTGCTTACTGGCTTCTGTCACAGATGTGCTACAGCACCTCTCAGAGAGCAGACATGTGGCTGTCTACCACAAAGGCCGCTTCTTCAAGGTGTGGCTCTATGAGGGCTCTCGCCTGCTCAAGCCTCGAGACCTAGAGTTGCAGTTCCAGAGAATCCTGGATGACCCTTCCCCACCTCAGCCTGGGGAAGAGAAGCTGGCAGCCCTCACCGCAGGAGGAAGGTACCCAGGGCCTGTGGGGAGGGCTTGTCCAGGCCCAGCTTCATGGCTTCATGAGAAGAAAAGCTTGGTCCTACCTCTATCCTAGAAGTGGAGGCCAGAGGTGCAACCAAGGATAGGCACATAATACATAGTGAAGGGCACTAGTGGACAGAAGACATCTTTCAGGATACTCAGGTGGTCCCACCACCTCTTATCTCCACATTCAGCCAGAGCCTAAGAGATAGATAACCTGATAAAAAGTACATGCTCGTTCTACTGCTTACCTGCCCTTGTACCCTCAGGGTAGAGTGGGCACAGGCACGGAAGACCTTCTTTAGCTCTGGCAAGAACAGGACTGCTCTGGATGCCATCGAGCGTGCTGCTTTCTTTGTGGCCCTGGATGAAGAGTCCCACTGTTACAACCCCAATGACGAGGCCAGTCTTAGCCTCTATGGCAAGGCCTTGCTGCATGGTAACTGTTACAACAGGTAATGCACCCCAGACTTATGGGCCAGAGGCTAGAGTTAAAATTTAGCAATTATAATTATAGGCTAGGGCTTGGGTTAGAAGATTAGAGTAGCCGTCGGGTTCAGTGCTGATGGGTAGGTAGCATTATTTAGGGGTAAGGTGGTAATAAGGTTGGAGTTGAAGATTAAGAATAGAGATTAGGAGGGGGCAGTGAGATAGCTCAGTGGGTAATGGTACCTGCTGCCAAGCCTGATGACCTGATTTTAAACCCTAGCTCCCACATGGTGGAAGGAGAAAACTGGCTCCTGAAAGTTATCCTTTGATCTCCACCCATGCATGTGCACATACACATGCACACACACATACACATGTGCACACACACACATACACATGTGCACATACACACATACACATGTGTGCACACACACATACATACACACGCACACACACACACTCATACAAACAAATGTAGTTAATTTTTTTTAAAACAATAGGGTTAGGGTTATAAGTTGGAGATCTCTATATTTCCCAGATTTGGGCCTACCCTTATCTATTCTTGCAGGTGGTTCGACAAATCTTTTACTCTTATTTCCTTCAAGAATGGTTCATTGGGCCTCAACACAGAACATTCATGGGCAGATGCCCCCATCATTGGGCACCTCTGGGAGGTAAAGGCCTGGAGAAGGGACCTTGAGGGAAGGCCCTGGCAATGAAGCTTGTTTCTCAGTTTTGTTTTATCCCTACAGTTTGTCCTGGGCACGGACACCTTTCACCTGGGTTACACAGACACTGGACACTGTGTGGGAGAGCCAAACACGATGTTGGCACCTCCTCAGCGGCTGCAGTGGGACATTCCAGAGCAGGTGTGAAGGCTAGAAGTGGGTGGGTTAGGTCTCACCCTCTGGATGAATGGACAAGAGCTTCTCAGGGAGCCATGTGGACCACAAGGAAAGCAGAGACCCCAGCGTTGTCTGGTTAGAGGAATACTGAGACCCATGGCTCATGTCCACAGAGTACCTGGTAGTGCCTCCCTCCTCTCCACCAGGCTTAGCATGGGCTCATGCTGAATCCTCACAGGTTGTCATTTATGTCTAATGAAGCGGTAGGCTGACCCTGCCTTTCCTTAGAGCTAGAGGCTTCCTTGGAGGACTCTGCCCTCAACTGACCCCTTTTCACATCTTGGCAGTGCCAGGAAGCCATTGAGAACTCGTACCAGGTGGCCAAGGCCCTGGCTGATGATGTGGAGTTATACTGCTTTCAGTTCTTACCCTTTGGCAAAGGCCTCATTAAGAAGTGTCGGACCAGCCCTGATGCTTTTGTGCAGATTGCCTTGCAGCTGGCTCATTTCCGGGTAAGAGCTCTCTGAGGGCTGTTGGGTGTGCAGGGAATCCTCAGGGTCCACCTGCTTGATTGCCCTTGCTGTGTACCCCAGGACAAAGGCAAGTTCTGCCTGACTTATGAGGCCTCGATGACAAGAATGTTCCGAGAGGGGCGGACTGAGACTGTGCGTTCCTGTACCAACGAGTCCACAGCCTTTGTGCGAGCCATGATGAAAGGGTCCCATACGGTGAGCCCCCCACACCTTGTCTCTCTTCCTCCTTCACCTCTGTTTACTTCAAGGGCTACTTGAGCCCTATGCTTCTGACCCCCAGAAAGAAGACCTTCAAAATCTCTTCAGGAAGGCTTCTGAAAAACACCAAAACATGTACCGTCTGGCCATGACAGGGGCCGGGATCGACAGACACCTTTTCTGCCTTTACATCGTCTCCAAATACTTAGGAGTTAGCTCTCCTTTCCTGGCTGAGGTAAGTTAAGTTGCTGGGCATGACCTCTATCCCCTTGCCTTTGGCCCAGAGCAAGGCTTTCTTGCGATAGGGCTCTGTGGAATTAGTGCTCTTAAGAGGAAAAGCAGACATGTGTGCTCTGCCAGATGGTGAGAGCACACTTGTGAGAGAGTAAAACAGGCAGAGGTCAGGGAGGGGCAAGTCAGATGGGACTAAGGCAGCTGTAGCTGGGCAGAGTTAATGCAGATGGTGAAGCTTTCAGATGAGCAGTAGGGGACAGAAGAACAATGGTAGTTCAGGGACCTCCTGCACCACACATGTCCATTTTTGTACTCTCAACTAGAGCCTTCTGTGTTTTGTTTTGTCTTGACTGTTTATTTAAGACCAAGTCTTGTTATGGCTTTGGATGGCCTGAAATTCACTATATAGAGCAGGTTGACCTTGAACTCATGGATGATCTTCCTACCCCTGCTTCCTCAATATTTGAGATTACAGACATGTACCACCACGCCTGGCTGTTAGTGTCTATGCTGAAGTGGTTCTTTGACACTGTTGGCAGGACACATGCACACTGAATGCTGAATATCTGGCAGGCTTTCACCTCTCTGTTCCAGGTGCTTTCAGAACCCTGGAGCCTCTCCACCAGCCAGATTCCTCAGTACCAGATCCGCATGTTTGATCCAAATCAGTATCCCAATCATCTGGGTGCTGGAGGTGGTTTTGGTCCTGTGAGTACCCCAGAAGGATGGTGATTGGCAGCACCGGGACCCTGGAGTTTCAGTTTAGGGGTGCAGACATAAATATGAGCATTTTATTTGGAGAAGACCTGTGTGAATGTAAAATGATAGCTGCTGACTTAGGCAGGCAGGTACCAGGACTACCCATTACACTGGCTTCCCTGGTGTAACATCACATGCCCAAGGCTCTTCAGGGGACAGGCAACACACTGGGCCCTTGAGAGCTGTAAAGAGGAGCAGCTCTTTCCCAGTGGAACATCCACATGAAATACTCTATCAGAAGGCCATGGATTGCTACAGGGAGGGAGGTGATCTATAGTCCCTGAAGAAATGTCAGTACTAGACAGTCAAATGCAGGGACAGCATCCTTTAGAGGTTTGCTGTCTATTTCTGGGTTTGGAGAGTGGCAGCTGACCTCAGGAATGCAGTATCCAACGTGGGCCCACCTCCTGTCAATCTTGTGGGAAAGGAAAAATCCCTCAGTTGGGCTTTGGGCCTCATTTGTTTCTTGTCCTCAGGTGGCAGATGATGGTTATGGGGTTTCTTACATGATCGCAGGTGAAAATACTATGTTCTTCCATGTTTCCAGCAAGTTCTCCAGTTCCCAGACGGTGAGTCTCCCATGCTCCCATTTGGGGTGACCTCAAGAAGAGGCGCTACCTGGGGTATCCCAGAAGCACACTCCATCTCTGGTGGGGAGAGTCTGCTTGTGGGTGCAGAGGGGTGGGGACTGTTCTGACAGAGTGTCTAAGCTCTCAGTTCCCACAGAATGCCCAGCGCTTTGGGAACCACATTCGCCAAGCACTGTTGGACATCGCTGATCTTTTCAAAGTTCCCAAGACCGAAAGCTGAGGACAGGAAAAAAGCCGGCTGCCCTTTCATCCCCACCTGGTGGAGGAAGAGGCCTGTAGCCAGTTCACAGGCATAAGGGGTGGCATGCACAAGTGCCCGGTTCTGAAAACCATTCTGGCAGCAGGTGCTCCCCAGGCTGATACTGCTCCTTTAGGGTCCAGTTGGAGGTGGGACTGGAGCAGCGAGGGAATTTTGATTTTTTTTTTTGTCTTGGTAGATGCTAATAAAAATAAGGCTGTATAGTTCTCTCTCAGCCCTCAGATGCCTATGTTTTGTTAGAGAACTCCAAGGCCCTCTTCCTGCCCCAGCTCAGGCTAGAATGGAGCAATGGAAGAGAGAGGAGAATGTTCACAGGGTTTCTTACCTGCTTTGAAACATGTACCTTCTAAAATAATACAGGCTTTGAGAGTGTTGTCCACCCTCTCATGTGCACAATAAATTCTTGCTTTAGAACCTTTACCTGTTCCTTGGGGCTACTTCTGTTTATCTGCCAGGGAATGGGGCCCACCTGCCTACTCCACTCATTGGCATGCCTTCTGTACCAATCTGAGCTAGAGTGTAACCCTACAGAGGCCTGTGACATTCTCCCCAGGCCTCAGGCCATCATATCTGTGAGGGCACACAAGCTACCCTGTAGCAACATGCTACTTCAGTCAAGTATACTTTCTTGTTGAGATAACATTACACTAAGTTGGACATAATGGCTCAATACCATATAATCTTGCCTTCAATACTTCTGAAATAGTATTGCTTTGCACTTAGGAGGCTGAAGCAGGAAGATCACAAGAGTTCAAGGATAGTCTGAGTTGCAGAGTAAAACCCTGTCTCAAAAAAAAAGTAACAAAAAGAATAAAACCAGTAAGAACCTTATATGAATGCAGAAGTAGCACTTGGTAATCACAGGTGCATACTTGAATGAATTAAGATTCCAGATGCTAAGAACCCTTATGTAAATCAGATTTAGAAAGCATGTTTGTTGAGCATAGATATGACCCTGTTCTGGAAACTCTGTGATAAACAGGGCACTCTCTGCCTATACAGAATTCATTGCTAAAAGAGCTGATATTGTAGGGGACAGTGCAGCTGATCGACACAAAGCTATTTTTGGAATGACCCAGTTAGCAAGTGTTTGCTGAGTGCCTGTAGTATGCAAGGCAACTGAGCTAGCAATGAGCAAAATTAGCGAACAGTTTTTCCTTTGACACCCAAAGACTTCAATAAGAAACAACTACATGATGTAGTAAGCCAAATGTAATTAGCAATCAGGTGAAGGTAAGTGAGGGTACAGACCAATGGAAAGGCACAATTTCAGATGGTGGTAAAAAGCAGGCCTTTTTAAATGAGGCTGCCAACTTACAGACCTGAAGGAGAAAGGAATGAGCCATGTTCTTCCTGTCTTTCATGCCTCAGACTTGAAGGCAGAACATTCCTGGATAAAGGGGACAGCAAGATCCAAAGGTGAATGGAGAGAAATGTCTGGTGTAAAGAAACAGTACATGACAGCATATAGCAGGTGTGAAGTCAGAGAGCAGGAGGGCAGGCAAGCCTAGCATGAGGACATCTTCATCTTCTGTCTTCTTCAAATGATGGGAGACCACTGGAGTTTGAGCAGAGGAAGTTGTAATCTCTCCTAATTTTAAAGAGATTTATTTTCTGGCCAACCAGAATGATATAACACAATAGGATGCAATTACAGGAGACTTGTGAGGCCTGTCTTGAGCCAGTGGTTATGACAGTAGAGGTGGAAAAATGGCAGGACTTACACTAAGGCGATACCATACACAGGCCTAGAAAATTGGGAAGCTGAGACTGTCAAAGATAAGGCTAACAAGCCTGACTAGATCTCAGAGACAGCTTACTTTAGAACATTATTACATTAGCCAGGCAGTGGTGGCACATGCCTTTGAGCCTAGCACTCAGGAGGCAAAGTCAGGTGGAT
This sequence comes from Phyllotis vaccarum, assembly GCA_033318265.1. NCBI lineage: Eukaryota > Metazoa > Chordata > Mammalia > Rodentia > Cricetidae > Phyllotis > Phyllotis vaccarum. The sequence continues at coordinate 53,173,620 of JARWLC010000001.1, read as the reverse complement.
CTCTGAGTTCCAGGCCAGACTGGTCTATAGAGTACTACACAGAGAAACCCTGTCCTGATAAACCAAACAACAATAACTATATATATACATATATATATACATATATATATATATAAATTTTAGTCTTATTTTACATATGTGAGTGTTTTACTGCAGGTATGTATGTGCATGTACCACATGTGTGTGGTACCCATGGAAGTCAGAAGAGGGTGTCAGAGTCCTTGGAACTAGAATTACAGATGGTTGTGAGCCACCAAGTAAGTGCTAAGAACCAAACCCAAGTCCTCCACAAAAAACAAGTGCGTTAAACATTGTGCTGTCTCCCCAGCCGCAAATCATTATTTTATTTTGCATGTCTGTGGGTGGGTAGCCACTGCAGATGTGTGGAAGTCAAAGGACAACTTAGAGCAGCTAGTTTTCTTTTTCTAACATGTGGCTCTAAGGATTGAATCCAGGTTGTCACGCTTAGCAGCAGGCACATTTCCCTCCTGAGCCATGTTCCTGGGCCTATAATTCACATTTTTAAAAATATTGAGCGATATGGTGATTGAATGAAAAATGTAAATGCTAAATTTAATATCTGTAAGAAATACCTTTGAAGGGCTGGGCATGTGACTCAGTTGGTAGAGAGCTTGCCTAGTATATATGAATGTGCTCTGGGTTTGATCCCCAAGACCACATAAAACAGGTATGGTGATGCTTGTAGCGGCATAGTTTGAGGCCAATCTGAGATATGTGATATCCTATCTTTAAAAGAGAGGGGGAGGAAGAGGAAAGAAAGGAGAAAATGTCTCATATATTCTTAGAATATAAATCAAAAGCTGAGGAAGATCTAATCTTTTTATAATACTTATTATAATAGTCATATAATAATTATAAAACCTTAATAGCACATGGGAGGATTCCTAGAACAGAAATTTCCTAATGTTCTTTGAATCTCCATGAACTTTAAAAGTATAAATATGCTCACACAAAGTTACATTCTGTGTTAGAATATCCCTGAGCTTCCAAAATATTTTCACAGACTTATTTCTCATGAGGTCTGTGTAACTTCCCCTGAAAAGGTGTCTAGATTTCAATAGGTTTTGGAAAATATTAGTTCACCCAATATGGGAAAACTGAACAGAGAATTTCTAACAAGTTAGTTTGTAATTCATGTTAAAATTTTATCATTAAAGCCAGTCAGTGGTGGCACACACCTTTAATCCCAGTACCTGAAAGGCAGAAATAGGTGAATCTCTGAGCTCAAGGCCAGCTTGGTCTTCAGAGTTCCAGGGCTACACAGAGAAACCCTGCCTCAAAAAAAAAAAAGCTTTGGAACTCAGTATTTGGGACCACCTGTTGCTCTTGTAGAAGACCCAGATTACTAAATAGCCAGTACCCAAAATCTGATACCCTCTTCTGACCTCTGCAGGCATCATGCATGGATACAGTGCACATACATACATATACACAGGCAAAACATTTACATAAAATAATAAAATAAATCTTTAAAACAGCAGCAACCCTTCAACTTTAACAGACAAACCCTAAGCTCATGGTCCAGTACAGGAGATTCTAAGGACTATAGTCAGGCTGTATGCCTAGGATATAATAGTAGCAGGGAGTGAGAGTTTGCTGCTGGTCTTAGATATGTAAGGGCATGGGCATACCAGACAGATCGATCCTCTTGGCTTCCTAAAAGCCCAAGCTTTCATATCTGACTTCTACAGGACATTTCTGGTAGCACCACTCCATTGCCAGATGACACTCAGGGTCACTCACATTTGACCTGAACGGATGCCGACTTTTCCTCTTCGTTTCTTCCACAGGAACAGGCCCTCTACATCTTTTTACTTTGCTCTTTCTAGTCTTTCTGCAGGAATTTTGGTCCCTTTCTTTTCCCTTGGTTGACTTCATTGCCCATCAGAGTTAACCTTGATTTGTGCTTTTTTTTTTTTTCTGGAGTTTTCTAACTGTAGTCAGGAGTGAGCTGTTTATGCAATTGGCAAATGACAGGAAGGGTAATTCAGGTTGGAAAAGGACAGTCTGTAAAACACGAGAGGCTGGAGCCTGACAGTATATGGAGGGATTTGACTAAATAAAATTCTTCTCGATAAACAATGAATGGATGTTCACTATGCCCAGGACAATTTGTCTCAATGCCTGGTGTTTTCCTCTCTGACAAGTCTGACAAGGATCAGAATTCCAAAGTGAAAATTCTAAGGGTCCTGGAAGGTTTGTATTCTCAAAGACTTGGCATCCAAAGTCAGTCTCAGACTGACCTTTCCCCTACTCTTCTAAGCTCAACCTCAAAGACTTGGCATCCAAAGTCAGTCTCAGATTGACCTTTCCCCTACTCTTCTAACCTCAGATTGTGTTATGGATACCCTACAACCACTGCCTATTTCTCCCTGACCTCTCACAGTGCCAGACCTTGTCAAATTGTCCTGGCTTTTAACTCTGCACTTCCCTCCTCTGTGACCAGGCATCCCTTTGTTCACACTTCCATCATTATCCAAACAAAAACCTACTCCATCTCCACCCTGCCTCCAACAGCCAGAAGTTCATTTTAACCATTTCAATCCTCTGATGTCAGGCCCCAAACAGTGCATCATGGCCTTTGAATAAAGACTGATTTAGGAGTTGATAAGATCCTCGGGGAAGAAGAGCACTTGTCACATCACATAAGCATAGGACCTGGGTTTGAATCTCTAGCATTCATGTGGAAGCCAGGCATTGCCACACAGGTCTGTAACCCCAGTATTGGAGAGAGACAAACCCCAGGAGTTCATTTGCAAGCCAGTCCAGCAGCAACAGTGGGTTTCAGTTTCATTGGCACATCTTTCTCTAAGGTATAAGGCAGAGAGTGACAGAGCAGGAGAATCAATGTCTGACCACACACACACACACACACACACACACACACACACACACACACACACACACACACACACACACACACACGAGAGACACGAGTCTTGGGAAGTAGCTTAATAAAGTCTTTGCCTTCCAAGCAGGAGGACATGAATTTGATCCCCCAGGTAGGAGAGGAGGTTGATTTGGACTAATCTTCTATTAGCCTCCTCCCAACTAGAGATTTAAAAAAAAAAAAAAAAAAAGATTTATTTATTGTATTTAGGAGTGATTGCCTGTATGTCTGTATGTTCACCATGTGCCCTTGGTGAGCAGATGGTAGCTTTGGATCTTCTGGAGCTGGACTCAAAAAACGGTTGTTGTGGGAACCAAATCCAGGGCTTCTGTAGGAGCAGTAAGTGCTGTCTTACTCCCTGAACTGTCTCTTCAGCCTCCCTTCCCCTCCACCCTCAAGTCTAGAGCTTTATACTCTTGGCCTATAAGTTCTGAGTGACTCTGTTGCCTGTCCTTGCTTGGTGATATGGGGCACTATTCTGAGACAGAATCACTACAGGGCAGACTTGGGCCGGAATTAGTGCACAGCACATCATCTGTGTGTGCCTGTGTGTTCATACTTCTGCCTCATCTGATCTCCATCATCCCCCAAACATTGACTTCCCCTGGAAGGCAAACGCAACAATGTCTGTCATACATAATATCGCACATTTAACAAATGTTTATAGTACCTTCTGAGCCGGGTGCTGTCCTGAACACTAGGGAATCCGACAGGGCCCTGCCCACGTGGCTATACTCAGAGGCACGTAAGAAAGGAACTTAATTGTCAAGTACTGGAGGCTGGGGGCTGGGGGTTGGGGAACACAGGCGGGAGGCAGCAGAAGGCCTCCTCACCTCTGCTCCACTTACACCCAACCCCAGGCCACCGAAAAAGGCCTGGTTGAAGACCACAGAACAGGCCCTGCCTACTGAGAAGCCCCGCCCTTAGGAAAAATCGAGCCAATGAGGGCGAGAATCCAGTTCCGGGGGTGGGACTAGCAGCGGAAAGGGGCGGGGCGTCGTTGCCAGGAGCCCCTCCTTCCTCTCCAGCCTCGTGGGCTGAGGAGCTTACCAGAGCGCGGGCCCAGCCAGAGGTGAGGTGAGCGAGGCCGACGTCCCAGGGGCACGCCTGAGGACTCGGGGGCTGGATCACATGAAAACCTTCAACGCTATAACTCCCTTGCGTACGTCCCTCACGCCTCACCTGACAGCCCGCCTTTTCTCTTCGTTCCTTCACCCCCAAACCCGGATGCTTTCCTTTACATCCTCACCAAAAGCCTAACATCCCACCCTTCATCTCCTCCTCCCACACTCCCAAGTGCCCCCCCCCACTCAGTCTTTTGTACCACAGCAAAACTGGCTCATCTGATCTCCTCACCCACACTTTTATCCCCCTCCCCCTCAGCTTCTTCCACCCACCCGGAAGCTGTTTCCCCTCACCTCACATATTTCCCCACCCGCCTCAGCTTTCGCAGTCCCAGCCCCAGATGTCTCCTTTCCACAACCCGTTCCTTTATTTCCCCTCAGCTTCTTCGCTCCACACCCAGATGCCACCCCTCATCCCACCTCACGTCTTTACCTCCTTCCCCTCAGGTTCTCATCCTACACCCCAGATGCCTCTGCTCATTTCAAGCCACACCCTTACCTCTCCTCAGCTTCTTCACCCCACAGCCCAGATACCTCTTGTGGCTTCCACTCCACACTGTACCAAGCTTTTTCTTGTGGGTCACCAACCACCTCCCAAATCATGACATGGTGACTTATTGATAATGAATACTCAGCCTAACTTACGCTTAACCTGTTTATCTACCTTTGCCTTGGGGCTGTTTATCTTTTTCTTTCTGTATATTTCACTTTCCTGTTGTCTGGCTGGCAGGTGCCTGGCTTCTGGTACCCGGATGTTTCTCTCTTTCTCTCCTCTCTTCTCTCTCTCCTATTTATTCGCTCTGCCTGCCAGCCCCATCTATTCCTCCCCTACCTAGCTACTGGCCGTTCATCTTTTTATTAGACCAATCAGGTACCAAGCAAGGTGAGACAAATGCAACTCATCTTTACATAATTAAACAGATGCATCACAGACAAACATAACACATCTTTACATCGTTAACAAAGGCAGCAGAAACAAATGTAACATGTTAAAGTAATATAATACATTTTATATAGTTATCTTATCTCTCTATTCATCTCCTCATCCTACACCCTTTCAGCTTCCTCAGCCCACACCCTAGATGCCTCCCTTCATACCCTCATTCCACACTTTATCTTTCTTCTGTCAGTTTCTCCAGCCCATATCCTTACTGCTTCTCTACATCTCCTTGTTCATCTAGGACTCTAGTTTAGTCTCCAAACTCTTCATTCAGTCTCCTTACTCTTCATCCAAATACCTTTGTCCTTAAGTTTCTTATCTACAGTCAAGGCCCCCACACCTCACTCTGCTCACCACAAACACTTCTCTTTAGCACACCAATGGTGGTTTAAATAAGACCCCCCCCCAGGAGGCTCATGTATTTGAATGCTTGGTCACCAGGGAGTGAAACTCTTTGAAGGGATTAGAAGGATTGGGAGGTAGTATAGCCTTGTTGTAGTAGGTGTGACCTTGGTTGAAGGAATTGTGTCACTGGGGGTGGGCTTTGAAATTTCAAAAGCCCGTATCAGGCCTAGGGGCTCTCTCTCTCTCTCTCTCTCTCTCTCTCTCTCTCTCTCTCTCTCTCTCTCTCTCTGTATGTATGTATGTATGTATGTATGTATGTATGTATGTATGTATGTATATCTGCCAGGATGTAGTTCTCAGCTACTGTCTCTTTCTCTCTCTCTCTCTGCCAGGATGTAGTTCTCAGTTACTGCTCTAGAATCTGCCTACCTGCCTGCCTGCTACCATCCTTCATAAAATGATGATAATGGACTAAACCTCTGGACCTGTAGGCAAGCCCCCAATAAAATGCTCGCTTTTTAAGAGTTGCCTTGGTCATGGTGTCTCTTCACAGCACTAGAACA